>JAPWDM010000018.1:5966459-7348961 GCA_035578155.1 Brachynemurus nebulosus | reverse complement strand
AAAGGCGGAAATGATTCCAGAATACAGTAATATACCCCGTTTCAAATATAAGTGAGCAACAGTCAAACTTAATAAATAATTCTTATATTCAAAACAAATCAAATTAAATAATTCTTATATTCAAAACAAATCAATCTTCTTTTCTAAAAACAAACTGTAATTTTAAAATTTACGTAAGTGCAATAATGAAAGAGATAAAGCCAAAAAAACGGAAAAACTAATGTTTAAGAAAGTGTTAATATGTATTTGAATTACATGGTAAAGGAAGTAGTCGGAAAAACACATTTCATATTCAGCATAAATGTGATTTAAATTTAAAAAACTGATAATTGTTATATACCTATGTGATTTATATAATTATGTGACCGGTCCACACAAAATTATCTGAGATTTTACCGGCTACAACATTTGATTCTACAACATATCCAAGTTTTATAAAAAGAAAAAACGCCGTGAGCAGCGGGGCCCCATCACGGAAGTCGAATTTTTCCCTTCATCTTCGGTATTGAATGTTTACAAGCGAAATGTGACTGAAAGTCTACAAGCGATTTGTCATTTTGGTGGTTTCAAAACTGATGATGAGTGTCCGGCTGATCGGAGCTTTAAAAAAAGGTTTTAAGTTTTTAAGGGCTGAACCTCAGTAAATTTCAATTTTGTGCCGATAGCAGTTAGCAGGAAAAAGCCAACACAATTCGTACGAGGGCATACCTACCCATGCTTATCCGTCAATTGCCTTTGTGTTTTATTTTTAAATATTAAAAAAGGACCTTAAATAGTAAACTGGAAGGCCTTTATGAACATATTTTTTCTTTCCAAAAAAATCCAAAATTTTTATTGAATAAAAAAAATTCCAAATTCCTACATTATAAATAAACAGTGACTTTAATAACATTTTTAAATTACTTAATATTTGTGTATTGCATTTGTTATAAAAGTAAGTTCATCTTTTTTAAAATTTTTAAAATTACTATACGCCTACTTGTATTAGAATAAAAATAAAGCATTTAAGACACATTTAACAGTACCATTGAATTCCGTTGTAAAATTGGGAGAAGTGAGGGGAAAGGTAATGTGGGATCCCTAAAAGGCACTAGCTGGATACTAACTCAATGTACGTACAAAATTTCAGCCCTCTAAGTTTCCTCAGAGAGTCTCTAGACGTGTTAGGAAACAAGCAAAAAAATTAAGGAAATATTGGCGTAAAAATCGTGGGGGTGAGGGTTAAAAGTTGAAACCTACAAAAAGCAGTGGCTGGCTATTAACTTAACCAGTACACAAAATTTCAGCCCTCTAGGTTTATTGGGGTAGATTTTGACCCGAACGAAACTGTTAAATAAATCATGTTCTTTTTGGTATAAAAATGGTGGGGGTAAGGGTTAAAAGTTGAGGCCCCTAAAAGACACCTCCTTGATACTAATTCCATCCGAATACAAAATTTCAGCCCTCTAGGTTTATTTGGGTGACCTGTGCGAGGGGTACAAACTTCGAAAACGTCTACAAAGCATGAAATTGTAGCTTAAAAATGGTGGGGGTGGGGGTAAAATATTAAAACCTCCAAAAAGCAGAACCTAGGTACGAACACTATCAACATACCAAATTTCAACCCTCTACGTTTATTCTGGGGAACTAGGGGCGTGTTAGATTCAGCCAAAATAAATTTTTCCTCCCTCCAAATCATCCTAGGAAGCTATATTTTAGATATGTTGTACATAATTGACCGAAACATTATTTTCAACCGGTTTGGAAAAGTTCTATTGTTTTGTTGCCCCTCACCATCCCCTTAAAGGTTGGGTCGGATCCAAAATTTGACCCCACCTTGATAGTGTTGATGTGCATCGGAAATGAGCCCTACTTACTAAATTTCAGCAATTGCCTTCCACAGGGGGGCCCTACACATGTCAAAAGGTGGCGGGAATATATATATATATATATATATATATATATATATATATATATATATATATATATATATAGACATTTCTTCAGAATCGTATTCTACGGGTCCAAAAACGGATAGCGCCCCTACTCTCGCCTCTTCCCGTTTTTATCGTATAGGCTGTATAAGTCTAATTTTTTCAGTTGAAAAATTCGACTAAAAATTGTGCCTTTTTTATTATAATGTACAAAACGAAATTTTTAATTTGGGACTTTTAGTCAACAGTAAGAAAAATTTACCACTCATCCAATGAACATAGCGTCATGAATTCGTGAGCTACAGTGTGAAGGGCCATAAGTTCAAATCCTGCCACAATCTCAGGATTTTTATTTGACTGATTGAGTTCTGAATATTCTTTCGCTCCAACTTTAATGAGTACCTAAATAATCTATTCAAAAGTTCAAAAGTGTTTGTTCACAAAAACATGGATATTAATTTCTGACAAAATTTGGAAATACTATTTACTATTTCCATTTTGAATTTGATCATCTCCGCTCTCAAACCACTACAATTATTCTTTTGGCAAGGTGCAAAAAACAGTTACATAAATAAGTAAAGACAAATGACAGGCTAGATAATTATGGCAAAATTTACTTACAAATAGAATCTAATTCTGGCAGTGATCCTGCCGTCCTGGGCGTTAATTGAACCGGTGATTGCTGACTATCGGGTATAATACTGGAACGAGGTCGTATTCGTCCGGTCGAAATAGTTCCACCAGCGGGACCAACAGTTATCTGTACACTACTCTGAAATCCTTTGCGTGGATCAAATGAACTTGACGAGTACGTTAATCCCGAATTTGATGACTGAATGTCGATTGGTGGCTGCGGCTCTGAGGTGGGCGTACGTAATGTTAAATTTACCGATGTAATACTTCGCGGTGACTGATTGCCCGCAAGCCAACCTAGTTCAGGATTAACATTTAGTACCGTTTTTTGCTGACTCTGTGGCGACGGCAAAACATCCACATTAACATTTAACGAAACATTAACACTGGTCGGACTGTTAAATGGACTCGAACTTTGACCCGGTAAGTCTAACGGCGGTTGAAACACCGGTTTTCGTGGGGTAGATGGATCGAGTAAAGTTGTTGGTCGCTTTGGAAGTGGAGGTTTCTGACTTGATAACGGTGTGGATGATTGTGGTATCTCAGAGGTTTTTTGGGGACTATCAGTCTCATTTGCTTCAATATTTTTTGTTTCAGTACTGGTGGGTATTGGAGGTGGGCATGGTATATCCACAGTAGGTTTGTGATGGCTAAAAATTGGTGATTTTTTCCTTTCGGGTTTTTTGGGTGGTATTAAGCGATCCGATGGTTTGGAAGGTAATGGAGGTTTAGTTTTTGGTTCTTTAAAATCTCTTAATCGTGTACTCTTTGATAAACTAAACGGAATTTTTGGCGTGGATTCACTAATTGGCTTATCATCTTTCAGTCTTTCTGGTGAGCTAGTAGGTGATAAAGTTTCTTCTAATCTACTTAAATTTTGTAATGAAGTTCCTTTTTCTGTTAGCTCCGACGCTGTTGGTGGTGACAGAAGGCACTCCATCGATTGACTTTTAGGTCTGTCAGTTTTATGAACGGGGGAGTCTGACACATTTAACAAGGAGGAATCATCAATAAAACCAGAATCTGGTTGAGGGAGATCTTTTCGTTTCGAAAACCCAACAGATCCACACATTAAATTCACTTTAATATCATGCGCACTAAACCTGTCCAAAATAACTGACTGTGGAGGATGTGTTCGTATTTCAGGCACTGAACTTTCATCATTTGTAGGAGTGGAACTCCTTGAAGAAAACACACCACTTTTTGATATTTTTTCAGCAAACTTTCCCACTTTATTATTTAACTTTTTCATTAATTTATTGCCACTACGTTCATGTTTAGTATTAGTAAGTAAATTTTCGTTTTTCACATTTTTATCATTGTTATTTAGAACGTTACTAGCGTGTGTTCTGCTTTGCGTATGTAATTTTGTGTTTTTCAATTTTGAACTTTTAATTGGTTTATCACCACTAGTTATTTTCGTTGGCACTGGCACTACATCACTGTGTTTTAAATTGTGTTCGATCCAAGAATCAGATGCCGCATACGGATGTTTAGTCGGTGGCGTTATTTTATGTAAATTGTCCTTTGTTTCTACAATTATTTTTTGATAATTTTGACATGCTTCATCGTGTTTGTTGTAGTTGCGTGGCGCTTTTGCGGAACCAAGCATACCACATGTGGTACATGTAGATAAATGACTCGGATCGGGTGGTCGTTGTTCTGCTGGTGGTAACGTTGGTAGTTGTTGAGCGCCCATTAGACCTGGTGGATATGGAAGACCTCGTGGAAGACGTGCTTGTTCAGCGAGCAAGAGTGATATGCAAGCATTGCGATCGTGGTAGTATTTGTTAATGCATTGCTGTACAATCTGATCTGGTATGGCTGGAAATTGCGCTTTCAACTCATGGAATAGCTGCATAATGGAAATATTAGAGCACGCGCAAACGTTGCTTTCGGACTGTTGTGTTGCGGATGACGGCTTGGTGACGGTAGTGTTCGGTTGCGTTTGGCAATCCGCTGCTGGAAGTGACGACATCATTCATTTGGGAAAGACGACGTTTATTCGTACAACAAAGTGCCATTGCGTGTACTACACCAACTTCAGATTGTAAGTTTCACTTAGCCTCGTCCAACTGTCACTGAACGAATACCTTGCCGCTGACACACACTGAAATTTGAAAACAAATTTGTTTTAATTTATTTAAAGACGTTATATTGAAATAAAATTAATGAAGACATTTATCAATGAATTTATTAGTCAATTTACAATAATAAATCATCTGCTTAAAAGTTATTTCAGCCAAGCGATAATATTTACGGTTTTATTAAAAAAGATAGCAATAAACGAAATAATCAAATTATGGAAGTAAATAT
Organism: Brachynemurus nebulosus; assembly: GCA_035578155.1. NCBI lineage: Eukaryota > Metazoa > Arthropoda > Insecta > Neuroptera > Myrmeleontidae > Brachynemurus > Brachynemurus nebulosus. The sequence continues at coordinate 7,344,099 of JAPWDM010000018.1, read as the reverse complement.
CTAAATATTGTCGCAAATTCTGTATATAGTCCAATCTCCGATAGCACAAAATCATACGGGATAAAACACCTCAAAATGAAACTTTTAGGTGTTACCAATCTATTGAAATTGATCTGTCTGGAAAATTTTGTTAACTAATGCCTAAAAAAAATACCCGGAATAATTTAATAATACTTTTAACAAGTATTATATATATATATATATATATATATATATATATATATATATATATATATATATATATATATGTATATATATATATACAGGGCCGGATCAAGGGGGGCAGCGGGGGCACGTGCCCCCCTGGATGATTTTAGGGGCGCCAAAAACGTAATTTGAGGGGCGCGAAAATGGTGAGCGGCGGAGCAAAATTTAAAAAATTTTTGAAGTGAGGAACAAAAAAAAAAAGGTCGACAGTCATAATTTATGATAGGGTCAATGGTCCTGGAGCAAGTGATGAGCAAAAAAAAAGAAAAACGTGAAATAGTAACAATTTATGATAGGGTTAAAGTGAATTTGTAAGTAAGTGATGACAAAAAAAAAAGGTCAATGGTGCCGATTTATGGTAGGGTCCAGGTGACTTTTTTTGTCATCATCCAGGTAAAAATTTTTTTGCTGCAAGGGGCGCCAACAGGAAAATTTGCCCCCCCCTCCTTATAACTCTAGGTCCGGCCCTATATATATATATATATATATATATATATATATATATATATATATATATATATATATATATATATATGATTTCTCTGAGTGGACAACTAAGTTATATGTATGTTCGTCGGCTTATGGATAAATAAGTGTATTTAAAATAATAGACACTGCTGCGCTTAACAATGAAGCCTGACTGGGTAAAACACCTTATTTTTCAAAAAAAATTGTTTCGATGAATAAAGGTGATCTTAGACTTTACATAAAAATTGGAAAAGTTCCTTTCCCTAATTGTTCCTTTGCTTGAGAATGGTTAAAAACGACTTTTTTCATGAAAACTGCTGCTTCGTAGCTTTAAAACATTAAGTCTGGCCTAGTAAAAAACGGTTTTTATGAGATAGACCAATATTTATGATTAGAGGAGATCTTAAACTTCATTTAAAAAAAAAAAATAGGAGGTGTTTTGTTGCGGCCCCAAAGGAAGTGTATTTGTTTATAAAAAAAAAGTCAACGCTACACTTTAAAATTTAATTTCACAAACTTAGCTATATTCCTTTAAAGCCCGGTCAATTGTAATTGATATAAGAGGTCCCAGACTTAATTTTAAGAATAAAAAAAAAAAAACATACATTTAAAGATAACATTGCTTCAAACAGCAATCAATTTGATACGTGAAGGCTGAATATTTGAGGTTAAGTCTGGCATGGTTAATAACGTTTTTTATTAGACAAACCAATTTTAATACGTTGATAATGTCAAAAACTTTAAAACAAAAAAATCGGGGGTGTTATGTGAGGTACGTTTGCCTAAAATTTTCATTAATTAAAATAGGTCTGTCAGACATTAATTATTAAAATATGCTAGACAGACCGACGGTTCAGTAATATATATATATATATATATATATATATATATATATATATATATATATATATATATATATATATATATATATATATATATATATATATACAGGGCCGGACCTAGAGTTATAAGGAGGGGGGGCAAATTTTCCTGTTGGCGCCCCTTGCAGCAAAAAAAATTTTTACCTGGATGATGACAAAAAAAAGTCACCGGGACCCTAAAAAAAATTTCACCATTTTCGCACCCCTCAAATTACGTTTTTGGCGCCCCTAAAATCATCCAGGGGGGCACGTGCCCCCGCTGCCCCCCCTAAATCCGGCCCTATATATATATATATATATATATATATATATATATATATATATATATATATATATATATATATATATATATATATATAAGTAATTTGCTATAACATATGTAAATTTCAGCGAGGTGTTATGTGAGGTAGATTTGACGTTTTTTTCGGCCATTTCAAAAATTTTTTAAAAATAGAATTTAACGAAAACTTAAAGGTTTGGCGGGCATGTCCTATTGTCGGCATTAGTTACTATCGATTTAGCTTTTTTAATTTGAGGTGTTTTATCCGGTATGATTTTGTGCTATCGGAGCTTGGACTAATACTGTTTTAATTGTTTTAAATAAAATAAAAATTGTGTAGCTCGACTGTGACTAGCTTCACGTAACCTAGCACAGTTTTCTGCACTAATCTCTCACTCCTCTCTTAACCAAGTGACTTGTGAAGGAAGGTTGCCTATAATTCCTTACTAATACTAAAAAGTGAAAATTGAAATTTTAAAAAAACTTTAATTTTTGACTCATTTCTAGTTATGTTTTGCCATCTGACTTAAATAGACTACTAACTACGACTCATTGCTTCGCCGATCGTCAAAATATCTATCTATTAACTTTTTTAAATAAAATTCAAACAATTTAACCGTTTTGGCAACACTGAATAATAAAGATGAATAAATTTGTAGGTAGGGAATGATAAATTTTATTCTGTCATTCAAATTTCAGTCATTATAATTCATAACAAATTACAAGGAAGGCTTATCAAGAAAAAGAATTAGACTTCCCTTGAAAAAAGACAAGTACTATCGCGAACTCTACAGAAGTATTCACTGCAAAACAAGTTTCCTTCTTAGGAAACCAATCATACCTTCCATAACATTTAATACGTAAGTTTTTAAACTAGTTATGCATCTGCAAACAACTAACGTTTTCTTTCATTTTTTACCGACTAAAGCAGATAATGTAGCAAAAGCTAACAACATAGTTGTGGGACTTTCCCATCTCGTTTTGTTTTTTGAAAGCCGCGGGGGAATAAGGGATTGATATGTATGACCATTTATGAATTATAGTCAAAAATAGCTACTGAAAAAAGTCATTCCGTTCAAAGGTTATTTAAATTTTGTCCTAAATCTTTTCTAGTAGGGAAAGTTCATATTTCAAGTCACTGACATCCCCTGTGATGCCATTTTGAAGAAATCGATTACTTACTGATTGAAAGTGTACTATGACTCCTACCATTGCTGCAAAAATCTCAGATTTTTTTTTAGGTATAATAAAGAAGATAAGGGGATCTTAAAAAAATCAAAATTTTTCGATTTCTTCAAAAAGTTGGAAATGGTGAAGTAACTCCAGCCGAACCACTGACCAAAATTTTTTTTAAGCGTGGTTTCATTTTTCTAACCCCAGTAGATCTGGGAGATATTCATTTAGACAATAACACGTACAAAATATCCCGAATATTTCCTTCTAGATTTCTGGTTTTCTGGATTCCTCAAACCGCATAGGGTCAAATTGGTCTGATTATCCCTTCTAACAGCGATAACGTCACCTGTATATAGCCTATACGGACGGAAAAGTAAAAATCATTTTGTGATTGAAAATGACCCCTTAAAAACGATAATTTTTAGTACGTGTAAACGTATTCTATTTCTAATTAAATTTATGTTCGAAAATATAAATTGAACAGTCAACTTTCGGTCATGGTAACAGCGTGCGGTGGGGTACAAATACAAAGTGTACAACTATGTACATACACACAGAGAATTGTGAAGATGAGATGTCATACGATGTTGATTTATAATCGTTACAAAATTGGATTACAGGTGTTCGTTCAATCTTCACGCGGTGACAACAGATGTATGTATATTATGTTTGAGTTGAGATGGACACGACCACCGCGCGTTACCGCTATAACACCCCCCCCCCCTCCTAACTGTACAGCTGATTTTGCAAAATCACACTACAAATGCTCGGTGCACATAAAAACGCACAATTATATGTACATTTATCGTACTTTCAAAATAACTAATGTGCTATTTTAATAGCATTGTTACTGTCATTCTGGCTATTATTTTGTACGACTGTCAAATACATAATAAACAAAACTAATCAAATGAAATTTATTTTTGGAATCCTATTTTGGTAATTACATTTTCTTTTGTCAGTAAAATCTATTGATAATTAATTATACACTAGTTTATAAGGTTTATATACCTTTGATACAATATGTCTTATTCTTATACACATATATTTGGGGGCGCATGTAATTTCCGCACTTTTTTTAAAATGCATCAACTGTTTGTTAATTTATGTGGTAAATTCCGCACTAATTAGAAAATTAACATAAGTATGTACACGACAAACCTATATACCGGGTGAGTTTTTTGATAATTACCATTCCATTTATTCCTAAAATATTCACAAAAAAACGAAACTATTTTTTTAGAAATTTGGACGAAAGAAAATGCTAATTATGAAGGTGATTAATATTCAGCTAGCTCCTTATTATCATGAAAATTTAGGCAAAGGAAAATGCTAAAAATGCTAATCAGACAGGTGACTCATTTTCAATTAACTGCTTTTATTTCATAAGAATCGGGCAAAGGGAAACTAAACTAACCAAACCTTAACTAACCTCACCACCTAGTTTTATATCAAAGTCGAAGTATATTATCAAAACTAACTGAACTAACCTAACCTAAACTAACCTCACCACCTAGTTTTTATATCAAAGTCGAAGTATATTGTCAAAACTAATTAAACTAACCTAACCTATCTTCAAAAAATATTCTATAATTTAATGTTACGTGTTTGGTACTAATGAACAGCATTTTTAAAAAACTTTTAATGATATACCATAAGTGGGGTCTTACAATTTAAAAAAATAGGATTGAAGTGGCTGAAGTCTAAGGAGTTGGTTGTAAAAGTTTCCCATGCCGGTCATAATGGTTCCCCCTTTATGTTCTAGAAACTGTTTTAACAGATTTTAATTACCTATTACTGTTCTAAAGATACAAGGCTTGGCTTGTTTTTAAATTGACACCCTGTTTACGTATCATATACACCAGTTAAATATAATTTTATCAAAAAATAATTAGTTTTATTTTCAATTGTTTAGTGCGGAAAATACACATAGGATTATGATAGTTTCAAAAGATGAATGCGGAATTTACCTATAATATTTTGTTTGGTGCGGAAATTACTACCGCCCATATTTGGGGGTGATAAATAATGAAAAAAACATTGAAAAAATTCCATCACGTCAGATTAATAAAATAATTACTAAATTAAAAAGCGCCCACTAGTTAGGAGGAGGTCATGTTATTATAGAAGTTTCATAATGATACTGATATCGCAAATCTTAAAAAAAAAAAAAAAAAAAAAAAGAAACAGCATTAAAAAATTTTAAAAAGATAACTTCGAAAACTAATAATTGTCTTCCAGTTTCATCATTCTGTCATTTCATTAATAGTTTTTAAGGGTACTAAACATTTTAATACTCTTCATAATGTGTTATCAAATTAAACAATCCCTTTTTCCCAAATCAAGCTTTATGGGAGTGATTTGAATTAGGATAATTTGAGTATGAGCTTCTAATTTTTGCTATAAAAAAGACTCCATTTTTTTTCTTGTATAATTATGAGACTGATCCATCAGAAGACTTTTCTTAAGTGATTCTATTTGCTTAATGTTGGTAAAAATGAAAAGGATGATTTCGAAAATCTATAATTCGCTTCAATTTCATCATTCTATCATTTTATTTTGACAGGAATTTGAAAATTTTAGTAAACTTGATGATGTTACCAAATTAAAAATTTTCTTTTTCTCAAAGCATACCATGTTGAAGGGATATGAATTAGAATGATTGGTTAAATTAGAGTAATTTGGGTGTAACTCAATTCCTTTTATAAATGTGACTGATCCCCAACATTCTAGTGATACTACGTGCCTAATTTTAGTAAAAATGAAAGAAGCGACTTCAAAAACCTTAATTCGTTTTCAGTCTCATCATTCTATCGTTTTATTTATAATTTTTAAATCACTAAATATTACAGTAACATTACCTACTTATTTTGAAAATACATGTCTGGGGCTGCAAACTCTATCCTAATCTGCTAGACCCTTTGAGGATGATAGTGAAGTGATGATTCACTCCAACTGCTCGTATTCGAATGTATCTCCGTAAAATGACGTCATATTTATATACAATTTTTGACTGAAAAGTTATAAAGGCCCAAGGAGTAGAAAATTTTTTTTTAGATTTTGTTATTAGAGGGTGAATCAAATTTAAACCGACCTTTAATTATAATTTTTTATTAAGTGATTATTTTATTAAACAAACAGCATATTATTTTTCTGTATACAATCCTTTTCTATTAATGCATTTTTCTACTGTGTTCTATGGCTGTACTTGTCTGTTAGTCTCAAAATGTTGTCCTCCCAGCGCGATTTTAGGCTGGCCAAACATGTGATAATCAGACGGTGAGAGGTCCGGACTGTATGGTGGGTGTTCGAGAACAGTCCAATGCATTTTGGTTAATTTTTGTTGGACATTTTGAGACTACCGAGTAAGGAACAAGTAAGCAGTTAGTGTGCAACTGGTTACGTACACGTCCTTCTTCTTTCTTTGGTGACGGAATTAACAAACTTCCGATTCGATGGTAAAAATGCATTAATAGAAAAGGAATGTATACAAAAAAATAATTTGCTGTTTGCTTAATAAAATAGTCACTTAATAAAAAGTTATAATTAAAGGTCGGTTTAAATTTGATTCACCTACGTATTACAAATACCCGTTTATCATTACTTATTGATCACCCCTCGTATATTATAAAGTCACTGTAATTTAAAGTATTAGAATAACCTAGAAATCTGATTCTTGTATCAAAATTCAATCTGAGTAACATTTGTAGGAACTGAGTAATCTTCACATTAAGTGCTTTCGAAATTGGATTAACAAATACTATACTTACCGTTATCGAAAATTTTTGACTGTAAATAATTCGTTGTGAAAAAAAATAACGACAATTTCGAAAAATTAGGAAGAAGGTAGTACGTAGTTACTTCAGATATATTACGACTGTTAAAATGTACTTTTTTTGTTATCGTTATCGATATTTTCAGACGCTAGGACAACAGTTTCAATAAGAAAAAATACATTCTAACATGCCACGGCTATAATTTAAAAAAACTAAGGATTGCTACCCTTAAATTAGAAAAGGATAAGGTGCTAAAAATACAATACTTCCAATAATAAGCTGAATCAAACAACTTCGGCAACTTCTGTTCTAGATTATTTTAAAAACTTTTTAGAAAGATTGTAGAATAGGAAATATTGTTATATATTAAGAGCAAGCTTCTGAAGTAGTTTTAATACTAACGAAGTATACAATTTTAATCGAACTGAAATTGTGCGTACGTATTATACCTATATTATATGTCAACAGTAACAAGGAAATCATAAAGAGAACATTTAGACACACAAGAGTTACATCAAATAAAGCACAAAAAATATAATCTTCGCTATTAAAATTTTTAAGCATTGACTGCAATTATTTGAGAAAGAAGTGGGTACCTATAAATTACTTTTCCCAATATTTCAAAAAAAAAAAAATCGGCTTTTTTTCATAATCAACTTCTTTTTCATGTAAAGCGTTATCAATGGTTCGTAACATTTGCATGCAACATTAAATTTATATAATTTTTTTTCAAAATATATACACAAGCAGCTGCTGCCGTTGCTGGACGAAGAAACATTTTCGAATATGAATGAACATGTGAAAATTTATCATACTTATTGGCGTAAAAGTTAGGCCCCCGCAAATCGCAGTCGCAGTAAGTAGATGATATACTTACACCGGCAAAATTGCACCCACTCAACTTTCACGAAAAAAAATTAAAATTTCTATTTTTGAGAATTTTGTTTAATTAAAATTTTTTTGGAGACAGTTTCTTCCATTCAATTTATAATTATTATAATAAAATTTTAATTAGATTTGTGAAATCTCAATGCTATAGATATGAATTTATTATTATTGGTAAAATGAAAATGTCTACATTGAAATATTTGATATGAATCGTAAAGTTATAACGAGTGACAAGATCACCATAGGTAACTAACTGTCTCATTTATTTGCCAAGAATTGAAACAATTCTTAAGAACAAAAAATTCTTTTTTTTTTTATTTTATTGTTAACACGTGGGAAACAAATAAGTTGTTAAAACAGTGTATTTAAAACTTTTTTTCAATCTCCTGAATCGTAAATTTGCATTTACTTAACAGGAAATTTGACTCGTAAGCAATATTTATCATTCTGCTTTCTGCTTACTATATAGTACCTACCTAATTTACCTAATTTTTTTTGTTGAAAAAATAATTTACTTATACTCAGCCTGTAACTTTATATTAATTTATAACCTCAGCTTCCAGTCTCGGATTCTCAAATTGCATTCAATGCCAAAAAATAACACTTACGGTCCTCGATAAGTAATATAACTATTTTTTGTTTGTTTCGGAAAAAAACTGAAAGAACTAATTTGAAGATTCACTATCACGGATGAAGTTGACAACATGTTCAAAAAGGGTTAGCACCACAGAACATATAGAACGAGCATAAAAACAAAATTGTGTGGATCGTCTGGTGCCCTTTGGTGAGGATGTTATACCACTTTACATTGAGTCGTTCAGAAGCAGTGAATGAGCATAGATGAATTGTTTTGATTGTTATGGTCATTCTTACCATCACCGTACCGAGTGGTATCGCGCAATGCACATATGTACATAGTACTACATATATGTATGCAAGACAGAATAGACCACACATACGCAGAACGATTATCACACACATTCAAGTTCAACTCAATATACATACATAAGCTATAGGTGGGGATTTTCCATCCTTTTTGGCGACACTCGTTTCGCTGTATGACATAGCTAGTTACCGATCTATATATTTGTGGTTAGCACCCCTGAAGGGAGATGTCTTCAGTGAAACAAAAGTGAACCGTTAGCCTTATTTCATTTGGCAATAAAAATGTTTAAAAGACGAAAAACTTTATGATTCAGGAGAAAAAATCCTAATCATTCCATATTCGCATATAAGGCCTGGGACACACGAGCGTTAAGATAACGTACGTTGTAACGCACGTCACTTTTAACGTACGTTACTGTACTTGTCACACAAGCGTTGAAAATATTTGATTGACGTCCGTTGATTATAATACAAGATGGACGCTATTGAAACTGTTATACATTTTATTACCTGGCGATGCAATATTTAAATAAAAAAAAATAAAATGGTATAGGGTAAAAGCCCCCTTTGTGGAACGGTATCTAATTATGAACATTTACATATTAATGAAGTTATTTCTGAAACAAACGTCTAATAACAAAAATTATTGTTAATAGAATGATTGTTTTTTAATTTAAATTCACCTCGCATTTAAAGTTTCCTTACTTAATTAAAGAAATAAATATGTAAATGTCAAAACTGTTCCAGTATTAGATACCGTTCCACAAAGGGGGCTATTACCCTATCCCATAAATAGTGAACGATATCTACACGGTCATTTTTATACTTTATATACATAAGTACGTCTCAGAACTAATGATGAAAAATTTTTCAATTATTTCCAAATGTCGAAAAATTCTTTTGATGAACTGCTGTCTTTCTTAAAAATTTGATTAAAATTAATAAAATATATAATCAAATACAAATACCAAAAATACGGACGTTAATAACATAACGTGTGAATGCTACAACGGACGTTCAGAAATTTCAACGTCCGTCTAGCTTGGCCACGTTAGCAATCAACGGTACGTCCGTTGCAACGTACGTCAAAACAAACGGACGTGGATCTTGTGTCCGCTCGTATTTAAAATATAATAACGCTACAACGTACGTGGTAACGTGCGTTGTAACGGACGTCATTTTAACGCTCGTGTGTGCCGGGCCGAATTATCCTCACTCAAAAATAGCATAAGGTAAAAGACCCGGTAATTGACCCTGGCCCAGTTTCTGAACTTTTCAACTTTGTTATAAATTAATAAAAAAACTATATTTTAAATAAGAAAAAAAATTAATTCTTAATTTAAAGTAATCTATTCTGTGTCTAATGAACAGCAATTTAAAAGTTTAGAATAGGGTAAGAGACCCGATGACCGATCACTATTTTTAGCTGTATCATTAAATTAGCTTAAAAAAATTAAAAAATAAACAAAACACCCATTTTTTTTTTCTTAATAAGTATGAAACCAAGTTTTTTTAATCCAATGGATATGTTTTTAAGAAAATATAACCCAAAAATTTTGATTTATTAATGTTTTTGTTTTATAATTTGTTGACGTCTATGAAAAAACGGACAGAATATATTAACCTCCTTTGAAAGATCAATACACTGACCCCTATGAAAAATCGCGCATTAATGTACATGACATACAGTACTACAAATCTTCTACTATCGAATATTTGAACCATTCTCTTCCAGCCACTTTGACACTCTATCCACTACTAGGTGAGGCTCTATGTCATAGAGTGACATCTAGTGAAACATAGAACGTCAAAGCAAAAGCCAAGAATGGTTTAAATATTCGATAAAATAAACCACTAAAATCACAATTTCGTTTCGCTCTCTGCTGATGTTTTAAAAAAACATTGTGTAAGTTCTGACTTAGCCGATAACCATTGTGAATTTTTAAACAGTTAAATTAAGTTTATATTGTATCTTTATGTGTCGTTTCAGATCTAATAAATATCATACATATTATGTTTAACGTTTTTATTTGAAAATACCTACATAAATAACAATTTGGAAGTTTTAATTCAATATTAATTATTTTTCAATTGATTTTACGTTCTGAAATAAATAAAATATTAAAGTAAAATTATAAAAACGGTTAGTTAAGTGTCTTAAACCCAAAAATTAATTAAAAATGTTTATAAAATAGATATGCAATATATAATTCTCAAAATGCAGTACCGAACTCTAAAACTCACATCCCAAGAAGAATCAGTCATACAAATAATATTTAACGCATATAAAATTTAATTTAGCTATCCTAATCTCTTAAGCGGACTAATAACAATTATTTGTATACTTTTATTATGCTAATAACTTTAAAAATTCGGTGAAAAATGTTACAATTTATAACTCATGTGTTTTGAATAATGATCATCCATCATATTAAAAATTCACGAATTCAACAAAAATTGTTCGATATATATATGTATTTTTTAAATTAAGTGAGGAGGCATTAAATGTGAGGTGAATTTAAATTGGAAAATAATCATTCTATTAATAATAATTTTTTTTATCAAAGGTTTCTTTCAGAAATAACTTCATTAAGATATAAATGTCAAAACTGTTCGGACTTATAACCCCGATCGACAATGGGGTCTTTTACCCTATATTAACTAAATAAAAAAAAAAATTTAAGTTTAAAATGTGTGTAAAAACTATTTTTTTGGTAGTTTCCTAACAGTTTATGTTACAAAGTACTCATTTTGATCTGTGCAATATTCATCATGTAAGTATGAAAACTTAATAAAAAATATATGAGCAGGTTAATATTTGTTTAAAATTTATTTTAAAATATTTATAAAATACCTTAGAATGATTTTTATTATTGAAATATGAGGGTCAATTACTAGGCTCACTTCTAAAGTGGTATGGCCCAATTAAATTCTAACCAGTTTTTGTTAGTTATTTTGTTATTTATAGTTATCTTCGATTAGTTTTTGTTATTTTTCATAACGTATATAACATTAAACATTCATTTTTATCAATAAAAAATTATTTATAAATTAAATTTTAAAAAACTGTATTTTTAAATTTAAGGATCAGAAACTAGGCCACTGTCAGGGTCAAAAACTGTCACATGAGAAATTTTGAAGGTCAGAAACTGGGTCCTTTTTGTCAATTTTTAAAACATTAATTTAAATTATTAATTCAATTCAAATAATTATTTTACTTGTATGGCTTTATTTTGAAAGCCATAAACTAGTTGATAAAATTATTAATTGTCTCTTAAGTTTAAACTTATATTTATTACTGTCGTTTAACCTCAGCCGTCACTCTTAAAAGGTCAGAAACTAGGCCCGTTACCTTATATCCTTTTTTTATCATTTTTTTTACTACCCTTCTGTATACTACCGTTTTGTGCTAGAGTTTGGTAAGTGCATCTCCCCCGATAACCGAAACTAATTTTTTGAAAGGCATCTCAAATTTCTCTATTAAATTATAGGTTTTATAGTTTCGCATTCTACACACAAAAAAAAAAATAAATAACAAAAATAAAAAAATAAAAATAAAAATAAAACCTGGAAATAATTTTATAAATTACAAGTATTATAACTTGTATCGATGTCGCAGTACCTCACAAACACAATTTTCAGATACATATTTTATTTAACGTAAAAGCCCCCATTATGGAACGGTATGTAATACTGGAACAGTTTTGACATTTACATATTTATTTCTTTAATTAAGTAAGGACACATTAAATGCTAGGTGAATTTAAATTGAAAAACAATCATTCGATTAATAATAATTTTTGTTATCAGACGTTTCTTTCAGAAATAACTTCATTAATATGTAAATGTCAAAAGTGTTCCAGTATTAGATACCGTTCCATAATGGGGGCTTTTACGTTACTAGATAAATATTTTTAATTTATTTTTGAGAAAAAACTTTCATGGATTAGTTTGAGTAAAATTTGTGGGGATGAGTAGTATTTATTATATCATAACAAATCCTTCTAAAATTGGGCTATCAAACGTAAGGCATTTTATAGTGGTTGTTGATGTTCTACTTTTCGTTACCGAAAATTTTTGATTATAAATATTTCGTAAACGTGTACTGTAGCAAAATAATGAAACTTTTGAAAGATTAAAGAAAATAAAATGTATTTTAAACATATCATAACAGTTAAAACGTATTTTCCATCTCTCAGAAGATCGATAAAGCTGTCCTAAGTCGATTAATATCGGTGGTGTTGAATTTCTTCGGAGAATTAGATTTGAAGTGTATGTATATTCGAACAAATCGAATGAGATAACATGAGTTCCTTTTAACAGTTTATATGCGAAAAGAGTTATGATTCCCAGCTTACACTAAACACCAGCATTTACAGGGTATCCACAGCCCATTATAAAAAAAAAATCCCTGACTTTTCCCTGACTTTAGGTTCGATTTTCCCTGACCATTACTTTTTTGTTTCCCATTAATGGTTAGAAATATAAATGTCCAAACACACGATTTTTACATATGTATATTTAAATTTTAATACATACATAAATTTTAATATAGGGTAAAAGACCCGATTGTCGAACGGGGTTATAAGTCCGAACAGTTTTGACATTTATATCTTAATGAAGTTATTTCTAAAAGAAACCTCTGATAAAAAAAATTATTATTAATAGAATGATTATTTTTCAATTTAAATTCACCTCACATTTAATGTCTCCTCACTTAATTTAAGAAATACATATATATATCGAACAATTTTTGTTGAATTCGTGAATTTTTAATATGATGGATGATCATTATTCAAAACACATGGGTTATAAATTGTAACATTTTTCACCGAATTTTTAAAGTTATTAGCATAATAAAAGTATACAAATAATTGTTATTAGTCCGCTTAAGAGATTAGGATAGCTAAATTATATTTTATATGCGTTAAATATTATTTGTATAAGTGATTCTTCTTGGGATCCGAGTTTTAAGGTTGGGTACCCCATTTTGAGAATTATATATTACATACTTATTTTATAAACATTTTTAATTAATTTTTGGGTTTAAAACACTTAACTAACCGTTTTTATAATTTCACTTTAATATTTTATTTATTTCAGAACGTAAAATCAATTGAAAAATAATTAATATTGAATTAAAACTTCGAAATTGTTATTTACATATTATCAAATAAAAACGTCAAACATATGTATTAAATCTGAAACGACATAAACTGTGCACGTGTGTACATTAAATACATTAAATATATACTTAATTTAACTGTTTGGATAAGTTAGAATGTACACAATCTTTTTTAAAACATCAGTAGATGGAGAAACGAAATACAGTATTTTAGTGGTTTATTTTATCGAATATTTAAACCCTTCTGTCATTGTTGCTATGTTTCACAAGATGTCACTCTGTGATACTCTATGACACAAAGTGACACCTTCTAGTGGATAGAGTGTCAAAGTGGCTGGAAGATAATGGTTTAAATATTCGATAGCAAAAGATGTACAAAAAAATATGTATTCAATGTCATGTACGTTAAATGCGTGTTCTTTCTTACGGGTCAGTGTGTTGTTTTTTTAAAGGAGGCTAATATATTCTATCCGTTTTTTCATAGACGTCAACAAATTATAAAACAAAAACATTAATAAATCAAAATTTTTGGGTTATATTTTCTTAAAAACATATTCATTGGATTAAAAAAACTTGGTTTCATGCTTATTAAGAAAAAAAAATGGGTGTTTTGTTTATTTTTTAATTTTTTTAAGCTACTTTAATGATACAGCTAAAAATAGTGTTCGGTCATCGGGTCTCTTACCCTATACATAATTTTTTATTTTAACCAATAGATACGTGTAAGACTGAAATTAAGGAATTGGGTAAAGCTAAATTAACTATATAAAAAAAAACTATTTAAACAAAATTATTATTTACGTATTGGCCCCGAATTTGTATCAAAAAGAAATTGCAAATTCATTTAAGGTATTATTAATTAGCGAGTGAAATTAAAAAAAAGACTCTTTTTAAATAATTTTTTTAAGTGAAAAATTTATTTTTAGGGAATTTTTTTTACATATGGCAATTTAGAGGATCTATATTTTATAAAAAAAAAAAATTTTCCCCTCTAATTATAATTTTTTTTACTAGTACAGAGGGCGTTGAATTTAACGTAAAAAAATGACGTCACAAAAATGAAGGCTAGTGTTTTCACATTCAAATAAACAATTAAAAATTAAAATACAATTTTATGTTACTTCTTGAATTAATTCAAAGAAAATAAAAATATCCGTGAGTCTTTATTATAATTTACGTGATATATTTTTGTGAACATAATTGTGAACATAAACATTTTTCATCATTTACAATCATTGGGAAATATATTATCACCTATTTTCCCTGACTTTCCAGAACATTTCATGAAATCCCTGATTTTTCCTGACGCCTAAGAGCTTCCCTGACTTTTCCCTGACTTTCCAAAATGTGGACGACACCTTGATTTATTTAATGAATATAGTTACATACTTTAAAATCAAAAGCAATCAAACAAAGTCCGCAACCACATCCGATTCAGTCATTAATAATATGTATTGATTACGTTACCATACTGTTACACGTTTTACACCCATAAATAACTTGCTCTTACTGTTCAAGGTAACAAGTACTGAATTTATTTTATTATTATATTATTTTTCATATAGGGTAAAAGCCCCCTTTGTGGAACGGTATCTAATACTGGAACAGTTTTGACATTTACATACTTATTTATTTAATTAAGTAAGGAAACTTTAAATGCGAGATGAATTTAAACTGAAAAACAATCATTCTATTAATAATAATGTTTGTTATCAGACGTTTCTTTCAGAATTAACTTCATTAATATGTAAATGTTCATAATTAGATACCGTTCCACAAAGGGGGCTTTTACCCTAAATATTGTTTACAATAACATTTAGCAAAGATGTAAGTAAGTACAACGTGGATTTAGTGAATGGATTATTATGATTCATTTTTAGAAATATGCGTGCGTATACAGCTAACTCTAGCGTAACTGTGCAATGAGTAATGCAAAAATCAGTTCATTCATCTTTTAAACTTGTTGTCGATGGATATTGTTGGTAAACTTGATTTCGGTATGATTATTAAAGTTTAGGTATGGAATAATAATATATCGGAGGATCGAATCGAAAGGATATCTAACATAATTGGGGTGGTATTTTGAATGATGAAAAATTAGCTAAAAGTTTGATTTTCAATTTTAAACTGAATTAGTTGTGTTTGAGTCAATTCTCGTCTTGACCTTAGATACAAGCTCTAATTCCCAAGTTTTATTTAAATCTCGAACCGGTTTTTGTATTTTTCCGTGACAACGAAATATTTTCCCACAGTAAATTTTGTTGGTGTGAAGTAAAACAGAGTTCGGCCACTTTAGCTACACATTATTTAGACTTGAAAGACTTGGTTACTAGAATTTGTTGTTGTACTCTGGAGTAGTAGATCCGCGAACCGGTGCTGAGCCGTGAAAATATCTCACCGATCCGCAGAAAGGTGTGTGAATTAAAATATGGATTATAAAAATATTTATAATTTTTATTGTTGCTTTTAAAACAAGAAAATGGCGACACGAGCTTTATGAAAAAAAGGTTTTTAACGTTAAAAATCGCATATTTTGGAATTTAGTTTTCTTTTTATTTACTGTCCATGATAGTACATGTCTAAGCACAATAAACCACAAACTTTTTTCTCTTAAGAATAGGAAACGGAAAGGCTAACTTTAAGTGAAAAATAGTTTTTGGCTGTTAAAAAGGCAACTTTTGGGGTTTACGTTACACAATAGCACACCATTAGCACAGTACAACATAACCTTCTTGTTAAAAAAAAAAAAAAAAATGTCGGAGCTAACTAGGTGGGGACATATGGTCGACCAAATGGTCAGAAAACGTCATTTCATATTACACGACCAAGTATTATTCCAAATAACGGCGAAAATGATTCCAGAATACAATAATTCTATTTAAACTTAAAGAACGGCTTTTAAACGTTTCTCTAACACCTAAAAAATTGTCGATATTTTTCTGAATTAATGGTAAATAAAATGATCGGAAAACGACATTTCGTATTACACAACTAAATGTTATATAATCATTCTATTTAATAATGGGATATAATCATTCTATTTAAGATTAAAGAATGGCTTTTAAACATTCCTCTAATGCTTAAGAAAGTAGTTATCGATATTTTTATGAATTACATGATAGGTCAAGTAATCAATAAATACACAAAAATACTCTACCAATTTCATAAGAGTTATTATCAATGGCGTACAAATACGTAAAAATAAATGTTTAAAGAATGAGAAACAGATGCAGTATTAAAAAAACGCCGTGAGCAGCGCCCCATCACGGTAGTCGAATTTTCCCCTTCATCTTCGGTATTGAATGTCTACAACCGAAATGTGATTGAAAGTCTACAACCGAATTGTCATTTTGTTGGTTTCAAAACTGGTGATGAGTGTTCGGCTGATCGAGGCTTTAAAAAAAGGTTTTAAGTATTTAAGGGCTGTATCTCAGTAAATTTCAATTTTGTGCCGAAAACAGGTAGCAGAAAAAAAGCCAACACAATTCGTACGAGGACATTCCTGCCCATGTTTATCCGCTAATTGCCTTTATGTTTTAGTTTTAAATATTAAAAAAGGACCTTAAATAGTAAACTGGAAGGCCTTTATAAAGATATTTTTTCTTTCCAAAAAAATCCAAAATTTCTATTTTATAAATACTAAAAATTCAATATTCCTAATTTATAAATAAACAGTGACTTTAATAACATCTTTAAATTACTTAATATGTATGTATTTCATTTGTCATAAAAGTAAGTTCATTTTTTTTTAAATTTTTTAAAATTACTATTCGCCTACTTGTATTTAGAATAAACATAATGCTTTTAAAACACATTTAACAATAGCATTCAATTCCGATGTAAAAATGGGAGAAGTGGGGGGAAAAGTAATGTGGACTCCCTACAAGGTACTAGCTGGATACTAACTGAATACACGTACAAAATTTCAGCCCTCTAGGTCTCCTTATGGAGTCTCTAGACGTGTTAGAAAACAAGCAAAAAAATTAAGGAAATATTGGCGTAAAAATCGTGGGGGTAAGGGTTAAAAGTTGAAACCTCCAAAAAACAGTGTCTGGCTATTAGCTTAACCTGTACACCAAATTTCAGCCCTCTAGGTTTATTTGGGGAGATTTTGACCCGAACGAAACTGTTAAAAAACAAGAAAAATCATGTTCTTTTGGGTATAAAAATGGTGGGGGTAGGGGTTAAAAGTCGAGACCCCCAAAAGGCACCCCCTTGATACTAACTCAATCCGAATACAAAATTTCAGCCCTCTAGGTTTATTCGGGTGACCTGTGCGAGTGGTACAAACTTCGAAAACGTCGAAAATGCATGAAATTGTAGCATAAAAATGAGGTGGGTGGAGGTAAAATATTAAAACCTCCAAAAAGCACAATCTAGGTACGAACTTTATCAACACACCAAATTTCAACCCTCTACGTTAATTCTGGGGGGCTGGGGGCCTGTTAGATCCAGCGAAAATCGTTTTTCCCCCCTCTACTCCCACCATATCATCCTAGGAAGCTGAATTTTGGATATGTTGTAGATAATTGACCGAAACATTATTTAAAACCGGTTTGGAAAAGTTTTATTGCTTTTCCGCCCCCCACCACCCCCTTAAAGGTCGGGTCAGAAAAAAAATTTGCTCAAAATTTGACCCCACTTTGATAGTATGAGGTGCCTCGAAAATGAGCCCCATTTACCAAATTTCATCTCTTAACTTCCATAGGGGGGCCCTACACAAATTAAAAGGTGGCGGGAAAATATATATATATATATCTATATATATATATATATATATATATATATATATATATATATATATATATATATATATATATATATATATATATATATATATATATATATATATCAGACAATTTTTTTTTCTACATATTCGTGTTCTACGGGTCCGAAAACGGATAGCGCCCCTACTCTCGCCTCTCGCCTCTCGCAGCTCTTATCGTATAGACTGTATAAGTCTAATTTTTCGGAGAAAATTCGACTAAAAAAACAAAACCTGCAAAGGGTATGACGGGATAAGAATGGCCGGTTGGCCCCCAGACGAGATTTTCAACGGCACTTTGGCTACTATAAGGGCAGCTGATAAGAAGTCTTGTGTGCAAGTTTTAGCCTCATATCTTGGGTAGTTTAGAAGATATTTGTGATAATATGTATTAAGGCCATGATTTTTTAAACCTTTATATCTCGTAAACTATTACAGATATCGAGATAAACTAAAAACCATTGAGTAGGTCTAAGTTAGTACTATAATATATATTTCTTTCAAATTTTTCCGTTAGTAAACAATCATAGAAAATTCGAGAAGAAAAATAGAAAAACATTTTTTTAGTGGTTCCTTCAGAGTGACAATCACGAAAAAAGTCTCAAATATTGCATATTGGGTCCTGTTTAAGTACTGCAAGTTTCGTTAAAAACAAAGGGGTGGAACAGTGTCAAAAAGGAGAAACCTCGATCGAAGCCACCATCGGAAAGGTGAATTTCATCATTCCGTTAGGTTTTTATGCCGTGCGCACAAGATTAATTAAGAACCTGGTGATGTTTTAACTATATGTACTGATATACCTATTATGACTTCCAAATGTACAGTGTGTTCAAGGTCATGTGAAGCCAATATATAAATATGTAAGAAAAATTGTTGGTAGGATAACACTCATATTTCTTGACCGATAGAGCTGCTATTTGGTATTGTGAGTGTTTATGTCAAGTTCTAGGCTCAATTCATAGATGGAGTTGATTGTCAATATGGGATAGTTTCAAAATATTGAGAATTTTAAGTTTAAAATTATTGTCATTTGAGAAACTATTTAATCAATTGTACCTATCTACGAGGTAAATTTCAGTTTTAGTTAATAGCTACTTATCATTAACTTTAGATAGATATACAATCATAGTATCGCAGGCAAATTCCGAAATATATACTGAAGTATGAGAGTTGTGGCAGCGGTTACCTTTTTATCGGATGACAGCTTAATTTTATTATAATTATAATTGGGGTCAATGTTTAAGCTGTTTGTAGACGAGCTCTTTTCGCTGAATAGTTTCAAACTGGCAACAATTTAATAATATAATATTAAATTCATTGATAATGAAAAGTCACCATTTTGAATTCATCCCATATTGACAATCAACTCCATCTATGAATTTAGCCCAGAACTTGACATAAACACTCACAATATCAAATAGCAGCTCTATCGGTCAAGAAATATGACCGCTATCCTACCAACAATTTTTTTTTACATATTTATATATTGGCTTCACATGACCTTGAACACACTGTATATTTGGAAGTCATAATAGGTATATCAGTACATATAGTTAAAACATCACCAGGTTCTTAATTAATCTTGTGCGCACGGCATAAAAACCTAACGGAATGATGAAATTCACCTTTCCGATGGTGGCTTCGATCGAGGTTTCTCCTTTTTGACACTGTTCCACCCCTTTGTTTTTAACGAAACTTGCAGTACTTAAACAGGACCTAATGTGCAATATTTGAGACTTTTTTCGTGATTGTCACTCTGAAGGAACCACTAAAAAAATGTTTTTCTATTTTTCTTCTCGAATTTTCTATGATTGTTTACTAACGGAAAAATTTGAAAGAAATATATATTATAGTACTAACTTAGACCTACTCAATGGTTTTTAGTTTATCTCAATATCTGTAATAGTTTACGAGATATAAAGGTTTAAAAAATCATGGCCTTAATACATATTATCACAAATAACTTCTAAACTACCCAAGATATGAG
Organism: Brachynemurus nebulosus; assembly: GCA_035578155.1. Lineage (NCBI taxonomy): Eukaryota > Metazoa > Arthropoda > Insecta > Neuroptera > Myrmeleontidae > Brachynemurus > Brachynemurus nebulosus. Next base: position 7,323,661 of record JAPWDM010000018.1, on the reverse strand, counting down.
GCTAAAACTTGCACACAAGACTTCTTATCAGCTGCCCTTATAGTAGCCAAAGTGCCGTTGAAAATCTCGTCTGGGGGCCAACCGCCCATTCTTATCCCGTCATACCCTTTTATATCAGCAACGAAGGGTATTTCTTTATTGTCACATTGAATATTTTTTTTTTTAACTAGGTATCAGTAAAATATCAGCAATAGCCTGATATTTTTGACGGATAGTACCTTTGTGTCTTTTTTATAGGTCCGAAGACATTCGTCAATCTTCGGACCTATTATAATTTCGTTCAAATTCTTCCTATTCTTGAAACATCAGTAGCGCATACAGCAAAAGTCCACTTGTCGCACACTCCAAGAAGTGCGACAACGACAATAAGTGAGGGGAGAGTCCATACCTCGTTTACTCACGTACACTGCTTCTTAACTATGTGTGTGTGTCCACACAACGTATTCGCCTTAGTCATAGACGGTCATGTATCGTCATACTGTATGCTTATCTTAAAGTATTATTAATTTACCTATGCATGTTATATTACAGGTTTTGAATCGATTCTTGCAATTGTTATACATTGTTGATTTTAATGCAATTTCGTTATTATTAAAAAAACATAATATTTGTTATTATTTTTTATTTAAATTGAGTTTAATTACATTTATTTAATAGAGTTCAACGTATTATTATTATCATTATCATTATTTTAATAAAAAAGTGTTTAAAAAAATTTATTTTACAATTTTTGTTGAATTAAAAAATATAGTTTCTATCTTTTGATTTGATATTTTGTAGTTGCAAAATTTGTTGCCATAATATTTTCTTTAAAAAAATATAACAAAAAATACAATTTAAAAAGTGAAAATAGTGACAATTTTTACATTATTTTTTCAAATTTTTTAATGCAAACATGGCTGACTATGTTTCAATTTTAATTTTAAAGTTTGGAGTATCCTAGAAAAAGAAATATATATTGGCATTTTACATGCTATTTATAATATTTGTCTCTTTTTAACGTGTACGTATTATCTTTCGTACGTAATATAAATTACTGGTGCTTTCATTTCCAATGTCTATATGGTCAAACATATTCATCTATTTCTTTAATAAAACGTAAAAATGTATTTAATAAAACGTAAAAATGTACTTAAATGCTTTATATACTTTATACCGAAAATTGAGAAACAGTAATCACTGAGGACCTATATTTAATGCGCGTCAAACACGCACTTGACGACTTTTTTACATATAATAAACTATAAACTGACAATTTATACATTTTGTTATTATATATTAATTTTGTGATACATTCTGCAATTGTAGTAAAACAAAGTATACAAAAAAACTCGCACTTGATAATTTTTGATTCAGGTTCAAAAATTTGAAGGTAAATAACAACTGTATGTAGTCTACAAGTCTACTGATAGCGGGAACATTAATCAACACTTAATATTTCTGGAACCGCTTGTAGTTTAAAATAAGATAGCTATTCTCTTTAGAAAAAAAAACAACTTATGATATAATTTGGTGATAATTATCATTAAAAAATTTCACACTAACAAAAATATGAAGAAAAACCTTATCTTTATCCTTGAGACGTCATAATAAAATATAATTAATACATTGTACCTGATTAAATAAGACGAATGTGACATATTTTAACACTTTTTTAACGGAAGGTATTTACCGATAAAACATGTTAATTAAGATAACAAAATAAAAGAAGATAGCATACATGTACGTGTACCTACCTATTTCATTTTCTCGCACAATTTTTTATGTGTAGCAATTACTAATAATATGCTTTTTTATCAATACGAAATAAAAAAAAACATCATTGACTTGAGTGTATTTGTATAACTGTATATTTTCGTGGCATTTTTATAATTTTAACGAGTATATATATATATATATATATATATATATATATATATATGAATATTGTGAATGATACATATTTTAAGTTGAAATCCAAAAATAAATTTTTATTTGTATAAATACGTAACGTTGTATTCGTTCTCATAATTTTCATTTTTATATATATATACACTAGCGGTCAAAACAATTAAAACACAATAAAAAAACAAAGGTAAGTACCATATATTCCGGTGTACCTATATAACATGCACCCCAAAAACTGAAACAGTATTTTTCTCCTCGTGATTTCTTTCCAGGTGTCCGTATTTTTAAAATTTTTCTTTTTAAGCTTAAAATAAAAAATAGTCTTGTTATAAAACATAAATATGATTTTTCCATTTATAATAAGAGAAAATTTTCTTTCCAAAACCCAATTAATACGCACCATTCCTGCTACAATATACTGATTATTCTCATTTCAATAAAGATAGTGTAAGTTGAATTTCAGATTACGTATTTAAGGAGCGCGTGTCGGCAGAGCGCAAGTAAATACGGTGGTTTAAGAGCGAATAGAGTCATAAAACTATACACAATAAAATAAACTGACCAGGTACTGTATGGAAGATTTATGCCTGATTCGCCTGTTCCCGTTTCGCCTGATCAATTAAAATTTCCCGATTCGCCTAACGATTCAAATTGTGGTATCGTTTCGCCTACCATAAATTGGACGATGGGTGCCTTTTTTTAGCGAATTTCCAGAAAGAATTCTGGAAATTCAGCTATTATGGTGTTGGCCATAGTCGAAGTTCAGCCCGAAAATATGGCAGAAATTTGTTTTGAAGTCCCTAGAGCCCAAAAATAACATTCACTAAAATTTATATATATATATATATATATATATATATATGTATATATGTATTTATGTATTTATGTATCAGCACGATAGCGCTTCAGGAAAAACTGCTAGTTTTACGAAATTTGGTGACAACGTTGGAAGTCCAAAAATCTTGGATGAGTTCTTCAGCCAAAAACGTCGGCGCTCAGGAACATGGTTTTTTGAGCATTTTTCGTGAAAATGAGTTTTTGGCCAAAATTTGCTATAATTTAAAAGATTTTGTCAAATTTTTTTACACCATTGCAAAGACGGGAAAAAATGACATAAAAAAGGTTTTGGAACTATTATTCTAGGTTAGCTAGTTTTTGAGAAAATAAGAAAAAAAAAGTCAATTTATTTTCTATAATTTTAGTCTGTTTACAGCTATGTTGTATGTGTATAATCATATAATGTGTATGTATGTATATAACTCACTATAACTGCAATAGTATACGTATATCTATGTATGTGAATGTATTTGTACCTCTAATATACATATTTTTCAAATAAGTACATCACTGTTGACAGTTTTAGCGAATGGAATTCGCTATTACAGCCACTGTCATGACGCGACTTGAGCCCGGGACTATGGCAGAAATTTGTTTTGAGGTCCCTAGAAACCGAAAAAAATAGTCACTAAAATTTATATATATACATATATATATATATATATATATATATATATATATATATATATATATATATATATATATGTGTGTGTGTGTGTGTGTGCGTGTGTGTGTCCGCGCGATAATTCTCGAACGAAATGTCTTACGTTTATGAAATTTGGTGAAAATATTGGAAGTCCCAAACCGTTAGACGAGTTCGTTAACCAGACACAACCGATGCCTGGAACATGTCTTTTTTAGCAATTTTCGTGAAAAAAATTAACTTTTTGCCAAAATTTCCTCTTATTCAAAAATTTTTGTAAAATTTTTTTACACTATTGGAAAGAGGAGAAAAAATCACATAAAAAAGGTCTTCAAACTATTATGCTATGTCAACTAGTTTCCAAGAAAAACTAACTTTTATAAACGGAAATTCGCTATGTTATGCAGGATGCTGCGACAGGGGTATTATTATAATGTTGAAATAACACTATAAGAGATTTTAAGGAAAATTCAAAGAAAACGTAGCAACTTTCCTTCCTACTTTTTCCAGACTTAGGATTAGCAGTAATTTTTGATAAGTGCAAAAACTACTGGTGTAGTTAAAAGTTTATTCGCTCTACGTTTCGTCAATTTAAAAAAAAAATTTTAAATAATGTACATATACATATATACATATTTACATTAATTTGAACTATTAAAATTAATTTATCTTAAGCTTAACAGTGTAAGCTATTTTTTTAAACATTTTCCTACTGTTATTTCATTATTTAAGTAGCTTTTTTGAATTTGTCTTATTCTTTTATTTACCTATAGTAGATCAGGCGAATCATAACTATTTATTTCCGTCTAACATGTGGCCAGGCAAAACGCAACCAAAGCGTATCAAATTTTAATTTCAGGCGAAACGAGAACAGGCGAAACAGGAATATACCGTATGGAATCAGGTACTATACAGTGCCGTCCCAAAAATGGTATTGTCATTCTGTGATTTTCAATTTGTTAACAAAATTTAAATTTTGAATGAAAATTCTAGTTTATTTTACTTTATATTATATTAGCTCGTACAGCCAGAGGAAAAGTGATTTTAAGGATTTATTTATATAACATTTATAAATTCAGAGATTATTGCCTAAATTTGAAATCTATACATATAATAAAACTGTAACAAAACCGTTTCTGTACATGGAATATTTTTTGAAAATTCTACTGGTACTGTAAATAGTTATCGATGTAGATATCAAAACAGCGATTTTTAAAATTTTTGTCTGTCTGTCTGTCTGTTCACGCATCACGTAAAAACTACTGGACGGATTTTAATGAAATTTGGTGTGATGATAACTTATTACCTGGGTCAACATCTAAGATACTTTTTATTCCCGGAAAATGTCTCATTCGCACCGGAAAATGGAAAAACTATTTTAAGCATGTACACAGATTACGTAAATTTACATATTTCATAATTTCATAACTATAGTAACAAAATGTAATGTAAATAAATTGAATATTGTAGTTTCGAAATTTTTCTGAATTTGAAATCAAAGAAAATGTTGCTAATTGTGTACCGAAAAATACAATAAATACACAATTGTCAATTTGGAGACAATTTAATGCATTTTGTGTTGCAAGAAACTACAAATTGGAAAAAGAAACTACTCAACGTTTCGCGTGAACAACGTCACGGGTACGGCTAGTACGAAATAAATTGTTCTGCGTCGATTTCAATTAAAAAATATATACTTTCCCGGAAACATTTACAGGAAAAATTTATTTTTAAAGTCACCATTAACTTATTGCTATTTTCACCGGAAATGTCCAAATTTGAAGGAAAATTGAAAAATTCGTAATATTTCACCAAAAATATATAATTGAAAAACAAAAGAAAGTAATAAGGTAATCACTTTGATTTTGACAAATGTAGTTTGTGCTGAAAATATATGTTTACTACTCACCAACATAATTTAATAGGTAAATATGTATTTTGCTCGATGAGTGATTATCGCAGGTTTATCGCATTCGTCTTAGAACTGGTGAAGAATTTTTTTTAGATGGTACATTTAAAAGCTGCCCCCAGCAGTTTAAACAAATTATATAGGTAAATTCTTAAAATCATTGTTCCACTGGCTGTACGAGCTAATATTGAAAATGAGACGTTAAAATACAACTCAAGTTTACATGGTCAGTACTCAGTATAAAACTATTAAATATAAGTCAATTATTACTTATTCAGTTAGTAAAGTAACAAACTAGAATTTTCATTCAAAATTTAAATTTTGTTAACAAATTGAAAATCACAGAATGACAATATCATTTTTGGGACGGCACTGTATTATCAATGTATATTTGTATATACATCTGGTCAGTTTATTTTTATTTCGCCATAATTATGTTCGCTCTCTGAATACGCGCCGTCTAAACACGCGCTATATGGACACGACATCGAATTTCAAGGCAAAACCAGTGAAGCTACGAGCCGGGAAGATCTTCATACATATACGTTTCATTTAAATTTTTGTTAAGATTGTAATAATCGAACATCAAATTTAACGTCCAAAAAATATTAGGATCACAATAATCGTCATATCAAATAGTTACATATTAACATATAATCAAAAAATATCAGTGTTTAATATATTTATTCAGTTTACTTACAAATGAAAATTTATTTCAGTTTCCTTCTTAATTCGTCAAAAATGTTATAAAATCATAATTCGACCATAACTGTTTTGATTTGGCATGTAATTTTTGAAAATTGCACACCAAATCAAGACAGTATACTCTCAGAATATTTGATTCATCCAAGAATGTCTGAAGAGGATAAAATTAGTATATAAAGCATGTATCGAATGTAATTTTTTATTCTGTTTAAAAATGAACTGACATGACGGTTCGAAATAATATTGTCACAGTTTCAAAAATAAAAGTGGTGTTTAGCGAAGTAAAATATTTGTTTATTATTTACAAATATGGAATACGAATAAGTAACTCTCAAATCAATTAATATGTTGTTTTTTTTTTTTTAGTTTGGGAATGGATGAAAGTTCGATGGAGCTAACTAAATCAGGTGAGTAGGGTGGGAGTGGAAGTAATTCATTGTGATTTTTCACCATTGATTCTACAGAAGTGTGAACGCGAGCATTGTCCTAATGAAACAACAATAAAAATCGTAAAAAAGAGCAAAATATATTAAAGGTATTTTGAAAATCCTTAGAAATTTTCTTCTATGTCAGGCTACGAACTTTCCAATCCACCCTCGTATTTACATACTAATTATATTAGGTACTGTGAGGGTAGATTACTGTTACCAACTATTCTAACGAGGAATGTTACGGAAGTGTCCCCCTGCGATTTCGTTCATTTTTTTAATATGGTAATATTGTAGTACTTGACGAAGTAACAAACATATTTTAATTTTGTACGTGCCCAATCGCATATTTAGGGGGTAAAACACTCCTTCAAAAATTTGCTGAAAAATCATATTTTCGTATTTTCTCATATTAGCCCTTAAGCAATTTTGATGAAAAGTGGTCAAAAGATTTAGACTGAGGTTACATTACTATAGAATTTTTTTGATTGGGGTCACTCAATTTTTAAGGGGTTAAACTTAACGTGTATTTTTACTTGTATTTTCTTCCACTATTTCATAATCCATGACATTTAATTATAAACTGCAATCCTAATAAAGCTACTTCAATGTTTCAAAACTATTTATTTCAAGTCAAGGAATTATCAATTAAGCTTAATTTCCTATTTTATAAATTTTATAATGATGAAAATCCCAAATATTTAATTTTTGTTAAAAATTTCGTTCTCATATATAGCTCCCTATAACTCCCCAGTTACGTAGCGCCAAAATTACTTAAGGGCTAGTATGAGGAAAATATCAAAATATAATTTATCAGCAAATTTTGAAGGGGTGTTTTACCCCCTAAATGTGCAATTGGGCACGTACAATTAAAATATGTTTGTTACTTCGTCAAGTACTACAATCAGTACTGGATTTACACTTGGGGCACGCGCGGCATTGGCCCAGGGCGGCAAAATTTGAAACACACATGACAATTTTTTTTTTTTTGTCAACGGTTTTTTTTTTGTTTTGCTCGTTAATTATTTTTTGAAAGGAAAATAAGAAATGAGTTTTTTATTTTTTTGCTCGTCACCTACTTTTTGATAGGAAAATAAGAAATGAGTTTTTTTTATGCTCGTCACTTATTTTTTGATAAGAAAATAAGAAATGAGTTTTTTTTTGCTCGTCACTTATTTTTGGATAGGAAAATAAGAAATGAGAGAGTTGGTTTTTTTGTGTTATTTTTTTTGCTCGTTAGTTATCTCTTGATAGGAAAATAAGAAATTAGTTTTTTTTGGCTCGTCACTTATTTTTGGATAGGAAAAGGAAGTTATTAAGAAATTTTTTTGCAGGGACGGCATTTTTCGTAGTGCCCCGGGCGGCACTTAGGGTGAATCTGGCCCTGAATACAATATAATAAATTAAAATGAACGAAATCGCAGGGTAACACTTCCGTAACATTCCTTGTAAGTGTAATTAATTAAACGGATTTTCGGTAACTATTCGATTACTTTTGTACAACAGTGTGTGGAGCGTAGATATGTATGTACCATATTTTAAATACATACATGTTTTTAAACATATTATTGTATATAAAATAATAATAGAACACATTCATAACTAAAGCACATGTTTATGTGAAAAACATACGTTTTTACCTGTCGTTACGTAGTTTTCATGAAAAAAAAACTAACTCGATTTTTTTCAACAAAACAGAGAATTATTACAAATTCGAGATAATTTTAGCGATCTGAATAATATGTTTTTATGTATGAATCATATTACATTAATATCTGAACATATTAAAATATTATACTTTTTTTCATAAGAATCACGGTAAATATTTTTTTTCATAATTTTTACGAAGTTATTTAAAAATTTTCAATTGCTTATGTGTTATGCACAAACTTATATATGAACCAAAACCAATAGTTTTGATTTTCATCTTGTGCATCACTCATATCAGACCTTAGCTGTTGTTAGCTACTATTATTGTACAGATCTTGCAATTTTTACAAGGCCCAGACTGTCAGACTAAACAAGATTTTTATATTTTCATTATTTGAAACCACCACAGATGAGGTAGGGGAGGGGTTGTCAGCAGGGCCGGATCTAGGAGGGGCAAGCCGGGGCACGTTCCCTCCTTGTAAGGTTTTAGGGGCGCCAAAGTGATGAAAATTTGTTTGGCACAGTAAAATTAAGAAAATTTTGGAAGTGACGAGCAAAAAAAAGGTCAACAGTGAGTATTAATGAGAGCGTTAAGGAACTGACAAAAAAAAAGAACGTCGACAGACTATTTATGATAGGCTTCAGATGAATTTGTTCCTAGAAAAGGAAGTGATGACCCAAAAAAAAGGTCGACAGAGACCATTTATGATAGGGTTCAGTTGACATTTTTTTGTCATCACTTCAAGGAAAAAATTTTTTTTGTTCCGGGGGCGCCGACAGGAAACTTTGCCCCCCCCCCCCACTAATATCTCTAGATCCGGCTCTGGATGTCAGTAACTGATAAAGGATTGCTCAATTAAGCATTTATGAATAATAGCAAAAAAAAAAAAAAAAAAAAAACGAAAAAGACCATTCCATTTAAACGTTACAAAAAATCAAAATTTAATGGTAAATGAGTGCATTCTTAAGAAAAATTGTCAGAAACAAAGTTGTACTAAACAAAGTTACTGCAAACTGTAATTCTTACAAATTTTTTCAAAATTTTACTCCCGGTCCGACCTTTTAGAGGGAAAAATTCATATTTTAAATCACCCCTACGCACTGTAATGCTATTTTGGGAAAAAATCGATTGCTGATTGAAAAATTATGCTACGATCCCAATTTGCTGCAAAATTTCAAAAGTTTTTCAGTACTCATAGCAAGATAACGGTCTTTGGAAAAAAAGTAAAAATATTAAAATTCTCCTAAGTCAATATTCCAAGTGTCTTATGAAAAAATTTTGCTCCTAATATAACTGAAATTTTTTTATACTTTTCGTCTAAATTTTATCGATCTTCATAAACAAGGTTAGAAAAAAATAGAACTCCAGAACCATTAAACAAAAATGTGTCAAAATTTTGCCTATTTTAATGTCTCTATACATAGAATTATTTTAAACCTAGTTTCATTTTTTTAGTCTCAGTATATCTGGAGATAATTAATTTAGACGCCAATTTACGTACATACGTACAAAAAGTTTAGAAAGAAAAAAGTCTAAGCCCGGGAAATTTCCATTCGAATTTCTTGTTCTCTGAATTCCTTAATAAAAACCTTTTTTATAAATTTACAAAAAAACATTTCCCGCATAAATCCATAAATAAAAAAGTTTTTCCTCCTCGTGACACAACCGTGGGAAGTGTTTTATATACATAGATTCCCTCGACTTAGTCTGCTGTTCTTGATATTCTGTTCCATTTCAAAGAAATTAATTAATCAAAAATGCAGTTTTAATTAGAAATTATGTTACCGCACACCAAACAAGAAATAACAAATTCATTTGCTATTCATATATATTAGTTAGGGAGCTGGTGGCAATTTCGGTATATAATTTCATCGTCGTTGATAGTTGATAGTACATAATATATTATGTAATTTACTACTGTTCAAATGAAAAATACTCCTGTCGAAGGATCCTATATAGTATATATTTATATAACATAGTTAATTGCCAGTAATAAAAATTATTTTTTCTGGAAAACCCGCATAAGTAATATAATGGTTGGTAGTAAAGTAATATAATACACTCTTTGGCATAGTGTAAAAAAATTTCGAAACCCTTTTGAATTGGTTGTAATAAATGAAGTTTCCATTCGGAAATTGTCTAAAAGCTTAAAAAGTATCTATAAATAACATCCTTTTTTTATTTATAATAAATATTTAAAAAAAAAATAAAAATACAGTCTGACCGACTGACCGTATTTTATTCCTTGATTTATTAATAGTAACCTCATTTTGAATTCAATATTTCATAAATGAAGCTAAAAAATTAAAAATCGTAAAAGGAATCTCAACTTTACTTTAATAGCCTTTTCTAACGATATCCAACACAATGTGATATGTGAGAAAAAAATTTTCATTTCCACTTTCCAATTTTTGTACATTTTTAGAAAACCCTCAATTGGTATCGCAACTACCAATTAATGGCAGAAATTCTTTATACTGTCTACTTTACTCAAATCTTTGTTACTATCAACTTTTGCCACGCGATGAAATCATTTAAAAATTACTGCCCACAGCTCCCTAGCTATATATGAGGTTACACACTCAAAAATAGTTCGCCACTTTCAAAAACGTAAATCGCAAATGAGAAAAAAAGCCAATTTAAAATTTCAAGAGTGGATTGATTTATCTAATGATCTGTTCGTATTAAAACACGTAAGGTGAAAGAACGCATTACATACGAACTCCGTACAGAACATACAGTCAGTCATAAGATCATATAGTATGCGTTATAGCGAGCGACACAGACCAACCAAAAACAAATATCAAATATGAAAATTTACAAATCAAATATGTTACCACCACCACCCCACTGTACCCCCCGCAAAGACCATTTGAAATGTGTAAATATAATAATTGTATGTGCCCATTTCACACGGGCAAACTTTTGTGAAAATGATTTTTTTAGGCCATGTGATATATTAATGTCGACATAACTTTTCTTTTATCTTTAATTTTTCACTATTTTTTATTTTGTTTTGTTTTAATTAAATGCAGATGTATATGAATGTGTTGCACGGTTATATTTAATATCTTATGGCGCTATAAATTAACATGTTTTAATAAAAAAGAACGAATGTGGTTCATCTTAAATAATCCTTTATTGATAATGTACGCGTGCAGTAAAACCTCGCTTATAATTTAATTAGCTTATATCTGTGGTTTCGCTCGGTAGATATTCATGGCAGTGTCTCCTCGTTGTAAAGAACAGGACCACTAAGGTACTTTAATGTCTCTCTATATACAATATTATAAAAAGTTTTTACATCGATTTTTCATAGAGTTGACCGAATCGACCATGCGAAAAGCATGGTTTTTCCAATAGTACCCCCGCTACTTTAACCTTTACTCTTGATTAATGCACAATTAATATTTCAATCAGTGAAGGACAATATTAACTAAGTATGTAAGATTCTGCTAGTACGTAAAACTTATTTTTAACTTCATTAATATCTGAGAAAAAATTCATAAAAGGCAATAATTCACCGGAAAGAAGTTGGCGCCGAAAGTTGAAAAATCTTTTTGTCCTTTATGTATATGGCTAAATTGCTACCAAATTGCTCCTTTGAAATCAGTAATTACTCCACCTGAAACTTAATTATTTAATTAGTTATTTATAAAGAAAAAGAATATTTATCGCATACATATACTATAAAGAAACCAAGTAAAGAAAATTTAAGATCTATGTATTTCATGTTGTTTTTTTTCTTACAGACACGTTTAAGTCGAAAGCGTAACAGTTTTTAGAGTTTGTTCTTGAATTTTACCCAGTTTCCTAGATATCAAAAAATGACGAAATAAGATGTAAGGAACTGAATGGCGCTATCAACCAGCGCAGCCACGTTAGATGACATTATACGAAAAAAAAAATTGAAGAATTTGATAGAATTTATAATTGATAAAATGCGTTAATCCAAAAAATGTACTGTGTCCCATATCCACAAGATTCACTGTACGTGTATTTCATGGCATACTTTCATATTATATTGTACTCTACTAACTGTCATTTATAGGGGGCGCCATATTATTGATTACTTCCTGTACAATACAAAATATTATTAATAAATAAACAAAATACGTTTTATTGTAACGTTTGTGTAAATTTTATAATTGGTACCTTGGCGGCGGTATTTGTACTATTTAGTAATTTGTAAATATTTTTGTGAGTTTTAAAAAAGATTTTAAATATTAGTTATGTGACATTTTCTTTGTTCTTTTCCTTTAAAAAATATGAATCTAATTATCTAGGAATGTATGATGTTTACTTTCAATTTTCAAAATATTAATTTTAATTAAATACTCCCTTCTCCCTTCCCCGTATTGCCAACAATAATACAGTATTTAAGCTAATAAAAAAGTTCTTTATCACAACTCCCAGTTCTATCTTCAAAATTAGCATACTTTGCTGACATGACGTGGCTAAAATGATGACAATGACTAGTACTAAATCTCAAATTCATCTTACAAAACGACTCATTGGCTTTTTTTAGGGGCTCTAACTTGTACCAAAAAACATTAGTAAGGCCTGGCGCCTACACTCAATTAGTATCTCGACTAAACTGTTTAGTCGAAATCGATGAGACTCATGATTTCAACCCAACTGTTTAGGATGCGCATACTATCAATCAGTTGTTCAGTGATTTTAAAATTATTCGTACCCTTATTTATTCCTATTCGTGCATAATCCTCTTTTTTTCAACCAATCATAAATAATAGTTCCTAATTCCTATATCTGTCATGTCTATTATATCTATGATTTTCAAAACTTGTTGAATGTTTTGTGTTTTTAATTTTTTAACGATCTTATCAATCATCGGATTCAAAAATGGTTAATAGAAAATGACTTGTCTGTGCTTTGCTTTATGTAGAACGTACGACAAAGAAAAGGAAAAGGAGATATTTCGTATATCCCATTTATATATCACAGCATAGATAAAATACTCCAGAATTTACCATAGAGATTATATGTTCGGATTACAGATCGACTATTTAGTTGAGGGTATACGCACTTCAATACACAGTAATGTAATATACCTGTCGATCGATAGTTGTTTAAGTTGTCCGACTTTTTAGTCAAAAAACGATCGATATGGTTTTATGATTTTTTTGTTGAGCTACTATCGTGTTGATAGTATGCGCACCTCCATAAGATCCCATAGTCTTTTGACATACAACTAAACAGTTGTTCAATTAAAAATTGTGTGTATGCGGCTAGTCTAAGTTTACTCAAAAATGTAACGCATGCCTGCGGAAGCAACAAATGTAAAACACGACGATTATTATAAATTATGAGTTCCCAAATACTGAAAGAGGATAATCAAAGAAATATTCAAGGTAGGTACTCACATAACTAGGATCTGATTCTGCTTAAATGTCCGTTGATACTAAATCTAAGTAAACAGAAGGAGAGGCCCGGGCGGATTTGGATTTGTTGTCCCGACCGAGACCGTGTTCGAATCTGAGATACGGCAGTATAGGGTTGACCGGGGTAAATGTGAATTGGGGCAATTGTGAACGGCGCCTATAATTTCTAAAATAACATTAACGACCTTCAATTTACCACTTTTATTTTTATGAGTTTTAAATTTTCAATAAAAGTATATCTCGCTGAGGGGAAACATCCACTGAACCTAGTCACCTTCCACTGAAACACTTCAAAGATTCCGAATACCAACTTAGGAATCCCGATATATTTTCCATCATATTGAAACCACAAATGATTACCAGTACCTTTGACCTATCCCACCCACAACCTTCAAGATACCATAATTGCTCTAAATAGATATCGAATTTCTTTTATAAAACGTTCCCCAAAATAATCGTAATCATTAATTTTCACAAATGATATTTAATTTTTTGTAGCAATATCTGAATGGGTGGCAAGTTAAAGGTACGTTTTAAACAGCAAGAAAAAATATTATTTTAACCTTTGAAAAAATATTTAATACCTAGAAGAAAAAAATATAGAATTTGAATATTTCGACAAAAATGTTCGTATTTTGTGGTTTTTTTTCAAAGGTTAAAGAAGATTATACCTACATATACGTTTCGCAAAATTATCGATAACAAATATTTACATTCGAAAATATGTGTATATAAATGTACAAACGTAAATACTAGATAGAACATAAAATTAGTATATTTTTATTTAAATAAATAGAGAAATGAATGGCCACCTGTTTTCTAACAGATTTATTTCAGCGTTATACTACATACGTATATATACGTATCTCTCTCTATATACTATGTATGTTAGTAATGATATTGGTAGGAATGGGAGCGCGGGATACAGTGGGATAGTAAGTAGAATGTAGATGCATCCTGTGTTACATTTCTACACCTTTCTTCAAAAAAGATGGATCCCTCCATCGAGAAATTAACTAGGCATTACAAATATATATGATACAGTTGGGGTCAAAACTCAAAAGTAATTTCTAGCCATAAAAAATATTAAAGCAGTCAAATTGACTGATTGGTTATATATTTTTTGCTTCAAGATAAAACATTTTAAAAACGTTTCTTATTGGAATACAGCAGGGGTCGGCAACCTGCGACCCGCGGGCCACATGCGGCCCGTTACACGCTTTTATGCGGCCCGCCAAGCAATATAACTTTTCGAACAATTTGCTCTGTCTATGCAGAGTTGAGCATACATACATACTTTATACTTTTTTTGTTCTCCGATGTTTTATAACATGTAAATAAAACTATTACTAAAAATTTTTCTTCATGTTGATTTTTAATAATATTTAAATATTATTTGTGTTAAAAAAAAGAACATACCCCTGTCACAGTATCCTGCATAATATTGCGAAAATTTACGTTTACAAAAATTAGTTTTTCTTAGAAACTACTTGACATAGAATTATTGTTCAAAAATCCTTTTTATTTGATTATTTTCTCCTCTTTCCAACGGTGTAAGAAAATATGGTAAAAACTTGAGAAAATTTGGGCAAAAAACTTACTTTTTCCACAAAAATTTCTTAGGCAAAAATGCCTAAAAATCCATTCCGGGCATTGGACGTGTCTGACTTTTTGGATTTCCAATATTTTTACCAAATTTCGTAAAAACAGGATTTTTCGTTCGAGAGTTATATAAATTTTAGTGAATGTCATTTTTGGCTTCTAGAGACTTCAGAATAAATTATTTCTATCATAGTTCCGGGCTCAAGTAGCATCAAGACAGTGACTCTAATAGCTGAATTTTCGATTCGAAAATTCATTAAAAAAACCTACTTAAGCCACATACTACATTGCAAAATATTTGACTGTGTGGCCCGCTAAAATTTTTTTTTTTTAGAAATGGCCCGCCATCCAAAAAAGGTTGCCGACCCCTGGAATACAGTACTGGAAAGTTTTTCAAAAAGTGTATTAACTTGTTCATATGTATCTAATACATATGTACAGCGTAATTATCCTTTTTAATACAGTGGATAGGAACCGCAGAAACTGGCATCAAGTATAAAAAAATCGCACAAAAAAATTATCAAAGACTTCATAAATAGCTATAAAAAGTCTAATTCCTTACAGATTATAAAAAAAAATTTTATGCGGTGGATCGGGAACCACATAAAAAAAATTATAGAAAATACATAACTCAAAACGCTCAAAATCTCACTGATAACTAATTTATATTCCACAGGAACCATTAACCGGGATATAATTTAATTAAAATCTATGGAGCCGCTTTGCTGCGATTGTTAAAGTTCTATGACATACTAGTTTCCAATCTTATTGAAACACAAGTTTCCAATCTTGTTGAAACACAAACAGAAGCGATTTGCGTACTAAAATTCAACGAAATTAATTTAGCCCTTCTGAAGTAATTATAAGAAGTTGATTAAACAAATCAAGACCAACTGCGAGGAAATTGCAATGATCAGGAACAAAAAGTTCAAAAAAAATTTTTACGACAACGCCCGCAAAATACAAGTGATAAAAATCACCAATAAATTCAAATAACACTAAGAAATAAAATTAAAATCAATAAAAATATAAAAATTAAGTTTGACTAGTTTCGACCATATTAAAGGTCATTTTCAAAAACAAGCAGACCCAAAATCGTAGTCAGAAAAGCGACATTTGAGAAAACGTTTATAAACTGTCTAAAGGTAAAAATTTTTAATTTTTGTATCGGGTGTGATAAAACATAATTAAAATATATTCACAACGTTACGAAAATTCTATGGTAGGTTAAACATCGATTGAATTTATGCACTTTAAATTTTTAGGGAGGTTTGAACATAAAGAAATTCAAAACCACGCCCAAACATCAAACAAAAGAAATTATCGAAAGAAAACCAAATTGATAAAATATATGGAATGCATTTTAAATAAAATGCGAAAAAACGTTAAAAATAAAATAAAAATTAAATTAAGTAAGAAAACAAAAAACAAAAGCACATTTGAGATTCAATAATTCTGAGTCAGAGCCACAATTAACAGTCGATCAGATCGCAGAAAGGATTAATTGTGTTTTTTATATTATTTAAAAATTTACCAAAAAAATACGCACGAACTTATGAACTGATCTGATATTTTATTCTTTTATTTGACGTATTTCCTCTGTTTCTGATTGCCCGGTCCAGGCATCGCCGGTTGCATTCTGACCGACCGTTCTGACCCGTAAGAATAAGAAAAGTGTGCAACAGTAAATGGAATTACTATGTTATTTGCACCTTCAGGTACACGGACTGGGCGTCCGGCCCGGTTAAAACCAGAACGTATACAACCGACCTTAAAGTAGTAGTTTTTTGTATCCCATGGGAACCTTTAATTGGAATATGTTAGGATTATGTACTTTGTGTGCTACTCCAAGGCCGATCGTATCTTTTACTGCACAAATATTTACAGACCTACTAACAGATTTCTAATAGATTAAGAACTACTTATTTTAAGATATATTACTGTCCATTTTTTAATTTTTTTTATTCGTCATATTTTACCGTCCAATCTGTTATTAAACATAGGTACAATTTCTATTTTTGTATTACTTAACCAAATTTGTAATCTATTACTGACATGTACCTATATATCATTTTAAAGACTTGTTTTCTGTAGTTCGTATGATGTTTACAGGATATTTTGAACACAATGGACACCATTTTGTAATGAATTTTTATATTAAACAACTACCGTTACACGTACACCTGAGAAAGTATTGGCTTTAACCCTAACCATTTCTAATTCAGTCAAGTGTGGCTAAAAATTAATCTACAGAGACTTAATTTATCGAAAACTTGTTTCATATGTAAAATTCATTCTATATTTTTTCGAAAAAGAGAAAATTAATAACTATTTCAAAAAGTAGTTTTAAGTAACAAAAGAAAAAATTTTCAAATTTCACAAATTTGACAATAAAAAATTGTTGACAAAAATAAAAATGTTTTCTAAATTATTCTAAATCATACACGTGTGAAAATATGATCACTAATCAGTGAAAACATACTCAACAAGGCTCCCATGTACCTAAATAACTACACCTATGCTTAACAATTCACACTCCAATTGTATCTGATGTAACGAACATTTTCGAAGAAATCCTCACCACACCACGTTTCCCTTAAGGGTTATTTCAAACTTTTTGCCAAAGCTGTATATATGCTTAAGTTATGTGTACGAAAAACATATGTAATAATACACACATATCTAACAACACAGAACACCAGGTGCGCAATCCAAGCCAAAATCGGACGAGGTCACATAATATTATAATTAGCATTCAGTCGAAAAAATTTTTATTTTTTTTTTTTTTTTATTCAAAACGAGAAATGATTTAATTATTTATAAAAAAAAATCATAGACTAAAAAATTTTCAATGACAATTTAACTCATGTGTATCAAGTTCCATAAGAATATCGTAATTTTTTTCATCTTTACCATGGAAAAAAATTTACGACAGATTTTTACAGCGAAAAAAATGGTACAAAACATTTCGTTGGTCATTTCATTGTAGGTAAACATGATAAAAATGAAACAAAAATTCGTATTGGTAAATTTAATTGATTTCAGAACCATAGTAACAATGCATTAAATAATAATATGAATTATACTAATTTATTTTATTCGTTAAATTGTTTTACCGTATTACACTTGAGTTTTATATTTTTTCTGAATAAATTTGTATTTTCTATACAACTCAAATTTCTTGCCTAAAAGCAATTTAACTCGAAGAACTGTCAACCCAAAAACGGTTCAGCTTCGCTGTCGCGTTTTTTTAGTTGATAGTTCTTCTCGTTAAATTACTAGGCAACAAATTTTCGTTAGACAAGGTCAAATTTATTCGAAAAAATACAAACCTCTCGTGTAATAATAAGTGAAAAATTATTTTGGAATTTAAACTTCAAAAATGAAAAAAAAAAAATAAATAAATAAATAAATAAACACCCGATGTACACTGTAATATGTATTATTTTATTTTATAAATTAAGTGTGAAATTGTTCAAAATCAAAAACACAATCAGATAAACGAATAAGCAAGTGAAAAATATCTATCTATAAAGACACATCTGCCCATAATTAGCAAGCCATTTTTTTATAAATAAAAATTATATTTTACGGCGCAGTATATTTTTGCAATAAATGTTCACACCACCTCTATATATCTACATAATATATACATACATATATGTACATACACGTAATTTTAGTGGACAAAGTAAAATATTTTATTCGCGAATTTTCCGACTAATTTAGGTTTATTTTAAAATTAGCATTTATACACATGAGGTACGTAGTAAATAAGTCAATACTGAAATAACTACATTCTATAATCTATACCATATACATATAACTGAACCTTTTTTTATGCGGTGGATAGGGAGCGAATAAAAAAAAAATCGCACAAAAAAGAATATTCAAAAACTTCATAAATAGCTATAGGTAAAAAGTACAGTTCAATCCAAATTGTAAAAAAAATTTTTTTAAGCGGTGGATCGAGACCGCATAAAAAATAGTTTCATAGAAAATACATAACTCAAAACGCTCAAAACCTCACGATTTGCTAAAAAGTTGTTTTTCTAGACACGGTAAAGCATTAATTTACATATGAGCATATTTTATTTCATTTTTATAATATAAAAATTGGAATAAATCCATTTATAAAAAAAAAAAAACGCCGTGAGCAGCGGAGCCCCATCACGGAAGTCGAATTTTTCCTTTCATCTTCGGTATTGAGTGTCTACAAGCGAAATATAATTGAAAGTCCACAAGCGATTTGTAATTTTGGTGGTTTCAAAACTGATGATGAGTGTCCGGTTGATCGGGGCTTTAAAAAAAGGATTTAAGTTTTTAAGGGCTGAATCTCAGTAAATTTCAATTTTGTGCCGATAGCAGTTAACAGGGAAAAAGCCAACACAATTCGTACGAGGGCATTTCTATCCATGCTTATCCGCCAATTGCCTTTGTGTTTTATTTTTAAATGTTAAAAAAGGAACTTAAATAGTAAACTGGAAGGCTTTTACGACGATATTTTTTCTTTCCAAAAAAATCCAAAATTTCTATTTTATAAATAATAAAAATCCAATATTCCTAATTTATAAATAAACAGTGACTTTAATAACATTTTCAAATTACTTAATATGTATATATTTCATTTGTTAAAAAAAAGTATTCACTTTTTTTTAAATTTTTTAAAATTACTATTCGCCTACTTGTACTTAGAATAAAAGTAATGCATTTAAAACACATTTAACAATAGCATTCAATTCCGATGTAAAAATGGAAGAAGTGGGGAGAAAAGTAATGTGGACTCCCTAAAAGGTACTAGCTGGATACTAACTGAATACACGTACAAAATTTCAGCCCTCTAGGTTTCCTTAAAGTCTCTAGACGTGTTAGAAAACAAGCAAAAAAATTAAGGAAATATTGGCGTAAAAATCGTGGGGGTAAGGGTTAAAAGTTGAAACCCCCAAAAAACAGTGTCTGGCTATTAGCTTAACCTGTACACAAAATTTCAGCCCTCTAGGTTTATTTGGGGAGATTTTGACCAGAACGAAACTGTTAAAAAACAAGAAAAATCATGTTCTTTTGGGTATAAAAATGGTGGCGGTAGGGTTTGAAAGTCGAGACTCCCAAAAGGCACCCCCTTGATACTAACTCAATTCGAATACAAAATTTCAGCCCTCTAGGTTTATTTGGGTGACCTGTGCGAGTGGTACAAACTTCGAAAACGTCGAAAATGCATGAAATTGTAGCTTAAAAATGAGGGGGGTGGGGGTAAAATATTAAAACCTCCAAAAAGCACAACCTAGGTACGAACTTTATCAACACACCAAATTTCAACCCTCTACGTTAATTCTGGGGGGCTGGGGGCCTGTTAGATCCAGCGAAAATCGTTTTTCCCCCCTCGACTCCCACTAAATCATCCTAGGAAGCTGAATTTTGGATATGTTGTAGATAATTGACCGAAACATTATTTAAAACCGGTTTGGAAAAGTTTTATTGCTTTTCCGCCCCCCACCACACCCTTAAAGGTCGGGTCAGAAAAAAAATTTGCCCAAAAGTTGACCCCACTTTGATAGTATGAGGTGCCTCGAAAATGAGCCCCACTTACCAAATTTCATCTCTTAACTTCCATAGGGGGCCGTACACAAATTAAAAGGTGGCGGGAATATATATATATATATATATATATATATATATATATATATATATATATATATATATATATATATATATATATCAGACATTTTTTTTCTACATATTCGTGTTCTACGGGTCCGAAAACGGATAGCGCCCCTACTCTCGCCTCTCGCAGCTCTTATCGTATAGACTGTATAAGTCTAATTTTTCGGAGAAAATTCAACTAAAAATTAATGATGCAATAAGTTATATTCTTATGTAATGTAATGATTAAATGCTTGAAAACAATCAATAAGTAACTTTATCGCAAATTCAATTCAATTTAAAAAACAAAAAATTGAACTGTTGACGTCATCACGTACATTAAATTTTTTAAAAGCTCCAAAAAACTCTAATTTTGATGCTAAAAAGCCAAAATTTGAAGTCACTTAGACTTTAAAAATACTTTTATCATTTGTGATTAAATTAGAACTATAAAGATAACAGAAAAATCACATGTGGAAATCAAATTACATTTCCTGAAAAAATCGACTCGTTAATGATTCAAAAACACCAAATTAAAATCCAACTACAGTCGACTCTCGTTAGTTCGAAACTCGAGGGACTCTAAAAATATTACGAATTATAGAGAGATTCGAATTATCGCAGGTAACAATTTTAATTTTTTAAGCATTTGCGATGAATGAACTTGAACTTGTCTCAAAAGTACTTACAATCTTTCTGTCTCTTTCTCTCTGCAACTTTGAATTATTGAGTGTTTGACGCCGATGAGTTCGAATTAACGCGTCGATTTGTTACGTAGCAATAATTTTTTCGTTCGAATTACCAAATGTATAAAAATGTATTGTTTTAGTTCGAAATATAAAGAGATTTTGTAGCGAACTCGTGATACCTTTGAATTATAAAGAGTTTCGAATTATCGCAAATTTAAATTAACGAGAGTCTACTCTATATATATATATATATATATATATATATATATATATATATATATATATATATATATATATATATATATATATATATATATATATATATATATATATATATATATATACCATACTCCATCTCTAGAGTATGGTGGGTCCAAATTTCAAATTTTACGCCGACTAATCGCAAATAAAATCGCTTGTGACATACGGATTGTGATTGCACAAATTTTCCGTTTTGTCAATTTTGGAACGGAACACTAAAAATCAATGAAATCTAGGAGTTAATCGAAGGTATCACTATTTGAAAATGATATAGGAAAATTGAACAACTGCATTTATCTAAATAGTCTAGACACATTATTAAAATTAATGACAGCAAAAATTAACAAAATAAATTCGATAACTGCTTGATATATGTATATAACAGATAAAGAAAGATGGACGTATTAATTATTTAATATCTATTTCATCAGTGAAAAATCTTGTGGCAGATATGTAATTAATTTGTTGTTGTTAAATATGTACGTGAAAACTTACTGGGTCTCACCAACTTATCCGTACAAAAATTTAAATTGCATATTCATTTTAAAGTATCAAGCAATAACAACAGAGATTGAACGCCATTTTAATAAAAATGCAAGATAGTTCACACAAAATGTACTGATTCCTTTCTATCCACTTTGCCCACTCTAAATTTTTAATAAAAGTTTTTTTTAACATATTAACTAGGTTCTTTTGAGACAGGATGTGTATACTCTGAAACTAAATATTTTTGAGGTGAAGACCTTATTAAATTGTTTTAAATTCACTGAAGTGAAACTTCTTACTGCATAAGAGCATATTCTTAAAACCGTTAAGGCTACATCAAGAATAAGATACAATAACAATGAAGAATAAATAATAATAAATTATTTGTAAACCGAAAATTCAAGATTAAATGCCATCAGTTTCGAACCAGAATCCATTAGAATTTTTAAGGGTAATTTATAAATTTATATTTACCATAAAATAATTTTGTGCCAGAAGGTTCGATTTGAAATAATACAAAATAAAAACATTTGCTATCAATTTAAATCCATAATATGAGAGGAAATTCCATGGAAAAGTCTACCATAAATGAAAAAAATAAATAATTGTTATTGGTAGTAAAAATACGTGCTATAGTATTTTTAAATACTATAGTATTGGTAGTAAAAATACGTGCTATAGTAGCACTATAGTACTTTTAAGTTTTCAGAATTGCAGCATTGTTTTTTTTTTTTTATTTTCTGGCAATACTGTCATTTTTAAAGTGGTGTCGTGAGTATAAGCTAACAGTGAATTTGTAATGGAGTTTTAATTACATTTTCTCGATAAGCACTTTGAATTATTGTAATGATTTACTACATACTGGTAAGTCAAGTAATGATTTAGGTACCGATAAATAGTCCGTAATTTATGTAAACACTTTGTTTTTAAGAGATATTAAATTGATAAGGCTGTAGTGTTGAGTTGTAGTGTTGGTCACAGAATATACAGAATTTTTTCTCTTACTTGAGTAAAACTTATCCTGCATCAAGAAAAAATTAAATATTCCTACTTGACAGAATTACTTACATGATGCCAATATCAAAAATCTATATAGTCAGTCACGACTGCATCATAGTGAATTGTAGCATTTTGAGTCTTTTGAAGACATATAGGCGATATTACTCAATCCTAACCTGATTCTTAGGGGGAACAGAATTTATTATAAGTTTCCTAAAAGTCTGGATGTCTTTAAAAAATCTTAAGAAATTTTGTATTTCTGTAAAAAAAAATTTATTCGCTATTAAAGAAAATGTTAAAGTTTTTGAAAAGAATTTTATTATTCATGTTTCTAAGAATGTTTTGATTTAAATTATTTTAGTTTAAGTGCTGGTTTCCAACATTTTATTAGTGACATTTTGTATGTTATGATTTAATTGAAAAATAACATTTTATTACGTTTTTGTACCTTTAAAATTATTTTAAAGTTCCTATTTTATGTCCTGTAATGTCAATTTCTAATGTTTCATTTAAAAATACTACTATTTTGCAATGCAAAGTGACGGTAGTGTCAGTCACGATTTATTTTTCGAATAACTAATTTCCTAAAAAAGTAGTTTTTTATTTTATTATTTTCCAATAATTTGTTACTTCGGTTAAAGATACAATTTAAAAATATAGCGGCTGTACAGAGGAAGATTTTCGAAGTTTAAAAACACTCTCGAAGGTGACTTCCTTTTGCATGAAGTGTCAGTCACATTTATATTTTATTAAATAAATCATATTTAACAACTTTCCTATGTGCACACTTTTTACTACAGAGGTATAATTGGAGGATCAACTATACCTCTGTAGTAAACCATGCTAAAATTGAAACTGTAAACATAGTAGTATTCGTAATACAAGGCAAAATAAAACGCAAATTGTGTCAAATGTAGAGACAGTCACTTCTGGAATTGCCCTGAGGGTGACCGAGCCTGGCTCGGTGGAAATTTCATCTGTATAGAATTTGCTGAGAACAGAAGAAGTGTGAACTGATGGTAACTGAATCGTTACCGATTATTTATTTCCTTACCTATAGGATATAAATAGTATTTTGTATAATAGATAAGTAATTATAACAAACACTAACTTAATAAATTGTAATACAATATTTCAGCACAGTGATGCACTTCTTGGAGTTCCAGTATATACCAAAGTGAAACTCTTATGTAGAATTTTACCCTCACACTTCAAAGTGTTCAAATAATTCTGTAACACACATTATCCACCTTTAGCAATATTAATTGTGTACACGCGGCATGGCGGGAACACGCGCGACCACATCGTGCAAATCATTCATTGGAACAATAAAACTGGCAAAAAAATTACAAACAAAACAACAGATGGCATTGACAACGGAATCAGATACAAAAAAAAAGTTGTAACAAACCAAAAGAAAAAAAACTAACTTAGGTACATATTTATTAGATTACTGTGTTTCCCAAAACAAATTCACATAATTTTTGTACATCTGTACGGGTAATTTTGAAATTTTTAAATATAAAACTTTCTTTTTACATATTTAGTTAAATTTAATTAATGTTGCTAAGTTCTTTATTTGGTTTTTCAAGGACACTCATTGTCAAATAATATTAATAATTTTTTTTTTCTTATCATATTTATTCATAAGAATCGTAACTATTAATATAATTTACATATTGTGTACTTTAGATGTATGTAAATAAAAACCCGTAGTGGTTTGGCTGATATAAAAATATTATTTTCCAATCATATGATTTTATTAACCCTTTCGAGGTTATAGAGTGATTATAGTCGAATAAAAAAACATCATCGATCAAAGAAACTTAAGTTACGTCTGTCGTATTATGACTGCGAAAATATTTTAAAAATTGTTTTGAATCTGATTTCTGAAACGACTTTGAGCGGTTGAAAATATTTAAAAACGCCACTCCGCTGCGCGTAACATTTTGAAATCAACCAGTTTGGGCAATAACTTCTTTCATGATTTTATTCCATTACCTTATTTCGTTACTTTTGCTTTATCTTCATAAATAACTCAAAAATTATAGGTAGGTATAAACTATAAACACACAAAAAGATAAATATATTTTAAAACTTTACATGGATTTTTCTCAAAACTACGTTTTCCAAAACGGTAGGCAAGATAACGCCGGCAATTTTCATCCCACTGATTTGAAATTTTATCTGCAGCTTCTTAGATAGATTATCTAGCAGGGCTGTACACAAAATTTTTGGAATTGATTAACAAATATATTTTTTATAAACAAATTCAAATTGATTTTTTCGTCGGTTTTCAAAATTTTTTTTTTAAATGACGAAAAAAATTTTCTGGATGCTCTTTGAAAATTGTTATACTGTCCACCATGAACCTCTTCGAAGAAAAAGCGTCTATATGTTTGACCTGCACCCACACAGCCATTTTGTTTTATAAATTGGGGAAAATTTTTTTTATTTACCTCAGATCACGTAGGTACGATACACTCTAAAAAGTTTTATACTGATTGCGTTATTCGTTACGGAGAAAAAAAGTTCCCGAATAAAACCTTCTTTTCTGACATTTTAAAGTGATCTAACGTCATAATTTCAAACGATTGTAATTAATATTTACAAACGAAAATTGAAATTAAAAAGTTAAGGATAATGAAATTTGGGAGGTTGGATCCCTATTTGACAGGACTAGTTTATATTACGGAAAATACATTTCTGAATATATTAGTAAAAAAATTTTAGTTAATTTTTTAATTTTTAGTTTAGTTATCTCATATTAGAAGAACTTTTTTCGATATTTTCAACAACAGAGCTGAACTAGTAGTATGAGCAGGGCCTTATTAGCCACTAGGCCTACCTAGGTCATGGCCTAAGGGCGGCCAATTTTTGGAAGACGGTGGCAAAAGCTGAAGCTTAACGTTTTTTTACTCGTCACTTATTTTTTGTAGGAAAAAGTTCTAGAAAAATTAGAAAAAGTTAGATTTTTTTCTTTTTTAGGAAAAGCAGGGGTAGCAATTTTCACGGTGCCCAGGGCGGCACTTAGGGTAAACTCGGCCCTGAGAATCAGACTTTTATTTCTGATAGTAAGACTAGAATACATTTTCCATAATTTAGAGGTGATTTACATGAAAATGAATACAAAATGGTTAAAAAATTTTCATGAATAATTTAGAATTTATCTCATCAAAATTTAATATCATGTTTTTATAACAGGAAAACATATGAAAAAGGTAGGTGTCATTCGGAATGTATAGACGTCAATGGCATCCCACAACTGATGACGTCATTACGAAAAATGATAATTGAAATGGTTGATCACTTGATCAGTTAGCCGGCCGTTCGATCAGTATGTGCGGTGCGTCTCTCTCACATTATAAACAAATTTTCAAAATAAAAAAAATTTATTTTCAAAAAAAAAAATATATATATATATATCAAATGTCAGCACAGTCAGTATTCACTATTCAGTGCTGCTTGTTATACAGTAGTAAAAACAACAAAAATAATAAAATATGTAGGTATAAATACAATTAATGTTTGTTGAAAAATAAAATATTGGGTGAACTACAAAAAATATTAAAACTTGACGTACAGTAAAGGTCTGTTAGAAACTGTAAAATCTCCATTATAGATTAAGAAATGCCACAAAATATTACATAATAATACATATATGCCACGAGTCACTAGCCTCTTTAGTCATGGGCTATTTAAATTAAGAATTTAACTCATCTGTATTAAGATTTAAGTCCCAAACAATATTGTAGTTTTTTCACTTTTACCGTGGGAAAAATAGCTGGGACATATTTCTACAGCGAAAAAATGGTAAAAAACATTTCATTGTAGGTAGGTAAACACGATAAAAATAAAACAAAAATTCGTATTTGTAAATTTAACTGGTTTCAAAACCGCAGTTATAATGTATTACACTTCAGTTTTATATTTTTTCTGAACAAATCTGTTTTCTGCAACTCAGACTTGTTCCTTAAAAACACTTTACGTTAAACTAACACAAATTTTTCCGAAAAAACACAAAGCTCTCGTGAAATAATAAGGGAATAATGGCATACACAAATTATATTATGGATACAAAGGCAATCTATTTAATTTTTTGATAGATGAATGTGACGTCATCCGGACCGATCTGCTGAATGAGATATTATATGAATGTATATTCAAAAACTACCAAAAAAAGAATCAAAAATGTTGATTTATTTCATTTTATTTTATTTGTGCATTGAAATTTATTAATTAACCTGAAATTTAATGTTAAATAAAACCACCCCTCCGATATTTGTATGAACTTATTGCATTTATTAATAAATATTTACAAAATAGTTTTGTTCAGTTTTCTTTTTTAATATGTTTATGCGCAGATTAGTGTTTATGTTTGGAAACATTTTGATTTAATATTTTAATACGATTGTACAAGCATGTCCAAGCATGCATTACCAAAACATGTAATTAAAATTTTTTTTGTCCAAAACCAATATTTACTCGGCTTTAATTACCTATTCAGAAATTATTATCTACTTGAATGTCCAAAGCCAAGTAATACATGCAACACATGAGCAATTAACACGTAATAAGGCTAGATAAGAAATTTTCTAGCTTTAAACAGTGTATACACTGCGACCCAGCGAAGCATTTCAGATCCAGTTTAATGAAACGAACAGAGAATTGTCTATCCTATTAATAAAATACCTTGGTATACCATAACATTATTCAACGCGCAATCTGAATCCGAAATGTTTTGATGAGCCCCATAGTATATCTTATGAAAAAATATTACAACTCTTAGAAAACTGAAAAGATAATAAATTGACCCGACCTTGTTATTCAAAATTCCACACAAGTCAAGGACCTCGTTTATTCGCGAATTCTCATAATTTCTTATTGTTTGAGAGACACCTGTGCTCTTAAAAATAATTTTCTCCGCGAAATTTTACAGCGTAAAGAAACACTGCTCTTCAACTGGAAAGGAATTAAACTATACAATGTTAATAGTGCTAAAACTACTTCCATTTTATGTATCCAATGAAATGTCAATCCTTGTAGTACATAGCAGGGGCGCAACTACTACAAATCTGCAGAGGGGAGGTCCAACAAAAATTTAAATAACCCAATTTTCTGATAAATGTATGAAAATTCGATTTTCAAATAAAAAATATTAATAGACCATTAACAAATTTACTTTTTAACATAAATAAGATAATGGGGAATTTAAATAGTATTTATTTTTTCTTAAATACACCAAATGTCTTAATATTTTGACTCCATGTTTTTCTTAATATTTTGACTCCTGTTTCCATCACCAACAAATCAAATATATAGCAATTCCCCGAAGAATACGATTAATTGGTTCCGTGTTCTTTGAAACCGTGTTGTTCAAAACTACAAAAGACGGGATTCTATTTGATATACCTACATTTGTAAGTAGTGTGTATTCTCATTGCAATTAAAATGGAATGGAATTGAGCATTCATAAGCTCTGAAGTCGGTCTATCAGAAAATGTACCTGTTTTTTACTACGTTTGTTTATAATTGACGCTTTACGTTATTGAAAACTTTGATTGTAAATATCTCGTAAACGGTGCATCGTAGCTCAAAAATAACGAAATTTTTGAAGGCTTAAACGATGAAAGTTGTGTGTATTCCAAACATATTGGGACTGTCAAAACCAACTTTTCGTTATCAAAAATTATCGGTGTCGAAAATAACGATATTTTCAGAATTTAAATATATGTAAATTTCTACATATTCGTTATCATTTCTATTATAAAATTCTCTAAAATTTTTAGTAGTTTTTATTTCCAATATTTTTCCTTTTATAATAACATTCAATTTACACGATTTTTATTCGTGTAAATCCACAGAATTCCATATAATTTTAGGGAAGGGGCCGATGTTGCGGCCCTGGTACATAGCATACCATTAATATCATTAAAAATACACAGTTTTGAAATTTATCATTTTTAATTCAAATACAAATTTGTCATCGCGGCAATATATTGCCAATGTGATGTATATTTATTATTTATACATGAATTTTTGTTTTAATAAAAATGATATTTTTTTGAAAATATAACAAACATTTATTAATTTTCATTTTTGTTTTGTTTTTGTTTTTACAATTGTCATATTTCGTGAAAAAAATATGTTTTAAAAATTCGATAATTATGTAATATTTATGTACCGATTAAAACAAGAATTTATGGTACGGGAGAAAATTTATTTCACCACATTCAGAAAAAGAATCCAATTAATATTCTGAGACAGATTTATAAAAAGAAAAAAAAGTTGTGGAATTTATCGTCTGATTTTTGTCGGTTAGCGATAGTGAATAAAATTTCTTATATTTGAACTAGTAGTTAAATCAAAATAACTCTGTTATAATGTGTTTAAGGAAAAAAACCTTAAACATAATAAAAATAGCTTTAAGGAGTTATTCAAGGTTAAAAGCTAAAAAAAACACATCTATTTTTAATTAGGTATAATGTTTTATCCATTTCGGATACTCCTCCTATAAAAAAAATTTTTTACCGACAACCATGCAGGTGGCGTTCAAGTCAATGCAATGCTTTAAAACATCGTTTTCAGCACAAAAAAGAGTTTTGAAAAAAAGAATTTTTTTGAGTCACTACTACACACACCGGCAGAATTAACGAAACATACAAAATATCTGTAAAAATCAAACAAACTATTTAATTTCAAGAAAATATTAATCTTATTTAATTATTCACTTAAAATTACATGCTCACAAGTCGATATACCGTAATTTTCGGTAGCAAAACAAGTAACCATATAAAATCGGAAATTTTTGTAATCTTATGTCGTCTAAGAATAATTTAAGTTAAAGATTATTTAACAAATAGAAAATGAAACACAGCGTCTTAATCTCGACTGGTTCCTCCCGTTCTCTTATCAAAGCTTCCATTCGTTTTTCTATACTCAGAATGATGTTATCTATAGTTTCCTGGGACAGTCTTTGCCATTCTTCAATTACGGCAGTTTGAAGCTCGACCACATTGAGAAGAAACGGCATTTGAATTCGAAAGTGACAAACCTCTTAAAAAGAATTGCATCAATAATAAATAAAAACAATTCTATGGAAAGTCAATTGATTCGTTACTTCAATATTATTTTAAGTAAAAATGAAAAAAAATCGTCAACTTTGTTTAATAAATAGGTTTTTATATTTTTTGTATGTTCCGCTAATTATGCCGGTGTCACATACAAAAACTCATATTTTCGTTAAAAAAAATGAAAAATCTGTTTTATTTGCTTTATCCGTAAAAAAGAGTTTAAATTTTAAGGGAATGAATTTAAAAAATTTAATTGATTTAAACGTTGCTTTATGGTACTCCATATTTGTGCTATTAATAAATTCATGAAAACAAACTGTAAAAAAACACCACTTTTATTTTAAAACTCTTATGACACTTTTCGACCTATATAATGATTATCAAACTTGAGGGATGAATTTTTTTAAGTCTAGTGATTCGAAAAAACTGCAACGTTTCATACTTTATAATTAATAAAAAAAAATAATAAAAAAAAACACGAACTGGATATTTGCCGTGCTAGATGAAGAAATGATGGTCTTACCTTTTAGTATTCTAAACTTTTTGAGAATTCAAAGAATTGGAGCTTTTTGAAATTTCAAAGAATATATATAGGGTTGGGTGGGGTAAAAAAAAGACACTGCTCGAGTAGGGTAAAAAAAGACATACTTACCTATATTAAACTCAACAGTGTTAAATTCGAAAAATAAAAAATATTACAACAAAATACATTAATATTTTACGCTGTCTGGGCCAAAAAATTATTTTTTGGACAGGGCCTTATAACATAAAAAAATTTTCCCCCAAACATCTGTTATTCATGAGCGAAAAACTTTCATTTAGCGAAGATAAACTTTTTCAGTAAGTAAAAAATCTGATAAGATAGAGTGCTGTATTTTTTTCTTGTTATTCTACATGCTTTAGTAATGTAAAGTACAAAGTTTTATTTAAATGGTCCAACTGCTTGTAATTTTTTTTATATATTAAAAAAAAAAAGAAAAAATGGAGTAAAAAAAGGACAAAACAAGGGATTAACATTCAGAAAAATTAAAAATTATTGACAAGGATTTTCATTTTAAAACTACATTATCACATGTTTATGTATATTTTATGGATTAAAAAAATACTGATTCTTCAATAAAACAATTTTTTTGTCAGTGAGGAGACGGTTTTCATGGATATCAATTTCAGCTTATTCGAAAATTTATATTTTTGACCCATGAAAATTTATTTGTTTTTATGATGTATAACTATGCTTTACTGCACACATTTAATATTTTTAACTCATTCATAGATTATTTTGATTTATTTTTTTTACTTTATGTAAAGTAGTGTACAAAAAAGACAGCCTCAAATTAGGATATTTGGTTTTTTAATGAGCTATGCAATAAATTTTTTATTAGTTGTACGTTTGTGAAATAAAAATTGTTTTAATATATAAAGTCCAAAGAAATTTCTTATGAGTCAAGCTTTTGCATCAGTTAACTTTTTCTGACTTTTGTTACTGTTTAATCTTAGCTAAAGTTTTTGGTAAAATACGTAAAATTTAAATATATCCATAAAAAATTTTGTAGTAGAGATAGAGTTGTGAAATAAAAAGTGTTGTACTGCTAATTACCTAAGCTGTCTATTTTTTACCCTTCCAATCATGTACTTGCAGTATCCCATTAGTTAGAGGTCTGTCTTTTATTTACCCTCCACTGTCTTTTTTTTACCCCATTTGGCGGGTAAAAAAAAGACAAGGTTTTTATTTTTTTATAGATTTACGTCATTAGTTTAAGTAAAAAACATACAAAATCTCAAAATACAAACAATTTAACATCATACAGTATTTTTTTTTGTCTAAAAATTCAAATATTTTCTACATGAAAAATGAAAAGATTTGATTTTGTCTTTTTTTTACCCCGCCCTACCCTATAGGGATATAATTTCATGGTTTTCCGAAATAAAAAATGTATGAAATTATTATTCCATGATCTAACATGACAGTGATTCTCAAAGTGGGGGTCGTGAAAGCTATTTGAGGGAGTCACAGAGACAATTGATTACGGATTACATACCCATTTCTTTCTTACACATTTCCTATCTATTTCTACATATTTCGAGGGTCTTTTGAAATTTTTAAGTGCCTACAAAGGGGGTCACGGACCAAAAATTTGAGAACTACTGATCTAACATGCTATGCTAAGAAATATGCATAGAAATAGTCGTCAAACAACTTATGCAACTCTTTCAAACCAGTTTAAGTTCACTAAAAAAATTTTGTTTTATAATATTTAGGTATTATGTACCTATTATATATTTTTTTATAATGATTCATTCGTAAATTTACATAAAAAGTAGCAAACAAAACTCGTCACTGCTGCACACAAAATAAACATTTTACATTTTGTAAATTAACAGTACTTAAGTAAATATTTTTCAAAATTAACTTTCTTAAAACGAATCAAGTACACGCAATTTGTATGATTAGAAGAAAGAAAAATCGCTTAAATAACTGACACCTTAACGCGAGTACGCTTCCCACATAACCACGATCTGAAGGTAAAAGAATACAGTCGAATCTCGTTAATTCAAACCTGCGATAATTCAAACCTCTCTATAATTCAAAGTTATCACGAGTTCCCTACAAAATCTCTTTATATTTCGAATTAAATCAATACATTTTTGTATTGATTAATACTTGGTATATTATTACTTGGTAATTCGAACGAAAAAATCATTGCTACGTAACAAAACGACGCGTTAATTCGATCTCATCGGCGTCAAACACTCGACAATTCATAGTTGCAGAGAGAGAAAGAAAGATTGTAAGCAAAGTAGATTAAGAAAGGTATGCGGACGCGCAGATCTTGATGACGTAGATAGCAAATTACGTTTATACAGCCTGAGTCTTTTGAGAGTTGCCATTTTTACTACAGCCAAACCGTTGATTTAATTGAGAAATTGTTCAAATAAGAGTTGCAGATATCGACGGGGGCAAACGATTGCTATAGTCAGGATTTTTATAGCTCTTAGCTCTTATCAACGGTTTGGCTGTAATAAAAATGGTAACTCTCAAAAAACACACTGTATAGATATAATAAGTAATTGTAATGTTGTCTTTTTCTAAAAATTCAAATATGTAACGTATTATGACGTAGATGGCGAACTGCGCAAAAAAAGCTTATTTTGGACTCAAATGTAGTGTACCTTTCTTAATCTACTTTGATTGTAAGTACATTTTGAAACAAGTTCAAACTTGTACATATCATCGTACACGAGCCTTTGTTTTGAACCATTTGATATTTCAAACACTTGATAATTTGTAATATTTTAAGAGTCCCTCGAGTTTCGAATTAACGAAAGTCGGCTGTAGTAGTTTTAACATCGAATTTTGCTACAAATAATACCAACATAATTATGTACATATAAGAATTAAAGCTGAAACTTATTACAATAAAAATATATACATATATCATCTTATCATAGTTCGCTTTAAAATGTTTAACGTACAGTAGAACCGTTATAAGAACATTTATTTCAAAATTCGAACATTCACTTTTATTATTAAGTTCAATGTATAAATTGTCGGCATAAATCAGAATTTCAAGTTTAAATCTTACTCGATTTGAGTTAGACAATAAACTAACAAGGAAATGCACCCAGAGTGAAATTCGGGATTTTGATGAAACTTCGCTGGTGTGTAGAATAGGCAAAAATAAGGGACCCGTATTTTTTTTATCGGCCATCTTCCACGTTCACGGGGTGAAACCAGCCCCTAAAGTTGGGGGTTCAAATCGTATTTCTTAAGATATCTCGAAAACTATAAGAGATAGAGGAAAACTTGAAATTGACGAAATGTTACTCTTTGAAAGACTTATTCACCTGTATAGGTTAAACCAGGGCCGGGTTCATAAGAGGGTCTGGAGGGGTGAAAATGGGGTAAATTTTCTTGTACAGCCTGAATGGTTCAATGTATCAAATTTTTGCCATCATAAATAGAAAGAGCACCAAAAATTAGAGGATACGTGTTTTTGCGTTTTTTCGAAATATGTGTGGTATCCAAGCCATATAAGGAGGAAAAAAATAGTTACAAAAAATAGCTACAAGTTAGCTGGACAAAAACAAAATTAAAATTTCTTGAAACCATTAATGAGGGTAGGCAAGCCAGCAGTTGGTAATCATATCGACAGGTATTATTTTGATATCAGTCGTACGATATATCAGCTCCAGTCTGATCACTACAGTTTTCCTTATTGTTGTCCCAAACTTACATAGCCCATAATACGGTACTTGAATGTATTCAAAATTTGTTTTAAATGTTGAATAATTTTATGTATTATCCATTTGAAAATGACGTCATTTTTTATAGCAGATCTTATTACTGTAGTTACGTATTGTCTATGACAAATTGATTTTCATTGTGACATTTTTACAATTCTAATTGACCAAGAGAAGTTGTTTTTCTTTGTAATTTATTTTGAACTTTTTGGTTTGCAA
The DNA here is from genome assembly GCA_035578155.1 of Brachynemurus nebulosus. Taxonomy (NCBI): domain Eukaryota; kingdom Metazoa; phylum Arthropoda; class Insecta; order Neuroptera; family Myrmeleontidae; genus Brachynemurus; species Brachynemurus nebulosus. The sequence goes on along the minus strand of JAPWDM010000018.1, from coordinate 7,288,988 downwards.
TTAATTTTGCACTCAAAAAAGATTGATGGAAGGAATACATCGTCACTTAATACGTAAAATATCCTTATCAACTTGTTTTAAATATTATGTTAAAAATGCTTTTATTTTTTGCTACAATTTTAAAGTTACATCAAACTGTTTTCTTAAAGTGCATTTAATACTTGTAGGGCTTCATCAAAATGTTACAGTGATGATAAATGAAGAAGATAACAAAGTAGAAAGTTGTAAATACCACTAAAACTGAGCATGATGACTGCTGAATATTGTGTACAAATTTGAAACCATGTTGACAAGTGTTGACATGAATGAAAGCGACATCTGTTTGAGTTAAATCGTGACGTCATGGCATACGTCACTACGCCAAGTCGTTTTTTCCCGTCAATTTGTTCATTTAAAACTGAACAATGGTTTTTTGAAGATTTTTTAAAAATTTAACAAAAATGAACTAATTTATACGTAAGAACAAAGCATTTAGAATCATTTCTCAATTGCAGTCAAGTATCCTATTTCTACACAATAAAAATCAAGTAGATACAGGTTTTTCATAAAAAATTTAATAGACGTGTTTTGGTTAATTTGTCACATTTTCCTCTTATGTTAAGTATTATACTATGAATTACTTTATAACCGATTCGGGCAACAATAAAGAAAACCGTACTGGTCGAACCGAGACTTTAGGAGTTTAAATTAAATATGAAATCTAGCAAAAGACAGTTTCTACAGAGATTGTTTTAAATTATCTACTAAAAAATATTAGATTACACATATCGACATGAAATTATTATAACACGGTTTCACTATAACTAATCAATGTTATTATTTTATATTTTTTATTATTTAATATGTTTCCATTCGCTAATTATGTATGATAAAAACAACTATGATTTTTATATGGTGTAATATTTTCAATAATTACGAAATTTTTTAACTACTTTTGCAAATAGACACTTACGATTTTATGCGATTACGGAAGTTAACCGCACAGTTAAAAGTTAATTTCCAATGAAATGCTTTTTATAACTAACTGTATTTTGTGAAATGAACTTTGATTAACAATTTTATTTACAATGCAAATATTTATTTATTTGCACAAAAAAATTAAATACAAATATGTATAAAAAATAGTTCTTAGAATTTATTATAGAACTAACAGCAACGTGTTATCTAATCGCTAATAAAGTGTATAATTATGTACGAGGGGGTACTTTTAAATTAGGAGCATACATACATACAATTTTTAATCAATCAACTGTTTATCGATAGGAATATTATATGCATTGCTGTGTATCGAAGTGCGCATACACTCGACTAAACAGTCGATCTATAACCGTAGTAGCCGTTCAGTGTTACTTATTTACGATTAGTTGAGCCAAAGAGTAGGAATAAAAACGCATACCTATGAACAATTTGAAAACCTTTACACAACTGTTGGATAATATGTATGTGCACCCCTAACAACTAGACCAACTAAATAATTTAGTTGGGTTGAAATAGTTAATGAGGCCCACCAATTTAAACACTGGTTCTCCACCATCCATTTATTTCTATTATTATATGGATTTTTTTAAATTTAGGAAAAATTTTGCAGCCTTTCCAGTATCAGTATTGAGTTTTAGTATTAACAGTGATAGTGAACACTTTAAAAAAATGAAAATCGGACAACTGGTTGATTTTTTATAGCCAAAAACAAGTGAAGACATGCTTCTGTATAAATACCATAACTAATTTTTTCTACTCCTACTATTAAAAGTAACATTTTGCGCACGGTTAACTATATGTAAAAATTAACAATTGCCCAAAAAGTAGGCTCTGTCTTTGATTTAACATATAATCTATATAATTAATACTAAAAATATACATATGTAAGTTGATTATTTATTATTGTTTCCATAGTTTCAAAGTATGCTTTTGCAAAAATTTGAAGATCTTATCATTGACATTATAAATTTAAAAAATTATTACTACTTATTTAAATTTTATTTTAATTATTTACGTTAAATTTTACGAGAAAAAATGTGCTCGTAGAAAAAGTATAGTGTAGAATACGTGGGAAAAGCTTATTTCTCACTCATATGAATTGTTGCACTCGCCCTGCGGACTCGCGCAACAAACTCATATTCGTGAGAAATAAGCCTCTTTTCCCACTTATTGTACAATATACTATTTTCTACTCCTGTTGAAGAACACACTTATTACATATCCGTAAATTGTTGAGAAAGTTAGGCTTTATTCAAAGGTGTGGAAGAATGATTATTACTCAATACCTTTCGACCAATGAAATCACCGTATTAACCATTATTCAATAGGTTTGCGATTGTTTTGTGAATAATACATTTATAAATTTTCATTTCATATAGGTATGTTGCGTAGTAACGTGTAAGTAAACAAAGTAGTTTGTATTTTGTTTTCATCTTTTGTACACATATAAACATTTAATGAAATTAGAGATACCTAGATTAAAAATTGTATTCTTTTGATTTAAAATTTATATTCAATTTTATTTAAATCAAAAAGGAAAAAAGTCGTAGAAAAAATATCGTATTCTACTCGTTTGCAATGGCTATTACTCACTCAGATGCATTACGTTTACGACACTCGTCCCGTAAACTCGGCTCGTGTCGCAATTTCGTCTTCATGAGTAATATAGGTAGCTACATGTTGAATAATATACTATTACAGTTTTTGACTTGGAAAATTTCATTCCATGTAAATGCTTCTGATTGGATTATTAAAAATGATATAAATACACGCAACTACTTAGCATATTATCTTGTTTATGTATTTTAAGAAAAATATTTAATTATCATTTTGAAAAAAAGTAGGTTCTTCGCATGAATAAGCATAAATGTACCGTCAGTTGGGGCGAATCGGGACGATTTTTTCAGTTTTTTGGCAATGAATTGTTTAGAGTTTATATAAAAAAATAATTTAAATGCTTTAATATTACGAGCATATAGGGCAGTAAAAAAATATCAAAACTGGTACTACAACTTTTTTTTTTGTTATATAGTGTCCAGATTCGCCCCTATGTGTGGGGCGAATCTGGACTGTGCTTTATTTGCAATATAAATCACATTCAGTCATGCATATGGGTGAAATCGGACATAAAAAGATAAAAACAGCTGCATTTCCAATCTGGAAATTCGCTAAGATAAATATCTGCATCAGCGAATGACTTTTGATGGGTGGACTAAAACATTTTGGATTTAAATGAATTTTATTTCGATTTGCCTTTGAATCTACCATGCAAAGTCGATTTGGGAACATGGAAATATTCAGCAGCTTGTCTGAGCGATTTTCTTTTATTTTTAATATCGGAAAGCAGGGGCGCAACAAGTACATATCTACAAGGGGTCCAACAAAAATTTAAATAATCAAATTTTTTTGATAACGCTGTTCTCTGATAACAATGGAAAATGTTGTAATAAAATATCGTCTCCGAAAATTTGATTTTCAAATAAAAAATATTAGTAAACCACTAAAAATTTTACTTTTTAATATAAACAAAATAAATTGAAGGAAAATTTCCAGGTAATTTTAGGGGGTCCGGACCCCCTAGACCTTCTCGGTTGTTGCGCCTCTGTCGAAAAGAGCCGATTTTATGTTATCTAGACTACAGTTCATGTTGTTTATACCCATTTTCTTTTTATATTGACGCACCATGGTGTATGAATTCATTTCACCTATATAGACAATTTTTTGTTAATTTATAAAAGTAAAAAAAAATAAGCACAATACAGTTTTCATTTTTGGTACATATATTGCCTACAAAACGCCAAACATTTGGTGCCAGTCACTACCTTATATATATGTATATAAGTAAATGTTTTTTTTTTTTTTGTACAGCAGTTTAAATAAGATTTCAAAACGCGCGTTATTTTTAAAAATTATAAACAATGCGCCTGTAAAATAACAAAATACAAAGATGTCACTTTCACCGCTTTTCTTTGATGACTAACTCATAACTGACAAGATTCAGTAGCATAGATTGATCTATGACCTTGTGCGATCATAACACTGACGAAGAATTATCGAGAGGCAGCTCTGTCTAGATTCGCCCCTACTGTCCAGATTCGTCCCAACTGATGGTACATATTACCGGGGAAGGTCAATAAAAATCAGTCAAATAGAAATGGGTAACTCTGTATAAAATATATCATATCTCTCGATTATTGAAAATCGATATTTTTCCCAATCCCCATCTTCACTGTTTTATTTTTTTCTTTTAACCCCTTAACTACCTAATGTATTTTGTCGGTAGACTACTAGTGGTAGAGTTCATTTCAAATGGGTTGACCGATGTTACTATTGAATTTACATAAGAAAAAGGCTCTTAAGTTATTTGAAATGAATTCTATTAATGGGTACCAGTAATTTGAACATATTTAAGATTTCATTGAAAAATCTTTTAGAACTTAAAAGTAGAATTATTTAGGATAATTATTACTTCTGGTATTCTTAATAGTAGTGTATGTACTAGCTACACATAAATCAAATTCAATCTTATTAAGAGCAAATTTGTAAAACCGAACTTCTAAGTACCAGTAGTAGTTAAAGTGTTAATCGGACACAATTTATAGGCGAAATTTGATATTAAAAATACGCCCTAAAGCCATATAGTTATTGTATTCCATTATATAAATACGTCAAACATACTAACCAGAATTATAATTTAAAAATTTTAATGAGTATTCAAAGCAATCATAGGGAAAAAGTTATAGCAATGTCTGATAAAATATTATTAGAAAGATAACGTGTAGGTTTTCCCCAAAAATAAAAAAGTCTTAATACATAATAAGGAATTATCACTAGATAATAATAATAAATAGTTCTAGAAATTATATAATGTGGAAATTATCATAAAATGTCTTCTTTTAATACTCAATTATTGTCAATCAGAAAGTAAATAAAGTAAATTAATGAAATACGGGTACTAAGATATTACTCTCTCCTGCGGCTTTAGTATGGCTTATTGAAATATTCAAAGCGTGAAATTTAAATTCATGACAGATATCTATACCGTTATTCAACCTTCGCAAGATTTAACCTTTTGAATTCAACTTTAGAAGTGTTTGTAACAGTATAAGATGTTGTTTATATGTTTAAAATATGTTATATTGACCAGGGCCGTAATTAGATACTCAGGGGCCCCGGGGCAGAAAGTAAATTCGAGGCCCCTACGCCGCCCCGGGCAAAAACAAAAAATTCCGCCAAAACAAAAAGCGGCGACCTTTTCTTTTTTTGCTCGTCAGTCGTTTGTCGCCCTAATTTTACAGAAATACCGCCCTTAAAATTCTGTCCCTCGGCAAAAATAATAAAAAGCGGGCGACCTTTTTTTTACAGAAACACCGTGCTTAAATTTGCCAAGAAATTTACAAATTTTGAATTTCTTGTATTCTCTTGGGGGGCCGAGGCAATGCTCCGGCTGCCCCAGTCTAGTTACGGCCCTGATATTGACGATTTTTTATGGCAAATGTACGGTAAATACAAACTGCACTGATCTAACTTTATCGAGATCCTTATGCAATTTAGGAGACTTCAATTAAGGGGGGGGGGGGGTGTAAGGTTTTTAAACTTTTTTTTTGCATTTTTTTTAAATTTTTTTTCTGAATGTACAACATGTCGAGCGTGTTGTGTCAAAATTTCAAGTAAATCCGAGCAAAACTAATGAAGATACAGCGTTTCAAGCGACCGGCCCTCATGGTCGATTTTTATATCTGCCTGGTAGCTGCGCGACGCGCCTACCTGGTACTTAAGTATAAAATTAAAAATTTACTTTAATTTTATACTTACAAATCTTATACAAAACAAATACTTACTATAATTACCCGCGTAAGTATAAAAAACTATATCATTTTATTGATGCTTAGTTTTGGATTTTTGAGTATAAAAAACTTTAAATCCATTTTCTCGCAAACAACATTTTTGAAGTTCGTGAACATCATAACTCAAAATCTACTTCACCAATTTTGTTGAAATTTTGTATACTGTTTCTACACATAAATCAACAGGTAATCAGGTCGAGTTTTTTTTGCTATTTTTTTCCATTTTATAATAAAAAATTAACCGAAATTTTTAGCAAAAATTGCGTTTTTCACTTCAAAATGCTGCCAAAAATAAAAAAATCGAAAAAATACAAAAACCTCTTCCTGACTCCCTAGGGAAACATATCGCTTTTTAAACGCATTTCGATTTTTTTGTCTCGGATGATCCGGTACCAAGTTATGATGTTCACCGCAAAACAACTTTTTTTCGAGGCGCCTCCGGAAATTCGCTGTCACGGACTTATTTATCGATATTTGTAATTGATAATTTTTTCAGAGATACTTCAGATGTTATACTATAACGTGTATATGAAGTAAATAAGCCAACATTATTCATATCTCCAAAAAAAAATCATGAAAATATGCCTTTTTTTCGCTTTTAAAACCTTACCCCCCCCCCCTTAATACAGTTTTTACTCTATTTTATAATGAACAACTAATGTTGGAAACAACTTTCACAATTTAATAAATAGATATTTTACAAAATACTCATTTTTCGTTCGCGTTAAGTAAGAGAAAAGCTTATACCTACTATGTTTATACCTATCTTGAGGAATTTAAGTATTTAAATGAGCAGGTCCGTAGACAGATGCCTACTTTATTTGTTGGGTTATCCGGTATTAATTTATTCTAAGGATAGCAACAAACTGGAAATTTAAAAGGGCTAAACTGCTGTTTCTTTAAAAATACTAGCATATAGTACCTCATTATGTACAAATTTCATATACAATTGTCTTAATTATTAGAAAGTAATTATGAATTTACATATATATAAAACAGAAACAATCATTACAGAACGTCCTTAAAAGAGAGATTTATGAAATCTGGTCGTAGACAAAGGGTTAAAATATGTAAATATTATGGAAGTAAAAATATGCATGAATAACCTAATTTATATTTTGAATTTTTTGAAAATTAAAATGTTTTTCCACTCAAAACAGATAAGTTTTAATGAAAATCGCATCTGTCCAATTAATTATACTTAAATACCGCTCACTTGAAAACAGATAAATTACTTAATTAATAATATACAAAATAAATTCAAAACGTCTTTATAAAATTTTGTTATTTGGAATAAAAAAAAATTTAAATTAAAGCATAAGTACAAAATATTAAAATAGTTACAATGTAAGCGACCACTGATAAAATTAAAACGTAGGTGTTAAAAAAATACTTTCTTTGATAAGACAAAAAAATGACAACACGCTTTTTCATCTTTTTTTAAAACAAAAGAAAATTCAAAAAAAGCTGTTGCCAACAATATCAAAATAAAATTACAATCACGATACAAAACGAATAAAAAAAAAATAGAAGTAGGTAACCAATATCTTATTTTTTTTTTAAAAAAGTTTCGAAAGGTAACTTGTAGGAATACATGCGTTGGCGAAAATGACATCTCAAATCGAAAAACATAGAGACAATTACTTATACACTAGTAACACATACAATTTATTACCTACCTTTAAAAATAAATAATTTATTCCAAATGCAACAAAAATTACTTGTTCAAAATAAATATTACAAGGTATTAAAATAAAAACACACAAATATCACACTGTATATTTAATTAATAAAACAAAGCAAACTATTTCCATTTATCTTGCACTAAAAAAAATTAATTTAAATAACAATAAAACACTGTGTGAAACACATTTTTATTTTACTACAAATAAAAATTTGTAGACAACAAATTTTCAAATAACAAAATTCACTTGCTTGTCCTACATTACAAAATCTCACACACTGACTGAAAATGATGATTTTGAATGTAGAGAATGAAACATTACAAATGACGACATAAATTTTATCTTTTGAAATAATAAACATTATCTATAGTTATAGACGAGCCAATTCAAGACAATGGAATTGTAACGTACGGAATCTATTACGAACAATTACAACTTTAACAATAAAGCGTTTTAAATTTAAAAGAAGAAATTGTTGTAATATTTTACAATTACTAGTAACAAAATATAATTTTATATATCTTTCTTTTAATGAACAAATTATTTGAGGTTGATTTGGTCCAAAATTTACTCTTTTTTGTCCATAATATGTAGGTACTATACAGGAAATTCTTAACAAACCGCATATTATCGAACCATTTCAATCATTAAAATGATAAGAAAAATCATGTTAATATTTCCTATATCATGGAAAATAAACTATTAAAATAGATTTAATTTATTAGTCATTAAAAAAGAATAAAAACACCCACTTGTTGTTGATTTTCGACGTCATATTTCAGCCGGGTATTGATTTTTTTCATGTAATTGTACATCGAAAAATACGCAAACTCGATGGCAGTAATAACAATATGAAATAAATACTGAATTATGTGAACGATTAAAAAAAAAATTAACGTTAAATTATCATTTTTATTAAATATTTTAATTGTTCTTGAAGTGATATAATTTCAATCATTTAAAATATTTACAGAATTCAGTTAATCATTAAATATTTTGTCATGTTATTTTTCAAACGTATGTTAGCAGTTTTTCTAACGTTTTCCAATGAGTCATTCAATACTGTTCCACAAAAATTTAATATAATTTAAAATTTTCACATTAACATTAACGTTAAAGGAACAACAATGGAAGATCTGTTGTTAAACATTGTGAAAGAAGCAAATGGTCCAAAATTGGCCCATTTGCGTAAAGCGGCTCAAGATGCCCATGGTAATTTATGTTGCATTAAATTTTTTAATAAATATTACTAATTGTTTTTGATATTTTCTCAGATTTACTTTGTTCGCAAACAACAATTCATCGAACCCCATCACATGAATTGCGAACAATCTGTTTTTTGCCTCTACGATTAGCCCTCGAAAGTAAACGCAGTAAACTGGTAGCACATGCTTTAACTGGATTGCACGTATGTTTAAAACTTAAAACCCTGTTATGATGAATTTTTAAAAATTTTCTCTTTTCTATAGAAAATTGTTCGAGACGAACGTTTTCAAGCCGGCACAGAACCTGAAGATGATTCCTTATGGTTACCGGCGCAGTTATTGTACGCAACAGCATCAATGCTGACTCATTCCGAGGACACTCAAGTGCATATCTTGCGTGTCCTTTTGAGTTTGGCTTGCGGTTCATGTTGGGCTTTAAATGGACGATTAGTAATGTTGATTTTGGGCCGATGTGGAGAAGCATGTGAAGTTGGCACGCAACCAGTGCGTGCTGCTGCTCAAGCTGCGGCAAGTCAAACTGTACGAGCTTTCACAACATTTTTAGGTAATCTTCTTTCTTTGCATCTTTTTCGTTAATGATTCGTTCCAGTGACATACTGACTTTACTGTTTTAACTGTAATTATAGCCTAAAAACAATAATATTAAACAGTTTAACAGTCTCTATGCACTTGTAAGGCCGGTTGTAGTAGCGATGAGGCACTGAAAGATGTTCTGCTCCTAGATAAGACCAGTGTCACTGATCGTAATTGATCTTTAAATGTTGACAAACGATTGTCAATCAATGGGCGGCCAATTCGTATCGGCGTAAGCGGAAACGGCTTGCGCTCAAGTGTAAACAGTATGTGCTTGAAAACAAACACATTTGGCTTGCTATTGATATGTATGTATATTCCTGTCTCACTTTCCATGTTCTAGTGATAAGAGTGAGAAGTAAATGTATAGCCAACATGGCTATACATTTACTTGTCACCCTTATCACTAGAACATGGAAAGTGAGACAGGATTATACATACATATCAATAGCAAGCCAAATGTGTTTGTTTTCAAGCACATACTGTTTACACTTGAGCGCAACCCGCTTCCGCTTACGCCGATACGAATTAGCCCAATGTTACTAGCTTCAGGGCCGGATTTACCTTTGTGGAGGCCCCTTAGCAGTCTTTTCTGAAAGCCCCCTTTAAGACGGTAGGGAAATTTCAGAAATTTTTCAAATTTTCGTGAAAAATAGGGTTGACAACTTGACAAGCAAAAGAAAACAGCACATATCCTTTCTGTTTTCTTCTATCTACTCTTTTAAGAGATTTATTATCAATTTTGTGGAGGCTCCAGAGCACGTGCCCCAAGTACCCTTATGTAAATCCGGCTCTCCCTAGCTTTCTATATTGTTATTATTAGATACTGGGGAATTATGTTTTGAGAAATCAAATAGAACTGGTTTATTGTTTAGCCTATTTGCAGTAGTTTCTCCATTTGTCACCAGAAGTCGATAAAAAATAATCATTTAAGGATTGATTACTAGACTACAGCCAAATCGTTTGAGGTGCAAAGAGCTAATATTCTTTTATTTATTAAAGTCTCGCGTCCTTGATTATTAAACCAAGCTTAAAAACCATAATGCCCATAATATATCATTTCTGAACGGTAACTTCACTATGCCTCCCATAGGAACAATAATTTATGGTTACTTCCATACCCTTTCAGATGAAGAGTGCCAAGATATCCTGCAACAACAACAAAAACAAAAAGGAATTAGTAGCATTCCCGAGGGTATTCTAAAAACATCAGCCGTTACATGTTTCAATGAAGCTATACCTGTGATGCAATATATTTGTAGCCGTTTAGAGGAATCCAAAACGTACGGTATACGCAAACACATATGCTTTTTCCACTTTCATAAAATCCAACACTAATATTTAAATTTCATCTTTCTTTAGTTGCCCAAAATCGAATGAGACAACTATATTTTTACTTGAGTGTCTACTAACCTTAGTATCAACGTTACCACAAATTATTCACACTAACACACATTTTACTACATTTCTATGGCAAAGATTTTGTCCAGCCCTAATCTCTTTACTTGGAGCACCAAGTGAACCTTCGGCACATACCTTAAGTTCACAGCAAGCTAAAACTGTATATAGGTAAACAATTATCTAACATTTCGAGGTTCTAAAGAAATATTGAAATCGGAAACTTTGAAATTTAGTATTGGAATTCAACTTGTGCGGTTAGTAGGGTGTGTTGCTTCACTTCGACCAGTATTAGAAGCGTTGTTCCATCGTATGGTATTACTTCCAGCAGCACCAAAACGTCTAGAACCTTTGAGATCCTTACGGGAGTTATTAAGGTCTCCCGAACGGCTTGTTGACCTTCTATTGTTGCCGGAATGTAAGGATAAGCCAAGTAACAGTGATGATATGGCCATAATCCGATTGTAAGAAAATGATACAGTAAAAAACAAAAAAGGACATATTAATAATTCCATTTTTTCCTAGAATTATGGATTCAATTGAGGAATCTGCATTGTGCAATGACACTCCAGTTATGCTGGCTAGTGTGGAATGCGTAGTGGCGATGCTAACATCCTTGGAATCGCTTTGCAAGGGCGAAGGTATAAGTCCTGAGGCGGCAACCTTAACGAATTTACGATATACCACTTTAGAACAGGCTGATTATAAAGGCCCACTGACCTATCAGTCGCTTGCAAGACTTCCAAAGCCATATCGGTACGTTCGGGAAGCACCGCCCAAACGATTTTCATTTAATCTTTAATCTGTTTTTAGTGATGTAGTGGCCAATTTAAAATATGCTAGTGATAGTGATAGTAGTGGAATTGATGGAGGACCTGGAGATCATAATGATGAAGATGGTACCGATTCAGATGATTCTGGTGCCACAGAAGGTCCTGAAGATGATATTGAGAATGATTCTGATGACAGTATTATTGACGATGAGTCATTTCTAACAAGCCACGAATTGACAAAAATACAAAAATTGCCCAAAGCTTTACATTTTGTAAGTTGAAATATTTAATGTGATTGTGAGAGGGTAAAATTTATGAATTTTTACAGGGGCGTACTGGAATTGATGAATGTAATGTAGATGTAGAAAGGCACAACGCGAAACATTTTGTAAAAACTTTACAAAATATATTGCTTCCAAATTTACTTTCACTTAGATCTTCCATACAAGTCGACGAAGTATTACAGGAATTTGCATCTAAATGTTGCGAACATAATTCGGCGCAAAATAATACTGGATTCACGACAATCATGAATGCTGATGGGATATATTTAGCAACGTATTCGGCTCTGTTGCTGAACTACAAATTGATACAGCTTGGATATTATAATAATGATAATAAAGCTATGGTAAGGATGAAAAAAAGATTTAAAATCTCACCAACTCATAATAAATGATTCTTCATTTTCTTCAAATTTCTAATTAAGAGAAAATTTTAGTGTTACGATAGCCTCTACTATAAACTTTCCAAGTTCTACAGAAATGTATTTTGCTTTCGAGTCTATCATAAGGTACCTGAAGTAATATGATCGCTTTTGTGAAGTGTAATTTTTTTCTTCTAAAATTAAAATTTTCATTCGTGTTTCACGTTACAGTTAATTTTGATTTGTCCACCCTTGTGTCCGGAAAATTTTCCAGCGCGAATAATTCCGTAACCACCGGCAAAACAAACAGATTACTGACATATGTTGAATTTCCCCATAAAATTATCCCATATCTTAATCTGGATTCAATGTTAGTATAGTACATTTTCAACAACGTCTCTTGTGGAACAATTTTGCTAAGATTTATCAGTAAATAAACATACTTATTTAAATCGCTTATTAAATACGCAATATGTGTTTCCCAACTTAGTGATCTGTCCAAATGGATACCGAGTAATTTAATACTACTAGATAGATTTATATTGCCAATATTTGGTAATACAAAACCATTAGATATATTGCCAAATTTGTCGAAAGTTATATGCTGATTTTTATTTAAATTTAGTTTCAAACCATTTGCATGGAACCAGTTTGAGGCAGTTGATATTAACTTGTCAGCCTGCTTTGCCAGTTCCTCCTCCGAATTACCCTTGCAAATGATTGTTGTGTCATCAGCAAATAAAATTATATTGCCACTCATAATTTGAGGTAGGTCATTTATATACAAAATAAAAAGTAACGGTCCTAATACAGATCCTTGTGACACGCCCTTTCTTATAATTAAATTTTTTGACGAGTAAATGTTACCACATCCATTTTCTTCTTCTATAATTTGAACAATTTGTTCTCTATTTGATAAATACGATTTAATTAAATCTAGGGCTATCCTACGGATTCCATAGTCATAAAGCTTAGATAAAAATTTGTCATGATCGACACAATCAAATGCTTTAGATCGCGAAAATTATCTTGCCCACTCCCCATTTTAGTCTTGCGCCACCTCTGACTCCGATACTATTTGATAGATTTTGATGAAATTTTCAGAGCTTGTCTCTAGATGGTCCCTTGTGAATTTCATCGCAATTGACGCATGCGTAAACATGAAATCGATTAAATATTTTACTTATTACTATTTGTTTCATAAATTTTTAAGGTAGTTAAGGACATTTTAGAGATTTATATAACCATGTTACGCTTATGAAGAAGCTATATGCCTGCTATATAATGTCAATATGTACTTCACTCCTGGTCATAACAGGAGGCTTATAATTTACTCTTCTCTAGCGGCCGACCGTTTATGGAATAAATTTAGGATACCACAAACATGCAATCCGCGGTTGATTCAGCCGGTTAGAGCTCATTTTGCTAGCCATTAATCCATGAGTTAGTCGCAAAGTTAATATTAAAATTTCAGTTTCATATTTACCTTAATACTAATTATTACTTTTCAGATTGAAATTCCGCTAACAGAAGATGAATTTGTTGATGAAGTCCACGGAAGTGGAGTTCTAGTTTACCTTTCAGCAACATGGCTTTCTGAATTGTATCAACATGTCTTAGCAACGTCTCTACTAGAAGAAGCTGGCTATAATCCTAATAACGGCCAAAATTATGCATTGATTAATCTTTTAACTGGTCAGTATTTTAACCAACGTTGCCTCTCGAGAAGTTTTTGATTGACTTGTATGAATTTTTAGACGTTGGAGGCCTTAATCAAAATAAACTATTAACTGACTGGCAAAAACTAGAACGTGTTCATGGTCAGTGCAATGTGGAATCAACTCCAGAGTCAGAAGCTGGTATTAAATTGTCGAGACGAGTACTAACCTGTTGTTGGGATTCAATGGTTACTGTTTTGAGTGGGGCTCTAGCTAATACACCTGTAAGTACATTTGGAACATTGGGAGGAAAAGCATCTAGATTAGGACTATTAATTCCAAGACGTGCTCGAAGGATTCAAGGAAAGAAAAAAATCCGGGACAATTTGATTACGTCTAGTTTGGATGGTTTGCATAAGGTAAACTTGTTGCAAGGCAGTTGACTCAAAATCAAAGCTTGAGGTATCCTATTTTTCTAGGCGGCCTCCTTAAGTAACATACTTAAGTTACAATCTCGTAGCAGCAGTATTTTGGCGTTATTAAGCTCGTCAGCATGTCAGTCAGCTGCTACTAAGCTTCATGCGGCCCACGCTCTATCTTTGGATGTATTGTTGTCAAAAGGTCTAGCACTGGGTTCGCACAGTTCGGATTGTTGGCCACATGTATTTGCGGCTTGTGTTCATGTGGCTAGATTGGAACATGCCCTCTTCAGTAAGGCTGGCAATGCTCAGATGTTAATGGTTGCACAAAATGCTAATACGGTCGTCACTTCGACAACAGAAAAATTGAATTTAAGTTTTAATATAACGAGTCAAGATGAGGAAACCTGGTAAGATTAAATATTCACACAAATGTCTGTAAACTGATAAGTAGGCTGACCATATTTTCTTGAGACTACAGCAGTACAGTCGCATTTCCAAATTCAAATATTTAGTGCTGCTTATCAGTTTTTGGTTTCTCTCTTACTATTTTTAGGAGGTAAAATTAAAGCTGTGTTGAGTTTCTCAAAATGAATTTTGATTAGATCAGATTTCTAAATCGAATAGTTCCAAAAAATCCATATAAAGTTACTGAAAAATGTAAATTCATTCCTATGACGTCATCAAGTACATCTGACCCATTTTTGGCAACAAAATTCCGTATTTAAATGACATCAGAAGCTTGCAGTGCAAAAAGTGTGCAAATTGTGCGACTGCACTTAGCCTCGCGCTCTTTGGGATTTCGCATTACGAAGAGCTAATAAAATTTTAATGAAAGTGGGGAGAGAACAATATGGTATGTTCTTTTTCGCTCGTCATCTGTATTTGAGATCGTTTTTTGTATAAATTTAAGAACTGTAATACTTTATACTTGTGGGGGTCTTTTAAAACTCAGTTTACCCATTCACAAAACTCAATTCGCCCACTGTCAATTTTAGTCTTGCGGCGTCTCTGAATAGAATCAAGATTATATTTTGAATTCTAATTTCAACGTTTCTTAAAATAAAATAAAAATAGAAAGTTTATAAGCTCAAATTGCTAAAATCATAAAGTATTGGGGATGTAAACCATTATTCGACGAAAATTAAAATGAGATAAAGCAAAGAAAGAGAACCGCTCGAAACGTGTGGTCCGCTTACTTTATAAATGGTCTCTAAATTTAATACCTATTAAAAACTGATCAATGGACTTGAAAGACACCTAGATATTCTTAGTGGTATTCGGTGGTTAATATATATATGTTGTCTTTTCTAGTGTTGATGTATATAGCTTTTTGCAATCTCCAACCTATTCGTACAGCAGCCAAAAATCCCATCAAATTGACTTTATGGAAACGACTGTGTCCACCATAGTTAACAAAAGTGGCGCTCACAATACTAGCCACGGAATTTTAAGCAACGTTGATGCAGCTAAAGTTTGCTGCGTCCTGTCCCAACAAGTAGATACATTATTTCACGAGGCTGCACTAAAACTGAACCTTCCTGTGTTATGTGAATTCTTAGATAAATTATGTATGGCTTCCCAACGACAGGTAAGACTTCCAAATACGATAACGATTTTGCAAGAGAGTTAATTTGGATTTTGTATTAGCTATTCATGCACACTGAGGAATCCCCAGATAATAAATCTAACAAATGGTGGAGACGTGCCAACTTTTCCAGAAATTCAACTGATTCGAATCTTAAAAATAGTACCCAATTGGAGGCTTCTTTACTTTTACATCGAATTGGAGACGTTACCTTGAAATGTATTCGTGCTGGACGTCCTTTGATTCACACAATGAACGTGTGGTCAATTGTTGGGCCCCATTTAATGGAAGCGGCTTGCCATAAAGATCGTGCGGTTTCCAAAAAGGCGATTGCATGTATTCACGATGCAGTGACAGCTATACTAAACGAACAGTTGGAACTGCCTCACTTCCATTTCAATGAGGCTCTATTCAAGCCATTTGAAAATCTGTTGTGCCTAGAACTTTGTGATTTAGACGTTCAAGATCAGATTGTATCGTGTTTATGCGAATTTGTTGAAACGAATCAAACCGAGATTCGTTCAGGTTGGCGTCCATTATTCGGGACACTCCGTGTGGCCAACGCCAATTCAAATAATAACGCCGCAGCAATTCTGGATGTGTTCCAAGTATTTTTATCAACGGACAACACTCTGGTGTTTGCAAATGCGGCGTTAGATTATATATTGTGTTTACTGACTCATATACGTGGAGCCGATGTGAATGATAATTTAGAATCCACTCCCACGACTCCAAAACCTGTTACTCAACCGGAAAAATCAGTACCACTCGCTAAAAAGAATGTTGAAAATATTTTCAGTTTCTTACAAAGCCCCGACAAAAGTACAGGATTTTTCGATATACTAGAAACGAAAAATATATCCACGGAGAAATTGACTAAGCATATTTCTCCTGACAAGAATATTAATTTGTGTATTGAATCATTGAAATACTTAGAAAATTGTGTTTCAATATTGGCAGCTATGTACAATATGCCCCAGTGCCCAACATTTAATATGGCGCATCGAATTCAAATTGATACACAACCACAACTGGTGGATTCGGTAATTCAAGATATTGATGTGGTTCCTTTCAATAACGAATCAATGGATAGTGATCTTTCGTATAAAATGTTAAGTACTCTAGATGATCTAGAAGAATGTATTGATAAGAATTTAACCCTTGCGCATATGGACAAACCAAGTGGAGTTCTGAAAATTTGGTATATTTTGCTCGAAGGTTTAGCTTCAGCCACAATTGTTTGCGCAAGGAAAAATCAACCATTCGTGCTGGAAGTGTTGTTTAAATTGCTGCGTGACTTAATTCAATGTCCCGGGATTAATTTTGGCTTGTACTGTATCAATCATCTACTTTTACCAATGGTACAAAATTGGTTGCGACAGAATTCACAGATCCAAAAGACGTGGGACATAATTGGATCAAATTTCAAACAGTGTTGTGGAATGACCAGCGAACTGATTGTTGAATATTTATTCCAACTGCAACAAGATAAAGACAAAGAAAAGTTACCCAATATGCCAGCTTTTGAGGAGAACCCTGCCGCTACATTAGCACTAAAACAGTTGCTGTTGATTTTAGTGGAATGTGTGATTCAACCAAATGAAACAATTGCTCGTCTAGGAACGTCTTGTATCCGTCACGTGATACTATCAAGTGGTCACATACTTACGGAAAAACAGTGGGAAGTGACCGCAGTTGCATTGCATCGCGCGTGTTTCATCAGCCTGAATCCTCTAGAGCAATTAAATTTGGCTTTTAAGGTGGATTCAGATAGTTTCTATGGAGACGTTGCTGTGGTCAAGGTAGCCGCAAGACGCGATTCTTCAATAAACGACAATATTCGCCTAAATCAACTGTGCCAACAAGTATTCCTTTTAGCAGCGCAGCGCGATGGAACCAATCCTTGCATTAACTGCTTGATCAAGAACAAAAGTGGATTGAACAAACCTGCCGATTGTCCAAGTTGTAAAAAAGATGAAGCCACAATGAATCAACAAATGATTGTGGATGATCGTAGCTATATTTTCCTTCTGTATCCCTTAGACATTCCACCCTCATGTAATCCAGAAATCTATACAGTGCGTGTACCATTCCGAAATTTGATTTTTGGAATTTTGGCACATCAAATGTTGATTCAAACCATTTGTAGTATTCTCTTACAAAATTTGGTGCATATTTCACCAATTTCGTTGATTTTACAAATCACAAATAATCATAATTTACATGGGACTTTAAAAAATTTAACACCGAAACACTACGACATTTTACTGAAGTGTTTAGATATATCCAATAAACGAGCTAAAGAATTTGATGTGAGACCTGGATTAAAATTTTTGATACAAAAAGTAGGCAATTTGGAAAAAGCAGCTAATTTATACACACAATGTAGTACCTCAGAAGTTGTGCAAATTATAATTTACACGGAATTATGTATTGACGCCATTTTGAAGTATGCGTTGACGACCGATGATCTCAAATATATTCTGAGTCATGAAAAATTCACAGCCGATAGCGAAACAAGCTTCTTCCCTGCATTTATATGTAAACTGAAGCAAATTTGGGATGGTTTGTGTGACTCTTACATGAACTTATCATTGCAAATACCCCAAGAAATTCTTGAAAGTAATAATGTCGAACCAGAGACAAAAATTCAAGTCCAAAATCCATCAACCACCACTCATACAACTCAAGAACCTTTCAAATTATCCGATTTTACAAATAAAGAAGATGATAACAATCTTGACGATTTAAATGCTAATAAATCTGATAGTTACGATGAAAGTCTCAACGATAAGGAAATTGAAAATGACAATATCATACCTGAAGAAAACAAAAATAAACTTGAAACTGACACAAATAGTTTACCAGAATCACGACAAAGAAATTTATCCGAATGTTCGGCCAGTAGTGTGGGTTCCAAGGAGGATATTAAACAGGAAACGGAACGTCAGATGGAGCTGATGATGGAACAGTATCGAAATCGAAAGACGTATCATTCAAATACAGTGGCTCCGCGAACGAATCCATTTACTAATCCTATCAATTCTGTGCCACAACCGCAACCAGTTCCACCGGAAATTCAACAGCAACGGATTATTAGTATTCGAAAGGTAAAGACACACTATTTTATTCTATTATATTGATGATAAATTATTATAGCAATTAAATAGAGGTTGACCACATTTTCCGCTAGAAGACCTTATTTATGATTAGGAACTTATTAGAGTAGAATATACCTTGTACTCACATCAAATGATTGTCTGCTGAAACTAATGCTAATAATACGGTACTTGACTGTATTTAAAATTTGTGTCAAATGTTAAATAATTCTATGCATTATCATTACATATACCCAATTT
The DNA here is from genome assembly GCA_035578155.1 of Brachynemurus nebulosus. Classification (NCBI taxonomy): domain Eukaryota; kingdom Metazoa; phylum Arthropoda; class Insecta; order Neuroptera; family Myrmeleontidae; genus Brachynemurus; species Brachynemurus nebulosus. The sequence goes on along the minus strand of JAPWDM010000018.1, from coordinate 7,269,841 downwards.
TAATGATGAAACATAAAAAAATTTGATAACTATTTAGAAATTTTATTTTGAAAATCACCATTTTTCAATAAATATTCAAAATAGTGACAAGGCGCCATTTCTTGAAAATGACGTAACATTTTGTAGCTAGATATGTCGATTTTGATAATTTTCATCGGTGAGGTGAAATTGTGTTTTCTTTTGAATATTTCTATTAGCTTATATATATAGTAATAATAATCGACCAGAATTCAAATAAATACTTGCTTTTACTTTGGCATTTTATGAATATAATCACAGTTTTGAGGTTATAAATATTGACATTGACATTTAGTTGCTTCAAAATGTGACGTCACTACACTATAGTGAGTTTTTTCCCGCTTTTTTCTCATTTAAAATTGTAGGGTTATTTTTTTGATGATTTTTTACAGAATCTGTCGAAAATAAAAAGAATCACAACTGATATGGAAAAACAATGCTTTTAGAATATTTTTGTAACTTCAGTCAAGTACCCTATTGTAGTGCTGGCTGTAGTGATGGGGAAAAAAAACGTCATTATTAGCTCCGTTGCATGACTGCTTAATATAATTATTTCAAACAGAACCTGTCCTATTTTCCGGGTTTGTCTCTCTGCTATATTTGAAAGTTAACCAATGAGAAAGTCACATTTGTCACATGGGTACTCGTTTACCATCAATACCAATAGACGGTAGTGGTGGTAAGCCCATCAAAACCATGTACATATAGACTCAGGACAATAACACACACCGTGTGCAGCCAACATCGCAGAGAAACGATTTGAGTGTCGAGCACAGCAGCTCGCTTGAAAACAAGCATCGTATGATGCGGGCTTTAATCAATTATATATTGTAGGGAATAGGTTAATTAATTATAATTCAACTATTTAAAAGAGGATAAATACTTAATAATTTTTCAATGCACTCGAATTTAATTCATAAAACTAGTAAAATTTATTTCAGGACTATGAATATTACAAAAGTACCAGAATGGAAACAATATCAGCATGTTTAGAATTATTTAAAAATTTGCCACAAACTACGTTGCAGTTAATCTACGTTCTAATTGAAGACGGGCTACAATCACTCACAACAGCTTCCTGTGGCACTATTAAACAAGATGCAAATAACCTGATAACTCTTATCACGACCGATATAATGGAAAACAATTAGACTAACATTCTTACGTCATCATCCTACTTAAGGCCTTATTCACACGACGATATCTGTATTACAAATAAGTAACTTATTAAAAGCCCAGTTAATTGTTATTACCTGGATTCTAACCAGTTACTTATTCTTTAGTGTTTTAAAGAATAAATAAACTTTAAGGTTTCTACATAGAAAATGAGTAAAACAAAATTAGAACACTTTGTCAAAACTAGTTTAATAATACAAACTTAGTACCATAATACTAGATTTAATGATCGCATTCCGCGCCTGCGTTGGACTTGCGCAGAAAGTGAAAAGATTTGACGCACAGCGCGATTGAACTTGATCACTTTTTAGTACATCAATAATTTTAATAAACACTGTGTCTCTATCTACAAACATATTACACACCAAATTCACCAATTCTGATAATTATTAGTAAACATATAAAATTTACAATAGACGAATTGTCTGCATATGTATCACGTATGAAATTCTTATCTCTTCAATAGCGTTTTGGTAACTGACTCCAAATTTTTTCAATAATTTTATTAAATAATGAAGGGCATAGGCTAGAATCAATAGTAATCCGACCAAGGATAAATTCGGTATTCTATTGGTAATGACAAGATTCCCTAGCGACGAGTCGCCGAACTAACGTATGACAGACAATTTTCATATAATTGAGCGTTCTAATAACATTTTTGTCAAGTTTTAACGTAAATTGGAACCAACACACTTCAACATTCTAAAAACTGTCTTTTACTGTCTCGGAAATATTCAACAACGAAATCGTCACAAAACTTTTATGAAACAATGAAACAACGTTAAATCCGATAGATTTATCACATATTGCCGTGAAATACCTGTCATACGTTAGTTCCAAAACGTCCACCAGGGGAATTCAATCGTTGCCAATAAATTTTTAATACACACTATCGTCGTATGGAGTAGGCCTGAATGATAAATTTCTACATATTTTGGACCATAACTTATGTAGATTATTTAGACTATTTATATTTATATTCTAAACAAAAATCAATTATATATATTCCGTATAAAAAGGCCGTAATTCGGTTCGGAAAAAGGTGCGCACACATCGATCTGCATTCAAAAAAAAAAAAAATTAAAAAGGTTAGAGCGAGATACAGAAACTACGACAAAAAATCGAATACCATCTTTTGGATTTCAAATTTCAGCCATTTTATATCGAATATATTTTATTTTTCATAACTCTCATAATAATTATATATTTTCTGTATGTGTAATTTTGTTATATATAATAATCAATCATTGACCAAAATTATCTAAAATATCACACATTTTAAAACAATTTCAAATATTTATCTTGTAACCAAAATAACAAAACCTGTATGCCAATAAAACTGTACTACTCTTAATCAATCAATAAAGGTAACTAATGTGTGTGTTTTTCTTCTAAATTTCTTTTCCAAATGTGATTTTTCAATTATATAGTTTGTTGAGCGATGTCGATCAACACAGAATGGTAAGTAGACACAATTACTCTATTTGAATTACTAGAAAATTAAAACCTTACAATATTAGTTAAAATACCCCTGTCGCAGCATCCTGCATAACATAGCGAATTTCCTTTTATAAAAGTTAGTTTTTCTTGGAAACTAGTTGACATAGAATAATACTTTAAAGACCTTTTTTATGTGATTTTTTCTCCTCTTTCCAATGGTATAAAAAAATTTCACAAAAAGTTTTGAATAAGGGGAAATTTTGGCAGAAAACTAATTATTTTCACGAAAATTGCCAAAAAACCATGTTCCGGGCATCGGACGTGTCTGGTTAACGAACTTGTCACTATATATATATATATATATATATATATATATATATATATATATATATATATATATATATATATAACTCAGCAGCGTAACAGGACCTTCTAGAACATTTACGGCTTCGAAGTTCATAAACTGATTTTTATGAAATTATTAATAGGTATTGGACATTTTTCGAATCAAACAGCATTGGTGTTTTGTGTATGCAGGTATATCGCACTTGATGTGATTAATGTGAATAAAAACGAATAGACATAAGCCGCCAAAACAAAGAAATTCTGTAGATTTCCGACCGGAGCATCGTTGGTTTTGTGAAAAATTGCTCCGGTCGGAAATCTACAGAATTTCTTTGTTTTGGCGGCTTATGTCTACTCCATACTTTCTTTGGATGTGGTACCTTATCTTTTTACTACTTAAATATATCTGATAAATTTTCTTAAGTTTCTTAATTCCTTTACTTCTTTTTCTTTCGTAAAATGATATTTTTGCCACAATCTTTGATAATGGCTTGAAAGGCGAAACATATATTGAGTTTTTTTGATTGTTTTGATTATTTTTGACATGTAGATCTATGTTATAGCTAAACTCTTTTTTATGCGGTCCTTTTTTGTTCGATTTTTTTATGGAGTTTGTAAAAAATGGCCATTAAAACGCATAATGTGAATCAAAATCACGAGACAGTAAGAAACTTAAACCATTACTATAATAACTTTCTTTGATAAAAATACTTCTAACGGCTCTTAAGCATTTAATCAATACATTGCATAAGGACATAAGTTATTGCATCATTTAATTTTGTTAAAGATGTATTTTTCAAAATTTTCATAATTTTATAAAATTGAAATAAAATGTTTCTACGTGTAAATTAATGCTTTATCTTGTTTATAGAAGCAACTTTTAAGGAAATTTCTAAGTTTTGAGCGTTTTGAGTGATGTTTTTTCGATGAAACTTTTTTATGTGGTCCCGACTAACTGCACAAAAAAAGTTTTTTGTACAATCTGGATCGAACTATACTATTTATAGCTATTTATGATATTTTTGAATATATTTTTTTTGTGTGATTTTTTTTATGCGATCCCTATCCACCACACAAAAAAGAGTTCAGCTGTATTGACTATTGTTCGATCTACAATTGATTTACTTTGGAGGAAGTCGATTCCTCTTTGATTATTTATATAATTTACCTGCAGTTGGAATAACCCCATATATATATATATATATATATATATATATATATATATATATATATATATATATATATATATATATATATATATAGTGTTTTTCGAGAATTGCCATTTTTATTGCAGCCATACCGTTGATTTAATCGAAAAATTGTTCAAATAATAGTTGTAGATATCAACGGGGGCAACCGATTGCTATAGTCAGGAGCTTTATAGCTCTTATGGTTTTCGAGCTATGATACAAACTTATAGATTTTTAAATGATACTATATATTAATTTTTCGATAAAACTGATCTAATGCATTAATTATCAACATAAATGAGCAAAAAAAATTTTTTCACCCAAGTTTAATTTTTTAATTTTTCTTAAATTTATCAGTTAGGCGGTAAAAATATGCATATTATGTACTTGAGGCTACTTCAACCGATAGTGTTTTTCTTGGTTACATTTCCATTACATCCAAGAAAAGAACCTTTTCCAGTACCATTTCTATCATAAAAATTTGGTTGTAATAGAAATGGCAACTCTCAAAAAACTCACATGGTATATATAACGGATATATACAACTCACACATATTATCTGTCTATCTGCCTACATAGTCAAAACACAATGTCGTTTGATCCAAAAAATGTCCGATACCTAATTATTAATTAATTGAGGATATTTTTCGACTCACAACTTTGTCTACTTTCTACTTGCTTGTATCAACAAAACTACAGTGTGTTTGGCAACTCATGAAGATACAAATACGTTAGTGCTGCCCCAAAGATGCAACATACAATTTTTTTTAACTGAACCTTATTAAAAATATGCAAATTAATAGACAGTATATAAAAAACTAGAAATCATACCGAAAATCGACGACTGATCTAGCTTGACTTGATGACACTCACACTGCTTCATAAATATATCACAAAATTTTTCACCCTTCAGGCTTCTTTAACACGAATTCCACTTCAACACAGGAAATAATATCATTATGTAACAAGATATAAATAGATTAATTAAAGCTGCAATATTTTTATTTAAGATAGCGGATTACCAACAAAAATACATCGTAATTCAATTATTATACAATCTATTTTCAATTATTTATTTCAATTAATTGCAATCATTTTTAAAAATCATATTTCATACTTTTACAATAAATATATAAAATTAACCTGTTTTTATTAATAACAATTTACAACTTTTTATCCAAATACATCACACTCTCACAAAAAAAAAATTCTAAATAATGGTTATAACTAAATGCTTTTTAAAAGTCTTATATTGTTTTTTTAACTTATTTTTAAATGTATACAACCAATTCGATACTAGAAAAGTAATTAGTCAAGTACAGTTAGTATTTTTGTTGGATTGATCTTTTGTTCTAGATTAACTCCTGACTAGTTTGAGGTAATGTTACAAATTAAATGCAATTAACGTTCAAATGTTTTGATTTTCCGTTCTTACTCTTTTAAAAATGAAAATAAAATTCATATTTTGTCCTTAAAATTAACTTAAATCTAAAGTACTTTATAGATATTTATTTTTTTTTTACATATAGTAAGTATATTAAAGTTGTTTCAACAAGATCAATTTTTATAAAAAATTTCTTCTTTAGTCTTAACACAGTACACCATCAACCCCTTTAATGAAGTGCATGAAATCAAACTGTCACCCTTTTCATAACAGGATAGGATCTTTGGTTATAAACCACTGGGTACAGACTTCTACTAATAATATCTAATATTACCTAGATCGCTTAGTTTTCACAGATATAATACATACTTTCTTGCAAACAAACAGAAAATTAAATGAAACGTCTAACACTTCCTTTTGGTTAAAAAATTTTCACTTTCACGATGACATTTTATCAAAATGAATGAGAAAGTACTACATAAAATATTTGATAATTAAAATAACATCAATTTTATGAATTTTTTGGAAGATTTACGGACTGGCCTGGTAAAACTAGTATTTTATATATTTTAACCACTTTTAACAAAATTTTATCAAAAATTTGATTTAGCCCCAAACCTGCGTATACACATATTCAATATTATTTTAACCACTTGATTGGCTAATCCGAGTTAACCCATTTTGATGACATTAATCAATTGAGCCATTATTTTATTTACTTTGTCTACCATTTATCAGAATTTTAATTAGAGTTAACTCTATACACGTCATATTAGCTTTTATGATTTGTTTGTGAGTTTTAATTTAATAAAATTTCGGATAATACTTTGTTAATTATTCTTCAATAATACTGAAATTTTCACTATTTTAAACTGATATGCAAATATGTAATTTTATCTGATATATCATTTTACTGTATGGTCTACCTTTCAACCACGGTTGAAAATCACAAGTATGCAGATTCCAATTTAATTCGGGAAACAATTTTTATTTAGGCAAGTTGAACAGCAATCGTTTCACTTAGCAAGTCGCTTGAAGAGTTAAATAAAATGTCAGAACAAAATCAATATGTTGGAAAGTTGAAGAAATTGAGCCAGTTCGTATCGGCGTAAGCCAAAGTCGCTTGCTCTTATATTTAATCACATTACACTTGTTTTGAAGCGCATTTGGCTTGCTTTTGAGATATTTGTATATTCTTGCCTCACTTTCCATGTTCTAGAGAAAAGGGTCAATTATTAACGTTCGGTATACATCGTATACTGTATAAATCGTATACTGTATACCGAACGTTAATACTTGACCCTTCTCTCTAGAACATGGAAAGTGAGACAGGAATATACAAATATCACAAAAGCAAGCCTAGTGCGCTTCAAAACAAGTGTAATGTGATTAAAAATAAGAGCAAGCGACTTTGGCTTACGCCGATACGAACTGACCCATTGACTTACCCACAGTAATGAACCAAAACTTGGCATAATATTAAAACAAATTCGTTGTGTTTGAAACAACTTTAATATATTTAAAGATATCTTGCATAACATTCAAATAAAAAAGTAACATAATAAAGTATAAAAGGTTAAATATTTTTTGTTTAAAATCATATCTCCGTCTAAAAGTTTTATATTCGAAAAAAATGACACATCCGTCTTTGGAATCGAAAAACAAAACGAGATCACAAAGCGATATGATTAACAAAAAAAGAATTACAACAGCCAATTCAAATTATTCATTACGTTCATTAAAATTCGATTCTCGAGTATTCAAATCACATATATCATCTACAAATAAAAAGTACAGAACGACTCTTAATTAAATTATTTTAAAATCAGACCTGCGCAGGCAAGTTGTTCGTTTTCGGTGGCATTTTTGTACTTCATTGTTGTTCATTTTGAAGTGCACAGTGTAATATTTTCTCATTTTTAAAACGAAATTATTTTATTAATTTCTTGTTCCACTCAATCGTGTCTTTTAAAACATGTAATTGAAATATAATTGACATTCTACTACTCAAAATTTGGCGAAATATCAAATTTGTAAATTTTAAAAATTCATTTTAACAATACGTTAATGCGAATTATTCTAAAGTTCTAGATAAAAAGTGTCACAATAGCCAAAATTTGGAAATTAATAACAAATTATTTAATTAAATATGCGAGGTCATATTCTTCATGTTAAAAAGCTAATTTTAACTTACTGAGTTAACAGAGTCACCATAGTATGTTAGTTCTAACGGCAGCAAGTTTATTTCTATTGCTCGAAAAATCTATTTTAATTCTATTCTTTTGTTTGGTGACGTCATAAGTTTGAGTGAATTTTTTTTCTGATCCATAAATTTTTAAGAAAAGAATATTTTTAACTTTTTTGTAAGTCTAAAGTTTTTATTTTACTTTTAAAAGTAGCACCAAAATAATTTGCGATGTAATTGACCATTAAGAACAGGTTATCTCACTCTCTCTCTCTCTCTCTCTCTCTCGCATAGTATGACAATATCTGGGCATATTTTCTCTTATTTCAATTTCCAAAACTAATTCTTTACTTACATTAGCTAGTGTAACTTTTGATGAAAAACACTTCATTCGATTTTGACAAGTTTGCATCAGTGTCCTATAACAACTTTAACTGAATGTTCAATGACATTACCCATAATGCAGTTGACCTTGTTTGCTTAATGAACAATGGCGTAATAAAATTTAATAGCAATATATAGTTTTTTAAATATAAATTTAATTAAAAGATTTATATTAATTTGGACCTTTTATTACTAAACCCGCATATTTAATGAAATAATTCCCAAATATTTTTTTTTTCAGTTATTTAACATGTAGACGCAATTTTTTGTCAGAACACTTACAATCATACACAAGGCAATATGACGAACTTTTACATCAAAAAGTTAAAAAAAATATATACACAATTGTTTTCAAAATATCAAAGAATAAATTAATTCATTGTTTATGTATATCTGTATTTCATTAAGATCTTTTCTTATGTCATGGTTCGTTTAAATAAATTGGTCTGAATAGATTTTCAATTTTTTTTTTTTTTTTTTTTTAAATTAAGATTTAAAATGATTTTTTTAGAATTAGAATTTATTAAACTTAAAAACTGTTTTCAAAAAATTATTGCTATTGGGATTGGTTCACGCTGTTCAAAAATATTTCGATTTTAAAAATCATTTTAAACCTCAAATTATGGCTTTGAATCCACGGGTCATGTTACTTTAGATCAGTGTTTCCCAAACTATGTTCCACAGAACACTGGTGTTCCGCAAGCAATCATGTCGTCCGGGGGAAAAAAAATTATTAAAAGTGGTGAGGAAACCAAGTAGTTTTTTCTTTTTTCTTTTTTTTTTTGCTCATCAACAGTTGTTTTAGTGGGTAAGTTTTTTAAACAGCAAGTTGCTTTTTTTTCTTACAAATTTTAGAGTTTAAAAAGTATTCCGCGATGAAAAAAGTTTGGGAAACACTGCTTTAAATAATTGTTAAATTTTTCATTTAACATATAAAATATTGCAAATTTAAATATATATAAATTTTAAAACATCGTATCTTTTGTACATTATTTATGTTTGTCCTAAATTTCCTATAAAAATTGCACAAAAATCCATACAAATTTTTTTTCATATATTTTCCGTTATCTAAAAAAGATACAATAAGGTATTTGAGTACGTCATAAGATGAATTCGTTTTTACGAGCACTGCTAAAAAATTTTAAAGCGTTTTAGTTTCAATAGTAGTCTTTATAATTATTGTTAAAATTGTTATCCATGCTTTCTGATACAGCATAAAAGCCCCTATACTCGAACGCGATTCAATACTCGAACAGTTTTGGTATTTTACATATTAATGAAGTTATTTCTGAAAAAAATCGATAAATATAAAAACTGTTCGAGTATTGAATCGCGTTCAAGTATAGGGGCTTTTACGTTAAATTATGAAAGATCTATTTTAAACAATTATGTTTCACATGCATAGCTCGTATTTTAAAAATTTTGAATTTTCTGCCGTAATTACACTTATCAATTGCTTTTTCATATTTTCACCGATCTCTATAGTTTTTTATTAAATTTGAAAGTACCCAATATACATATTTTAGTCTGTTGACTATGTCATTACTCTGTTTTATTACACCTGTAAAGTCGTAATTGTTTCAACAATGCATAACCACAAAATATAACATTGATGTTTATCATAAATGACAATTTTCGATTGTGAGTTTAACAAAAAAGAACTGTATCTGGTCATTATCAATGATTTTTGCTCGATTTGTTAAATATTTTCACAACGTTTAATGTTGAACATACATATTTTAACAAAAATTAATGGACTACCTAATATCGATTAGTAGATGACTCTACTAATCCAATTTCAATTTGAATTATGTATTAAAAATTCTTAACATTTCACAGCATTTACTTCTAAATAAACTTTATCTACTTACATAAATGTCAATAAATCTTTTACATTATACATTATACTTTAGTTATATGTAGAAGAGGAGTTAATTAATGACCCCCATTATCAAGAGACTTAATTTATGACGTATTCAAAAATAGATATTTATATAAATGACTAATCTAATTATAAATAATAATAAATACGCTTATAAAATATTAATATTTTTTTTTTATAATTATGCTTAAAAACTATGATTGTTTAAAGGCAAATATATTTATGATGTTAAAGGTGCAAAAATTGCACAAATATTGATTAAAATTCAAAAGAGAAATCAGAATTGCTAGTTTATTATTATTATGTACTGCAAGATTTTGTTTGAAAATTTTTTTTTAATTTGGAAACTGAAGTTTTAAACTATTTAAAAATAAAAATAACAATAATAATAATAATATAATAATTTTTTTAATTTCAAATGTTATCGAGTGCCTGTGAAACATTATTAATGTATGGCGGACTTTTGTCCGTATTTTAAACATACACCAATATTCATATGTTCACTTTATGTCCAGCTTTGGCTGATACTTGAACACTCGATGTACCTTGGCAAATGGCCAATTCATCATGTTAATTAAAATTCACATAGTGTTTGAAAAATTATCACAACTGGATCGGCTGGGACTCGAACCCGGATCTCTTGGTTACTAGCCAAGCGCCTTACCAATTAGGCCACCGATCGTTCGTTCGAGTGCCACTCCAATTTTGATAATCAATCAAATACATCCTCTCTTTTAATGCGAGACGCAGTTACACTTTTTTAATTTCAAATGTTATCGAGTGCCTGTGAAACATTATTAATGTATGGCGGACATTAAGTGAACATATGAATATTGGTGTATGTTTAAAATACGGACAAAAGTCCGCCATACATTAATAATGTTTCACAGGCACTCGATAACATTTGAAATTAAAAAAGTGTAACTGCGTCTCGCATTAAAAGAGAGGATGTGTTTGATTGATTATCAAAATTGGAGTGGCACTCGAACGAACGGTCGGTGGCCTAATTGGTAAGGCGCTTGGCTAGTAACCAAGAGATCCGGGTTCGAGTCCCAGCCGATCCAGTTGTGATAATTTTTCAAACACTATGTGAATTTTAATTAATATAATAATAATTTTAAGAGAATATTCGCTCTAACAAAAAAGTTTGGATAAACATTTGTCTGAAAAGTAACGCTTTCTGAGATGAAATTTTTTACTTTTTTACGTTTCATTAAAACTTAGAGTCCCTGAACCTCTTGCCCTAAATCTCCTCAATTTATTTTTATAGAAATATTTTACATTTTTTGTGTAATCAACCCCGAAAAAAAGTCAGACGAAAAATCGACATATTAAAGAAAAGCGCGAAAATTCTATCTGTTGAAGAACTATTTCCTACCAATTTTTAAATTAATCCGTTTATTTAACTTGTTTTTAAACAGAAAGTTAAAATTTCGTTTACCTACTTGCAACTTTTTAGGTGCAAATATTCATAATTTTAATAAGTTACAATTTTACAAAATTTAACTGCCTTGTTATTGAGAGCAAATATCCTGCACCCCGATAGATTAGGACTTCATTTTAAAATGAAAAATCAAATTAAAATAATTTAAAAAACATAATGCGTAAAAAGCGAACTAAAAAGACAGAAAAAAAATGAATGAAAAAGTAAAAAAATCAGAGTCTGGAGGTATCCATGTTGTAACAAGTTGAACAGAAATATCTAATGCCCCCGACTACTTTACCTTTTCATTCATTTTTCTGTTTCATCTTATTCCATTTTTGTGGTTTACTTTTTCCGTAGCCGGGTTTTTTGATTTTTTTTTAAAATTGATTTTTCATTTACGTCATTTTACTTAGTGTAATTTAATTATGTAGTAAATACGACATTACGGCAGCCGACAGCCGCCATATTGTATTTCTTGACACTTCATATATCTTATGTCGCTAGATTATAAAAGGAAATAAGGGATCCCACTCACATAGATATATAGATACGCTCGGAAAACATAATCTAGCCTTTGTTGTCGCGCAATGGACAACAGCCTTGAGCTTAAAATTTCTGCCAATTTGTAGCGAAATTATAATAAGTTTTCTCGCAAATATTTCAAATTGTCTTGTCGAACTGAACATAAATATCGAATTCAAATTTGATCGAACGAATGAAAAAAATCTTGAATTTTTTTTTTATAAGACGGGGTACAAAGTTTTGAGAAATCGGAAACAAGTGCTCACTTAAAAATTAATTTTTTTTTTATTAAGTTAATAGAATAATAAAAAAGTCTATCTCAAAAATTGTTGATTTTCGAACGTATGTTTATAGGAACTTTTTTAATTATTTAAAATAACCCACTGTCTCCCAGCCCGATAAAGTATGCCAATTAAGAAAAAAAAAGTACTGGTCGAAAGGAAATAATCTGTACCCTTCATTTATACAAATAAAAAAAATTCAACCCCTCCCAGTTTTCCATAAAAAAAGTGTCGAAGTTACGTCATTTTAACACGACGATATCCTAAAAATTAAAGGTATTTCCAACCCTCTTGTGCGTGATAAAAACTGAACCTTTTTTAAAAAAAATTGAGCCACCCTTAGATTTTCGATTATTTAGATGGTTTTATTATAAACAATAAAAATGATTACTCAGCTATAACAGGCTAACTGCGCATGCATTGGGAGTTAAAAACAGGCAAAGCTCAGATATCTAAATGAATTCACATATTTACATATTTTAATGAATTTAGATATTTAAAACAGTATGTAATAAAAAAAAACTCAACGCATGCGCAGTTAGCCTGTTATAGCTGAGTAATCATTTTTTTTATTGTTTATAATAAAAGCATATAAAAAATAGAAAATCTAAGGGTGGCTCAATTTTTTTTTTAAAAAGGTTCAGTTTTTATCACGCCTAAGAGGGTCGGAAAAACCTTTAATTTTCCGGATATCGTCGTGTTAAAATGACGTAACTTTGACATTTTTTTTATGGAAAACTAGGAGGGGTTCAATTTTTTTTATTTGCATAGATGACGGGTGCAAATTATTTCCTTTCCACTAGTATTTTCTTTTTTTAATTGGCATACTTTGTCGGGCTGGGATAGAGTGGGTTTTAAAGTAGAAGTATACGTCTCTAAATTATTTAACTATTTTTAAATTCAGTGTACGGCGTATACATAATAATAAACAAGCAAAATTTTCAGTTATAAAAATATATTATTAGTATTGCTAACATCTTATTATGCATTTCTCAATTTGAGTTTAACAATTTACGAAAAAAAGTGAATAAAATAAATATGAAAAGCGGTAAAAAAAAAAGTAACGAAAGCAAGTTGAAAATAAAAATAACTGTTACCTTTAAAATCTGTTCATGTTATAACTTCCGGTTCAGAAATAATCAATTTAAAAAAACAGAAGCCATTATGACAAAATAAATATTAAATCGACTGAAGCGGAACAGGATTATGTAAATAATGGTAACTGATGAAAACTATATCCACGTCGTCCTCTAGCAGCCATATAAATAAAAACAACATGATAAGCTCCTGGCACAAAACATATGAGGCCAGCCAATAAAAATACAATTCCTTGTAGACCAGCTTCCGGGTCTGCAAGAGCCATTGCACCCGTTGCAAGCAGGCCAATACCAATGATTAACAATGTGACGGCTGCCAGCACCATACGCCAATTTTCACGAACTTTTGGATGCATACAACAAAAGGTCGTTCCGGATAAATCATTTAATGATCCGTCATGTATCAGTGAATCACTATCGCGAGACATTTCATGAGACAGTCTATAATTTCTGCTGTAATATTTTAAAAAAAATTAAATATTTTACGTTTTGAATAATTACCACAGAAATTTCAATGACAGTTCAAAGGTAATATATTTACCTCATCGGATCTGCAGTATTTCCGATATTGCCTCGCGATTGTGGAGATCGTTCTCCTTGTTCCACATCGTCCGTTTCTTCTTCGAATGCATCGTCTATCGAAAATCTTTTTTGATTACGCTGTGTCCCAAAACTTCGAGACATGTCAAAAAAACTAACCTAATCTTTGATCATTACAAATATTTCATCTGTCATACTTCAATTTTCCGTGAGCCCAGATTGTAGAGAATGAAAGATAGCGACATCCGCGACATCTGTACTTCAATATTTTTCATACAAAACTACAGAGTGTTCCAGCTACTATACACGTCCTATACGTTATTATTCACCGTTAACATACATAATACAGGACCATTTCAGTATCCGTACTACCATTATGCGTACGGTTTGTGTGTGTTTGTATATACATATACAGTCTACGTGAGAAAATTTTTATTGTAAACAAAGATTTTTATGTAAATAAATCTTAAATTTTTAACATATACAGGCGATTATTTTGAAAGTTAACATAAATATATGATAATAGTAATAATAAAAATTATTAATACACATATATATTATAATTTACAAGCTTACAATTAGAAATAAATATTATGTAGCTAGAAAATATGACTTAAAAATTTATTTTTATAAATATATTTTAATTTTTATTAAAAAATAAATTGTCTAGAGAAACATCTGTAATATGATTCCTTTAAGGGTACGACGTTTATGTATTGTCGTACGGTTAACGGAATATCGGTGTAATAAAGTTAGACCCAGCCAGTGTTGGCATTTTTATTTTGAGAAATTAATGTGATCAGGGTTGCAAAATTATAGTATTTCATAATATTTCTTGAAAAATTATAGTACAGCGCAAAAATAGAGTTGGATGAACAAAAAAACAAAAATTATTTTCGAAACTGACGAGCAAAAAAGAAAAAAAACGGGCAATTGACAATTTTATAAAAAAAATACAGTTACAAACGACCGAAAATTTACTTATTTTGGTACATTGGAATTCTAATCACTAAAAATTATCGTACTTTTGCGAAACATAATCAAAACACTGTGCTACATAGTAAAATTCATAAAATTATGTCAAATGTACTATAATTATGTTACAAATGCTAACCCTGGACCCAGCCGAAAATGAACTGAGAGATGTGCAGAAACTCATTTTAAAATGGATCAGTCTAAGTCATCTTGAAGGTAAGGTCGGTATCTGTCAAATACATGTGTCTTATGAACCGTAGGTGAGTGAGTTGATTTACTTTACCCACTCCACCCGCGCGAACGAAGGGAGGTCTCTTACTTCAAAATAGTTTGGCTCTTATATAAAATTTTTCCCTTTAAGTCCTTAAGGGGAAAATAGTATCTTATTAAATGAGCTGGTAATGATAGCTATTACGCACGAAAATGAAATTGCGACACGAGTCGAGTTTACGAGGCGAGTGTCGTAATGCATCTGAATGGGTAATAGCCATTGCAAGCGAGTAGAATACTATACTTTTGCTACGAATTTTTTTCTTTCTGATTTAAATAAAATTGAATATAAATTTTAAATTATAAGAATAAAATTGTTAATCTATCTCTAATTTCATTAAATGTTCGTATATGTATCTATAGAAACGATCAATTTAAAATATAAGTTGTTTTGTTTACTTACACGTTGCTACGACGCAACATACATGAAATTAAAACTTGATTCACAAAACAATCGCAAGCCTATTGAATAATGTTTAATACGGTGATTTCATTGGTTGAAAGGTATTGAGTAATGATCATTCCTTCATACCTTTGAATTATGCTTAACTTTCTCAACAATTAACGGATATGTAATGAGTGTGTTCTTCAACAGGAGTAGAAAAACTTTATTATTATCTATAAGCCACCCCACAGTACCCCTCAATACAGTGATTCACCATTAACATCTCAACACTTACAATTAATAAAAATTGTCCAAAGAGATTTCAGCAACGAAGCGCTGAAGAAATCAAACATGCATTACTAAAATAAAAGCACTAAAGTAACCCTTATGCGCTAAATAATATTGTGTAATTTATTTGATCGATTTGAGCGTTACTTTATGGTATTCCATTTTAAAATAAAAAGACAATTTTTTACTTTACTAATACCACTTTATTTAGAGTTTTAATTGTCTGTGCCATGTTTCGGCCCGTATGGCCATTGACGAATGACTGTTCGTCAATGGCCATACGGGCCGAAACATGTCACAGACAATGAGCCATTTTCTCAAAATATGTAGCAATCTGTCACCAGGGCGGCGACATAAGTAAATTGGGATTACATCTCTATGATCAAGATATTAGTTTAACCAACCAAAAATAATCTTCTGTTAATTCCACTTTAGCAACAAAATTTTCCAATTCGGTTACCTAGAGTATTGTTTATCTTATAGAAAGTAATATTCCAACTATAGAGACATAGTTTCTATGAGACGTAGTCTCTATAGAGACATATGAGACGTATGTCTCTATAGAGACATAGTCTCTACAATAAATAGAGTCGTGAACTCGTGACATGTGTGCTGAACGCTGATTGGTTCCGGCATTTTCTGTCCACAGTTTCCGTAAAATACATTAGAAATAAATTAAATAATAACAAAAATCATTTAGATTAACCTAGAAAGAATAATTAAATTAAAAATTTTTAATTGTTCATTAATTCATAACTTATTAACAATAATTATATACTCAAAAATATTTACTCAAACATGTGATAATTAATTTTGAAGCTCCCCGCTCTGTTTTGGACAGAAGATGGATGACATGTCACGAGTTCCGATTTCCGAATAACCTGTGGCGCCGCACTGGTGTTAAACAATTTTTTTTATGCGGTTACATAGCAATTTTTAAATTAAAATTTCAATCATAGAGATGTAACCCCAACGTACTTGTGTGGCCGCCCTGGTGTTAGGGATGTGACATGGAGTGAAAAAAATCGATTATTAAATAATCGATTTTTCTCTTTTTAATATAAATCCATTTGTAAAAAATCGATTTTAGAAGAAATAATCGATTTTTGCGAAAAATTCGATTTTTTTTAATTATTTGAAAAATTGCATACTTTTTTATATATAATAATAAAACTACCACATTAATATTAACAATTATTTAGGATGAAGATTAGTTAAAATGGTAAGTGTCAAAAATAATCAAAATGATAAACTTCTGGTTTTAAAACTAAAAAACAAATCAAGTTTTCTTTCAGCTTTCAACTTAAATAATAAGGAATTAATAGAGTGTAATTTATATAATCGATTTATTAAAAATCGATTGTTATTATTTAAAGAATCGATTATTAATAATCGATTTTAAGAAAAAAATAATCGATTAAAATAAAAATCGATTATTTTTTCACATCCCTACCTGGTGTCAGACAGTTACAGCTTTTGAGAAAATGGCTCATTAAAACTCTAAATAAAGTGGAATTAGTAAAGTAAAAAATTGTCTTTTTATTGTGTAATTTATTTAAATTTTTTACATTTATTAGTTATAACATTATTATTCAATAGAAGATAATTTTTAAAAATCAATGATTCAAACTGATACAAATCGTACCTTATAATCAAATATGTAAAATGATTTAGTCTACAGAAACTGAAGACGTTACGATATTCACTCATTGCACAATAAATTTCAAACTGTTTTGATATTGTACAACCCTTCAATATATGTAATCTATAGATAATTCATAATACTATGTATTGGCAATATTATTGAGCCTGTAGGAGCCACTTAAGAGTGGAAGCAATATTCACGAAATATCACTAAATGTATATTATAGATTGAATTTATAATCAGTCATTTTTATTTATTATTTATTTATTCTCAAAGTTAACTTATCTTTTGTAACAAAAATTAAATTATATCAATTTAGAGGGATTGTTGAGTTTTAACAGGTTAGTATTATATGCCATACTTCACATTCGAAACAGTTTATGTACCGTAAACACCCTATCTTTACCATAATTTTCAATTCACATTTGAATAAAATAAAGACGGAACTAATTTAATTATATTTAACTGTTCAGTAGAATAAACTGATAAAAAACTTTGATCTAACACTTAAATAAATTTTCCAGAAACTTAAAATACTAGTCAAAAATAAAAAAAACAGTAACAAACTCAAATATCGAGGAGTTCCTAACTTTACCATATTATTACTAATTCATATTTTTTTAGTGAAATATAAAATATATTATAAAATTTTTAAATATACCATTGTTCATACGTTTTTTTGTAAATTCCAAATAATATCTAACAATAATACGCAGTCATTTCGAAATTTTCAACGATAAATCTAGTTGCGATAGAATTATATTATGAAAACGTCAAATACAGCTGTTTTCACCAGGGATGTACAAAATCAGTAAAAATTAATAAAACAAAATGCCAGAAACAAAAAAAATAAATTTTGTTTAAAAAAATAAAACACAATGTTACATATTTGATATTATAAACTGACTAAGTAACAAAATCAGAAATAAAAAACAAAAACAATTGTCTATTAAATCAATCAATGTTCAATTTCAGTCAAATTGTCTAACTTACAAAATCATAATTTTTTTAACCAAGTCCAAAACAAGATACTCAGTTATATTCTCTATTGTTCTTCTCTGAATTCCAAATTGTTTTTCAGTGTATAATGTTGTAATTTGTTTACTTTTTACCATATCAATTGCTAGATTTAACATTCTTTAGAATAATTTTTGTATGTCCTTGCACCAATTTTCTTATGAGTTTACCAGACATTTTGTATAAATGTAAATCTATAACAATGTTTTTTACTTTAATATCTCAATTCGTGTAAAAATATAATGCAATTCGTATATTTTTGACAACCCTGACTGTTGGCAGCGCTGACTGGTAAAGTTGGCATTTGTTAAAGGACTCTAATTTTACCAAATTTGCTATAATATTACCTAAACGAATTATTCGATAATACACAAATAAGTAAACGTAAAAATCATTTTATATTCTTACGAGGTTATGTAACTTTTCATATGATGAAATTATCTACGTCACTTGTATATTTTTTGAAATTCCAACTAAAGTTTGCACACTTGCTTAAAACCAAAATGTACTATAAGAACTAAAAAAATCCAATGATTTGAAGAAATTGCGGCTGGCAATGCCAGAAAAACTTATATAACACCAGTAGTTTGTTAGAAATATTTCCATCATTAAAAAAAATGCTACAGAATATATAAACTATGAAATTTTTTTATTTTTTAACGTAAAGTGTGGTATGGTAAAGTTAGGTTTGATAGGTAAAGATAGGGTGTTTTACGGTATTACAAGAAAATATTAGTAGGTCTATAATTTAAAAAATTCGTTAAGTGCGTGTTTTTGACACGCACTAAGTAATGTCACCTCAGTGAAAGTGTTAATTTATGATTTTTTGTTAACTCTATAGTTGTTAACTCTACAACCCTCTTGCGTTTATTCAATATGGATGTACAACTCTATAATTATTCAATATGGATATACAACTCTATAATAATGTTTCCCCCACTATGATCACACAACGATATTAATATGTCATCCTTCGATGACATAAAAAATGGACCTGTTGACCACCACATTCTTGTAATTTGACTCGATTGGAGCATTTTTTACAAGATATCGATGCACAAGTCAACAGTAACTCTCATCTAAAAACATAGTCAGTTTTGAAAACTAAACATGACACAAGCCATTCATGAAATACGCACCGATGTACTTAAATTACTCAAAATTGAATTCATTTTATTCGTCTGTGTAGCAGAACCACAAACGAACACACACCATTTTATTAAAATTTCAACTTCTCAAGCTCTAAGTGGAACACCTTGTACTATTGAAAACAAGTTCAACTGTTCAAAAATAGTGATATTTTATTCGAGGCCAATTCCGGGGCATAATGACCCGAATAAGGCCATTGTCTCAATTTATTTGAAACTTTTCTATGCAAATATTCTAAATATCAAGGGAAAACAACACTTATTATTTTAGGAAACAATATTTTATTAATTTTAAATATATACAAATCAAAATATATACACAATATAATAATTATACATAAATAAAAACTAAAAAGGGAAAAAAGAAAAAAGAAAAATATTATCTAACTTAAATGTTATAAACTTTTACAGCATTTTTAAACAAATGCCGAACAACTTTGCATAAGTGGATAATTGCATTAAGTAGTAAAACTACAATTTAAATAGTAATTTTAAGCTAAAATTATTATAGTTTTAATAAGAGATTACAAGAAGTTGGCACACAGGCTTTACTATCGAACATCTAACTGTTTATTAAAAACACTCAAAAAATCACAAATTAATTATTATTAGTAAAAAAAACTATTTTTTACAATATTCAATTTTACATTTGTCCACAAACAGTGAACACTATTAGTTTTGTGCCATTTCTTGCAAAATTAACAAACTCTTGCAAGAAATAATGCATTCAAACCAATTGAGTAAAGTACTGATTTCTTGTAAAAATTTATAAATTTTAAAACTACTTTCAATGGAAGTTTTTTGGCTTCTAAAACTGTTTGCAATTACACATCAAAATAGCAAAATATAATTTTTTTTTTAAAATATAATAATTACTTAAGTACTAATAATTCTGAATTGAAAATTTTCTAATAATCAATATGATTAAATACAATAGAAAAATTATTATTAACAGGGTATTTGACTAAAATTTTAATAAGTTTTGTAAAAATCGTAAAAAGAATAATTATATAACCAATTTGAAATGAAAAAATTACCACGAAAAATGTCTCCTCGTAATGACGTTACAATTTAGCAACGAACGAACGTCGATTTCAGTTTTAAAAATCTCAATAGAAACAAAAAAAAAAAATATACAGGATCGGCTCGTTTAATAATATGCTCCATTTCAGTTAAATTTAACCATGCTTCATCACTTATGAATTTAAATGATTTCCGTTTTCTTGGCTTTATCACTTTCATTACTGTACTTACGTAAATTTTAAAATTGCAGTTTGTTTTTAGAAAAGAAGATTGATTTGTTTTGAATGTAAGAATTATTTAATTTTTTAACTTTGACTCATGATCAATTTTATTTGAAATGGGGTATACACTGAACAGACAGAAATGGAATTATATCTTTTTCCTCTGTTAGATAAAAATGATAGATATACAAGTGATAAGTTTGACTTGCGAATTGAACTCGTATACATATAAACAAGGCTAAGTTCAAAAATGCATCACTGCTTGCATGAGGCAGAGTCAAAAGTTCAAAAACGCATCAGACGCATCACAACGAAAAATCAAAAGTTCATTTTTGCATCTGATGCGTCAAAACAATGCATCAAGAAATTTGGTGATGCGTGTCCAAGATGCTTGTCATGTATAGAATTATAACTACTTGCCATATTATGTAGGTATTAACACCAACAGGAATAATTCCGAAAAAAACTGTTGAAAAAGATTAATGTATTTACTTTTCATTAAAATTGTTTAAACTATTTGAATACATCTTGCACTCAAAATAGGTATGTAATATTTTTTATTCAAATAATTTCAATATTTTCAATTTCAAGTAAGTTCAAGTTGAAATTCAAAGATAATATACCTATACAAGGACTGTATTACTATATTATCTATAGTCCATCATGCTACATTGGCTACATTGTGTGTCTATTATGCTACATGCATCATGATGCCAATATCCCATTCAAAAATATCTAATGTGCATCAAATTTCAAGAGAGCATCAGCATCGCATCATGCAGTATTAGACGCATCAGAACGTCCTGATGCTGCATCGATGCGGTAAAGTTTACATTTTTGAACTTACCCCAAATATATATGTCTATAATATATTTTAATATAAAATAATTAATAAACAATCAGATAAAAACTAAAACTGTTCTTTTACCGTCGACAATACAAAAATTCAACATTCAATGGTGACACTAAAAGCTTATCAGGTAGAAAATATACGAACACATCTAATTTGGGAACAGAAATTTAATGAGCCACATCAAAGACGCATGCGTAGTCTTTTCGTCGCCAATAAAATATTACATACTACATTAATCACTCTGTATACGACTGACATGTGTAATATATTTCCTTCTCTCTTACATCTGTATTACGCAACAGGCCGATATTATATGTAAATTGTAATTTCACTTTGTCAATCGAAATAATTAGAAACCACATGTTTGTTTACAAATTGTAACGTCAGTAAATCACTTTAAAGTGATGGCGCATGTCTGCCTTATTTGAATTGAGATTGAAAATTAATGATTTTCAAGTTAGAATTACTAATTAATAACTAAATGTGTTTACACTTCATTACTAAATACAAAAATTTGAATTTTAAACACAATCAAAAACCCTATTATTGCAAAAAAAGGAAAAAAATACAGTTCAAATTACAGCACCTTAAAACATATTACTCTGAAATCATTTTGTTCTAATGTTTTTTTAAATAACAGTGATTTCTTTAACTTAAAAGCCTATGAAAATATGTTAGCTATTATTTAGGTGTAATTAGTGTTAGATACTGCAATTTTAATTGAATTAAATTTATTTTAGACGATTTTTGTCTTTATTATATTTAAAATTAAAAGTATTTGCGCTTAAAATTAATGACAAAGTATTTTAACTTTGCCGGCTCCGTTTTTAAATATTGTAAGCTAAGTTATTTCTGTGATTTTGATTATAAATTTAATGACTGTTAAAAATACGGTAGGTACAAAATTGTACATAATGACGTAAAAAGATCATCAAAAGCTGTAGATAAAATAATTTTATCTACAAAACTTTTTGAAATCAATAAAAATCTTCTATGGTTGCGAGCGTTACTTTGTGGAAATTCATTTTAAACAATATTAAAAACGATTTTACTTTGAAAAATCTTTATTAGAAAATGACTGTACGAGTCGAAAGTGCACTCACACATTTAAAAAAAATAAAAGTGGATCTTTTTGCAAAGTAAAATCGTTTTCAATTTTGTTTCAATAAAAATCCGTTTACACGTTGATAGTATTTTGGTGAAACTACTATTAAGATAAGAATCGTGATGGTTCCATCCAAATTGTCCCATCATTATTGAATAATTTGCTTATTATTAAAATATTTATTGTTAAAACCATTTGATTAATTTCAAACAGCAACGAACTATCAAAGACATAAAATATGTTCTACTGGATAATTTGCATGGTAACAACTATCGCGAAAACTATCATCGTGTAAACGAGGCTTAAAATCAGAGAAATAGATTTTTATGAACGTCTGTCTTTCAACTAAAATGTTGAATTTAAGTGATATAGCTTGGGCCTTTTTACTTGGCAGTGCGCAGAAAACGAATTTAACATCTAATAGTAGGTAATAAAAGAGGGAACGAAAAAGAACAATATGTTTGTTAAAAATGCGTTTCTTTTTAACATGATTTAAACCTAGATATTTTTCAGATATTATTGTCTCTTACTTGTAATGTATTTTCAAATATATCTATCTGTATCATGCGCGAGTTACTGCCAAGTAAAAAGACCCAAGCTATACCATCCAATGTCTCCTACATAACGTTATGTAGGAGGCGTTGGTACAATCCAAGCTAAAAGTGTGTACCAATAAAGCCACGATTATACTACCAGGGTCGATTATTGTACACAAATATTCGCAGATAATCGTACAATCTGTGTATATGAAAGCAAACTTTTAAGTACGCCATTGGCAGTTAGGGTACAAAAAAGAAATCTCGTCTCTGGCAATGAATGTGTTGCTGTTGAATATCAATACAACAAAAATGTAAACCACCAATCAATGGATTTTAATTATTATAATTAAATTTCAGTTAACAAATTATAATTAATTTATTTTTGATTCAATCTAAATTAAAAAGATTTTCAATATTTTGACTTTTGTTCTTCTTAATCCGATAATGACTATAATTAGTAAGTTAAATATAACATTGGTTTTTACCGATGAAGGCACATAATTTGCCGAAATATATGTGAGAAAATAAAAAAATAAAAATAAAAATTTTTTTAGTCAATCAATAATGTACATATCAATCAAGCTCAATCTAGCAACTCGGTCTTTAATTATTTTGACAGTCTACACCACAGAGGACAGAGACAACATATCTATGCCTACACTACTGGAACCAGTGTAACATGTAAGAGATAGACAATATGTTGTATACACACACTGGGTTTACATTGTATTAGTGGGATTTTGTGTATTTGTGTGAGTAACGCAGAGAGTAGGGGGCGGTCACGTGGGTCAGACATCACACGCATGTACTAGGGGATGTAACCGATGTAACAATACCAACAACAATCAAGTCCATTATCGTGTGGTTGATATTCAATCATCGACTGCTACTGACAAACTGACAACTAAGAAGCCTAATGAGCACAGAAGGACACACTCGTGATTTCAGAAAAGAGATAGATGCGGCGTCTCTGTCCTCTGTGGTCTACACTGTTTAAACGGTATCAAACTATAAAATAAATAAATGATTTTTGGCGTTGTGGTGTTATAAGCAAGATCGTATACAGTATAAACAATGGAGTTAGACAAGGAGAGAAACTCAATGTATTCAAAAAAGTGTCTAAATCAAAGATGGCACTCGTGACCGTACGATACTAGAGTCCCTATAATAAATAGAGTCGTGACATGTCATCCATTTTCTATCCAAAACAGAGCGGGAAGCTTCAAAATTAATTATCGCATGTCTGAGTAAATATTTTTGAGTACATAATTATTGTTAATAAGTTATGAATTAATAAACAATTAAAAATTTTTAATTTAATTATTCTCTCTAAGTTAAACTAAATGGTTTTTATTAACATTTAATTTATTTCCAATGTATTTTACGCAAACTTTGGATAGAAAATGCCGGAACCAACCAGCGTTCAGCACACATGTCACCATTCTATTTATTATAGGCACTCTATACGATACGAAAGCGGTACAGTACTTATTCTCAAATGGAACACTCTAAAATGGAAACGCGAGCTTCTATATTATATTTGTTAGCTTTTGAATAGAATCTTCTGGAATCTTTTTCAATGTTCAACTCAGTTATAAGGTGGGTTTTTCAATCGTTTTTAAAATAAACTTAACAATTTTTATTTTGTGTCGCATCATTTATATTGTATATTATATAATTCGCTGACGTCACTATGTAAAATCGGAGTCAGTACCATTGGATATCTGCCGTATAAAGTAATTTAAACTATAAAAGTTTATTTCATACATATATAATTTCTATGTATTTCCTTATTATTAAATATCATCAACCGACATTGGTAATTCTCAAATGGAAACACTCACTTCCCCAGTCCCGACGTGTTTCCATTTGAGAATAAGTACTGTAGTTACATTCTGTTTTATGCGTTCTATGTTACTATATTCGCTATATTCACATCAGTATTTTGAGATTATTAACGCCACGAGTGGTAAAAAAAGAAAGCCTTATATGTGCCATTTTCGTGACCAATTTTGTCAATTTCTCCCATATAAGTAAGATCTCCATCTTATAATACTCCACTGTATAAACCATAAACATTGCTTACTCTCCACATGACGTAACAACATGGCGGTGCAGATGCGCAATACCATATTTTTAAATAGTCATTATATCGTGCCAATTAACTACCTACATAGCACGCTCCCATATCGCACGTTCCCATTTAATAATTTCGTCGCCCACAAGATGTGTATAATGGCACCCCTCCGTGTTTTAAAGCAAATATGTTTGAATGTGTTAGTGTCTAAGTAATAGTTTGTAACAGAAAATCATACAAATATATAAATCAGAAACATTGACGCCCGTGATCTTTGACTTTCTCATTTAGCAATTTGATCCCAGTGGATTGCGTAATGGGAGTTTCCTATGTATATTATAAATCAAATTAATATTGCCTTCTTCTAAGCTTCTGATTTTAAGCCAAAGTTAATCCGAATTACCACATTGTTACTTTTAAAATAAATGTTCTATAAGATTATTTTAGCAACGTTTAGAATTATTTTTATATAAAGTGGTTTTAAAAATAGACAAGCTCTTTTCGAATCTAGGGTAACAGTTCTTATAATAATGAGAGGCAAAAGGTACGCGTATGTCTTAAAAAATAATTGCATTAGTGTTTCATTTTAAAATTAAAAAAAAAAAATACAAGTTTCGACTTCAAAAACAAACAAAAAATGTTTTACCATGTCACTGTCGCCATCTTGAAAAAAAAAATATAGCGATCTACACCAGATTTTTCTGACTAAAAAACAATATTGTTACGGGACAGCATGTTGTAACTGTCAGTTCATTTGATTTAAATGCGTATAACGTAAACGCCTCCATTATGAAACGGTATCTAATACTGGAACAGTTTTGACATTTACATATTAATGAAGTTATCTCTGAAAGAAACGTCTGATAACAAAAATTATTATTAATAGAATGATTGTTTTTCAATTTAAATTCACCTCGCATTTAATGTTTCCTTACTTAATTAAAGAAATAAATATTTAAATGTCAAAATTGTTCCAGTATTAGATACCGTTCCAAAATGGGGACTTTTACGTTACATGTAAAATAAAATACAGACCAAAACGATCGCAGAAACATTTTGAAATCTGTCAATAAAATAAGCGCGGAATAACTAACTTCCAGTTTGCATATGACGTCACGTTTCCGCATATTCGAATAATATTTTTATAATTATTTGTGTTTGATTACCATAGATTTAATATAAAAGAGAAAACTGACTTTTTTGTTACATATTTATGAATTTTCATTCGTTCAAAAAAGAAAGCCGCTCTATTTACAGTGCCGTAAAGAAGATGACGTCACACGACTCTAATAAACCGAACAAAACTACATGTACAAAACGCAAGTTAGTTCATTTTATTTAATGTTTAACATTTAATATTTTTGTTTAATTTTTTTATTTTTATTCATTAAAAAAAGAGAAAAAAAATGGTAAACTTTGTCATTGACAGTCGCTTATTGTACTGTACAATTAAAATAAATACATAGGTTTACATAGGCAGGGCCGGATTTACTTCTCTGGAGGCCCCGGGGCACTTCTAATGAGGAGGCCCCTGAGTACTTTTGTGGAGGTCTCCTTGGAGAATTACCGAAATATTTCAAATTTTTCCAAAAAATAGAGTTGGTGAGCAAAAAAAAAACGTTTATCCATTCTATTCTGTTCCTTAATTTTGAGATTTAATTCGATTTGTGGGGGCCCGGGTCTCGTTCCCCAAGTGCCCTTGTGTAAATCCAGCTCTGTATATGTCAAATCAACTAAAAATGGTCTGACGTCATTAACAAATGAAACAAAATTAGACGTATGAGGACTTAAGTTACTATAGTTACTCCAATATAAAAATAACAATAAGGAAAAGAGACAGAAAACTAGATAGCATAGAACACTAGAAGCAAACAAAAAAAATGTAGCTCGCTTGGAGTCATTTGTTGGTCTATCACAGCTTAGGTGATTCAGCCGTGCGCACCAGTTGTAGCGGTGCAGACATCGCGGACATTGATTGTTGGTCATTGTTTATCAACCACTTGCAACAATGTTAATACATGCATACGTACCCCTAGAATACATACATATTATACCAGACATTATGTGTACGTACGGTTGTCGAGTGTGTATGTATCCACTCCCACCTTGGACCTCTCGCTACATACATACCGAATATCACACATACTAACAACCACTACACTACACATACAAACACAAACTCTAAATATGTAAATAACCATAGAAAGTGGGGATGCTACCTGCCACTTCCCTGCCAAGTTTGATGACGTAAAATTCTGGCGGCAGCCGGAATGCTAACTATTATATAGTAATTTGGTCCCTTGCTAGATGGTCTAATTTTGCTTCATTTGTTGTATATGTTTGATGACGTCAGACCATTGACAATTGATTTGACCTATATCAAAATTTCTATATTTTTCGAAGTTCAATTTTTTTTTTTTGTGTGTGTTCTAGAAAATTTTAAGGGCACAAATTGAGTAGCAGAGCGAACTTGAATTCGTTTTTCTTATTTGAACTCATGGATAAGACGTAACAATATGTTCCCTGATTAAGTATCAACTGAAATTATTCTGATTTTTCAGATTTTCTCGAAAAGTGGCCACCATCGATTTAGCCTCAATACAAAAAAAAAAAAAAAATAAAAAATTAAAAACTGTAAAGATTTATTTTTAATCTTTAACTACAACCATTCGCGATGCACAATATTTTCCCACCAAATTTGCATACTCTAACATTTCACTATCGAACTCGGTCTTTTTGAAAAGTTGTCGAAAATGTCCATATCGATATAACGTATAATTATACAGTATTGGAATATTTTTTATATCGGCACGAGTACATGCATTAACGTCCGTTGCGTCTGGATCATCATTAAATCGTGCGTACGCATCAATATTCAGTTTTGGCACACAACTTTCGATTGGAAACCAACAGTATGTTTCTGGACATAGTAAAAATGATGGTGTTAAATTAGCTTTATAACGCATTTTTGGACACGAGTGAATATAGTAACCCATGTAATAATATTGAAGCTCTGGAGTGTTTTGGTGAAGTTCTCGTGTGAAATTTAATTCCCTAAATAAAATAAAAAAATAGATTAAATCATAAGCAAAAATGGATTCAGAGAATAAGGCAATACCTTAATGATCCATATGTTCCCAGTGATAAATTACTGAAATCTGGATCGTAGAAAAAATAGACGGAACTAATACATTTTGGTAAAATATCGATTACGCCAACAGCTATTAATCGATCGTCTAACCAGTACTGTTGATGAAATGAGCCATAACCGTCTCTAGGTCCATCTGGTGGATAAAACGCCTTAACAAAGGGGAAAAAATATTAATCGTAATAATTAATTAAAAATAATTGATATTAACTTAGGATCCCGTAGCTAATTCCCCTCATCCTCAAAAAAACATAAAGAACTCACCAAGTGCGTGCTGGACACCAAACAAGTCATTATTTCAGTCACATTTTTAATTAAAAAAAAAAAAAAAACTATACAAATGAACGCAATAACAATTAAATATTTATTATTACAAAGAAAAAAATAAATGTTAAAATGATTTCCAAATTTAATATGTTTTCTTTGTGTGATAATTACTAAATCAATGATATTATATGTATTATGTTATCCGTTTATAACGTTTAAACACTTTAAACAAATCATCACAAAGAGAATGTGTTACTAGGCAATACTCGTCCGCCGTAGTATTACATATATGTGTGATTGCCTCTACGGTTGCTTTGGCTATCAGACATGTTGTATGAGCGACCGTTAAAGTGTTAAATAAAGGAGCTTCACGACACTCATAATACTCATTTTTCTGGTCTTTCAAAATTTCCTGGTCTTGGTTTGAATTAACGTCATAAATAATCATAAATGATAAATATTCGCTCAAACTCTGTAATTTAGACGTGATAAAACAATCTAACATTTCTTAGAATGTTTAAGAAAATAAACAAACACATACCCTATAATCATATTTTTTTTTTTAAAGCTTTTATTTAACTTGCTATGTTAGTATGTTGGTTTAGATCAAATCTTGGAATCAAAATTTAGACAAGTTCTAATTGAGTTAAAGGTTTCAATGCAATTTTTTGTTTCCATAGTTAAGTTCGATTAGGGTAAGTTAACCGATTAAAATATAGGTAAAAAAATTTAATTACTTCTTTAATTTTTTTTAAATTAATTGTGATCCGACTAAAAAGTAGAAAATAAAGTAAAAATAATGTTTTTTTAAGAAAAAGCTTTTATTTAAAAATGGGGTAAAAAAAATAAAATAACTTTTGAGTGAAGTTTGAAGCAATATGCAACAATTTATAAAAGCTTGAGGCGTTTAATTAGGTTTGGTAACTACTGAAAAGTAAAATAGCTATACTTCCAAAACATCAAAAACAGAAATAGTTAATGATAACGCCTCAAGCTTTTATAAATTATGTTGCATATTGCTTCAAACTTCACTCAAAAGTTATTTTATTTTTTTTACCCCATTTTTAAATAAAAGCTTTTTCTTAAAAAACATTAATTTACTTTATTTTTTTAAATTCAAGCAATGCTTACTTACGTCAATGACTTCAAACAGTAAATTTAATAGATTTGGGCGTTACTTTATGGTATTCCATATTTGATATCAGTAAATAAAAACACTTTACAAAATACCACTTATTAAGAGTTTTTATATTCAGTAAAAGTGGTATTTTGTTAAGTGTTTTTATTTATTTACTAACTTCAAACAGTAGTTTAAAAATTTCAATGTTGATTTTGCCAAAAAACATGCAACGCAGAATATTCTATAAGGTTTTTGTTTTGCGTCTGTCATGAACTCTTATTAAACTTTTTGACAACTTAATATTACACTGTATGCGACAATGTCTACTTACACACTTATGTGGCCATTCATTGTATACGTTACTGTGCGAGTCAATTACATGATAGTCTGGTTGTCAATGAGAGTTCTTATCGGATGCTAGTATTTGCAATTTTTCAAAAATTTCTTGGATCCGCAGTTAAAAACTTAGAGAGGGTATACTGCACGCCCCACTGAATCTCAATATTTAATAAAAATATGAATGTTGCTTGCTTAGCTACGGAACCCCAAAAAACAATAAAAGAATACATGAGATTGGAGCTAAAATGTACCTGCAACGGAGTATCAACTAAGAATTCAGTGTACGATTCAACATCACATTCGTCAGGCGATTCTTTATGTATTGCCATTTGATATTTAGCAAATAATTCTGCACTAAGTTCAAATGTATCTTCTTGACGATTCATTCGTTTAAGAACAAGCTAAAATAATTACATTGACAAAAAAAGAATTTAAAAAAAAAATTAACTAAAATTTCGCCTCATGTATTCTTTTGCCGTTTCGTCACCACCAATAGCGTTTGTACTAAAAACGAGTAAATCTAAATACCTCCAATGGAGACTCCACCAAGAACCTGGTAAATTGATTTTCGGAACATTTCTCCCGAGAGTCTCCATGAACGGCCATTTGATATTTGACATAGACGTCATGCGAAATTTTTGACGTTCTAAGCCACTCTTCGGACTTTGGTGTTGTTCTAACTAAAGAAATCTGTTAAAACAATTAGATAGAATTTTTAAAATTTTGTAAAAAAAAAAAGTAAGGCAAAAGAATACAATAGACAAATGTAAAGCGTTTTGTAAAATTGTAATTTTAAAAAACGCTCCCAGAAAAGAAAGGTATTTCGATGTATGAAAGTTAACTTTATAAAAATTATGACTTACTCTCAATTTATGTTTTGGATTCTGTGGAATCTCCGCCAAAAATTGTTCTAACGATTTTCCTTCTTGTTGTCTCTCATTCTTTTTTATTGTATCTAAATCGATTCCTTTGGCAGCTAGTTTTTGTCGTTTTCTCTCTATCCTCATTAATTTTGCTTTTTTACATGGTGGTTTCGAAGGATCAACACCCTCCCCTAAAACAAATAAATATGGAAACTGTACTCTAACAATTTACTGAAACAGAAAAATATAAAGAGTTGTTCCAAGCCAAAATTATCAAAATTTTTTTGGTAATAAAGTACTAAAAATTACAATATGGCACCATTTTTATTTTTTTAAATGAAAAACAGTTCTCAAAAGAGGTGCTCAACAAAAGTAATGATCTTTATCAAGGGTGCTTCACAAATATTTTTAAAATTATGATCCAAATTTTATAAGAAAATTATTTGATAAAATTTTGCTAATAAATAATTTTAAATTTGTATTATCTTGTTATTAATATAAAATACTTCACTTTGTAAAAATACCACTTTTATTGCTGAAACTCTTGTAATATGTTTCGATCAATATGGTCATTATAAAACAAGTGAAGAATATATTCAAATTCCCAGACTCCTCCCACTACTTCCATCCTTACAATTCTCTCATCCACTACTACTGCCACTTATAAATTACGTTTAACATAAATAGGCATGAATATGAATATAATCTTCATTTGTTTGATAATTATCATATTGATCGAAACGTGTCATACGAATTTTAACAATAAAAATTATATTTTTATAAAGCAAAATGTTTTATTTATTAATAGCAAATACGGAATACCATAAAGTAACGCTCAAGTCTATTGAATTTGTATTATGTATCTGGTTTATAAAACCGTTTAGGATAAAATGTTTCAGCTAAAATTCCCACCAACATATTTGCCAAATTTGGCTTGTTACAACTAAATTAATTATAAAAGTGTTGTGTATGAAAAAAAAAATTTTTGGATAATGTACGATCTCAACTAATTTCAAAATCGTTTTATTTTTAATTTTTCTCCTATTTGGATAAATTATTATATACAATTTATTCCACAGTTCAACTCAGTTTTATAACTAATGTCCGGCAGGTCAGTCTGGCGGTCGAAGCCGATATTCGGTTATCGTACAAACCTTCATCCGAAGCTGAAGTCGGAGATGTAATTAAATTTAGAATACATTATGAAATATGATTAAATAGTCATTTTTATACAGAATATCTTTTTTTTATGCGGTAGACAGGGACCACATAAAAAAATCGTTCAAAAAAAAGAATTCAAAAACTTCATAAATAATTATAAAAAAGTATAGTTCGTTTCAGATTCTAAAAAAACTTTTTTTTGATGTAATGGATTGGGAATTGCCTAAAAAAATTCATAAAAAATACATAACTCAAAACGTTTAAAACCTCACAATTTCCTTAGAAGTTGCTTTTGTAAACAAGATAAAGGGTAAACTTACACATAAAAACATTTTATTGCATTTTTATTACATTACAAAAACTGCGATAAATACATATGTAAAGTTACTTAACGATTGCAATAACTATGTTATTATGCAATGTACATACTGATTAAATGCTTAAAAACAGTCAATAAGTGATTTTATCGCAAATTAATACTCAAATTTCTTACTTTTTCTTATTTTCCTTTCTCATTATGCACTTTAGTGGGTATTTAAAAAAAAAAAATCGTTTAAGGTGAATCGATCAGTACTGACAAATTTGTGACAAATGAATTACTAAGTCTATTTTTTTCTCTATAAATAAATATAATTTATGTGTAGAAAAATAAGTTAAATTTTATAATACATGTAAAACAGTATTAATATTTGATTATTATTCAATCTTCTAATTTTAATAATTCTAAAGGTAATGAATTTGATTCTGGTAGTTTCCGTGTACACACATATAATAACTTATACATAAATAAATATATTATGGGTGTGTTCGTGTCATTTATAAAAATTTAACATTTTTGTTTTTTTTTTTCTATTTATTACAATAACTAAACGTACAATATTTAAAAAAAATATTTTTTTAATGATTCAAAAACATAAAAGAAAATAATTTTCAGTTTTTTAAATCTTAAAGTTAGTTTTTAATGACACAACCTACTTAAATACATACCACTGATTCACCTCTAATCATTCTTTGGCATTTACTCGTACGTTAAAAATTTTAATTTTGAAAATTTATTTTTTCTAAGCTACACGTCAGAAATTATTCAAAATAGTGTCAGTGAATGCATCATATCTTTCTCTATAATATACTAAAATTTCAAATTCTAAACTTGGAAAATTTCAAGTGATCGATTCACCAAAAAGACCGCATAAAAACAGTTTTGGCCAGAGACGCGAGTGCGAATCTTTTCATTCCCAATAAACAAATCAAGTGAAACTTGTATTCCCTTGATGTATAATATACTATTAGGGTAAACTAGCACAATATTAGATGAGATCGTTAATTATAATAAGAAAAGATAGTCATGTATAAATGTATAAATTTCGTATTAATTTTATGAAATAAAAATTAAACTTACAAAATGTTCGTAAAATATCATTTATGGAAAAACTTTCAAGCCATATGTAGAATGTTTCAGAAATGTTAGAAATAAAATAATGTTCTATCCAAACGTAGAGATAGTCTATGTTCATGTAGGAAAAATCTATGTTCATGTAGGGAACGTAGGGAACTGTACATAAAAAAAATAAAAATCCTCTCAATGTTCCATACTAAAAATTATCTTTTGCCTTTTTCATTTAATTATAATTCATAAATGATATCTACAAAGTATAAAGCATGGATTCCTTTAGTTTAGCTCAACATAATTTCCCATCTTAACTAGTTGTGGTTAATTACTGCCGATACTGAGTACCAAGTACAGGTATCGGTTGTACCGCGGTATGAGATTACTACTAACTTTTTTGTAGAATAACACAATCTAAAATTCTTGTTTTAGTACCTATTTTTCAATTGTGACAATTGTTTCGAACATTAGTTGTTCACTTTCAGAGTAAAAATTATATCAATTACATGTTATACTGAGAATCGTAAGATTTCAGTACGCAAAATTTATGCTGTTGAATGACATTTTTTCATAAAAATTTACTCTTTTCAAATAAAAACGGACAATTTCAAATTACTACCATTTTTTTAGGTGTCAACTTTTGACATTTGGTGGGGAATAAAAAAACTACTGTTAGTAGACTAAATATTAAACCACACCTCCATTTGATTTCCATATCAAATTTGAGGTTGCATAAATTTGAGGCACAATTAAGATTGAGTCTACACGTGAAAAAAGACAAACAACATTTTAAAAATACGCTGCTAATGGGGTGTGGCACACAGCTTCCTCGTGCTCGTAAAAGACTTTAAAACAGTATTCTGTCCAATATATATACCGTAAAATTATATTTTCGTCTTAAAGTTCATAAAAAATTGTTGTAACTCAAAATAGGTCTTAAAGGCTAAATTATAAAATAATAGCAAAAATATTTTAAAAATCAATATGGTAGCGCCGTGGATACTATTACTCCGGATCCAATGAAATTTGTAGAAGATGATCTAAGAACGAGATCGCATAATTTCTGACAATTTCATAAAAAAGAATTGAATAGTTCAGAAGTGATGTCACTTGGTGCAATTAATATATTAATGGAATGACATGGTCAGTGCCGTCTTTACCCCAGGGGCACACAGGGCACGAGCCCAGGGCCCCCAAGCTGAGGGGGCCCCCGAGCCCATGCTCATATAAAACTTAAGGAAACAAGTTATACAATATATTAAGTGCTGCTGTATAAATAATTAACATAATAAAAATTGTATAAATGATATATACATAATTAGTATTTATGAAGACGATATAATATAATATGTAACTGATATTAGTGATATTTCACATAATATAGTTTGTAAATTTATAATAAAAAGCCATAAATTACATTGATTGACAACTTTTTAAAAATAAGCTAAAGAACTCCTACAATAAAAAATTTCCCAAAAAACAAGATAACTTTATGACTTTTTGAGATTTTTTTCATCTGTCAATTCCTCTTTTTTAACTACTTGTAAATAATTTATAGTTATATTTATGATCTATGCAAAGTATATACAAACATCAGGACTACAATCACCCTGAGCTGCTATAAATATTTTAGCAAAATACAATATTTACCCTTCTTCAGAAAACAATTTAAAATGGTTCTTCCTTTTTAGTTTATATTAGTTTATTACATATAAATAAAAAATATGTAGATAAAAGGACCTAACAATTTAGTTTCTTTTTTTAAATCTTTTATTTCAATTTATTTTGAAAAGTATATTTGTGTTTTTAATAAGTAGATTTATTTTTACTTAGATCTGGACTTTCTAAAATTTTATGTGAAACATATGTGACCCTTTTGTGACCCTTCTTAGAGCTAGACTAGTTTTCTTTTTCTTTTTTTTTAAATTATTGCATCTGGAACCATTAAAATTTTTTAGGTACAAAAATATATATAAATAAATTTTTCTTGTAAAACGTATATTACAACGTTATTAGTGTTCCTAAACTGTTGTGTATTAAGCTGCATTTATAATTTTGTGCAATTATGTCGAAACGAACATATCTAAGTGGTTCAGAAAAAAGAAAAAGACTTGCTATGCAAAAAGAAAATAGCAGCAAATTACCTAAATTAACTTCGTTTTTTATTCCGGAAGAAATTAGTCAACAGTCTGACTTTTCGACTTCAACGTATCAAAATGCTCCTAGATCAGAGACTTCGAAATCAAGTTCAGCAGTTCAAGAAATAGTCGCAAACACATCGAGGTCTACATCTTCTAACTCAGAAAATTGCGACTTATTAACAACAGCAAATTCTTCAAAGTCACAATCACAAGCACAGTATACATTCACGAATAATTTAGATGAAATTTCAAATGATCCTGGTACTTATTGTGACGATATTTTTACGGAAA
Organism: Brachynemurus nebulosus; assembly: GCA_035578155.1. Lineage (NCBI taxonomy): Eukaryota > Metazoa > Arthropoda > Insecta > Neuroptera > Myrmeleontidae > Brachynemurus > Brachynemurus nebulosus. The sequence goes on along the minus strand of JAPWDM010000018.1, from coordinate 7,233,708 downwards.
AAGTGCGCGAAATATGGATTCATAAAGGACCAGAGTTTTTTCAAAATAAAGACTGTGAATTCTCGGGAACCTCTTCAAGTTTCTGTGATGTGCGCGGTAAAATAAAAACTAGAAATTTGACTAGGAACGTTTTTACTCGCAAACTGACGAATGGTGAATCCGTAGAACGGAAATGGCTTCTATATTCACCTTCGAAGAAATGTGTGTACTGTTATTGCTGCCGTCTTTTTAATAATACTACGAACAGTAACAGTTTGAGCTCTTCCAGTGGATACAAAGACTGGAAGCATATAAGCAACCAATTAACGGAGCATGAAAATAGTTCACTGCATAGACAATTTATGATGACTTATGTCGCGCGAAGCAAAACGGCTGGTCGAGTGGATTGTGACTTACTATCGCAATACAATACACAAGTAAATTATTGGAAGAATGTACTGAAAAGGATTGTGGCGGTTGTAAAATTTTTAGCTTCAAGAGGATTAGGATTTCGTGGTGACAACGAAATTTTGGGATCGCAAAACAATGGAAATTACTTGGGATGCTTAGAATTACTTAGCGAATTTGATCCGTTCCTTGCTGATCATATAAAAAATTGCGGAAATCGCGGAAAAGGAAATACTTCCTATTTGTCTGCTAATGTTTGCAACGAATTTATTAATATAATGGGAAAGAAAGTACTGGCTACGATTGTCAATGAACTAAAGACAACAAAATATTATTCAATAAGCGTGGATTCCACACCCGATCTCTCGCATGTCGATCAGTTGACCTTCATCGTCCGATATGTAAAAGACGAAGTGCCTGTTGAAAGATTTTTGCAGTTTTTACCTATTAAAGAACATAAGGCTCAATATCTAGAAAAAACGGTTTTGAATTTTTTAGAAAGCCATAATATTTCGATAAAGGATTGCCGAGGGCAGAGTTACGATAATGCACCAAATATGGCTGGAATATATTCAGGCTTACAAAAAAGAATAAAAGAAAAATGTGAATTTGCTCTTTTTGTCCCATGTGCGGCACATTCACTAAATTTGGTTGGCGTTCAGGCTGTGGGGTCTGTTTTAGAAGCGGTAGCATACTTCCAGTTTGTCCAAAAATTATATAGCTTTTTCTCTGCTTCGACTTATCGATGGAATATACTAACAGAATCTTTGGGTACAAATAAAGTTTTAAAATGTCTCTGTGAAACCAGGTGGTCTGCACGTGCCGATGCGGTTAATGCTTTACGCAATGGTTACGAACATATTTTGGAGGCTTTAACATCAATTTCCAAAAACACAGATCAACCAGCAGAAATTAGAAACGAGGCCCAAAGTCTCAGCAAAAAAATGGAAAAACTAGAGATGATTATCCTAACGGAGATATGGAATGACCTACTTCAAATTATTAACAAAGCAAGCGTAAGCTTGCAAAAAAACACCCTCACAATGGACACTGCAACGAAAATTTTTGGATCTCTTGCTGATTTCATCAGTAACGCACGAAATAATTTCGACCTTTACGAATCGGCAGCCAAAGAAAAGAATCCAGATGCCGAATACAAAGATAATTGTCAAAGAAAAAGAAATCGTAGCACGCGTATCACATTTTTTGACGAGTCGTCAGAAAGTGTACACTTATTTGGCAAGGAAAAATTTAAAGTAGAAACGTTTATTCCTATGATCGATACACTAAGTATTCAGTTAAAGCAACGATCGGAATCATACAAGGGAGTTAACCAACGTTTTGAATTTCTTTCTCAGTTGAATACTATCGAACCGAGTCAGTTGAAAAGCAAATGCAAAGAATTTGCAGAATTTTATCATGAGGACATTAACGCTGATGAACTCAAATCTGAATGTGATCATTTAAAGCAGTATTTGAAAAATCAAGTAAACAGTAATTTAAGTATATCTGCCTTACATAAACTAATAAAAACAGACAAATTAGAAGAGATATTTCCAAATGTGGAAATTGCCACAAGAATATTCTTATGTCTAATGATCACCAACTGCAGTGGAGAGCGTTCATTTTCAAGGCTGAGAAGAATAAAGAACGAATTAAGGACGACAATGTTACAAGAAAGACTTAACAATTTATCAATTATGTGTATCGAAAGTGATATTCTACAAGAACTGGAATTCGATGACGTAATTGAAGATTTTGCTTTCCAGAAGTCAAGAAAAAAACCATTAATATCAGTGCAGTGCTAAAGTGATTAACTTAATTATACTTAAAAATATGCTATATGTCCAAATATTGTGAAGTTTTCCTATACATTGGAAACTGTTTTGAACGTTATTATATAAATAATATAAGATATACCTATTACAAAGTAACAAACATTAATTTTTTTAATGATTTAGTTATTTATTTGTGATAATAAATTCTTAAGTAAAATAATTTTTTTTATGTATAAATTTATAAAATTTAAGTCAAAATAATTTATTTTTACGTTTTATATATTTACAGCACTTTTCATATTTATATAAAAAAGTATAGGCCTTTACCCTAAATGTGTGCGATGAAACGTTTCTATAGAGTTGTATCAATAAAGTCATTAAATAATTGTCAACTAATTTTTTTTTTAGTTTCCTGATGTTTTCTTTTTTTTGTTTTTCTGGTTTTCAGCTTTTAAAAGGGGCCCCCAAACTTACTGTGCCCAGGGGCCCCCACATACGTTAAGACGGCCCTGGACATGGTAGCGGCGTAGCTACCGTTCGATTAAATTCATAGGGGGCCATCTAGGAATCAAACTGCATAATTCTGAAAATTTCATTAAAATCAATCGAATAGTTCAGAAGTTATGCCACTTGGTGCAAACTGGCGACACAGACCAACAGACAGACAGACAGACGGGCAGACGGACGGACAGACACCAAATCTTGGAGGGAAAAAACTTTTTATTTTTCAAAAAGTAATCACAATGCTTCCGCTACTTTAGTAGTCTCGGAAGCAATAACAGACCAGATAACAGTTGTTACAAAATTATAATAAAAATATCTGATTTCTATTGCCTCTAAAATTGTTAATTTTTGTCCTTTATTTGCTCATACCAAACCGTAATGTCCCTTTTTAAAGTGTGTCCCAACTGTCTCATGTCGATTAAATATCTGACGAAAGTGGAGTGGAATTTATACTTTTAATTTTGTGAACTGTTTGTATTTACAGATATGGAGTACTATAAAGTGACGCTTAAGTCGATTAACATTTTTTAATTCGTTTTTCATTTAGCCGTACTTAATTATTGCTATTCAAATTTGCACGTTACTAATTTACATATTTTAAATTTGAAAGAATGAGGTTAAAATTCAAGTTTAAAACCATGAATTTAATGTAAATGAACTGTTAAAACGTATCAAGGTCATGGTTCACACAGTTTGTATTAAAAATATTTTTTTTTATTTACTTTAAAAACATCACGTTAACTTGTATTACTTGGAGTTGTTTTTGAAAATGTAGTTGACCGTGATTATTTCCGTATTATATTTTTCGGAAACATTCCAGACAATTATTAGATTTTTAATATTTTTATGATAATTTTGAATAGATTTTGATAGAATGGAAGAATTTTCAATTGTACCTCTGGTGGTAAAACAGGTAGCTGTATTAGCTCGAACATTTAAGTAGCCTAGTCACGAGTATATTATTTGTAGAATACGTATTTCTCTTCACAATTAGACGTATACGTACGTGTTCCATCTTATGTAGCTTCTAATTTCACCAACAGAGGGGCGCGTGTAATCGTTTTTTCACTAATTTGATTATAGTGTCATCTATAGATTAATAAATACGTAGATTAAATACCGTTAGCTACATTGTCAAATTGATGTTAAATAATTAAGGATCAGTTGTCAGGGTGTCAAAATTGGCTTTTAGAGAAATTTGTGAAATTTTATTAACCAGAAGGAAAAGATCTTGCTATGTAAAAGGTTGTCCTGGTAAAAACTGATAATTCAGAGATAACAAAAATTACAACATTTTCATTACATTTTCCTAAAAATATTCGCAATAAAAATCGTAAAAATGAATACGAATATTGAAATTTTCGCAAATTGCGTGTGTAAAAATAAATATTCGTTACAATCCTGATAAAAAAAAATAGTAAATCGTTTAAATTATTTTGAACAGATGATGCTGACCGTCAGTTAAGGGGGGAGTTCACGCCAGAAACGGCTAATAATTTAATTTTTTTCGGATCTCGTTTTTTGTTTTTATTTTGTTTTGTGGTTCTTTACAAACACGGTGATATATAAAACATGGCCAAAAATTTTCTTTTTCAAGTAGAAAAATATTTATTTGTGAGCCGCTGCACAGCCAAGTTGCTGCTCCTTTGCGGACAACACTCGCCCCCCTCGCGATTTGATCAGTAATATTTAGTTTTGGTGTGTACATGAGTTAGAGTATGCACTGAGATAGTATTCTTTTATTTGTATGCCTTTGTAGACGTTTTAATAAACAGTGAGTAAACCGCTTCTTTTGTTATTATTTTTGTTTTTTACCATTTCCCGAAAGCTGTGTCTTTCCCGGCAAGGAAAATCATATCGCAAGTTCTAGAAAAGATAGAGACTTAATTTTTTTAAAATTTTGTTCACAAACATATTGCGCATAAAGTGGAGTATGCCTTTTCCATTTGAACAATTGTAACTATTTTTAAACATTTTTTTTTTTAATAAATAATTGGGTTTTATAATTTTTAGCAGTTTGGGATTACAATTTTATAGTTAATTTTTAAAATTACCTGAAACCCATACTCAGCTTTATGAACAGGTCCTTTAGGAATAAAATAATGAAAAAATATTTAAAAAATATTCATTACGTTTTGAGATATGGCGTTCTTTGTAAACGCTTAAAAATTTGCGAAAAAGGGCCCCCTCCCAAAGATAAAATCGTATATTTTTTTAAACTGGGTTATGTCTCCAATGATAATTCAGTGACTTTTAGGAAAAATATCCCTATTATTCTATGATGCTTCAAAATTTACATTGGAAAAAGAGTAAATGGCAGAAAAATTTAGTTAAGTACTAAGTTACTTTACTAATCTAAAAGCAAATGGTAAAGTTTTTAGTTTAGGTAGAGTAAATAATAGCTTAGTATAGCTATTCTACCACTGTTTTACTTACTCCCCAGTGTAACCTGGTGCAAAAGTTGTAGAGTAGAGCTGTGTTAGCTAACGACCACAGTAAAAAACAATTGAATAAGAAGTATGATAGTCAGGGCCGAAGACCTCTGTAGAGACCCCGGGGCACTTATGATGTAGTGGCCCTTGAATACTTCACATGCAGAGGCTCCTGAGTACTTTTGTGGAAGTCTCCCCGGAGAATTTCCGAAATTTTTCAAATTTTCCCGAAAAATAGGGTTGGTGAGCAAAGAAGAAAAAAAAAGAAAAACCGCTTATCCTTTATATTCTATTCCTTAATTCGATTTTGTGAAGGCCCCTACAGTGTGGGGGTTCCGGGGTACGTGTCTCAAGTGTCCTTAAGTAAATATGGCTCTAAGTGTACTGTACAATTTTCTCTACCAATGCAAAAACTCGGTTTAAAAGCTATGACATGTTGACAATGTTGCAAACAAATTGGTAATATTTCACAAGTTACACTTGCTTAATTATTTCATGCTGCGCGCGCACCTTTGAATTAACAAGTATACTTATCAAATGAACTTCAAGAAAAATTATTAGGATGAAGTAGATATGTATCATAGAATCCAAGCTTTATAACTATGAAAATTTCAACTTTACGGGTTAAACACTAATTATTAGACTATGAAAACAATATTAGTTAATAAGTAGTACCTTGTCTGTATTTCTCATCTTTATCAGTATTTTCCGTAGATATATTTTTATCCTTATCACCACTATCAGATTGATTAACAAAGGAACTTTGTTCTTCATTTTGTACTGTAAAACCATCGAAAAATATCATCACTGATTCACGTGGACTCAAAATTATTGAATTTACCTTTACTATTTGAAGTATTTGAAGACGATTCATCACACTGTTTACTACTACTTTCTAAATCTTGATTTAAATTATTTAATTCACTTAAATTAATCATTTTCTCGTCTACTTCTACAGTGGTACGGCTCGTGGTGGTGGCATCTAACGGCGGATTTTCATGAGATTCATTTGCACGCTCTTGATTATCCAATTGTTCCTTCACACCCTCATTTAAAAATTTATTAACTCGTTTTAAAATTTTCTTCTGTGATTTCGATAATTTTAAATTTAGTGCTTCACATCGAATGGTGTACATGGGACAACACGTTACGTCCATAATTGGTTTGTAACAGTATTTCCCGGAGCGTCTCCAGCCACGGTCAATGAGATCTTGATAATCTTGAACGGTTAGACACTGTGCCCACATGCCTAAAAATGTGTGATAAATCAAATTTTTGTTACCGAGTAAAATATTTCAAAATTCTTTTTTACCATATGTAGCACTTGATTTTGTTTGTTTGCAATAACCACATCTATGTTTGGCTTGTTCAGAAAAATAGTGCACAATACTGAAATTACGATCCATACTTTTTTTTTTTTGAAAAATTTTGACAGTTCGAATTACATACACACTGATGTAAGTTTCCTGTCAACAATTCTGACTTTTCGTTCTCAAAAACTGGTTAATATACTTTTGTAAGAATTTTACAGATTATTCTAAACCTTCTAAACACAACTTATTTTAAGAGTATTTACTATTTTTAAAAAATTTGCCAAATAATGCACAGACATATTTCAGTTGGTTTCGTTTGACAGTATGTGTATTTTTAATTGAAGTTTTGCAAGTTTAGTATGTACTTGAAATTATTATAATAGGAATAACAATAAATTAAGCAAAAGGTAGTAAATACAACTTGAAACTTTTACATATGTGAAATAAAGACAAAGAATAGAGTAAAACGAATTAAATGACGTAATACTGGTAAATATACACAAGGATGTTAAAAAATATCTAAAATACAGAATATCACACATTGGACGATTTTTGGCCGTGCGATCAAAGTTCTATCGGCGACAAAAAAATGACGCGTCCAGCACTTGATGGTTACAGAATACCTGATCGTGTATGATGAAACTAGAAGTTGTATTATTAGGTAAATATTCTGTGATTAGGTATTATTAGATAAGGGGACATCCATTAGACGCCCCTTTCCCCTTAGGTGGATTTAATGAGATTTGGTTAAACCCCGCCCCTTATGTGAGATTTACTCTTTTAATTAAGATAAATGATTTTAATTTCCATGAGATTTTTTAAAGAGGGCAAAATGAACACCTAAGATAATTTTTTAATTGAATTTTTCAACAGAAAAAATTAGATTAATACAGCCTATACGATAAGAATGGGAGGAGGCGAGAGTAGGGGCGTTATCCGTTTTTGTGCCCGTAGGACACGATTCTGAAGAAAAAAAATGTCTGACACACACACACACATATATATATATATATATATATATATATATATATATATATATATATATATATATATATATATATATATATAATTCCTTTTGACACATGCAGGGCCCCCTTATGGACGGAATGAGCTGAAATTTGGTAAGTGGGGTTGAAAATATAGGGCAACAATACTATAAAAGTGAGGTCAAAAAGTGTTTTGGCTGGATCTAACACGCCCACAGCCTCCCAGAATTAACGTAGGGGGTTGAAATTTTGTATATTAATAGAGTTCGTACCTTGGGTGTGCTTGTTGGAGGTTTTAATATTTTACCCCCACCCCCATTTTTAAGCTACAATTTCATGCTTTTTGACGTTTTCGAAGTTTGTACCTCGTGTACAGGTCACCCAAATAAACCTAGAGGGCTGAAATTTTGTATTCGGATTGAGTTAGTATCACGGGTGTGTCTTTTGGGGTTCCCTACTTTTAACCCTTACCCCCACCATTTTTATACCAAAAAAAAACATGATTTTTATTGTTTTTTAGCAGTTTTGTCAAGGTCAAAATCTCCCCAAATAAACATAGAGGGCTGAAATTTTTTGTATAAATTGATAGCCAGATTTAATCTGATTTTATCGTGGACACCCCCCCCCCCCCCATTTCAAACTCACGTAATTAATGGACGTCCCCTAAGGATTAGACCGAACATTTACGTATACAAACGTATACATAAAATAAATATGTATTCGACTTTATGCGGCTTCTAATTTCAATATTTCATCAGCAGTTCACCAGAGGCGCGCGTGTAATTATTTCGTTACTAGTTGTCAAATAAGAGTATTTAGGACATTTAGGCTCTTAATAATTATTTATACAATTATTATTAGTACAATTGGTGATCAAATTGACCATAATCAAAATATGCTCATACAACAAATAAATATTACAAATATTAGACGAATACATAGTTTTGCTGAGCTACATAATTTTGATCAATTTACAAAACAATTTTGTAATTTATTTGCTCGATAAAGCATAAAATAAGAATTTGTCTTCTGTTAATAATCAGAATTACTATCACACAGTCATTTTTTAGTCGCGCGACTAACAAATAGATGCGCGATTTAAAAACGTTGTGTGTGTGCTTGTGATATGGTGCGCTTTACGGATTATAATTAATCAAAAAATAATTACATATTTCTAGTTTATGTTGAATTCTTAATATTTCAGCAAATACGTATTTAAAAAGTATAAAAAATATTAACTCATTTTGCTGTAATTTCAATTTTGCTTATAATTACGTATTCTTATTAGATCAAGGAAGTACCAGTAATTTAATAGAGATAACAGAAATTGTAGAATTGGAAAACGATTCAATAAAATTATTGCAAAGTCATTACCGATAAGAATTATCGATTGTTATATTATTTATTATTATTAATTATTATTTAATTATTAATTTATTAACAAATAATATAATTTCAGAAATGAACTTTCTTGTAAACAAAAGAAGAACGATTACTTTAATACACTTACAACAAATGATACTAGATGTCTCTGTGAAATATTTTGTTTTAACAATTGAAGTTTCCATATCAATAAAAGTAACGGGAAATGTACACAATTCAACACATACAATACAATACGTGAATACAGAACACGATTGAACCTCTCGCTTTTAATTCCCTAAATACAACGTGAGAGTAAAAGGAACGGCAATAGAAAAACTACACTGTTAAATATTTCTAAGGACTGTTTTCATTTACTTTTATTCATCATGTCTGCCGTAATTGTATTGCCAGTCTAGCTGGTTGTGATCTTCAGTGTGTACAATAGAAAACAATTATTTTTTTTTTTAGTCAGATCTGTCAAAAATTTCAATTGAAACAACCAAAATCAGAGTGACTGAATAGTGATTTTAAACTCAGGGTGCACTTTTCATTTAAAAAATGTGATTTGTGTGTGTAATTTATTTAAAACAAAATGTGTTTTTTTGTGACTTAAAGAATATGTGACATTTGTGACTTATTTGTAACACCTTTGATATAAACATTTGTAAGTTATATTGTTTTAATAAAATATTTCGATTTTTCTGTAATAAGTGAATTGAGTTTCGTTGGAAAAAAATGTGTTTGAATGATTTGACATTCAATTACATATTGATTTCTAAAATTCTTTATTAGATAGTTTGATTTTCTTTATAACAAAACTTGTCTTAGTGAAATTTTTACTGTGCACTTGAAAAAAAAGGAAAATTACTGATCAAGAATTAATTAGAAATCTCGTATGTTTTATTCATTTTTTATTAACTGTAGATAACTTATCGTTATCATGTTTATTACTTTTATTAAGTTTCATAAAACAATTGAAGCTAAAAATATACCTAATTTCATTTTTTTTAAAATTTGAAACAAAAAATTGACGTTTTCTCGAAATACTGTTTTGTTTTCGAATATGTTTTTAAAAAACCCTAACCTTACTTAACCTCTGCGTTGAAGGTATTTTTAGAAAGTAAATACACTTAAGTATAACTGAGGTTTTTTTGATTTTTTTTTTGATTGAATTTAACGTTATTTTTAGGTGTAATTCATTTTCGTTTAATATGACACGTTTATTTTTAACAGTGCATGTTAAAATATTTGTAATATACCGTTAAAAATTTTTATTTTTCAAAAGAAATTGTAAAATGCGGAAGTGAAATATTTTTGTTTTTTTTGTTATCATTACACAATATAAAATTTATATACGTAATAATTAATCAACAATTAATTATGAATTTATTTATTCATTCATTTTTTTTTTTTCAAATTGTTATGAAGGGAAAAAGGTTTTCTGTTCTTTGAATTTGTGATAATGCGTGAAATCATGTGTCAAATTGTTAAGGAATGTTTTTAGAAATTGAAAAAATAAAATAGGTGTTTAGGTAATTAAACAAATGATATGGATGAAAATTTTTGGAATATAATTTTTAAAAAATATTTGCTGAAATACATCTAATTGTTTATTTTACAGAATTTTCATATTTCGAAATATATAGGCCCAGAGGCGTCGCAAAGGGTGGGCGGAGTGGACGACCGCTTATAGCCTCGCGCCTCTGGCGGCCTTGTAAAAGTGCTTGAGACCTTTTTTTTTGTTCATCACCGAATTTTTAATGAGATTTTTTGAAAAATTAGAAAAATCAAGAGTGGCCTCGCAAAAGTGTTTGAGACTTTTAATTTTTTTACTCGTCGCTTAATTTTTAAAGGGGGCCTCGCAAAAATTATCTTGCCCACACCCCGTTTTAGTCTTGCGCCGCCTCTGTATAGGACGTATAATATGGTTGAGAAGATTTGATCATTTTCTTCGGTGGTACCCGTACCCGTACGCGTACTTGAACTTGAAATAGAAACCCCCTCGACGGTTTCAGTATCAGAGACTGTTGTTTCAGAAGCGAACATTTTCCATTTCATTGTTGTAGCGAATTTGCAGAATGGAATTCAGCTATTACAGCCGCTGTCATTACGCGACTTGAGCCCGGGACTATGATAGAAATTTGTTTTGAGGTCTCTAGGAACCGAAAATAATAGTCACTAAAATATATATATATATATATATATACATATATATATATATATATATATATATATATATATATATATATATATATATATATGTATATATATATATATATATATATATATATATATATATATATATATATATATATATATATATATATATATATATATATATATACATGTGTGTGTGTGTGTCCGCGCGATAACTTTCGAACGAAATGTCGTACGTTTACGAAATTTGGTGAAAATATTGGAAGTCCCAAACCGTTGGACGAGTTCGTTAACCAGACACGTCCGATGCTCGAAACATGGTTTTTTGGCAATTTTCGTGAAAAAAATTAGTTTTTTGCCAAAATTTCCCCTTATTCAAAAATTTTTGTAAAATTTTGTTACACCATTGGAAAGAGGAGAAAAAATCACATAAAAAAGGTCTTTAAACTATTATTCTATGTCAACTAGTTTCCAAGAAAAACTAATTTTTATAAACGGATATTCGCTATGTTATGCAGGATGCTGCGACAGGGGTATCTTTTTGTTTTGCTCGTTAGGTAACAAAAAATGCCGTTCTTAACATTTACCGCCCCCGGCAAATGTTTCTTTTTTTGCTCGTCAATTGTAAAATGCCACCCTCTTTTTACAAAAATTTCAAAAATGCCGCCCTTAAAATTTGCCGCACCGGGCAACTGCCCGGGTTGCCCCCCTTGGAGCCGGCCCTGATAAACCTAATATATATACCTCATCTTGGCCGAGGAAGCACACACGCACAAGTTCATGTTTTTGTGAATTTAATTTCCCTAACTGTGAAGTTAAATATGTATTTTAAAAGAATTCACTAAAAGTCAAAATTATTTTTTAGATAATAATTATTTCTTTACGTGCATAAATTTTTTCCCGCGATAGTAAAAATTAAATTTTTATGCCTTTAGCTGTTATGAAATAATTTATAATTGTTGAATTATTAAATTAAGGCTCTTTTATTACATTCATACGTAATTAATCGTTGATTAGTTGTGCGTGTTGACATAGAATTAAATACGGGATATATCGTCATTTAAACCGGTATAAATATATTATAACTCACCATCGTAAAATTAAATTTTCAAATTTTATTGATAGTGATGGGAAATCAGTTTATTACGAGTTTTTTTTTCTGTTAAGTTATATTTCCTAAATGAAATTTTTCATTCTGATCGCCTGATTCTCTTAAGTTTCAGAAATTAGTTGATAATAATTTTCATTTTTCAACTAGATTTGTAATAGCGTTTCTTTAACGACCTTAACCTTATACCATTTTCTGCGAGAGTTGGAAATGAATTTATATATATGTATATTTGCCTATAACCAGGGCCGAATTTAGACATCGGCCTTATCAGCCCGGGTCAAGGCCGACAAAATTTATTTCTTTTATGTAAGCATACCACGGTGCTTTCCAAGTAATATCTCGAAAAAGGCTTGGAGGATGAAATTTGTTACACTCTGATAACCCAAAGCGATCCCTATTTTTTATCCTTGGATTTTATTTCCAGTTAGCAGTTTGCTATCGAATATCGATTGTGCATTGAATTTTGACCTTTTTTTTTCCAGTTTGCGTTATTAATATCTTATAGAAACTTCGAAAATCATCGAAATAAAATATAACTAGCCGGAATTTAAATTTACCTAACAATAAGTGTAAAAAAATAGGCCCTTCTTTAGATTGTACAAATCCATCAGGCTTCAGTTTTATCCGCCGAACCATTTGCGAGGTATCGTCTAGTCGTAACATCTTGGGACTCATAATAAAAAAACTCGTAATAGATTTGAGGGGGTCACATTTTTTTAAAAGATTCGTAAATACTTTTAGCGAATTTCCAGAATGGAAATTCAGCTATTACAGTAGGTCTCATGACGCGACTTGAGCCCGGGACTATGGCAGAAATTTGTTTTGAGGTCCCTAGAACCCAAAAATAACATTCACTAAAATTTATATATATATATATATATATATATATATATATATATATATATATGTATATATGTATTTATGTATTTATGTATCAGCACGATAACTCTCGAACGAAATGTCCTAGGTTTACGAAATTGGGTGACAACGTTGGAAGTCCAAAAATCTTGGATGAGTTCTTCAGCCAGACACGTCGGATGCCAGGAACATGGTTTTTGTTCTTGCAAAAAATTAGTTTTTTGCCAAAATTTTCACTTATTCAAAAATTTTTGCCAATTTTTTTTACACCATTTAAAAGAGGAGAAAAAATTACATAAAAAAGCTCTTTAAACTATTATTCTGTCAACTAGTTTCCGAGAAAAACTAATTTTGATAAACGGAAATTCGCTATGTTATGCAGGATGCTGCGACAGGGGTTTTTTGACATTGTGAAATTTTTAAAAATGTATCAAAGTTAAGAGCAACTTCGAAAACCAATAATTCTCTTCCAATTCCATCCTTCTGTCATTTCAGTAACCGCTTTTAAGACACCCAAAAATGTTAGTACACTTGTTGACGTCACTAAATTAAAAAAAAATTCCCTTTTCTTTAAAGCAAATCATACTGAAGTGATTTGAATTAGGGTGATTGACTGAATTAGAGCGATTTGAATGTGAACTTTTCATTTTTGTTATAAAATAATCCGATTCTTTTTATAAATGTGACTGATCCAACAGAAGACTTTTTTCTGGTGGGCCTATGTGCCTAATTTTGATAAAAATGAAAAGAATTCTTTTTTTTCTCGTTTATTGATTATCAGTTCTAAATAGAACTATAAATCGAGCGATGATAGAACATAACGGGAATGGTGATTACTCACTAGTAATCACTCAAAATAAATTATATACTAAATATAATATACTTATTCATTAAAAGCTAAATAAATCTATATCTTGATTCTAAAATATTCTGTCTATTGAGTCTATACAAAGAGTCACTGTTGTCAAGTAGGTTAAGGGCACACACATTAGGGTGATTTTCTAGGCGATGAATGTATTTATCACTGTATCGTACTATTTCCTCACGCACTGTGGACACTTGAAGTTTCTAAATAAGTTTGGACCTACCTAGTGAAATTATATTTAAGAAATAAAATGTTATGTTTTCTGTAAATTCTAAATTCTCTCTACATATGTACCTACTTTAACTACAATATTGCTGGCTTAGCTGACACTACTATAATAAATGCTAGTCAATGGCCTTTAGATCAAAACAATTTCTAATGAATATTAAAAGCGATTAAGTTGGTGCGATTACGATTTTTAAACTATGTTAATTAGTTTACCTGCAAAATGTATTATAATTATTTTTTTATTATTTATATGTTAATCTTAATTGTAGTAATTTATTACTTACCATTAAATAGTTATTAAGTACATATTTTTAAAGTGAAACGTTTAAAAATTCAATCGGAAATATATACTCACATTATTAATTTGTATCTGTTGTAATTATGGTATTTTATTAACTTCCTGCTATACCTAAAGGAAAAATTTAATTTAAATATTCACCCTTAAAATAAAAAAAATATTCCTGTCGCAGCATCCTGCATAACATAGTGAATTTCTGGTTACAAATATCAGTTTTTCTTAGAGACCAGTTTACACAGAATAATTTTTGACAGAAAATTCATTTTTTTGAGGTTTCCGGCATCAGACCTGTATGATTGGACTATTGGAGAACTCATTCAAGGGCTTGGGACGACGTCCAACGTTCTCAACAAATTTCGACCAAATTAGAACCTTTTTTAAGGTGATACACAATACACTGTTTTACCAACAATCTATAAAGGGTTAATTAGTACAATGAGACTTGTCTGATCTGTAAATTACAAGATTTATTTTTTTTACATTCTGGATATTAAACCAGTATACGACAAGACTTACATTACTTCCCTGTAGGATATACAAAGCATAAACAAACTAAAATTCGTTTTTTCTTTTCTTTTTTTTTTTTTTTTTTTAGAAAACTAGTTCACTTATATGAAATATTTAGGGGGACACATAAACATACAATTAATTTATAATTAGACCTTAAAATACCCCTTGATTTTCTACTTGGAGTAGAAAATCAAGGGGTATTCTAAGGTCTAGTTATAAATTAATTAAAACTAGTTCACATAAAATAATGTTTCAAAAATATATCTTACATATGTAATTTTTTCGGTCTTTACAATGGTGTAATAAAAAATTCGAAAAACGTTTGAATTTTAGCAAAAGGACAAAAAATCGGTTTTTCAATTTTTCTTGAAGACCAGTTTACTTAAAATAGTGTTTCAAAAGACCAATCTTTTGTGATTTTTCCATTCTTTTCGATGATATAAGAAAAAAAATGGAAAAACTTTTGAATTGTAGCAAGTGTTGGCAAAAAGCTCATTTTTTTTGTCAAAAAAAACACAAAAAACCGTGTCCTGGGGATCGGAGTGATCGAACGTGTTTGACTGTATAACTCATCCAAAGATTTAGGGTTTTTATCCCAAACTTTATCTCATAGATTAGTAATGAACCTAGAAACAATTTTAGAGAGGGTATACAGTTTACGACAACCTTTTTGCTTTTAAATATATTCTCTACTAACCCCAATCCATTCAGAATGATGTAAAAAGTAGAACTGAACGTTCGTTATTTGAACAGTACTAATTTGTGTAATAATAGCGAGGTAACAAAATGTTTAATGTGAAATTTGTGGTTACTATATTTTGCCAAGTCATCATCATTTTGTAAAGCCGGCTCTGATTACAAAATTTTAGATTGTTAATTAACTTGAAAAACGTACGATGATGAAATTGGCTTGTAATTAATTAATTATTTAATTGACACAAAACATTTAACAATTTTTTTTTTTGTTTGTATTATTTACTGTAAACTGTTTTTAATTATTGTCAATAAAATTGTAAATTTTTAGTACTAACGTAATAGTTACAGATGTGCCGTGACTATTTGGACCCGATTTCGTCGGGTGAGTGACGAAAGAGAGGAGGTAAAGCAACCATACATAACATACAAAATAATGTCTTACAGAATTGCTTGTACACTTACACATAAAGTTAATGTATTTTCCAATTACGTTTATAAATATAACTTTAATTACAAAAGGAAAAGGTTAAAAACCAATTTTATTTAACTTATGGGTGTAGTATGTCTTGCGAAAAGTATTTTTCTAACCGAAATTAAGCCTTTTTAATTAATTTGCTTTATAATCTTATACAGCTATACAGAGCGTGTATGGCTGTTACTATAGTTATAAAATTATGAACAGTTTAAATAGTGAATACAATAGGCTGAATAACCCCCAACAGCGTACACCAAACATTGTATCTGTGATTACCAATCGGTGGGCCAGCTGTACATATTATCAATAACATATGTATTATCAATAATAAGCTGGAATACTGATTTTGAAGTTAAATCAAATTCTTATTTATTAATTTTTTATCAAATAATATTATTTTTATGAAATGTTCTTGTCTTTCTCATTTTCCTTTTTAGAATATTTGAACAAAGATTATATTTAACATATTTATCATAAGTTTTTTCAGCTTTTGTTAAATATCTTCAAAAACAGGATAATAAATTGTTTTATTACCTAACCACTTTATACAATTTATTTCTGGGCTTTTTTGAAAAATTTTATTACATAGTTTATTCATAACATCATGATAACTGTGTTGGCAAGTGTGTTTCCAACGTATGAAGATTATGAAGAAGATGTGGTTTTTGTTTATTTTGTAAATATGATTTTGATGTGCTAAAGCTAATATTTATTTTAATTCGTTTTCAAACCAAACTTTTTTTAATATTTAATGGATATTAACGTTACTTTATGAAATTGAGTTTATAAAATAATACTTAATATTTTACTATACTGTGTTTTATTAAAGTAAGAATATAAGGAACAGTAAATTAACAAATAAGAATAATCTATTTTTTTTTCAAATTTCTATTCACAACTGTTTGGTGGTCACTGGAATCTAACTGTGGCAACTATATAAATATAAAAAAAGACAAACTGCAAAAAAAAAGGATAGATCAAAGTATTGAGATAAGGTATCGGGTCCTTTTAGTCACGGCAGATCTGTACACTGCCTTTACAAAAATAAATGCCACTAAGGTACATTGTTTAGTAAAGTACTATTGAGATTTTAGTTAATAAAATTTATTTTTAGCTTTAATAATACGTAGGTACCTGTAAAAAAAAACCGTGTTGACGCAAAACTTTCGGACCCCATGATCTGAAGTTTAAACGATTGTAAGCTAGCTTATAAATACTGCTAACTTTTACCCGCGGTTTCATCCGCGTAGCCATTTGAAATTATCATTAACTGTAAAGTTAATCATTCGTTTTTTTAATAGTCAACTATTGTAATTTCATGGTTTCGTTTTGAGTACATTTTCTTTCGGGAGTGAGACGTTTTTCCGGAGTAAAAAGTAGCTTGCGTACTTCTTCGTCTCCTCAGCTATTTCTACACATTTTTAGATTTTATCTTGGATCTTATTCGATAAAATTGCAGAAATATCAGCTACATAATATGTATAGTATATATAGCTAATCCTTTTTTTATACGGTCCTTTTTGTGCGATTTCTTCTATGCGATTTTTTATGCGGTTTTTGAAAAAATTTTCATTAAAGTGCATAATGTAATTCAAAAGCAAGAAAAAGTAAGAAAATTAAACATTAACTATAGTAACTTTCTTTGAAAAAATTAATTTTTAATGGTTTTTAAGCATTTAATCAGTACATTACATAAGAATATAAGTTATTGTATCATTAAATTTTTTTTATAGATGTATTTTTCAGAATTTTCATATTATATAAATACTCCTGTCGCAGCATCCTGCATAACATAGCGAATTTCCGTTTATAAAAATTAGTTTTTCTCGGAAACTACATAGTTGACATAGAACAATAAAGACCTTTTTTATGTAATTTTTTATCCTCTTTTAAATGGTGTAAAAAAATTTCGCAAAAATTTTTGAAAAAGTGGAAATTTTGACAAAAAATTTTTTGCAAGAACAAAAACCATGTTCCTGGCATCCGACGTGTCTGGCTGAAGAACTCATCCAAGGGTTTGGGACTTTCAATGTTTTCACTAAATTTCGTAAATATTGGATACTTCGTTTGAAAGTTATCGCGCGGACACATATATATATATATATATATATATATATATACATATATATATATATATATATATATATATATATATATATATATATATATATATATATATATATATATATATATATATATATATATATATATATATATATATGTATATTTAGTGAATATTATTTTCGGTTTCTAGGGACCTCAAAACAAATTTCTGCCATAGTCTCGGGCTTAAGTCAGTGGCTGTAATAGCTGAATTCCATTCTGCAAATTCGCTAAAATGAAATAAAACGTTCTCATGTGTAAATCAATACTTTATCTTGTTTAGAAAAGCAACTTCTAAGCAAACCGTGAGGTTTTGAGCGTTCTTGGTTATATATTTTGGATGAAATTATGTGGTGGATCGGGACCGCACAAAAAAAGTTTTTTGTTTACAATCTGGAGCGAACTATAATTTTTATAGCTATTTATAAAGTTTTTTAAATATATTTTTTTTATGCGGTCCCTATCCACCGCACAAAAAAGGGTTTAGCTGTATAGATATTTTTGTGAAAGAAACTACATAAAAATATGAGTTGTATTTGTGATAGTAAACTTTTTCAATATCAAATAGTTTTTTTTTCTTTCCAAAATTAACTCTTATTGTAATTAATTTTTATGAATGTACGGTAAAAGTAAAAAACATATCTTCTTTTTCCTTTGGTTTTATGTATTACGACACTCTAAATCATCTAATAAAATAAAAAAGTTTATATTTATTTAAGGTTTGATGAATCATTAATTACATATCGCGAGCTTAGTGTAACACTGTTCCATGTCGCCTTTTTAAAATCTCGAGAAAAATGAGTTTGAAGTTTTGACATATTTTAAAATGTAATTTATACAATATGGATTAATTTTAAGTAATGAAATTGTACTATATACATCTAATAATTAATAAATTGAAGCAGAAAATGAAAATAGTTGAAAAATTTTCTTGGAAAATGAAAATAAAAAAAACATAGCACTTTGGTATAACGTGATTCATTAGAAAAAATTATCAATTTTAACATAGAACTTTGATACATAATATAAAATATAAATTTTTCTTACAAAAATAAATAAATATGTAAATATTCTTAAAAATAAATCGTCTTTACTTGGTTTAGACTTATTATCATTATTCTCTGTATTTTCCATTTTTGTTAAGTATTTATTGTGGCAATCTATCGTCAACACTAACATGTAACTAACAAGTAAAGGTTCCGAGGCCGAACCTATCGATTTTGATGAAACTTAAATAATATGTAGAACACTAAAATCTAAGGGACACGTATTTTTTTTATCTGCGGAAAAGGGGTTTGAAGGGATGAAATCGCCCTTCAAAAATTGGGGTAAAAATTTATTTTTACAAATATCTCGAAAACAGTAAGAGGCAAAGCAAAAATTTAAATTGGCGATATTGCTCTTTTTTAAAAAGCTATCTATTGATATGCAATTTGTTCAATTTACATCAACAGGGGTGGTTGGGGGTTAATTTTGCAAAAAGGGGGTGAAAATTAAACAATATAAAAATTTTGTTTACAGATTTGAAACCTACGTCAAAAAATCTAATTGACCTGTTTTTGCTCAATGTCCTAATATTAAGTCTAGGGGTAGTTAACTAGGGGGTGACTGTGTCGAATAGTCGTACTACTTGGGTAGTTTAAGAAGTTTTTCTTCATGGAAAATAGTTTAAGATATTTAGAATAACGTAGAAATGAAATTTTCGATTTCAAAATTCAGTTTGAGCAACATTGGAGAGGGGGTGAGTCACCTTCTTAAATTATATAAGTACTAGTTTACTAACACTCATTTTTACTATTAACACACTGACAGTGGGTAATAATGTCACAATAAGTGGTTCTGAAGTTGGATTATCGTATGTAAGGTTTTTATAAGGTTTGTTTTTTAATGGACATTATAGTTTTCGTTATCGAAAATTATCGATACCAAAAGTAACGATATTTTGAAAATGAATGGAAACCTAATAAAAACCTTACATACGATAGTCCAACTTCAGAACCACTTATTGTGACATTAATACTCACTGTCAGTGTGTTAATAGTAAAAATGAGTGTATGTAAACTAGTATGTAATTTAAGAGGGTGATTCACCCCCTCTCCAGTGAATTTTGAAACCGAGAATTTCATTTCTACGTTATTCTAATTGTCTTAAACTATTTTCTATGAAGAAGAACTTCTTGAACTACCCAAGTAGTACAACTATTCGACACAGTCATCCCCTTGTTAACTACCCCTAGACTAAATATTAGGACATTAAGCAAAAACGAGTCAATTAGATTTTCTGACGTAGATTTCAAATTTGTAAACAAAATTTTTACATTGTTTATTTTTCACCCATTTTTTGCAAAATTAACCCCCAACCACCCCTGCTGATGTAAACTGAACAAATTGCATATCAATAGATAGCTCTTTAAAAAAGAGCAATATCGTCAGTTTAAACTGTTGCTCGATCTCTTACTGTTTTCGAGATATTTGTAAAATTAAATTTTTACCCCAATTTTTGAAGGGCGATTTCATCCCTTCAAACCGTTTTTCCGCAGATAAAAAAAATTCGTGTTCCTTAGTTTTTAGCGTTCTACAAGTTTGTGGAACTTGCAGAACACTAAAAACTCTTGTTCTAAGTTTCATCAAAATCGATAGGTCCGGCCTCGGGACCTTTACTTGTAACTGACAATAATAAAAAACAACATATTATGGACGTTATGGACACCCAACACAACCAACACAATATTTGTTGTATATGTTGTATTTAATAATTTAATAATAATATGTATAAAACTTCCAAAAAAGCAGATATAGACAAATTACAGTATATCAAAATACTATGTGAAACAATTAACAAATTAAACGAAAAAATAATTTAGAACATCCAAGTTCTATGTGAAACATAGAACTTTTAATAAAATTATTTGTACTTTTAGCAGATGGAACTTTGATGTTTTGTTGATTTCTACCGTACTTTAAGGAATTTTGATTAAATTTAAATTTATATAGGTAGACAATAAAGTGGAGAACGCAAATATGTGAAAAAGTGCAAATCTCAAAAAAGTCGACATAGTACAGTGTTACACTAAGCTCGCGATATGCATTTCAAATAAATAATACATAATTAGATAGGTTTTATTAACTTTTTTTTTTCTTTTTCAAAAATTACATCATACGCATATATCTAGACCAGAGGTTCTCAGAAAGTTTTAAAGGGTCAAAGAAAAATTTCAAAATATCGAAAGACACAAAGAGAAAATTAATTTGTTTACTAGATAAGCTTCGTAGTTTCGGTGAACAAACTACAATACAAAGCAGTGGTGTTGAACCCGCCGATTGTGCAGGGCGAGTTTTGGCCATTTTTATAGGAAAAATGAAAATTTGGCATTCAAATTACCGAAATTTTACCATTAGATCTGATTTATATCATTCTTGTAGCTATTAATTTAAAAGAGAAAAAATTCAACTTAATGATGTCATTACGGATAGTTTTTTTTTTTTTTAAAAAGCTCCGAATACCGTAATTTTGATGTTAGAACAAATATGAAATATAAAGCTGTTTTAGATCTTAGATCGATTTTCGATAATACTTTTTCAAGTGAGAACTTCTTTAAGCGGCGCTTGAGCGATTTTTGATAGGAGAAAATTTATGAGTTTGCGTCACCGGCATGCTAATGTTAACAGCATATCTGTGCTATGAGTATGACGTATACACACATGCTGTCATAGTAGTATATTTGTGGCCGTATAAGGGTAACGTTTTGTGCAACATTTACTCCTGGAAAACCTTCTATTTTAGTGAGAAAATTCCTTAAACAAATAGCAACTCTCAGTTGTGACACAATGTAAGTAGTGTTATACTTCATACGTGATAATATGATGTCATAATTACAAACACCACGTGTGCGAAACCGCGGGTAAATATTATTCCATATTATAAAATTTGATATTTTCCAACGAAAAAGTGTTCAATATAGTCAGCAGATTTATAGGTTCTTCATTAAAAAAAAAAATTAGGTAAATAATCTTTACGAATTTATGACTGTAGACAATCTGGCGTCGCGGGTCGCATTGTTGGAGTTTGTCGGCCACATTTGGTCCGTAGACCGTATTTTGGTAATCCCTGATCTAGACATAGAAGTACTATACCTATTATATTGTGTATGTGCATAAATACCTATATAGTAATTATTGAAATGAAAGTTATTTTGATGTATGTAGTGATTTTAAGTGACGTACACAAAAAATATTTATTATTATTTAACCTTTTCTTTTTGCACGATTCATTACCATCTACTCAGACAGATATTTTTATTAATTAATACTGATGAAATTACGAAAAAGTAAAATAATATGTAAATGATGATAAATATTATGATGATGGTTGTGATTATTTAGCTGTGTACCTATGACGACAGTTTCTGCCCGAAGTGATCGTGCATCTCATATTGTAGCCTAACTTGGTCGAAAGAACGTCAAAATTTCATCATACCTAATTAGGGCTTCCATCATTAAAATCATTAGACCCGGACAGTGGGTTCAAAAACCCCGGATTTTGGTACATGAAACCCGGACATTTTCCCAAATACTATTTACTTTGCATATATTTAACGTTCAACCGAATAATGTTACTCTTACTTATTTATAAAATAAATTCTTTAATAATTTTTAATAAGTATTCACCGTTGAAATAAGTGTTTTTGCAAGGGTCTATACCACAGAATAGTGTATATACTGTCCATTTTATATATATATATATATATATATATATATATATATATATATATATATATATATATATATATATATATATATATATATATATATATATATATATATATATATATATTACATTATTGCAAGTGCTTCATCAATAATACTAACAATATGATGTGTGTCTTGGGAGAGCAGTTCAACGACTAATGGACTTAAACGATATCTGACACACTCTGGACACACTGCTAGCTACAATTTTTTACACTTAAGCGGGTTCTACACGATGCTATGAACGTTCCTTCCAACGTTCGATCGAACGTTTGAGGCAATTAAGTTCGATAGTTGGTGCGACGAATGTATCTGCTACACGGTGAATCGAATGTTTGATCCAATACGAATGATAATGTGTTGGTACTCAGTGGACGAGGCTGTTATCTGTCTGATGTTATCTCTAATGTTATACACTGATGTTGTCTCTCTTCACATGAACGAGTCGTGCAGCTGCTGAGTCGAACCAACCAACGCAACCAACATTGACTTTCAAAGGTTCGAAGCATCCCTTTGACTCGGTGCAAGAATACCGACATCGAGCGGGACATGGCCAAATGCGAATGTTTGACGCTCGACATTGGACACTCGTCGGTTCGAACAACGGCCACACGATGCGATGAACCATCGAACGTCCAATGTTGGAAGGTGTTCGTAGCATCGTGTAGAACCGTCTTTACGATGAGGACTTGGTTCTAACCATCCAGAGAAGGTCAAATTACGAGTTGACAGTTGATCGTTACGTTTTCGACAGGCGTGGCAAATATTGATTAGGTAAATATTAAAATAATGATATGCTACTCTCCAATTTTTTGAAGTAAACAATTCGCTTCTCAAATTTTAAAATTTTTTCTTTCTCTATACATATCTCTTTAATTACCGTTATATTCTTTTTTTATTGTTGAGTAATTCAACATAGAACCGGAGGAATATATGAACAGGAGAAGCGGGTCGTTATTTGGATAGCTCTGAAAAATAATTATTTGGAATTCAGATTACCGAAATTTTACGAACAGATCCGATTTATATCATTCTTGTAGCTATTAATTTAAAATACCCCTGTCGCAGCATTTGCATAACATAGCGAATTTCCAATCATAAAAGTTACTTTTTTTCGAAAACCCGCTTACCTAGAATAATGGTTCAAAATGTATTTTCTGTGATTTTCTTGGTTCTTTACCACAATGAAAAAAAAATTGGAAAAACTTTTAAATTTTGGCAAATTGTTTGCAAAAAACTCATTTTTTTGAGGTTTTTGGAATTGGACGTGTCTGACTGGAGAACTCATACAAAATTTTTGGACTTCCAACGTTTTATTGTTTTATTATATTTGCATCCCAAACTAGTATCTATCCTATAAATATAACAAGTTTCATCCAAAATGAATTTCTCGGAAATATAGGCACTTAAATTTTCGAAATTTCTAAATTAATTTAAAATAGAGTTAGTCTCCAGAAATTTTGTATTATGGTAAATTTAATTTAATAAATGACAAGTATATAAGTATAGTAATTATAAAGCATTCGCATAGAACAATAGTTTTAAGTATACATGCACATAAGCAAAATAATTTTTGAATTTTCCTGAAGGAAGGAAATATTTTCCCGTAATAAAAAGTATCCTAAATGTTGACGCAGGTAATAAGTTATCACTACACCAGATTTCATAAAAATCCGTTCAATAGTTTTCGCGTAATATGTGCACATGCTCAAAAAGTTTTTTTATTTTCCTGTGGGAATGAGCCACTTTCCCGAAATAAAAAGTATCTGAGATGCTGACTCAGGTAATAAGTTATCACCACACCAAATTGCATCAAAATCCGTTCAATAGTTTTTGCGTACTGTATGCACATGCTCAACATGGTTTTTCCATTTTCCCGTGGGAATGAGACCTTTTCTCGAAGTAGAAAGTAGAAAGTATCTTAGATGTTGATCCAGGTAATAAGCTGTCAGCACACCAAATTTCATTAAAATCCATCCAGTAGTTTTTGTTTGATGCGTGAACAGACGAACAGACAGACAGACAGACAGACAGACAAAAATTTTAAAAATCGCTGTTTTGATATCTACATCGATAACTATTTACAGTATCTACACAATTTTTAAAAAAAATATTCCCTATACAGAAACGGTCTCGTTACATTTGTATTATATCTATAGATTACCTATTAATGGCCCTTTATATAAAATATTAATTTTTTTTTCAAAATAAATCGCCCCCTGTTCTAGGAAATATATATTTTTTAAATTTTTATAAAATTTCTTATGAAAGTGAGCTTCTAAGACAATTTTATTTTCAAGAAAATGTATTAAAACATGAACATTTAAATGTTGGCAATTTCTGTATTGTGGCGCTATCAGTTGTCCGCGTTAGTTAACTACTTTATTTAAAAGTTCGAATAAAATTCCAGTCATTTTAATTTTTAATTGTTCAGGAACTTCAGTATCATAGAAGCAAGCAAAATAATATTACAATTTATTTATGTAGATACATATATGATGGAAAGTTAAGAAAAAAAATGTTTTTTTGGAAGTTCGTGTTTAAGGTAAAATCGAAAAAACTTGGAAAATTTAATTAGTAATTAATTTTTTAAAAATATTTTTAGGTTTGGTTGTAAATGAATCTACTGTTTATCTTTTAATATGATACTGAACTATTCATTATTTAAAATGAAAAATTGTGTACTTATTAGATGATGAAAATAAAAAATTAGTAGTTTGAAAAACCGGAACAAATCGAAGTCAAAAGTCTGTCGGGACACCGGAGCTAGAACCGTGACAAATCCGGGAAAACCAAGACGTATGGACACTCTACACGGATTGTGAATGTTATAAACTTTAAGTTTTGATTTTTAAGCATATTATGAGTGAAATTGAAAATTAACAACGTGTGAAATTTGACATTTTAGTTAAAGTGCATATAAAATATAATACCTACATGTTTTTATAAAAATGCAAATATAAATAAATGTTTTCTGTTTTTTTTTTTTTATTTTAATTGTTATTAATTATTTGGCTTTTTTAATAATTTAGAATTTTTCTGTCAAATGAATAAATTCTGAAATTATGAATTTATGACATAATTTCAGTAAAAGTGAAAATGAAATTTTTCACCCACACTTTTGTAGTGCCAATGTACAACATCACTGGATCCCAATTTTCAAATGGATAGATAATTTCAAACAATCACCCGCTAGTTAATTATCGCTAGATTTGATGCTAGAAAATTGAGAAAAAACAGGTCATATAGATTTTTTTTATTTAGATTTTATTTGTAATGATTGAATTACAAAATTCAAAAGGATGTTAAAAAATGTGTGTACTCACTATGAGCTTTTACCTGTAGTAAATCCAGCTGCTCAAAATCGGTTCCAATATATCAGTTGGTTAGGACGGCATTTGTACATAATTTTAATATTTTCTTTAAGAAATAGTATTTTTTTTAAATACTTGTTTGATTTTTTCAAGGCGAGTACTTTTTACGATGTGTGTTTACCAAATTCTACAAAATAATTAAAAAAAAAACATTGTAACCCTACTATTTTGAAATTTTCAAAAAAATATAATGAAAATTACCTCATATATGCTTTTTCTGAGTTAATTATTGAAAAATATTCTATTTTCCGAGATTTTTAAGGTAAAACGAGCAGATGTATGGTTTTTGTTAAACAAATTTCAGATCTTTAATACATTTTTGCCTTAAAATATTTAATATTTTCAAAAATGTATGATACAACTTGTCAAAATTTAAAATTATTTGTTTTGTTGTCAAAAGAAAAAAAAAACTGAATGTGCAAATTTATTTACCACTAAAATGATGGGTTTATACATATAATTATAACGTAGTATTGTCATTTGGATAGAAAATTACGTAAAAATATTATTGTTTGAATATGATTTAACGTAATTTTTATGCGATTGTAGCAAGCTCTTATTAACCACTTTAGCGGATACCCCGAGTCTCACTCGGGTCCGTAATTCTAACAACTAGCGGACACGACGAGTGACACTCGTTCTCATGTCGGTAACTGTTTGTGCTGCCACCTATTTGAATAAAAAAAAGAATACATTATAGAGAGCTTTATTTATCCTAGAATCAAACCTTTTTAACATAGTTATCTAGAAGGTGGTTAACTTGGATGGTATTTTTTTTGTCAGTTTAAAATAAATTGACAATCCGCTAAAGAGGTTAATTTTAGGAAGGTGTAAACATCATCTAAATTCTGATCATATCACATAAAAAACTGCGCCGTGATTTTTTATCTAAAAAAAAGTGGAATAGAGATACATTATAAAAACATTTAACTGACAAAGAAAAAGAATATAGCCGAATCGTTAAATTGGATTAAAAAAATCATGACACGCTACTTAAAAAGCGGTTTTTTTCGAATTTAGCTCGTAAAAAATGAGACAGAAAAAAAAAGAATGCGAGTGCGAGTGAAATGGAGAACGACATATTTCCTAGTTTTTCTCGAAAAGTAAGTAATTTAGAGCAACGGTATAAAAACATTTTTTATGCATTTTACCTTTTACTATGGCTTGGTGTAAAAAAAAATTTGAAAAATTGTTTAATTCTGGCAAAAAACTCATTTTGTTGACAAAAAACGCCCGGAAAACCTACTTCTGGGCATCCGACGTGTCTGGCTAACGAACTCATCCAACGATTTGGAAAATCGAATTCGCACACAAAATTTCATAAGCATTAAACGTTTCGTTCGAGAGTTATCGCGCGGATACATATATATATATATATATATATATATATATATATATATATATATATATATATATATATATATATATATATATATATATATATAAATTTTAGTGAATATCATTTTCGTATTCTAGGGACCTCAAAACATATTTCTGATATGGTCCCGGGCTTAGGTCGCACCATGACACCTGGCGTAAAAGCTGAATTTCCAGTTTTGGAAATTCGCTAAAAGAAAAAATTGAAGTTGATGATGGTTATCATAACGGATATAATTTTTTTTTTAAAGTTCCGAAAACCGTAATTGTGATGCTATAGAATAAACATGAAACTTAAAGTTTGGAGCTGGTAAAATAGTCGACTAAAATATGACTAAATCTAAACAAAATTAGTCGATTAAACCGATTAATCGATTAATTATCCGGCATCACTAGCAGGTAAGCACGTTCGCGTATAAATATTTATAATACTTTTAATTACCTATTTTATAATACTTGTTATCTTTAACAGTTAATTTTAACTAAAATTTTCCATTGATTTCAATCAAAGCTCCTTTGGTATTTCAATATAAAAACTTGTAGGTATGCTTACTTTTTAATTTTAATCATTTATAATTATGTACATATTTATAAAAAAAAGTATCAATATATTTATTTTATTGACTGTATTGCACAATATGAAAACTTGATGATCTTATGCCAATAAAATGTAATTAATCCATTAAATCAAACTACACTCCCCTTTGAAAAGTACATAGTTTTAATTGCCGTGCTAAGACAAATAGCTGTATTTCAATTTTTGAAGTGAAAACTTCCATAGCGAGGGTACCTCTGCGTGAAAGTGTAATGAAATCTATAATGTGACAATGTAATGAAATTTGTAATGATCGACAGTTTGGTTGTAATGAAATTTATAATGGCTGTAAGTTGAAACAAATGCTAGTAGTTGTTAGTTGATCATTGTTTTGATTAAAGTTATGTTGAACTTGAAATGTATTAAAAACAAATGCCAATCTTCAGTTGTCAGTAAGAAATTTGTACAGATTTTAATACAATATACAATATAAAGATTAGTAATAGTGTAGTGAGCTGTGGCTTTTTGCACACAGTCGTGTGTAAAGTATAAAATTTCGCACAACTAGTTGTATGCAAAACATAGCTTACCTAGATAGATATCTCAATATACATATTTAATTGATATCAGTTTGTTTTTCTATTATTTCAAAGCTAATTTTCAATGTAAACTTTGATGTTCTAAAGCCAACAAAATTTTTATTGAACTATTTCATCGATAAGAGATCAAACTTAGTGGAAAAAATTTATTTGGATAATTTTTCATATTTTTTAATATAAAGGCTAAATTCAAAAATGCATCACTGCTTGCATGAGGCCGAGACAAAAGTTCAAAAACGCATCAGACACATCACAACGAAAAATCAAAAGTTCATTTTTGCATTTGATGCGTCAAAACAATGCATCAAGAAATTTGGTGATGCGTGTCCCAGATGCATGTCATGTGTATAATGCAGAATTATAACTACTTGCCATATTATGTAGGTATTAACACCAACAGGAATAATTCCGAAAAACAAATTGTTGAAAAAGATGAATGTATTTACCTTTGATTAAAATTGTTTAAACTATTTGAATACATCTTGCACTCAAAATAGGTATGTAATATTTTTTATTCAAATAATTTCAATATTTTCAATTTCAAGTAAGTTCAAGTTGAAATTCAAGGATAATATACCTATACAAGGACTGTATTGCTATATTATCTATAGTCTATCATGCTACATTATCTGTCTTATCTATAACGAAATCAGAGGCTAAATGATGCCAATAGCCCGTTCAAAAACATCTAATGTGCATCAAATTTCAAGAGAGCATCAGCAGTGCATCATGTAGTATTAGACGCATCAGAAAAGTCATGATGCTGTATCGATCCGGTAAAGTTTACATTTTTGAAGTTACCCGTAATAGTTATAGCGATCGGAATGAAATCAAGCAAAATCCTAATTTTTTCAACTGAAAAGTGTTTAACTTCGGAAATATCAATTTTATGGCGAAAACTGAAGAGACTTTAATTGTTGGTATCGTACTAAAAAATATGAAAAAATTTTAAAAATGCAAATATGTTATTTGTTTTTAATTCGTATAAACAATTTTGGTTTAAACAAAATGTGACCAGGTTGCCAGGTGGCAACATGAACTTTTACAATGTAAACAGATTCCGGGCGAATAATTTTCACCACTCAACACTTTTCTGAACCGAGACTATAGTACACGTGTAAGCATTCTTTCGGCTTACAATTAGTCCAGTAGAATAATTGTAAGACAATTAGTTGTTCAGGACAGATTAGATTATAATATGAACAATTACTTACACTAATAAGTAATTTAAACAATTTTCATGTATGTAATCGTATTTGTACGTACTTTTTCAAAAGTAATTTATTGTTCAATGTCACATTCATGTACGTAATGTATGTTTGCTGTTTGTATGTATGTACACAATTGTATTTACCTTTGCATGTGTGTTCATTTGTGTTTGCACACACACATACATATGTGGTTTTTGCTTTTGTTTCCAGGAAGTGGACTATAAAATTTTTGTTTAAATAATGTTACTTAATATTGGTAAATTGTTTGAGTTTTATAAATTCATTATTACATATTTTCTTTCTGGTCATCGTAACTGGGTACCGAACGTAGAAAAAAATCGACACAAAAAAACACAGAGTACAAAAAAATCTTAACAGTCTAAAAATCTCAAGGTTGTTATCTGATATTAGTTTGTCATAATGAAATTACAAAGGTATTTAATACAAAAAAATGGTTTTAAGTTCATATATGTTACGTAAAAGCCCCCATTATGGAACGGTATCTAATACTGGAACAGTTTTCACATTTACATATTAATGAAGTTATTTCTGAAAAAAGAAACGTCTGACAACAAAAATTATTATTAATAGAATGATTGTTTTTCAATTTAAATTCACCTTGCATTTAATGTTTCCTTACTTAACCCTAGAATCATACGTACACGTCAAAACGACGTACGAACTTCTCTACCTGCTCCAATACTACGACTTGTTGTTACTTGTTTGCTGTGAGATTTCTGTTATCTAATTTATTTGTTATTATAACACACCACATATATTTATTTTGTTTATAGTCATTGTCGTTTTGTTTGTATTGAAATAGTGTCCGTCAAAAGGACGTCGATGTATGATTAACGTATGTTTTTTTTGAAGATTTTGTACACTACATATAAAAGTTTTCCTATTTTTTTTAAAAATTTATTAAAGATATGGATGTTATAATTAATTTATTCAATGATTATGATAATGTGAAAGATGATAACAAGTGTTTGACTTATAGAGACGACATAATACTGAAGTTTTAATATATTGAATCGAAAACTAAAGAATGCATTTCGAATGACTTAATAAAAGATTAACAATTTATTTTGTGGAAAATATTTTAATTTTTATTATTTTTTGAGATCTTATTCGAAAAATTACTAACAAATTTTAGAAAATTTACAAATGTGCCTAATGGGAAAATAACTACATATCTATAGGAATATTTATGACTGAGAAATTTCACATTTTGTAAAGTCACACATGTCCACTGACTCATAATAGTTCATAAATTAATTATTACAATTGATGTAGGTATTTATCTATTTTTTAATTTTTATAATGAAAATATGCTTTGATAAAAAGATTAAAAAAATTAATAAATATTTACATTAAGAAATTTTTCCAAATCCAATTTTTTTAAATATTTTGTTCACTTTTGTAGTATTGTTATGTAAAAAAAATGTTTTTTGCAAGTAAACTCTAAAACTTCGTAAAAAGTCCATCCGTCAAAACGACGTCGATGTATGATTAACGTTTCTCATAGACCAACGTATGATTCTAGGGTTAATTAAAGAAATAAATATGTAAATGTCAAAACTGTTCCACTATTAGATACCGTTCCATAATGGGCGCTTTTACGTTATGTAGATATAATGCGAAAAGTATTAAAACAGTTTGGATTTTCTTGCTACTGTATTTAGCCAAAAGTTAGTGAATAGTAGTGACTAGTGATTTCCAGCCAAGGGTTAGTCAATTAAAGTTGTTTTTTTGACCTTATTAATCATTAGTCGAAAAATTGACTAAAGTTTTGGTAGGTAATGCGTGGAATGGCTTTCAAATAGGGATCGTTGGACTAGTGGCAGAACTTAATTTCTAAAATGTTAGGTGCCGGGACGCAAAAAATAGAAGTGAAAAGCAAAAAAAAAACGATCGTCTTGACTTACCATTTTTCCTAAATGAGGCCAAGCCAAAAAAAACAAAACAATAACGTCGTCTGGTTTTACCGTATATTCTTAACCATACAGCGCCTAAAGACACTGATAACAGGACATTCCTGAGAGGTGTCGGAACGCCGGTTCACCGCGTTTCGACAAAAATATCCAAAATCCTAGAACGCTACTCCACTACGTTCCGGCAAAACGGATCCCTGGGAGGTACCGAAACGCCGTTCCGCTGCGTTCCGGCCGAAATTAAGTCCTGTCTAGCGGTAAAGCGTTTAACTGGTTATCCAGAATCTTAGGTTCGGGTCCCAACCGATCCAGTTTGATACTTTTCCAACCACTGTGTGATTTTTATATCACAAGGGTGATAATGGTAAGTTCCTGATAAGTGGTTTGTAGTGCGACGAACACCAAGATCAGTGTTAATAAATTTGACTGTTGGTTTGGCGCTCATGATTAAAATGTGTATGATCTCTTCGGAGAGAAATCATACGATCATCATATTTTCGGAAATGGATTTTAAATTGAATCTTTTTGAAAATTTGAACAATTTGGTTCCTGATTGAAAAGAAATTTCACATTCTATTAACATTACCTTTCAAAAATATTCCTAAAATTTTATATTGAATTTGTCGGCTTGTGTGAGGAATAAAATAATATAATATTTTTAAGATTTACGCTATGGAAATTCTTACATAGATATTTGAAATAGTATGTTTTTAGAATGACCAGAATGTTTTGTAGACATAAAAGATAGAATCATAAAAAATTACTTCTTGTGTAGTGTTCGTTTCTTATTATCAGCCTCATTTATACTGCTTAAGTCCAAGAATAAACGCACAGCGCGTAGCATCAAAGAATTTTATACATAACTCATAAAATTACGTAATAATTGTTGCCAACTTTTTAATTTGTATTTAATTTGTCTGCCTGCATTTCTATTCAATTTTATTAACTGGTGTCATATTTCCATTTCGAATACGTAATTTATTAAATTAAAAAAAAATTAAATTTTTTTTTTATTATGGTTTGTGTCTTTGGAGTGTATGGCCTGGACCTACAACATTAAAATATTATTTATTAATTATAAAAATATTAATAACCATTAATTAAGTGTGAGTTAAAGGTCAACAATAGGAAAGCAAATATATTATTACATCAGTTCGACAGTTGCCGCCCAAAATTGTATTGTTGAAAATTTTTATTATATTATTATTTTTTTCTTACCAACTTTATGAATTGGCCAGTTCAATCAGAAATTCATAATTTGACAATATGACTGACTGATTGTGAGTTCTTTGTGCTTTAAACTCTAACGCATGCGATTTATTTCACTATGGTGTTGTCATGACTTCATTATGGTCAGGGCCGATTTTAGCTTCTTGCCGCCCCTAGGCTACATCAAGCCTGCCCCCCTTTCCCAGCTAGACAAGGAAAGAAGTCGAATACAGTCTAGTAGTACAGTCGCATACTGTGCTTAAATGTTTGATAATATATATAATTTACCAATTTTTAATAACAACTTTTAGCACAGTAAAACAAAATCATTAATGAATTTACTAGTTGAAAATAACTACGAGTTTTATTAAAGTAATTATTATCAGTTTTAGCGAATTTCCATTCTGAAAATTCAGCTATTACAGCAGCTCTTACGGTAAGACCTAAGTCCGGGACTATGGTAGAAATTTTTTTTGGAATCTCTGGAACCCGAAAATCTACTTCACTAAAATTTATATACATACACTTATATATATATATATATATATATATATATATATATATATATATATATATATATACATATATATATATATATATATATATATATATATATATATATATATATATATATATATATATATATATATATTTATGTGTGTACACGATAACTCTCGAACGAAACGTTTAATGCTTATGAAATTTGGTATGCGTGCTGGAATCCGGACTGGCTCGGCTAAGTTCGTTAGACAGACACGTCGGATGTCCAGAAGTAGGCGTTTTGGTCATTTTTCGCCATTTTTAGTGCTTTTTTTTGCAAAATTTGGCTAGAATTCAAAATTTTTGTAAATTTTTTTTGACACCATCGAAAAGGGCGTGAAAAATTGCATAAGGTAAGCTTTTAAAACATTGTACTAAGTGAACTAGCTTTTAAGAAAAATTAAGAAATTTGCTGAATTTTTTTACAATAAATGTTTCATCGCTTTAGCAATTATTTTCTAGACAAAACAAGTGCTATTATAGTTAGTTATTCAATATGTATGTATGTGTTATAATAACAATAGCTCTGTCTCATCTTTTTAAATTAAAGTTAGTCAGATTTTTTAAGAGTACGTTATGGAAAGGAAATTTTTGTATGATGTCCTCCTTTAGAGAGAAAATATAATTTATATATATTTGCATATCTAGAAAAAAATCGAAAACTATAGTTATGTAATGTAATATTATGTTGTTAAATGGATATAATATGCTACACTATATGAGATTCGTCAAAAGCGCCAAAAATTAACTACTGAACTGATTTTAAAAATTGTTTCACTGTTACAAAGCTAAATTATTTTAAATGGATACAGGTCTTAGATGAGATCCGCTAGTGTCCAATATTTGGAAATTCGCTATGTTATGCAGATGCTGCGACAGGGGTATTTTTAATACCCTTGTTTTATTGCAATTATTATCTTGTAATGTTTTATATATGAAAATTGATCCTGAGAATCGTAATTTATTATATCTTAGAATTCTAGATATGTTCTTAAGCAGGCCTGCAATCTTTTAAAAAAATTTGTTTGTTTACGAATTAAAAAAAAAAATTACCAAAATTTACCGTCCCCAAAAATCTGCCGCCCTAGGCTACAGCCTACTTAGCCTATTTAGAAAATAGGGCCGCATTATGGTATCTAAACAGAAGTTAAGTCGATGTTTTGAGAGAAATTTTAAACAGTGTTTATTAATGGCAATGTTTTAAGACTGTGTCTTGAGTAAAGGAAGATTTTTGGGGTCAATAGAATTACTTATTTATATACAGTGGTGGCCACAAAAATAGCACACCTTGTAGAAAATAAGGATAATGTAAAATTTTTGGGATACAAATAAATATAATAAACGAAAACTAGCATAAATAAATTACTATAATTATTTAGTAAAAAAATATATTAAAATTAAATATTATATTACTATATTACTTACAGTTTTAAAAAGAAAAACAGAAAAAGCAGGAAATATATCTGGACATTAAAATAGCACACTTTAATAAATTTAATATTAAAAGATTTTTCAAAAGCGATATAGCACTCTAACATGAACTATGCTGTTTATATGAAGTTTAATTGTTTAATATTTCGTTGGAAAACTTTTACATTCAATTACTTTTGCACATCTCATAGGCATACTTTCCACTAATGAACGGTAACGTTCAATAGGAATGCTATACCAAATTTCCTGCACAATCTTCCACAAATCTTCTAAATTCCTTGGATTTTTCTTTGATAATTTGTTTTTAAGATATTTCCAAAGATTTTCTAATGGATTTAAATCTGGACTTTGCGTTGGCCAGTCCAAAACTTATATTAATTTATTTCTTAGCCATTGTTTTATTTCCCCTGCTGTATGCTTTCGATCATTGTCCTGCATAAATATCCAATTAACGGGCAAATGTTTGTCTGCAAAAGGTTCCATATCGTTTTTTAATATATGTATATATACTTTGTGGTCCATTTTTCTATCAATTTTTACAATGAGGTCTACACCATGCCAAGACATGGCTCCCCAAACCATGACACTTCCACCATCATGCTTAATAGTTTTTACTGTGTACAATGGATTGTGAGACTGGTTTGGAGAACGTCGCACATACACTTTCCCATCAGAACCGAATCGATTTATTTTAGTTTCATCGCTCCACAACACTCTTTTCCAAAACGACACGTCTTTTTTTAAATGTTCTTTTGCGAATGCAAGTCTTTTTTTTTTATTTGCACTAGAAATAAGTGGTTTCTTCTGGTTAATACATCCTTGTAAATTATGTTCATTTAAACGGCGACGGACAGTTCTGGCTGATACTACGACACCATGGTTTTCTTCTAATTCCTTTTTAATTTCAGTTGTTCAGTGTCTTAAAAGGATTAGAAGTGCTGGCGCGGTATATAATTCGGTCTACTTGTGGAGTTATCTTCCTCTTTCTGAGTTTCCTATTTATAT
The DNA here is from genome assembly GCA_035578155.1 of Brachynemurus nebulosus. Classification (NCBI taxonomy): domain Eukaryota; kingdom Metazoa; phylum Arthropoda; class Insecta; order Neuroptera; family Myrmeleontidae; genus Brachynemurus; species Brachynemurus nebulosus. Next base: position 7,197,679 of record JAPWDM010000018.1, on the reverse strand, counting down.
TTTCGTATGATTTAGTTTCCTTGTATGCTTTTATTGCATTATATATAACTTTCCTTGAGCACATTAAAATTTTCGCTATATCAGAAATATTCATTTTTTGATTTGTTAATTCAATAATAATTTTCCTCTTTTCGGGAGTGCAGTGCTTTCTCCTCCCCATTATATTTACAAAATATAAACCAAAAATACTTTTTAAAACAAATTAATATGATTAATGCTAATTTTAATCTTTGAGAGATGTTATCTGGTTCACTGTTCCAATGAAAATAATGATGTGTGCTATTTATATGACCACATGAATATATAACTACTTGAAAAAATGTCTTACTCCGATGAAAGCTGATTACATTTATTTCTGACAATATATATTTTTTATTAATTTATGAGTATCTAAATCTAATCAAGTATACTGAATAAGTTTATTGAATAGTTTTATTAATTTACACGTGTATATTCAGAATTTTTAACAAGTGTGCTATTTATGTGGCCACCACTGTACATAGATAATAATTAGCTACAATTTGTCCTTCAGTGAATTTAGAAATTAATGTTAAAAATGAAGTCTAAGAGGTGCGGTATATCTGGTACAAACATATTATTAAAAGTAATAAATTTTGCCGCAAGACACAGCGAGGCATTTTTGATATTTTTTAAACTATAATATTTAAATTTAGCTGCTCTTTAGTTCATTAATTTTATTCTCATAACTGGTATTAAAACGCTTACATATTTGTATAAATTTAATATGTAATTGGAGATAGAAGATGATGATAACTAAAGTTAGATTTTGTTTCAATGTTTTTTTGATGATACGACGCGCAGGGCTTCAAGGGTTTCAGTTCCAATTTAATAGAGTTTCGATTATTTTTGTTTTCAGTTTCATTTTTCGGTTTTCGACATTTAGTGTAAAACAAAGTTGTGAATATATAGAGGTAAAGGTGGTAAAATGAGCCCTACACCTAATATGAGCCCCTTCAATTTCTCAGCGGTTATTTGATGAATTTCTGAATTTAGTTATTAGTTGTGCCGCTGAAGTACTTTAGTTCAGTTACTTTTGTTGTTATGGTTGTGAGTGCATGTTTTCTAATTTTTCGTGCAGAAAAACTTTGAAAGCTAAGTTTTTAGTAATTTATTTCGTTGATTATTTGTAGAAATAAAAAATATTCCATGACGGTATATGATAGAGTAGAACATACAGATAATTCTGTAGTGAGTATTTGTAGAATTGTGCAATCTTGAAATAGTTTATGAACCTTAGATTTCCAAATTGGTCGTGGTTGTAAAATGAGCCCCCTTTTGTGTTTGTAATATGAGCTCCCAATGTAAAGCCCCCTCATATTACATAGGTACATTATAAGCTTTTGATTTTTTGTTACAAATGCCAAGAAAACAGTTAAATCCACCTAAAAAATGCAAAGGAGGATTATGGAAAAAGGATGATATGATTATAACTGTAAGAGCTATTAAGGCTAAAGAGATGGGATTGAAAAAAGCCTCAAAAACCTTTAATGTGCCTAGACCCACATTTCAAAGACTTGCCCGTTTGAATAAAATGTCTGAAGAAGCTGTCTCCACTAAATTAGGGAGAAAGTCCATTATGAATGAAAACCTAGAGAAGAAATTAGTTGATGTTGCATTACATTTCATAGGGGCTCATATTACCAGCACAAACCGATTTTCCCCAAAAATGACTTGCTAAGCATTTCTGTTTCTTTAACATACTAAAAATAATAATAAAAGGTTTATATTTGTAGGGTTGGGCGGGGTAAAAAAAAGACACTGCTCGAGCGGGGTAAAAAAAAGACATACTTATATTAAACTCAACAGTGTTAAATTCAAAAAATAAAAAATATTACAACAAAATACATTAGTATTTTAAGCTGTCTGGGCCAAAAAATATTTTTTGGAACGGGCTTTATAACATAAAAAAATTTTCTCCCAAACCGCTGTTATTCATGAGAAAAAAACTTTCATTCCGCGACGATAAACTTTTTCAGTGAGTAAGCTGTATTTTTTTCTTGTTATTCTACATGCTTTAGTAATGTAAAGTACAAAGTTTTATTTAAATTGTCCGACTGCTTGTAATTTTTTTTATATGTTAAAAGAAAAGAAAAAAGTGGGGTAAAAAAAAAAAAAAACAAGGGGTTAACATTTGGAAAAATTAAAAATTATTGACAAGGATTTTCATTTTAAAACTAGATAATGGCATGTTTATGTATATTTTATGGTCTATGGGTTAAAAAAATACTGATTCTTCAATAAAACAATTTTTTTGTTAGTGAGCAGACGGTTTTTTTATGGATATCAATTTTAGCTCATTCGAAAATTTGTATTTTTGACGCATGAAAATTTATTTATGTTTTTATAATGTATAACTATGCTTTACTGCACACATTTAGTATCTTTAACTCATTCATAGATTATTTTGATTTATTTTTTTACTTTATGTAAAGTGGTGTAAAAAAAGACAGCTTCAAATTAACATATTATTTGGTTTTTTAATGAACCAAAATAAATTTTGTGTTAGTTGTAAGTTTGTGAAATAAAAATTATTTTAATATTTAAAGTCCAAAGAAATTTTCTGTGAGTCAAGCTTTTGCGTCAGTTAACTTTTTCTGACTTTTGTTACTGCTTAATCTTAGCTAAAGTTTTTGGTAAAATACGTAAAATTTAAATATATCTATAAAAAATTTTGTAGTAGAGATAAAGTTGTGAAGTAAAAAGTGTTGTACTGCTAATTACCCAGGCTGTCTATTTTTTACCCTTCCAATCATGTACTTGCAGTATCCTATTAGTTAGAGGTCTGTCTTTTATTTACCCTCCACTGTCTTTTTTTTACCCCAAATGGGGTAAAAAAAAAGACAAGGTCTACTTAAAGCAGGTCTTTTTTTTACCCCATTTGGGGTAAAAAAAGGCAAGGTTTTTATTTTTTTATAGATTTATGCCATTAGCTTGAGTGAAAAAACAGGCAAAATCTTAAAATACAAACAATTTAACATCATACCGTATTTTTTTCTCTAATAATTCAAATATTTTCTACATGATAAATGAAAAGATTTGATTTTGTCTTTTTTTTACCCCGCCCAACCCTACATATATTAGTTGCTGAAGATGTTGTTGTTGACATTACCTAAAAAATTTTATAACTAAAAAGAAAAAATTTAGTAACAAAAAACAAAATGCGGGCTCATTTTACCACCTTTAACTCTATTTTATTTCATGAAAATTACATTTGTAAATTATATATTAGTGCCTGAAAAGTTCAATCCTAATAATAATAATATCCATAATTCCATGTTCTTAAAATACTCGAATTTATTAAATAACGGTTTTCGGCACCTAAAATTTTAGAAATTAGACCCTGCTTTAAACATAGAACCTGTCCTATTTCCTGTGGTTGTTTCTCTAGTATATTTGGCCGTTACTACCATAACCATCTACCGTGGTAGAGGCAAACGAGTGGTAAACGCATGGAGCCATCACACTGTCCAGTTTCCAGTATAGTAGCTCGCTTAGAACCCTCGCCTAGCGAAATTAAGCAAGCAATCCAGCAGCGAAATAAGCGTCCTATGATGCGGGTTTAAGAATATTTTATCCGAGAGGGTATCGAGAGCGGCACCGTAGTATGGAAGAGGCCTTAGTAACTGTGGTAGCTATTTTATTTATTTATTTATTTAGAGAGAAAAAGAGCAAACTACGTTTATTGGTGTATCTTTTATTGAGTGTTTGGTATACATCTTAGGTCTGAGGGAGCTTTTTCAACTTCCTCAGAATTTCTTAAGTGTCATTGTTTAACATTCTCTGATTTGTGCGTTACTTTATGGTATTCCATATTATTTTGTAAATATTAAAACAAATGTTTTTATTACGTTTTTTACTAGGTTTATTTTTTTTTTTGTAACAATTTTTTCAAGCTTAACTGCTCATTTTCAAACAAAATGTTATTGTTTATTATCTAAACAACGATTCGTAAAATTTTAAAACTGGTCCTTGAAATTTATTGAATAAAAGGGCATAGCCGGGTAAGATATGGAAAACGGCCCTTGACGCAAAATTGATTGTTTTTATAGGAAATAATACTTCTTAGCCCCACAAACATTCCTGCCAAATTTCAACCCTCCGAGGCTAATAGTTTATGAATACACAGACAAAAATTTTCCAAAAAAAATTTTTTTGACGAAATTACTGAACCGATTTATTTGAGTTTAATATATATTGTGTACCCACCTTAGACGAAGTAATAAAAAAAAAAAAAAATTAACGTTATATCCCTTTATTATATTAATTTTTTTAAATTTTTAAATCTAAGAAAATTTTTTTTTGGTACTTACGCGTTAGCGACACCCACCAGTTTTTGTTCAATAATTTGTCTCTTAGTACTCTATAACATATATTTTTATGGAAAAATTTTAATTGGTAAAACATAGTAATATTTCAATACAAATGCATACCATGTTCGGTACTACATATTGTATATTACTTATGTATAAAAAGGACCATAAAGTAAAGCATCTGCCTTATTTCTAAAATACAGTAGAACTCTAAGGAGTGCAATAAAATGTTCTCTTCCCCTCTGAGTTGCATAATAATAGTGAATTAGTATAATAAAGGGATATAATGTTAATTTTTTTTTATTACTTCGCCTAAGGTAATTTCGTCAAAAAAATTTTTTTTTGAAAATTTTTGTCTATTTGTGTATTCATAAACTATTAGCCTTTGAGGGTTGAAATTGTGCAGGAATGTATCTGGGGCTAAGAAGTATTATTTCCTATAAAAACAATCAATTTTGCGTCAAGGGCCGTTTTCCCTATCTTACCCGGCTATGCCCTTTGAATAATCTATTTCATGAATCGAAAAAAATAATGGTTTCAACTAACAGCTTTTGAAAATGTTTTTTTGTTCCGCAGTTAACGGTTACTACTTGGTTTTCGTTTACTATTCAATTCAAAACACTGATTGCAAACACGACTCTTATAGAAAAAAAGTTTCACCATACAATTCAACCAATTTTTTGAAAATAAAAACTAGGTAAATTTTGAAATTTATGTGTTTGTTTTTGATAGGTTGTAGGTGTCGCGCCGATATAATAGTAATATTATGTATTACTGCGTAAGCGGAACAGTTAGAAATGATGTAACGAATGATCCACAGTTTAATTGTAAACTTTCATAACATTTTCTTTCTTCTTTTTCAATTTAAAATTATATTATAATTACTTAATTTTGTTATGAAGTTAATTTCATGTGAAAAAATTATATGTAAGTATATCTTTCATATATAGGTTCTAATAACATGAATGTCTGTCTATTTACAAATTATTCATGCTATGTATTTACGTTGAAAGATTTTAATTTAGTTTCCCTGTGCTGTCTGTGTAATAGTGATATGTATAAGAAAATTAATATCATACTCGGAGGAATCATATGAAGGTATATGATTTAATTATGGTAAAAGACATAACGTATTTAAACTTGAATCTGTGGGGAAAGTCTATTTTATAACGATATATGCTGTAATAGTATATTACTTACCAAGGATCGTAAGTGTTATTTTTGTGGCCTTGGATACAGTTTGATGCGGTTGGTTTTCAGCCTCGGATTTTTAACATCTATGGCCAGGAAGATCGACTTTCGGCCCGAGTACGAGTATAGTATATTGTGCAGTAAGTGTGGGAAATTGTCGGTTTCCCACGAAAGCTAAGTTGAGCGCACGAACGTGCGCTCATTCGCTTGAGTGAGGCAATCGACAATCCCGCACGAGTCGGGTCCCCCTCAACTATTTTTTATTACGAATTTCACATACTTTTTTCTATTATTATCACTATTTTTGACATTTTTATTACTTTTTAAAATAATAATTTTAAGTGTTCGTCTTTTTTTTCTTAATTAATTATCGTTTAAATTACTTTGCTCGTGGTTTCTATAGAAATAATTATGAAATATTTATTAAATGAAAAATCAAGAGGCGTTTTGATTAAATTTTGCATGTTTTATTGTCAAAAAAGTATGTGGGAAGAGTACAGTGGGCAAACAGCTATTTTGCGTACAGAAATGTGTGCGCCAAGTTAGTACTTCTCCCGCGTGAGTAATAAAAAATTATTTACGATTACTTACGTCTAGTTGCAAGGCATAGGACGAACTCCTGAAAACTTTTATTTTGTTTTTGTAAGTATCTTGTAACACAGTCTCTGATGTCACTACAGTGTAGATTTATGGCTAAAACGAATTCCCTTCACGAACATAGCTTGCCGTAGGCCGAACTCTTGACCTACCAGTCCGCAAGTGCCAGTGTCCAAGCACGTTCGGCCACTTCGCTGGTCGGCTATGCTTGTGAAGGTTTTCTGCAGTTTCCCTTCACAATTCTAGATGAATATCGGCATAGTACCTTTAAGAAGACGGCTGCAAGCGCACATCTTCCAAATCCTAGTCCTCTATTACTTTCCTTGTCCGCCACTTACATCATAAAATGTACAAATAATAGTGCATTGTAAAAATAGAATTGTAAAGTTAATGAAATATACAAGTAATGATGTGGGTGGCGTCTGTTATGACGAGAAGTCTAAAGAACGGACGTTAAACGACATTGTTATATTAAAACGAATTTGATAGATAAAATTACCGAAGTAGTAAATCGATCCTGACAATACAAATGTTTTGATAGGTACATAATTATAAAATTGCAAGCTTGGAACGCAAAACTCCACGACAAATTTTGATTTAATTAAAAAAATCAGTGTCTGCTAAAGGTCATACTTATATATATTTTTGATTTTGTAGTCAATGGCGCGGGGCCTTAGAAACGCGTGGCCAAGTGCTGTCGCAACGTTTGCACCGTCCTCGAGCCGATCTTGCCTGCGAGTAAATAATCTCTATCGCATATTGCTATCCTAAATAGAAAAACATGTGATATTGCATCAGCTCTTACAAAATCGTCGGTAAGCATTTTAAGCGCATTGGTGACAGATAGCATAACTTAATTCATTCCTTTGAAAATATACAAGATAAGAAAAGCGGTGGAATAGTGAAAAACTTTAAGGGGGGAGGGTCCTCCAGAATTTTGCAAATTTTTCATTTTTTGTTTTGCTTTAAAAGTTCATTTGAACCTTAAGGAATATATTTCTAATGTTTTAATCCCAACAGAAAGATTGTCTTCGATAACGATAAACTGCTTTTAACTCTACTTTTCAAGAACGAAAACTTCTTAATGGCGTTTTTCTCAAAACAGGTTTTTTTCCGCGCCGTGGAACATAACTTAAAAAGTTATTAAGGTATTAACTTGAAATTTTGTACAGATATTCTTTAAGGTATTGGTCTTTGCATATACCTAAAATTTTGCATAAATTATTACTATAAATATTGTTTATAACAATTTGTTTATAAAAAAAAAAAAGTGAAATTTTTTCGTTTTGGTTTTAAATTGTGAAAAAAAAATTTTTCTCATCAGAAATAGGTACAATAGACTCTCGTTAATTCAAACCTGCGATAATTCGAAACTCTCTATAATTCAAAGGTATTACGAGTTCGCTACAAAATCTCTTTATATTTCGAACTAAATCAATACATTTTTATGCACTTGGTAATTCGAACGAAAAAATCATTGCTACGTAACAAAACGACGCGTTCATTCGAACTCATCGGCGTCAAACACTCGACAATTCAAAGTTGCAGAGAGAAAGAGACAGAAAGATCGTTAGTACATTTTGAGACAAGTTCAAGTTCATTCATCGCAAATGCTTAAAAAATTAAAATTGTTATCTTTGATAATTCGAACCTCTCTATAATTCGTAATATTTTAAGAGTCCTCGAGTTTCGAATTAACGAGAGTCGACTGTATATGCAAAGCGTAATGACTTATTTTAATACAATTTTTTTGTCCGATTGAATTCAGTTGATTACAAGAGGCTGGGCATTCCATGGCGCAAATTAAAAGAGTCAAATTGGAACAGCTGTAGCGCCGCCATTTTTTCTTTTTTTTGCATAAAAATTTATGAATGAATACACCATAACATGTACTATACTATGTAACTTCATTTGATACAATAAATGTATCCAGTTTCTTAAAAAAAATTATTAAAAATCCTGTTGTTTTGAGGACCCTCTTCCCTTAAATAACTTTTTAAGTGAGAAACAGATGCACTGTGAATAAAATTTTAAAATTTTACTCTAAATTTGAGAACGTTCTACACCCAAGGTTGATAGTAATGTATTAATTATACTAAAATAATAAAAGTGAAACTGATAGATTTTTGCCAGGTGAATGATTTCGGTAATTTTTTTGAAGTGAATCGTTTTTTCAACAACCATTTGTCCAATTATTTCTTGATTATAAAATTATACTCATGATTATTCTGTTTGTTTGTAATTTATAACTTAATTGATCTTATTTAGATTGTTACAATCCACCAAAAATGGTTAGGTAATAGTTAGGTTAGTTTAGCTATCTATAAAATATAGGTATGTACAATATACATATATCGGTTTTATATTAACATGTATACCTATCAGTTTCCTATTATTTTTAATATGGTCATCGTACTAATCACTGCATACATAATTCTGTAATATCCAACTATATATTAGGACAGGATGTCCCAGATTAGGTCATACCTCAGTATCGACAAGGGCACATCAGAAATGGAATTTTATAAAAGATGTGGCCCTGTGTTGCTGTCGAGGTACGATATTTCGAGCATTCCAATTTTACATTAAATGCATTCATATAAGTTTCACAATTATTTGTAAGTGTGTTTATTACGGATCAGTTTAGTATTTGTAGTGGTTTTAGTTTGAACGTTGGGTCTTTGTCTTGGATCTGTATTTTTAGATTCAGCTGTTTGACGATGCTCAGGAATGCTGAGACTAAATGATTTAATTTTCTCAAAAATAACCGTCAGTCTTTTAAAGGATTTCGGTAAAAATGTTGGGATGGAAAACGATTCAAATCTTAAAAATTTTACTACATTGTATAGAAATAAGGTTTAGTAATTTTTAATAAATTTACGGGTCGAGTACGAGTATGTTATTTTTTTAAACAAAAAAGTGCTGAATATGATCAACTGAAAAAAATGATTAAAAAGTAAACCAAGTTTATTAAAAATATAATTTTAACCTAATTGACGGTAAGCGAACTTGTGTAGAAAGGTAAGTAAACTTTTATGACCTGTTATTTATTTGTAACTATAGTAACCAGAAAACAGAATATAAATATTCTTTATGAGCATATGATTCATGTGATTGAAAAAATAGTTTAACTAAAGAGAATCGTTTACGTAAGAAAATATAAATTTGTATCAAATTAAATACGTTCTTTGTTTATTGCATTTAACTATTCGTAACTGAGGAGAATCATTTGCTGATTTATTGATTGTAGTGCGTATTTATTGATTCTGTATAGAAAATAGAAAGATCCAAAATTGAATTCTCTAGAAACAATAGCAGTAACGTAAAAGCCCCTATACCGGAACGCGATCATATGTCCGAACAGTTTTGACATTTATATATTAATGAAGTTATTTTTGAAAGAAACCTCTGATAACAAAAATTATTATTAATAGAATGATTATTTTTCAATTTAAATTCACCTCGCATTTAATGTTTTCTTACTTAAAGAAATACGTATATATATATATATATATATATATATATATATATATATATATATATATATATATATATATATATATATATATATATTAAACAATTTTTGTTGAATACAGTATTTTGATCCTTTATTTATGTCTGATACTTAAACCATTCTATGTTTCCCACTTTGACGTCTAGATGTCACTTAATATGTCATATTACTCATATTACACGTCTGTTTGTATATCGGTTCCCAACTTCTAGTGTCATTAATATTTCTTTGTTTGGATATAGATATCGACATTTTGTAAAAGAAAAACATTAATAAATAAAAATTTTTTGGTTGAATTTTTTTAAAAACATATTCATTGGATTAAAAAAACTTTCTTTCATGCTTATCAAGAAAAAAAATGGGTGTTTAATTTATTTGTCAATTTTTATAAGCCATTTTAATTACACACCTAAAAATAGTGTTCCGGTATAAGAAGGAGCTTTTATGTTATTTATAAATTTTGTCAAATGCACAATGAATTTACCAGTTGAATTCATTTTTTAACGAATTGATGATTTCACTTTTAAACGATGAAAGACTGGTAGTATGGTAATCGTAAATACGTATATGATAGTAATATACAGCATAGTGTTAAAATAATTTAAAAAAATGGCTCATATAATTTGGGACACACTGTACAAATCAAAATCACATAGATAATGAATCAATGTATATAATTTTGATTTGATTGGATTCGATTTGATTTGTTTTTGCTTTCTTTGCCTCTTTATATTATTATTAGCCCTAATCAAATATTCTTCATGATATGTATGTGGTGTTTTTTTAACAATAGAACTGTGTGATTGAAGTTCATATCATAGTTTGTTCGTATAAATTACACACTGGAATCGTTTGATGTACTCTAACTGTAATTTTTTATATGGTTGTAGGCGGTCAAAATGTAGATTATAAGTTTTTGTACAGTTCTTGGTCATTAAATTCGAATCTTCGTAGATTCCAAGTTTGGATCAAAGAGTATGGGATAGAGGAGAAACTGAAATATAAGTTTTTAGTGACATCTTGAGTCTGTGGCAACCAACTATAAAGTTTGTCGGCCTTTACGGGGGCGACAAGGTAGTTGAATTACAAAATTTATAACAAAAAAGATTAATATACATTTATTAATATATATTTTGTTATAAATTCCACAGTCATTTATAAGAAAATATCCTGGTTTCGGATTTTCGTGAAAGCCTTACTCGGTAGAGGCGCTGAAACTCGTATACTACGATTTTACATTAGTTCTTATGGACAGTTTCCGCTCTATCCTATACTCTTTGGTTTCGATTTGTGGAAAATTTATCTTGTTGCGCTTTTCTCTTCTTGCAGTATTGTACAAGATTCTTGAGTGATATACAATACCGATAAAAAGGAAAAATTTTTAGATAAAAGAAAATTCGGTCAACAGTTTTTGTTTAAATATTTTGCAGCTTTTCGGTGTCCGAATGTTCCACCACCGGTACTCCACTACGTCGTAACCAGTTTTCTACTCCGCTGACTGACCATTGACTATTTCCACTTCTCAATTATGTTGCTATGGTATGCTAGTCCAAATCTGACTGATTAACTGTCTTCTCTGTGGTCCGCTGTCGTCTTATATACTCTGAATTTGGTGACGTGTTTCTTCTAATTTTTTCTGGAAAGTTCTTAGTGTTGTTTTCTTAAATTGTTTCTAGACGTTTCTGGTAGGTTCTCGAATATTAAACTATACAAGAAGTACTCCATTTCAGTAGACGAAGGACATATTTTTTTCAGAATTGTTTCTTCGTAACAAACGTAATATTTTTTCTAGATAGAACTGTTCCGTTTTCGGATTTCTGAGGAATTAGAAGTGACTGTAATGTATGCTTTTTTAGTTTTTTCCTTTAGGATTGGATAATTAGTTTGTATAAGTAGAATGTATTGGTGATTTTAATTTAATGACAAGGAACTGTACATCTAAGCTTGATTTTTTCTGTTTGGTTTTGGTCTTGATTACCTTACGTCCTTAAGCTAAAACCGCTAGATTTTTTTTCTTCGTTCAAGAAATCAATTAATGTAAAATTTTGTTTTTTATCTTAGTAATTTTAATTTGAAATTAAGTAATAAAATAAAAGGTGTTAATAAAACTCTTAAAGTCATTGGCATCATGTAAATGAAATACATACACTACCTTTTATTTTTCTATTTATATTACTAATATGCATTTTTAGAAAGATCGCTACGGGAATAATCGAAAACTATCCGCACTTGATCATATACTAATAAATATAAGTACACAATTTAACATTTTGTTACTTATCTGATCTATATACAATAGATATTTAAATAAATTATTTTTAAATAAATAGGTACTATGCAGTTCTTTAGACTGCTATTAACCGAATTGTATTTGTGATTGACTAAAAACTTTATAGGTAATAATTTTGGATTTATTATTGTCTTAAGGCAGCTACACACGTAACTGCAAGCTTGACAAGCATGCATGATCAAGCTTTTTGTACAAGCATGCTTGAGCGTTTGTATGATAATTTTGCATAATCATTTTGATTGTACAAGCGGCTTGAAGATTAATTGAATTTCAATTCTGCATGCTTCAACGCGTTAAATTGCGCAAGCAAAACTGACAAGTAAAGGTCCCGAGGCCGGACCTATCGATTTCGATGAAACTTAAATATATTGTAGAACACTACAAACTAAGGGACACGTATTTTTTTTTATCTGCGGAAAAACGGTTTGAAGGGGTGAAATCGCCCTCCAAAAATTGGGGTAAAAATTTAATTTTTCAAATATCTCGAAAACAGTAAGAGATAGAGCAAAAGTTTAAATTGGCGATATTACTCTTTTTTAAAGAGCTATCTATTGATATGCAATTTGTTCATATTACATCAACAGGGGTGGTTGGGGATTAAAATTTGGGGGTTAATTTTGCAAAAAGGGGGTGAAAAATAAACAATATAAAAATTTTGTTTACAGATTTGAAATCTACGTCAAAAAATCTAATTGACCTGTTTTTGCTCAATGCCCTAATATTAAGTCTAGGGGTAGTTAACTAGAGGGTGACTATGTCAAATAGTCGTACAATTTGGGTATTTCAAGAAGTTCTTCTTCATGGAAAATAGCTTAAGACAATTAGAATAACGTAGAAATGAAATTCTCGAATTCAAAATTGAGTTTGAGCAACATTGAAGAGGGGGTGAGTCACCCTCTTAAATTACATACTAGTTTATATACACTAATTTTTGCTATTAACACACTGATAGTGGGTAAAATAATGTCACAATAAGTAGTTCTGAAGTTGGACTATCATATGTAAGGTCTTTATTAGGTTTGTTTTTTTATGGATGTTATAGTTTTCCTTATCGAAAATTATCGATACCGAAAATTACATAACCTAACCTAAAATAACGAAACCTAATAAAAACCTTATATACGATAGTCTAACTTCAGAAACATCTATTGTGACATTATTACCCCCTGTCAGTGTGGTAATTGCAAAAATTAGTGTATGTAAATTAGTAGGTAATTTAAGAGGGTGACTCACCCCCTCTCCAATGTTGCTCAAACTCAATTTTGAATTCGAGAATTTCATTTCTACGTTATTCTAATTGTCTTAAGCTATTTTCCATGAAGAAGAACTTCTTGAAATACCTAAATAGTACGATTATTCGACACAGTCACCCTCTAGTTAACTACCCCTAGACTTAATATTAGGATATTGAGCAAAAACAGGTCAATTAGATTTTTTGACGTAGATTTCAAATCTGTAAACAAAATTTTTATATTGTTTATTTTTCACCCCCTTTTTGCAAAATTAACCCCCAAATTTTAACCCCCAACCACCCCTGTTGATATAATTTGAACAAATTGCATATCAATAGATAGCTCTTTAAAAAAGAGTAATATCCCCAATTTAAACTTTTGCTCTATCTCTTACTGTTTTCGAGATATTTGAAAAATTAAATTTTTACCCCAATTTTTGGAGGGCGATTTCACCCCTTCAAACCGTTTTTCCGCAGATAAAAAAAAATACGTGTCCCTTAGTTTTTAGTGTTCTACAACATATTTAAGTTTCATCAAAATCGATAGGTCCGGCCTCGGGACCTTTACTTGTGAGTGTGTGTACCAATGTGCAAGATTGTACAAGCCGATATTAATCTTGTATGAGATCTGTTTGTTACATCTTCCTATTTATGATGTCAATCTGATTGTTAAAACATCATGTCTAGTGATTTAAAAATAAACCGCGAATTACTTGAAGATTTTATTCATATATACCAAAGTCAGGAATGTCTTTGGCGTATCAAATCGAAGGAATACCATGATAAAGTGAAGAGAGATACAACATAGGATATATTATTGAAACAATATAAGTTAATTGATGTCAACGCTGATAAGAATACAGTTATAAAAAAAATAAATTCCTTTAGAGGACAAATTATAAAAGAGAAATGAATTTTTCTTATTTATATAAATAAGGACAAAAGCAGCTAAAGCGAGCGCATCGCCGTTCGAACTCGACATTTTTTAAGAACAAACTGGCGTTTGTGCAAGCATGCTTGAACCGTGTGGTGGCGAAGGGAATTTGTGCATGCTTGTACAAAAAGCTTGATCATGCATGCTTGTCAAGCTTGCAGTTACGTGTGTAAGCCACCTTTAAAATATATTCTTGAATATGTAGATAATTTGTGAGTAAATTCGTACAATTGGATCACGGTTACTTCGAATAGAGTACACACTCTGAATAATGCCGCTCTCGGTAAGAGTGTTACTCCCTCCGCCATACGGTTTTATTTCGAGTGAGATTTTCAAACAAACCAGTGGCCCCATTCGAATTATACGTAGTTGTCGACTACCCATACAGCCCATATTTAGATTATAATATAGGTACGTAGTCTGTATTTGATTATACGTAGACCGTCATATTTTTTTTAACCCTAGAATCATACGTACTCGTCAAAACGACGAACGAACTTCTCTACCTGCTCCAATACTACAACTTGTCGTTGCCTGCTTGCTGTGAAACTTCTGTTATCTAATTTATTTGTTATTATAACACATAAGACGTATAAATTTTGTTTATAGCTATTGTCGTTTTTTCTTATACTGAAATAGTGTGCGTCAAAAGGACGACGATGTATGATTAACCGATGTTTTTTTTTTAAAGATTTTATACTCCACATATAAAAGTTTTCCTAATTTTTCTAAAATTTATTAAAGATATGGATGTTATAATTAATTTATTCAATGATTATGATAATGTGAAAGATGATTACAGCTGTTTGACTTATAGAGACGACATAATACTGAAATTTTAATATATTGAATCGAAAACTAAAGAATGCGTGTCGAATGACTCAATAAAATATTAACAATTAATTTTGTGGAAAATATTTTAATTTTTATTATTTTTTGAGATCTTATTCGAAAAATTACTAACAAATTTTAGAAAATTTACAAATGTGCCTAATGGGGAAATAACTACATATCTATAGGAATATTTATGACAGAAATTTCACATTCTGTAAAGTCACACATGTCCACTGACTCATAATAGTTCATAAATTAATTATTTGAAAGACATGTTTTATGATACAATTGATGTATTTATCTATTTTTTAATTTTTATAATGAAAATATGCTTTGATAAAAAGATTAAAAAAATTAATAAATATTTATATTAAGAAATTTTTCCAAATCTAATTTTTTTTAAATATTTTGTTCGCTGCTTTATAGTATTCTTATGTAAAAAAAAAAATGTTTTTTGCAAATAAACTCGAGAACTCCCCGTAAAAAATCCATTCGTCAAAATGATGCCCATGTATGATTAACTTGACTCGTAGACCAACGCAACGTATGATTCTAGGGTTAATACGAGTTTTAAGCATCACGAATTTTTTAATTTGTACCCCATTCCAAAAAATATATCCGTCGTAAAAAATTAAAAAATTTTTTTTCTTTTTAACCACTGAGGGAAGAGTATGCGACTAAAGTAATAGTACAACTTCGCCCTACTGTACAAATTTTGGATTTTTTAGACTATGTACTGTAATTTGTACTTAAAACGTTAGTAATAGATGTCATTACAACTTCAATTTGAACTTAAAAACCGTGAACATTATCCGCACACTATGTATTATTAAAATACAAAACGTGATTGCCATGTGTGTTGATTTTTTGATAACTTTTTCGTTTAACAGTGAATTGATGTTGCAATAATACTTGAAAGAGTAAAAAAACAAAAGGGGGAAATGTTATTTGAAAGTTATTTCATTAATATACCTACAACAAACAAACAATGGTAAATGATGTATGAAAAAAAAAATATTAATATGTATCTCTCTTAAATATTTATTTTGCTATTATCTTTATTATTAAATCTTTATTGTAATTTCGATTTCAATGAGATACATCATAAGTATTGTAATAAAAATTTACCGCGATTAATTGAAATGCTAAATGCTATTTTTTTTTCATTTTTTGATTATGATGAGTCATTTATTTGACCATTTTATTTATTTTTTTTTATTTTTCTAAATCTTGTTTGTGTAATTATGTAAATATATTTTTTCCTAAATTTTTAGTAATGAAGTTGATTAATACTCGTAGATTTGTGTCAATGTACATTTATACTAAAAGTTTTGGATATGTGTGTATCTATTACCTATAGAAGCTAAGGAAGTCAAAAGTTTCTTAATAGCGAAATATATTATTTGACGGAAAAACTAATAATGGTTGTTAGAGCTAGGTTTAATATTGATTTTTAGTGAGAGGCGATCACAGAGCAGTGAACTCCAAATCGTATTCCACCTCGATAGCATTTCCTTTTCCCTAGCAGTATAGGGAAACGTCGTTTCCTGCAATTAAAAAAGTTTGACTTTTTAAAGTGTCGGGTGCCATTGGTAGCCTCGATACTAATGGTTTTATTGCATTCTCTGTTGTACCGGAAATGAACAAAAAAATAAATAAATAAATAAAACTGAATGTTCCTTTTATCCGAAAAATTTATTATCTTCATATCTTCAAGGTTGCGTCAAAAAAAAATTCAAAACTTCCTTAATTTTTATTTTTTCAGTAAATCTACTACTATTTTTAAAAAAAAAAGAATTATTGAAGACTGGAAAACGATTTTTGCCGGTTTTTTCCAAAATTATTGAGTAAAAAATCTAAAAATTTGATTCTTTTTAGGATTTTAGGTGCCCGTGCTAATAATAGCCTTTGTAGTGGTAAATCGTTTACACTTTCGGTGTTGTTGAAAAAAAATTGTATTTTAAATTGGAAAAGTTTTTTCAATAAAGTCACGGAAAATCTCAAATATTACCTGGAAAATCGGGAAAAGTCAGAAAAATTTGGTTTTAGAAAACGCGTGGCCACCTTATTGTTCTACGCGGTGCCGCGACTAGTGAATCGCAGACAGTTCAACCACGACAGTTCAACCTCGAGAGTCCAACCGACGACAGATCAACCTAACGATAGATCAACCTAACGACAAATCGACCGACGACAGATCAACCGACGACAATTGAACCTAACGACATTTTAACTGAAGACCATTTAACCTTTGTACAATCTGCTAACTAATAAGAACAAAATTATTTGAATTTTATCTAACAATAAAATTTGCCTCCCTTGAGACTTGAGACTAAATATACACAATTAAGGGTATATTATTTGGTTGGGTTGTGTTGGATTTGGTTACCTTTCATTGAATTCGATTACTTTAGGTGTTGTTTGGTTAGGTTAGCCTGTTAAGTTGTATTTGGTTACGTTAGGTTGGGTTTGTTTATAATTTGTTGAGTTCGGTTAGTTTAGACTGGTTTTGGTTAGGTTAGGTCGGATTTGTTTACAATTTGTTGAGTTCGATTAGTTTTAGTTTGGTTAGGTTAGGTTGGGTTTGTTTATGATTTGTTGATTTCGGTTAATTCAAGTTGGGTTTGGTTAAGTTTATATATAATTTATTGAGTTCAGTTAGTTTAGGTTGAGTTTGATCAGTTAGGTTTTATTTAGTTGTGTTTGATTAGGTTAGGTTGGGTTTGTTTATAATTTGTTGAGTTCGGTTAGTTTAGGCTAGTTTTGGTTAGGTTAGGTTGGGTTTGTTTATTATTTATTGAGTTCGGTTAGCTCATGTTGGGTTTGGTTATGTTAGGTTGTTTTATATTAGGTTAGGATAAGTTTATTTATAATTTGTGAATTCTTTGAGCTCAGAGTGGTTTTGGTTAGGTTAGGTTAAGTTTGTTTATAATTTACTGAGTTGGATTAGTTCGAGTTCGGTTTGGTTACGTTAGGTTATATTAGGTTAGATTATGATGGGTTATTTATAATTTATTGAATTCGGTTAGTTTAGGTTGGGTTTGGTTAAGTCAGATTTTATTTGGTTGTTTTGTTATGTTAGGTTACTTTTACTTATGATTTGTTGAGTTTGATTCGTTTAGGTTGGGTTTGGTTAGGTTAGGTTGGATTTGTTTATAATTTATTGAGTTGGGTTAGTTCAGGTTGGATTTAGTTAATTTATATATTAGTGTTAAGCAGTTAAAATGTCCTGTGATTTAATTGTTCTTCGGTTCAATTGTCGTTTGGTTAAACTGTCGTTCGGCTGAACTATCTGAAGGTTGAATTTTCATCGGCTAATCTGTCGTTAGGTTGAATTGTCGTCGGTTGCTCCGTCGTCAGGTTGAACTGTCGTCGATCGAACTGTCGCGGTTTAACTGTCGCGGTTGAACTGTCCGCGGTTTACTTGTTACAGAACCGTTCTACGCATACATTTACTAAGTTTAATCGAAACTCATTGTCAGAATTGTAAGATAAATAAGTGCTTAGCTATCTTTATAAAAATATGATTTTTTTAATCAATGCCTTTACTATAGTACAGGGGTAGCATGTGGCCCGCCTTCAACTTGTTTTGACTCGCGAGATTCATCACACTTATACAAAATATTATTATTTTATAATGACCAAGGTAGTGAAAATCAAGGTATTAAAAAAATACATTACAAATAGTGGGTCTGAATCTAATATGGGAACACATAATTTTATATGCGGCCCGCGGAGTCATGATGCGCTTCTAAAGTGACTCGCAAGATCATTTGCGTTGGCCACCCCTGCTATAGTATTTTGCAGTGTAAATATTAGATTCTAATTTTTGAAAATGTTTTATGAATAGGGGAAGTTGGGGCAAGACGGAGTATCCCCATTTTTACACTACCGGAACGTACTAATCTCAAGTAAATATTAATGTTCTTTCTGTCCTCTCAATTAGTGATGAGCAAATGCAAGACCAAGACCAAGACTGCCAAGTCTTGGTCTTGGTCTTGTTCTTGCAAAATGTAGTCTTGGTCTTGGTATTGCTAAAAAATCTTGCACTTTCTTGCATTTTTTTATTAGCGAATTTTTTCTTTCAAAAATCAGAATTTTCTCTCTTTACGGTGTTAATTATACTTTCAAACTATTTAAATAGTTTAGCAAGAGTCTTGCTTTTTTCTTGCTTTTGTCTTGGTCCTGCTCACTTGAGTCTTGGTATTGGTCTTGCAGCTATACTTATAGTCCTGGTCTTAGTCTTGCTCTTGGTATACATAATCTTGGTCTTGGTCTTGCAAAAATGCAAGACCAAGACAAGATTGCAAGACAAAGACTAATTTTTTTTCATCACTACTCTCAATTACTACATTCGTAAGTTAGAGCCAAAAAGCTACATCCAGCAGAGAGTGAATGTCTAAGTTTTATTTATCATAAAAATTTAACTATTCCATCTTGCCCCATCTTTCCCTATGGTTTTGGATGGATCTCTTTACCTATTAATTAAATACTATTTTGTAACGATATTGTAAATTTTACTAATTTTATATATAAAAAAAAAAAATTAACTATGTTAACTGAGTGCTTTAAAAATGAAATATACCTGTCATAATTTTTTTATTTTGCGGGACAAAACATCCAGACGATCAAACGTCAGTGCACCGGCACCGCTCGGCTCGTGTAATAACACGAAGCGGATAGAGCGATCGTTGCTGTTGCTGTGTTGAAGGGTGTGTCGTCCTTATGGCTGACTATTAAAAGCATTAACCAACCAACCACCCTAGCAATCTAGTAGTTGCACTCCAGTGAGCTATTGGTGAGACGGGAATATACGTATATATAGTAGAGGAGATACCTACATGTTACAGTAGGTGTAATAAAGTTATATACGAACCGCGGCATTAATAAAGATGGAAAACAGTTTAGGGGCTGGCAAAGATGACTGTGTGTATGTAGTTTTTGCAATTGATATTGAGGCCCGTTCAAAAAATGTGAGTGATGACAACTGTTACTAAAGGTGTTCGGATCCGAAAAGATATTAATTATTCACTTGCTGTCTGTCTATGTATTCTTTAATTTTTTAGAAAAAAAAAATGTATACATATACGACATTACAGCGACTGGCTGCCTAAATATCCATGAATTTAATATAAAAAATTGATTTTTTTTCCTATCTACTAGTTTTAGTCTGTGAGACTGTGACTTCCCCCACGTGAAGTCGTTGAAGGTAGGGATGTTATGGATATGAAATTTCGGATACGGATACGGATATTTAAAAACATTTTTTTCGGTTTCGATTTCGGTTAGGGATATATAATAATATCGGATAGTGTTTCGGATACGGTTACGGTTACGGATAATTACTTTTAGTGAACTTTCTTTTTTTAGGAAAACGGGGAAAATTGTACCGAAAGAAGTGGAGACCAGACACGAATCAACAAAAATCTATCAAAAGAAGCACATGTAGCAAAAATTGTCTTCGATTTAACTCAGTTTTCCAATGGCAGTTGTCTGTTATTATCCGAAACAAATCCAAAACTTTTATTTTCGGATACGGTTTCAGTTACGGATAATTAATATTTCGGATATCCGGTAGTTTCGGTTACGGTTACGGATATCCATAACATCCCTAATTGAAGGTCGGCTAGTTTCCCCTATTTCACCCCCTCCCCCTTAGGATGCGAATTTCCAGAAATCCATTCTTAGTGTGCACCTACGTTATATAAGGTACCTCTGTGCAAAATTTCGGGTTCCCAGACATAACAGTTTTCTATATAATTTTTTTTTATCTCCTACTTTACTCCATTAGGTGATGAATTTTCACATTTCAAGTATCCTGCAGTACTTTCGAGATTAAGCCGAATCCAACGACACCTTCTTTATCAAAATCCATTAAGCCGTTTAGGCTTCAGGTTGCGTTACGTAAACAGACATATTTACATACAGACATTCATATATATATATATATATATATATATATATATATATATATATATATATATATATATATATATATATATATATATATAAACCAAAAAGGGTATACATACTCATATTTATATATGTATTTATAGTCCAATAGCACTAATTTTAAGTCCTATCTCACTAAAAATTAATTTTAGAATTGATATAAAAAATTTTTAAGAGATTCTTGTAGGGATTACCGAGGAGAACATTTGTGCAAAATGTGAACTCCCGGAAATGTTTTTTTATATTGTTTAAACAATATTGAAAATTCATAAATAGCGTTTTTGACCTTTCACCGCTTACGTAGCGAAAACGGTGATAGATACATTAAAAAGTGTTAAGACCTTTTTTTGTAGAGATTCGAATTCTTTACAAAAAAGTCAGCGAGAGCACCTGTCTATCTTGTACAGGTGAAAAGATACAGCGCTCCAAACGCGCACTCAAAAAAAAAAACAATTTTTTTTCGCCGAATTCCAATATTTTCAAACATTTAGAGAAAAAAAGTATTCTTGGCATTTTTCTCTAAAATTGAAAATAAAGAAATTAGGAAAAATAAAGGGCCCCGATGGGACAGGACTAGTGCGATAGAGACAGCGCGATATATTAGCGCTCGTCGCACTCACGGTAACATTTTCTACTCATAGCGCATGTTCGTGGGACTCCGCCTACCAAAGAAAAGAAAAAAACATAGCGTGTAAACTGTGAGCGGAAAGAAGAGAGGCAATATGTAAAATTCCAAGAATTATACGAAGCAACTGACGTCACAAGGTCAGTGTTTTCTCCACAAACTATTAGAGATAGGAGTCTCCTATCTCTAAAAGAAGACTCCTATCTCTAATAGTTTGTGGAGAAAACACTGACCTTGTGACGTCAGTTGCTTCGTATAATTCTTGGAATTTTACATATTGCCTCTCTTCTTTCCGCTCACAGTTTACACGCTATGTTTTTTTCTTTTCTTTGGTAGGCGGAGTCCCACGAACATGCGCTGTGAGTAGAAAATGTTACCGTGAGTGCGACGAGCGCTAATATATCGCGCTGTCTCTATCGCACTAGTCCTGTCCCATTGGGGCCCTTTATTTTTCCTAATTTCTTTATTTTCAATTTTAGAGAAAAATGCCAAGAATACTTTTTTTCTCTAAATGTTTGAAAATATTGGAATTCGGCGAAAAAAACTTGTTTTTTTTTTTCGGGGAGATTATTCCGCAGACTATTAGAGATAGGGGTAAGAGGATGGTATACTTTTTTTTGTAGAATCGAAAGATCTACAATTTTTATTTGAAAAAATTTTCCATATCTCGCACACTTCGCGAGATAATTGGAAAATAAACTTTTCAGGGGTTGTTTCTACCCTTGTTCGGGGTCGGAGCACTTTTTTTCATAGGGAGAATTGTTCTTAGTGACTTTAAGAACATTCCCTCCAATTTTCATCCATATACGCCAATTTCCCGATTTCAGCACAAATTTCACTGGACTAATAAATATTAAAATATCTGTAACTTAGCAAGTTACAGGAGATTGTGTTACGTATGTCGGGCTGTAAGATTTGTTTGGGTATTAATTGGAAAGCGAATGCTTAAGTGTAGAACAATTTTTTAGGTCACGGTCATTTGAATTAAAAAAAAAAATTTACTAACGACGTCATCATGGTGGTGGCCGTGGACAATTTGAATATTAGAAGGAGCGCAGAACCTGTTATTGTTTCTTGTCACGCTAAATTGTGTGACCTCGCATATATGTTGCGTGCATTGTCTTTAGTTTCACTGCTTTTTTTTACGATCTGTTAAAATGGCCTGGTTGAGCCTGCTGGCCAAATTACATCGAAAAGAATTACATAGGAAACTCCCATTACGCAATCCACTGGGACCAAATTGCTAAATGAGAAAGTCATAGACCACGGGCGTCAATGTTTCTGATTTATATATTTGTATGATTTACTGTTACAAACTACTACTTAGACACTAACACATTCAAACATATTTGCCTTAAAACACGGAGGGGTGCCGTTATACACATCTTGTGTGCGACGAAATTGCTAAATGGGAGCGTGTAATATGGGACTTTGCTATGTACTTACCTTTCAATGATTCAACATTCGTGTTGAATAATTTTCTGAACAGTAGTGTAAACAGAAGCTAGAATTTATTTAACCTTTAACCTCGGCGGGTGGCGGTACTAGCAGTCACAATTTTATTTCACTTCAGTTCACTTTGGTGGTGGTAGGGTTAGTGAATGCCACACCTAGTGGCACATAAACGTGCCCAATGTACAGACAGACACATATTGTGTCTAAATGCAGTTAAAGCCAAACCGAAAATGAGGGTTACATTTTCCAATATGCACGCGCTACCGATTCATATGAAAAGAAGCCAGCGACTAGGATGTTTAATTTTTCACGGCTCTGTGAACATAAATTTAATACAATTTTTTTTTTTATTCAAACATTTTTATACAAACTTTATTTTTTTTCAAATCAGTCAATATGTTAGTTTGCCTGTCGGTAGGTACTTATTTAATTATTTTATTTATTTTTTTTCATGCGTGATGCGCTTTCAAAAGTTATTAGAATTTATTTATTTCAAACAATTTCGCGTAGAAAGTGTTTACTTGATTCGTTTATACACGTGTACCTACGTAGTTAATTGGGTTTGAATCGAGTTAAACTATTTACATGTTTGTTAAAAAATCTACCTATAAATTTAAGGGGTTACGTGAGTTTCGAAGCCAAAAAAAAGGATATTTCCACTTGATTTTTTTTTTTATTATATAAATTATTTTATTCAAAATGTAAGCATTTGGGAAATTCTATCAAAAGAAGCACATGCAGCAAAAATTGTCTTCGATTTAACTCAGTTTTCCAATAGCAGTTGTCTGTTATTATCCGAAACAAATCCGAAACTTTTATTTTCGGATACGGTTTCAGTTACGGATAATTAATTATTTCGGATATCCGGTAGTTTCGGTTACGGTTACGGATATCCATAACATCCCTAGTTGAAGGTCGGCTAGTTTCCCTTATTCCCCCCCCCCCCCCTTAGGATGTGAATTTTCAGAAATCCTTTCCAGAAATATAAGGTACCTCTGTGCAAAATTTTGCGTTTCAAAATGTAAGCATTTGGAAAATTTAGCCAGAAGGACCTGGTTTTATCGAAGACCCTTCAAATAGTGTCCTCGTGGTGGTCAAAATAACTCATGATAGCTTTATCTGAAATTAAAAAATCAAATTTTTTCTGTTAGTAGATAAATATAGCTCGTGTTTAAACGAAGGATTTAAAAAAAATTTTAATTTAGATTTTTGGCAGAGCTATATACAAAATAGTTCAATTTTTGGTACAATTTACACTACGTATAGCCTTGTAAAATTAGTTGTGCTATTTTGAAGAAGTGTGCAAAATTTCAATAAGATCGATGCATTAGTATTTGAAAAAACCGTATCCACCGACTTCAAAAATAGGGTTTTGAAAAAAATATGATTGAAGTTTTAAGCAAAGGTTGATCGTTCTAAACGGTGGAATTCCTAAAGACTCTCTCTCCTAGACTTTAACTCCGATTGACTTAAAACTTAAGATATTCTATAGTAGACATATTATACTATTAGATAATAGAAAAAAAATTGTATAATTTATATAAGTAGTTTCTTTAATTTATTGTTGGTTTAAATTTTATTAATTATTTTTTGGAGGAGATTGATTGGGTTAATTGTTAGAAGTAGTAAAATGTAAAAAGCTCTAAAGGAAAACGTTTGGAAATGAACTTGAAGTGTTACCCCTAGTGATGAGCAAATGCAAGACCAAGACCAAGACTTGGCAGTCTTGGTCTTGGTCTTGTTCTTGCATTAAGAATCTTGGTCTTGGTCTTGCTAGAGCAGTTTGAGTCTTGGTCTTGGTCTTGGTCTTGCAAAATGCAGTCTTGGTATTGGTCTTGGTCTTGGTATTGTTAAAAATCTTGCACTTTCTTGCATTTTTTTATTAGCGAATTTTTTTCTTTTAAAATCAGAATTTTCTCTCTTTACGGTATTAATTATACTTTTAAACTATTTAAATAATTTAGCAAGAGTCTTGCTTTTTTCTTGCTATAGTCTTGGTCTTGCTCACTTGAGTCTTGGTATTGGTCTTGCAACCATACTTATAGTCTTGGTCTTGGTCTTGCAAAATGCAGTCTTGGTCTTGGTCTTGGTCTTGCAAAAAATGCAAGACCAAAACAAGACTGCAAGACCAAGACTAATTTTGCTCATCACTAGTTACCCCTTAACGTCTTCTTACTCTTTTTAGCACCCACAGCTTTGACGAATATGCGTAATTCTGTCTATAGTTGTTCATTTATTAGGGCATTTTCACACTGTCAATTTCAATAAGGCGAACGGTGAACGGCGCTGATTTGAAGTCGATTTTATTTTTTTATTAAAAAGTTTTTATTTTTCCTTTTTGTAATAATTTTAATACTTAAACATAACTAGGATATTTTTAAATTTTACAAAATATGGCTTTTTGAAAACATGTCACGCATAACACCTTTGTCAACTGGCCTCTTGAATTGTGAAATTTTTTAAAATTCAGTTCATTGTCATTAATTAAATTCCACAATTTCTATAGGATTTACACTTATGTATTGCTAATTGGATAACATCTTGCCTATACTTCTGTCCTACTCTCTTTTCTTATATATGTATATTTTTTTTATAGGATTAAGATTATTTACCATATTCTGACAGCTGTTGAACAACTGGGTTACTGAAACTATTTTCTTCAATTCAGGTGTTATAATTTTATTATAATTTCTTATATTAATTAGTTGTCAAATGTTAATTTATTTTAAAAATATATTTTTAAAGATCTTTTCTTAACTATGTACATTTGCATATTAATTACTGAGTAATTTGTCGATAATTAAAAATCTGTTTTTCTTAAATAGTATTAATTATAATTTTTTTATCATTAATTACTAAAAATTAAATTTGTTTATTTATTTTTATTCTTTTTGAAGTATGTTAGCCATTTTTTTTTGTTGTTTCCGTAATTAAAATTGAAATTTTGTTGAATGTAGCTAAATAAAATGTGATCGTAAAGCATGAAGAGTGTTAAAAATGTACTGACAATGCTTAAGTGTAAGCCAAATGAGAGTAAATTCGCTTCTGCGTTGCGCAAATGAAATAGAAAGTGCAAAAATATATTACTTTTAAAAAATCGTTTTGATTTCGAAACTAATTCTAAAAATTTGATTTGATAAAGACTTTTGGTGTTGCTCCAAACATAAAGAAATTTCAACTTTAGGCATCCTTAAGAAGATTAAATTGCTACGAATTATAATGATGAAAATCAGTTGAAGCAAATAAAATTGGATACTTATATATTTTAAAATAAACAAAAAATGATTAAAATAATTTCATGTTATAGCCTACACCAGTGATTCCTAAAGTGGTATGTACTCTATATCGACTCCTAGGAATCGATGAGGACCTGAAAACTGTCCACGTCGGCGAAGAAAACAATTGGGGTTCCATGAGATGTATATAGGGGTCTACAACAGTAGAGTAAATCTACAGCGGAGTATGTTTGTTTGCTTATCCTAAAATGAGAAGTTGGTGAGGTTTTTCTTTGGCTCGCCATCGACATTTTACAGTGCGGTTGGTTTTTTTGCTTGTCCTAAAATGATAAGTTGACAGTTGATAACTTTCTTATTGCTCGTCACCGACATTTTTCCTGAGGAATAAAGGAAGTTATATTTCCGTAAGTTGTTGAATTTGTACAGAGGGTCTATCTAAAACCGAAAGCCATGATAAGTCGTCTATGACACAAAAAAGTTTGGGAACCACTGGCCTACGCTCTTAAAATGATTTATTTGTTTAAACATTAAAAATTTCTTCGATGTTTTTTCTTTGAATCAAAAGAATATTTCTTTGACTACCGAGAAAAAAGTGAAAGAAAAATATGGTCTTATCCAAAAATTTGAACAAATAAAATTGTTATGAGAGTGTATTATTATTAATAAGAAAAATGCATTAATTAGTGATATACATACAATATGTACTCTTATAAAAATGGGGAATTTTCGTTATAATCCAATGAAAAATAATGCTAAAAACATGTAAGTCTATTTTAACATCTACAAGAAGTTTAAAAATGACTAAGAGAAGCTTTGTTAAAAATATTCTTTTTGAAATAAATGAACTATTTAACTTAAAATCTAGCAATGTCTGGCAATGTCGTATTAAATGAAACATGAAAAGATTTAAAAATAAAATCTATCTAATTATCTACAATTAATTATGTGAAAAATAAAATCATTTATAGCCTACAAAATTGTAGCTTAGCATTAAAAAATTTCCAAAAATCGGGATTTTTATTTTTAAAACTATGCACACAAAACCACACTGTACAAACCCAACGACATTAATGATTTGTTGTTAAAATTGTTTGCAGTTTACTCAGTTTGCTGTTAGTATTTTATTAACTTTGGAACAATTATTCAGTTTTTGGTATAAAAATATCGAAATTCCTTATAGAAATTTGATCTATATTTCAGAATGCTCTTTCCAAACACTCTTACCATCTTAATAGAACAAAATGACATTATACTTGATGGCGTTATAGACACCTATTTTTATTTTTGCCAATTGAAAATTATTCAGACGGTATTAGATTTCGCTATTCGCTTCGACATGATATGATTTATTCCCAATCCCTTGGTGCCATTCTGATTCATATTTTTAATTTCCATTGAACAAAAGATAGTCACTGCGCATATGCTTACTCGCAAAGGCACTGTTATTGTGGTCTGAAGGTGTATGAACACTTGTGCTATTAAATGCCGGAAAACATTTATAATAACGGAATATTTCGTACGCGGTTCTATGCATTACATGGTGGAAGTGTGTACAATATCTATTAATTGATACGTTTTATTGTCATTGAGTGTAATGAACACAATGGTAATGTGTGTCCAGCGGTCCTCAAACATTTTTTTTTCATGCAAATCAAACTGGTAACTATTTTTTAGTGAATTGAAAATATACCGTCAAACCGGGCTATTTGAAAACGGTGGGGCTATTTGGAACAAAAAAAAAAAGATTTAAACTCTTAAAGAAGAGTTTTAAAAAAGATTTAAACTCTTAAAGAACATCCCCTATTAAAGACGCATTAATGTTATGAATCGTTCAGAAATCAAGCCGATATAAGAGCTTAAATCTTTTTCTTTTTTTTTTTTTGTTCCAAATAGCCCCACCGTTTTCAAATAGACTCGTTTGACGGTACATAAATAGAAAGTAGCTGTAGAATTGTTTGATGTACATATTTTTTCCGATCTGTCTCATGTTTCGTGTCAGTGTTCAACCCGCATGGTATTAATCAGAAAGGTGAATAGGCTTAACTATCAAGGGGTAGCCAAGCCATTAATAAGTAAAACTTGATCTGAATCGGTTCAGTGGATTTCTAGTTATGGGTAGAGATATGCACACTGTACAAATAAGACGGTTGCATTACAAATTAAGTATAGTGAAACTTCTGAACAATATCTAGAATTCTATTTTTTAGAAGATCAGTTGATTAGCCTAAAACTTAGGGTGTCTACACAATCAATGAAATAAGAAATAAGGAATAAGAAGTATGCCATTTAGTAACGTTGAGTGGAACTTTAACGTAACTGCTCATAGATATAAATATGTAGGTACTTTTGTACGTCAAAATTCGTGATTTTTTTCACTTTAGTGACAAAAAAAGTCATCACGAACGTTATTTTTTCATGAATTTTGATGTACAAAAATCAAAAATACCTAAATACATATACCTATGGCCAGTTACGTTAAGTTCCATTCAACGTCACTAGATGGCATAGTTCTTATTCCTTATTTCTTATTTCTTATTCCTTATTTCATTGATTGTGTATGACCCATTAGTCTTAGAAGAATCCCCCTAAATTGATTACGTTTTTTTCTAGTTAATTTTATTTCATAGAAATTTTTTTTCTAGGTCTTTAGTTTATTTTTTTTTCTGCTGATTTTTTTCTGGCGATTAGTGAAAATTTTTTATCTCTTTCATTTTTTGTGTGACTGTCTCCCATCCTCCCACCCCGAAGCTTGGCTGTATATGCGCTTGATATCACATGATTTTTGTAATGGTTAGACCTCTCCCCTCCCTATGTTTTTTGTAGTCCTTCCCTACATAGTAACATCACATTGTGATTTCGACGAAATAATATAAAAATTACAAGTTACACAAAATATTCATCCTCTTTACCTCTAAATATTTTACCTCTTTTTCTGTTAGCGCGAGACGTAACATGTGGGTGGCTTCTACAACTTTCACTCTGGAACCTAGGCCATAACATGAATTTCACTGGTTCGGCGCACACTAGTTCGCTCCCGCGGTCAGATAACCCTGAAGGGTCATATATGTACTAGTTCGCTCCCGTGACCGTATACTAGTTCGCTCCCGTAACTATATGCTAATGCGATTAAGGTTCATTCTAAGAACCCAAAGAAAGAGAAATTACACAAATTGAACAGCAAAATAAGAATGTTTTTATTTGTGTTTTATAACTTAATATTAAATACATTATAAATTTGGTGTAAATTTATATGACATAAATTTTACAAAGCCGAATCTACTTATTACATTTTGTTTCAGTAATGATATTTTTCTTTCTACAAATTCCTTACGTAAATTAACTGGCTTAAGATACACTTTTTTGTGCCTTTATTTAAATGTTTTTATGTTCTTATGAAAATTATATTTATAACTATTTACAGTTAACTATTATTTACAGATTGGTAGTTAAACTAGTTTTATTTTCAACTGATTGACCACAAATAATAACTAATGTGCGAATATTTGCTTTTCATCTTACTATATGGAATATCCCCACCGTCATTTAGGTAATTAATTTTTCAGTAGATTTTCAAGATAATATTAAAATCTGACCGCGGGAGCGAACTAGTATGCACCCCACTGGTTGGGGAAAAGATTGTGCATATTTTGTTTCATTTTATTTATACGATTAGTTTTTCAAAATTTCGACGCTTCAAAAATTCTAATTAGAGTTTCAGTAATTTCTCTTTAACCGGTGATGACTTGTATGCTATATCTGTGACAAGCTAATTCAACTAAAATCAAAGTAATTTCACTACCTCTTATTCGTGATATGTATTGCGATTTTGATCTAGTTTACAACTGTCTGAAACTTTAAATTTCAGACATTAAATCTATTCAAAAAAAAATTTAGAAATGATTTATTAAAATTTAATAGCCCACTTTTTCTTACTGAGTAAATGCGATTAAAATTACTGGTTACAGTTTAAAGAAAATAAAAATTTATATAACAATTACACTGAATGTTGCAATATTTTTTTATTTACGTATGGTATGGTTGAATTCGTGAATTATCAGCCCGGCTAGCCGCAACTACATATTAATACTATTTTATTATATCTTTATCTCTGTCATTTTTGCACATTTTCTCTTTCTCTCGTACTATTTATTCGCATTTGTCTTTCTGTCTGTTCATACATGGAACAAATACTTAATTAAATTTGAAATATTATGTGTATACGCTGTGAACACGCGCGCCATTTTATTAAGGTAGATTAAATGTTAGCTGGAGAGTCAGAAAGTATTAAATAAAACCATACAAAAAATATTATAATGATGATGTAAATTTAAAATAATTGTGTCGATAACCTTTTTACGTATAAAAAAACAAAATAAATATAGGTACAAATAAAAAAATGTATTTTGAATACAATAAAAGTTATTTATAATGAGCATATTTTAGGAGATTATGAAATACACCGATCGCAATATCTTGTATGTTCGATTCACACTATACGTCCCGTCACCGCCACGTCACGTTTACGTTACGTTCCGTCAATTTTGATGTGCATTCACACTTTCAGTTCAGTTTCCGTCCCGTTTCGGTTAAGTATGTACGTAGTACACGAATATGTCTATGTGGTCAGTTAAAAAGTTTACTATTATTAGGGTTGCCATCTTTTTTTAAGGCAAAAAAGTATTTTTCGGTTTTTTAGCAAAAATAAAAAGTACAGTTAGTAAAAAAAGTACGCATTAAATTTTTATATTTATTATTTATGGACAAATTTGGAATGTAACGTTTTTTTTTTTTTTTTGCTCGTCACTTTAAGTAAATTCGTTTTTTTTTTTTGCTCGACACTATGTAAATTTGTAATTGAACGTTTTTTTTTTTTTTTTTTTTGCTCCTCACTTTATGCTTACTAAATTTTTTCCCATAAAAAAGTATTTTAGCGTACTTTTATTCCTTTCTAAAGTACAAAGTATGTTTGTCTAAAAAAAAGTACAAGACTTTTTAAAAAAGTACGGGAGGCAACCTTAGCTATTATCGCAATAATATTTGATGATGAAGGACAAAAAAATGCGCATCAAGAAAGTTCGGGTACATGAAATTTAAAAAAAAATGAATTATCTAGATTAATTTCACACTTTATTTGATTTCTTAAGAATGATCAAATCAAATTCTATAACTAAATAATTTAGAATGTCAGTTTAACAATTTATTTGATAAAATAAAACATAATATTACAAAAAATTTAGAAAAGAAATTTTAGTATAGCGAGTTTTCAGCTATAAAAATTACCTCATTTTTGAAGCTAAGTATTTCGTAAACGGAGCTTAAAAATGAAAAAATGGTAAATGAAATCTTAACTTTACATTTGAGAGCGGTTTCTAGCGATATCCAACACGATGTGGTACGAGAGAAAAAATTGTCATCTTCACTTCCAATACGGAAAAGTACCTAAAAGTGTTTTTTTCTTGCTCTTTATTAATTGAGATCTATACCTGGTACATGTACATGCAAAATTTCATGAAATTATAAGAGTTTCGACATTTCGAAATTCTAGAATAACAAACAATATAAATTGTTATAAGTGTTATATACTATAATATGTGATAATATACGAATAGTATACAGAAAGCATACAGAGGTATATTGCTGTACAAGAATAAATTTATATTTTTTAATTTTTCTCAAAAACTAGCTTACATGGGGTAATGGTTCAAAAAACCTCCATAAAGCTAGCCGTCCCACCAAAAAAAATTTACAAAATCCCAAAAAATTACTAGATAAAAAATAGGTGTATTTTAGGTGTAAATTAGGTGTGCTAATAAAAAATTAGGTGTTCTTACCGTTTTCGAGAAAACGTGAAAAACAAAAGGGACGGCTAGGTTTACGTAAATTTCTTTACTTTATTCCTAAAAAGTTTTTCAACAAATTTGTACGTTGGCGATAGGTGGCGGCAGTATTTGCGTTCTGTGTCGATTTTCATAAAAGTAATTAGCTTGTGATTGTTTCTTTAATTTTCTATTAAACGTTGGACAATCAATTCATGTCACTAAAAAGATTTATCGTCACAGATGATTATGTACTCAGTATAATAAAAATAATAAAAAAATTTATACTGTGTGTAAATAAATAAATAAATAAGTAAAAAGAAATGTTTGTTTACTCTGTTTTTTGTAATTAGATCTTTAGTATTTCCACCTTTTCTACAATCATGTATCCAATGAATTAAAGAAAATTTTCGGTAAGTAATATCTAAAATTATATAATAATTCTAATATATACAATTATATATCTTCGATTTATTGCACTTGTTCTAAAGCTCAATTAGGATTTGAACTTTGTAACTATATGGTCAAGTGCCCAAATTTGTAATAATTAAATTGTAGCAAATATATAAGCTTTCGACATTATGAACCCGTAGGAATGTTATAAAATGTTAAATATTTTTCTTTGCATCTATATTGTATAATGTGTATACAAACACAAACAACGGGAGCGCTGTGAAGGGAAATAAATTATTTTTCTAGAGTTTTTTTACACTTATCCGTCTAACAAAATAGTTAAAAACTTCAGTTGAATGTTTACGGTATATATTTACATTGTAATTTAAATTTATATAACAAAACATCATTATTATAGTGCCGCGGGTGGGGGCGCTGGGAACGTTAAGAAAATTTTCTGTTCAATTAAGTTCGATTCACACTATACGTCCCGTCACCGCCACGTCACGTTTACGTTACGTTCCGTCAATTTTGATGTGCATTCACACTTTCAATTCAGTTTCCGTCCCGTTTCGGTTAAGTATATACGTAGTACACGAATATGTCCATGTGGTCAATTAAAAAGTTTGCTATTATCGCAATAATATTTGATGATGAAGTACAAAAGAATGCGCATCAAGAAAGTTCGGGTACATGAAATTTAAAAAAAAATGAATTATCTAGATTAATTTCACACTTTGTTTGATTTCTTAAGAATGATCAAATTAAATTCTATAAATAATTTAGAATGTCAGTTTTACAATTTATTTGATAAAATAAAACATAATATTACAAAAAAATTTTGAAAAGAAATTTTAGAAAAGTCGTAGTTTCAATAGAAAAATTAATGGTTTGTTTAAGCTAATTTTTATTTAACGTAGTTGCTCTGAGACAGTCAGATACAAAAGTATATCTCGGCAAAAAAATTTTATCAAAAATTAAATAATATATTAATATTCTTCAGTTATTATATTTGTATACCACTTGTTTTTTTGAATTTCCGCGTGCTTATGTTGTAGCAATTTAAAAGAATTGTTGAAAAAGTGTTGTAAAAACGTTGTAAAATGATGTTTTTAAATTATATTTCAAAAAGGGCGTGGTCAATAATTTTTATTTCTTATTAAATATGGTTTGTAACTTTGTATTAAATAACATATTAAATTTTATCAAATTCCTTTGGCTTGTTTTCAATTTATTAAAAAAAAAAAAAAAATTAGATTTTCCCATAAGAGCCCGTGTTAAAATTACAAAACTTTGAAATCGTTTTTCTCAAAATGGGATGGTCAATATTTTTTCAGTAAGGGCTCGTATTATTGGTATTGGATTAAATAAATCTCTAGAGGAGTTTCGTTAAAATCCTTTGAAAAAATCGTTTTATCGACCAACTACCTTAAGGTAAATTTTTCCAAAATAATAAAATTACAAATCTGTATCTGAAACGATCCAAAAAAAAAAAAATATGGCACAAATGAGGCGTTTACAGCCAGAGTGGCCTAACCAAGAACCAAGAACGTTGGAGTTATTAATTTTGTAGGCCAGTATTGCACGACTAATCTTTCACATTTATAGTACTGCAAAAATAACTTCATTTCTGCCATCTGCCAAGGTATTCATCAATTCAACATAGGTCACTATTTCAATCAAATATACAGTTATCGCATTTATGAGACTTAAAAAACGCGAAATACAAAATTAATCACTTAGGCCACTCTGGCTGTAAACGCCTCATTAATATGCCTACAAAATATAAATTAATTGTCATAAGGAATACAAACAAACTTCGACGTACTAATGTGTTGTAATTTCATTCACATTGTACATTCAAACACATCACAGCTCAGTTCAGTCACGTCAAAACATTCTCTCCGAGAATGTTTGACCGGACGTTCCTGAATGGTGACTGATAATGTGAACTACTGCATTAGTTTCCATATAACAATATTTTGACGTAACCGTAACGTAACCGTGACGGGACGTATACATAGTGTGAATCGAACTTTACATAACAAAATATATAATATTCAACAAACAGCGGTAGCGCGGTGTATAACGTTTTTAACGTTGTTCACAGTGCTCCCATGGTTTAAAATATTTTATAAGATTTTTTTTAAAATTTTCATTTTACAAAATTTTTGTTAGCATGGTCGAAAAACACCTAAGTTAACACCTAATTCTCCATACTTTAAATTACCTAAATTTAATTATTTTTTACCTATGGGACGGCTAGGTTTACATAAACTAGCCGTCCCTTTTGTTTTTCACGTTTTCTCGAAAACGGTAAGAACACCTAATTTTTTATTAGCACACCTAATTTACACCTAAAATACACCTATTTTTTATCTAGAAATTTTTTGGGATTTTGTAATTTTTTTTTGGTGGGACGGCTAGCTTTATGGAGGTGTTTAAAAACGCATCTTCGTGATTTATTCTACTCTTTGTCATTTGGTGTAAAAAAAAAAAAACATTTTCGACTTCTAGGGATCTCAAAACAAATTTCGCTCATAGTCTGAGGCTTTAGTCTTACCGTGACAGTGGCTGTAATAGCTGAATTTTCCTTTTAGAAATTCGCTAATAACATTCGAAAAATTGGAGATATACTCATAAATACAACTGTGGTACTATACACATATCCAAAGATCAGAATGAAAAAAAGTCAGTGCTGTCAGAATGCTGTAAGATTGATTCCAATAATATTTAGTGAATGTCTATTTGTTAGTCGGAAATTATTTACATATGTATAATGAAAATTTGTTGTCTAGCAATTTAAAAGAAGAACCGTCAACTAACAAAAACACAATAGCGAAGCTAGTGTTTTTATATTAGTTGACAGTTCTTCGAATTAAATTTTTTTTAGGCAACAAACTTGAGTTGTAGAAAACAGAATTTTAGTCAGAAAAAATACCAAACTCGTGTAGTACGGTCAATCAGTTTCAAAACTTTATAAATAGCTATAAAATATATAGTTCGCTTTAGAAGTTTAGATAGTAAGAGAAAAATTTTTTTAAGCAGTGTATAGGGATCACATAAAAAAAGTTTAATAGAAAATACATAACTCAAAAATGTTCAAAACCTCACGATTTGCTTACAAGTTGCTTTTCTAAACCAGATAAATAAAGTATTAATTTACATTTTATTTCATTTTTATTATATTATGAATATTGTGATAAATACCTATATCTATAAAAAAATTTAATGATGCAATAACTTATATTCTTATGCCGTGTACCTACTGATTAAATGCTAAAAGCAATCAATAAGTGATTTTATTAGAGTAAATTGTTATAATTAATGTTTAAATTTCTTACTGTCCACTGCTTTTTAGTCCCGTTATGCATTTTAATGGGCATTTTTTAAAAAAACCGAAAAAAATGCGCATAAAAATGTCTGTATGTTGTTACTGTGGTTTTGAAATCAAGTAGGTAAATTTATCAATAAAAGCGTTTGTTTCATTTTTGTCGTGTTTACCTACAATAGAATAACCAATGAAACGTTTTGTACCATCTTTTGTTGCTGTGAAAATCTGTCCTAACTTTTTTTTTTCACGATAAAAATAAAAAGAATATATTTCTTCATATAGTTTGCGAGGAAAAAAAAAGTTTAAAAAATTCCTTTATAATTACACCTTTTTTATTATCTCAAGAACAGTTCTGCACACACTATTTTAAAAATATCTTTCGAGGGCCATTCACTATGATTATGGCGCTAAAGGCTTTTATCTACGCCTACGAATTCTGTCAGACAGAGCCATTAATTTTTTTCTAATTCCATTCCTTCAAAACTCCAAGAAAATCAGCTTAAAAATAAGCTTTAAAACCTACCTTTTTTATGGTTCACTCTGTAAATATATTATACAAAAGTTAAATTTGTTTTACTAATAAAATGAATTTTACAAACAAACACTCAAATTGTGGCTTGTAGTATAAATTACTTTATTATGTTCGGTTGCGATTTTTAAAACAAGATATTAAAAATTCAAAAAAAACATAATTTGTTGGTAGCTGCAAGATTGCATCGGCAATAATTTTTGTCGTTACGTGAATTCTGCATGAGGATTATTTTCGTTAATATAAATAAATTTCTGAGACGAATGACCTTATAATGAATGCGGTGCTGCACAGGGGGCTCATGCTATGCTAAACGATAAGTATCGGCACACGGTGTGTATATATTTTTTTTTTAACGCGGTATCGCTATAAATAGTTTTTAGTGTACAAATAAGAAAAAAAAATGTATTTAAAATATTTGGAAAGGTTTTAAGTGCAATATTCAATATCATGCAGACCAATAAATATATAAAACAGATCCGTTTTTTATTGTATAGCTGGAAAATTTATTATCAATAATTTTGTAATGTTAAAACGATACACCAGATGGTGGCAAACATCACAGACACTTTTCTGTTTGTGAATTTCAAAAATAAATAAATAAAAGTTTATTTGGAATACAAGTTCAATATTACGAAAATATTTTCAGTTATTTAAGGGGGCCACTAGTCTTACATTTTGAAACAATTGGAAATTTTTTTTCGTGTGTTTCGATAGTCTATACTTTTAAAAATAACATACTAAAATTTCAAGTGCATATCTCAAATAGTTTTTGAGTTACAGCCATCCGAAGAGCGGATTCTGATTTTCATTGTTAACGTTGAGGTATTGAGAAATGTAAGAATGTTGATAGTTCGGGAGTTTCTGGACGTGGTTGCCAGTCACATGTTGTTGGAGAGGCTAGACCCTGACACATTTAAACGACTTATCTAGTTTTACTATGACCGTTATAGTGAGTACATCGTAAATAATTTTAGTAACAATTTTCAGTGATTAAAACTAAAAGGTAAAGAAAAATTACATTTTTAAAATTTGCTGCAGTTATAACTCGAAGACAAATCATCCGATCGATTTGATTCTTATTGCAGCTTCTTTTATAAATGTTTCTTTGTGCCATGAACCTCCAGTTTTACGATCGAATAAAAAATGTGATTTTTGCAGGCCAAAAATCATCAAATTTTCTCGCAAATTTTGAAACTTTTTAAAAAAACACCGCCAAATTTCAACTTTTTTTCGATTAAGGCATTTCATGGCACCGACAATACCTTCTAGTTTAATAGGCTTTTTGGTTTTTTTGATTTTAGACACTATGAAGGTCGCTATCACTGCAGCAGTGGGGGAACTTTTTTTTTTTTTGAAGCCTTGGGAGATCCCGAATAACTCACTGAATTTTCAGTTTTTTGGTCCAAAAATTTTATCATGAATTTTGTTATAAATATCAATGAATATATCCTTAAAATATTAAAA
Organism: Brachynemurus nebulosus; assembly: GCA_035578155.1. Taxonomy (NCBI): domain Eukaryota; kingdom Metazoa; phylum Arthropoda; class Insecta; order Neuroptera; family Myrmeleontidae; genus Brachynemurus; species Brachynemurus nebulosus. Next base: position 7,159,950 of record JAPWDM010000018.1, on the reverse strand, counting down.
CATTCCATAAAGTAGTTTTCTTTAAAAAAATTCCCAAAAATTACCTTTTTTCAGACGGTCACACTAGTGGCCCCCCTTAAATTCAATCCGTCTTAAATTGTAAACGATAATTAGACGACTGAAAAATTATTAAAATTGTAGAACTATTTAACTCGCGGTGAAGTCGAGATCAAAGAGCAGTATGAAAGAAAGTGAAAATAATATTTTAGAAGCTTTATGTCATAATATAACCTCAAAATTTTTGAACATGAGTCTAAATATGATTAGAAATGCTGATCATGTTATGTGACATTTTAAATTGAAGCTTGAAAGAAGCTGAATGTCTAACATCAAATCGACTAACAATTAAATAAGTTTGAAAAAATGTTTCACAAAGATTAGCGTCATATTTTTTGAATTAATTCGGAATTTATTGAATGTTCTTGAATAAAAAAATATTTTTTTTAAAAATTCATAAATGGTGCTGAAAGCTACAAAACTAGCTTTTCAAGGAACCATTATATTGGTCTTATTTAATAATTTATAAGAAATGAAACAACAATAATAATCGATTACAGATTCAAAATTTATTCAGGTCGACCGATGTAATATCTAAATCATTCTGAATTGGGCAAATGAATAGGATGAGAATGATTTGAGAAGTAATAAGAACTTTGGTTTGTATTACTCTTTCCGAATTTCTTTTTTTAAGTCTATAAAAAATTTTAGAAAAAAAAACCAGGGCTATAGCTTGAAATTTTATCTCTATATGCTTCAATTGCGATTTTTACATATTTCAGTATTTCAGTTCTTCCTGTGAAGTCGCATAGTAAGAAAACTTGTAGCCAAACGCAGCGTTCTATCCAATTTTGTATAGCTGAAAATGTAAAAGACATTACTTACTCTCCTTCTACCACAAAGAACCGTCTCATACTCTTATTTTTCATCCCTAAAAGAAAATGTAGTATTTTACCCAACTTTGTTTTATACTTTCCTGCTGAACTAAATAAATATTCTCACTTAAAAATCCAAGACGCATTATACATAATATATACTCCTAGGGGAATCCTGTTTTTGCCAAAAATTCACCCATACAGCTATTCCCGCCACCTTTGGGACATGCAGTCGACAGTCGAAGCAGGAAGTAATAAAACCACACGACATGAATTTCATAGACATTGGTTTTCTCAAACAAAGATAAATTTAGACGACATTATTATGTATTTGTACAACACAGACTATCTTGTCCGTACTGATAACTTGAACATATTATAGTATATTGCATATGCAAATTACTTGTATATAGATGTATCACACATATGTATGTATTGTGATACAAAATTTACTGTATTTTTAATTACTAGGTATGTAATGTACTTTCCTACAAAATGTGTGTATGTACCCACCCGACAGACCGGTATTATAGACATTTTAAAAGGAATGAATTAATTATAGTACGTGTGCATCTAACATTATTTCTCTATCTTTGTCATTCCACTGACATATTTCTTTATCAATTTTGTAAAATGTTATCAACATAGTTTTGATGTTAAATAATGTGATTAGCGCAGTAGGTTCTATTTAAATTTTAAAGGGAAAAAATTTCTTTAGAACGAAAATAAATTTGAAGTTTTTTTCTCATAGACTATTGGTAGAAAATTGCAAGATTCAGATAATGTAATTCAGATAAATATCGAAACTTTCTTAAGTATTAGAGAAACGTTTAAAAGCAATTCTTTAAATTTAACTAGAGGTAGCCTGAAATAATTTTCACTGTTAGTTGGAATAATACCTATTACATAAGTCGTGTAATATGAAATGTCGTTTTCCGGCCATTTGATCTACCCAGGATCGGCGAAAGGGGAGCAGGTGAAGCAGTTGCCCTAGGGCCAGGTACTAACAGGGGATTCGGAGCCTTTGTTTGGGGCCTGGACAAAGCGAAAAACCTTTTTCTATGCTCGCCAATTATATTTTTGTAGATCAAATTGAAATAAGTTTTTGGTGTGCCCGTACCCGTTTGCAGGTACCCGTCATTTCTCTCGCCGGCCCGGGGCCTACCATATAATTCAGATAAATAACGACACTTTCTTAAGCATTAGAGAAGTGTTTAAAAGAAGTTCTTTAAATATGAATATGTAAATATCTTGCAGCCTGAAATCATTTATACCGTTAATTAATAGTCAATTATGCAATAAGTGCGGGCAATCGACAATCCTGCACGAGTTGCATATACTATTTTTTATTACGAATTTCATACTATACTTTTTCTATTATTATTATTACTATTTTTTACTACTTTTTAAAATAATATTTTTGAGTGTTTGTCTTTTTTTTGTGAATTAAATATTGCTTAAATTATTTTGTTGGTGGTTTCTATAGAAATAATTATGAAATACTTATTAAATTATTAGGTTGTTCGGATCAAACCCGTCCATATAGAATCTTGAATAAAAGACATAGTTTTCATATGTTAGTCTGTATATTTAAGGATCAATTAGGTGTAGTCACCCTGCGCATTTATAACAGCTTGCCACCGCTCAGCTAGTTTTCTTACTGATTGGTACCTTCCATGTTGATTGCCATCCATTATTTCTTTATCCAAAGCTTTTCGTAAGGCATCAGCGTCAGGGTAGGCAACGCCACCAATTCTTCTCTTAAGCTGATGAGAGTAACCGTAATCACATTGATTTAAGTCGGGGGAATAGGGTTGCTGGATCTAACGCTCAATGTTATGTTGATCCATCCATGCTTCCACAGATGAATGACGATGAGCCCTTGCGTTGTCATCTAACAGCCATATTGAGTGCTCGTAATTTTTGAACCATCTGATCCATCAGACGGTTCAAAAATTGGATATAGCGATTATGATTTACAGTTTCATGTTGAAGCAATAATTCATAATACTTTAGATGAAAACGCAAGGACTCATCGTCATTCATCTGTGGAGGCATGGATGGATTAACATAACATTGAGCGTTGCATCCAGCCACCATATTCCCCCGACTTAATTCCATGCGATTACGGTTCCTTTCATCAGCTTAAGAGAATAATTGGTGGCGTTGCCTACTCTGATGCTGATGCCTTACGAAAAGCTTTGGATAAAGAAATAATGGATGGCAATCAACATGGGAGGTACCAGTCAGTAAGAAAACAACCTGAGCGGTGGCAAGCTGTTATAAATGCACAGGGTGACTACACCTAATTGATCCTTAAATATACAGACTAACATACACGGAGAGAAAAATCATATAATTTTTGTAGATAAAATTTCAGAAAACTTACCATGCTCTCTTCTAATGCGTGCGTGATCGACGACCAAAGTAAAAAATATTTTACGATCATGTAAATATTATTAAATTGAAACGTAAAAAGTATTAGTCATGGCTTCATAAAAATTGTTGTGCTAGCATGGTAAAATTTAATGTGCTAACACAACTTCTATCACACTCTTATGCATATATGTTATAGTTTAATTCTTGTTGTCGTACTCTTTCATTTGCGCATCTGACCCGCAACCTTATGTTACTTGGGCTGTACGCACTGAGGAACAATCGATGCATACAAAATGATTGGCAACAATATATTCTAATACTGAAAATAGTGAAGTAAGAAAATGATGAATTAAACGGTGACCGTCCTGTAACACATTCTAATGAATACTGCTTGTACATCACACCACACCAGCCTGGCTATGTTACTTGCCACACCAGCCTGGCTATGTGACCTTCATGTATGGTTGTGTTGATACCTTCTGTAGCCTGCCTGGCTATGTGACAACGCTGATACCTTCTCTTTCTTTCTTTCTACTATTAGCAGATAGTATTTGAAATATTATAAGACAGCATGGTAATTTTTGTAAAAAAAAAAACAATTAAAAAATATTTTTTTGTCGGGAATGGAACTTTTTACTGTGCTGTTTTACAAATTTTACGGAGCTAATATTACAGAAAGAATATTCTATCCTTTAAATTTTCTATGATTAATTATAATTTTTATATTTTTACCGTACAAAATTGAATATGTTCGCCTTTTACACGTCGGTTGTAGTGCTGAGCACAGTAATTTTTCTATGAATTTTCTCTCCGTGTATGAAAACTATATCTTTTATTCAAGATTTTGTATGGACGGGTTTGATCCGAACAACCTAATAAAAGTAAAGAGGCGGCTTTGTGTGTTTTAATTAAATTTTGCGTGTTTTATTGTCAAAGTAAACTTTCCGTACGCAAAAAAGTATGTGGGAAGAGTACAGTGGGCAAACAGCTATTTTGCGTACAAAAATGTGTGCGCCAAGTTAGTACTTCTTCCGCATGAGTAATAAAAAATAACATTGGATCGTGTAATATGAAATGTTGTTTTGCGACCAATTGATGCACCATGTAATTTAAGTAAATATTGACACTTTCTTAGGTATTAGAGAAATATTTAAAAGCCATTTTTTTTAGATTTTAAATAGAGTTCTTATAGCTTGGATTCATTTTCGTCGTTTGTCGGAATAACGTTAGGATGTGTAATGTGAAATGTCGTTTTGCAACCACTTGATTCACCATGTAATTCAAATAAATATCGACACTTTCTTAGGTATTAGAGAAATGTTTAAAAGAATTTTTTTTAATTTTAAAAAGAATTCTTGTAGCCTGGAATCATTTTTCACCGTTAGTTGGAATAACATTAGGTCGTCTAATATGAAATGTTGTTTCTCGACCATTTGTCGACCATCTGCCCATATAGTTAACCCCGCCATTTCCTTTCATTGAAACAAAAAGGGTTGTTCTATATTGTGCTAGACGTGTGCTATCATGTGCCGTAAAAATACTAAATTCCAAAACATGGGTTTCGTATCGCCAAAACTCTTTTTTTTTGTAAGTGACACTTATTTGACATAAACTTTTTTTTTGTGATTTTTTTTTTTCGAAATTAATAAATATTAAGGAGTTAATGTATATTCCAGATTGTTCAAAAAGTATAATTTCATATGATATTTTTGGTTGATTGGAGCGGAGTGAGCGAAGCTTCTGCAGAGTCACTCAAATATGCATTGTTATTTCGGGCATAACTCTGCCACCGATAATTCTTTCACCAATTTCAGATATTTTTTGACATTTTTAGAATGTATACGAACTTAGTTTTAATTGATTTGGCCCGATATGATGCAACAATATTTAAATCAGGACATTGGAATTTGTACTGGCGGGTGTAGTGCGTTCCCCTGTGTTTTTTCCTGATAATTTTCTAGTTCTGTAGAACCTTTAACTATTTCTAGATTTCGGGATGCTCCATAAATTACTCAATGAATACTAGAGGTGGCTAAAGAATTAAGTTTGGTTTCAAACGGTAAAGCTGCGGAGTAAAGAATTACGTTCCGGTATCATTAGAGGATTTCCAGGTGTTGAAATATACACGGAGAGAAAAACTTCGAAGATGCTCGATCTTTTCCGACCTTCGATTCTTTATGATGCATACAAAAATGATTGGCAACAATATATTCTAATACTGAAGATAGTGAAGTAACAAAATGATGAATTAAACGGTGACAGTCCGTCCTGTAAGACAGTGTAATGAATACTGCTTGCTGCTTGTAAGACAGTCTAGTGAATCAAGGTGCTTGGTCCGACCAAGTTGGTCGTCACACCACTCACCAGCCTGGCTATATGACTTGCATGTATGAATGGGGTACATTTCAACAGCGTTGATACCTTTTTTCTCTTTCTTTCTTTCTACTATTAGCAGATAGCATTTGAATAATTATAAGACGGCATGGTAATTTTTGTAAGAAAAACAATTAAAAAATATTTTTCTGTCGGGAATGGAACTTTTTACTGTGCCGTTTTACAACTTTTACGGTGCTAATATTACGGAAAGAATATTCTGTCCTTTAAATTTTCTATGATTAATTATAATTTTTATATTTTTACCGTACAAAATTGAATATGTTCGCCTGTTACACGTCGATTGTAGTGCTGGGCACAGTAATTTTTCTATGAATTTTCTCTCCGTGTAGTTTCAAGATAATTTGAGATGTCAAAGAGAGGTGATATAAAGTTCCTTTTCCGTGGTCGAGTATTGCGCTATGTACTTTATGCGGGAAATCAGTGTGTTTTGTAAGGTATATTCAAATCTGCTTTTTTTACTTTTATGTTAATGGGATTTTTTGTGACCGTTTTATAGAGACGATTGCTGTAAAGTATTTTTTTTTTCAGAATGTATTGAAAAAAGTAACAATACTGTTACAACATGGCGTACCTATTTGTATTTCTTAAAACAGGAACTGCAATAAATAGAGAAGTTATTAACGCCCCTATGTAGTGTGTAGTAAATACAGTAGTAATAGTAGTAATCAGTTATAGTTGAATAGGAGGTTGTCTGTGACTTTTGTGCAGGGAAAAAAATTGATGTGGCTGGCTCTACGTTTGCATACGATTATATACGTACATTATAAATGTAATGTGTAATCACGTATGTACATACAAACATGTACAATTTACATATGTATTTACATTTTCATATTACAGTGAAACTTGTTAATAGTTGTTTTATATTGACATCTCATTTGCGAGTAAGTGCCTCATATTTCAAAATAAATATATAAACATACCTTTTTATGTGTTTAATGAGTTTTTTATACTTAAATCTTTATGAGATTGTAATGTTCAGTCAAAAGAGGCACTATGTCTCTAGAGTCTAGACCTAGTAACAGATTTAACATGATCCTGCATTGTAACCAAAAATCTTTGAAGGTGAATTTCACTGTAGGCATAGAAAGTCTAGTTGACTTGAATTTGATAGAGCTCAAGCATAGCAAGCACAGTTGTGTTTCGAAAGCAATCGGAGAAGTACCTAAGTATTTTTGTGAAAAGTGAATTTGTCTCTCCTACCTAGAACTTTTCTGACATACTTTCAATTAATAATAGTTCTCCAGGCGGAAGTGTTTGCAATTTTTGTACAATGTGGATACAAAATAGACTTGGCTGAAAGGGACATTAAGTAAGCATTCTTACTTAAGCACTCTTAAGGGCGTCGTTTTTCAACAAAAACCATGTCGACACTGGTGCGAGAGTTCCAAAAAACCTAATTAGCTCCCAGTCTACTATGTAATCGAATCACCTTAGCGTGAGTATCGAGTCAACCTTTAATAGGTCCCGAGCCAGCACTGGGGATATCATTCCAGAGAATGAAATTGATTGTGAATTTGTGAATGACTGGGTTGCAAGACAGCATGCTCAACTCTGGAATGTGTATCTTTTTTTAACGCAAGAGGTCATCGAGAATGTCGGATTCATCTTGGTGTGGATGAATCAAATAAGTTTAAGTCTTAGCATATCTCAAAAACTAGAACTGTGCTCGACTTGAAATTCCGCCTACTTTAAAGTGCCACTATAGTACAGTAACTGAGGCATTTAGCTACCAATTTTTTCGGATGGGATGGATTGGCTTGAAATTTGAACTCTAGTTAGGGAGTAGCCCAAGAAAGAAAAGTTATATAATGCCGATGTGTGCTTTTACTCTAGGGGTGGAAGCCACCCCTTCTGGGGGTTGGAAATTTTTTATGAAAAATAACCTCACCATTCGATAGAGAGACAAACTCTAAGCAAAAAATGTTCTATAAGAATTTTTTGTACAATCAATACTTTTTGAGATATTGGGGCCTAAATGTGGTCGTTTTTAGCCCCAAAAATGCATGTTTTTAAGGGATTTTTTGCAAATATCTCAAAAACTACAAGTTTTACACAAAAATGGTTAAGAGCAAAAATAAAGACAATTAAGTAACAAAGAGATAGCATTTTGTATTTTTGTAGGTAGAACAGAACCCGAGTTATGACTCCTTGAAATTGGGAGCTTTTACATTATTTTGTTTTTCAGTGACTGTACCACTATAAATAAATAAAATTCAAGGGGTCCTCAAAAGGGGCAAAAATAGGGGTTTTTCTTCGGTTCCCTCTTTCTTGTTCCTATCAGAGACCGCTGTTTCTGCGAATTAAGAATTTAAACGAGATAGCTTCAGGACCGCTGTTAACAAAATGTATAATTTTATCATTAAAAGGACTGTTACCAGGCCTATGAAGTGTGGAAGTAGGAGTGGCACGGTATTGAGAGAGTCCAACATCGTATTTTTAAGGTTTTTGAGAAGTAAAATATGGTACGAGAGTAGGGATACTACTTTTTACTGGAGGTACTATATTTTTAACGCAATTAATAGTTTTGTGACATCTATAAAAAGTATCTAACTGTTTAATTAACACAAAATGATTTAAACTGATTTACAAACTCACTGAAGAATTTTATTGATTCTCAAGTTTTACTATATTATTAGTAGTAATAATAATATAGCATGATTATAATTGTATTAATTTTTTTTATTGTACATTAACATCACAATACACATTTGAATAATCACGGTAACGTCTGAATGAAGTACGGCAGTGTTGAACACACATAACATGCGTTTTTTTTTTTGCTTCTATAGTTTTTCTTCTAATTCCTGTAAGTTGTTGGAAAAAAATTTGTTAATTAATTATCAACTTGAAATCGAATGAAAGTAAAATGTAATTCTAATATTTTTCAGTCGATAAATTATATAGGTCTCTATGAGATTTATATGATGTGTGATGGATTTTTATAAAAAGGATTATTGCGGATGTTATATGCGATTGCGGATGCGAATATTGGAATTAGATACCTATTAAAGTTTAGCAGTTTTTTTTTAGTGAGTTTTCGAATTGAAAATTCAGCTATTACAGTCACTGTCATGGTAAGGTTTGAGTGCGGGATTATAATAGAAATTTGTTTTGAGGTGCTTAGAAGCCGAGTGTCCGCGCAATAACTTTTAAACGAAACAGCCTATTTTTACGAAATTTGGTGAAAAAGTTGGAAGCCCAAATTCTTCAACCAGACACGTCCGATGCCAAAAACCTCAAAAAATATGTATTTTGCAAAAATTTTTAAGGTTTTCGAATTTTCTTTACATCTTAGTAAAGAGTAGAAAAAACCACAGTAGATACGTTTTGTACCATTGTCTTAGGTAAGCGTGTTTTTGAGAAAATGTAATTGTTGTGATTGGAAATTCGCTATGTTGCGACTGTGAAATTCAATTTAACAAAAAAAAAAATGTTTATTATACAAATATTTTAAAAATTAAAACTTTGATACTTTATCAACATCGAGTTGCTGTGCATTAGTTTTCAAACTGACTTTGCTAGAACGTTTAGTAGACAACTAACTGTTCATGGTAAATATTCAACATTAGCTAGTGGAGCTGACAGAATTTTCGAACGTTGAAACGGTTTAGTATCGGTGACCATGCTTGTTTCTCGCCTGATTTGTGTTTCATTTTGCAAAAATTCGCATCCGTATTACATTCGGACTAAAATAATGCAAATACTGATTGTTCCGCATTTGCAGATGCGGGTACAGAAATTTGCAACAACTCTGTTTAAAAATGTAAAAATTTTGAAGTTTTTATTACCGTAAAAACACATAAAAACTTACATTATACCAGAAGGGGCGCAACAACTACAAATCTGCAGAGGGGGTTCAACAAAAATTTAAATAACCTAAATTTTTGATAATGCAATTCTCTGATAACAGTAGAAATCGTTATTGAAAATGTCGTATAAAAGAATTCGATTTTCAAATAACGAATGTCAGTAGCCCACTAAAAATTGTAATTTTTAATATAAATAAAATAAATTGAAAAAAAATGTGTGTAAATTCAGGAAGAGTCCACGTAATTTTAGAGGAGTCCGGACCCCTTGCTCTCCGGTTGTTTATCCCGTCCCTGCATATCAGTAGTAAAAATGGTGCCCCATTTCAGTTTCAATTTGGCAAAATCTTGTTATTATTGTAGTTGCAATTTCACAATCACTATTGTTATGAATTTGTTCACTTTTAGAGTTCAAGTGTATTCATTTCCTGACTACGTACCTTGTTAATCGTACATCCTTGTTTCTGTTAATTTCATATCAAAAACTTTCATCTTACAATACCCATTGTCTTCAGTGTTTAATACACGAGTTACAACTGTCGGTTCAGTAACACTTGCTAACAAATAATTTCCTTTTATTATATTAATATTATATATTTTAATTCACAAAAAAATTACATATGTAAGTACGTGTACTCTGATACGAATAATAGTTCCTGTCAAAAAATTAGTTGTCCAGTACTTAGTTCAGTATTTACTAAAAATAAAACTAGTTCTTCAGTAATAAATTTTCTGCGTCATTTGAAGGCGTTGTTATTCTTGTTAAATTTTAAATTACTGTTAAAAAAACCTTTGTTTAGGAAAAAATATTTTTTATTTTTATTAGTTCAAATAAAACGAGTCACTTACTTTGCTACACCGCTGCTAATCAGTGGAGCGTTTGATAATAAACAATTAAAAAATAATTTTAAACGAATCAGACAAGCAGTACATGTATTGTGAAACATGCAATAAAATATGTGGCCTATAACAGTAAATTGGGGATGTGTTGTAGATTTAACAATACTTGATGACTTGTGATGAATTATTGTAACAATGGGTTCACACGACATTAAACAGGCGTAAAATTACAATTTTGTTTTTGATCCTAAGAAAAGTGTATCATTTTTTTTTTTGTAGTTCTGGTTTTTAATTAATTAATTAATTTAATGAACGTAAAATAGTGTGGTAGAGAAATACAGCTGAACCTTTTTTTATGCGGTTCAAATCGCACAAAATAGCTATAAAAAGTACAGTCCGGTTCAGATTGTAAAAAAACCTTTTTTTATGCGGTGGATCGGGATCGTATAAAAAAAGTTTCATAAAAAATACATGATTCAAAACGCTCAAAATCAAAACAAGATAAAGTATTAATTTACACATGAGAACATTTTGTTTCATTTTTATAATATTATAAAAATTACAATAAATAAATTTATAAAAAGCACAAAAGCACAAAAGCAATCCTTTTACGGATTTTGTAAAAAAAAATGTATATTGTGCAATAAGTGCGGGAAATTGTCGATTGCCCAAGAAAGCAAAGTTGAGTGCACGAACGTAGTGAGTGTGCTCATTCGCTTGAATGGGACAATCGACAATCCCTCACGAGTTGCACATACTATTTTTTATTACGAATTTCACATACTTTTTTCTATTATTATCACTATTTTTGACATTTTTATTACTTTTTAAAATAATATTTTTAAGTGTTCGTCTTTTTTTCTGAATTAATTATCGTTTAAATTACTTTGTTGGTGGTTTCTATAGAAATAATTGTGAAATATTTATTAAATGAAAAATTAAGAGGCGGTTTTGCGTGTTTTGATTAAATTTTGCGTGTTTTATTGTCAATTTGCGTGTGCAAAGTTACTTTCCACACGCAAAAAAGTATGCGGGAAGAGTACAGTGGGCAAACAGCTATTTTGCGTACAGAAATGTGTGCGCCAAGTTAGTACTTCTCCCGCATGAGTAATAAAAAAACATTAATTTATATAAGTACATGTGTGTTAACGGAAACCATACCGACATGTTTATTTACTACAGATTGTCAAAATTTTGAAGTTAATTTGAATTTATAGCAATAATTTTGATAAAGTATAAGAAATTAGATATAAATAGGATAAATTGCAGCATAACAGTGGCTGTAATAGCTGAATTTTCCATTCGGAAATTGGCTAAAAAGCAAACTTGAGTGTGTCCACAATGTATATTAGTTATTTATACTGTCATACAACGAAACAAAAGAAACTACATTTTAATAATTTCATGGATTCAAAATGAAATAATGCAAGGAATCATTCCTGGAATTTTTTATTTAAGGTTTATATTTCCCCAGATCTTTTTTTCGATTAGATAGAATGTTGCGCTAGACTGCACTTGTAGGTTGTCGACCCTCTATTCTGAGGTGGGGGTATTCAATGAATTGTTCGTCAATAAAATTAGAAGTATCCTCTTCAATTTGTTTAACAGTTTAAATGTTAAAGTAGTTACTGTATTCCCTAGTAATTTCTAGGTAAAATTTATTATCAGAAGTATTTCAGTAATTCGCCACTATTGGTGCTGTTATAATCAGACTTCACAAATTTTCTAACACCAAAACCTTGACTCTTAATTAAATGTAGGTAAACGCTCTGTTGGTAAATGTTTATGACTCACATTTCAACATGTGCAAGATTATATGATTATTTTTGATTTAATAATATAATAAAAATGTGACTTTTAACTTGATTAAATTCTTGATTTTAATCGAAACTTACATAATTTTTATTTTACTTAATAAAAAAAAGAAACTTTCAGTTTTTTTAATCTATTCAAGAAGTTATCTTTAAAATTCTTTTTACTATATGTCATAATTGATATTTAAGAAACATGAAATTTATCCATCATGTCGTTAATTATGTTCATATTTTTTTTTGGGGAAATATTTTTAATTTACATTTTTAGAGCTTGGTTTTAAAAATTCGTTCGTCTATAATAATTTTTTTTATATTGACAGCATTATATATTGCTTCAAAGACTACTTTAGTACCTATCGAAGGTAGGTTGGAGGTTACATACTTTTGATGTTGTGTATTTTTGAAAACAGTTGAACCGTAATTTCTCCAAACTTGGTTTTTTAATTCGGTACGATTCGTGTAATACTCATATGGAAGCTTGTAACCTTTGTATGGGACAAATTATTATAACTCATATTTAAATAATTATGGCAGTTCACTTGATTTAACGTAGTTGCTCTGAGATAGTCGGGTACAAAAGTACATCTCAGCAAAAAAATTTATTTTTGTCAGAAATTAAATAATGTATTAATATTCTTCCGTTATTATATTTGTATACCACTTGTTTTGTTGAATTTTCGCGCGTTTATGTTGTAGCAATTTAAAAGAATTGTTAAAAAAGTGTTGTAAAAACGTTGTAAAATGATGTTTTTAAATTATTTTTCAAAAACGGCGTGGCCAATAATTTTTATTTCTTATTAAATATGGTTTGCAACTTTGTATTAAATAACATATTAAATTTTTATCAAATTCCTTTGACACGTTTTCATTTTATTTTTAGTTTTCCCATAAGAGCCCGTGTTAAAGTTACAAAACTTTGAAATCGTTTTTCTCAAAATTGGGGTGGTAAATTTTTTTTCGGTAAGGGCTCGTATTATTCGTATTGGATTAAATAAATATTTAGAGAAGTTTCGTTAAAATCCTTTGAAAAAACTGTTTTTTTCGAAAAAACTGCCTTAAATTATTTTTCAAATACTGTTCATTGCCGACAGCGACAATTTTGAATTTCTAATCGATTTTTTCACTTTTTTTCAAGTTTAAAAATTTTTTCTGGCTTGTATCTCTTATCTGGCTTCACATTTCACACTTCAATAAAAAAAAAAAAAATTGACCTTTTTCGAGACCGTAATAAATTTTATGACTTTTTTTGGTAAAAATATTTTATCCTTTTAAATTTTCAGTATTTTTAAATTGCGTTAAAAAAAAAGTTTAAGTTCTATATCGGTTTATATGTAACTTAACAAAAATTAATATCTAAATAATATTATAAATGTGAAAGTTTGGATGTTTAGATGTTTAAATTTTATCCCGGTTGCAAGTTCTTGAGGGATACAAAACAATTATTCAAACACACCCCAAAAAACAAAACTCAATTCGATGAAATTTGGTACACTGACATTATTTATCCTGAGTTAACAAATAGGATAATCTTATCCCGACTAAAGGTTCCTGTAGGATGACTGAACCGAATTCGATTAAATAAAATATAGAGACACTATTTACTATGAGCACATGTAGCTAGAATTTTAATAACACGTAGAATAGTTTTATCCCGATTGAATGTTCCCAGGGGATGCAAAAGAAATTCCAAAATCATGTCCAAATAATTAAACAGAATTTGATAAAATTTTGTACACAGACATGATTAATCCTGAATTAACGCATAGGCTAATCTTATCCTGATTAAAGGTTCCTGTAGGATGACTGAATCGAATTTGATAAAATTTAATATACAAACGTTATTTACTATGAACACATATATAGTAATAATTTTGAAATAGTTTTAGTCGGGATAGTTTAATCCCGATTGAAGGTTTCCGGGGGAAGAAGGGGAGACACAAGGGGGGGGGGGGCTTACTTCAATGCGGGTGAAGCCGCGGGTCAGACTTAGTTATATTATAAAAATGTGTTGAAATGATTATGGAAATTCATAGTGAATGCAATAGCAATAATAATACATAGGATAGTTTTATCCCAATTGAAGGTTCCCGGTGGAAACAAAATCAACTGCTAAATCACATCCAACTAACTAAATCGAAGTCGATGAAATTTATAGTACACACAGAGACACTATTTACCCTGATCTAACACATGGTGTAATCTTATCCCGATTAAATGTTCCTGTAGGATTCAATATTATTTAATTATAATAACAGCAAAAAATCAGAGATCCTTTGATCCTTTGAAAATTTGAAAAACTTGTAGTGCAATTTTAAACCATTTTTGAACAATTTACATAGCCATATTTTCAAAACGGGGGTGGGGCAGAATTTAATTAATAATATTCGATATTTTCGTAATTATATAGTTAATTTAATTCCCAAAGAATGAATGTAGTAATTATTTACTGTCCTATAACTGGATTAAAATTGGATTTTTCCGCTATATTCAAATTCTCAGAAAAATATTACCTGAAACTATACATATATACTTAGTTTTTAGGGATTTGCAATTGTCTGTAATAATTACCTACAGTGTGGACTTGAAAATTTCGGACGTAAAAAAAACATATGAATTGCATTCCGCGGTCACAGGGTACATTTGTCCTCACTGAAGAGGAGAAGCATGATTCCTAACTCAGAAGAATTGTTTTATAATTATATAGAAGCAATAAAATACTTTTTTCTACAATAAAATTTCCTCGTCTGTCTGTCTGTTTGTTTGCCCCGTCTGTCTGTCATGTCTTACCGTGTGTCTTGTCTGTATGTCAGTCCTCTCCTATTAACTGACTGTATGTTCTGTGTCTGTCTGTCCGTTTAGTCTACAGTCTGTCTGTCAGTCATTCCTGTTTGCTTGTTCGTCTGTCTGTATGTTAATTTTATCCTGTCTGTCTGGCTGTCTTTTTTGTCTGCTCGTCAAATCCTGTCTGCCTGTTTATCCTGTCTGTCTTGTATAATAGTCCTGTCTGTCCGTCTACCAGTCCTGTCTGTCTGTTAATCGGTCTTGTCTGTTTGTCAGTCGGTCCCATCTGTCTGTCTACTAGTCCTTTGTCTGTCAATGTCTGTATATCCATTTTCGTGTGACGTAACATATGTAACATCAAAGTATGTTATGAAAAAGAAAATTATTTTAAATTATTAACTGTTATGGAAATCATTACGCTATAAAAATTATCATAAATTATTTACTTAGTTTGCTTATCATAGTTAATTCAATTTCAAATAAGAAAAAAATTATTTATTAAAATTATTAAATTTACCTAATAAAATTACTGCTATGTCAGAAAAATCAGCCGATAAAATAAAGTTCACAATCTAATTGGCATTTTGAAATTCCCAACTTTAATGCAAGCAATATCAAGGATCTATGATTTTTTGCTTCGTCACATATAAATCCATATTGAACTTAAACTTTTTTTTAACTTAATTTAAAAATATTGAAAAATTTAAAAGGATAAAATATTTTTACCAAAAAAAGTCATAAAATTTATTACGGTCTCGAAAAAGGTCATTTTTTTTTTTTTTTATTGAAGTGTGAAATGTGAAGTCAGATAAGAGACTGTAACCTTCGGGGATTTAGTTAGATATTTTAATCAGAGTAATGATAGTTACTGTGTATGCGCAAATATAAAATATATTAAACAACGGGTGCATGGAATGAACTCCTTTTTTATTGATATGAAAATAAAACACTTTATCAAAAGACAATATTTCCTAAACTTTTCTATTATTAACTTTTTGGAAATTTTCTCAATAATTGCTGTGATACGATGCTTTGATTTATATAATTGCCGTGATCCTATAATGACCAGTTCTTCACCTCTTGAATTATCCTAGAACGAATGTTTTTTTTTTTTTAATTTCCACCATTATGGACAGCTTTTATGCCCTTTAAAAGTAGATGAAAAGCTTGTTGACGAATGTATGTCTTCTTTCCATACTGTACCGTTTATTTATATTTTACAACATTCTAAATGTATTTTTCAAATTGTTACTCAATTTATAAGACGTATATAACGTCAAAAATAAAATAAATCCTAGAATACGTTACAACGATAAAATTATTTTTGAATTTCGATAACGAAAATTTTCAGCAGTGATTATCTCGTAAACAGTGAAAAAATAATATACGTACTTAAGTAATTCCAAAAAAGGGAAAATTAAGAAAAGATTATGATTGATCCTAAATATACTTCATCTTTTAATTTAATGTGTCGATATCGAAAATGTTTAACAAAGAATATCTTGTGATAAAAATTAATTTATCTGAACAATAGGAGTGTTGAAATTAAGCTCTATAGTTACCTCATGTATTAGTTTCATGTTGGAAAACAGAAATTGATTGATTACTATTTTTATATGTTGACAAATTTTGATTAAAAAAAAGATATTAGAAAAAAAATTGAGTACATTAAGGCGGAAGTTTTAATAATTTTTCGAAAGCATGAAATTAAAAAAATCTCATACAAGAATATACAGTAAATATATAGATACAATAGCTAACAATGAGTTTAATTGTTACGTGTATTTTGTTTGTATATAGACATATGTATTACGTTCTTTAGTATATAGCATTCTAGTATTATTTATTTTTCATTTAGAAAAAACACTTTTTGCACTTGAAAAAAAAAAGTGAATTGAATTTCTTGTTATACGTTATTTGTATACAATATTCCTTTGTGTTTGTGTATAAATATAACATACATAGAAACAGAATATTGTTGATAATTATTTTTTCTAAATGAAATTGATTAAGTCGATATCAGATTATTAAAGCGTTTTTTTGAAAATTAATTTTGTGACATGTTTCGATCCAGATGAGCAAGCGACCATTTCCGATCTTCCAGGAACGAGAAAACTGACTTCGCTTTTGCCACACGTCTAGCAAACACAGGAGAGTCAATCCTGGCAAAAATAATTTGATCATTTTAGAAAAAAATTAATATTCTCCCAGTTGTTTTCATTGTATTTGAGGTATTAAGAACAATTCTTTAAGAAAAAATTATCTTAAACCGTTTAAGCTTGGCGGCCATTTTTGTTTCTCTGTTCGGGCTGGTTTTTGTGTTTGCAGCCTTTTACGCTAATGCATATACAGTCGAACCTGTCTAAGCAAAAGTTCAAGGGACCGTGATCTATTTTTCTCTTATGCAGGTCTCTCACTAACCCAAGTTTCTAACTTACAGAGGTACGGGAGAGATTTATCTCACTTATAGAGTTCTAGAAAAAATACAACCAATATGTATTGCGAAACTTGCTTGTACTGTATGGATACTACCATACTACTTACATAGATATGCTAAAAAAAATTTAAACATTATAGAGCTACAGGCAATTAGCAGTCTCACTTATGGAGGTCCATGAGCGAAAAACGACTATCACTTACACAGGATTTTGCTTTTCACTCATAGAGGTTTCACAGTTGTAAAATTACGGGACCTGACAATTACTCTCACTTACAGAGTTTTCTGGCTTACCTAGTTTTCCCTTACTCAGGTTTGACTGTATTTCATAAACCATTCACTCTAAAAGATTGAAACAAAAACCATTTTAAAGGTAATAAAATAATCTCTATATTATGTCCATATTTGGTGTATTTTCCTTCCTTCCTTCCACAAGAAAACTTTATCTAAATTTGGATATCAAAACTAATCAAAATTCACTTTTTGAACATTTTTTTCTTATAGAAAAAGCGTTATTAGAGCTTGGTATTTTTTATGAAAGTAGCTGTGTCCTGAAACTTGTGTCCTTTTATTTTTACAAATTTCCAAAAATTGACTTTTTTCAAATTTTAGAACTTTGAGCCCCTCCATCTAATGGGGCTGGTGATAAAATTCTGAAATTTATACAACTTGTAGTATTTTTGGACTAAGTTTATTAAAATCCAAAAATCAACTTGTATATTGGTCTGGTACAAAACCGTCTATTTTTATTTTTACTATTGCCGCAGTTAACTATATACTATTTGAGAGAAAAAGGAATATCTCAGTTCTTGTGGCGCCTCATTAGAAATATAGTCACCGAAAGTTCAAAAATATGTCAAAAATGGCAAAAAGTTAACAAACCTACTCTGTTTAAGAGGTCGTTTATGCTGTAACAATTGAGGAGCTAGGTGGAAAAAGGGCGTAAGTACAAAAATACCGTTTTGAGAAAAGATCATTTCAAAGTTTGGGTGCCTAGTATGAAGGTGAAAACTGAAAAACTAGTAATTGCCGTGTTATACAATTGGTAGCACTAATAATACACTATGCATTAAGATTAAGAAAAACAGTAAATATCGGTTGCTATTGCATAATTTTTTGAATTTTTCCGAAGTATGACTTACGCCCTTTTTGCAGATAAAATTTTGATTGAACAAAAACATAAGTTCTATTTCCTTTTTCTGACATTCTAATTAAACTTTGTCAGCACATTTATTAAATTCAAAACCAAAACATTTGATTCATGTTAATTTCATGAATATTTATATGGATACTTGTACAGTGTCCGCCTGAAAGTTGGTTATATGTGGAAAACTATTTTATATCAAATTTTTCAGAAAATTTTATTCTTGATAAAAGTTAGTACTTGGTCTTAGGCTAAAAAACCACCCACAGAAATTTGGACATATCTGCTTGTATCGAGGGTGGGCTTAAAAATGTAAATATGGCTTAAGAGTAAAGTACTATAATTAATGAAAATATAAGAAAATATAATTTGAAAAAGTTGTTTAGAAGTGAAAGTTAATTCAAAATACAGAATCACAGCTAACTGCCCCAAAAAATAAATTTAGATTTTTTCTTTTTTTTCTGTATCATACTGTACATGATAGGACTAGAAATATCTTTTAAAGGCTATTATGTGTCATGTACTGTAAAAATTCATTCTTAGTTGTAAGTTACTAATTATATATTTAATTTTTTGCAAATATGGCTTGTACGCTTCAAATTATTATCGTAGCGTAGGGGCATTAATTGATTTCTGGTCATTGTAAAAGTTTGTTTACTATAAGTAGACACTCTAGCGAGTTAGAAAATCAATTCTAAGGAAAAAGGGCGTAAAGCGACTTACGCCCTTTTTCCACCCAACTCCTCAATTTTAAGATAAATACTATGTGCAATGTACATGTTAACATAAGGACTTGCACTTCAATTAGATACGGAATGATTGATTGAATAAGACTTTTTTCACGATTAGTTTAGGCCAGAGTCTTTACCTATATGTATAAATCTCCTCTACTTTTCTATATAATTTATGACAACAATTACTGGAAACGTTTGTCTTTTTCCTTTTTTACATAGAGTTGACAGAAAATTGTCAGCTTTGAAAACTTCCGGTGTAGACTATTTTTTTTTTATAGTGTAACATTGACATTAGTTACATATTGTAACTTTTTATTCTATTGTATTCGAACTTTTGAAGATAATATTCAGGTTATTCGGTGATGCAATAATAAATATGCATTATGATTATTACTATTCATTTTATATGTAACTATATATATGGTATACCTAACTAATTCCATCACGGCTAACGCGGTTCTGACAACAGAATTGACTGAACTAAACTTTACGTTATATACAAATTATTACAATCACCTTACAACATTAGAAATATGGCGTTAGAAAAATAGTCTATGTTGATTATTTCACATTAGATTGACTGAAACAGTTGCTTTATAATTCAGTTGTTTACAGTTAATAAAAATTAGAATTAAGAACAGGGTTACTGAATATGTTCTTTCTATTTTATGTCTTATTAATGATACTGAACAAAATATTTTAAACAGTACCTCTCAGTACATTAGAGAGAGAAAGTGATAGGCTTTCATTTACATTGTGAGAAATTTGAGAAAATAGTGCGAGGGTACATTTAAATGTGTTATTTTGTACTTTTTCTACTGCCTTTTCACTAGACGATCCCTATTTCAATTTGAAAATGATGGTACTTAATTGCAGTAATAATTCGTTTAATAATACAGGTACGAGAAAGAAAGAAAGAGATACATTTCGTAGTTTTTTTAGAAAAGAAAGAAATATTTATCTTCAAGTCATACTGTAAATATACCATTAGTATGATTATTGTAATAAGTACGTAATATTTTACAGCAATATTTAATACCAAATAATAAATCGAAAGAAAGACCAGTTTCAGTTTTTATCCGATTATTAATTATTTTACATTAAAATATACTGCAAACGTACGTAATGTTTGTATTATATGTATATGCTTTCAGTTCGCAAGTCAAAGTTTTCATCTGGTATATCGACAATTATTGGTTAAGGAGAGAAAAAAATATAATCTTATTTCCATCTATTCAAAGAAAACGAATAAATATTGTATTTAAAATTAAGACTTCTTTTTCTATTAATTTAATTTTGAAGTTGCTTTAATTTTTAGACATACGGTTCTATTTGGACTAATATAATATAAATATGCATAATTGTAACATTGTACATGCCTCTTTTTATTAATCCAAATGTGAATTATTAATTCTGGTTTTGTGAATAGATAAGTAAAATGACAGTAAAGAAAAAGAAACTCGATCAGTAAGTCGACAATTTGTTTTTACAATAACGGTTCATTTCTACAATAACAATGTCATTTAAATAATAAAATAAATATATACATATGTGTGTGCGCATATATTATTGTTTAATAAAATATGCATTCTTTTGCGTGCATATAGTTTGGTACCGCACCTTTGTGAAAAGTAGTGTAATTAAATAGAGCAGTATGAGATGGTATTTAATTGTAGAAAAATGGTTAGGAATCTCCTGAAAATTTAAAACCAAAAATGTTTACCATCTATGACTTTTTTCTCTTAAGGGGGACCACTAGTGTGACCGCCTGAAAAAAGGTAATTTTTGGGAATTTTTCAAAAGAAAACTCCTGTATGGAATGTTTTAATATTTTAAGGATATATTCGTTGATACATAAGATTTTCATGATAAAATTTTTGGACCAAAAAATTGAAAATTCAGTGAGTTATTCGCGATCTCCCAAGGCTCCAAAAAAGTCCCTCTACTGCTGCAGTGATAGCGACCTTCACAGTGCCTGAAATCAAAAAAAACCAAAAAGCCTATTAAACTAGAAGGTATTGCCTGTGCTATGAACCTCAGTCGAAAAAAAAAGTTGAAATTTAACAAAATGGCGGAATTTTTAAAAAAAGTTTCAAATTTTGCGCAAAAATTTGATGATTTTTGGCCTGTAAAAATTACATTTTTTATTCGATCGGAAACTGGAGGTTCATGGCACCAAGAAACATATATGTATAAAAGAAACTGCAATAAGAATCAAATCGATGCGATCGGATGATTTGTTTTCGAGTTACAATTGCAGCAAATTTGAAAAATGTAGTTTTTCTTTATCTTACCTTTTAGTTTTAACACTGAGAATTTTTACTAAAATTATTTACGATGTACTCACTATAAGGGTCATAGTAAAACTAGATGAGTCGTCTAAATGTGCCAGGGTTTAGCTGCACCACAACATGTGACTGACAGGTATGTCCAGAAACTCCCGAACTATCAACATTCATACATTTCTCAATACCTCAAAGTTAACAATGAAAATCAGAATCCGCTCTTCAGATGGCTGTAATTTTGTCTGTTTTCCAATATTTCCCTACTGATTTCGACTTGAATTTTTTAAGGATGTTTTTTCGTACCCAAACATACCTCGATGCCAAGTTTTATTTACTGCGAGAGCCACTTTGTTTATTTTAAATTATTTTTTGAATTTTCGATTTGGTGTCTGTATGTCTCCAAAAATTACCGACACAGCCTTGCCGAAATTTCAACGGTTGGATCAATTTTTGGATCAACGATTTTAGAGTTATGGATAGGGGGCAAAGAAAATTCATTTTGTAGCTCAGTATTTTCCAAATGAGGTTCAAAAACGACAAATGGTAAAATAAATCTCAAATTCATTTTGTGAGTCCTTTTTAACGATATTCCATAGGATGTGATACATACGTTCAAAAAAACTTTTCTCCCTACTTTTTAATACGGAAAATTACCTCAATAAATTAAAAAAAATTTTTTCTTGTATATTGAAATCTATACCAGTCGCATGTATGATACTTTCAAAATTTCGTGTTCATAGACCGAAAGTTGTGGGAATTATGGGAATGTGATGAACGAATGAACAGACTGATAGACGGATTGGACGAAACTATAAGGGTTCCGAGATGTTTCTTTGGAATCGTAAAAAGATAAAGTTATTAATTGTTGGCGTGTCAAAAGAAAATTCTGAATTGAATAGGACTTTGTTTTTCAAGAAAATGGGTTTATTAATTGAAGGTTTGCAATATGTTTTTTCGTATTCATACTTTCTGCATTTTGGTCCACGACCAATCTAATCTACTGATGATACAATAATAGCATTAAACTCGATTTATTTTTATTTTTAAAAAAGAAAATTTTAATAAAGAAACCTACAAAAAGAATGCTTCGAGCAAAACATTTATTAACTCAAAGAAATTAACTAATTATTATTCACAGAAAAGCACTAATTAAACAATTAACATAATTTGTTTTTTCTACTTTTGTTACAGTAAATTGCAGAAACGGCTAACGAAACTCCAACAATAGATTTATTTAAGCGACTAAAAAACAACAACCATATCTCGACATTATGTTCAATTTTATGAAGAAAGGTGTTGGGGGTGGTTCAAGTACATCAACGGATCGCGATCGTGAAGACAAAGAGCGACGAAAACGGGAGAAAAAAGAACGGAAGGAAAAACAGAAACGTGATCGTGGTAGTATGTCTGCTGAGGAATTGTTACGGCTAGACGAGGTTTGTAGATAGTACCTATCTATTTTTGAACATACATCGTACATCAAATATTTAATTTAAGAGCTTTTTTCCATTTTCGCCTAGAACAGAGTTCTTGCCTTGCCGGTGGTGCATTGTTTAAATTTTCCTTTCTTCTCGTGTTATTGTTCTCTAGTCTTTTTGTAAAATTACCTTGATAATATTTTTTTCTAAGGTAAGTTTACTGCAATGTTTTATGTGTGTTTAGTGCAGTCACTGTAAGTACAGTTCATAATCATTCAAAGAGAATCAGTAGATCTTTCTTGAGTAATTGTATGAATATTTTGAAAATCGCTCGATCCTTCTTTTAACACAGTAGATAGGTTCTTGAAAAATGCTGTATTGTCTGAAAAAGGGGTTTATATCTAATGTCATATTTGTTTTCTTTTTTTTTTTTTTGCAATTCAAATATTTATGCAATATACTTTTTTTTTTCAAATAATGAAAATGAAAACGCAAATGGAACAACTGCCACGTACAACGATATATTGTAAATAACCAAAGGATACAGTTTTCTTCTAACACGATCAGAAACCCTTAAGTAACACTATTTTTTTACTACTTAACCTATCTATGTAATTTTTATATTTATGTGCTTCACAAATTACACAATATGTATTACACACACTGGATACACATTACTGATATTCAGTGTGTTCAATAGAAGCGAGGAATCCTTGAAATTAGATATTGTCTGTCATATTGATTTTTAATGCCAACTGAATATCTGATTCATAACTATTTTAGGAGCGACCTCAAGTCATCCTTACATAGATAGGAATCATTTTAATATAAGAATTAGCTTGGTAATAAGATAAAATACGCACCCGAAAATAAACACTAATACTAAAACTACTACTGCTTCTCATTTAATGACCATGAACTGTAGGTGTTAACTTCTATCATTGTAAGCTGCGACACAATGCTTTACTTTGTGCTATATACAGTTCCAGGCAGGAATATATTTCTTCGTCGAAGGAACACAACACAAAGTCTAGTCATGTGTCGTTATTATATTGTGTCTATTCGTCATTATACTGACTAAGTGCCTTAAAAAAAGAACTGCATTTACAACTAATTACCTGCAGGTTTATTTTTAAATGCTAAGCTTATAATTTTTTATGGAGCTTCTTCGTTCATGAAAGCAAGGTAGTAAATCCTCTTTTAACAGGCACAGATTTTTTGCCGGATGGTAATTTTTGGACATACGAAATAGAAATAGAGTGATGTGTTATACAAGTGCTGTTAAGGTAGTACCTCGACATTCAACTTTTCGACAGAATAGTTTCAAATTTTAATAGTATAAAGAAGAATACTATATCTGATTGTCTTTGTAATTTGGGAAAGATTGATCGCTTCTAAGTTAAGATAATTAGGGTTAAAGTTTGTATCTACTCCATGTATTAGATCTCAAAATTTTGACTACGTACCCTTATTTTGTATTTAACAATATAATGACTCGACAGAATTCAATAAAAAACTAGTGAAAGAAAGATTAATAAGTTCTGAATATAAAGAAAAAATTGAATTATTTGTTGATCGTTTTGAATTGAAGATATCATCAGAGAAATTATAGCATTTTAATAAATACACCAATTTCAAGCAATTGAACCGAAGCAGTCTGGCAACGTTGTATATTAAATAACTGGTTTATTCGTATTTACTTGTATACAGTACATATTATTTATATCACACACAATACTATCTTGGATTGAAAATTATATACGTATTAATAGTCCAATAGCACTAATTTTAAGTCCTATATCACTAAACATTAATTTTAGAATAGATATAAAATTTTTTTAAAAAGAGATTCTTGTAGGGATTGCCGAGGAGAACATTTGTGCAAAATGTTAATTCCTGGAAATGTTTTTTATATTGTTTAAACAATATTGAAAATTCATGAATAGCGTTTTTTTTTACCTTTTGCCGCTTACGTAGCGAAGACGGTCATAGATACATTAAAAAGTGTTAAGACTTTTTTTGTAGAGAATCGAATTCTCTACAAAAAAGTCCGGGAGAGCACCTGTCTATCTTGTACAAGTGTAAAAATACAACGCTTCAAACGCATATGCATACCACTTAATATGTTTGTTGGGTAAGTCACAATGATGCCAAAGCATTTATTATAAAAACTTTGATAGTATAAGTGTGTATACACAGGCTGTTTGAAAGTATGCATATACATATTCGTATGAAAAGTAGTACTTTGGTAGTACGTATCAACATCTATCCACTAACACAGACAATAATGGCATGAAGTAATTTTGGTTTGCAATTTTTTCTACTAGCATGTCACAAGGTAACTACCTTAAATTAAAAATATTGACTACATGGTCAGTGGATTTTGTTACTTTGCGATAAAGTGAAAATTTATTGCGTCCTAATTTCTAAAATGTTCATTTTACACCAAAAAGATTCAAAGTTTGTAGAGAATTTTACGCTTGACAAGAAAGGTTTTTATTATTTTCTTTGTAGAATTCTTAGTTTACAGGATGTTAATGTTTATTTGAAAACGACATTTTCCAATATTGCGGTTGAAGTATAATTCCTATCACTACGCCAATTGACATTTGTACTTAAGGAATGTCCCTGAATAACCACCTTAACAACCTGCGCATGGCAACTGACAGTTCAAGCACTATTTTTGCCAGTACGGTAGCGCTAGCATGCAAAGAGCCTGTACCGAAGACTGGGTTGTTTGTTTCTTGTCACACGACTAACACAATATGACACAATTTTTTTGTTTGAAAAAAAGAAAAAGGTGAAGCCAACCTAGAGGGGACATATCGCTCATTTGCGAAAAGTGTGACATAACTCAAAAATCACCCTTTGAGTTAAGGGTACAAGCGGTCACGGAAAATGTCATTCTTTTTGCTAACAAAACGACATCACGCTAGATGCATAAATGAGAGAACGAGAGAGGTTATGACTTTATACTCTATCGCACTTTTTCAATTGACTGTCATAAGTACTCTTTTTATTTTTAAAACTTTAAACCATCGCATCGTACTGAAAAATAGCTCTTTTTGAGTTATGCCAAGCTTCTCGCAAATGAGCGGTATGAACGATGAAATGCTCCCAATTCAAATGAATTGTATTTAAGATATTTTTCTAAGGTGTCGAGATTTATCTGAATTACATGGTCCACCAAGCGACAAGAATTCGATTTAAAATTAACTAATTGTTTTTAAAGACGTTCGAGCGCGTCCACAAAACACTACAGAATAATGTTATGTAGCCACCACAAAACACTATACCTATATGTTATGCATACAGAGATTGTTCATGTGTCATATCGTGTTGTGTATATGGGTGATTGCTATACGTACCACCTATATACTGATCTATGATATCAATGCATACACAGTTGTTGATTGACATTTAATAGTCTGATTTGACCTTGTATGTATATTCTGTACGTTTACACATCAAAATCTACCCGAATATTAATTTCAATAATTAATATATAATTAATATTTCATTTTAACGTTCGTCAACACGATTTTTTTTGTGCAATTATATAAATTGCATATTTCAAAGAATATTTTTAAACATTTTTTATTATGGTATCTACTCTTATAATATACTTACTATAATTTTTAAAATGAAAAAATGCTGTTTGGAATATTTTTTCCTAATAGTTCTGTATTAAAAATTTGATTTTTAATCGTCAATTACTTTAAGAAATGTTCTACGAAAGCTTTACAATCTTTGAGGGAAGATAACTATGTAATTGAACTTGTCAATTCTCTAAAATTAAAATTTTTATCTACTATTCGGTTTGACGCACGAACGTCCTTAAACATTTCTGTTATGCTTAAAAAAGTATCGATATTTATTTGAATTAGATGGTCGACCAAGTGGTTAGAAGGGGTTTCATTTTAAGATCACACACAATGAATTAAGTTAAATTTAAGTTATGTATTCCATTAGGCTTATATCTTGATATATAATATTTTGTTGTTGGGGGCTATGAAGATCATTTTGAGACACGATTTCTATAAATCTGCAAATTCAGACATTCAGAAAATCAGGCTTTGAACGCAAGTGAGAAGTTTTAAATTTAGATACATCATATGCGTTATGTAATATACCTATATTACGTCTTCAAAATCTATTTTTATTTATTACGTATTGTTTAAATTACATTATATATTACAACTATTTGAAATTATGCATTATACATATTTATATGCATGTATATTGTCTAAATCACTACATACATACATACATTCATACATAAGCACAATCAATGTGTATACAATATTAACACCACTACTATTACAATTTATAATAATATGATCCGAGAATTGTATTATGTACTCTATATAATATTGTTTTACATAAGTAATTCATAATGGGCATATTAATTTTATTATTAATAATTAGAAATTATATAACTTGACTATTTATTTAAAAAAAAGTGAATATTTTAATATTCATATTGTTTTGGATGGATAATTTAGAAGTTTTTTTGTGAGTTCTCTTTTACTATGGGTACTCTTTAAAAATTTTTAGAGTAAGTAAATTATTAGAGTGAGAAAAATATTGTAAATTTTAAATTTAAAGGGAACTGGAATTTAAAATATTATGCTACTTGTTTCCAAGTTATTAAAGTAGGCTTGATAACGTCTCTGAACTAGTTACGATTCGGTTTCCTACCGTTAAAAATTGTATGTTAAGAATAAGCGTCATTTTGGGCAACGACGTATTTGACTAAGTTTAGGAACCTATTTAAACCCTAGAATCATACGTTGGTCTACGAGTCAAGTTAATCATACATCGGCGTCATTTTGACGAATGGACTTCACACGGGGAGTTTTCGAGTTTATTTGCAAAAAACATTTTTTTTTTACATAACAATACTACGAAAGCGAACAAAATATTTAAAAAAACTGGATTTGGAAAAATTTCTTCATATAAATATTTATTAATTTTTTTAATCTTTTTACCAAAGCATATTTTCATTATAAAAATTAAAAAATAGATAAATACATCAATTGTATCATAAAACATGTGTTTCAAATAATTAATTTATGAACTATTATGAGTCAGTGGAAATGTGTGACTTTACAGAATGTGAAATTTCTCAGTCATAAATATTCCTCTAGATATGTAGTTATTTCCCCATTAGGCACATTTGTAAATTTTCTAAAATTTGTTAGTAATTTTTCGAATAATATCTCAAAAAATAATAAGAATTAAAATATTTTCTACAAAATAAATTGTTAACCTTTTATTAAGTCATTCGAAACGCATTCTTTAGTTTTCGATTCAATATATTAAAATTTCAGTACTATGTCGTCTCTATAAGTCAAACAGCTGTAATTATCTTTCACATTATCATAATTATTGAATAAATTAGTTATAACATCCATATCTTTAATAAATTTTAGAAAAATTAGGGAAACTTTTATATGTGGAGTACAAAATCTTTAAAAAAAAACATCGGTTAATCATACATCGTCGTCCTTTTGACGCACATTATTTCAGTATAAAAAAACGACAATAGCTATAGACAAAATTTATACGTCTTATGTGTTATAATAACAAATAAATTAGATAACAGAAGTTTCACAGCAAGCAAGCAACGACAAGTTGTAGTATTGGAGCAGGTAGAGAAGTTCGTTCGTCGATTTGACGAGTACGTATGATTCTAGGGCTAAAATACGTATATTTATGCATTTTGCATTTATACATTTTAATTTTTTAAAATAACGTCAAAAATCATTCGAAAAAATTAATTTAATATTTGTTCTTAAAATTTACCTGGAAATATTCATTCACTGTCAGTAACGGCACATTCTCTAAATAACAGCAACTGTAATATTAATAGATTTGAGCGTTACTTTATGGTATTCCATATTTGTAAATAATAAACAAATACTTTGCAAAATACCACTTTTATTTTTATTTTTTTACTTTTGTTTTTATTTTTTTTTTTATTTTTAATAAAAGTGGTACATAGGAAACTCCCATTACGCAATCCACTGGAACCAAATTGCTAAATGAGAAAGTCATAGATCACGGGCGTCAATGTTTCTGACTTATATATTTGTATGATTTACTGTTACAAACTATTACTTAGACACTATCACATTCAAACATATTTGCTTTAAAACACGGAGGGGTGCCATTATATACATCTTGTGTGCGACGAAATTGTTAAATGAAAGCGTGCAATATGGGAGTTTGCTATGTGTTTTGCAAAGTATTTGTTTATTATTAACAACAACTGTCTTTATTTTTCGTATAATTAACAGATAACCATAAAATATGAATCCATCTTATTTAGGGGGTTATGATGACCCCCATGACTCTATTCGCACCCCACTGTACTCGCATTTTTTCCTGAATATTACGATAAACTAACAAAAATTTTTGTATCGAACGAAATCATTTTATTAAAAAAATGCAACAGATTAATTCATAATAAACATAAAATAATGATGTCTCAGTTTCCATAATTTCTTATTTTCTTAAAACAACATTCACATAAAAAGAGGTTTAGGTGTAAAGAGGTTTGGATTAAAATCCATATTTTCTATTATCATAATTCAGATTTCGTTGTTGGTAATATTGTGTAACTTTACGACACCTGGTATACTATCTATGTACTATTTATGTATAGATCGGTGAACATCCTTTAAAAAAAAGAATGATTCCGAAAATTGCCTCTGCATCTGTATGAGCGCGCATTCGATGATACCTGCATTAACACAGTATATAGTACTTTGCGCATATTAACCGTACAGTACGTCAACATCTATCTATTTACCAGAATTTATATCTATTGATTGACTCTCGACTGAAACGATTATTAATATAACGTGCCCATCTTTAAGATTTATTTTATTTTGTGTATTATTGATTTTATGAAATTTTGCTGTCATTAGAGATATTTGATAGTAAATTCTTATTTTGATTTAAAATATGGTTATATCATATTTTTGATTTTAGTTCAGTCATACATTTTGAATAATTTAAATAGTTTTTTTAGTTGCGTCTCTGTTGCCGAGATCAAACAATTTCTTTTGTTTAAGTAAAAAATTCTGAGTAATTAGTTTATTTTTAAAATAAATGATAACAAAAAGTAATTGATCAAAGTATATTTGTCTGATACCAGTCACCGATTTGATAAACAGTGGTCAATATAGATACAATAAAAATTTCTCCATAAACTTGGTTCCCGTCTGTATGGATTATTTCAATAAAGTTTTAAAACGGGTATGTAGAATTTTCTATTTTTT
The DNA here is from genome assembly GCA_035578155.1 of Brachynemurus nebulosus. Classification (NCBI taxonomy): domain Eukaryota; kingdom Metazoa; phylum Arthropoda; class Insecta; order Neuroptera; family Myrmeleontidae; genus Brachynemurus; species Brachynemurus nebulosus. The sequence goes on along the minus strand of JAPWDM010000018.1, from coordinate 7,129,751 downwards.
GTATGGAGAAATATCTTCGAATGTTTCGATTGTATCGGTATGTTTATGAGGTGTGTCGCCATGTTGGACGCAGTGTGACGTAGTATAGTGTAGTGTAGTTTAATACTCCCGCGATGCTAGTCAGTGCGGCGTCTAGACTAAACTGATGAAAGTTGCTGTGTACTATTTGTTTATGTAGTGATTAGATCATTATTATTGATTATTTTCAAGCAATATGATGCAGTTGCGTCTCCAAAAATTTTGTCTTATGTACATATTTTTTAGATTTCAAATTCTTTTTATTCCCCAAAAATATTTTTTTCCTTTTATTTTTAAATTTTCTTCCAGTTCAATAGCCGTTATTTTTTGGGGAAATTTATTTTTATTTATTTATTTATTTATTTTTTTAAATTTATAATAAGATAGGTAATGTTGTTAGTATTGCGCCTAAATTTCCATCATTTCATCATGGGTTGAGCTGATTTTTTTGAATTTTGAACCATAGGCACAATATTTGCGATATAAAATTTTGGACCAAATTAAATATCTTCCACGAGACATTCATATTTAGGAAAATAGTAGGGAAGTGTGGGTAATAGATCCGAATAAAATTGAGATGTTTCTCAATACGGTACTTGACTGAAATTAAAATATCTAATTTCAGTGATTTTTCATTAAAAATTTAAATTTTGTAAATTTTTGTAAAAATCATCGAAAAATATGTAATTGTCTAATTTTAAATGAAAATATTGGCACGAAAAACGACTCATTGTACTGACGTCACAGTTTTTGTAATAACTTTGTTTCCGACAAATGTTCTTAAAAATGCACCCATCTTCACCTAAAATTGCAAAATAAATTTTGATTCTTTGTACTCTTTGAACGGAATGGTTTTTTTCATTGGAGTTTTTTTTTTTTTGACTATTATTCATAATTCATAAATATTTATATATACTATATTCACCGAAACAATTCCTAAATACAAAACATCAAACAACAACAAACAGGCTCGTAGGACACTCCCACAGAGCCTCAGTGATCGTGCTTTGTTCAAACTGAAGCGATATATTCAAATATTTTAACAGTAGATAATTACCAGTAAAAATAAATAAAACAACTTTATTAAACTTATACTTTTGTATAAGTATTTAAATTTTTACTAAAATTTAGGTTAATCTTGTTTATACTTAAGTTAGATATATTAATATTTTGGACAATATTATAGAAATGAAATTGTATGCAACTAATCAAAATAAATAATAGGTATATTTTGTTATTTAAATTTTTTTTAAAAGAATACTGAAATGATAAAGTAATCTAAAAAAGAAACCATACTAAAATAAAAAAAAAAATATTTTTAAAATCCTCCCAATTCACATATTACCGTTTCTGCGTAATCGCTTGTACCAACTTCATGAAACATAGTCTGGGTGTCAACTAAATTGTACTTTATGTGTCCATTTTGGAAATTTCAACCAATAAAAATTTAGTCACGTGGTTTTGTTTTGTAGCTAGGAATTCTTTGGGTGAATATAGTATAATTATCATTCTCGAATCAGTTATTGGTACCCCTGCCGCCTCAACAGATTTCAAAAAATAAAAAAGGGGCGGCAAAAAAACGTAATTTCATTGTCAACATGTCAATTTCTATGTAAAAAAGTAAATTTTAGAATTCTGGGAAGTTGGTTGTGCGGACTCTAGTGGACGTGCAACCTTCAAGTCTATCCGGCCTCTTCATTTTTGTAAAAATTTTATAGCTACTGTGGTTAATTTTAATTATTTTAAATTAATGGTATCGTTCGCGCCGAAATTGTGAATAAAGTCTTGCAAAACTTTCAAAAAAATTATTGCAATTGCAAAAGAATGAGGACGAAGAAGATAGAACCTTATTTACGCCAATTTCATATATTTATGAATTTTGCTACGAAGTATTTATAAAAAAATAAAAAATAAATGGTTTAGTGGGGCATCAATATTATTTTATCCAGTAAACAAGTTTCACTCTCAAAATATTTTTTAACTTCTGTAAAATAAAATACTAACTATGCACTAATTTATTCAAATACTAATAAAAATACGTGATTTAAGTAAAGCCGGTTCTACACGATGCTACGAACGTTTCTTCCAACGTTCGATCGAACGTTTGATGCAAGTAAGTGCGACAGTTGGTGCTGCGAATGTTCCTGCTACACGGTGAAACGAATGTATGTTCCAATACATATGATGATGTGTTGGTACAAACATTTATTCAGTGAACGAGGATGTCATCTGTCTGATATTATCTCTAATGTTATACACTGATGTTGTCGCTCTTCATATGAACGAGTCGTGTAGCCGTTGAGTCGAACCAACGAACATTGTCCTTTAAACGTTGTAAGCATCCCTTTGACTCGGTGCAAGAATACCGACATCGGCTGGAACATGACCAAATGTGAACGTTCGATGCTCGACATTGGACGCTCGTGGGTTCGAACAACGGCCACACGATGCGACGAATCATCAAACGTCCAATGTTGGAAGGTGTTCGTAGCATCGTGTAGAACCGGCCTATATGTTAAAACATAATCAATTTTTTAATGATGTGTTTTTCTGTTTATTCTTATTTTTATTTTTATTTTCAGGTACGTCGATCGTTAAAAATTCGGGGTCGCCGAAAAGAGAAAGAGAAACTACCATCGGGTATAACGGCCGATTACACTGCCGCATTTCTAGCAAGTTTAGACCGGGACTATCAACCGCCCGGTTCGCCAATTAGTATTATTTCAACGAATAGTAGCACTACGTGGATTCGTACGGGTGAGGGTTTAACACAATCCGACAGTTCGGAGGCAAGTTTAAACTCGCTAACAAATAATCCAAATCAAAGACAGTTGCCTCCGGTACCGCCACGTCCACCGAAACGTGGCATACTGAAGGGGCCACGAATTAACGTTACCGTAGACTCGTCAAATTTAAATAATAGTTGCATATTACAAAATGGCAACGGCACGGATAGCGGTTTCAATAATTTAATACGAAATACATTACAAAATGAAGTGATCACATACCAAAATGTACCAGCGACCCCGACCAACAGTGCATACTCCTCAAACACAACCAGCGGCTCCACAACAATTAGCGTCAACAATAGTCAAGCCACATCGCCCGTCATCCAGGGTAACGGCGACCTAACGAATGGTGGAGCGAAAAATCTAAGCAATAATCTTCTGGTCATCACGTCCACTTCACCGAGCGTTGACAGCTTAACGGACACCACAACAAATTCCTCGTTTGCAACGCCGCCATTTAGTTTGAGTCCCGTGGGTGAATCGCAGGGTTTCCATCGATGGACGCGGACTGCCAATTTCGACGACATGAATCTACCATTACCAAATATAGTGCCGTTAGTGTTACCGAAACCGCGGACGTTGACGATCCAAAGACAACCGGCGCCCCGTAACGATTTCGGGTTCTCGTTACGGCGCGCAATGATTGTGGAACGTAACGTGAATGACAACAGTGGTGTGGTTATGAAGGCGGTGATATTCGCGGAACCGGGTGCTATCGTGCAAAATAACAATGAAACCGGCCTGTTGCCGGGTGATCGGTTGTTGGAAGTGAATGGTGTTAATGTGGACGATAAAACGCGCGAGGAAATTATCGATTTAATTAAAAGTTCAAAGGATTCAGTTACTGTTAAGGTGAGTCAGTTTAAGTTATATGCCAAATTATATTAAATTACAGTCGACTCTCGTTAATTCGAAACTCGAGGGACTCTTAAAATATTACGAATTATAGAGAAGTTCGAGTTATCGCAGGTAACAATTTTAATTTTTTAAGCATTTGCGATGAATGAACTTGAACTTGTCTCAAAATGTACTTACAATTTTTCTGTCTCTCTCTCTCTCTCTCTCTCTCTCTGCAACTTTGAATTGTCGAGTGTTTGACACCGATGAGTTCGAATTAACGCGTGGTTTTGTTACGTAGCAATGATTTTTTCGTTCGAATTACCAAATGTATTGTTTTAGTTCGAAATATAATGAGATTTTATAGAGAACTCGTGATACCTTTGAGTTATAGGGAGTTTCGAATTATTGCAGGTTTGAATTAATGAGAGTCTACTGTATATAGATTTGTTGAAAACTTGAATAATTTTTTAAATACAATTCTCTGTCTGCCTTTTCCATCATTTTTACTATAGATATGTTGCTTAAACTTTGAATAATTTTGGAAAATGGAAATTCTAATCCGAAACTTTTTAATAACTTGCTAGCTTTAACTCTTCTGACTCTTAAATTTGAATTCTTCTTCTATATTATACATACCAAAAACTCTGTTTAATTTCCTGTTATTTAAAAAAAAAAATCCCTTTGAATTATAAGTATTTGTTTGCATTTTCTTCTATAGTAATGGTTGTTTTTGGAAATTATTTACAATAAACTTTAATAGAAGCGGGTAGCTAGGAAATTGATTAAAATTTTGCTCAAAGTTAGAGATGGGAAATTATTTTTTCCAGTGAGTAGGATAAGCAATAGTGAGCATAAAATGGACCGAAAAAAAATTAAGAAATTAAAAATGAATCGTCGATTTTTTCGCTAACCTAATAAAACCGTTTTTTGTCTATCATAAACTTTTGGAAACTAAGTTTCTCATTTTTAAAAGAAGATAGGTTAGTTTTGAGTTACAGACTGTTTTTTTTAGAATTAAATTTTTACATAAAAAAGTTGCAATCAGAACTAGAGTAGAAATAAGTAAAGAATTTTTCTTACTAATCTTATCTAATCTTTTAAGATTTATTATTAACGTTTCGCTGATTTAGATGGTGTGATGGATTGTGTTAAAACATGGGATCGTTGCTTTGTCACTTTTCACAGCAAAATTATAGAAAAACACGAGTCGACTTTCGGATTTTACACCATCCTCAGGTGAAAAACATAACTAAAAATTGTTTGTGTTATATTAACTCGTTAATGGTCATGGGACTGTTATATAGTTAGCAGATCAAAAATTTCTTTTTAACTGGAAATATTTTTAGTCGATTGGGAATCATTTGGGAAAATTTAGGAATATAATCTTTTTATTTAGGATATTATAATTAGTGAGTAATTAATTAGTCTTTTTTAGCGTATAGTTAGCAGAACACCAAATTAAAAAAATATTTTATTTCACATTATTTGATATTAAGCAGTTTGGAAAGAATATTAAAATTAATCACACCATTTGGGAACTCATAGTTAATTAATTACACCGATTTTTCTATTTACGATTTTACATATGTACAATATACTCCATAGCTGACGTCACTGACGGATGTGGTGGCAAAATTTAAATACTACTGGGCTGCGTTCAGAAATGAAAGGTGAAGGTGGAATATGTTTTGATAGAGTAACTGTTGGCTAGCCTGACGAGAGGGAGGGGCGGCAATGAAGAGGGAGTTCATAAGTAAAGGATCCAGGAAGAAGCAAAAAGAACTTTTTTTGCTTGTGTATTATTTGTGGTCGTCTTATTTGCGGTCAAATGCAAAAATTGCCTTATTTATGGTCAAAAATTTTAACAGTAGGTGGATTAGTGAGGGCAAGGAAGTTTAAAAGTTTATCTGAAAAAAATTTGTCCTATTTGCGGCCAAAAATTTTGGTCATTTTAAAAATTATATAAATAATATTGTAATTTCAAATATAATTTTTAAAAAAATTCTAATCATTTAAGATTTATCATTAGCGCAACCCAGAATTTGCGGGTCGCTTGATTAACATTGTGCTCTGTCTATTATAGGTAGAACGGACGTTAAAGACCCACACAAATGACCGTACTCAGCTATTTAAAAAGCTTTATTCTATTTTTTTTTTTTAATTTCTTGTGTTCTGTTCCGTGGCGTCTTCTGTAGGAATTCCACGTTCTAATGGGTATTGGTTTATTGTCCGTACATTGACCATCGAAGTGATTAAAAAAATTTTTAAGGGGACATTTCTTTTGTGTAAATTATTTTTATCATCAATATTTCATCATTGTAGTGGTTAGCCCACAATTTCAAACAACCCTTACTCTACGTCCTCTACGTCTTCGGGTTTCAAACAAACCAAAGCAATGCACATTTTAATTGGATGTCTCTTCGTCGTTCGCAAATAATCTTATCAATCTCATTTCATTAACACGATGACGGTCATGGAGAATTATGACCAACTGATACACTATTTTGACAGCTAATATACTTTATATGGAATTTTCGACGTCGTACGACGTGGCGTATAAGTTAGTAAGGTTCAACTTGATGCCTTATATCGTCAATGATCGTTAAGGTGTTAAATTTACTAAAAAAGTTTTTTTTTTTTTGATCGCAAACAGGACATTTTTTGCGTATGCGATCAAAAAGTCCCTTAACTTGATTAATTAACTTATTGTTAAAATTTTTGACCACAAATATGAGGACACCTCACGAATATTTTGTTTATCTTCATTAAAATGATGTACAAATTGAAAAATAAAATTAAATTAAATTTTCATGAATAAAAATCTTAGAAAAATCGTTCTTTGGTAATCAGTACAATTTTTATTAAGCAATCTTGTTTGAATGTTATTTCGAACATGTTATATAATCTGAACTCTGATCTTTTGAATTTTATTACTTGGAAGTTTAATTCAATCGACACCTGATTAGAAAATATATTTTGGAAGCAGTTTTTCACGATATTATTTATTAAAATTAACACGTCCTATCAACTATATAAATATATTAATACTAATGAAGAACAATGTGAAAGATAATTCATAAATTGTTTGAATTTTGCTGCCGTGTCAGTCAGTGAAGTCATGGAATGTATTGGAATTGGAGTACATAATATTGTACATATTGTAAAATCCCAAAATGAAAATGAATTCCCAAATGATGTGACTATTTTAATGTTCTTTCCAAACTATTTACTATTAAAAATGTGAAATAAAATATTTTTTATTTTCATGGTCTGCTAACTATATGCTAAAAGAGACTAATTAATTACTCACTAATTATAATGTCCTAAATAAAAAGATTATATTCCTAAATTTTCCCAAATGATTCCCAATCGAATAAAAATATTTCCAGTTAAACAGAAATTTTTGATCTGCCAACTATGTGGCAGTGGTCATGGGGCAATATGACGGGAAGCCCAACTGTTATTCTGTTTTGACCATAGAGCACTAGAGAAAAAATATCTATCTCTATACTACTGGAACCAGTGTAACCACTTGAGATAGAAAATATGTTGTATACGTGCACGGTGTTTACTTTGTATTTGTGCGGTAAACTCTGTTAGTGTGAGTGATCGGTGGTGCACATGACCCTGGTTCGCATACATATGTGTGATACTTGTGCAGGTTCTACAATGCTAACAACAATCAAATGCATTGTTGTTTGACTGACTTACACTCAGCGACGGGTACTGAGCAAATGACACTAAGCAGCCTAAGATGCACATAAAAGCACATAAGTGATTGCAAAAAAGAGATAGTTATATTCGTTCTATTTGTTCTGTGGTTTTGACAATTAATATACCAATATATAAATAACTTTTATTCCAGATCATCGCATGTTTTAACATATTATTAATAGTACCAATATAGAAAGAACCTACTTTAAGGTCTTGTTTACGTGGGCTTAGTACTACATAATCATTAGTAGTTGCTACAAACACGCCTAAAATTTAGTTAATACACAACGAAACAGTACTTAAATATAATTTTATGTATATTTGTAGCAACTAGTACTGATTAGCACTGAGCCAGTGTAAACAAGGTATCAGTAATCGAGAAAATGTGACTGAAATTTTTAAAAATATTGTTGACGTCTTATACGCAGATCAATTTTTTCCTGGGCCCAGCTTCCGAGAATTTTTGAAACTGTTTGAAAGGTACTCAAAAATACAATTTCAAAACTTTCTGACAAAAAAACATAACTTTTTTTTATTTGGAGGTATAAATAGCATTACCGTTTAAAAATTTTTATAAAATATTCTCACTCATATTTTTAAATGTTTGTGACATCAATGCAGATACCTTTGTCAAGTTGTTGTAATATTTACGTGCATTTTACGATTATGAAATTTTTATTTTTAAACGTATTTACATGAATTTTTATTTTTTTTCGCATGATTACGTTAGTCGTTGGGATTATTAATTGCATCTTCTTGTTAGTTTGTAAGATACTTCCTCTTTTTAACAAAGAATTATGAATATTGTAGAAAATTTCTCCGTTATAATTTCTATTTTATCTCGTCAAAACAAATATTGTCTGTTTTTCATCCATTATTGTTCTGTTTCTCGTAACTACTCTTGGCTTTATGATTCAAGTTCGTTCATTAAAAATAAAAAATAAAAATAGGAAAATATTTTTTTTTTTGGGGTTTTTTTACAGAAAAGAAAAATTGCCAATGCAATTATAGGAGTCTCCCGTTCCGTTTTTATTTTTTGAAACCCACAGGAGGGTTGGAATCAGTAACTGATAAGAGATTGATATATAAGCATTTATCAATAAAATCTCTAAAAAAAAATAAAAAAATAAAAAATAAAAAAACTAAGAAATAAAAAAACAATGAAAAAGATTATTTCATTCAAAGGTTACAAAGAAGCAAAATTTATTCTACCATTTTAAGAGTAGCTGGGTGCATTTTTAAGAAAAATTGTGGCAAATTAAAGTTTTTACAATATATCTATATTTTACTTTGGCTCAGCCTCCCTTCAAAGGAGGAAGGTTCATATTTCAAGTCACTCTAACGCACTGAAACGCCATTTTGAAAAAAATCGACTGGCGACTGTCAAATTTTAAAATCTTTTTACTTTTGATAAGAAAGATATGAAAGTGTCTGAAAAAAATAGAAAAACGCAAAATATTCTCCTGTCACATAGCCTATGAAAACAATTTTGAACTTAAAATAGTTGGGATTTCTTGTTATGCCTTTTACGTAAGTTTTATCAATTTTCATTAACAAGGTCTAAAGAAAATAAAAACAAATTTTTCGATTTTTCCAAAAAATTAAAAATGACGATAACTTTAGAGCCACTGAACAAAATATGTCAAAATTTTACTTCTTTTAATGCCTCATACTATATGTTTAAATTATTTTTAGCTTTGGTTTCATTTCTCTAGTCCTAGTAGATCTGGGTAACGATTCTTGAAAGGTGAATTAAAGTGAAGTGGAATGGAATGAAATAGCTAAGAACGGAACCAAATGAAATATATTTTTATAAGTTGAAAGGTATAAAGGTATTATTGTGATAATAGGTACTCTATCGACCAAATTGCTTACTAATGCAGAGGAGGTATTATTTATGGTACACAGTTTTCATTTCCGGTTACATATTATTTGGAATTTAAAAAATAAAATTTTCAAACATTCATCATTTTATTGCCATCTTTCGTCCATTCCGTTTGCGTTCGTTATGATTTTTAAGTAGCTAGCTGTGTTTTATATTAACTGTTTTAATTTTTTACTTTTTTTCTTGTATTATAATTATTTTTTATCTTTAATTAATTTTTTTTATTTAAATTATATATTTTCCTTTTTAATAATAGTTAATAGTAGAAATAAAATTTCGACATAACCTTGCTTTGTAGTAGTAGCGTTTGTTTTTGTTTATTTAGTAATTTTATTTTTTAAAGTAGGTAAATTTTGTTTTTTAAGAATGTTTGGGAGGTACAATCGGAGATAAAAGTACATGAAATTAGAAATTCGTGAATAATTGCGTTGTATAACAAACTATGAGGTAAATAAATAGTTATCTTTGTTAAATAATAGCTATCACTGCAACTGATTGTACAATACATCAAACTATAGCTCTCAGCTGAGTACATTCTGAGTATTTTTCGGAGAATTTCAAAATGCTACGAGACGATTGAAAATTTAGTAGAATGTTCCTCATTAAATCCGAAGGCCCCTGTGAAAATTTCAAACCGATTCACTAAGCCGTTAAAAAGTTATTAAAAAAGAAAAAAAACTAATTTTACATGTACTCTTATGGAAATTCGAAAACAGAACAGATTAAATAACTTTTTAACGGCTTAGTGAATCGGTTTGAAATTTTCACAGGGGCCTTAGCATTTAATGAGTAACATTCTACTAAATTTTCAATCGTCTCGTAGCATTTTGAAATTCCTCCGAAAAATCCTCAGAATGAATGTACTCAGCTCTTGTAGTCAGCTGAGAGCTATAGTTTGATGTATTGTACAATCAGTTGTAGTGATAGCTATTATTTAACAAAGATAACTATTTATTTACCTCATAGTTTGTTATACAACGCAATTATTCACGAATTTCTAATTTCATGTACTTTTATCTCCGATTGTACCTCCCAAACATCCTTAAAATCGACATACATAGTATGTAACCGGAAATGAAAACTGTGTACCATAAATAATACCTCCTCTTATTAGTAATCAATTTGGTCGATAGAGTACCCATTATCCCAATAATGTATACCTACTAACTTATAAAAATATATTTCCTTTAGTTCCGTTCTCAGCTATTTCATTCCATTCCACTTCACTTTAATACACTTTTCAAGAATCGCTACCCTCGAGATATTCATTGATTTAGGCGCCAGCATACATACATACATACATATATAGAAGATGTCCCATTTGGATGTATACATACGATTTACATGTTAATTTTTAACATTGGATTCCCATAAGGAAAAATTTATGTCACAAGAATGCTCTGAACAAACTAATAATACTAATTTAATATTATAACTACTGTTACTATAGCTTTAACAATAATAATGCACTAAAATAAAGAAATGAATGTCGCAATTTTCAAGCAATTCACATTTTTACATAATAAATATTTGTGTCATCTGCTGTAAATTGAAAAAGGCGTTTTTTTATTTTCTTGAAAATACATATTAAAATAATAAAAATACCAAAAAAAATATTCTGTTGAAGAAATAGTGCATATAATTTGGTGGAAAAAAATTATTTTATAAAAGAAAATTACCAAAAATAGGAATATGTTTATCCAATGCACTCTTGTGACATAACTTTTTCCTTATGGGAATCCAATGTTAAAAATTAACGTGTAAATCGTATGTATACATCCGGCCGAGACACCCTGTATAATACATGCATAAAAATGTTCAGATAAAAAGTTCTTGCCTGGAACATTTTCCTAGATATAAAATTCCATAGATTTTCGTAGAAATAAAGGCAAATCCTATTTAACTATTCGACTTTGAAGATGAACGGTGAAAAATACTATTTATCAGTTTCTTTTTCGGACGTTAATTTTTAGGTACTTTTCCGAATAGTTCAGCTTCAAAACCAATAAAAATAGCATATATGTTATGGATATTGTGTTATGAAAACTTTCTTATTTAATTTACTAAATATCTAGTAAGGTGTAAGTGGGTGTCCAGTTTACTTAATATATATGTTTTTTCACACAATAAATATTGTGAATAATTGTGAATATGTAGTATTTGTAAACAATATACAATCAAGAATTTGTAAGTACTTTCGGCATGTTTGTTGAATATACTTTAATTAAATATTATGTGGGTAGGTTGTATTTATTAATTTTGTTAAAATGAATAAAAATTATTTGAATAATTAGTCAACTTATCACTAACAATCAACACTCCCATTCTAACAATAATGTAAATATTATGACTGAATTTCCGTTACTTTCGAACATATTTCTTAAAGAGAATCGAAAAATTGCTCTGAATTTTTTTGGTACTTTTTGAAATAATATAATCGTCTATTATATTAAAGCTACCGACTAGTTACTAGATCAGTCGAATTATAACTTTTTTTGGATCATATCTTCTGACTTTACAGTGTAAAGAGTGACTTTAAACCTTCCAAGGTAAAATGTATCTATTGTCAAAGATATCATATATTTTTAACTAAGATCAGATGTCTTTAGTATTATAACACCATTGTCTTCTCATTATTCTCCAGTTAAATTTTTATGTGAGTAAATTAACTGTTTTTAATCTTGAGAAAATATCCAACCTTTTAACATCAACAAGAAATCGAATTTGAGGTTCTGGCACTTTGGTTAACGCTTTAAAAGGCTGATGAAGTATTAAGACCTTCCTTACCTTGTTATAATTATGTAACAGAAGAGAATTTGCAGTAGGTAATTCTAAGTATCTGCGTTATTTTTACAGCCACTGTCATGGTAAGATTTGAACCCGGCACTTTTACTCGAGAAATTTATTCTGAGGTCCCTGTAAACCGAACATGACAGTATATGTATATATCAGCACGCCCCATAACTCTCGAACGAAACATCAACACCAAACTAAATTTGGTGAAAATGTTGAAAGTCTCAAATCCTTGTATGAGTTCTTCACTCATTGTCAGATACATCCAATGCCTGGAACTTAAAAAAAATTACTTTTTTGCTAAAAATTTGCCAAAATTCAAGTTTTTCGATATTTTTCTTAATGGCAACGGTGGCAAAGAGTGGAAAAAATTACATAAGATTGATTTTTGAACCATTATCGTATGTAAGCGGGTTTTCGGAAAAAAATTATTGTATTCGGAAATTTGTTGTTATACAGTATTATGTTGCGACACGGGGATTTTGTTATTATAAAAAATATAATGCGAGATCTACATCAATTGGCTAAGCTAAACTGAAAGTGAAAAAATTAATGTTTGATGACAGAATACTTATATTAACAAGTCTAATAAAACTTTCTATGTTTTGTTTACAGCGTCCAAGTATTTTGGGCCATCATGCTGTTTTAATGATTTGCTGTGGATCCAATACTAAAAGACATTATTATGTATTGAATGTTTTTAATTGTTGGTATCATTTTTTTTATTTGGATCGGGAGGGAGATGTAGAGTAGTGGATATGGATAAAAGTTAAAAAACTAATTAATTAACACATTACTGTTTTTTTGTTGCTAATTAAAATTATGTATTTATAATTAATTGTATTATGTACTTAGTTTTAATTATAAATACACATGTGCCCATGCCACTGTATAATAAATAATATGTAATTTAAAATTTAAATCTAGAATTTATGTACATAATACATATATACACCAAAAAAAAGCACGGAATGCTGACGCATACAATATGTAATTAATATTTTTAATTATATACAAAAAAAAAAAAATAATTGTGTTCATATGTACTTACTTAAGTAACATGCATGCGTGTTTTACTAAATATAAAAATTGATCGTGTTTCAAATTTTGTTAATGTTCAGTTTGCAAAATTATATTTTCAAAATGATGTTATTGCAAAAATTTTTGTCTATTTTATTAGTGTTCCATACCTAAAAAATAAAAAAGATACTCTTACGGATAGATTTCGATCTGCGTCAATTGTTTGGCACACTGATAAAAGTCATATGTTAGCATCCATTCCTGGGTAGCTATTCTTCAAACAGTGAGCAGTATGGTCACAATATTGCATACTTACTAACTTACAAAAATATATTTCATTGTGCTTGTATCCGAACTAATCACAGCATACCATAGGATATCATAACATATTTGAAAAAATTAGCTACTCTGGTGAAAGAATTTCAGAAATATTTTTACTTTTATTCGAAAAGAGATGCGTTTGTCTAATTTAAAAATAAGGGAAGGTCGAGATTGACCCCTGGAACTATTCAATAAGACTCAAACAGCTAGACTAATTTTGACAAAATTTTATGAAAATTAACTCTTTGCACTCAAGCAAAAAAAAAGTGAGTTGTAAATAGGCTGGTAAGAGATGTAGCACATGACAACGACCGACGTTCTTTTATTGACGGATTCTTTTGACGTTCTAACCTTGTTTCCCCAAAGTTGAATACTAAATGCGCTAAATACGTCCTCAATGCTGTTTTTATTAGTTTTTAATTTTAAAAAGATAATTCAACGTGATTTTGTATTATCTTATTTACAATTTTTCTAATAAATGAATGTGTTTGCAGTTATTAAATAAAATATTCATGTAATGTGAAGTATGAGCAGTCATTACAGTTCAACATTCAGTGTGTCATGTGGTACATGTCTTATGATCCAACAGACAAAACACCTTTAAATATGGTAGAGCTAATGGACAAACCACCTTGTCATGCTGTACATGTCTTATAAGCGCAAAGGGCTAAGTATGCTATTGAAATATAAAGATGGCTACTTTCGAGTCGTTAGGTGAGCGAAGCGAAGCACTAGAAGGAACTGACTTTGTACAGAATTTCATAATATCAAATTTAAATGAACGTGTGGTCAAAACTGTCCGTCAGTGTCACCAAACAAAGCCCAAACTAAAAAAAGAAGGAACCTTGACAAAATTTGGTTCAAATATCATTGAGATGTCCGAAAAAGATAAACGTGAGGTTAAAATCGTGTCCTAAGAAAAGCCTAAAATAGAAATACTTCTAAAACTATTATGTAAAGGTCCCACGGTGCGGAAATTAGTCATCTTATTGAAATTTCAAGATGGTTACTTAAGAGTCGGTTTGCAAGTGAAGTCAACTACTATGAATAATTGATTTTGTATAGGATTTCGGAATATCTGATTTAAAAGTAATCGGACCCACAATAATTTTACGCGGATAAAGCCATGGGTGGCAGTCAGTTTAAAGATAATTTCAAATACTTGGCTAAAATATCTATAATCAGTGCGTAGTTTAACTGTAAGCCCACTTCGGCGTCAGACTGTCAGTTGCCTGTTAGTTTAAAACCGCGCTATCACATTACCAATATGTAGATAAGTGCTTAATATTAATCAATATTTACAATCAGATTAGAGGTAAATTTATTTATTTTTAAATTGCAAATGAAACTAATCACGTTGTAAAAAAAATACATAAAATATCAGTTTCCAGTTACCTTATAAGTTTTATTGAATGAATCAAACTGATTGTGAGAAATTGATAAGATATTCAACCAAAAAAAAAAAAAAAAAAAAAAAAATTAAAATTTATTAAAAATTTCAAATTACTTTGTAGCCACAACTATTTGTTTCTTTGATTAATTTATTGTATCTAAGTATATTTTGTAAATTGTCGATTAGAGAAAGTTGTTTTACTTTATGCCAACATTACCAGACAGATATTAACACTGGGTTACAATACTTAATTATTTATCAATGATTTTAGACAGTCAGTTGTTAACGTTTTATTACAAAATCTTTAAATTTTTAGGTATTTGCCATTTTGTGTTTATTGTTTATAGATATACATAATTATTTAGGTTTACATTCTACAACAGTGGATAAAAATTTGGGTTAATTTGTTTGATTAAATAATATTTTATCCATACCATGATATTAACGCTCTGTGCGTTGAACTGGTAAAGAAAAATTTTAACACAAAAAATAATATAGTAATAATATTCTAATGAAGTTTGCTGTCCGTTTTTCGAATATTTTATCCATAACAGTCGCCACCCATATCTTTATTTTGTACTTTACGTGTTACAAATACATTACACTGTGATGCGAATGGAGGATGAGGAAATTGGTAGGGGACTAGGATTTGGATGCCATATGTTTGCAGCCGTCTTCTTAGAGAAGCCATGTCGATATTAATTTGTCGAAAACCTTCACGAGTATAGCCAATCGCGAGATTTTAATACTATAGTACTTAAATGTAATTCTTGTACTTACGTTTTGAGTTTCTGATTAAACATAAAAAGAAATTGAATTCAAAGCTCCCGTTGCATTTGTGTCATGAAAAACGAGTCTATTGTACTCTATGTAATGTAAGAAGAGTTAGTTAAGGCCCAGTTCTTTGTAGAATGTCAGAAGTGCACCAAAATTGTCTTCTTGATATTTTTCAAACTCATTGTCAGTATTGAAGATTTTATGTCATATAAAGATATGAGATAGAATCCACTAATGATATACAGTAGACTCTCGTTAATTCAAACCTTCGATAATTCGAAACTCTCTATAATTCAAAGGTATCACGAGTTCCCTTCAAAATCTCTTTATATTTCGAACTAAAACAATAGATTTTTATACACTTGGTAATTCGAACGAAAAAATCATTGCTAGGTAACAAAACCACGCGTTAATTCGAATTCATCGGCGTCAAACACGCGACAATTCAAAGTTGCAGAGAGAAAGAGATAGACAGATTGTAAGTACATTTTGAGAAAAGTTCAAGTTCATTCATCGCAAATGCTTAAAAAATTAAAATTGTTACCTGCGATAATTCGAACCTCTCTATAATTCGTAATATTTTAAGATTCCCTCGAGTTTCGAATTAACGAGAGTCGACTGTAGTTGTCTCTAAGTGGGAGCGTCAGTTGTAACGAGAAAGATAGTTGACGGACTGACCGTTCTATTTCTTTCTAAGTGCGGCTTGAACCGGTAGGGCAATGTTGGAAGGAGCCTTCGCGTGAGAGCCAATCACAGAGCTCGTCTAGAAAGAGGCACAACGGACAGTTGACAGTTATCTCTTTCTTTACTTTTGACGCAGCACTTAGCTTGGTACGCACTCTGTCTCTATATATCTATGTTTTAGGGATATCCTAAGAAAAGTAATGCTTCACAGGAACAAACATGGGCTTGAGGATTCGTTCTGCAAGTCACACCTGCACCACCTCCAATTCCATGACAAAAAAAAAACTTCTTTAAGAAATTTTTCTCTTGTTTGCGAAATTTTAGGTTTCTTATAAAAATCCTCAACTTTTAACAGTTTTAACTGTATATTAATGAAACTAGTAATGTCAGAGTACATATTTTATAAACCTTCTTACATGAAGACACTTCCTATATGATTTTTTGTTTCCCACGCGCTCCCACCATAGTTACCACTTATGATGTTTCATACAATAACCATTCATTTCTTCATGAGTAATTAATTAATGATTTTCCGCCAAAGAATTTTTCAATCATTTGGAAATTACCGGATGCACTTGTATTTCAGTTTAAAACTAATCTTAAACTTTTGCTTCACTCAGTACATTATCCTCGATTTATTTACCTACTTTAAAACCATTATTTAAATAATTTGACAGAACAAAAATATGTTTTATGAGGTTAGGTTCATCGAAATTTTTATTATTTTCGTCTGTTTTTAAAATCATTCATTGATATAACTTGCTTGAAAAACAAGTTTTATTTTCATTCTAAAAGTAGTTTTGAATTATGTGTTGTTGTTTTAATATAGTAAATGTATTGTATGTGATATAGTTGTTGGTAAATTTGCATCTATTTCAGTAAATTAACATACTGAGCATACGTGTATAGTATATGTACCACTTTTTCTAACAATTAGTAAATAATTACAGCTAATTGATACAGGTATCACTGTCAGCGATTAAATACACACTGGACCTACTCGGGGCTACTTGTATTTATTATTCAAGTTCGTTAATGTCTCACTATGAAATGGTTAAATCACTATGATCCTTCGTATAAGTATATTTAATTGGTGTACAGATCATAGGCGGATCCAGGGGGGCTGTGGGGGCTGCAGCCCCCCTCTTTAACCTACAGTAGGTAACTATTTTTGGTTAAACATACAATTCAGAACATAATTACCCAAAATTCCTCCTGGGATTAGGGGCAGCCTCCCCCCTTTTCAACTGGCTGGATCCGCCCTTGGTACAGATAGACCGAATTCTTAATATGTCAAATTTTAGTTTTAGCTATTCGCAGAGACTGCTTATAGTGTCAACCAACAATAAGTATCAACGATGAGAATTAAATTTGTAGTTACGAGTTTATAGAATGAAAATTCTACTATTACAGTCATTATCATGAGACTATTACTTTCGAATGAAACATCTTATTTTTAGGAAATTTGGTGAAAGTGTTGAAGGTCTGAAAATCTTGGATTCGTTTGTTAGCCAATCTTATCTGATTTCCAGAACTGGATATTGTGGATTTTTTTCATCCAAAAGACTTTTTTTGACAAGATTTATTAAAATTTAAGTTTCCGAATTTTTTTGCACTATCGATATTTTATATATCAGTTTGTACTGTTTACAACAGCGGCGAATAGCCAGGTGCATCTAGTGTGTTGACTTATGGCTATCAAGCTGTGACTAAAAGGTTCCAAGTTCAAACCCACGCGTATCTTATATGACTTTTTTTTTTAAATTTTAGTTTTTTCTTATTTTTGTAATATTGTACAATGCTTAATTACAGTGTACGATATTATAATTTTTTTTGAAAGATTATGATGTTTTTTTCTTCATCTTACCGAATTTTTAGAAGTCCTACGGAAACTAGAGAGCAAATGATTCACGTATTGTAGGTAACTTTTGCTAGCTGAATACAATAGATAACTTTGAATACAATAGGTACGAAATAAATTTCACAGTAAAATTACTTTTCTATTTTCAAGACTGTTAAATATAATAACACGAAAAAAACGCTTCCTTAAAAAAAAATCATAAGTTCATAACATAGGAAACATGTGGACCTGAACTAGAGATGTCGATTTTAAATCGATTAATCGAAAATCGATTAATCGAAGCTTAAAAAATCGATTCTTTTTTCGATTTTTTTCATTTGAATCGATTCATGAATCGATTATTAAAAGTAAGAGATCGATAACCGATTTTTTCCAAAAATAACTTCATTTTACTAGTAATTCTACAAAGAAACATGTGTTAAAATGAAACACCAAAAACTCTATTGTTAATTGTCACTTTTTACTCGTTATATCAACGAACCCCTCCTATGGCTCTATATAAGTCAGGATATTAACACAAAAGGAAGAAAGAGACCACCTATCTGTGCAAACGACGATCCCTTTCCCACAAAAGCGACTTATTTAGAAAACATTTTTTTGTCAATTTGTTTGAAATTTTTGAATAAACTTGGTTCAATTCGTGGTATTCGTCTTACATATTCAATTGCCTTATTTTTTATAATTATAATTGAAAAGTTAACTCATTCATTGCCTTTACAAATATAATGTAAGGCGTTTTTACACGATATTACCGATATTACCTATGTACTGTCAAGTAAGTCCCTTAAGCAAAAATTATCAGCTATTTTATTAAACTTTTCAAAATTTCGATTTTTTAGATCGATCTCACAGAATCCAATTTTTTTAGACGATTTTTTTTTTGAATCAATTTTTTTGATTTCGATTTAAATTGATCCAAAAATCGATCTTTTTTTTGGAGAATCGACATCTCTACCCTGAACATGGGACCTTTCAGTTATAGTCATAAATCAACACACACTTAACGCATTCGAACATGCGGTTGTTGTGAACAGTAAAAACTGACTGATATAATTACAAAGTAAATGCTATGTTTTTCGTGATTTTTTCAGGCGTCTAACTTCTAATCGAAGGTGCATCGGCCTAAATTGTTGTTACTCCATTATTCAGGGGGATCTTCTCTACAGTACCTATGTATTGATTTCTTCCAAATCTGTGATTCCTAAGTTTAATAGGAAATTTTCACTATTTTCACATAAATTTTTAATTTTTTTTTATTGTTTTTGCTTTTTTGAGATATTTCCATGTTTGTTTTTATTTATTTATTTTTATTATGTCTAACACTAGAAATATTGAGTTCATTTTATAATTATTATACAGGAGGCGGTCAGTGCGTCGGTCTGATTCATCAGCGAAGCATTCAATGTAAATCCACATTGTAACATGATGAATGATATACTTGTGTGTATACTCGTATGTGTTTGTGTATGCTCGCCTCAAATGTAAACTGATATCCCAAACACCCGACAACAAATAAAATAACTACATACGAGTATACTGATGGATGATGTTCTGTTGCTATCCGTACTTATTATTTTTTTAAAATAAATAAAAATAAAAAAGTATTATTAGCACATTTAAAAGTCATTGTTTCTCCACAAATTGTAAATAATATGATGATTGCATTAGTGTTAGTGATGGGCGTATTTCATAAAAAATCATTTGTGAGTTACAAATTGCTAAGTACAGGTTACGACTAAAAGTGAATGGAGGGTGTTAAAACATCAACTTCTATCGTATTCTAGGAATATTTAGTACTAGACGTTTCGTTGTACTTTCAGATCTCAACCGTACTTGAAGTTACACGAAATATATTGGGTCTAAAATGAGTGTGTAGACGCGATGTGATGTATTTTTTCGCGGAAATTAAAATACTTAAAGGTTTCCCACCAAGCAGCTTTCGGGATTGAAAGTTCATATCATGAAGATAGTGATTTTCTACTATATAATATTAGGGGTACTCATAAGTAATCAATTATTTTTACTTAGGAAGTATTGCTTCAGTTTAATTCAGAGTGTTGACTTGTTAATACGCGTTTCAGTGCGTAATACTGCAACACGCGACTTTGACTTTGTTTTCATAATAAAAATTTAAGTTTTTATTACATTAGTGCAAAATGGGGGACAGTCAACCAACAGAAGAACATTTATGTCACTGCCATGCTTTTTCATTTTCGATTGGGTTTTAATGAAACGATTGCAACAACACAAAATTTGTGTTGTGTATGGGGACGTACTGAAAGTCAGTAAGTGTCATCATTGACTTAGAAAATTTCTCAGTGGTGATTTAGTGATCGAATAATTCGATAGTGATATGAATAATTCATTTTGAGCTGCTAAAGCCGGGGGAAACAGTTACAACTGAATTGTACTGCCAACAGTTAGATAGGTTACGTAACGAATTGTTGATAAAACAACCAGCTCACGTCATTTTTGAAAAGGTGTCATGCTACAGCACGACAGTGTCAGGCCACATGCAGCAATATTAATTCAAAAAAAAAAAAAAAACAGCTGAATTGGGAAGTGTTACCACATCCTTATTCTCTCTACATACCGCCATCTGACTTTCATTTATTCCGATCCATGAAACATTCTCTAAGAAATAAAAATTTGAAAAACATCGTTCATGTGCCAGCTCAACTAAAATCATTTTTTTTGTCAAAACCAATCGAATTTTATAAACAAGTGATTGAGACTCTATCAACAAGATGGCAAAAGGTCCTCGATAACGACGGAGATTACATAATTAACTAAATGTATAATTAAATAAAAAATAAAATCGTTTGTTTGGTTATCAATGAAATAATTGATTACTTATGGGTACCCCTAATATTAATAATAATAATGTGGTCTCAAAAACGTCCGTTTTTGAGACTTCCCGTCTATAACAGACGCCACCCACATCATTATTTGTATACTTTATTTATATCTTACAGTTGTACGTGTTACATTATACATCTTTTGATGTGAGTGAAGGACAAGAAAGGTAGGGGTGGGGGATAGCTAGGATTTGGAAGGTGTACGTTTGCATCCGATATCTTTTAAAGGTACTATGCCGATATTCATCTGGAATTGTAAGGGGAAACTGTAGAAAAAACGAACATACCCGGCCGCAGGATTTGAACCCTCGACCTACCAGTCGCAAGTGTCAGTGCTTAAGCACGCTTGGCCACTCCGCTGGTTGATTTTCAGCTATAAAGTCCTTTTAAAGAAATTTAAATATTTTGCTAAAAATCTTCAGAGCGATATTGCACCGCACTCTGCTGTTTTAGTACCAATTTAGTGGACGCTCAGTTTTACAGTAAGGGCCCCATACACGATGAGATCTGGATCGCTACATGTTGCAAGTATCAGTATCATGATACAGATCTCGTCGTGTATCTGACTGTCTCTGTATCACTGTATCAGTATCAGCAAGTATCAGCTTGTATCGTGCTTGTCTCAAGTACTTATCGTGATAACTATGGCTGCATTTTTATTTTGACAGTTAATAAAGTAAATAATTGTTATTTATGTGATGACAATGCTGATGCAGACGTCATGCCGTGACGTCATGCATCAGCATGACAAAATTTAATCTAGAGATTTTGTATTTGTTTTAGCATTTGAATAACTTGATGCAACTAACACATTTTTGTATTAATGCTTGCCTGCTGGTAAATATTTAGCATTAAATCTATGCGGGAGCAATTATAGTGAACTAATGAAGAATACTAAACATGTGAAATCCATTAAATTAATTAGCGATAAAAACATACGATCGAAAATAAAAACTTATTTAGGTAAGTATAACATTTTCTGAAACGTATCTTGGTATAATTACTTATATCGTAATTTACCAAATCGGTAATACAATAATATGTATAGTGCTTTTTAATTTATTAAAGGACATTGTTCAGTATAACAATTGTATTATACCTTGTATGTGTATAAATTCTTTTAGCGAATTTCCAGAATGGAAATTCAGCTATTACAGTAGGTCTCATGACGGGACTTGAGCCCGGGACTATGGCAGAAATTTGTTTTGAGGTCCCTAGAAACCGAAAATAATATTCACTAAAATTTATATATATATATATATATATATGTATATATGTATTTATGTATTTATGTATCAGCACGATAACTCTCGAACGAAACGTCCTAGGGTTACGAAATTTGGTGACAACGTTGGAAGTCCAAAAATCTTGGATGAGTTCTTCAGCCAGACACGTCGGATGCCAGGAACATGGTTTTTGTTCTTGCAAAAAATTAGTTTTTTGCCAAAATTTCCACTTATTCAAAAATTTTTGCCAAATTTTTTTACACCATTTAAAAGAGGAGAAAAAGTTACATAAAAAGCTCTTTAAACTATTATTCTATGTCAACTAGTTTCCGAGAAAAACTAATTTTTATAAACGGAAATTTGCTATGTTATGCAGGATGCTGCGACAGGGGTATTTTGTCTATGCATTCTTTTAATTGCCGTACATATATGTAATAAATTTAAATTAAAACACAGACTAAAACTAAACCAATTTCTTTTTATAAATAAAAAATATGGCGGGACTATGTCGGGACACGATTGCTGTTCAGTAGGGCAACATCACAAATTAAAATTAATTCCATACAATACATTCTTTTTATCATGGCGGCACAACCGTTTAATTTTGAGATGTTTGAGGCCGTAGACGCTTAGTGTCGGGTATCACCTTTTAGTTGCAAGAGATTATTGGTTTTTCTTATTATGTTTTGAGTTTTACGTGCAACTTCCGCTTTAAGGGAGGAGTTCACGCCAAAAACGGCTAATAAACAAATTTTTTTCGAATTTCATTTTTTGTTTTTATTTTGTTCTGTGGTTCTTTAACACGGTGATATATAAAACATGGCCAAAAAAATTTTTTTCAAGTAGAAAAATATTTCTTTGTGAGCCGCTGCACGGCCAAGTTGCTGCTCCTTTGCAGACAGCGCTCGCCCCCCCCCCCCCGCGATTTGATCAGTAATATTTAGTTTTGGTGTGTACATGAGTTATAGTATGCACTGAGATAATGTTCTTTTATTTGTATGCCTTTGTAGACGTTTTAATAAACAGTGAGTAAACCGCTTCTTTTGTTATTATTTTTGTTTTTTACCGTTTCCCGAAAGTTGTGTTTTTCCCGACAAGGAAAATCATATCTCAAGTTCTAGAAAAGATAGACTTAATTTTTTTTTAAAATTTTGTTCAAAAACATATTGCGCATAAAGTGGAGTATGCTTTTTTCCATTTGAACAATTGTAACTATTTTTAAACTTTTTTTTTTTAATAAAAAATTGGGTTTTATAATTTTTAGAAGTTTGGGATTACAATTTTATAGTTAATTTTTAAAATTACCTGAAACCCATACTCAGCTTTATGGACAAGTCCTTTATAGGAATAAAATAATGAAAAAATATTTAAAAAATATTCGTTGCTTTTTGAGATATGGCGTTCCTTGTAAACGCTTAAAAACTTATGAAAAAGGGCCTCCTCCCCCCACAGGGAAGAGTAATGAATGTTTCAAAAACAAAATTTTCTATTTGAAACCCTCCCTAATTTGAAAAAAATTTCAACAAGCAAAATAATCATAAATAAAAAAGTTGGTTTTTTATTTGAACTCCCCCCTTAACAACATATGTTAAGTGGTAAAAAATCGTTTTGAAAATATTTACATTTATTCAAGTTTATTCATAGACTTTAGAGAGGTGTATTCAGCTTGCAGTTTCAGGTAAATAAATTAAAAGATTTTGAAGTATATTTTGATAAGCTTCTAGAACATTTTATTGTTGCTTTTTGGTAATATCGGATTGTCGGAATTGCCATTATTTAGGTCATCAAGATAGTGAGACAAAGAATAATGGGTCTTTTAAGTGTATTATAGTGTTGAACTTACAAAAGCAGTTTCAACAAAATTAGGATACAAACCCGTTTTAGAAAAGACTTTACATATAAACTTGCTACTGAAAATCTTTAATTTTTCTAACTTACATTGTTTATTATCGGGTCTCCCATTTTTGTGCTTTTAATTAGTTTTATTGGAAAAAATCTTATTTACAGAATTCGAAATTCAAAAAGTGTACTTAGAAAGCGAAAACCTGTCTGCGAAAACATTGAAAATATATGTAGCCTTAGATTTCATAGAATGTATGATTAAACACAAAAATTTATTTCTTTTAATCTCCATAAAATGTAGGCGACGAGAGGATGGGATAGGCGGACTTGCAACCTCGGCGCCCGAGCTTAAACAGGGGGCCCATGGCTGTCGGTAGAGGCTCCGGGAAAAATCAAAAAGAGCTCTTTTTTTGTTCACCACTTACTTTTTTTGGGAAAAATTTTTAAAAACTGTGGCTTATTCCCGGAGCCCACCATTTTTCTCCACGGCCCTGATAAAAAATGATACAATTTCTGACAATCTCCGCCCTTACTTCACATAATTATTTGCACATTTATACTTTGTTTCCCGTATTTTGGAATCTTTTTCAATGTCAGCATTTTCAATGTAATAACTAATCCTTTTTTGACGCTTTACTGCAAGTTTTGCAAGATCTATTAATTTGAAACAATTTGTCATAATTAGTAGGTATGTGTACAAATTACTCTTTCCGGAATTGTATTACAGATTGCATAGAAAGTAATTAAGTTTTCATTAAACAAAGATTAAATACATTTTTATTTACTTTAAAAAGAAAGAAATTTAAAATATAATTTGCATTTTAATGTGAATTACAATATTATTTATAAATTATGCTATAGTAACATTTCTTATCTTCTTTTTTTTCGTTGCAATACATAATAATGTTTTGTTAGGTAAAAGTGGTTTTCGTTGTTGTATGACCTATTGCCATCAAAAATAATTTCATTGACGTCAAATTAACGTAAGTATTTAACCTCTTGAATACATCGTAATAATTTAGCAATAATGTATATTGTAATTAAAAATTCTACTTCGATAGTAAAAGTAAGACTACACTCTCAAAACACTTTTTTTGTTCAAAGATTGAAAAATTGTTTGAATAATTTTTCTTTGAATTAGTGATGTCGGATAATTAATCGATTAATCGGTTTAATCGACTAATTTTGCCTGCATTTAGTCATTTTTTAATCGACTATTTTATCTTCGATTAAATGACTAAAATGATTGATTTTTTTTAAATGACTAAAAATGACTAGTACCTTAATTTTTCTCTATTTTAATTATTGGACTTTAAAAAACGACAACTAAAAAATTATCTGTTTGTATGATTTTTCACTTTTATATGATTAATATGTTATGATATGCCATATCTTTCTTGAAAACTATATTAAAAGTCTTAAATTCAAAAGAAAACAAAGTTCTCTATTCATGAATTCGAATAAAAATTTAGTCGATTAGTCGACTATTATATACTCGATATTTTCGATTAATGACTAATTTTGTCTGCGTAACAATTTTAGTCGATTAACTGACTAACAGCTTCTTCGCTCGACATCACTACTTTGAATCAAAAAAATTATTTAAAATTATTTTAGATAGGTATGTATACACAATTTTGGATTGTATTCAATGGGTTAAATTATTTGGATTTAAATATTCTGACGGTATGATTAAATGCGATAATGAAAATTAATGTTAGCCGGCCACATGTTAGATTTAAAATTTTATTAATATTTTTACAATGTACCTACAATACCTATTTCTAGTATACGCATATTAAATGTAATGTTTAAAATACTACTGCTATTTAAATCAACTGACATCTCTTTAAGTATATAGTAATATTTGAAAATATTCTCTGTTTTATTTATAGCGATTTTCGAACATATTTATACACATTGCATCAATGTCTTTTTATAATTTATGATAATTTTAGAATTAAAAGTAAACTGAAATGGATATTTGAATACGTTTAAGTATGAATAATGGCTGAGTGATTTGACGTTTCTACTGGACGTTGCAAGTGTTGGACGTCTGTGCACAGTTTTAAAGAAAATCAAATATCTAATGAACCTAAAATTTATTATCTCTTTTGTCATTATTTCCAAAAATATAAAAATAAATTATATTTCATTGGATTATAGGTATACGACTTTGTAACAAAAACAGTGTGTCAGTGTCAAAATTGTCATTTGTTATAATTTCTAAATATTAGGATTAAGCTCCTGTATTTTTATTTATTTATTTATGATTTCGTAAACTCTATATTTCATGCCAGTGCAGGAGTGTTGCTCTTCTTACCTCATAAGAAATGTTTAGGTATATTCTTTGCCGATAGTAATCAGATTTTATTGGAAGAAGTAGGACATCACAAACCTTCAAAACCTTAGGAATATCAGGAATGAATTTCTTAAAGGATAGAGAGCACTACAAGTGTGTATAACAACAAGAACATAATACAGCAAAACGGTTCTTGAATTGTATATTGAATTTTACGTAGTGCGGTCCATGAGTTCTTAGTCCAACATAGTTAATAGCGGGTAATCTAAAATATGTAACCTTTATAACGTAGATACAAGTCTAGTGATATACTGTGCTGAGTTTCAAATTATTCCAATAGGAGTAGATTATATTGTATTATTATTGATTGCAAATACGTTATATATTTTTTAATTTTTATTTCGATTTTCATCATGAAAATGTAAATTTTTACTTTCCGGTAATGATTTATATATTTTTCAGTACTAACTTAACTGGTAATTTAGCCATGTGTACATTTGGTTACTCATATTCAATATTTTTTTATACCTATCCTGCACACATCGTACTTTCAACGATCACAACAACGAACTCACCATAACGAAGAGAAACGGTTTCGTTACGTTTAAAGCCGCTGCTACACGATGCTACGAACACCTTCCAACATTCGACGTTGGATGGTTCATAGCATCGTGTAGCCGTTGTTCGAACCTACGAGTGTCCAATGTCGAGCGTTAAACGTTCGCATTTGGTCGTGTCCCGTTCGATGTCGGTATTCTTGCACCGAGTCAAAGGGATGCTTCGAACGTTTGAAGGTCAATGTTGGTTGCGTTCGTTGGTTGCGCACGACTCGTTCATGTGAAGAGAGACAACATCAGTGTATAACATTAGAGATAACATCAGACAGATAACAGCGTTGTCCACTGAGTACCAACACATTGTCATTCGTATTGGATCAAACATTCGATTCACCGTGTAGCAGATACATTCGTCGCATCAACTATCGAACTTAATTGCCTCAAACGTTCGATCGAACGTTGGAAGGAACGTTCGTAGCATCGTGTAGAACCCGCTTAACACGCACCTTCACACGACAGATACATTGTACGTCGATATATACCTGTGTGTACCTGTATCGTCGTAACAATCAATAAATAAAGTTAACTTTATCAAACATATCAAGGAGTCTTATTTAACACGCCTATACCCTTCCATATCTATCCATATGTATTTCACTTATATTTAGGGTTCTGAAGATAAAATCTTGGAGTCCTTACAATTTCGTCATGCTCGTCTGTCTGCCGGCTGAGAAGGAGCTCGTAAAATGAAATTGAGGTTCCTTTTACCATTTTTAATTTTTAAACAATTTCAACATGCTTTGGGAGAATGGCTCCGACACCGCCATTTTAACAATGACAACTTTTTGTGATACTTCAATACATGCCTAATAACACTATCTTGAATAGTATTTTCTTATTACCTTTCCTTCCATAAAAAATACGCTTCAGAATACGCTTCTTCCGTGCTTACAGTGGTGTTACACCTTAAGACCCGTTCCGTACTATAATGCTGTTCTCGGTTTGATAAAATATTCTTATAAAAGAAACAATGAGTATGTATTCATGTCATTGCTACGCTTCAAGTCCGATCGCGGTCCAATACCGACGCATCTCGGAGAACATTTTATCGGAGCAAAATTGGATTTTCCATGATTTGTACCGATATTATGACTACTTTTTTGATTTCAGTGCACTCTATTATCACATAGTTACACTAGAATCTATTATCACATAGTTATACTAATTTTATTGAACCGAAAGCGAACCAAGAGCATGCCTAGAGCGTGTCAAAAGCCGTACTATAGTATGGATGGAGAACGAATAATAAACAGTACATTAATAGAACATAAAATAGTATATTGTGCAATAAGTGCGGGAAATTGTCGATTGCACACGAAAGCGAACTTGAACGCACGAACGTAGTGAGTGGCAATCGACAATCCCGCACGAGTTGCACATACTATTTTTTATTACGAATTTCACGTACTTTTTTCTATTATTATTACTATTTTTGACATTTTTATTACTTTTTAAAATAATATTTTTGAGTGTTCGTCTTTTTTTTCTGAATTAAGTATTATTTAAATTACTTTGTTGGTGGTTTCTATAGAAATAATTATGAAATATTTATTAAATGAAAAATCAAGAGGCGGCTTTGCGTGTTTTGGAAATTTACTTTCCGCACGCAAAAAGTATGTGGGAAGAGTACAGTGGGCAAACAGCTATTTTGCGTACAGAAATGTGTGCGCCAAGTTAGTACTTCTCCCGCATGAGTAATGAAAACATTTTATTGATTTGAGATTGGACCGAGACCGTATTGAGAGCGTCATTGTAGTGTGGAACGAGCCTAAGCGTGGTAGTTTACGTATAGTGATGTATAGTGTAGCACTGATCTGACTAATTGAGATAACAATAACTGATTGCACACAATAATAAAGGACCGGTCAGACCAAGACGGGCATTTTGCGAACTATGTAAGTGGATGTCCTATAATTATATTGCACTACTTGACTTCTAAAAAATTCAAGTAGGTAATAATTTCTGAACACAATTAAAGTTAAGTGGATTTGGATTTTCAACAAAGAAAAACTAATATGTGTTTTGGTCAGTTTGTCACATTTTAGCTCTTATGTCAAGTATGCAATTTAATTTCTTAATTATCGTTCCGAGAAGCCGTACCGGTCTGTCCTCACACTAATCCGTTATTCACTTATAAATTTTTGGTCGTGTTGATAATAAAATTGATCTTAATTATGCTTAATAAGGTAATTAGTAAATTATTAATTAATTAATTACGGTTCTACTTATGCGTAAACAAAAAATTATATTCAATTTAAAGGTTTTCCTTGACCAGAATGGATAATGAACGAGTGTAATGAAATGATATAATACACTATTTTTGGTGTAGGTGTATCTTTTTAGCGCAAACTTGTCAAGATATTGTGCAAAGTGAACATTTTGCTTTAGAAAAATGTGCAATTTATTGAAAAAAGAAATTCTAAGCATAAAGAATTAATTATTAATGATATTTGTGGTATTTGATTGTAAATTGATTATAACAAAATTAAAAAAAAAAAAAATGATATTTCATGGTTGAATTTCAAGGTTTTTGTTGTTATATTGTGTCGTACGAGTATGTCAGAGTTTGCAATTGACTGACTTTTAAGCAGTCTTGCTGTAAATTAGGTCGAGATAAAATTCTTTAATTAAAATTTATAGGTGTGGAAAAGTGTGGACTTCTTTATATGGATTCATTTTTAGGATTTCGTATCTAAAAGCTAATACCCCTGTCGCAACATCCTGCATAACATAGCGAGTTTCCGGTTATAAGAATTAGTTTTTCTCGGTAACCAGTTTATAGTTTTATACAGAATGATGGTTTGAAATTTTTCATCTAATTTTTTCTTTTCTTTCTAATGGTGTAAAAAAATGTTGCAAAAATTTTTGAACTTAGGAAAATTTTAGCAAAAAATAACTTTTTTTTTAATGAAAAATGCCCAAAAAAACATGTTTCCGGCATCGGACGTGTCTGGCTAACGAACTTGTCCAACGATTTGGGCTTGGGACTTCCAACATTTTCACCAAATTTCGTAAAAATAGGACATTTCGTTCGAGAGTTACCGTGCGAAAACACACACACACACACACACACACACACACACACATATATATATATATATATATATATATATATATATATATATATATATATATATATAAATTTTATAATATTATAATATAAATTTTAGTGAATGCTATTTTCGGGTTTTAGGGACCTCAAAACAAATTTCTGCCATAGTTTCGGGCTGAAGTTCCGCCATGAGGAAGAGCTAATAGCGTGTTTCCATTCTGGAAACTTGCTAATAAAAATAGATGATAGTAAACTTCGATATCACAGCCGTTTTTCCCAAAAACTATCACTATCGATTTAATATTTTGCACATTTGTAGAAGTCGTTTGTCAAGATATAGGTCCTTCAGATGGAAAAATATAATAAATATTTTTAATTTTTTTCAGTGGCGTAACTAGATTCATTACGTTCTGGGTAGTGATGAGCAAATGCAAGACCAAGACCAAGACTTGGCAGTCTTGGTCCTGGTCTTGTTCTTGCATTAAGAATCTTGGTCTTGGTCTTGCTAGAGCAGTTTGAGTCTTGGTCTTGCAAAATGCAGTCTTAGTCTTGGTCTTGGTATTGCTAAAAAATCTTGCAATTTCTTGCATCTTTTTATTAGCGAATTTTTTCCTTCTAAAATCAGAATTTTCTCTCTTTACAGTATTAATTATACTTTCAAACTATTTAAATAGATTAGCAAGAGTCTTGCTTGTTTCTTGCTTTTGTCTTGGTCTTGCTCACTTGAGTCTTGGTATTGGTCTTACAGCCATACTTATAGTCTTGGTCTTGATCTTGCTCTTGGTATACATAGTCTTGGTCTTGGTCTTGCATTTTTTACAAGACCAAGACAAGACTGCAAGACCAAGACTAATTTTGCTCATCACTAGTTGTGGGGCGATATTAGTAAAGACTCCTCCCTCCCACCACACATGTATACTTTTGTCGCGCCATTACCATTAATGGAGCAGGTGGAGCAGTCGTTCCAAGGCGCAGTAGGGGAAAGAAATAGAGCGGAATAGAGAAAAATTTACGATAAAGGAACGCTAGCGATGTCTTTTTTTTGGAGTCGGCACTCTAAAATTTGGGAAAAAGTAGACTCCTAAGGGGGACACTTGCTTAAGGTCGCTCCTGGGCGCAAAATTTGTAGTTACACTTCTGGGTATAGGTGTGGTTAGAGCGTGTGTAGACCGCCGAAATCACTTTTTATTTGTCTTCTGTTGTGTATTTCTCAGCGCTTCCACTATAATACTTTAAAAGTTGTTTTCCAATATCACACAGTTTAAATAATAAGAAAGAACACAATTGATCCAGGATAGAAAACTAAGATTTCACATTATACAAAATATATTGTATTAAAAACATTACAGTAAACATAATTACATACATACCTATAAAAAATTAAAATTATATGTTGCTGTCTCTAACTAAACATGAAATAAATTGTTTTTACTGAAAAGTTAAGAAAAATTAAAAAAACAAAAAAAAAACAAACGTTACTTCCCGAAATTAATAAATTTAAATAATATAATTTGTTTATTTTAATTTAACAAATAAACAACAGTAGGAACTACGTTAATTGGTTTTAAATTTTTATCAAATATTTGTCTACACGCCACGGCATTAAAAGAATGTAAATTTTTTTTGTATTTACAGAAATTTTTTTGTAACTGTTAATAAATTTCTTTGACATTTAAATTAAAATTAATTAAATATTTACATTTTCTTTATATGTGTGTATATAATGAAATGAGACAGTTAAATTTTACAAATTACATAAAAATTTTATTTACTGATGATCTGATATAGATGATAGTACAAAAGATGAGTACAAGCATGCACAGTAGGTTCAAGTATTTTGAAGAATTATGAAAAATGATAATTGTCTTGACGTTTACTAACCTTTTATCAAAGCAAATAATCAACAAAATAATTGTATTGTTTTCAAGTACAATGCCACCTTAATGTGAAAAAGTAACAGTAATTTGTTAGAAGTTATTATTTAAGTTAAAAAATTAAAATTTCCCTTAAATTAAACTGTAATAATTACCAGTTTATTGTTTTCGAAATAAATTCGAAAGTATAACTGACGAAGTGACATTTTCTCGATTTTTTTCAACAGCAAAATTATTTATTTAAAAACTATTAACAACATCGATTTGTACGTGTTAAATTTTCTCATAGAAAGGTATTTGAAAATACCGGAACTACAACTATGTATATTCCAGAAGCGTCTTTTTTTGGGCATCACTTGCGGTGGACATGATAACTCGAGATCGATTCATCCGAAATCAGAATAACAAAAACATTTCGTTAGTATGTATAAATTTGGTATTAATCAGATTAATAGTTTTTTTGGTAATCGTGTCCACCGCAAAGGTAGGGTAAACGGTATAGTTATTGGACGTTGACAGTTATTGGACAAGACACTCTCTTTTGAAGATTATAAGGCTTATAGACTAGTAAAGCAAACTTCCTGATTTTTTAGTTAAACAGAACCTTCTAGTATCTACAGAACTTGTGGATTGTGGAAATACGCCAGAAATTTATAAATGAAATTTTTGTTCAATAACTGTATTTTTCTACCCGCACAGCTTTAATATTTTTTTTTTTCAGAGACTTACCAATATGTAATATGAAAGTTTTATATGGTACATTAAAATAGACAGGTCTTACTTTATTTATGAATTTTTTTCCGTTAAAAATAAAGCTACAACACGTACTCTTTCTATACTTTGTTTTAAAAATTTTTCTTAACTGTCCAATAACTATAACATTTACCCTACTTTAAAAAAAAATACGATTCTGAACTAATAGTTTTTAAAGTTACAAGTTTGTTTCTTTTATATTCAGTGTTGAACGTTCGAGAGTCTATATATAACTGCTCCAAAGTTTCAAGGCCATACATTTCGAACAGTACAATAGAGCGGCGAAAGTCGACGTACCGCTTGTATTATATTTTACTAACCGGCAGATCCGCTACATGTAGTGCGATATAAATATCTATAACTTCGGATGTAATGCTCCGATGGTTACGAAATTTGGTGAGAGTATTCTTGAGATGATGAGGTTAAAGAATATGCAATAGAAAAATAATAAACTTTTCCGGTCATCACAACTGTATACCTATAACCCCTTAAAACAGTGGCGTTTTGTAAAACGGCTAGGCATTTTGTAATATGACTGATTTTGCACTCTGGCGGCGGCAGATATATTTTGTTTATGTAGATACGTATATAATATAGTTACTGTTAATAATATTTAATAGTATGTTGAATAAATTGGACAACAAAAATCTATTTTAAATTCTTGTAATTCATTTAATTAATATGTTCCACGTATATAGCTAGGTATTGGTATAGTATATACCTAACGGGACTTATCACTTTGTGTTAAATCATTAGTATTCCACTCTTCAGCATATCAGTATCTACCAATATAATATTATGCCAAATAAAAAAAAAAATTATACCTAAATATATAATTTTTGTTTACGATAATAATTCAGGTGGATACTAAAACTTATATATGAGTACAGGGCCGAATTTACCTCTGTGGAGGCGCCGGGGCACTTCTAATGTGGTGGCCTTTGAACACTTCCCATGTGTGCCCTTATGTAAATCCGGGTCCGGATAAATACCATACCTATGCGGTTAAAGCAATCGCTCTAATAAAGATATTTTTCTATTTTGACGTAGAAAATTTAATTTTTTGTTAATAATAAAAAAAGTTTTAAAAAACTACGACGATAAGGCTCTAAAAAGTTTCAAAACAAAAATTCCTGAAATTCTATATTTACTTGAATATGTCCAGGAATTTTTATTTAAAATTTTGTTTGGGTTTTTAAAACTTTTTTATTTGAACCCTTTTAGCTTTTTACTGTAAATTCTTAAAATTTTGATTTTGCAATATTAAAACAAATATTTTACTTAGCAAAAGTACCACATTTATTATAGCGAATTTTCGAATCGAAAAGTCAGCTATTATGGCCACTGTCATGACGCGACATGAGTCCGGGACTATGACAGAAATTTATTTTGAGGTCTCTAAAAACCAAAAATAATATTCACTAAAATATATATATATATATATATATATATATATATATATATATATATATATATATATATATATTAGTGAATATTATTTTGTATAATATCTAGTTTTACAAAATTTAGTGAAAATATTGGAAGTCCCAAACCGTTGGACAAGTTCATTAGCCAGACACGTCCGATGCCCAGAACATGGTTTTTGTTCGTGAAAAAAATTAGTTTTTTGCCAAAATTTCCATTTATTCAAAAATTTTTGCGAAATTTTTGTACACCATCGAAAAGAGGAGAAAAAGTCACATAAAAGGGTCTTTAAACTATTATTCTATGTAAACGATGCTGCGACAAGGGTATTTTAATCATTAAGCTTGATTTACAAATGTGGAAAACCATGCAGTAACGCTCAAATCAGTAAATATTTTTAATTTGATTTTTTTGAATTTTCTTAGTTTTTTTTTTTTTACATTTATCCTGAAAATTCTGGAAACGGTTGAACCCATTTTCAAGAAACCTGGTTAAGACCGTCCCACGGTTACCAGCTTTAAAAGTGGATTCTT
Source organism: Brachynemurus nebulosus (assembly GCA_035578155.1). Classification (NCBI taxonomy): domain Eukaryota; kingdom Metazoa; phylum Arthropoda; class Insecta; order Neuroptera; family Myrmeleontidae; genus Brachynemurus; species Brachynemurus nebulosus. The sequence goes on along the minus strand of JAPWDM010000018.1, from coordinate 7,095,174 downwards.
AAGATTTTTAATTTTATTGTTATCTTAGAAATCCTGAAATACCCTGGAAGTGGTTGGTTTAAAAAAAAACTCTTTATTGAATCTTTTATTAAAATTTTTTTTTTGGTAAATCGTATTTATTTTACGTGTAGTACCTATACACTGTTAAAAATAATGCTTGGTATTTTCGTATTTTCGATATCCCACCTATTAAACAGTTTGTAATGAAACTCTGACAAATACTTTCATGATGTCAAAACGAGTAATTTTATTCCGTTTTTCTGTACTTTGGTTGATTATCGTATCCCGGTGAAATAGACTAAAATCATTAATTCAGATCAAACTTTCTATTTTAAACTAATAAAATATGTCATTACTCATTATTCATTATTTTAACATTATAAAATAGCGATGAAAAATATATAGTCTGTTATCTTGCTAATTCATTCGTTTAAATATATATATGCATACATAGTAGTACATACAGTCAATTAATGTATACATATAATAAAATTGTAACGAGACCATTTCTGTACATGAAATATTTTTTGAAAATTGTACTGGTAATGTAAATAGTTATCGATGTAGATACTAAAACAGCGATTTTTAGAATTTTTGTCTGTCTGTCTGTTCACGCATCACGCAAAAACTGTTAGACGGATTTTAATGAAATTTGGTGTGATGATAACTTATTACCTGGGTCAACATCTAAAATACTTTTTACTCCGGGAAAATTTTCTCATTCTCACGGTAAAATGGAAAAACCATTTTGAGCATGTGCACAAATTAGGCAAAAACTATTGGACGGATTTTAATAAAATTTGTTGCGGTGATAACTTATTACCTAGGGCAACATTTAAAATACTTTTTACTCTGGGAAAATGCGTTATTCCCACGGGAAAATGGAAAAACCATTTTGTGCATGTGCACGTATTACGCAAAAACTATTGGACGGATTTTGATGAAATTTGGTGTGGTGATAACCTATTACTTGGGTCAACATTTAAGATACTTTTTACTCCGGGAAAATTTCTCATTCCCACGGGAAAATAGAAAAACCATTTTGAGCAAGTGCGTGTATTACACAAAAATTATTATTCTTTGCAAGTTCTGTATAATTATTACACTTACATACTTCTCATTGAGTTTATAACAATGCTTTGCGCGAACGACGTCGCGGGTACGGCTAGCGTATATATAAATTATATCTTTTTGTGTTTTATATTTGATATAAATTAATACGGAAGTGTTATGATGTGGAAACAAATTTCCTAACGCTCCGGATTTTAAGTGGTTCACAGATTATATTACAATCATTATACAGTGGTTAACCTATATCTTGTATATATAATATCAGCAGTATCGTTAAAAAAAATGTGAAAAAGGAACAAAAAAACCTACTCAAGTCAAGTTTTAATAGTCATTGAATTACAAAGAATATAACGGTGGTTCGCGGGGAATAACTACGTACGGTGACCACTTATGTATATCCATTTCTAATTAATCAGTATGCTTATTATATAGATAGGGTAACATTGACATTAAATAACCTAGTTGGTTTTTTTACTGTTTTAAATTTTTTTGCAAAATGTCACGCGATATCAAAATCAATTAGAACGTCTTTTGTTTTTATTTAATTTTTTTAAACGTGTTCTAAATTTGCATATTGTATGCATTTGGTATTGGTTGACCACACAGCATTGGTTGAAAAAAGGGTTCATTATTATTTGTCAAATTGGAATGAATACATACTTAACGTTTTTTTATCAGTTTCAAATTAATCTTGTTTGTTTTGTGTGACAAAGAAGAATGTGTTTGTGATAATGAGCGATAAAGTTGAACTAGTTTTTGCAATTTGAAAACTTTTTCTTTCTGATTGTTTTCTTTGATCTTTTTTCAGCTATTTTTAGTTTCATTTTGTGTCACTTTTTTATCCGAGATGTCAGGGTTGGTTTAGACTACGGTAGAAATTACGGATGTCAGATATAAATTTTTTTACTGTTCACGCTTTGACAGATTTTTTGTGTTTGGATAGTGTCCGTACATAAATGTACGGAACTTGTGTCCGAGTTATTCACAGGCAAAACAATTTTAAGAATGAAATAGCTAGTGCCCGATTACAATGAATCAATCTCTCTTCTGTGTAACTTTCGAAACTGTTTGAAAACTTATTAGCCACAAGAGTCACTTGGACACAACGTGTTCACAGTGTTCACACAGCCACTGATTCGACACTAATTAAGGTGTCCGCAATAAATGTCGCAATTAGTGACACTCGTATGCACACATAGACACTCGGTGTTTATACTAATTGTAAGTGTACGTTGTCTAGTATCGTAGTCTAAACGAACCCTTATAAAACTTCGATTCCAACTCCGAAAGATCGCAGTTTCGGATTGTATCTCTGAATCTGACTCCGGTTCCGATTGAGAATATCGGACTTTAGGACCAGTTAAATAATTTTTATAAAATTAGGCGATATTTCTATTTATTTTAGAACTCACATTTATCACGGTTTCACGCGCATGGCGTTTGAAATTATCAAATATATGTATATATATATATATATATATATATATATATATATATATATATATGTATATATATGTATATATATATATATATATATATATATATATATATATATATATATATATATATATATATATATATATATATATATATATATATATATATATATATATATATATATATTATAATTTGATATATACATCATGTTAATACTTTTTGAAAATGATCTGAACAGACATAATATTATTTATTATTAATATCATAATTGTCATCTGATTTTCCACAGCTTTTCAACCACAAGGACCTAGCCTACAGCTTTTCAACCACAACCTACTTATAGACATAGAGTATACTTACTAACTTACATCATATCACAATTGAGAGTTGCTATATTACTTTTGGGAATTTTTTTCCAGTGTAATAAAATATTTTCTCAAGACAGATTTTAATCTAAAACCATAGAAATTTGCATGCATTCAACTTCTTCGGAAGATAGGAAGTCGATGAATACTCCCCATCTGATTTGGTTTGAAGCTAGGGGTTTTGCTTCATTCCATTGAATTCAGTTGCAAATATAATGGAAATTTTTTCAGATTAAATCAATGTTCCAGAAGCCAAGCAACTTAATTTCTCTATAAACGTAGTTTATTTTATTTGCTTATTTTTTTACTTCTAAAACTTGTATAAACATAAAAAGTTTTATATTACTTTTAGCGAATTTCCAGAATGGAATTCAGCTATTACAGTACAGCCACTGTCATACGCGACTTGAGCTCGGGACTATGGCAGAAATTTGTTTTGAGGTCTCTAGAAACCGAAAATAATATTCATTAAAATTTATATATTATATTTATATTTAGTCCCATGTCGGATGCCTGGAACATGGTTTTTTTAGTCATTTTTCGTGAAAAAAATTAGTTTTTTGCCAAAATTTTCTCAAGTTAAAAAATTTTTGGACATTTATTTACACCATTAGAAAGAGAATGAAAAATCACAGAAAAACAGGGATATTTTATTATTTAGATACAGCTGCATGGCACCAACAACCAAATAAACAATTCAAAAAGATACTTTTGAAGTCTAAGTATATATAGATCTACAATATTATGAGGGAGAGTTTCGTTACAAAATATGTACGTGCGTTGTTTATATACATCATAAAATGTTATTTCTTTTTATTTTTGATAAATTTCTCTGATTAAATATTTATTTATTTCTATTTCTCTTCTAGTATTGTACAAGGTGTAACCCACAAATACAAGTAACTGTGATATACTTACATATTTTATGACAACATTACAACAAAGTTCTCAGTTGCTTACAAATATCTACATATCTCAATGTCTACTAGGGTTGTGACGAATGTTCGTTTTCGCATTCGCAATATATGTGAAAAGTTCGCAACTTTTTAGCATTTATATTTGTAATTTTTATTGCAAAAGCTTTTAACCAAAGTTTTCAGACCAAATTTTTACACGTTTACGTTATAATATGGTTTTCTTTTCCGTTTATTTGAGTATCGAAGAATATAATTTACAAACGCAGTTTAATAAAAAAACTGAAGGAATAATTATTATCATTCGCTTTCGTATTCGCAACTTTAAATTTTGCATTTATTATAACTATACATTCGTTACAGCCCTAATATCTATAGTGTCTAATAAAATAACATCCAGAACTCGAGCTTCTAGTTTAAGTAACATAGACATAAATAAGTGTGCCCGTAAATCTTTAGATTTTATATCTGTTGTTTGTTGTCAAGATTGTAATGTAACATATGTATATTGTAGTTTTATGTTTGTTTGTGTATTCAAATGTTACTTACTATACTTATCTAAATATGTCTTAACTAATTCGTTTGACTTCAGTATGAATAAAATTTTATACATAATGTGATTTTCACTCAAGATTGTCTAAATAAACCGAATGGTTTTATAAATCTTGCAGAATTTGTTTGTTGGTATTTGTTCGTTTATTTATTAAATATTACTCGTTAGACACAATGAGCTAGGATTTCGTAGTCAGTAGCTACAATTTTTCTAAGCATTCGGGATAAAGTATTAAAGTATAGTAAAGTATTAAAATATCCCTGTCGCAGTATCTGCATAAAATAGCGAATTTCCAAAGATTGGACACTGGCGGATCTAATATAACAACCTGTATCCATCTAAAACAGTTTAGTTCTGTAACAGGGGGAAAATTTTCAAAATCGGTTGAGTAGTTAATTTTTGGCGTTTTGGGTCCTTAGGACCCTGGCGGATTTCATATGATCTAGGATATATCCATTTAAAATAGTTTAATTTTTTAACGGTGGCAATTTAACTCATGTGTATCAAGTCCCATAAGATTAAAAACTCGTATTGGGAAATTTAAATGATTTCAGAACCACAGTAACAATGCTTAAATAATAATATCAATTATATTAATTTATTTTATTCGTTAAATTGTCTTACCATATTACACTTGAGTTTTATATTTTTTCTGAATAAATTTGTGTTTTCTACAACTCAAATTTCTTGCCTAAAAGTCAGTTCTTCTCGTTAAATTACTAGGCAACAAATTTTCGTTAGACAAACCCAAATTTATTCGAAAAATACAAACCTCTCGTATAATAATAAGTAAAAAAAAATTTTAAAATTGGTTGAGTTATATAATATAACCTATAATCTATCTGAAATAGTTTAGTTATCTACAACAGTGAACAAATTTTCAAAATCGGTGATGATGCGTTCTTGAAAAGTTAGTTAATTTTTATTTTAAAAAATGACACAGATATAAATATTATTATTGTAAATTTGTAATGCAATTGTAATTACAAAAATAAAGCATTTATTCGGATTTGTCTTATGGGTGGAGTTTCAAAAAAATGGCTGACAAAAAAGTGCATTAACATTAGTTTTATATATAGTAATCAGTGCTATATTAAGAAAAAATGGTAAATGTTAGAACTTTTTGTATTTGGGTTGACACAAGTCCGAAGCAAAGGAATTTTGTTGAAGAAGAGAAAATTTTACATCTGTAAAACAATTAAAATGTGGTTAAAATATGAAAAAATGCGTGAATGAGTTAACGAATATTACAATTTACAGTATACAAATGTCAAATTTAAATAGCAAACGTCATAAAATAACTGGAGAACTGTAAATGAATGGAAAAATTAAATCAATTGTATGTATTTTCAGATTTACAAAATTCAGCTCATAAATGACATTTAAGAAAATGCACTTTAAGAAAAATCTGATTTTTCAACACCAGATGTCATACCGTCATTCGACAGATCCCAATAGTAAAGAAATTCAGCAAATTTTTTAATTTTTCTCAAAAACTAGTTCACTTAGAACAGTGATTCAAAAGTCTATCTTATGTAATTTTTTACACTCTTATCGATGGTGTAAAAAAATCTAAAAAAATTTTCTTAACTGAATTATACATAATTCGAATTATTTCTATGATCGGATGTTACCGATTATTTAAAAATATAGGAATATCGATTATTTTTAATTCGAATTATCCCGTCACACTAGTTTTTAGATATAAATCGTTATTAAAGATATTGTATGAGCCTATTAAGTAATATCACATGTAATATCTGTGTACTGTATTACAACTCTAAGAAAAAAGTAAAGGTAATAAAATTTTACAAGTTGGATTTACACTATAGCAAAAAGTGAAATAAATTACTTTGAGTATGAAACTGCCCTCTTGCAGCAACATTCCTAAAAATATTACTTTTCAATTCAAAATAGAATATAGCAATACAAAATACGATTTAGAAATGTTAAATTATAATCTAAATCAATAGTTTTAAAAATTATGTACAATCATTTAACTTCTTGAATTATGAAGCTTTTTTTTAGCTATGTAAATCCGACTTATTTTGTCACATTTTTGTGTGAGAGAGATAAGTAAATTAAACTGTCACTGTACAATCACTGTACAAGCTGCTTTTTTATCCTTGTCATCTTTTTTAACCAATCATATTTTTTTCAAAATTTTATTACCTTTACTTTTTTCTTAGAGTTGTATTACAGTACATATTATAAAAGTGTAATAACATTGCGTAACAAATTTTCAATTTCAGTTCACGGTCAGAACCTACAATTTCTTATTTAAATATTTATTAATAAAATTCATCTCGCGCTGCTCAAAAGACCAATTCAATGGAGTGTAGTGTACATATTTGTATTGTTGTTATTTAAAAATTAATACATTTTTTTTTTGTCAGAATGATGAAACAAATAAAAAAAGCAATTAATTTTATAGTAATTTTATATTTTGCTTTATCTGATTATTTGTAATAGGTACGTCAATACATCAGTCATTGTTGTCTGTTAAGAATAATTCTGGTGGGAATTACTTTCAAAAAACATTCATAACGTCAATACAGTAGTATTGACTTTTCCATTAAAAAATGAAATTATTTTTGACAAAAATTGATAAGTTATATTTTTAATTTAGTGTACTGGTAAGTTTCTTAATCATCTTTGTAAGTACTTGCAATTCCTTTCTTCAAGCAGTTTGCATACAGCTCTTTATTTGAAACATAATGTTCCGGTTAGTGTTGTATTTCCGAATGAAAAATTCAGCTATTATACACGATGTCTCTCGAAGGAAACATTTTATTTTTACAAAATTTGATGAAAACGTTGGAATTCTCTAACCCTTGAGCGTTTGAGCTAAACAGTCCGAGAACTTTAAAAAATGAGTTTTGTCCAAAAATTCAAAAGTGTTTCGGTATTTCTTTTTACCCGATGACAAAGAGCGGAAAAAGATACATTTTGAACCATATTCTATGTATATAAACGGATTTTCACAAAAATAATTTTGTAATCGGAAATTTGCTGTGTTATAGAGAATACTGCGAGAGGAGTATTTAATATTACAGTATAACTTCAATTAAATCTTACTCGATTATCCGTCAATTTTTGTTATTCGGCAACGTCTAATAAAAAAAAGTAGTCTTTAAGTGTAAAAACCTACACACACCGGCATAATTAGCGGAACATACAAAATATCTCTAAAAATCAAACAAACCATTTAATTTTAAGAAACTATTAGTCTTATTTAATTATTCACTTAAAATTACATGTTCACAAGTTGATATACCTTTATTTTTGTTAGCGAAATTAATTAACCATATAAAATGCCAACTTTTTGGAATCTTATGTCGTCTAAGAATCATTTAAGTTAAAGATTATTTAACAAATAGAAAATGAAACACAGCGTTTTAATACCGCATGGTTTCTCCCGTGCTCTTGTCAAAGCTTCCATTCGTCTTACTATACTCAGAATGATGTTATCTATAGTCTCCTAAGGCAATCTTTGCCCTTCTTTAATTACGACAGTCTGAAGTTCGACTACATTGAGAAGAAACGGCATTTGAGTTCGAAAGTGACAGACCTCTTAAAAAGATTTGCATCAATAATGAATAAGAACAATATTCTATGAAAAGTCAATTGATTCATTACTTCAATATTATTTTAAGTGAAAATGAAAAAAAAACGGCCAACTTTGTTTAATAAATAGGATTTTAGATTTTTTTATATTTTTTTTATGTTCCGCTAATTATGCCGGTGTGTGTAGTTTTTAAACGCATGGATAATCCCATAAAAAAAAATAAATAAATATTTTGTTAGGTAAAATAAAGAATATGATTGCGAAGAATATGAAATTATTTTATATTGGTAATAGTGTGTTACGTATATGTAGGGGTTTTGTCTTTTTGTAACCTAAAGTTTTTTCTTATTGCAACCTTACACAGTCCTGATCCCGACGGTGGCGGGTAATCGAAGTTCTACTGTATTTCAGTGTTCCGTACCAAATTTTACAAAACGGTATACTATGCAATCACTTCGATGTCTGTCCGTCTATCACCAACGATTTTGTCTAGAACCATTCAACGTGAAAATTTCAAATTTAGCACAAAGACAGTGTGGTGGGTGGCCCGATTTCGATTCTGGTTGTTAATTTTAGCGATAAGCTGAAAAGTGGGAAAAATTTTTCCCCCCAAGAGCATTGAGTAGGGTATCAAAGGAAAACTTATTAAAACATGAATTAAATGATTTTTATCCATTTTTTTGGAAAGGAGGGGGGAAGAGAAGAGGTACATAAAAAGAAACTTGATGACAGGTTATGCTTTTATCAAGATATTGTTAGCCAATAAATAATTATAATATGTTATGTTGAGCGGGTATTTTGGTAAATTTTTTACAAAATTGATTTGGGTTTTAGAAATTAAAAAAGAAAGAATAATTGATAAATTTGCACATGAAAAATATATTACAATTTCTATACCTAAATATTATTTAATATTTGTAAAATTTTGTTGGCGTATTTATGAAAATAATAGATTCAAAATATATTAACTTATATTACAACTAAATAATAATAATATTTAAATAATTTGTTGACTTAAAATTATAGAAAGAAAAACAGGTAGATAGCGAACGTTGATACATTCAGTAAATATCTCTTTCTTTCTAGTAAGCGAGGCCAAATAGGGAATAAAATTTATTTGCCAAGAATAATAATTTCTCTTTCATCATAGAACACTAGAAGCCAACTAATATCAAAAAAGTGTAATTCATTTAAGGCCTTGGAGTCATTTGTAGGCCAGTCACAGCTTAAGGCATGTAGTCAGTCAGTGTCCGTCGCCGAATGCACAGTACATTGTTAGACAATGGTTAGACATTGTTACTTAAATTGGACAGCTTGGTCTGTCCCATAATACGTGTGTTGTAGTAGTATGTGTAAATACGCACACAGAGGCAACCATTAAACCAATACTACTGCAAACAGTGTGTATCTACACGCCAGAGTGGGGAGATTTTACGTCACAAACTCATTACAAGTGGAACAGAGACATAGACAATCTAGTTTGACCCCTTGTCTTTCATATACTCGTATGTTACCTATTTTACATTAAATTCATAAAAACCACTGATTGTGTGAGATGCTGTTTGCGCAAGTACAACTTGTACTTCACGACTTGTTTCTTTTTCTGGCAGCATCGTCTGCTTTTTCTGACACTCTTTCTAACAGTATAGTCGGTACTTATTCTTCTATATTTTTTTCATTTTTAGCGAATTTCGAAAACTCGAAATTCAGCTATTACAGTAGGTGTCATGACGCAATCTGAGTCCGGGACTATGGCAGAAATCTGTTTTGAGGTCCCTAGAATACGAAAATGATATTCACTAAAATTATATATATATATATATATATATATATATATATATATATATATATATATATATATATATATATATATTTATGTGTTCCCACGATAACTCTCGAACGAAACGTCTAACGCTAATGAAATTTTGTGTGCGGACTGGATTCTGAATTGGCTTGGCTAAGTTCGTTAGCCAGACACGTCGGATGCCCAGAAGTAGGTTTTCTGGCCATTTTTTATCATTCGATCTTATCATAAGACAGTTCGATTTTTACATCGTTGAAAAGGAAAAAAAAAATTATGAAGAAAATATTCTTATAATTTTCTTTCTATGTTAAGTAGTTTTCGAGAAAATGTAAATTTTCACTTTTATTCTTTCTTTGTTAGTCTAATAAGTAATTTATATTTATATCTCAGTTCTTTATGAAATATAAAAATATTTCACTTTTTTATTAAAGAATTTTGTGAGAACAAGTGAAAACTGTTCACATATATGTGTTATAACACACATACATGTATAGAGTTTTGTTTCTCATTTATTGCATTATAATTAGCATGGTTCTATCTCATGTTAAAAAATGTAAATTAAACAGATTTTCTAAGCTAATGTAATGAAGAATTTTTTTTTTTTTATTGAATTTTTAAGTAAACAAGAAATTGAAGATTATGTTATGATATAATATTATTAAATATATGAAACAAAACAAAATATGTACAATGTACATATGTATGTACGGAAAAATATTTTGAATCGATTTTGAAAATTTTTTCACTAATAATTAATAATGTTAAAAAATTAAACCATTTCAAATGGATTTAAGGTATTTTATGTGAGGTCAAGGTTTTCGGGACCTAAAAAGGCCAGAAATTAATTAACCAATCGATTTTAAAAATTTTTTCACAGTTAGTAAGTTAAAGTATTTGAATTAATTAATTAAATGATGTTCGCAAGAAGCTTACGGACTGCCATAAGTTATATGAGATCCTTAGAACCCTTTTCTTACTGTTAGAGTACTAGACTTGTATGAGTTTCGCCAGGATTTACTGATCCCATAATTGTAAAAAATAAACTAAACGACCAATTTTAAAAATTTCTTCACAGTTACAGAGCTAAACTATTTTAGATAGATTTAGAATACATTATGTAAGGTCCGCCAGGGTCCACAGGACCCAAAAGTGTCAAAAATAAACTAACTGACCGATTTTGAAAATTTTTTCACTGTTACAGAGCTAAACTATTTTAGATAAATATCGATTACGTTATTTAAGGTCCGCCTGGGTCCATAGGACCCAAAAGTGTCAAAAATAAACTGCCTGATCGATTTTGAAAATTTTTTCACTGTTACAGAGCTAAACTGTTTTAGATAAATATAGATTCCGTTATGTAAGGTCTGCCAGGGTCCATAGGATCCAGAAGTGTCAAAAATAAACTAACTGACCGATTTTGAAAATTTTTTCACTGTTACAGAGCTAAACTATTTTAGATAAATATAAATTACGTTATGTAAGGTCCACCAAGGTCCATAGAACCCAAAAGTGTCAAAAATAAACTAACTGACCGATTTTGTAAAATTTTTTCACTGTTACAGAGCTAAACTATTTTAGATAAAAATATAGATTACGTTATGTAAGGTCTGCCAGGGTCCATGGGATCCAAAACTGTCAAAAATAAACTAACCGACCGATTTTGAAAATTTTTTCACTGTTGGGGAATTAAGCTATTTTAGATAGACATACATTACGTTATTTAGGGTCCGCCAGGGTCCATGGGACCCAAAAGTGGTAAAAATAAACTAACCGACCGATTTTGAAAATTTTTTCACTGTTACAGAGCTAAACTATTTTAGATAAATATAGATTACGTTATGTAAAGTCTGCCAGGGTCCATCGGATCCAAAAGTGTCAAAAATAAACTAACCGACCGATTTTGAAAATTTTTTCACTTTTGGGGAGCTAAGCCATTTTAGATACATATAGATTACGTTATGTAAGGTCTGAAGTGTCAGTAGGACCTAAAAGTGTCAAAAATAAAATAACTGACCGATTTTGAAACTTTTTTACTATTACCGAGGTAAACTATTTTAGATAGGTACAGGTTGTGTTATCTGAGATCCACAACTGTCCTGCGGATGCAAATGCGGCGTAGAATGCTACACAACGGGTTTTGAATATATATATATATATATATATATATATATATATATATATATATATATATATATATATATATATATTACATAAAGTCCGCCTAGAATATACGGTCGAGCTGATTTTTTAATGAGGTCCACCGGGATCTTGCAGATCCGAAAACGCCAGTAATAAGCTATCGAACCGATGCTAAAAAATTTCTCACTGCTAGAGAACTAAATTATTTTAGATGGATACGACTATGCTGCACAAAATTCGTTCGGGTTCTTGGGTCCCCAAAAATACCAAAACTAATTACCCAACCGATTTTAAAAATTCTTTTACTCTTAGAAAGCTAAACTATTTTAAATAGGTACAGGTCTTAGATGAGATCCGCCAGTGCCCAAGATTTGGAAATTCGCTATGTTATGCAGATGCTGCGACAGGGGTATTTATAAACCTAATATTGTATAAATATTATGTACCTATAATATTATGCTCGCATTACTGTTTCCAGACGTCTTACAATAATTTCAAGTTTTTCAAATGAACTTAAGCATTGTTTAAATACGTATCATATTATGTACATAACTTTGTAATATATTGTATAATGTAACAGTCATCAAATTACATGGGGCGCCCATTACATGCATATTATGTACATGAAGCTCTTGTGGCTCTTATCACAATTATACATATTTATGTATTTATGTGTTTTATTGTTACGGAGGAGTTACTTATTTATCCGGATACACAAATTACGCGTTTTATTTGACTTTTAAAACTTTAATTTACATACACACATATATACATGTACGTATTTTTTGATAGGCTACACGTGCTTTTATATTCATGTTGTAGAGCAGTGTTTTTCAACCTGTGGATCACAAAGCCTTTTGAGGGGCTGTCGTAGTTATTTTAAAAATAAAACCACTCTAATTCAAAATATAATTTTTAATAAAGGAAGGGTTAATTAAAGGTTACATTAAGGAGGCTCACCAGTCCAGAAATTTCAAAAAACCGATTCTCTTTTTTTTTTGTATTTTCTTATAGCTATACTCATCAGGAATCACTGTGCCCAAAGATTTTTTAATATCACATTTCCTTTTTGAGATATGAGCCTCTAAAGCTGGCACCTTAAAATGTAGGATATCGTATTTTTAGCGCGCAGTCAATCGCAGCGCAGTAGTGTCTTTTTAAATATTCATGACGCTGTATAACGTTTGTTCTGAGTATCATATATATTTTTCTTCAGGGTTACTATATGGTCCAGGAATGGCTGATTAGCTGTAAATATAAAAATTTAAGTTTTATTAAGTACAAAAAAAAAAAAAAAAAAAAAAAAAACAACTAAAACTTTAAATGACTTTTTCTCGAAATCACTTTTTTCGACACTGGTGTCAAGATTACTCTAAATCTATTCATCCAAATTAGCTCAAATTTGGACAGAATATTAACAACACACTTCGCTATTGGCTAAACCACAACCAGATTTTTTGAATAAAATATGGCCATTTTATGACCATTTTAATCCCCAAAAGATGGTAATATTTCAGAAATTTTTTTTAAACTGCCGCCATTTTGTTTCTATACATGCAACTCATACTCATACTCATATAGATTAAAAATTTTTTTACTTTTTTTCCTCAGATGCTCCTGAGCTTCAAAATCCTGTCACAAGTGGAAGCACCTTTTTTTAAAAATATTTTTGTAATCTTGAATAGTTAGTAAAAGAACTGATATGATTTGTTATTTGTTTTCATTGTCCAGTTTATCTAAAAAAAGATCGTGGAAAAACCTGTTTTTTTCGATCTCTGGACTGGTGAGCCTCCTTAATGTGATGATTGCACCTGTTTTTCGTTGACCAATTTTTTCCATCGCAGATTCGTTCTTGATACACAGAGAATTAGATCATTTTCTAAATTTAGATGATTTCTCTGTTTACCTTTAATGTGAGCTATCGAAGCAAACGTCAACTCACACAGGTAGGAGATTGAAAATGGGATCAAACACTTCAGAGCTTCTATAGTTAATTGTGGGTATTATGTTTTTCTCTTTAACCAAAAAATGAGTGACAGACTCGAATTTTCAGTGTAGCATTCTATCAGCAGATAATTCCAGCAAATTTTCTTTTACGTTGGTTTCCAAACTTGGCTCGTCTGTAGCTGCCTTTAAAATATGCCTGTTTCAGGTACTTAATTACGTATTTAGTCGATACCGAATTATGAAAATAATAATCAATAATGATGAATGGACTCGATATTTATAACATAAAAAAATAAAAGAAATAACGGAGGGTAGGGGTCGCGAAGTATTTTACCATACTAGGGGGGTCGCACCGTGAAAAAGATTGAAAAACACTGTTGTAGAGTATATGAGACTGTATGAGTTAGTTGAAAAAGATTGCTACAGTGCGTAGTAAAAATTACACTGGAGTTGAGGATAAGGTTTTCAAACGGTTGAAATTAATCGCCTTATTATTGAGAATTGACCACTGTGGTCATGAATTCATGACACTTGTGGCCAAAGGAGATTTTTTTAATAGTGCGGATATTATAAAATTATCTCTGCGTGGCAAAAATAAAAGTAGAGTTTACAAATGGTTATGGGAAATGAGAACAAATCACACGAAAATTTTAAAATTAGTTTTCATGGTTTTTATGAATTATTTGGCAGCTGTTTGTATTTTGTATTAAACTTTCTGTTAATTTTTACTTTGCGTTTTGCACTCAAAAAAACAAGCATGTTGCTGGAGTGAAACAGGATTATATTTCTTGTGAACATTTTCCTGCAAATTTTCCCACTGACATTTTTGATCGTTACCTACAAGAAAAGACACTTAATTCGTCCGCTTTTCCAAAAAAAAAAAAAAAATACTGTTATGTTGACTTTTTAAGAAAAATTTTTATAAGATAGTAATCGATAATGATGAATTATTCATTTAGAAATTACACATCTGTAGCAAAATAATGAAGTGGTTACCACTTGCTTACATTTTTCACTAAAATTAACTTGACATTTGCATTTAACAGCTAACATATTTCTATTTTCGGACACAGATTCGCTAATTTCATGTGATCGTTCTTTTAAATAGAAATTTTCTACACATAATGTAGTAATATTTATAGCATCACTGTTTAAATTTTCTTCATTTTTTCTATATTTTACCATTTGATTAGCTGGGAGAATTTTCTCAGTATTAATAAAATTTTTTGAACTGAATTCGAACCTTAATTAATTACATACTTCACTTAAGTATAACATAATTTAGGTACATAATTTAAATTAACAAGTACTAGTGAAGCAGTAGTAAATTTTTCTTTGCACACAATAGTCAGCCATGTTTTTCTAACTTCACCCTCATGAAGACATTTATTTATTTATTCAAGACCATGGAAAGAAATTATGGGTGTCAGCGACAAACTATCCCCGGTCCTCCGCTAAATATTAATTTTAGGTAACACTGACGACACGGTAAGTCGACAGGCGTTTCGGCACTTATAATTTTAGAAATTAAGCCTTGCATACGCCTTAGAACGAGTGCTTCATAGTCGTTACGCCCAGAGCCGGTCCTACCCTAAGGACTGCCCGAAGAACCATTAAAAAATGCCGCCCCTGTCCTGGTGCTCCCGGTGCCTCCCCTGGATCCGGCCCTGGTTACACCACTGGCTTACACCATCCCGAAAAATTTTAGGATTATCACGATAGCACTCTCATTTTAGTCCAAATTGTTATCGACTAATACACCCTGATTTCTAATAAATTAGTTCTGTTAAAATTTATATATATATATATATATATATATATATATATATATATATATATATATATATATATATATATATATATATAATATATATATATATATGTATATATATATATATATATATATATATATATATATATATATATATATATATATATATATATATTATACACTGTATAACTTATGCGGAAGTATTACGTAAATGTCACATAACTCCTTCGTCCATTTGTGCCTCACTCAATTATTTTGATAATTTGGCTTCACCTACTGTAAGTATTAGTTTTTAATTCATTTGCCCCACTAAACCAATATATTCCACTACTGTATTCAAGATATCGTCGACAGTAACTTTT
This sequence comes from Brachynemurus nebulosus, assembly GCA_035578155.1. Classification (NCBI taxonomy): domain Eukaryota; kingdom Metazoa; phylum Arthropoda; class Insecta; order Neuroptera; family Myrmeleontidae; genus Brachynemurus; species Brachynemurus nebulosus. The sequence continues at coordinate 7,079,243 of JAPWDM010000018.1, read as the reverse complement.
TAGTCCCCTTCTTAATTCCGTTAGTCCTGAGGAAAATTGTGAAATTCCGCCCGAATGAATTTTAATCTCATTTCCAACGGGACTCGGTTTTGACTTAACAATGGAAGTGTTAGGCTAAAGTACCTTCGATTCCTTTTTCGGGTCTAACTCAATTTGACACAGCCTGTTTTTGAAGTCTAGCCTTTAATTATTTTCAAATCATTACGCTTTTAGATATGTTCATAAATTGACCAAAAACGTCACTCACACATAATTATGTGACAACGGGTGGTGAACAAGTTAACATCATAACGGTCATAACCTTTAATATGAAACTGCCCAACTGGTAGACTATTTTGACAGCTAATACACTTTATATGGAATTATTGACGTCTTGCGACGTGGTGTGTAAGTTAGTAAGGTTTCACTTAACGTCTTCTAATGTCAATGGCCGTTAAGGTGTTAATATAATTTTATTTAAATATGACATTAATTGTATAAAATTTTATTGCGTTTTCATTATTAGTCGAATGAAAACATTTTTATAACGAAGTGTATTTACAGTATCATGCAGTGATATTACACAGTAATTCATTTGTGATTCTAAAATAATAATGTGCAGTATCTTATTGATAATAACTTAACAATTGAAACATTTATTGTATTTTTTTTTTATTTTTATTTCGTTTAACAATAAACAAGGTTACCAACTTACATATGTAAAAGAAACCACTGTACAATGTAATGCAAACAAACACACACGCATATTTATGTATATAGGTAAGTACTGTGGTATGTACTTACAAATGTACTTATATCATAAACATGTCAATAACTACATTCCTTATATCCCACCGGGTATCACAATTATATCATTTATTTTAAATATACCTATACATATGCATATATTGTACACTATAGTGCAAAAAAATCGGGACGAAGATGAGTCTTTGAAGTTTGTAACAGAATTGTCGCAGGCATTATTTTAATGCGGATATAATGTGAATGCGACTGTTTACGAGTTGCACCATGAACCGACTTTACAACACGTATACCGACTTCCGAATTATCGGATCGAAGGCTTCTTTTCTCTTTCAATAAGACAGACGGTGTTCAAATTGAGCCAGTTTTTTTTGTCCATTTCACGTGTGTAGAAAGGAAAGGAAACAACTTATTTGCATGACAAATTCATGAAATATTAATTTTGTGTCACCTGTTTAATAACTAATGTGAGCCTTTTTCAGTATGAGGATTTATCAACGTGGGCATTTTTTTTGTGAGCATTTATCAGTGTGCGCATTTTTCCATGTGAGGAATTTTCTGTGTGAGCATTTCAACACATTTTTATAATATAGGGGAGAGTGGGTCTATACCGTATAGCGAGGCTAAACCGTACACCCATTTTTCGTGTCTAGATTTCAAGCTAGACAAGTCCAATCGTTGTCGCAACCTAGCGCCTGACCGCGGAAAGTCATAGGATTGAGCTCGTTCCGCTGTGCGTATAAATGCCAATATGACGGTGAAAAAACTTGTTTTTATTATTTCTCTTATAATTTTGGGGCACTGCCAAATAAGAGTTGGGTGGAGAACCTTTACTTATGAGCTAATAGCGATAAGATCATAAGAAACTACTTTTCTTAAGCTCTCTCTTGATCACTAGTGAAGACTAGTTAGGCGACGGAATTTGAGGTTAGGTTATGAAACTCCCACAAGGTACAGGATGGGGCTAAACCGTACAGAAGTGTACGACTTAATCCCAAATGGTTTAATATGGCAACATTAATAAATTGTAGTTGATGCAGGAAATACCATAAACATTATAGTTTTAGTACTGCCGAGTCTGCAGATAATTTTACTTGTGATTTTTGTTTAAATGTATAAACTTTAAATAAAATACTTTCATTCTATAAACTTTATCACTTTTTTTGATAAAAGTTAACCTAACACTTTTTATACTTTTATAAGCTGAACTAAATATACCGATAATACAAGTTACGTTATGATGTTTCTTAGTTGAGTCGACAATAAGTAATAAAATGTGTTTTCTACAATAATTTATTGCATTACTCTTATTTACTTCCTTAACAAGATGATTTTTTTACAATAATTTATTGCATTACTCTTATTTACTTCCTCAACAAGATGATTTTTTTACTGTACGGTATAGCCCCTCCTACCGCACGGAATAGTCCCGACCCCCGGGGCTATTTCGTACAGAGACACTTTTTCTGTAATTTAATTTAAATATATAAACAGTAGAATAATTCAAATTTCTTTGTGTGAAATCAATAGCCAATGGTCCAAATTATATATTGCTAATTTTCTTATAATTTTATACTCGATATTAGCTGAACAATAACAGCTCTTCCTTAAGTGTACGGGATAGCCCCACTCTCCCCTAATATTAACTTTTGGTTAAGTTACGTATAAATTCATATAGAACTAAAATTATTTTTAACTCAATTCAAAAATATTTACTAATTTCAGAGAATAAAAGAATTATTCCCAAAATAAGTCATAAAATTAATTACGGTCTCTAAAAAGGTGAATTTTTTTTTATAGCACTTTTATAATGCAGGTGGGTCCACCAGAAATTTTCAAACCGAAACCCTTATTTCATAGAAAACTGACTAATATTGCAACTGTTACTAGATATAAAAAATGTTAAAAAAAAGACAATACAGGATACATTTTTAAAGAATTTTTTATTCTCTCTTTTGTGACGTCTCCTGAAACTAGTGCCCTCCTTCCTGTTTACCTCGTTTACCGCTTTACAAGTGGCAGCAACTATAAATTGCGTAGATATTTTACATTTTAGTCGTGGAAAGGACAAAAAACTTCATCTACGATTATTCTTTCTTAAGCTGAGCGTCTCCTAGGTCGGGAACGCAGTGTGGCTCAGCGCGACGCAGTTCCGCTCTCGGAGAAAAATACATCTAAATAAATGCAGCTTCGTCCATAAGGTCGGCAAAGCGGGGCGGTACCGCCCCGGAAATCTACTTAAAATGGGAACCGCGCTGCGCCGCTTTTCCAACCTAGTGGACGCTCAGCTCTAGAAATCCATTACCGTATCCGTATCTGCAGATGTTGCTCTTAAAAAAATCCACATACACGGTCATGTCTTTAAATATCACATCAGTAACAACTTTGGTTTGCATTATCAATATATATGTTATTTTCCAGCGCTCTCACCATAAAAATATAATTTTCAATTTTTTTTTTTAATATTGAACAAAAATATGTTTTTTATGATAATTTTGGAAATTATTGCTAAAATTATAACATTCTTCCCTTCAAAAAATAGTCCCTAAGATCCTCAAAATCTTCATGGAAATATAAAACTATGGATCCGTTTAATTTTCTTTATATGTAACGTAAAAGCCCCCATTATGGAACGGCATCTAATACTGGAACAGTTTTGACATTTATATATTTATTTCTTTAATTAAGTAAGAAAACATTAAATGCGAGGTGAATTTAAATTGAAAAACAATCATTCCATTAATAATAATTTTTGTTATCAGACATTTCCTTCAGAAATAACGTCATTAATATGTAAATGTCAAAACTGTTCCAGTATTAGATACTGTTCCGTAATGGGGGCTTTTACGTTAATTGTATTTTAAAGTAAAACAGTACTATTAATTTTTTGAAAGGTAATTTCTGCTGTACATAAAAATATTTCCTCTATAATTTGTAAAGTTATAAATTATTGTAGAGCTTCGGGCGACTACAAAGGTGATACAGAGGGCATCGATCTATCATTCATTGCATGCTTTTAAATATATTTTTAAGAAAAAAATTAATTTTTTTGAATAAATTGATTGAGCATTCCGATGAATAAGATCACGATTCATAGGTATTCTGTCACTTAGAGTTTTCTAAACAATGGTATGTGTTTTCTGTGGCAGTGAATGATATTCGATAATAATTTGGGCTAGAATGATAGCACTATCGTGACAATCCCAAAATTTTTCGGGACCGTATCAGCCAGTGGCGTAACACTAACAACTATGACGCAAGCGGAGCACTCGTTTTAAGGTACATACAGGGTTTAATTTAGAACGCCTTTGGACTTGCCTTGTTGTCAGTGTAACCTAAATTTAATATTTGACGGAGGGCCCGGGATAGTTTGTCGTCGGCACCCATAATTTCTTTCCACGGTCCTGAATAAATAAATTCCTTCACAAATGATAATTATTACATTTAATCACGAGGATTTCAGTACATAATGAAAGCATTGTATAACGATATCTCCAGTATCTAGCGGATTAACTGACTAAAACACCATCTGCACGATAATTTTAGAATTCCTTTGAAATTTGATTGACGCAAACAAATCACATCTAATTGTATTTACAATACCAGGAATTCATAACAATTCCATTAAGTATTCCACTAACGATTTAATTTAATGAATTTTAAACATTCGGAAGCTTCAATGTTATTATTATATATTAAATAATGAACTTGACCCAGTAAAATTGCAGTCTGGCTGGCTATACTTGAAATTAATAAAAAAAAGAGATCCAGTATATATGGAAAAAAAGAAAAGATAACCGGAAGAAATAAAATAAATGTTTAACAGATTAACAGATTTAATTAGAAAAAGAGAAAATGTACTTATGTTTGTATACTATGTATTTGATTAGTTTGCTATTTAAAATAGCCATGTTGCAGTATCCTGCATAACATAGATAATTTCCAGTTAAAAAAATTAGTTTTTCTCGGAAATCAGTTTACAATAGAGTAATGGTTCAAAATCCTATTTTTTGTGATTTTTTTCCCTCTTATCAATGGTGTAAAAAGTGTCGTAAAAACTTTTGAAATTTGGGCAAAAAGCTTATTTTTTTCATAAAAAACGTTTTCAACATCAGGTGTGTTTGGCTGAAGAACTCATCCAAGGATTTGCGGTTTTTAATGTCTTCCTCAAATTCCTTAAAAATATAATGTTTTGCTTGAGTGTTATCGTGCCGATAATCGATCGAAAAACCGGTTATTTCGTTTTTCATCAGAAATTAAAATTATTAAATAGATAAAATGATCACAAAAAATGATAGTAAAGTTCAATAAAGAAATCGAATTTCAGTTCTAATTCATTAGAAAAAACATGGTTTTGAGTAGTTTCCGACCGAAACAGGATTTGTAACCGAAACCGAAACCGAAACTTCGGCCTTGGTCTCAGTTTCGGCCGAAACCGAAACTTATTTAGACATGTTACAATTTCAGTTGTATATTGAAATCTAGTGTATGTACGAGACACGAACTTGCCCGAACGAAGCGCGGTAATTCACGAACACTGAGTTTTAGTGCGGTCGAAGTTTCGGCTGATCTTTGGCCGAAACCAAAACTAAGGCGGAAACTAAATTTTTTGGCTGAAAGTGGCTGAAACCGAAATCGAAGGTTCGGGCGGTCACTAGTTTTGAAGTATGTGCTTGACCAAATAAATTATACCATCAATTTTTGGTTAAGCCATGTGATCTAAATTTATTACTGTAAAAACATTCAAATGATCAAAAAATTAAACTTATTGACTGTAGTTGAACTTTTAAAAATTTCAATTTAATCTTCGAAAACTTTAATTTCCATAGACATTTAAGTTCTACACTAGCGGAAAAATTAAAGGATTCAAAAAAAAATTCCAAATTTTTGGCAATTTTTCGAATGGCTGTAACTTCATTAATAATGGTCGTATCGGAGTCGTAAACAAAGCAATCTAAAGCTGGAAGTTTCTAGTTTTGAGCTCTTCCGACGGAAAAATTTTCGAAGCAACGTGTATCGCTCAATCCTTATAAATACACTAAAAAAAAAATTTCGAAATTTTTTCGGTTTCTTTTTTTGGTCCACGGATTCAAGTTTTTAAAACCCATTTTCAGTTTTCTGTACGATCATTGATTGCTGAGATATCGATGGTCAAAGACGAAATGATCCTTTTCCATTCAAAGTCCGATATCTCAGGGGGAAGTCGTCGTATAAAGGTCTAAAAAAAGGAAATTAAAGCTGAATGAACAAGTTATCCGGTCCATATGGTGATTGAGTCGGAAAAATTTTTTTCGAGTCCGTAGACTAAAAACAGAAACCGAAAAAATTTCGAGATTTTTTTTCAATATATTTATTAGGATTCAGCGATACACGTTGCTTTGAAAATTTTTTCATCGGAAGATCTCAAAACTAGAAACTTCCAGCTTTAAATTGCGTTGTTTATGACTCCGATACGACCATTTTTAACAAAGATACAGCCATTCGAAAAATCGCTAAAAATTTCGTATTTTTTTTTTTTTTGATTCTTTAATTTTTTCCGCTAATCTAGTATCCAAAAGAAAAAAAAAAACTCATTTGGGAAAAAATCAAAAAAATATCAACTTATTGTTTAATTTTAATTGAAAATTTCTTTGTCAACGCTCAAGTTTCTTTTTTCATTGCAAAATATCTTCAATTTAATTTCATACTTGTTAGAAAAATCAATAAATATTTCGCCTGTTGTAGACATAAAATGTACGTAGAATAGATAGAACATAGTTTTAGTGTACAAGAGTTTTGTAGACACATTGAGTAAATTGCACTAAACAGCACTAAACAATATTCTACGGGTGGGGGGGGGGCAGTACAGTAATAACCGCAGTAAATATATAGTAATGTACATTTTTATCCAGTATTTACCACTTGCATTACTATTATATAAATTTGTAATATAGATACATACACAGTACAGACAGATATGTAATGAAACGCTCAGCTGTGTCACCATTTTCCAGATAATTGTGTCTAGATAAAGACACAATTTATAGATAAAGTATTGATATTTTACTGCATTATAGGTATTATAATTATAAAAAAAAATTTTGTATCGATTGAATAATACAATAAAATGGTTAGTTCGGTCATAAATGCAACACGAACGGAAACATCGATTGTCTCTGTTTAAAATCATCCCATCTTATTGCGTGTTTGCAATTATTGCAGCAGTTTTGTCTACTGAGCCTGACCTGAATTTTGACCTTTGAATTATTACGATTTTAAAAAGGTCATATAGCCTGTTATATATATTTCATTATTAAATAAATGAAGTGTTTCTTACTTTTATAATCCTTTTAAGCCTGTAGCTTAATCGATCTAATTGCCGTGATTATTCTTAGGTAATTAATAAAATTATATGTACCTTGTAGGAATTTGCCGAATGGGAAGAAAATAAATAATGTTTAAAATATTCAGTTAAAATATTCCATATATTGCGTAGAGCAGTGATATTCAAAGTGGGGGTCGCAAAAAATATTTGGGGGGTCGCAGAGACAATTGATTACAGATCATATACCCATTTTCTACACATTTCTACATATTTTCTATACATTTGGGAACCGTTTAACTTTTTTAAGTGAGTAGGAGAACCACTGGTGTAGCGTATATACTTCTCTGTGGAAAGTGGGTTCCTACCTAATTAATTCTACATAAGAAATTATTTGCTAATATTCGATTTGTTGGGACTTATGTAGTTGAATTTATGTAATTGGGTTTTGAGTATGTTAACTATAAAATTTGTCTAAATTAAGAAGAGTCGTATCCATAAATTCAGCAGTATTTTGGAACAAATTTAAGTCCAAATATTAATTATTGAAAATGAGCAACAATAACCAATTTAAATCTAAAAAAAATGTAATTTAGAAAACTGAAATTGTTATATGTGATCCTGTGTGAAACCGATCTACACAAAATTTTTCCGAGATTTTATCGGGTCGTGGCTGAAAAAGGGTTGAGAAACGCTACATAGAAGGTCATTATTTTAATATATTCAAAACACGTGCTTTAATCAACTTCCTTTTATTATAGTTTCACGTTCTTCCAACCACCTTCAAACAGAGGCGTAACTACAAGTTATGCAGGTGGAGTAGTTGTGTCAGGGCGAATGACCAAGAAGGATACAACAAGCAAAAGTATGGACGCTAGAAGGGAAAGTAATTTTTTTGTTGAGAAGTTCTTATAGAGCTGTTTCATTAGCTTAGAAAAGAAGGAAAATCAGAAGTGAGATTTTTTGGGTCAAAGTTTGTAGTTACTCGTCTGTCTTCAGTTACTTTATTCCACTAACTTTATCTGTGAATTGTCTCAATATTAGAATGAAAATTACTGACACACACTGCTTTTCATCTTAACTATTTCATCATCGTCTTTTCTCAATTGACAATAATGAAATCATTTCAATATGTTTTGTACATTAAAACAAAACTGATCATGTGTATTAATTAGTATTATATGGAAGTACGAAATTATTATATATAGAAAATGAATAGAATCTCCTCTCCTTGGCATTTAAAAATATAGAATTGTTGTACCTAGATATAATTTAGATATTGGAGTGGTGCGATAACCAATAACCATGCCGCATTATTATTAGGTACATTGCATACTTAATACTTACCTCTACAAAATGTTTTTTGTTACTGAACACCTTCACTAATTGTATAAGTATAATAAATACTGTAAATCTAGAGGTTAACTTCAAAAAATGGTTTGTCCAAAATATATGAAAATGATATCGTACTGCTTTATCTAATTTCATACATACTCAATACGCAATTAAAAACGTCTTTACTTTAGTCATTTGAAAAATATGGATTTAATAGAAAACACATGTAAGCCGACAAGTAGAAATACCCCTGTCGCAGCATCCTGCATAACATAGCAAATTTCCGTTTATAAAAATTCGTTTTTCTCGGAAACTAGTTGACATAGAAAAAAAGTTTAAAGACCTTTTTTATGTAATTTTTTCTTCTCTTTTAAATGGTGTAAAAAAATTTCGCAAAAATTGTTGAATAAGTGGAAATTTTGACAAAAAACTAATTTTTTGCAAGAACAAAAACCATGTTCCTGGCATCCGACGTGTCTGGCTGACGAACTCATCCAAGGGTTTGGGACTTCCAATGTTCTCACCAAGTTTCGTAAAAATTAGATACTTCGTTCGAGAGTTGTCGCGCGGACACCCACCCACATATATATATATATATATATATATATATATATATATATATATATATATATATATATATATATATATATATATATATATATATATATATATATATATATATATATATATATATATATATATATATATATAAATTTTAGTGAATATTATTTTCGGTTTCTAGGGACCTCAAAACAAATTTCTGCCATAGTCCCGGGCTCAGGTCGTGTCATGACAGTGGCTGTAATAGCTGAATTCCATTCTGGAAATTCGCTAAAACAGTGTACAATTATTAAAATTAAAGTCAATCTAAAATATGTATATAACAATAAATAACTAGGTGCTTGTGTACACCTAGGAAAATTCAATCCCGTATATGCATTCACATACAGAATGCATATTAGCCATACGTCCCGTTTTTTTTCTTTATTTAAGTTGTTCTGTAGTTTTAACAAAAATTTAAATTTTCGATGTATATTAAGACGTTACAACTTCACAGGCATTACAATCTTTTCTTTCGTAAAAAATATACTTTCATATAAACCTTTTTAGAGTAAGTATATTATGCGCGATCTGAGGTAGACAAAAAATTTGTTTTTCAATTTAAAAACCAAAATGGCGACGCTGGGACAAGTCTAATACAGACGCTTTATTAAGGCGGTAACTACACAAAATTAGTAAAAAAGTATTGATTTATCGTTAAATGGCATCAATTTAAAAAAAAATTAGAAAATCGATGAATAAAATCAACCTTAGTTTGTTTGTAAATATTTGTAAAAACAAGTCAGTTAAATATTTTTATCTACGTCTACCATGAAATTGCTTGTTTATTGTACAAAATACTATCTAAGTAAGCTACGTTTTTACATACAGCTATACAAAAAATGGCTCTTTACACACATGTATACTTAAAATACCATATAACTAGTTGCAGAGTTTTTGAGGTATCAAAGTCCAACAAAAAGGAAAGATGTATTTTTAGTAAGAGATATACATATTTTATTATATTAAGAAGATAAAATACTTTTGCAATAAAGATGGATATAGAGTAATTATGTCTAAACTCCCCCTATTAGTTGTTATATCTCTCACTCAGGTAATATTGAATGATACATACAATTTATAAAAATACACTACGTTGTAAAAAAAAGTAATCGATTTTGAAATAGTTTGCTTATTTATATAGTAATGCAATGATGTACCTACTTAAATAAGTAATTTTAAATTAAATAAATTTCCTATGAATGTTTTTCAATATGGGAACCATTTTTTCCGTCGTAAAAATATTTTGTATAATATTATTAAGTACTCCCTTATCGAAGCTGTCCAGATCTGTTTTATGTTTTACATGTTTTTTTCTTTCTCTTTCAGCAAAAATAGCTTCCGATCCATCATTTTTTTTTTTTTTTTGCTTCACTAGCTATTCTAGTTAAAGTTGCCAGCGATATACCCGTAGCTGCAGTAACACGATTTTTAACTTGAGATAATGGGATTTTCACACCATCACTTTCACTTTTCATAAACACTAACACATTTAAAATGATAAGTTTTGCTTGTGGACTTAACATTTTATTTTTAATACTCATATTCATTTCCATATTTAAATTAATTAAATATCAATAGATAAAAACCCGATTAAAATAGAGGATATAAAAAAGTATAATAATAATCAAGAATACCATAAATTAAAAAAAAATTGTTAAAATATCGAAAATTGTATCTCGCAGGTACACCACTTGACTAGCCAAAGCTAAGTAAAAGTACTGATTCTAAAAATTACAAATTTATTTGTAAACATACAAATTTTGTAAAACTAATAAACAGATTTTATTGAAAAATTCATAATAATAGCAATATTTACAAAGGTAGGTTTTACGCAGGTTTTATGACTGTATCAGGTAGTTCAATAAAATTGAATACATTTCAATTAATTAACCACTGAAAAATACAGACTTTAAAAGAGAAAATTGTAGACCGTTTTATTATTTGCAATATTTAGTAAATTGTTCAGAAAGTATGAAATATTAAAAATTAAACGTTTCTAAACTACAAGAAATATGTAATATAATTAAAACTAGAAATACCTATGATAAGAAATTTAATGTTTCAAAACGACTTAACGCTACCAATTTTAAAATATTAAATACTAACAGGAAAATTTTTTATGAAAAATACCCTTACATAGTAATAATAACATATTTTGGTATTTATAAATACGATTTTTTTAATGGTGTAGACCCTTACTTTCATTTATTTAACGGAGTACTGTAGTAAAACTGGAAGTGGACTTTAATCGCTCAGAAACTTTGCAACTACCTATAGGTTACTACACTTTTACCAATTCTTGTATTGTATATTATATTAGAATTTGTACAAAAATTTTACCTAGCAACTGAATGTTTACATTTTTTTTTTAATTTTCAAATTTTACATAATTTTAATGTATTGTATTTGTATCAAATTTTTATCGTTTATTGTGAATTTCATGTTAGTCGTAGATAAAGTATAGTACGTAAGTCGGTTGTAAGGCATATTATTACACACTCACGCAATTACGCTCATGTGTAATATGCAATTTACAACCTCCATCACGTAATATACTATTACGTAGGTTTAAAATCTGTAAACAAAGTTTCAATACTTTTTATTTTCATTCCCTTTTTTGCAAGATTAAGCCCCAAATTTTAACCTCCAGTCACCCCTACTAATGTAATTGAAATATGTAAGTTGTATGTCAGTGGATAGCTTTTTGAAAAAGAGCAATATCGCCAAGCTTTGTTCTATCTCTTACCATTTTCGAGATATTTGGAAAATTAAATTTTTATCCCAATTTTTAAATTTTATCCCTTTAAAACGTTTTTTCACCAATAAAAAAAATACGTGCCGCTTATTTTTTAGCGTTCTACAACATATTCATATTTCATCAAAATCAATAGGTCAGGCCCCGGAACCTTGTGAGAAATTGGAACGCGGTAGTATTGAAAGAGTAATCTGTATTCTAAAATTTATAATTTTTTTTTTTTATATTTGCAGCTTGTTTGGACAAATTGGTTTTTGAAAATAACCTCCTGATTTATACATTTGTTGTACATATTATATATAAATGATAAATCGATACGTGAATTAAGCTATGCAATGAATGGGAAGAATGAATGACTCAATAATCCAACAATTTAAAAAAGTCGTCAAGTGCGTGTTTGACACGCATTATTTAGGGCTACTCAGGAATTATGTGTTGTATGTTGTATGAATCATTACATGTTGTATGATTAGTAAGAAACCTGCAAAAAATTTTGATAATTATACCATAGCTACAAGTTAAGGATATTATGGAGGTACTTAAAAATGGTGACAGTCTTATGAAAATTTGTGCGAATAATGGTTTTTCTAAATTTAATCGACTGTGAAAATTTAAATTAGATTCACTACAGCGTTTAAAAGTTATTGCAGGTTTAATTTTTGCTCACTTTTAACATGCAGTCTAATTGAGTTTTCAATAGAAACCGAATATAAACCAGCTTTTAATGCTTAGAAAAAATGGTGATAAGGCTCTTGTTTTTGTTTTAGATGTTAGGAAAAATGCTTATACAACTTTTTTTACCCCCAAATTTACCAAAATAGCCCCTCTAGTAGGTCCGACTCTGGCTTTGTATATATCAGTAGAAAGCTCTCTAAAAATGAAGTGTTGTGTCAATTTAAAATTTTTCTTTATCTGCCGCAGTTTTCAAGTAATCTAGCAAAATTGAAATTTTACCCTAATTTTGAGGGGTAATTTCACTTCTTAAATGGCGACTGTGTCAGATGAAAAAAATCGGGTCCGTTATTTTGGTCGACCCTACGGGTTGTCCCCATTTACTCTTTTCTCGTCTCTTTTGATCCCAATTTTTCATAGAGAAGAAATTATACGATTTTTGTTAATTTTTCAAAAACCACCAATATTTTTAAATTTTTTTGGATACTGCTGATAAAGTGACCATCTTCGCGTAAATTTTTAATATATTAAAGATTAGGTACTCATAAAATAAATACAAAAAAATACGGTGTGAAGTCTGAATGCGTACCTATTCATCCTTGTCTACGGTAGCACATTTTTTATTGACATAAATATTAGAAACGCAGGAAAAGAGACCAGGAATCAACATAGAAGTGGATTATGGTACGATATATTTTCTGAAAAAAGTGCTTAGGACCAAAGTTATAGAATTCAAAGTGAAGCACTTGATGATGACTTTGAAGTTGACCTTGAGGTCAATTTCCAAAGTCATTTGAAAATCATTTAATATTTTTCAAAAGGAGTAGCTTACTTTTCACCCCTAAATGGTTCAAAGTATATTCGAACGAATTTCACATGCAAGATAGAAAATAAGTGATCAAGAAGTAATTTTGAAAAATACTTGCTCAATCGCAATCGGAAAAATAATAGTTAATCATATGTTCAATTGAATTCCTAATATGATAACTATAGAGTAGCAATAAAAATTTTAAAAAATTTTGAAAATTTATAATATAACATAAAGTTAATGTTTAACTTACAATTAGAGTGATATTAAATCTTTTCTTAACTTTACTTCTAAAATTACTTACAAAAATGTTTTCTTCTAATTTTTTCTATAAATCAACTTTGAAGATAGATTGAGTCAATACATGAAATTACTGCTTATAGGTACAGGATATGGTCAAACTTCGGCAATGGCTAATCATTTTCAACTGACCTTGAAAATCGATTTCAGGGTCACTATCAAGTGCATCGCTTCAAATTCTACAAATTTGGTACTCAGCCCTTTTTTCAGAAAATATGTCGTTTCAAAAATATCTAGCTATAACTGTTTTCATCTACAGAGGTTGAATGGTGTTTTCTACCCCTAAAAAGCGTATTTAGCCGAAATAAAAAAACACGTATTTAATATTTTTCGCTGTTTAATAAGTATGTTAAGTTTCATTCAAATTGGCAAGTATTAGTTGGGTAGTGTTATTTGTCAGAATGTTTTGCCGATCTAGTTTTTTCAATATTTCTTTGCTCGTTTTCAGAATTTGTATTTTAATTTCTACGGACAAATAACTCATTCTTTTCTTCGATTTGAGTAACTTTTATTTGCTGATGTTGACCATTAATTGATCGAAACATATCAAATATTTTTCAATGATTTTTTTAGCGAATGTCGAAAATTTTGAAAATTTTTTCACCGTTAGTAAGTTAAAGTATTTGAATTCATTAAGTAATTAAATGATGTCCACAAGAACCTTACGGACTACCATAAGTTATATGAGATCCCTAGGACCCGTTTTTTACTGTTAGGATAAACTTTTTACTAAAATTATTTTAGATGAATAAAGGTTATGTTGTATGATTTCCGCCAGGGTTTACTGTTCCCATTATTGTAAAAAATAAACTAACCGACCGATTTTGAAAATTTTTTCACTGTTAGAGAACTAAATTATTTTAGATGGATACAACTATGCTGCACAAAGTCCGTTCGGGTTCTTGGGTCCCAAAAATATCAAAACTAATTACCCAGCCGATTTTAAAAAATCTTTTACTCTTAGAAAGCTAAACTATTTTAAATAGGTACAGTTCTTAGATGAGATCCGCCAGTCCCTAAAATTTGGAAATTCGCTATGTTATGCAGATGCTGCGACAGGGGTATTTAATCTGACAAACACAAAAATATTGCAGATCCATGGTAACGCGATTTAAAAATGAAATATTATTGATCAAAAAGTGTCAGAGATCACATTGATCCTGAGAAAAATTTCTCACCATACTTGCCCCACGTTCGATAAATCTGTTTCCAGCCTGTATATGTAACCGTGTATGTATGTAAAGCAGCAAACACTCTCGGAAACCGCGTAATGTTATAAAAATTTTCTTTAACTTGCGCCTTTTCGACGTCAGTTGTTGGAAATTTAATGAATTCTTCACGCAACAAAGCAATTTTGTGTGACACTAATTTCACTACTTTGCTAGTAGTAGCTTTGAAAACTTCTCCTTAAAAAAAACATTATTTCTGAAGATAATGTACTATTCCTAAAAAAAAGATACATTACTGCTTAGTTGAAATACTTATTATTTAAAAAACAGCATACCAGTTCGTTTTGTGTTGTATTCGTGGGCGAATTTTTTCCAAAATAAAAATTCCTTTCGCATTCGAAATTTTGTGTAAAAATTCAAATCGTCGCAAATATTAAAATGATTTGGATGAAAACATATTGTTTTTTTTTACATAAACGTTAAGTCATACAAATAGGTTATGTTATAATATAAGAATCTTTTGACAAAAAAAAAAATAATTTATTTTAAAAAGATTATAAAGGTACGGACACACGACACGCTTTTGGTGTAGAAGTTTTTTTTTTTACAAAAGGACAGAAAAGTTGATTTAAGATACTACCAACAAGGTAATCCTAAATTGTGAGACGCATCCAAAAGATAATACAGAGATAATATTATATTACAACTCTAAGAAAAAAGTAAACGCAATAAAATTTTACAAGTTGGATTTACACTATAGCAAAAAATGAAATAAATTATTTTCAGTACGAAACTGCCGTCTTGCAGCAACATTTATAAAAATATTAGTTTTCAATTCAAAATAGAATATGGCAATACAAAATACGATTTAGAAATGTTAAATTATAATCTAAATCAGGTGTTGTGTGAAATGTCTGACACTATTCTATTCGCCGTGTGTGACACTACTGTGTAAACAACCTCAAATATTTGCTAGAGAAGTCTAGCAACTCGAGTGTATACAACTGTTCTAGCCTTATCTAGACTGCAAATTTAAGCCGCTGCTACACGATGCTACGAACACCTTCCAATATTCGACGTTGGATGGTTCATAGCATCGTGTAGCCGTTGTTCGAACCTACGAGTGTCCAATGTCGAGCGTCAAACGTTCGCATTTGGTCGTGTCCCGTTCGATGTCGGTATTTTTGCACCGAGTCAAAGGGGTGCTTCGAACATTTGAAGGTCAATGTTGGTTCGTTGGTTGGTTCGACTCAGCAGCTGCACGCTCGTTCATGTGAAGAGAGACAACATCAGTGTATAACATTAGAGATAACATCAGACAGATAACATCGTCCACTGAGTACCAACACATCATCATTCGTATTGGATCAAACATTCGATTCACCGTGTAGCAGATACATTCGTCGCACCAACTATCGAACTTAACTGCCTCAAACGTTCGATCGAATGTTGGAAGGAACGTTCGTAGCATCGTGTAGAACCCGCTTTACTTGAACGTGTAAACCAACGGGCCAAACTACTATATGATAGTTAGTATTCCGACTGTAGCAGAAAGGTGACGTAAAATCTCCTCCACTTCGCATCACTATGCTGTGTAAGTACAAACTGTTTGTAGTGGTTTAGGCTTGATGTTTGCTTCTGTGTGAGTATTTACACACACAATTACAAAACACGTATTATCGGACAGAGCAACGTGCAGGTCAAGTAACAATGGTCTTACAATACATAACAATCGTAGTGGATTCGATGACCGACACCGACTGACTAAATGCCTTAAGCTGTGACAGACCAACAAATGACTCCAAGCGAACTAAACTTTTTTGATATTAGTTTGCTTCTAGTGTTCTATAGTGTAAACATTGCACACAATAATGCTAATTTAGATGTCTCGTGTATCCGTAGCTTTATGTACATATGTTGTAGGTACCTATCATGTATTATATACTGTGTGATACAAGGGGACAAACTAGATTGGCTTTGCCTCTGTTCCACTTGTAATGAGTTTGTGACGTAGTCTGTTTGTGTACATACACACTGTTTGCAGTGTATTAGTTTGGTTTTTTGTAGTAGTATGTGTATACACACATACAATCACATCACACGTATTACCAGAGAGAGCTGTTCAACGTGCTCAACTAACAATGGGTATATTGTTAATATAATGGTGTGTTGACTCGACGACGACTACTGACGGACTAATGTCTTAAGCTGTGACTGGCTTACAAATGACTCCAAGCGAATTTCACTTTTTTTATGTTAGTTGGCTTCTAGTGTTCTATGGTGTGACACTTTCAAAATAGAGTATACTCACTATATATATAGGTAGCATGTGTAAATTACGTATGTATATTTTGAGTAAAATTCAAAACGTCAAATGTCAAAAACTAATATATTTAAATAGCAATTAAATTGAATTTGAATGAATTTAAAAAATATTGTTAAAGTTTGCATTTTTTTGATAGTAATTTACTGTTAATATGTAGGTAATATTAAAATCATTTAGGTAATTTAATATGTAGGTAATATTAAAATCATTTAAATATCCATAAACGACACAGTAATAATCATGTACCTAATAGTATAGGCGTCAATTATATTTTTTTTATTTATACCTTACTGCTAACAAGAAAGATTAAAAAAAAATTTAGCAATTAAGAAAAAAATCTAATTAATTTCTAATTCTATACGTTCGATTATTAAACAATTAGCAGTTAGGTCCAAAATTAATGTCTTAAATTTTTTATTTTTGTAATTAAGAAAAATATCCCCTTTACTCCAAAAAGTTGGGGAGCTGAGTTCAGCAAACAGAAATGCAAGTTGGTCACACATTAGAATAGTGTTTTTGTGAAACGATAAGGCTTACTCAGAGGTTATGGCCTCTGAGTAGCCTAATAATTGAGGATTGGTTTTATTTTAATTTACATATTGTAGAAATGAATAAATTGTAGTTTTTACATTAATAAATGAATATTTGAATGTTGTAGATTGTTTTTAGTTATTGAAAGAAACAAATATTAAGTAAATATTTTATGAAGTGTGAAAAATTGTTTTTATGGGTTTTTATTAAAAAATTGAATAAAAAGTAAATAACAATTTACGTTTATGTTGAATAATTGAAAGTTTTTACATATTTTTGACTTGCATCTGAAAATTATTAAAAACAAATCATTATAAAGTTATAAATGCTTAAAATAATTTGTTTAAATTATTTATTTAGTTTATTTACATATTTTAGAAAATATTCTCCTACTTAAAACGCAAAATATTTAGAGAGTTCAACTATCAAAATACACCAATACCTCAATTTGCGTCGTGGTTACGTTCCAAAAAAACACGACGCGAATTGAAACGACACAAAGTGAATTATGATTTTCTATAGCAAAAATTTAAAGATTCGAACCCAAAACAACGCAACTTCGAAAATCTAAAGACGCACAATGAAAATTAGTACTAATTCAGCAGCGACGCTACTTCGAAAAAACGCAAAACGAAACGACGCAAAGCAAGGTATGGGTGTAGTTAGAAAATTTAATAGATTTGAACATTACTTTATAGGTTTTGTGATATGTTTCAGTCCATATGACCATTATCAAAGAGTCGAAAATAAAAGTGATATTTTTTTCCAAAGTGTATTATTTATTAATACCATAAATAGGAACGTTGCAAATCTTTTTTATAATAAAATTATCTTAATCCAGCTCTGGCTACATGATAATTAAAACCGCATTTTTTTATATTAAATAATTGTGATTTTCCGATAATTATCAGCTTTTCTACAATAAATTAATTAAAAAAAAAAAAAAAAACTAAATATTTAGTTGTGCATAATTCAGGATTAAGAAAAAGTTGTGGAAATAGTAATGCTGTTGGTCATGTCCCCACATTTGTTCTACACGTTGGACCCATTTCTTCATGTTCAACATATATCCAAAAGTGTTTTACTTTCAATACGCAACTATATATTCGACAGAAAATTAAGTGAAATATGCGCAAACACGCATTTTAAAATGAATCAGTCTAACTCATTTTTAAAGTAAGTCGATACATTTGTCGAATACATGTATGTTATAAACCACAGGCCAGTAAATCTCCACTGGCCTGGTGTTATTTTACCCACTCCACCTGCATACTTTAAAGTCGTTTAGTTATATCTCAGGGGTTTTTTTTGACGGTACGCAATTCGAAAAATTTTCTATACCTCTCAAAATTTCCGATATTAGCAGAGTACCGGTACACAAGCTACTGAACAATGTGTTTTACGTATTGTCTGGGTCGAGTAGCTCCCGTATCTGGAACAGAATTACGTGTGGGGTAATAATGGTATAACTGTAAAAGCAGCCTGAGGGGGAAAATACAACAAAAGTTCGTAGTCCGATAAGAAAGGAGAATTTTGCCTCTGCGCGTATCATTTTCTGTGACTTCACCAAAGACAAAGTGACTTCACCAAACTTCAACCCTCCATTATTATAAATCGTATCTTTTGAACGGTTTGATCGATTTTGCTTAAAAAAAAAGTATTATGTGTAATGGGATCACTAAAAAAGATACATTTGAAGAAATATTTTGGAAGACATAGAATGATTAGAACAGTTAAAAAAAAATCTAGTATCTTTTTATATACCTTTTTTTTTCTAAAAAAAACCTTAGTGGCCTTACACAATATGTAATGAAAATTATTTCGTAGATTCTTTGAATACCTACTTCTTTTACAACATTTTTTTTTCAAATTTTTGAACTTGAAATTCGAACTTGAAAGAAATATTTTTATGTATTTAAAATACATAAAAATACATAAAACAAAGATATTTTTTTATTTAAATTATAAAGCACTTTTTTAAAAATTAAAATATGTATATATATATATATATATATATATATATATATATATATATATATATATATATATATATATATATATATATATATATATATATTGAGCTTTAAAAAGATATTTCTGTTAACTTTTGTAGTTTTATTACAATTAAGTAAAACTCAAAGTTTTCAGTTTTATTCAAGTACATACCAAGTTATAGGACACTAACTCTTTTTTTGTTACTATACACCTCTTTCTTACCGTTATTTCAAAATTTTTTATTAAGAAGTTAGTGTCTAATCCATATTTTGATTCTGTAGCAATAATTTGTAATTTTACACCTTAAGACACAATTATTTTCGTATTTGCTGTTTTTATTAGTTTGAAATTGTGTAGGTGGCACCAATTTATAATAGTCTACATTTTTAGGATTTCGTAGTGCAGCAACGAAATCCTTATAATTTCGTCATGTCTATCATCGCTCTTACTTTAAAATAATCAGTATCAGCGCTTACACACCTTAATAGAGTGTTGTTTTTCAAAAACTGTTATTGATTTTTTTTTTAACTGCTATTGATTTGGAAAGTAAGAGAGGTTCAGATAAATGTGTTAACAAATTAAAGGCTAATTTTAACATTAAATAAAAGTGAAAAATTTTTTTTGTAGAGAATAATTTTGAAAAATTGTAGTTACTAACCGCGAAACCCTGAATTAATGCGTGTTTAACACACACTTGGCGATTTTTTTGTTTATTATGTGTTTGTAGACATAAGCATAAAAAGGTGGATTTTGTAAAAAACCACCTGATTTGCTTATGAATATGTGGGTTTCTTGAACAAGTGACACTCAAAAAAGGCAAAAATAGTTTTTGTATTCAGTCATTTTTCCTTATTCATAACTGAAGTCAATAATTTTTTTAGCATTAAACACCGTTATTTTTTGTAATTATGTATAAAAGCATAAATGGTCCATTTTTGTCCACAAATAGTTTATATACAGTTATTTTTGTGAGAAAAAAGAAAAATTCAGGTCCGTGAACGCAAGCGCTTGTACAGGGGGGTGGTCAAGGGGTCATGACCTCCCCCCCCCCCCCGAGAATTAAAAATATACATTAGATATTATTAAATTTTAAACACCATATCAGGAAATTTACCAGTTGACGTTTTTTTTTCTTTTGGTCGTCAAAAGTATAGAAGTTTAATTTATTATTTTATAGTACTCATGCGGGAGAAGTACTAACTTGGCGCACACATTTCTGTACGCAAAATAGCTGTTTGTCCACTGTACCCTTCCCACATACTTACAAGTAAACTTTCCGCACGCAAATTGACAATAAAATACGCAAAATTTAATCAATACACGCAAGGCAGCCTCTTGATTTTTCATTTAATAAATAATATTTCATAAATAATAAACAAATATTTTACTTTGCAAAATACCACTTTTATTTGTGGTATTTTGCAAAATAAAAGTGGTATTTTACGAAGTAAAATATTTGTTTATTATTTACAAATATGGAATACCATAAAGTAACGCTCAAATCTATTAATATTAATATTTCATAATTATTACTATAGAAATCACCAACAAAGTAATTTAAACAATATTTAATTGAGAAAAAAAAGACGAACACTCAAAAATATTATTTTAAAAAGTAATATACAACTCGTGCCGGATTGTCGATTGCCTCCTCAAGCGAACGAGCGCACGAACGTAGTGAGTGCGCTCAATTTCGCTTTCGTGGGCAATCGACAATTTCCCACACTTATTGCACAATATACTATTTTTTGTTAATTTTGTCTCAGAGATTTTTTTAGTCCTATTATTTTCCGCGTGAACCCCCCCCCTCCAAGCTCGGCTGTATACGCCCCTGCCGTGAAGTTGGCCTCCTCCTAATTTTTTACTATAAAATGTGCATCTGACAGAGCAGTAATGCTAAAATTCGAACACTCCCGTAGCACTAACACATTCAATACCAGCGCTCACGTAGCACTAACGACTATAAAATTTGCATCGTTAGTGCTGGTTTGAGAGGGGGGACAACTTCACAGACCTGAAAAATTTATTGGTTACTTTCAAAAAAAAAAAAAAAACAACAGCACCATCTTTTAATTTCCATCTGGATTCTGGATACTTTCATTTTTTTCTGTTCGTTTGGAAATTTGTATACAAAATTACCGTGATGTTTGTATCTAAATTTTAGTATACCCCGTTTCAAATACAATTGAGCATGAGTCATCATTAAAAAATTAAATAATTCTTATATTCGAAGCAAATCAATCTTCTGTTCTTTTCTAAAAACAAACTGCAAATTTAAAATTTACGCATTTGCAACAATGAAAGAGATAAAGCTAAGAAAACGGGAATTCCTTAAATTCGTCGGTGATGAATCATGCTTAAATTTAAGTGAAATAGATTATACATAAAATTTCTTCTTCGGACATAAATTTAAAATTGATTGGCCGTACAATTAAATAGGTATTGAAATTTTTATCGAAATATGTTATTAATTACTTTTGTCAGTGATCTGGTATAGGTGAAATTAACTAAAATTGTTCATTAAGCAAATGCAACAAATGAAACAAAATTAGACATACCAAATTTTCTGTCTCTTTCTTTTTGTTATTTTTATGTTAGAGTAATTATAGTAACTTAAAAATGTACGTCTAATTTTGCTTCATTTGTTAATGACGTCAGACCAACTTTAGTTAATTTGTCCTGTAATATTGTTATTATTTTGAAAAAGGGTAATTCTCTCATAAAATGAACTTTATGAGAGATTTAGATTTTGATGATACTCGACAGTTTTAGATTTTGATGATTCTTAAATTTTTATGATCTACAAGTGGGCTATAAGTTTACGGTAGCCCAGCATAGTTACACAACACTTTGGGCTGTCACTCCGGTTTCCGATATGTCACATAAAGCCATCACTAGTGCTGTCGTCTGTAGTTCAATCTGGACATACAAAATTAAAATTACCAAGCACTCTTAATAAGAATTACTTTAAAAACAGAATAAAAAACTCACTATTTGTGCTTTTATAGGATTATTAATTTGTAGAATTCAAAATGTTTTGTTTTTTGGAATCTCTAAATTTTTAAATAGTTTGTAGAAATGTTTTACAAATTATGTAACGCTTTTATTTTATTTATAAAGAAAATTTTCTTGTCACAAAATGCTGGATTTTTTACTGCCAGTGACAAGTACAATAGATAAGGTTACAAAAAAAGAAAGAAAATCAGAAATGCCAACATTTTTTTATGCCATAGAAATTATACTAAACTATGATGGTACCTAAAAATTGAACATTACTTACAATTATACCGAAAAATATGTCATAGATGGCGGCACTTGCATATATGTAGTATACATATATAGCCAAATGGATATGAAAAAAACGTCCCAACATCACGGTGCAGATTTGGAAGTATTTTGTTCGTTTTGCGCAAATGCGACTTTTTTGGTGGTAATATGAACCAATCTGAAGAGTAAACACGGTAAACACTAATTGATGCATCTGCGCAAAACAACTGAAGTTCCTCTACCCGATGTCTATCCGTTTCACTTCATCGGAACCACTGTCTCTTATAGGGATTGGCCATATAGTTATAATACATATATGGACACTTGTACTAGTGAATATTAGAGTCCCTATAATAGAGTCGTGACATGTGTGCTGAACGCTAATTGGTTCCGGCATTTTCTGTTCAAAGTTTGCGTAAAATACATTGGAAATAAATTAAATATTAACAAAAATGATTTAGTTTGACTTAGAAAGAGTAATTAAATTAAAAATTTTTAATTGTTCATTAATTCATAACTTATTAACAATAATTATGTACTCACAAGGAGATGCACTCAGAGTGAACATTGTCGAATATTCATTAACACTTGCAGACCAGAGACTTTCGCAGAAATAGGTATAAAAAATATCGAATATAAGTAACCAAATATACACATGGCTAAATTACTAATTAAGTAAGTACTGAAAAATACATGAATATTTATCGGAAAATAAAAATTTACATTATCATGATAATAATAAACATTTCTGGTGCTCTTTCTATTTATGATGACAAGATACATTGAAACATTCAGGCTGTGCAAGAAAATTTACCCCCATTTTCACCCCTCCAGCCACCCTTATGAACCCGACCCTGGTTTAACCTATACAGGTGATTAGGTCTTTCAAAGAGTAACATTTCGTCAATTCAAAGTTTTCCTCTATCTCTTATAGTTTTCGAGATATCTTAAGAAATACGATTTGAACCCCCAACTTTAGAGGCTGGTTTCACCCCGTAAACGTGGAACATGGCCGATAAAAAAAATACGGGTCTTATTTTTGCCTATTCTACACACCAGCGAAGTTGCATCAAAATCTCGAATTTCACTCTGGGTGCATCTCTTTGTCAGATATATTATGGTAATTAATTTTGAAGCTTCCCGCTCTGTTTTGGAGAGAAACTGGATGACATGTCACGACTCTGTTTACGGGACTCTAGTGAATATATACATATCAAAGCATTTTGAGCCGTCATATTATATGACGAGTAACTCGTCTTAATCATTAAAAGTATGGAGGGTAGATATCAGGAGCACCATCTCTGTATCAAAAAGTGTCCATAGAAAGGCGTAAATAGTGGCGGCGCTACTGTAGCAAAAGGGTAAATTTAGAGAAGTAAACAAGGAAAGAAAAACATCCGCGTTGTTATGTAATTATTGTTTTTTTTTTTTATTATAATTGTTACATATAATAGTTTTATTATTTTAAAAATTTTTATAAAACTCAACACAAAAAAATCACTATACTCTTTTGCTACTCTAGCGCTATTCTGGCGAGTTTTTGAACTGTTACTTAGTACTTAACCCGGGCTTCGTCGCTAGACAAATACAAACACAAACGGTCGCGACCGGGTAAAAATTACCACATTATTTATAGATGGCTATTTCCTTAAATGTTTATTTATATTGAAATTTGTTATTTCATTTTGTTTGTTTACACTATTAGCTATAAACAAAAAGCGTTATTTATATTGCTATGCAGAAAGGTACTTAAAGCGGCAAGTAGCAAGATTACGTAGAAAAAAATAAATTGTTTTATTACCTCTGTGGTATTTTTTACCCAGTAGCGACGAAGCCCGGGTTAAAACGAATCACTTTTTGAACTATTTTTCTATTGTTTTCCGTACAAGATAGTCCTCCTTATTTCTACACTCCATAATTAAAAGATTTAATAAATTTGAAGTCTTGACTTTTCTAATAATCTAATCTTTTATCTTTATACAATTTTAAAGAAAAAACAAATGACGTTAAGATCCGAAGATAATTTATTTGACTTGAAACTATCTTCACAAAATATAGTACATTAATTAAATATACCCCATTTGTTCTCAGAAGTAGTTCTAGTATCTTATTTTTTCGAATTTGTATAATATTGAATATTATTAATATGTGTAAAATTCGTGGCGATGCGTAAATTTTTACAATAGTTAATTAAAATCTAAAAAAAAACCCACTTTTGTACTAAATAGCAATAAAACTAAGCAATAAATCATTTTTTATACTAATTTTATTGACTTGTACATACAAGTATATTTAAAAAAAATTATAAGGTACTTAAAAAATAAAAATACTTCTGATTACTGCACATGAATATTAAATAACATCAATGGAAATTAGATCTTTTCTGAATAAATACATATCATAATTCACATAATTCATAATTAATCTTAAAAGAAACTTAATTTAATTACATAAAATAATTAATCGGAATTTTATTCAGTTGTTTCCATACTCTCATCAACTGGATCCGCTTCCATCTCTTCATCGGCATCTTCTTCACCTTCCTTCTTTTCCGGTGGCTTCTCGTACGCTTTATCCAACGGTGACACCACCACACCGTCCCACACAGACATCTCCTTGGCAATTGACGAATTACCTTCCAAACCCAAAATATGTTTGTAACCGCCATGGCTTAAAATTCGCAATAGAGTTTGCGCGGTCAAACAGCACACATCTTGTTGTTCGAGCGTCATACAAGTGTGCACACGTAAATTACCCGGTTCACACGGGTCAGAAATACCTGCGGACCCGGGTAAAAATAATCCCGATGAGAGGAGTTGAAAAACGCGACGGAATGCTTGATTGATTGGGAGCGCTTGACGACTTGGATTGTTCATGATTGCGTTGTGAGCCAAAAGGTCTAACATCCACGGGGTCATTGGCGCGAAACCGTCAAAACGGTTGCGTAAATCACGTAATAGACGAATGAGGACTTTGATTGAGGAGTGATGAGCATTTTCTTCGAACCAACAACTGTGACGAATTGCCGCCAGATGGCCTTGCATTACTTTTTGATCTAAATGTAGCTCCGGGTCGAGTTTACGTAGATTCGCGGGTATTGTGGTGATTAACACTTGCACGCAAGCTTGACTGTTACGGAATTCGAGACCACGTTCGGTTACAATGTGGGTAATTTGTTCTTGTTTTAACGTTGGTTCGTTCTTTAAAAGAGCGCGTAAATCTTCTTGGATTTTATTGCCTAACGCTTCCACGGCTTCTTTGGTCGGTAGCGTCTTCAAAATCACAACAATATCAGCAACATTGTGCCCAGTGACCATCGTACCTTTCTTAAACGACCCCACTTGACGCACTTGCTCTAGTTGCTGTAACAAACATTAAATTTTTACCAAATCGGTCTAAATTACAGCGGTTTCCATACTTTGTGCATTAACGCCCCCCCCCCCCCCCGTAAAGAATCTTACCTCGCCCCCCCCCCCTTGAAAAAATTTATAAACAATTCGTAAATTATTTTTTTACTGAAAAACTCATATTCTTGGCGGACGACAGGTCTATACAACACTTAAGAGGAAACCGTTGATCAGACACGTATTCGATACTTACGCCCTAACATAACTCTGACCACTTGAGAATTGTTATTGTTAAAATATTACGTACAGTAGCGAGCAGAAAAATCAGTGGTAAGGGGTTACATGGCTTTTTTTTTAGCAAAAAAACCTAATTTATTCCAACTTTTAGCAATTTTTTCCTATTAGTAAATGCTTATGGCTTGTACTTGAACAAAGGGATTTAAAAAATGAAATTTCAACTTTTGACAGTGTTTTAAACAAAAAATTTTGATTTTTGGTAAAATTTTTCGTGTTTTTCGTTGATTTTCTACTTGTAAAATGAGATGTAATGAACGGAAACAGTAATTTTTCGTTCAAGTACAAGCCATAAGTATCTGCTAATAGAAAAAAATTATGCTTTTTATTTTAGGTAAGGATTTCACGAGTTACTTGCTTACGGCGAAAAATCAGTGATTTCCGAAAACTAGCTGCCAATGGCAAATTATTATTTTTTTTTCTTCATAAAAATTTTTTTACAGTGTCTCAAAGTAATATATAATCTTAAAACCATGATTTTATCAAAACGACAACGATCAGCGCCCGCTCTAGCGTTTACGCCGCCCCGGGCAAAAGAGAATAATTCCGCCCCTGCACGAAATCAGTGACCTTTTTTTCTTTTTAGTTGCTGGGTGTGAAAACTGCGCCCTCTTTTTTTCTCTTTTTTTACACCGGTGACCTTTTTTTTCGTTTGCTCGCCAGCTGTAAAATACCGTCCCTTTTTTACAAGATTACCGCCCTTTTTATTTTCCGCCCCCGGCAAATCTCTTTTTTTTACTCGTCACTTGTAAACTTGTCACCCTTTTTTACAAAATTTAGCAAATTACCGCCCTTAAAACTTGCCGCCCGGGGCAAATGCCCGGTTTGCCGCCCCCTGAAGCGGGTCCTGCAACGATATTTGCAATTAACCCGCGCTCCCCTGGTGAACATTACGCATCCCCCATTTTGGAAACCGCTGGTCTAAAATTTTAAAGATTTCAATAAAAAAAACTTACACAAGCATTAAAATTTCCTGGAGCAACCACTAAATTATCGAACACTTGTTGAAGTTTTGTAACTAGATTTAAAATAGCCGTTTGTTCGGCAGCAGTTGGTGTTAAATCGGCATTTCGTTTTAAAAGTGCCTGGGTAAATGCCGACTCGTCTGGTTGTGGTCGACATCTTGGAAAATTGGCTTCACACAAGGTTAAATCAAATGGATGTCTCGGTACATACGGTTTAGGTTTAAATTGTCCTCTGGCCATACGCCCACCACGTCCCATATTTCGACCACCACCTCGAGCCATCTGAAAATAATGTATAAATATAAAATTTTGATAAAAAATTTCTCAAAATGTTAGTGAGGTTATACCGGTGTTACACGCGTTTTTAAAGTATAATTTTTAAGTAATAATACTTTTTGGTACCAATAATTTATTTTTAGTAAACTTAAAAAATGTATTATATATTATATTTTAAAAGAAATTTTCTTACCTTAATCGTATTTTATTGGAAAATGTTTTACAACAGTTTGTATAATGGAGTCGATAATTATACTTGTGATGACGGTCTGACGGATGTTGTACGCGGCTTCTGTGTAGAGGGAACTAGCAAATGTGCAGTATATTGCCATCTAGTAACAGTTCTACAGACTATGTGTACGTGGTGTACGTACATTCAAATTCAAATTCGCTCCTTGTTCAGCTCACATAATATTGTACAAATATAATAATTTTTATAAATGAGGATTTTATTATTTATACGATTTAAATTTTTGAGTGAATCAAATTTTTTCTTTTTGAAATTGTATTGAAAAAATTATTTTTCCTTTAGTGTTTATTATTGGAATATGATGTATTAGTTTTCTAATTTTTTAAAACTTACGTAGTATGAATTCAAGAAATAGGGAATAGTCGTCTAAAATCTTAAATTTTTGAAAGAATCATCTACTTATTAATACTTTTTTGTGTTAAAAAATATCAATTATACAAAATTTGTAATCTATATTACTTAAAACTGTTTTAATTATTATAATTTGAATAATATTGTTTTAGGTTCAGCCCGTTGCCGAATTATCAGAACTGAGCCGACGATCGGGTATTGATGGGCGACAAGTAGAACTGGATGATAGTAATATTCGAAGCGGTACGCTTCGACGTTCTGGAAGTAGACGATTTAAACAAACGACGGTAAGTTTTTTTTTGTTTTTGTACCGGTTTTTTCAAATTTTACTTCTATTATATGTTATATATTTTGTGCTCCCTTCCGTCATTTATTTTTGAATTTATACATTATCCAGTTTTAATTTGAGATTAATAATGTTGATTTGAATCATGCAATATTGTAAAATGTATTGTGTTTCGTGTCAGACAGACATTAGCTAAAATTATGTATGTACATAAATTGCATTTATAACTTTTTGGGGGGAAATAATTATGCTTGGGGAGATACCGTGACGAAGTTTAAACTTAAAATAGGAATAATATTAATGTTAATAATATTGTTTTTACTATTATTATTATTAAAAATTTATTACCGAAACTTAACGCATTTTTTAAAAATAATGTACATTTATTATAATACATACCTCCTGTATTTTTATTATTAATAATAAAACACGATTTTAATTTTTCTGTGATATAATCCATATAATGTACATGTTACCCATGTTACACACCTTTTATACTACAGAAACGCACCATAGTTAACTTACTTCCTCAACAATAGATGGCAGAACATTTTATCTTTTTGCTAAAGTGCCTACAATAAAGTGGTAACTGGTCACATGTGTGCTGAACGCTGATTGGTTTCGGCATTTTCTATCCAAAGTTTGCCTAAAATACATTGGAAATAAATTAAATGTTAATAAAACCATTTAGTTTAGCTTAGAAGGAATAATTAAATTAAAAATTTTTAATTGTTCATTAATTCATAACAATAATTATGTACTCAAAAATATTTACTCAAACATGTGATAACTGATAATTAATTTGTGTAAAGGAAAATAATAAAATTACAGTAGAACTTCGATTAACCGTCACTGTCGCCACTGGAATTATGACGGTTAATTGAATTAGACGGAAAACAGAAATTTCTTAATAAATTGATTTTATTATTAACTTTAAATCCAGGACCGGATTTTTTCTGTGGAGGCCCCTTTGAAGAATTTCTAAAATTTTTCAAATTTTCTGAAAAAATAGAGTTAGCAGCCAAAAGAAAGCCAAAAAAGGCACTTGTCCTTTCTGTTTTATTCTTTCATTTTGAGATTTTATTAGACTTTGTGGAGGCCCCTATTGTATGGGGGCCCCGGGGCACGTACCCCTCCGTACCTTTATGTAAATCCGGCTCTGGTTAAGGCTACAGTAAAAAAGAGCCTTAGGTTACAAAAGGGTAAAGTAATTTCATATTCTTTGCAATCATATTCTTTTTTTTTAACAAAATATTTAATTTTTCTATGAGATTATGTATATGCTTTTGAAAATTAGATTTGTATTAATTGTTAAGGGGGGAGTTCACACCAGAAACGACTAATAAACTAATTTTTTTCGAATCTCGTTTTTTGTTTTTATTTTTTTCTGTCGTCCTTTACAAACACGGTGATATATAAAACATGGCCAAAAAAAATTTTTTTTTTTTCAATTAGAAAAATATTTATTTGTGAGCCACTGCACAGCCAAGTTGCTGATCCTTTGCAGATAATGCTTGCCCCCCCCCCCCCCCCCTCGTGATTTGATCAGTAATATTTAGTTTTGGTGTGAACACGAGTTATAGTATGCATTGAGATAATGTTCTTTTATTTGTATGCCTTTGTAGACGTTTTAATAAACAGTGAGTAAACCGCTTCTTTTGTTATTATTTTTGTTTTTTACCGTTTCCCGAAAGTTGTGTTTTTCCCGACAAGGAAAATCATATCTCAAGTTCTAGAAAAGATAGAGACTTTATTTTTTTTTATTTTGTTCATAAACATATTGCGCATAAAGTGGAGTATGCTTTTTCCATTTGAACAATTGTAACTATTTTTAAACATTTTTTTTTTAATAAAAAATTGCGTTTAATAATTTTTAGAACTTTGGGATTACAATTTTATAGTTAATTTTTAAAATTACCGGAAACCCATACTCAGCTTTATGGACAGGTCCTTTAGGAATAAAATAATGAAAAAATATTTAAAAAATATTCATTACTTTTTGAGATATGGCGTTCCTTGTAAACGCTTAAAAACTTGTGAAAAAGGGCCTCCTTCCCCCACAGGGAAGAGTAATGAATGTTTCAAAAACAAAATTTTCTATTTGAAACCATCCCTAATTTGAAAAAAATTTCAACAAGCAATATAATCATAAATAATAAAGTTGCTTTTTGATTTGAACTCCTTCCTTAATTTTATTACTTTATTAAGCATTGACAGGAGAACAAAAACTGACGGATAATCGAAGTTCTACTGTATTTGTTACTTTATGGGTCCATATCTTACCGGTGTACTCTTAATACGGAATTGTTGACGGGATATAGCGTTGTGTTACAGTTAGTCAGGTTCCACTTGACATTGTACGGCGTAAAAATTTAAATTACTCGCGTTATCGTCCATATCCGATGAAGTGACTCATTTTGCATTTACTTAGAGTAAATCGTGTAGGTTGTACTTTCCATAATAGGGACAGGAAATGTACTGCTCGAACTGACCAGCAAGCAGGGTTAGTGTTAATCAACATGTTATGTTACTACGTCGTAGTGACCACCACGAAGATGTGGTCGAAGAAGGATCTGAGTACATATCTATTGGTTGTAGTACAAATGCAATAAACATGTCTACGTAATAAACAGGCGATTTTTATTTTTTTTGTCAAAGTCAATTCCTACGGAGGTGGTTGTTCTGTAACAGATACTTACCTGTCACACCCAGAACAACTACTTCATTCATTCACAACTTCCTAGTGATTATTTTTTTCGGAAAAAAATTATCATATGTTTTTGCATCGCCAACGTGAATTCTATTTTTAATCGAAATATTTAAATTTGAAATTGAGATGATTTTTTCTTGTATTGAATTAATTATAAGTTTCGGAAAAAATTTCATTACGAAATAATGCTTTTTAGTTACATAATTGCATTAAATCTAAAAAGGTTATAGGGGGATAGGTATGGGTAGAATGTTCCCCTTCAGAGATATCGTGTACAGCGTTTTGAAAAATAGAAGTTCGAGAAAAACTTGTTCAAAGATTGACGAATAATTTTTTTAAATAAAATTTAAATTTCCATATTTTACCATTAATTTTCGATTTCGGCATCGCCCAATGACAGTCAAGTTTTTTACGGGAAAAAGGGTATAGGGGGATAAGCATGGGTACTTCCGCAGGAGCTGTGTTGCTTTTTTTCTACTAACTGGTGTCGATATAAAATGGAAAAATTTTCGGCAAAAATAATCATCCCTGACAGACTTCGTTCCATCACGTTCCGGCCGAAATTAAGCTCTGCTAGACAGTAATTATTAATTTCGAACTGATAAAAAACCTAGGGTATATATTTTAGAGTTCTTCTAAATTGAAAACTCCAAATCCTCAGCTTAACTACTAACGTTAAAACGTACTGAAGTTATTGATGTATATTTTTATCTTTGACAAGAAATTTTGAACCGATTTTTCTTAAATAATTTGACAATTTTCACCGGATCCATTTAAAGATTTACGATTTCAATGCATGCAATGTACCCATTTTAGCAACGATTTAGAAAAGTATTGAAAAACGTTCCATAAAGAATTTTGTTTATTTCCAAAGCACTTGGATTTCTTCTGGTTGATAAATTTGATAAATCGGAATCTTAGAAATTTGGAAAAAACCTAAAAATTCAAATCCTATTCAAAAAATACATCCTATTTAAGCTAAGTTAACATAAAAAAAAATTGAAAACAATATAATAAATACCTACAATATGCTTTTATAAAATTTATGTGAATATTTGAATATTAAGTATTGTTATTAAGGTGTATATATTTTTCCCGTACAAAATTTATGACAATTGGTATTCTGCTTAACATATGCAATAAATAATATACTTTAATAAATAATAAATTTATAAACAATAAAAAAATTATTTTAATATTAAAATACCTTAGTAGTAATTTTTAAATCATTTTTTTGTATAATTACATTCATGTTTCGATAATTGTCACGCGTGATCCAACTACAAAAAAACAGTGAAAAGATTTTGTTCAAGTACTTTATAGTGCACTTACAGTGCGGGAGCAGATGTTACCACTCATAGACATACAAGATCCAATTTTCTATTTCATAACTACCGTGCTCGCTGTCGCCGGCAAATGACGTGGACACCGTTACCCCTACCAAACGATAGTGATACATGCAACAAAACACATCATTTGATGCATGACTCTGCACTTTGCATATATATAGTATATATTTTGTCATGGCCGACCTGTGTCACTAACAACCGACAATTAAATATAAATTTATTTATTTTAAAAAAGGCATCCCTTTATTTTGAGAATTTTTTTGTTCAATAGAATTCTTACACTTAAATATGACACACTTCATATTTTGTTTTGTTTAAATTTCACGAGTTGATTACAAAAACAATGAAACTAAGAACGATTTGAACGATGTGACGAACAGTAATAGACTAAATCAGAAGCGGTGTAAATTGCACCTCATTGCGCCGTACGAACGACAGATTCTTATAGGTACACTTAATCTGTTTAATCTGTGTTACCGCTATTTAAAATGGCATTAGAATTCATTGTTGATTTATGCCCACGTTATTTTAAATTTCGTTTATGTGGCAGTTATCGAAGTTGCAGTGTACGTACATATTTAAGTACAATACGTCCTTGTTAACAATTTATTAAATAAATATTTAAAAATACCACTCACTCAATCATTTACATTACAAACATAGTTACGGGCCTGTAACTTGCCCGCCCGTCATAACTAACAGATAGACACAATGGAAATTGAAAAATCATTTCGATGTAATTATAATATAGGTAATGTTATTGTAATTTTGTAGCGCCTTGTTTTAAACAGAATTTATTACTTTTTAATCATAATTGTTTTTATTTATTATGAAATACTTTCAAAATTTTATTTGAGTTGAAATGACTTGAAAACCCTTGAATTTTGGCAGATAGAATTATTTATTTGTAAATATATAGTTATATTGTTAAGTTTTAGCCTAGGGGTATGGGTGTAATAACATTGAAACTAAAAACAAATAACCTAAGGAAATGTACTAATATTAAATATATTTTATTCTGCCATTTGTTCAAAAATGTTCTAAAATAGGA
This sequence comes from Brachynemurus nebulosus, assembly GCA_035578155.1. NCBI lineage: Eukaryota > Metazoa > Arthropoda > Insecta > Neuroptera > Myrmeleontidae > Brachynemurus > Brachynemurus nebulosus. The sequence continues at coordinate 7,045,561 of JAPWDM010000018.1, read as the reverse complement.
TCACCATAATTTTTATCGGGACGTTTGTCAAAACAAAATTAATAATTTTCTTCCATTTTCATCATTCTGTCATTTCACTAATAGTTTTTAAAGCACTAAAAACTTTAGCAAATTTAATGACGTCACTAAATTAAAAAAGTTCCCTTTTTCTTAAAGTAAATCATATTGAATTGATTTGAATTAGGATAATTGATTGAATTAAAGTAATTTGACCGTCAGCTTTTCATTCTTGTTATTAAATTGACGCAATTCCTTTTATATTTGTGACTGATCCAACAAAACCCTTTTTCTAGTTATCCTATTTGCCTGATTTTGGTAAAAATGGAAAGAAGAACTTCGAAAACTTATAATTCGCTCCCAGTTTCAGTAAACTTGATGACATTACTAAAATAAAAAATTTGGGGGACAGGTCTACCCACACTGTCAACTTCCCATTGGGTGTCCTTAAAGACTAGAGACTACTGTACATAAATAATTCTTTTTTCATTTCAGGCGACTCCTTCCGTGGGCCCCCGATAGAGGCTTTGCCCCTTACACCATACCGGAGGCTTCACCTTCTCTACCTAAGGGTGGGGGCTCCATCCACCCTTATCAAACAAATGATAATATCATTTATTCTCAAGATATGCGAGAAAAAATATATTTTGGCAAAAAGTAACTTTTTCAATTTTTTTTTTTTTAATTTTGTAATAAAATACTGGCGTTTTTAACATCAACGAAGGTTCTTAGGACATTATATAATAATGTTATGGTAAAAAATCCATATAATCTATGTTATCTTAATAAAGTTAATTCCGTTTTTTTACCGCAAAAAACAAACCGCTAATCCGAATTTGCTGAAAACTTTATCCGGTCTTCATTTTTTGATTACGCATCTAATGAAATTAGTCCGGAGTTGATATCGTCATTTGTTCTCGAGATATGCGAGACGAAAAAAAATTCACGAACGAACTAATGAACGCACACACAGACATCACGCTAAAAACGATGGATTCGGATTCTAGTGACCTTGAAAGTGGAGATATGTCAAAATTAGCGATTCATAAAATCGGACCCATTACAATAACTTCCTATGGGAAGTTAAAAATTCCCTCTTTCTCGAAGCAGACCATATTGAAATGATTTAAATTAAGACGATTGATTGAATTAGGCTAATTTGAGTATGAACTTTTCATTTTCGCTATCAGAATGATCCGATTCCTCTTATAAATGTGACTAATCCAACAGAAGTTTTTTTTCTAGTAGTCCCACGTGCTCCGTTTTGGTAAAAATGAAAAAAACGACTTGGAAAAAGCCTATAATTCGTTTTCAGTTTCATTATTCTGTCATTTTGTTTATATGGTTGTTAAATCATTGAAAATTTTAGTAAACTTGATGTCATCAGATAAAGTATGGAAAAATTTGAATTAATCTCTATTTAAAAGGGGGGGGGGTACAATTGAACTATTGTACAACTCCTGCCAGTGGTGTTGCAAGACGAAAATGGGGAGTGGGCAAGATAATTTTTGCGAGGCCCCCTTTAATATTCTTTTGGAAATTTCTGTCTTTAAAAAAATTAGCCGATGAGTAAACAAAAAAAACGATAAACAGGGATAAACGATTCGCAAGGCCCCTTTAAGTACGAGGCCGTGGGCCCACACCGCCCACGCTTAGCTACGCCACTGACTCCTACATTCAATTTATTGCACAATTTATTAACTTTTATTATTTTATTTTATTTATGCCTCATCATGACCAGTTTAACAATGGTCATTCTGACCTTAGCCATTCATTGTAACCCATTCGTGGGCCATATACTTCGCCGTGCATGGGCCATTAATGGCAATCGGTCTTTGACCATTTATTGTCAGCCATTCATGGGCCTATAGTTGGCCCTGTTGTCATTACTGGCATTATGCCATTTTTTCTTTAGTAAATTATTGAATTGTTTGAAGAAAATTTCAGCAGCTGCACAAGCTAATTGTATAGTATTATTGAGCGTGTAGGGATCACTTTACAATTAATACAATTTTTCTTTTTGTTTTTTGTTTGAAAATAACATTTTTTTCAATATTAGAAAATTGAATTTTTTATTTCAATTGTTCTTTTTTATACGAAATTATGAAGTAATAATTATACAATAGTCGTTGCTTATTATAGTCACTATGGGGCCTGTAAAAGCTTTTAATAATTACCGGTTGATTATATTAAATATGGTGGTTTGTGTACAATGAAGTGCTGGTTTATTATAATAATAATAGGGTCAATGCGGGAGAGATGCCGCACATTTTGAAAACACTTAATAATTCTTAAAGTATGCATTTAATTGATTTGAAATTTGGTACACAATAAGTGTAAACATTGTTCTTTAAAATTGTTTATAAGTAATTTTAAATTTTGAGTCATAAAGGATTCATAATTAACATGTTTGTAGAGCCTGCAAAGCGGCGTCTCTCCCACACCTATGGGAGAGATGCCGCATCAAAGAAGGTGAGACGCCGCATAGTTCATATTAAAAATTTTGCATTTTACACACATCTCCATATATGATGCAAGCCATATGTAACTATTTTTGGCACTTTATACATCTTAACCAGTCAACTTTTTTATTGTTTCTGAGTACGTTTCAAAACATTCAATACACAAGCAACCATCATTATTTTCGTTATCTTCACTAATATGAGGGCTCTTCCTGATCCACTAATGGATCTTTTATATCTACGTGGCATAATTTACAGTCCAAAAGAAAAAATTGCATAATTAAGGTATATAAGTCTATGTTTTTAACATGTAATATGATGCGGCATCTATACCAACTTTAAATGCGGCAACTCTCCTTTTTGTTGGGATAGATGCCGCATGTTGCTATAGCAAGCATAGTGCGGAATTCCAACCTAAAATTTTATACAGTACTTTTAAAATATACCTAAATTAATAACAAAACTCATTTTCATTAAAAGAGTGAAATATATATTCTTAAATTCTAATAAATTAAATGCTTGATAAAATATTATGTTAAGAAACTTACTTTTCAATAATAAAAAGTTGAATAATTACTAAATTGATAGACTAATCATAAATGTCACCATATACAACTTAAATAAGTAACTTATCTTATACATATATAATCCATTAATATCGCTATCTATCAATCAACGGACGAACTATGGGTACTGCGGCATCTCTTCCGACGCGCATCTCTCCCGCACTTACCCTAATAACCGATTGATAATATTATCCGACGTCGATTGTATTATTTATCCTCTATAGTTTGCTGTAGATTTGTACATATATAATGGCTACGGGAGGGAATTTGCTAATTGGTTAAACATCTTTGAACTTTTCTGGTTAAATATTTTTTTTTCTCATAGATTCCTATACCGGTTATTCACCAATGTAATAGAAGATATTTTTGAATAGTTAATCAGGTGTAAATGTATACGTACTTATAAATATTTGAACTGGAAATCTTTGGTCGTCATTTCTTGCATTGTTTCAACAAATCCGTTGGAGTCTTCAAGGACGTACGTAGATCGTATAGAACACTTATTGACAGATAATAATATATATTAATTTACCTATGTCTGTTATTGTAGTTTTCAATATAAATACATATATATTCACTGTGTAATTATATTTTTTCATTTTGAAAAGCTTTTAATTTCTATTATGAATATTTCGAGTTAGATTCTTCATTAAATGCGTATTTAACAAGCTTACCATCAAATCACGCGTTGTATTAGACAGTTGTTCTGTACAATAAATTTCAAATAAATTGATACTACTTTTCCTAAACTTTTGGGGATGTATGGCTGCATTCATTTCCATACTACTTTTGATGCAGAATGGAAGGCTTTTGTAAGTTATGTAGGCAAAGAAAGAAAATAAATAAAAATTCAAGTTAAATATATAAGAGAAAAAATAGGAATTACATTTAGAGCAGAAAAAATATAATCTGTAACAAAAAGAAATATACGTCGAGTTACAGAAAAAAAAAGAGAAAATAAAACTTGAAATAAAATAAAAGTTAATTAAAGTCAAAAGCATTGAATGAGATAAAAGAGATTAAAATTAACTCGGGAATTCCCAGTGTCACCTCTAGGTGACAGTGATTTGTGATTTTTTTTTACAGACAATATAACAAATTTTAAAAATAAATGTGTTACGACTAAAATGTTAATACTTAGTAGTATTCATGGTTTTAATTTGGCAACACTGAAGTTATGTTAACGGTCAAATTAATTCTGTTGTTTCAAACGATTTGCTATTTTATTGCGTGTGAGTGTATCTTGTGGTATTTTCGCTATTATAAAAATGTCTAAAAAGTAGGTATTGTTGTTATTGTTATAACAAATTATTATTTAAGAATCAAGCTTATAATGAAAGTGATTTTTTGCCGGTAATTTCATACCGTTTTATCAGTTTATATTACAAATAACGGCCCGTATGACCTATAATCCACACGCCATTTAAAAAAAAAACTAAAGGGTATTTTTTTTTCAATTTATTTATTTTTTATATGTTGAGTACCTAAAGATAAAAACTAGCACAAAATAAGAATATTTTCTCTATAGATCGCGGCATGGGAATTGTCGAGTTAATATAAAGTTATTATAATTGTTGACATATTTTAAGTTTTTCAATTAGAAAAAGATTTCAAGATTTTTTAAACATTATAATATGTAAAGAAAATTTAGAGTCTCGTCTGTCTCATAACTATTAAAACTATTCAACTGTCATAGACTTATAGCCTATGCCCTATAGGTTGTGTTGGGACTCTACTGTATCCCCATTGCGTACGGCATAACGGAGTGCTACTGTACCCAACATCAGTTTTGTCTACCCGTGTAAGAAGACTTATGCCAAGGGCCCGGGTTCAATCCTCATCGGGTACGACGACCTACACTTTTTTTTTAGTAATTATTTTTTCTTTTCACTTTATGTAATGGTGGAACATTCCAGAATCTGTTGGGTGCTTCAACAGAGTTCAAGGAGTGAACCAGAGTACCACAACAGTTGGATGAGTCAGCCTGTCTTGAAATTTTAGAAATCGTATTTCAATGTAATTTAGCGTTAATTGTAGGTTTTTCATGGTGTTATTTCGATTTTTGTCAAAATCAGATAGGTAAACATTTTTAAAAATACGCCTTTTAAAGGGGACCACTCGTGTGACCGCCTGAAGAAAGGTGATTTTTGGGAATTTTTTTTAAAGAAAACCACTGTGTGGACTGTTTTAATATTTTAAGGATATATTGGTTGATATATGTGTGTAATAAATTCATGATAAAATTTTTGGACCGAAAGATTGAAAATTCAGTGAGTTATTCGCGATCTCCCAAGGTTCCAAAGAAAAGTTCCCCCACTTCTGCAGTGATAGCGACCTTCACAGTGCCTGAAATCAAAAAAAACAAAAAGCCTATTAAACTAGAAGGTATTGCCCGTGCCGTGAAATTTAACAAAATGGCGGAGTTTTTAAAAAAAAAGTTTCAAATTTTCGCGGAAAATTTGAAACTTTTTTTTATGATTTTTAGTCTGCAAAAATTACATTTTTTATTCGATCGGAAAACTGGAGGTTCATGGTACGAAGAAACAAGTATGAAAGAAGCTGCAATAAGAATCAAATCAATCGGATGATTTGTCTTCGAGTTATAACTGCAGCAAATTTGAAAAATGTAGTTTTTTTTACTTTACTTTTTAGTTTTAATCACTGAGAATTTTTACTAAAATTATTTATGTTATACTCACTATAACGGTCATAGTAAAACTGGATGAGCCGTTTAAATGTGCCAGGGTCTAGCTTTTCCACAACATGTGACTGGCAGCCACGTCCAGAAACTCCCGAACTATCAATTTTCATACATTTCTCAATACCTCAAAGTTAACAATGAGAATCAGAATCCGCTCTTCGGACGGCTGTAACTCAAAAACTATTTGAGATATGCACTTGAAATTTTAGAATGTTATTTTTAAAGGTATAGACTATCGAAACATGCAAAAAAAAAATTTTCCAGTTTTTTCAAAATGTCACATTAGTGGTCGCCCTTAAACAAAAATTTGTTTCAGTTTGTGTACTTGAGGACGCGTCATTAAATAAAATAGTATGTTGGAAAAAATTTATATTTTTTTGATAACAGTTTTGTCATTTACTTCGAATTTTTGTTATGATGTTACTTATAATGTGTTTTTAATTCTTTGATTACCATTATATTAATTGCATTGATGCAAAAAATTGACTATAATTTTAATTTATCTACGGTAAATTATTACAGTGTGTAATGCTTATTTAAAAAAAAGAAGGTAAAAACCAATAAAAGGAATTCTAATATATCATTTAACATTTTCGATTCTTTGAATTCAAAAAGGAATTTATTTTTTATGCTAATTATTATTGTGACACATGCGAAAATTTATCATTTTTTTCAAATAAATTTCTAATAAAATATTAATGGTTCCTTGTCAGTAAATTTCTCTAACGTTTGTAATAATAATAATAGGTATGTGTTGTATGATGATTTATTACGGAAAAGTTTATGAAATTATATAAAAATATACAAATTTTTGAAAAATTATTAATATAAAAGATATTGGTAGGAGTATTACATATACATAATAATATGTAAGCTAACTAGTAAAGTAAATTTTGCGAAAACGAAAAACGATACCTATTGTTAACTAATTTTATAATATTAACATATTATATTACATATATAACATACGATCGATAATAATCGATTAATTATTGAGGAAACAAATTTTCTCAAAACATTACACAATAGAATTTATTGTAGCCGTATAGCGCTTGAAAATTCGATTTTATAACTCGCTGTCTTAATTTGTAGATTTGGAGGAGTCAGTGTAAAAATGAACCAAGTCCATAAAAATTTTTTTTCTCTAAAAATGCGTTTAAAGTTTTATAAATTACACTTCTTTAACGAAAAAGGCATTTTAAAAAAAAAAATTTTATGAACTTGGTTCACTTTTACACTGACCCCTCCATTTATCTTTCTCCATCATATAGTGAAAGAATATAACAATTTCCTAAAATTATGTACATTTCAAAACAGCCAAATACAATAATAACAAAATTTTTAAGTTGTCGGATTGATAACTGGTGTGTTTTTTGACAGTTAATTGCCAGAGACGTAACTCAAGCATCCTTGCTTCAAAATTCTATTTTTCTCCAAAAATGCAGCTGACGAGCAAAAAAAAAATTTCTAAATATTTTTGAATGTTCTTCTATATTTTACGCTCTGGAACGTGCTCCATTGCGCTTGTGCACAATTTTTGGAGTTACAAATATCTCCAGCAAAGTCCAACTTGGAACAAGTGGAGTCAATTTAAATACTTACAATTAGTTTAACTTGTTATTTTAAAAATTATTTACCTATTTAATTATTTTAATTGTTAAAGAATTAGCAACCTATTGTTGCAAAGAAATTTGAATTCCAAATTATTACGTAAGGAACTTAATAGTTTGAAATCTAAATTGGAATTGGAATTATTTTCAATATATCCTACTAAATCTTCTGACATAAATTATTTTAGGGCAAATAGTAAATAAAGTGTAACAAAAAATAGCACGAAAAATGTGGGTACCTACTTCAATCGAATTATTTTATTAGAACATATTTTGGCTTCTTGTAGTTTCTGGTTCCAGTTTGATGGCTTTTAATCTTGAGCTCCTTTGGCAGAAATTTTATTGTTATTTGTTTTCTCCAGTTTTGTTATCGGCTTCGCACGCTCATTTATAACCACGACTCGTTCAATAAAGTCGATCGGCATAGAAGTTTTCAGTTCGGTCGGGTACACAGTCAGAATTTTTCTTTTTTTGCTTAAGTACCTATACTATAAAACGTGTGTCTCATATAAAATTCAAGTTATTTTAACATACAGTGTAAACTCTATATAACGCACTTCTATTTAACGAAAAACTCCTTAAAACGTAGAAATTACAAAGGTTTTTTTGGTTTACATTATCATTCGTATATTGAAACACTCTTTATAACGTAATAGCCACTCTCAATAGCGAAAAATGCGTCATTTTTCAAGCCAAAAAAATTTTATTTCACTGACTTTCAAACAAAATAGTGATACAGAGTCGTAAATATTTCGTACGCACAAAGGGATTCTTAGAAATCCGTTTATTTGTTTGTTGTAATTGCCTAGCACATGTTTTTGCCTACTGTACTTCCGTACTACTGTTTTATTGCTGTCTTTACGTTATCATATTCTTAGTTGCTTTCAAACTTTTTAACTGTAAACATGGCGAGTAAAAGAAAGAGTTTGTGTATTGACGAAAAAGTGTCATTTAATTCAGTCAAAATTAAAACCACTTACAAAATTCGTAAGTTTTATTCGTAAAATTATATTGTTTTCTTTTACTCTCCATATAACGAAAACTCTTTATAACGTAATAAAATACCCGGTCCCTTCAATTTCGTTATATGGAGTTTACACTGTATTATATACATTCTATTTCAATTTTTCTTAAAATTAGAAAATTGAATAAGTTATCTAAGTAGTATCAATTTTCTTCAGGCGATTAATAAAAAGTGGGATATTATTGTCGTATTGACCAATGTCAAGAACTTTTCAGTGTGACATGGACCTCCTGTAGAGTATAATTTTTAATCAGTTTTTTATCTTCTTACAATTAGTTACGAAATAAATTTGATTACCTACTAATAAAACGTTTTTTAACACGTTAATCGATTAGCATACTATTTAATACAATTTATTTCTTGTGCCTCTGGCCAGACACAGTAGTTCCACGTTTTTCACGGTGGGATACTGTACCCATTGCCCTACAGATATAAACAACACAACATTTTTCAATTATTGCATTAACATTTAAATTTTCTTGATTTCCTTTAACATTTCAAACCCATTTGTAATCATCTTTGTATGCATTTCCTCTAGATCTTTCTTTCTTGATTGTTGTCGTCTCTCTTTGTTCAGTTTGATTAATGATTGTGTTAATGTGAATGTATTCAAAAACATATTTAATAATAAGTAGATCAGATCTACAAAAATAATGATCAAAACAAAATTTATTGATTTATAATATTAGGATTGACGAGTAGGCGTTGAATTGACCACTACGGTTGCTCGTTGCACCAACTGTAGCAATAAGAACAAAGAAAAACTAAGTTTTGTACTGACTTTTTAAATGGTACGTTGGCGGACGAATACTGTACTTTGTGGTTATGGCAAATTATTAAAAAATAAAATTTGTATCGTAAATTATAAGATATAGTAATTAATTAGTTCGGAATTGCGAATAAAAAAATTATATTTATTGGTTATAAAAATTTGTTGATCAATTAAAAATATTTTTGATTTTTTTTTTAAAAGAGTTTTTTTTTACTCAGTGTAATGTTTGATTCTGAAAATACATTAACATTGCTTCAGTGCGAATTTTGCGGGGTAATAAATAAAGAAATCGAATTAACCGCCATTTCGAATCAAATAAGTTCGAAATAGACAGATTTTCTTCCATTGTATTTCTAAAATTTTATAGAAAGTTTGATTTTGATTTTATCACGATCTAAATTTTTTTCTAGAATAAACTGGGAGTAACATGTTCATTTGGGAATCTTTTATTGAATTCAGTTATGTATTCGGTAAGTTCTGGTTAGGTACAATTGAAAATCTTTTTTGTGCTGAATTTTTTGAAAAATATTTTAGCGAGGTTTGTTAGAAAATTGGTTGAAATGAAACATAAATCTTACCCTACGTTTACTATTTGTCATGAAACCATTTGGAAAAATCGAATTAAATTGATAAATATTAATTATTTTCTCGTGAAATATTGGCATTACGTGTATTTAAATTAATTCGTTGACTAAATAGGTATAAGATTTTACGTTATAATCATTTTTTCCGAAATTGAATTTTAAGTAATCATCAATACAGGTTAATAAATATTTCCAAAATATATAAATTATGTCATTCTTTGTTGCTTTTTGATAAAATTATCACTCTCATCCCTTTTAGTAAGAATATTAAAAGCGTATAGCAAGATAAGCATAAAGAAACGGCCCCCATAGCCGATGCCTGTAATAATATTATATTATATATTTTTTTTTGACATTTTTCCCTAAATTCTGAAAATTCAAAATAATTATTTATTACTCAAAAAGCGCATCTTTGATTTTGATGAAATTTGGTGTGCTGTAAGTACATAAGGTAAGCAATATTCTGTACTTTTTTTTGAAAGGTGTAAGTATACTAGAACCATACTAAAAAATAAAATATATTTTTTATGCAATTATTTTGAACTTGTAAAATTTAGGGAAAAATGTCAAAAACATATATAATCTAGTCCCAAGTATTACCTAAATGTTGGCGTCGGTTTTGTTTTCCTAACTATTATAGTTTTTGAGAAAATTGAGTTTGAAAAATTACAGCATTCACACACATTTTGGTTAATATTTCAAAGACAAATCAAGACTAAGGGTCAGTGACCCTATATTTGTAAATCACTTGGGGTATCATTGTTACTACATCTATTATTACAGACATCGGCTATGGGGGCCATTTCCCTATGCTTATCTTGCTATACCCTTTGTTCTAAAAAACTAGTTACCGAAATATTGTAATACATAGCAGTAATAAATTATGTATAACAATTTATTATAAATATTATACGATTTTCAGGTGAAAATTTACTGGAAATATGTCACAGTTAATAAGTCTAGAGCCTCGTTATGAGCCGCGTAATAAAATTTTTAGAAAATTTTATTACGCGTACACCAATACCTAAATTTGCGTCGTGGTTACGTTCCAAAAAAACACGACGCAAATTGAAACGACGCAAAGTGAATTATGATTTTCTATAGCAAACCATGTAAAGATCGAAGATAAGTTTCAGGGTTACAAAAATACTACTTTTTAAAAAGAAAATTGTACAAACTAAACATTTAAAAAACAAAAAAAATATAAAATTTTATTACATAGGGTAAAAGCCCCGTTTGTGGAACGCGATCCAATAGAAAAACAGTTTTGACATTTATATCTTAATGAAGTTATTTCTGAAAGAAACGTCTGATAACAAAAATTATTATTAATAGAATGATTGTTTTTCAATTTAAATTCATCTCACATTTAATGTTTCTTTACTTAATTAAAGAAATACATATATAAATTAAACAGTTTTTGCTAAATGTGTCTCTTTTGCGTTTGATCAATGCTTATTTATAGAAACACATGCCTTATAAATTTCAACATTTTCCAGTTAATTTTCGAAGTTAGCGCAATAAAACTATACAAATAATTTTTATTAGTCCAGTTAAGAGATTATAAGAGCTAAATCATCTTTTTATTCGGTTTAAATGTAATTTATATATATGTGTATTTCTTTGAGTACACATATAACCTGTGTATTTAACTAAAATCATGTACGTAAAATAACTAAAAATTTATATTATAAATAGTTTTAATTTCTTTTTGAGTCTAAAATATTTACTTACTGCTTTAAAATCGTAAAATTTTTAATATTTTTTTTATTTCGGAGCGTATCGTCAATTGATAAATAAAAAAATATTGATTTAAAGTTGCAAAATTTTATTAATAATGAAAAATTGTCGCCATTTTGATAAGTTAGTTTAGAAGGTTTAGAATTGATTAGAACTTTACCAAAATACATAGATGGCGAAACAAAATATAGTATTTTTCTGTGGTATTTTGGTATATTCTGTGGTTTTGGTCGTTTATTTTATCGAATATTTAAACCATTCTATATTTTTTAATTTGACATTCTATTTACTACTAGATGTCACTCTATGTCATAGAGTGAAAAGATGGCAAAAGATGTGTCTGATGTATCTCATGTTCGTACATACGTGTTCTTTTTTAGGTGTCAATGTGCTGATTTTTTAAACGGTGTTAATATTTTCTGTCCGTTTTTTTATAGATGTCAACAAATTATAAAACAAAACATTAATAAATCAAAATTTTTGGGTTATATTTTCTTAAAAACATATTCATTGGATTAAAAAAACTTGGTTTCATGCTTATTAAGAAAAAAAAATGGGTGTTTAATTCATTTATTAATTTTTGTAAGCAAGTTTGATGAAATACCTAAAAATAGTGTTCCACAATCGGGGCTTTTACCCTACCTACATACAAAAAAAAAAAGAAATTCAATTAAAACAAAATAAAATAATCAATTAATTTATAAAAACAAAGTAAAAATTAATCACTGTCTGATGAGTCCATATAGTGGCTGTTGTCGTAAGTCGGCTTTCTTTCACAAAAAATTGGTCCAATGTTTGGTCACAAAAAATTTCGAAAAAAAAAATTAAAGACTCGAACCCAAAACAACACAACTTCGAAAATCTAACGACGCACAGTGTAAATGAGTACTAATTCAGCAGCCATGCAACTTCGAAAAAACGCAAACCGAAACGACGCAAAGCGAGGTATTGGTGTATTTATTACCCAGACTTTCTTGCATAATAATGATTCAAAATTATCGGAGCTTGAGTTGTTTGTAAACCCGTATTATCATATTCTTTTTGATTACATATTCAAGATTGAATCGATTTGCGGCAACTCAGGAAATCAGGATTTTACTGTAATAATAATTAACTTTCGTCATTGTAGAAAATATATGGAATCCCTTCCAAGTTGCGCGTCTTGTAATGAACGATTTGTTGGTCGTCTGCAAGCCATATTTGAAATTTGGACATCGTAAATATTTAAGAGGGTTAGACTATCATTTCGACGAGTTAGAATGTGATTGAATTGGTAATCAAATATGGAAAATCTACTTTAATTTTTATTCTACATTAACGGGAGGAAAAGTTCAGCAACTGAAACAACCAGTTACAGTAATATGAAGAATTCTATGAAAATGATAAAGAAGCTGTCAATTTGATTTTGCTAAAACGCCAATAATAATTGGATATGTGTGAGAATAATGTTTCAAATTTCAATTTGTAACACTTCAAACAGTCAAAACTTCGTTGGTGTCCATCACTTCAATTTTTTTTTTTTTTTTGAGTTGAAGAAGTTTTAATTAAAATTATAAATGGAAAGACAATTGAAAGATTAAAGAAGACACTTTTAATTATTTATTCAGTAAGATGAGATGAAGTGTGTTACATATGTTAGTTAGCATTATTTCGTTTCTCTTAATAAAACATTAAACATTACTACATAATATAATATGTACGTAATGTTTATATGTGTACAGATTTAGATATTGCACATTTTGGATTTGAAAATATAGCACAAATTCTCAATACGCTGGAAATATATTATACATACATATAGGGCCGGCGAAAAAAATGCCGGTCTCCCGGGCATAACAAAAAAATTTAGGTTTTTCCCAAAAATATAATTGACGAGCAAAAAAAAAAGTCGTCCAATTGTTCCCGGGCTCCTAATGGAGGTTGCGGGCCCTCGGGCAATTGCCCCACCTGTCCTACCCTCTCGCCAGCCCTGCATACGTATATTGTTAATATTTATAACGACGGTATTGAAAATTTATACTATATTGCCTCCTCATGGGTAATGTAACCAATAAAAATTAATCCGAGTGATTTAGCTAATTAAAAAATTGGTTTAGCTAATTTAGTGTTTGCGCCCGAATATACATGTTGTTGAAAATTGCATTTGTCTTTCGATATGCTTCAAGCTTATTTAGTGACTAACTTCTCTGATTTCTGACTTATATCAAACGCTCTGAACAAGTAGATATCATGTAACAATTTATTCTGTTCTATTAAGTCTATTTCTGTAAATTTTAGAAATTTATTTTTTAGCATTTCCACTAACTTTATAGTAAATTTTTAACACTTAAAATACATGTTCACTAAACTGTAGCCTGTAGGAAGTACGCGAGATATTATGAAACATTTGAAACTATTTCCACTTGTAGAAGTATTTCTTTGCAAATACTGTATTTTACTACGAAATACCTAATGCCTCGTTTACACTACGAAATAATATTGAGACAATTGATACTGTTCGGAAACCGTGTACAAAGGTAATGCTAGAATCATTGAAAAAGGTTTTTCAATTTCTTAAACTCTCCTAACCGTATCTATATCCCTAACGTAACATGACTCGAGTAATAGCTTACAGGGTGATAGGGGACCCTCTTCAGGATACTTATCGCCTATTGGCGATTCAGAATACTGTATATAATCGCCGTTTGGAATTTAATTTAGAATACAAGTGCGTTCCTCCCATGTATACGCTGCACTAGTGATGAGTAAATGCAAGACCAAGACCAAGACTTGGCAGTCTTGGTCTTGGTCTTGGTCTTGTTCTTGCATTAAGAATCTTGGTCTTGGTCTTGCTAGAGCAGTTTGAGTCTTGGTCTTGCAAAATACAGTCTCGGTATTGCTCTTCGTCTTGGTATTGCTAAAGAATCTTGCACTTTCTTGCATTTTTTTATTAGCGAATTTTTTCCTTCTAAAATCAGAATTTTCTCTCTTTACGGTATTAATTATACTTTTAAACTATTTAAATAATTTAGCAAAAGCCTTGCTTTTTTCTTGGTATTGTCTTGGTCTTGCTCACTTGAGTCTTGGTATTCGTCTTGCAGCCATACTTATAGTCTTGGTCTTGGTCTTGTTCTTGGTATACATAGTCTTGGTCTTGCAAAAAATGCAATACCAAGACAAGACTGCAAGACCAAGACTAATTTTGCTCATCACCACGCTGCAGAGTATTCATGTTTTCGTATACACAGAAATATAAATTTTTTTGAATTTTTTAATTGTTTTTTAAGATTTGAGGGTAGTTTTAGGGGTTGAAATTACTTTCCACGTACTTAATTAAATACGCTACTAGAATTGGATAAAATTAGGAGAGTTTAAACAATTGAAAAACTTTTCTGTGCAGTGTCAGCATACACTTTGATAAAATAAATCGTTAAATTAGGCATGTTTATTATAATTATCTTCTCGATCTACTGCATGTCGTAATTTTAGTACCAAGATGTACAGTTTCCGAATTTGCATACTAGTACACTACATATTACATACAGTACCTCCATACATACGTAGTGTTGGTCTTGAGAAAACATTGGAGGTGATTCCTTCCTCCAGTTTATGAATCGCGCGATCTATGCGAGATGTTTGTTATGCATATGTGAATATCAAACGGCCGCGGTGAGACCCGCGACAGTTTTAAGTCAACTGTTTCGTTGTTGATTCAATGAATTGTTGTTGTTTTGGTTTACGCGAAGTGAACAACTAAAAGTCGTGTGCGCGCGGTGTATGTTTTTTTTTTGATCGTAATCTTTTTGTGTTTTTTAAAATTCTAAAAATAATTTGGATGCGCTTTTGGAAGTTTTTTGGACTAATGTTTGAAATTTTTTGATGGATTAGTGCGATTAGATTGTATATAATATTATTGTGTGCTAAGGCATTGTGAGGTGAAAAAGTGTGTTAAGTAATTTTGGTGTGATACTTTTAAGAGGTTTTTAAAAAGTGTGTTTTTCATTTATTTTGCGATTCTTGGAAAAAATTAATTATTCTTTTAATTATTAAATAGAGGATTTAATTTGATTTTTTAAAAAATTTTTATAATTACATTTTAAATTGTACATTGTATTATGCCACCGATTATTATTAGAGTCATGTGGGTATTGTTAGTAAAATTATTTATTTTTTTTGTTAATGGTTATGCTATAAATTTTATTTGCTGTCTGAAAATACAGCTTCAGTCAAATTGATTATTTTTGGATTTTGGATAAAATTTTTAAAATTTTTGTCCAAACATTCCTGTTAGTGAATGAATTCGTTCAAATTTCAGTAGTTTGAGATTATTTTCAACAGACGAGTTTATAGGTTACAATTTAAGCCAATTAATTAAAATACAAATTTCGTAAATAAGACATCTTTGGAGATTTACAATTTTCAGCTCTTGTAAAACTGTATTAGTTTGGCGATTGTGTTGAAAATTTTTCAGTATCAAATGTCTATGGAGTCAATATACTTAGTTCAGTAGTAAGCTCGAATTTTATCAGTACTTTTTACTACCACTGATTATTTGAATACTAATTTACTTTTGGATCCATTTAACTCTTATGAGTTTCAAACAATAATAATGCCTCGTTTACATGGACTTAATACTAATTGCTACAAATACGGATGAAATTACGTATAAGTACTGTTTCGATGTTCCGATTCTTTTTTCGATTTTTTTCATTTGAATCGATTCATGAATCGATTATTAAAAGTAAGAAATCGATAACCGATTTTTTCCAAAAATAATTTCATTTTAATAGTAATTCTACAAAGAAACATGTGGTGTTAAAATGAAACACCAAAAACTATTGTTAATTGTCACTTTTTACTCGTTATATCAACGAACCCCTCCTATGGCTCTATATAAGTCAGACTATTAATACAAAAGGAAGGAAGAGACCACCTAGCTGTGCAAACGACGATCCCTTTCCCACAAAAGCGACTTATTTAGAAAACATTTTTTTGTCAATTAGTTTGAAATTTTTGAATAAACTTGGTTCAATTCGTGGCATTCGTCCTACATATTCAATTGCCTTATTTTTTATAATTATAATTGAAAAGTTAACTCATTCATCGCCTTTACAAATATAATGTAAGGCGTTTTTACACGATATTACCGATATTACCTATGTACTATCAAGTAAGTCCCTTAAACAAAAATTATCAGCTAATTTTATTAATCTTTTCAAAATTTCTATTTTTTAGATCGATCTCACAGAATCGATTTTTTTTAGCCGATTTTTTTTTTAATCGATTTTTTTATTTCGATTTAAATCGATCCAAAATCGATTTGTTTTTTGGAGAATCTACATCTCTAGTTTGTAGCAACTACTAATGAATGGCTAAGTACGTATAAACAATAAGGCTTAAGTCAAGATTGATTAAATTTGGACGTAGTTATTTTAAGTTAAGCTGACTTGACATTCGTAGTGAAAATGGTAAAGTACACTGCCGTACTTCTTACCGAATTCTACTTTATTCTGGCCACAGATCAACAGATTAAGCGTAAATATAAAAATCTGTAGACAGTAGGAAGCCGAGCCCTTCTCACTGCTTAGCTGATCATTCTTTCGGAAGCGGTGAACCGATGCACTTCAGTTGTTATGTATTGTTAAAATCATTGTTGGTTACACCGCGTGATGCTCTCTCCGTAATGCGTGATAAGTGGATGTGTGTGTGACCACTCACACACATGCAAACATCAAACCCATACAACTATAAGCAGTGTGTACCTACATAACATAGTGGGGAGCAGTGCTAGGGATTTTTTGTCCACGCTGGAATCGCTAGTACAGAGATAGCAGCTTTGTTTCTGGATTCTGTGATTCTGGATGTTTTTTTAGTACAACAACAACGTTGATACCGGTTTACACTGCGTAAGTTCAAAGGTAGAATAGAATAAGCCAATAGTGGGGAAAAGCGAGTGACACAGTAACTGTACCAGTCTACTTTACTCTACCTAAATTGAGAATTTTACTCTGCCAGTTGCGTTTACGTTAGTAAAGTAACTCAGATAGTATTTACCTAAATTTGTCTACCAATGTGTAGAGTTCATTTCAAATGGGTTGACCACTGTTGCTATTGAATTTACATAAGAAAAGTGGTCAAGTTATTTGAAATGAGTTCTAAACTTGACTTTAAGTTAAAATAAGATTAGACTACCATATGACCTATATGACCACTAGCAGAGAATAATAATGTTCATCGTTAAAAAAATGCAATGCTTTTGAAAAAAATATTCTAGTTTCTTAATACTACTAGTCGTGAAGAGCCGTAGTTGTTAAAAAGAAGAGGTGTTCAATAGTATAGATCAGGAGTTCACAAAATATAAAATTGTATATCTTTTCATAAAGATTCTCGATAAATACGTTGTAGGAAAGTTAGAAACGGTGTGTTGCTTAATGATAATATAGAACGAAAATTCTATTCATATAAATTCAGTTTTGGCGTTTTCATTATCAGATATTTTCAATGATGTTTCATGTTTTAAATTTAGTGTGAAGACCTAAAATGGATTTTAGTTTCTGAACATCTGAACCCTATTTATATAGTGTCTCTAAACAATATACTGTAACGTATTAATTATTTGATTAAGTTGTCTGCCATTACATAAATTTTGCCGCGTATCCTCTGTACCTATCTGACGTATCTCTAATAAGGTTACGTCTACCCTGTATTGAGAAAATCCTGCAATAGTAGTAGTATGTATGTAGTAGTATAAGGGATTACAATCATACTCTTTTTTGGGGATTGTGTAGTTCTAAAGGTAAATACAAATCGGGTAACAAAATGTTGGCAACATGTTGATATTCGTATTGCCAGCATGTATCCCATCAACAAACAAAAAGTTGACGGATACACGTCAACATTAAGCGGCATGACATCAAAGAACTTTGTTAAATGTTGTTTGTATCCATGTTTTCCATTTCAAATGGAAAACATCGGTCAGTTTGAACGGTGTTGTCAACAAGTTGCCTTGACTACATTCAATAGATATGTTATTATTTGTACCGTAAAACCGTCTAGACCCGGACACTTTTTTACATTTTTTGGTTAATTTTATGTTTATACATGTTTCCTTCATAGATATCACCAATAAGAGTATTACCGTTAGAAAGAGTGTATATTATTTGTTTCATTATAAGTAAAAATAAAAAAAAAATAATAATTAGTAAGTGTCCGGGTCTACACCCTAAATCGGTCTTGACCCGGACACTTACTTAAATAATGTAATAGCATGCAAACTAACCTCTCCCGTCGGGGTTAGGACAGTGTTTTATATCGTCTGATGTCTTTAAACCTGTCAAAGACTTCAAAATATTTTGTGGGAAGGGAAAGGGGGGCAATGCATAGTATGCCTCTCTATGAAGTAAACATACGATATGACACCAGAAGGAGGCATAAACCGCGTAATTCTGGGGGTAATATTAACATATGGATCGTGGGAGTTACAGCTGGTGCGAATTGCGGCCATAGTGTAATAAACTGATGTGTCCGGGTCTAAACGGATATATGTATATAGCATGTATTTTTTTTTTATATATACATCGAATATAACTTCAAACATCATTAAATGATCCGCGATAAAATTCTGAACATAACATATCAAAACTAAAACAATATGATAATTATGACAGAAATTACACGTCTAAGTTAGACACACATTTTATTTCTTTGAAAAACTGGAGGATAGTAATCCTGTAAAATGAGATAGTAAAAGTTGAAATCCGCAGTTTTATTGGTATAGCTGTTTAGAGGATGTTTTTCTCTCTCTAATGACGTCAAGAACAAATGTTTATTGTTGCAGGTTAATGTAAAAATTATTTACTTTGAAGATTAGTGCAAAATGTCCGGGTCTAGACGGTTTTACGGTACCTAGTATATTCATATTTTTTTAAAATTTTTGTTTTAATTTTGTAATAAATGCTTCAAAACAACCCTAACTGGTAATAAAAATTCGGCGAGGCTCCTAGTTTTTGTGAAAAATTATTTTAATATGGAATAATAAAATTTAAATTTTAATATAATTAATATAATATAATATAAATACAAATTTTCAATAGAAAAAAGTGTTGGGACCAGTTCAAGGGGAAGTTTATTGTATTGGAATTCCAGTAGAATTAATTTTTTGGGAATGGGCAGCTATTATGATGAAAGTAGCACTTGCACTAGTAGCAGCAATCGTTTGTTTCATTTTTATGTTTTGTGAAACTGACTTGAGTTTGGATGCACTGTTGGTTTTGGTTTAGACGCGCAAAATTGTTGAAAACATGTATCTAGGTGCATGTTCTTGTGTCCAACAAATATGTTGCCAACACTGTTAACATGTTGCTAACATTTTGTTACCCTGTCTGAACATCCTTAACAACAAAATTCTTATGAATTCATCATTTTTGTCATCGCATTAGCTAGTCTACTGGCAGTTAACCATTTTTTAATAGTCAGGGTTGGATTTTACGCAGTTTAAAAAACAGAGTCAATTTTTTAAAACTACTATTGAAATTTTTTTTAAATTCATATAGATATTACAAGATTTTAGATAATCATAGTATTAACAAATTAAAGACTAATTTTAATACTAACTAAAGCAGGAAATTTTTTATCCCGAAATTTGTGGGAAATTCTAACTATCGAATTACAAAATTCTGACTTAATGCTTGTCTACTCAGTGGCTTAGCGAACATAACTGGCGCCCGGGGCACGACACTTTATTGGCGCCCCCCTCCATAAACATATGTATATAGTAATATTTGGCACCCTTTTAGCACACAATTGGCGCCCTTTTGCGAGTGGTGCTCAGAGAATGGTCGACCCTCTTGCCTCCCTCGCTACGCTGCCGAACTTTTGTACTTGTAATCTAACTTCAGGAATAATGTCTTTTTTCAACACAAAAATGATATTTAGTGATCAATTATATTTTTACGGTGTACAGATCTTTATATTAATATTTGTGAGTTAAAAGTAAAAGAAAAATTTGGATTGGTTTGATTTAGATATAGGTAGTAAATCTATAATGTTAATTACTATATTCCCAAAAAAAAGTTTTTTGATTCAAAACAATAATTTCTTTCGACCCAAACGGGGAAAAAATTTCATTTCTTCAAACAGCTCAATTATTTATTTAATTTAAATCATACAATACGCTTTAAATAAATTTTTCTAAAACGATCAAATTTCCGGATATTAATGCTTACATACGTGTTGGAATCTTCATTTTGTAAGTAAATATCGAATAAAAAAGATAAAACCATGAAACTTGAACCTATTGATCATATATCCTGGTTATAGTATAAAATTTCTGCGGGCTCCTCAAATCATATTATTAATTCTGCGTGTGTCACATTGAAACATCTGTATAAGTTTACATTTATGTACATGGTAAGACGTGCACATCTCATTTGAATTATTTAAAAATTCATTGTTGTACCAGTATAAGAGATTAAATGCATTACAAACAAGGTTAATTAATTAGAATATTCTATTTGAATTTTAATAGTAGAACAATATTTACATATGTTATGTGTTTTAACGTTTTAACTTACTATAATTATGTTTTAACATGGGTATGTTTTTGGGCTGGGCTGGGACAAAAATTCATTTAAAAATGGATTAATCTTTAAATGATTGCGGTATAGTTAAAAAAATTCGTATCTATAAAATTGATATAAAAAAGATGGATATTAAAAAAATGTGATGGTCTACGTACAATTGAGTACAGATCAGAGATGTAACTAGAAATTTTGCGCCCTGGAGCGATGGAAAGCCAGGCGCCCTCCTATGAAGAGTCCACTTTTTTCTGAAAAAGAAAAATGGCTAGCAAAAAAGAAAATGTCGTCATTGCTCCCAAAAAAATTACTTGAATCGCTTAAAAAACCACTTTAACGAATTTACTAAATTTTGAGATTTTTCTAATTTCTTACTCTATTGCACCCCGTTCTATCGTGCGGCCTGGAGCGGCTGCTCCACCTGCTCCATTGTAGTTACGCCTCTGATATAGACGAGAGCAGATCTAGCTTTTAATTTAGGAACGAGTTACATTTTTCAAAGTTTCATAAAGCTTTTCCGCAACGTGTGGTTGGTTTCAACCTCAAAACTTGTTATTGTTAGTGGCTAAAATCAGTCATTTGTCAATCACTAATCAACGATAGATACATAGTCTGGTATTGCAATGGTTGTTTCAGTGTATTCTAGCAGTGGCTGTATTATATTTTTTTAATAATTGGATTCTTGAATTATTAATGAATTTTGAGCCATTTAAATTATGTGCTAGTACTTAATATAATATGGTTTCGTACACATATTGTATTAAAGATGCAAGGAATGTTTCTCCACTTTCATATTTTGTATGTAGGTGAAGTTGGGACTAATATTTAAGAAGAACACTCATATAAATATGAGAGAGATGCTGTGTACATATTATGATTGAATGATACTATGATTTTATATAAACACTCACATACATAAAGTGTTATGTACATATTTTTACCCCTTACCTTATACATCTGAAAATCATATTAGTTTAGATAAAATCAAGGCCAGATTTACCCTAAGTGCCGCCCTAGGCACCGTGAAAAATGCCGCCCCTGCCTTTTACTTAAAAAGAAAACTAACACTTTTTCTAGAACTTTTTTCTAAAAAAATAAATGACGGGCAAAAAGAAAACCTCAAATTCCAACCTTTGCCGTTCTCTTCCTAACAATTTGCCACCCCTAGGCCATGGCCTAGTGGCTAATCCGGCCCTGGAGAAAAATCAACAATAATCATGGTGGCCACATTACCGGAAAACCTGGAAATGCCAGAGAATTTTTACTTTCTGGAAAAGTCGGGGAATTTTACCAGAAGACTGTAAAAAATTGATTTTTATATTTAGGAATAAAACTTCAATCAATTTTTCACTTGTTTTGAGATTAGATTTAAAAATTAGCCGTTATTTTTTTTTAGCTTTTTTTAGGATAAAGTAGGGATGGCATTTTTCACAAAATAGTCAGGGAATTTTTTACTAAAATTTCTTGAAAAGCTGGAAAAGTCAGGGAATTTGATCTTCAAAAATCTGTGGCCACCATGATAATTCATTCATATACTAAATTCATAATATACAATTTTTTCTGTATCGCATTATGGTATCTGAGTTATATTCAAATTATTTCCATAATCGAATGTTACAGATTATTTAAAAAATCAAATTATCAGTTATTTGTAATTCGACCTATTTTGTGATTACTAAAAAGTGGTTCGTAACCATACAATATCTGCAAAAAACTGCCCGATGTGTGATTCGTGTGAGTTAGGTCTTACATATGTTAAAAATATTTTTTTTCCTTAACATGTCTGTTCTGCCAATAGCAAACAAGCTTCCAAAACGTCTGGATAATAAATCAGAAAATTAATTCGTCGAATATAAGAACAAAATCTTTCCGCAGTTAAAAAATATAAAAGTAAAAAAATTTCCAAAAAAACAATCGATAAAATCAGAGTAAATAAAATAAATAAACTTGTTTGGAACATTTTGCCATATCAACTGACGATGATTGGAGCTGCTAACTTGTTGCTGCTGTTAATTTATGAAAATGACAATTTTATGCAAATATTTTGTTAAACATTTAAGTATTTTCGTTCCATTTAATTTTATGTACTTAATTAAATGTGACTTGGCTTTTGTGTAATCACTACTACTGTTAAAAATATGTTACTATAACATGAAATGGTAATATGTCATAATTTATTACTAATCGTTTCACCAGTTCCGACAGACAGGTATAGGGTATAGGATATAGATTGATCGATTGATCAACTTTGAAATTATTAATGATCCATAAATTTATCGGTAGGTACCAATAAGATTCGATGTTGTAGGTTTATGGTGATTTGTGATAATTTATTCGTTGACAAATTTTTTCGAATTTTTTTTTTTTTCGTTCATGTTGACCTTGCATTGAATTTTTTTGGTTCATATTGGGAAAACAATAGAATTTCAGTTTGAAATTTTATGTACTTTGTAAAAGATCTTATCGTTATTTTCAAGTAACACAAAAAGCTATAAGCAGTGAATGAAATTGTAATATTATGCTTTTCCATGCCAGTGGAGTAAAATTTTTTTAACTTCAGGTAGGAAGGATAAAGGTTGATGGAAACAGAAGTAATTTTATTAATTTAGCCTTCATTTAGTTTAGAGTCTTAATGGAGGATAATAGCAAGCGATGTTATCAGGGATTATTATTTCTTCGTATTCTTGTAAGTATACTGATTCCTCTTCTTAAGATTGAGTGGACCCAGACGTAAAAAGCGAATTAAAACCAGAGATATTGATTAAGATGTTTGTAACTAACTAACTTAAAAGTTGTTACTAACCTAAGAGAGCGTACCAGAAATTTCGTGTGGTATCTTCTTCCATTTCTGTTTTTATTGTCATAAATTCGATATAAAAAGGTGTATTTTTCGAACTGTCAAAACATATTATGATCAGTTTCAAATTATCTAAAATTCTAAATTATACATATTGATTTCTCACTCTAATTTAATAAAGATATAGGATTCTTAACTACTTACTTTAGAAGGGGTTTCAAGTCATTTTTAGTTTTTCTTAAATTTTATGATTAATAGCAACTTAAAAGATTACAAGATAATTGTAAGAAATAGAAGTCACTGTTGACTATTTTAATCATTTTAGTATAGGCCAAATAAACTAAAAATCGTCTGACGTCATCAAACTAATGCAACAAATCAATCAAAATCAAAGTACCTATATTAATTTAAATTATACGTCTAATTTTGCTTCATTTGTTAATGACGTTAGACCATTTTTAATGGTCTATAGTTAATAAAATAAAAAACATAATCTTGTTGACTTATGGCCGCTACACACGATCAGTTTTAACTGACAGTTTTCACTGAACAGTTCAAACTGACAGACAAAACTGATCGTGTGTAGGCAAAAAACTGACAGTTTTTTTACTATCAGTTAAAACTGATAAAATATTTCAACACATATTTTTTTAACTGAACTGATGGAACTGATCAGTTTAAACTGAGCGTGTGTAGGTAAATTCTCATCAGTCGTATTGCGATCTGAAGAAACACATATGCTAACCAACGTATACCTACTATATGCTGGCTGTAGTAATGGAAAATGACTGTTGGCTCTGTTGCAAGAACATTTGTAGATTTCAAAGATAGAATCAGATACCCTATTTCCATGCGTGTTTCTCTGTGATATTTAAAAATTAACTAATAATAAAATCGTATTTGTTACGTGAACACCTATTTACCATCCCTAATGGCAGATAAGAGTGGTGGTAAACGCATTATATCTTGTAAGGAACTAATGTGTCCTCAGTTTTAACTGACAGCTTTAATATGAACGTGTGTAGGCACAGAGACGTCAGTTTTAAATGTCAGTTAAAACTGATCGTGTGTAGCGGCCATTAAAGAAACAATTTCGTAACCTATGATTTTTCCCAAAGAAAACAAAAAATATTTTCCATTCTTTCTTTTACATCATTTATTATTAAAATGTTGATTTATGAATCAACAAGATAAATAAAATTTGATACATGTCAACACATACACATAATTTGTTGTATAATGTCAACGAACAAAACTTCCGGAAATTCAATATTAATAAAAATTTCGTAACTAAGAGACTTGAAAAAAATTCAAAAATAAACCAGAAAAAACAATCACATTTGTGGTTCGAATGCAATTCGTTTTGCATGATGCAGTCGCCATATAACGATTTCTCTGTTTGTGTCGTGTTATTATAACACAACATTGGTTATTTAAGGCGTTACACGCTGCGTATAAAATGTACAAGTTTACGTATATCATTTATTTTTATATTTTTACATTAAGTGAAGAAGGAAAAAATAAAATCACAGTAAGATTTTGAACTCACGTAACCGTTGTGTATGTTGACTGTTTGTTCGTTCATATTATGCATTAAGTATTCCCGAACGTCCCGGTTATCGCTCTGGTCGGAGCGCGGTCGTCCAAAGACAAGAGTTAGAACATTCAGAAGATCATCTACACGCATAACTTCCTGGTTCATTTTTATAACAATCATATCATCGTAAAACAAATTATATGTTGCTTTACAATACATTGTAAATCGCTGTTATTATTCTTCGGAAAGAAGTATTATATTGTTTTGGATAAATTAAAAAATTAACAGTACTTTTTCTTGTATTTTCCTCCTTATGAATTTTTGAAATTAATTTCTAGCACGTACCTATAGTGTTAAATGTAGGTATAGTGTGACCCAGAAAAATTAAAATAGACAATTAATGTTTTCTTTATTTATTTTTTATGGAAATTATCATTGAGTTAATCTTATTTTAAAATGTATTTAATGGTTGTGTAGTTTATTCAAAAAATTGGTTTGATACGAATCTTCTTAAAAATGGTGTTAATTCGTTGTATGTTACTATATGTTATGTATTTTTGATTAAAAAAGGAAAAAGCTACAACTTCTAGGAATCTGATTTTGATGTTTACAAGATGGTTTTGTTTAATAATAATAAGAAGTACTCTCATCTTTTTTATTATATATATTTTGATAGATATACCTACATTCTAATGTAAGTTAGGTACTTATAGCATTCTTTTTCTCTACACAAATATTGTGTTACTTCCTTGCTGTTCAAAACAGGTTAACATTTTTATTCTGTTAAATCGAAATTTGCG
This sequence comes from Brachynemurus nebulosus, assembly GCA_035578155.1. Lineage (NCBI taxonomy): Eukaryota > Metazoa > Arthropoda > Insecta > Neuroptera > Myrmeleontidae > Brachynemurus > Brachynemurus nebulosus. Next base: position 7,019,417 of record JAPWDM010000018.1, on the reverse strand, counting down.
TTAATATTTGCATTTAATATAAACACGAAATGTTACTTAACGCAGGGTTGTGTTACTTATTTAATACAAAAATTTTAATCACTCTATTTTTTTTACGCAGAACACAATTTTTTTTACTGTGTATGTACTGGTAAAGTGCCGCCATCTATGACAGATTTTTCGAAATACGGTATAATTCTAAATAATGTTCAATTTTATCAACATAGTTTAGTATAATTTATATTTTGTAAATTCCTAGAGTTCACTTTTCTGATGTTGGGATCTTTGATTTTTTTTCTTTTTCCTTTTTTGTAACCTTATCTGTTGTACTTATCACTGGCAGTAAAAAGTCCGGCATTTTGAGGCAAAAAAATTTTTCCATATGGTTTGTTTAAAAGGGTTAATCTGGCATCGTTTTGAAAAATTTCATTATGGCCACGCCTATATATTATATTTCTCTTACTTCGGACGTCGTAACACGTTGTGTTACCAAGTTTGAATTGTAATAAAATGCTCGGACACAAAGACTCCGAACTCTCTCTTTGTAGATCTGTTGGACTGACGGAATATCAATTGAAATTTGGCTCTAAAATAACAAGATTCCATGTTGTTTCCGTCGCCACCATTATACTATGAAGGCTATTCATATTTTCAGCGCTCCCACCAAAATGTATGCAATAGTAAAGATAGTTATACATACAAGATGTAAATGCATACAGTTAACATAATATCATATAAACATTGCTGTTGTGTAACTTAAAAATTTATTTCTTTTTAAGAAATTAATACCAAAAATATTACTGAATCCAGAGGCGGATTTAGCTCTCAAATTAGGAGGGGATCGCAGTCTTTTTAAAGATTTTGTTTTTGGAAATGCTTTTCTGAAATTGTAAATTTAAAAAAAAATGACTTTCAATACCAATTTTTTTTCCATTTTCACTATTTTAAGCCATTTAATAAATTTCATGACGTTATTTGAATTAGGGTGTGTCTAAGTTTTGTGACGTAATATTAGATGGGGGGAGGTCGATAAAATGTGATGCACCGTGACGACGGAGAAGGCCGGAGGTAAAAATAACCGTATTTTGCGTGACGTAATTTATAAATGGTTTCTTATGGCTTCTTTTTAACGGTTTTTTCAATTAGAAATTTATAACAGTATGACAATTCCCACTTTGAATAAGAGTAAAAAAATTACTAGACCAAATAAATCAGAAATTATCAAGTTTTTCATTCTTTACACAATTGCTCCCTTATTTTTTTTATTGTTATATGTATATTACATTGTGTTTGTAAATTGTATTGTAATTTTTTGGATTCAGCAAATTTACTAACGTTATTTACTCTTGAATTTGAATCTAACCTTCAGTACAACAATATCGTTTTTATTTTTGAGTTTATAGAAAACTGACACCTGTTGTTCTGTTTGTATCAAAATAAGATAAAAGTATGTAGGTTTTTTTTTTCTTTTATATAATATATTCTCTTAAAATAATGATTATGCAACAGTTATATTTTATTATTATAAAAAATATGAATATTGGAAGTGTCTGGAAATTAATTATATATTTTATTATTATTAACTTATTGTATTCAGGTTATTGTAAGCTGGAAGTTGTTTGTTGAACAGATTTTTTTTTTGTGTACATAATGCAATTATTTTTTATATAATTACATATGTTTATAATTGAAATACTAGGTGATAAACGCAGTACCTTTAGAGTTTATTTTTGATGAAATTTCCAAGAAATAGGCTTGAAATTAATATTTTAATTAACGTTTTGGGAAATTAAAGAAGAATATTATTATGAAGAGTGTTATTTTGAAACGAAAAGAATTCTTGTTAAAATTTTATAGTAGTTAAATTGTTTTAAAAAAATGTCTAACACTGTTACGGTTACTTAATAAATTGCAACAAGAGAGGTGTCTATTAATTCCTAAGAGTGTTAGACATAAATCCTAAGAGTGGTCTAACAGAGCTTAAATTTTGAAATTCCGTTTCCTTCTTCAGGTACCGGTTCTCAAAGTTTAAAATATTTTTGAGAGATTAAACGTAAAGTAAAATTGTTTTTTAATTTCTGTATATAGAGACGAATAAATTAACTATAAATAATTGATACCAGGTAATTTCAATTGTACTATTATTATTCAAATGGAAACAGCTATTTCTTAACTCGCCAATTCCCAAGCCGCGATCTGTCGACAAATTATCCTTATTTTGTGCTAGTTTTTATCTTTAGGTACTCAACATATAAAAAATAAATAATTAAAAAAATACCCTTTAGTTTTTTTTAAATGGAGTGTCATCTATAGGTGACACTGGGCGTTATTTGTAGTATGAACTGAGTAAAACGGTATGAAATTACCGGCAAAAAATCAGTTTCATTATAAGCTTGATTCTTAAATAATAATTTGTTATAACAGTAATAACAGCACCTACTCTTACTAGACATTTTTATTAAAAATACCACAAGATATACTCACACGCAATAAAATAGCAAATCGTTTGAAACAACAGAATTAATTTGACCGTTAACATAACTTCAGTGTTGCCAAATTAAAACCATGAATACTACTAAGTATTAACATTTTAGTCGTAACACATTTATTTTTAAAATTTGTTAAGTATATTGTCTGTAAAAAAAATTCACAAATCACTGTCACTTAGAGGTGACACTGGGAATTCTCGAGTCAAGTTGGCTGTGACATGTATTTTCGAATACATTTTTATGCATTTTATGTACATTAATTGCATAAATTATTCTTTTATTTTTAAACAAAAGAATCGTAAAAATTTTACACAAACTTAATAATCTTTTATATCTTAAACAAAAGTAAAAACAGTTTGATTGAGTTGACAATATAAGCTGCTGACATAATCATCAACGCCATGTCATTAGGTGACATCGTATGACACAATTGTTGTTTGATAAAGTTTGAAAGTTCATTGTGCGACCATTTCGACACCCAGGACAAGACAAGACAGACAACAAATACATAATTCTAAAAATACAATTGTTTTAATTAATTTGTTTACATTCATCTTATATGCGTATGCACCTCCATTAATTAAATCAAATTAAATTGAATAATTATTTAATTATTAATATGTAGTCCTGTAAAAGATGAACAAGTGACATTTTTCTTCGTAGTTAATTTTTTTTTCACGAATTGAAAGTAAATGTCTTTTTTCGTAAAAGTAATTTTTTTAAAATAATTTTATTTTTGGAAATTTTTTATTTCTTGGAATGTTCAATTTGGACTTTTTAACTGACTTCAAAAAAAGAGATTTCTCAATTGGGATAGTATACTCGGGCATAACTCCGACAAATATGCGGTGATTTTGATAATTTTTTTATTTGTTTGAACCGTGCTCTTTCGAGTTGGCCTCATATACATTTGATCAGAATCTGGCAATGGACTTTGAAGATACGCAGTGAAATTTCTCAGTGATGAGCAGCCCACATAATAAATTTGGATTATTATACTGAAGATCACAAGGAGAGGCTGATTGATTACCCACTGGTCAGTTGATCATGTTTGTTAAGCGTTTCAAAAAAAGAAAATAAAAACTTTATGAAAAAAAATTTAAGTAATAACACTCATTTTGGAATAAAGTTATTGAAATTTCGGTAGAAATCAAAACACAAATATAAAATTTCTTTAATAATATAATACAAATAACTGCATAGGTAACCCAGGGCCGGCAAACATTTTTTCCTCCAAAAATACAGTTGACCAGCAAAAAAACGAGCCCCTTTTAGACCTGGGCCTCCCGGCAATTACCCCATCTGACCCTTGCTCTCATCGACGCTGCATATATGTACCATATTAGATTAGACAGTTTCTGAAGTTGATGTCAGGCCAACTGAACTAGGTTTAAAACACCGCATTAATAGTTGGAACTTTTTGGTAGGTAACATTCTCTTTGATTCGAAGAAATGTTCTGTTTCCAGAAGTTATTTGGTAATTGACCAGATTTATATCCTTGCTTTCAACCATGTCCCTGCCACTTGTTTTCAAGGACGGACCTTTTCATGTCACAGTTTGCTACGTTTGCTACGTGGCGCTAATGGTATAGGGGGTATACTAAATAGAGTTGGGACATGTGAGCATTTTTCATCAAATAGATGTCAAAATTAATTACCATATGATTGAGCACAAAATTATCGTCACCAAGTTATGTGTTAACGAAGAATTAAAATTTTTAATTTAATTAATCTTTCTAGGTTGAATTAAAGTATTTTTTTAAATATTTAATTTATTTCCAATTTATTTTAGATGAAAAATAGCGAACTATTAAACCTCATGTCTCGACTCTAATTTTATCCCCTAGTAAATCAACGCCATCTGGTATATTAGTTACAGCGACGTCAAAAAACGGTCCATTTTTTTATAATAGACTAAATGGAGAGTGACAGGGACATGCTTTCAACTTATTTTTCGTTGGTTCGTTGAAAATTGAGAAATACATAAATTGGAAGCAGCGATAATTCGTTGTCAAATTTTCAATCTTTAATTGATATGGAAAAAAAGAGTTTCGCAATATATTCTGTTACCACAAAAATTATGTATCCATTATCTCTGGTTATTATTGAATCTGAAATAATGAATATTCAGAAATTTTATTAATATTTTCAATACAATATAAATAATTTTTTAGTTTATACAGAATCTGACTACTTTAACCAATGATACTTTAACCATATAATATGTATTATTTTATTATCTTTATTTAATTTATTTAAATTGAATAAAGATGCAAAAGTAAAGTGTTGACATAAAAAAGCCTATCATTCGTACATATTCAAATGATTAATAAATTAGCTGTGTTTATGATGGTGTTATCTGTTGTTCGGCAGTCCGGTTTTTATATACATATATCCATAAACATAATCTTGATAGAAAAATCATGAAATTATTTTATATGCCTGTACAATTTATTACATATATACCTAGGTACATACGCCTGGGGATTAAACATCTTGGAAACAATTATTCAGTTATATAAATTCTTTTGTATCAGATGCAGACTTGGGAAAACAGTGGTCCCTAACAGAATCACTATATAAAATATTTTGGATTGGGGGGCTATAAATTTTATTACAAAGCTGAGGATTTTCCTCTGGATTTGAAGATTAGCTTAAGGAAGCTTTTGAGAACAAATCAGTAAAAATCAAAAATTACCCATTTTTCATAATTTAATATATAATTTTAAATTAAAAATAATTTAAAAAAATTAATGTTGAATAAATAAGTGGTCGATGTAATAGAAATTAATTTAGACGAATTCAAAACATTTATAATGTAAACAATATCTCTATTTCTTTTATGATTATTTAAATAATATCTATATCTGACCTTCTTTATACCTGCTTTAATGTAAACAAAATTGATTGTATTAGTAGATTGTATCACTCTAGTAGGTCGCTCACAAGATTGAACATGGTTTTATTTTTGCATTCGAAAAATATAAGATATGTATGTACACATAACAAGCAAAATGATTCATAATATTGGCAATTAAAAAACACAAACAGACACAAAACAACATTAACGATGTGGTATTAGTAGTAAAACGTCGTAAAACTGATTTTTAAAAAGATTGATAATATTTTTACGTTTTATGACAGCCCTCCAGCTCTATTCGTGGCCCCCAAGTACAAAATATTTTATATGGCGACTCTGTTAGGGACCTTTTCTTCCCATCTCTGATCAGATGATACTACCAAGGTGCATTATTTCCATATATAAAATATACATACACTGTTAATATATAAATTGTAATTGATTTAACCTTTTAACGGTGAATAGCTTTTAAATTTGACATTCTGTATAATATGTTAATAAAAATTTTCAAGTTCACTGTACGATGCGACTGGTCTTAGATTTTATCTAATAGTTATCTAAATACGATTTATAAAATAGTGTAATAAGTAAACGTGAAAATTGATTTGCATAATATATTTTATCATGTTAGTTTTAATAAATTGCATGGATACCCACGCGTTTGAATTAACCTTACATTCATGTACAATAAAATGTATTTTGAGATTGAACTTGGGTAAAAGTTCTCCATCAACATTGCTTTCATATTATAGTTTTGAAACGCTCTTGAACGAAACATTCGATTTTCACGAAATTCGATGAAAACGTTGAAAGTGCTAAACCCTTGAATAAATTCTTGAATACATTAGGTATTCAGAATTTAACATTTTTAGCTTGTTTTCGCCAAAACATGAGATTTTGTTACACCGCCGTAAAGGCGGAAAAAACTAAAAAAATTTGTGAATTTTTGATCAAATATCATTATGCTCCATGCAAAGTAGCTGTTTGTTTTGTATTATCTAACTACGATGGTCGTTTATTTTTCTAATCAGTATGTACAGTAAGTGGTATTTGAATAATTATTTTGAATTATAACGCGTGGCTGGATCAGCTTATATATATATATATATATATATATATATATATATATATATATATATATATATATATATATATATATATAATTATATAATTTTGAATATATATATATATAATTTTGAATGAACCTCATTTTCGGTTTCTCGAGGCTTCATAACAAATTTCTGCCATAGTCCTGGGCTTAGGTCTTTTCATGACACCCGCTGTAATAAGTATATTTCCAGAAAGAAATTCACTTAAAACGGATGTAAAATCCCACTGTTAATTATAATTATATTTTTATATTAAATCTTATAGTATCTTGAACATTTTAATTTTTTCATTTAAAATTATAGGATTTTTTTTGAAAATTTTTACAGAATTTATCGAAAATAAAAAATCACGCTACTGATATGTAAAAACAAAGCTTTTAGAATAGTTTTTTAATTTCAGTCAAGTACTCTATTCTTTTAAGTTATTTTCAATCTTTTGTTGAATATTTATGTCAGTTATATGACATTAAGGCTGAAGAGTTTTAAACTGAATAACTGAAAGTCCTTGTAACCTAGATTTATTTATGTACATATTTTTGTTTACTATTTCTAAAGCACCCTGTAAACGATCAAATTTGTTTGACAAATTTGTTTGTCAAACTTCACGTTTTCATCAAACAATAGCTTAAACGATCAAACCAAAGCTCAAACAAATTTGACAAACTTACCCGTAGTTTGTCACACTAGTGGTCCCCATAAAATAATTTTATTAGATAAAACTTGGCTAAACATAGAATAAATAATGAAAATTACGGAAAAAAGGTTGCTCGTACAGAGATTCGTAAAAAATTTGTCAAATTTGCTATTCATTTCGGGACAATTTAATAGAGCTTGTTTGACAAACACAACAAACACCGCCACTCACCTTCAAACTTGTTGGTCAAACACATCAAACAAGTTGCTCAATCAAGATTTTCATCAAACACGTGAAACACGTAGATTGTTTGACAAACGCGTCAAACAAAGCTGCATACTATCAAACAATTTGACAAACATGTAAAATTTGACAAACAATTTGATCGTTTACAGGGCACTTAATAATTTAATTTATCCTGTGTATAGTATTTACAAAAATTGAAATAAAATTGATTGATTCTGTCCTATACCTAAGTACACTGTTTCAGAAGCAAGCACTATTATAATTTCAAAATTAAATTCCGGGATGTTTAAACTTTTGGATGTACGAAACCTCAGGCGTAAATATAAACTAGATTTATTCTGTATAAATTGTTTAGTCAAATTTTATTAAAAATGGGTCATGATGGACCATAGTATTATTTATAGTGTAACCACTTCATTTTAAATACAATACAGAAAACGGATACATAATTTCTAAATTAGTAGTAGGCAACACTGTCTGTCAGTTAACAGAACCTAATATTAATTTTTTTTAAAAGTTTTTGTTAAATTCCTTCTGGCTGCTCATGTAACACAATTTTCAATATTCCACAGCTGGTAATTACAGCTTACATTACATTAGATTACTTATTATTTTCATGCAAAATAAAAAATAAGTTATTTATTACTATTCTAAAAATGTAATTGAATTATACATATTTTCAAACTATGTATAGAGAAGCTTCGGGGCGTACATTAATCAAATCATATATTTTATTATGTTTAATACTTTCTATATAATTCTAAGTATCTACTTGTATAAATGTAGATACCAATATTTGGTGTTAATATGATTACTTGATATAAAACATTTTCTGTTTATGCTGTACCAGGTGTTTAAATGGAACACCATACAAAATCAGATAATTTTTATATCATGGTAATTTTACACCTACATAATAAGTGTCTAGAAAAATTGTTTGCTTGATTATGTTATTGCCTATTGAGAATCGCAAAATTCAAATGTACGTAAAGTAGTCACTGAAAAACAATAACTAGTGCTAGTAGATAAGGTTTGTTTATATTAGGTTTTAACCACAGAACAAATAGAACGAATATAACTGTCTCTTTTCTGCAATCACTTATGTGCAAGTATGTGCATTTTACAGAACTATGTTGTCATTGACTTACAAGCTACCAATGGGTGTGTTTCAATTGTTGTCATATTGTTGGTGTTGTGTTACCGTGTATACGTACATCTACGTAGCGCATACATATTATATATTTTTTTAACATATGCGTATACAAGACACGCATACACATAACCATTTAGCGCACTACCACACACAACTCCGCGTGCACATATATAACGTAGTGGTGGGATATCTTTTATCCTTTAGCGTTACACTGATTTCAGTAGTATAGAAATATTACCGCTCGTTCTGTGTTATTCTGTGGTTTTAACAGTTCACAAAATTTGTACTGTTTAGTTTTCAAAACATAAATTGGCATATTTTTTGGAACGTCATTTTTACCTTTTTATCATAATTTATTGTTTTCAAATGAAAATGAACAATTCTAAATTATAATTATTTCTTTAGTTGTTAACTTTAGCCTACTCGTAATGGTTTTTTCATTCGTCACCAGAGGGCTAAATATTAAACCGCGCCTTCATTTGATTTCACAGTAGTTTGATAAAAGCTGATGACTACTTTTAAATTTTAATACAATTTTTATTTATTTATTTTTTACACCTTTGGTTAAATTAGAATATATTAAGTATCATGTCATTTTAAACGCAAAAGCGTTATGATAAGATTTTGTAGTGTAAATACCTATCTTGTAATATGTTAAAACTAAAATTTAGCAAAATTTTTATAAAAGCCCGAAAACTGTCCTATCTTGCCAAAAGTGTTTCGGTTGCAAACAGCGCGTTCGGCGTCTTTGTACTAAAAATATATTTCTGTAGTGAGATTGCCGGAAAAATGCTGACATTTAGATATACTTAGATTTATTTTTCTAAAAAGCCTTTTTAATATTTAAAAATGCCATTTAGATTTCTAAAAAGCCTTTTTAATATTTAAAAATGCCAACATTCAGCTTTAGTTAGAGTTAGTAGTTCAAGTTAAAGTCTATCAGTGTATATTCACAAATTCACATAGTTATATTTTCAGATTTATTTAAGAGAAATTAAAGGATTTGTGAATATTCGGTTTAATACACATGAAAGTACAAATTTTAAAGTACAAAAAAATTATTATATATATTTTTTAAAAACAAAACGCTACAGTTCTCGTAATTCTAAATCCTTCAGTTTTTATTCGATTAACTTCAAATAAGCTTCTCTAGAGATTAAGAGTGTAGATTTTTTTTTTTTAAAATTGATTTTTCAACTTTTTTACAACTTTTTATCGCGCTAGAGGGCTAGATAGTAAGGTCGTTTTCTATGTTTCTTTGTCATTTCAACACTTGGTACATATAACCATACATTCGTATCTATGCGTATAATAAAATCGTTATAATAATTAATTAAGATAATAAAATCAGTTGTTAATTAATACATATATACATATATACATATATATATATATATATATATATATATATATATATATATATATATATATATATATATATATATATATATAGGTATATATAGCCATTGTTATATATTATGTAGTGAATTGTTTATAATCATACAAGAAGGCGGGTATTTTAATGTCTCTACAATACACGTAGTTATTATATTACAGAGAAAAATGTGTATAGAAATATGTATACTGCATTATTATTCAAGAATTAGGGGCGTTAATTGTCTAATTAATTTTAATTCTAATACAATTTATTTTAATTGAATAGAAAATATTTTATTGGTAATAAAAAACCGACTATCAGTAATCGATTAATTTAAAGATTTATTGATCGTAATCAATATAAATGATAAAATGATAAATATTTTTGATTGTATAGAAGGTGATACTACCTTTTAAAAATAGGGTTTGATTTATGATTATTGTTGGATTTACCCATTATACATTATAAAATGTATCGTGTTATTCACTTAATTGTAAAAAGATTGTAGATAATATTATAAGACTGACAATATTAGACTTAGAAATTGTAATTTTTTAATAAGTATAGAACCTTGCTTTCGTACAGCACTGCTTCCGAAGAAATAAAGATTGATGCTTTTAAAAAACCAATCCATAATTGGTATCCAAATTTTGTAAAAAATAATATTAAGAAAAGTTTACAAGTGAGTTACAAGTTCAGTTTTAATAAAGGTGAATTATTTAGGTCGTTTTGATCATTTAAAAACCTCCACTTGTGGGTCACTGTTCAATCTATTAATTTCAAGAGCCTCCACTGAAAACTGAATCTCTTGGAGGCTCTTGAAATTAATAGATTGAACAGTGACCCACAAGTGGAGGTTTTAAATGATCAAAACGACCTAAATAATTCACCTTTATTAAAACTGAACTTCTAAACGAAAAAAAATATAATTTCAGCAACTTTAACATTTTGGACACCCCTCCTTTATTCTTAAACATATTGGTTAAAAATTTTTACCTTACACAGATAAAAATAATTATCTCTATTATTCAAAACTGGTTTATCAACATCGTCTTTCAGGTACGTTATTGTACAGCCTATTTCATATGAAATAGTATAATGACGGGTTTTTCCCAAATTCATTTTAAGAGTATTTATTACACTCCCACATACATTTCTTCAATTACTCTGATGATGGTCGCGAGATTGAAAACGCGTTTAGTAAATTCTACTCAATTCTAGTGAAATTGACAAAGTAATTGAAACTTTAAATATTTTTAATATTTAAAAAACAAAAATAATATAAAATTTTATTACGTACCTACATACAAAAAACAAAAAAAAAAATTCCATTAAAAAAAAATAAAATAATCAATTAATTTATAAAAACAAAGTAAAAATTAATCACTGTCTGATGAGTCCATAGTGGCTGTTGTCGTAAGTCAGCTTTCTTTCACAAAAAATTGGTGCAATGTTTGCGTTTGTCCAAAAAATTTCGAAAAAAAAGTTAAAGACTCGAACCCACAACAACGAAACTTCGAAAATCTAGCGACGCACAGTGAAAATTAGTACTAATTCAGCAGCGACGCAACTTCGAAAAACGCAACGCAAACCGAAACGACGCAAAGCGAAGTATTGGTGTAGTTTAATATAACAATGACGTCATAATGGTAAAATTTTCTTTTTCTTTGATAAAGTCTTATCTGATATATTTTTCTATTGAATTTTTAATGACTTGGCGATAATTTTAGCGTAAATTTTTCGTTTTTATATTGAAAACCTCGAAGTTCCGTTTTAAGAATATTATTTATTAATGTTTCCAGAATTCATAAACAGAAACAATATCCACATGACTAAAATATTCGGTGGCATAAACAAATTGGTAATAATTAGATTTCAGTAATTATTTCATGGCATATTCTGATTCTACTAGGACTAGAAATTTTTGATAGGAATATCAGGGGTAGATTTAGACACGCGAAACCAAGCCCTACTGGATAGCGCGGCCAATTTTTAGGGTCCTCATCAAAGAAATAGGCATAAATTTAAAAAAAAAAAATTGTTTTTAAGCGGTTTTTTAAATGGAAATTCTAAACATCAAAAATAAAATATGTGTAATGGGATGGGTGAACAATTTTTTTTTTTTTTATAACTGAAAAAAGTATTTTTAATATATTTTTTTTTAAATTCATAGTTTTATGTCTCATGTAACCTGGTGACAATCGTAGTTAAATCCACCCCTGTTTATTTTCATTTAAAATTCTATCACTAAAAAATACCGTTTAATATAAAAAAAAATAAATTTGAAGGGCTGGATCACACTTGTTGCATTTAAATATTCGGAATGTATTTATAACTTTATGTAACACGTATGTAACAGGTATTGTAATCGTTATAGCATTGCGTTAATGTGGTGATACGCAACGCATTTCACTGACCTTCTCTCTGAAATAAAAAAGAGCGTATCATTCTCGATCTATTCATTCGAGTTAATATCATTTGAAGTGTTAGAACCTTATTCAAACCAATAATTTCAACCAGTGTTATACCAGCCTCAAATATTCATCAATTTTATTTAATATAAATTAAAATCTTTTATTCAGATTAATCATGATGAAAGCGTAATAATTTTTAATAAAAATTTATGCAAAAAATGTATAATAATCTGCAAAAAATATTTGAACAATCCTTACGTGGTGGCCCACTGACACCGACGAACGGCAATTCACGCACCAAATTCTCACCATTACAACACAAATCATGTAAAGGTAAAATTCACGGGACCGGTAATTATAACGTATCGAATGAGGTAACCGTAACACCAAAACCCGCACGCAAAAACACCGCATCCAGTTTAAGTTCATACGAGGGCTGCAGTGATACCGACAACGACTCACTAGCCTCAAGTGCCAAGAGAGAAACAAACGTAACAGTTGAAAACGGAAACACAACAGACGTAGTAGACGAAACCAAACGAAAAACCACAGTAACCCCCGAAAATGGAACGAAATCGAAAATTGTGGATAAAAAACAAAAACGTCGTGACACGTTGAAAAAAGTTCTCGACCAAAAAACACCGTTCCAAAAAACGAAATCCACCGCCGCCACCAAAAAACAACCGACAAGTCGCCATTTGAAAAATGGCGTAATTGTCATCGAAGATTTAGTACAAAATTCGTCCGATATCAACAGTTCGGAGGAATCGATTAAAGATAATCTAATTAAAACCACCACTGCCACCAATGCCGCCGCTAGTATGAAACCTCCACGAAATTCCCCATCAATCGTGCGGAAAAATGCAACGGCGAAAGTTAACGGTAATTCATCGCCATCGCCCACGTTTGGCGTGCGTAACAATCGATTGAACAATAGTTTTCGTAATAAATTGAATGCGAAGCGGAGAGTATTGAACGAAGTGCCAAAAGTGAATTGGAAACATTTGTGGGATATTGCAATTAATAAGAAAGTGAATTGTGGATGGGGTGAGGAGCTGCTATTGAAGGATATCAAACAGCTCAAGGTGAAGATGTTGGAGGAGAATATTAGTAATGGTGCTGTTGAAAATGGAACAAAGGATGTAAGTTACTTTTTTCATTATTAAAATTATTAACAAGCATGACTAAAATATAAGTTACTTGTTTTTGGCTAAATTGTGTTAATATAGACAATAATGATGTCGCATGATTAATCGACTAGTTGGTTTAGTCGACTAATTTTCTTCAAATTTAATCTTGTTTTTTAGTCGACTATTTTACCCTTGACCAAATGACTAAAATGATTAATTTTTTTTTTTTGAATGACTAAAAACGATTAATTTAATTACTCTTTTGTATTTATCTATAGGTTTGAAAGGAAATGAAAACTAAAAAATTGTCTGTTTGTATGATTTTTCCCTTTTTTGTCGTCAATGCAATGTATTATGTCATCTCTTTTCTTTTATTAAACAAAAAAATATTTAAAAATCGATAATTATATTAAAAAAAAAAAAAAAAACATTATTTTTTGGCAGAATTACGTATGTCACTTTATTCATAAACTCGATTAAAAATTTAATCGATTAGTCGACTACAGTATAATCGATATTTTCGACTAATGATTAATTTTGCCTAAAGAACAACTTTGATTGATTAGTCGACTAACTACTCCTCGGCTTGGCGTCACTAATAGACAGATATCGAATTTTTATTAGTAAATTTTTATAAAATTTATATCTAAGTCTTTATCACTGAGCGTGCGTGAAGTAACTGCCATAATTATAAGCTTAAATCGAAATGACAAAATTTTATACAGTTCACATTCCGAATATTTCCGCTCTCAGTAGTTTCGTTTCCCCAGTTTGAGACTTAAGCTTTACCACCACTCTACCACCTATTACGATACCTATTTATTTAATAAGAGTTATGAATTACAAAGGTTCGATTCGGTGGTGTAGTGAGTAAGACGTTTGGCTAGTTACCAAGAGACCCGAGTTCAAGCCCCGGCCGTTCTAGTTGGATAATTTTTCAATTTCTATGTGAATTTTAATTTACATAATGCTTCTTTGGCATGCACGCCAAAGAAAATCGAGTGTTCAAGTTTCAGTTTAGTTAGACACTAAGTGAGCATATGAATATTGACGTGTGTTTAAATACGAACATCTTAAGATTTGCCAAACTTCCAGACAATATACTGACAAGTTTTGCTCTTGTCCAATAAGAAGACAAACAGCCAAACACGATAAGAAATAACCTTCAATTTTCTATTAAAAGTAAAAAAATCTAAAGCCATAATTTACGGAAATGAAAGGTTTTCAAGTTTAATCTATCAAGGAATTATACAACCATATTGATTTTTCCAACTAACTAGCTATAATTAATTTCAGCTACGTTTAAAATTACAATATCTAATCACTTTATTGAACAGATACATAATATAGTAAATTGAATTATTAAAGCTATTATCTTAATTAAAAATAATTATTTATGATTATATTATGTATACATAACCTCAATTTATTGTTCATATGAAAAAAAAAGTGATGTGATACGGCTAACAATATCAATACTACGGATAATCAATGCATACGATTGAATTAGTTTTTTTATCGATCACTTATTATTAATAATTATTTATTGATAATTATAAAATTTAATTGGAATGTGATAATTTATATAATTATGGATTTTGTTTAATTATGGTCAATTTATATTCCTTTTAATTAAGGAGTGTAAACAAATTTTATATACCTTTTTAGATATAATGAGTGCGTAATTTAATATTTTATGTGAAAAATAAATAATTGAACAATGTAAGATCTTTGTATGGATTCATTAACGAATATTTATTAAAAAGTATTGTACTAGTTCTGTGTGGTTTCATGATTATCTTCGATAATTTTTTGTTCATTTATCCATAAATATTTACAAATTTTCCTGTACGAATCTTTGTATTGTTCAATTTCAGATATTATCGAGAACTTGTGAAACATTACTACGTATGATAAACTTTTGTTTGCAAACAAAGTGATAAAAAATTATCCGGATCGGCCGGGAATAGAACCCAGGATCTTCCGGTAACTAGCCAGGATTCGATTCCCGGCCGATCCGGATAATTTTTTCAATCACTTTGCGATTTTTAATTTACATTTGGATTTTGGTCATACTAACCAAAGAAATCGAGTGCTTAAAAGTTTCAGTTTAGCTGAACGATAAGTGAACATATGAATACTGCGTGTGTTTAAATGCAAACAAAAGTTTGTCATACGTAGTAATGTTTCACAAGCACTCGATAGTATTTGAAATTGAAAAATTGTAACTGTTTCTCGCATTAGAGAGAGTACCAATACACATAGGTGGTTGAATGATTGTCTGGCTCGGGTGACTGTCGAACACAGGATCGTTGGTCTAATGGCTAAGACACCTGGCTAGTTACCGGGAGATCCTGGGTTCAATTTCCGGCCGATCCGGATAATTTTTTCAATCATTTTGTATTGTATTTCAACGAGTAGTCTTACGATAAAATTACGGGAAACCTTTTTTTTTAATAAAAAATTAATTATATTTTTTTTATCTAGTGTAAAAAAAAAACCATTAAAGACGGTGGTGTTCTAATTTTTTTTAAGCACCAAGAAGTTTTTGTTGATGTGTAAAGTACCGAACAGACTGGTTCGTGATTTGTACAAAATTCAATACGGATCTGCGTAAGCTTCAGTTAATATTAATAATTATAGGCATATGTTCGACAGTTTTTTTGACAATGTTATGACAGAACCAAATTACTTGTTCAATAATGTACCCTATTTGATACATAACGTACCCATGCTTAATTATGTAAGCCCTTTTAAGTGGAAACGTAATCAAAATTTATGTCATCCCTTTATGTTGTATAAATTTCCCGTAGGAAATATAGGACATTACCACTGATTAATATTACATAGGGTTAATAACCCTTTCAGTAGGTGTAAGGTAATTATTGTTTTATATTATTTGACACGTGTATATGGCAGTTAGCAGAGTCATCTATATTCCAATTTAAAATTAACACACAATACAATTAACTTACTTAATCAAAATTAGCAAACTTTTATTCAAACTCTAATTATATGAATTCAACAGTATGGATCAAGTTAAATCGATCGAACATACTATGAATTTGGGAAATCTTATAAAGGAGTTGCGTGCGTTTGAAGATTTCAGAAAACCGATTTACCTTATTTTATTATTTAATAGTACAATATGGCTAGAATATTTTCCCAAAGTTCTAAGTCAATCGGGGTAAAAGTCTAGGAGAGATTCCCTTTGAAAATTCCCCTCGTTGGAAACGATTGGCCTCTACTTAAAACTTTAATCGCATTATTCTCAGTACACTATTTTTGAAGTCGGTGGACACGATTTCACAAAAACTAATGCACTGATCTTATTGAAATTTTGCACACTTCTCCAAAATAGCACTAACTAGTGATTGAACGGAGGTTTTTTTTTCTTCGATTACAACTAATTTTACAAGGTTCTACGTAGTTAAAATTGTACCAAAAATTGAATTATTTTGTATACAACTCTGCCAAAAATTCAAATGTCAATTTTTTTTTAAAATCCTTTCAAATTTTGTTTTTAGTTTTCGATAAAGCTACCATGAATTATCTTAATCACCGCTAACACACTTTTTTGGGGGTTCTTCGGATACCGGGTCCCACTGGCTGAATTTCCCAAATTTTTGGATGAAAATTTTTTGAACTTTTTTTGGAATGTTGCTCTTTTATGTGCTTAACGATTTTTATAAAATAATTTACATTATATTATAAAATATCCCTGTCGCAGCATCCTGCATAACATAGCGAATTTCCGTTTATAAAAATTAGTTTTTCTCGGAAACTAGTTAACATAGAAAAAAAGTTTAAAGACATTTTTATGTAATTTTTTCTTCTCTTTTAAATGGTGTAAAAAAATTTCGTAACAATTTTTGAATAAGTGGAAATTTTGGGAAAAAACCAATTTTTTCCACGAACAAAAACCATGTTCCTGGCATCCGACGTGTCTGACTGACGAACTCATCCAAGGGTTTGGGACTTCCAATGTTTTCACCAAATTTCGTAAAAATTGGATACTTCCTTCGAGAGTTATCGCGCACACACACACACACACACACACACACACACACACACATACATATATATATATATATATATATATATATATATATATATATATATATATATATATATATATATAAATTTTAGTGAATATTATTTTCGGTTTCTAGGGACCTCAAAACAAATTTCTGCCATAGTACCGGGCTCAGGTCGCGCCATGACAGTGGCTGTAATAGCTAAATTCCATTCTGGAAATTCGCTAAAAAAAAAATGGAGGAAATATATTTTCTTTGGCTTCAAAGCACATGTAACCGCTTAAACTTTGAAAATTCATACAAAAAATACTATTGAATTACACATATTGTGTACTTGCTCAACTATCGGCACAGTAATTTTAAATCAAACCCGATTTGAAAACAAGCTTTTCCTTGTCAAGTTAATTTATCATTTACAAAAAACAGAAAAAAAAACAAAAAAAGAAAAAAAATATAAAGCTATTTTCTGTGTTCTGTTCTGCCCTGATTTATTAAACGGCGGCAAAAATCAAACCACATTACAATAAGTACTACATAAAATAAAAAGGAAAACATTATCAAAATATTTCTCTTTCTCACTTGTGCAGATTTAATAGACGCCATAAAACTCTCGCGAAACAAGTATCGGTAAATAATTATTGTTATAACCATTTATGGGCTGAATACTTAAATGTACTTGATTTAATTCAGACAATTAAAATGTAAAATATGTTATTGATTTTAAACCTAAAATTAAAAAAAAAAATTGGAACAAATTTACTTAAAAGTTTAGAAAAACCAGTCCAATGTTAACTTTGTGTTGAATTCTTGTGGGTAATAACATTACAGAATTTTTTATTTTATTTTGTTATTGATTTAAATATTACATTTATAACATAACTAGACAGTTAAGCCATGTAATGGAGAACATGATGGCAAGGTTATGGCTATAGTTGTTAGTGACCATTGCAATCAAGTTCAGAATTATTTTAATTTATTGTAAAAAGTGTTCAACATTTTCTTTTATATCTGTTTTAATAAGTATGGAACACCGATGCTCATACAGGATTCTTTAAAATACAAATTACTTAAGGAGGAATATACCTTTAGATAGACGAAAATGAAGACAATTTTGAGTTTTTTAACAAGGAAAAAATTTACTTATATTTTTGAGGTTTGACATTATATTTACTATGACCCTAAAGTGTTACAATGAATTTTTTTCTTATCATTAGAGCGTGTTACTCCACAAGTTCCCAAATGGCTGACGCTCTGTAATCATTTGAAAAATTTAAGAAAATTTTTCAGTGTAACCAACATACGTAGAATGTCGGTGAAACAACAAAGCATTAAAAAATTGGGTGCAAGTTCTTCAAAAAAAAAATTTTACGAAAAATTCGTCTATTTTTGCATTAGTTTATAACATTTATATGTTTGGTTCACCATATAGAAGACAATAATTAAAAGCATATGTATTTGGTATTCAGAAAAAAAAATGGTTGGTTAGTTTTTGAATGAGAACGCCAGCTAGTTGTAAAAATGCTGTTTCGAGAAAAATGTGTTCAAAGTTTCGGTGTGTAAAGCTTGTAAAGCTTCTTGGTAAAGCTTGTAATTATTATCTATAATATTTTTAGGAATATTTTTTGCTCTATTAATAAAATACTAGTGACATCAAAACTCTTGGTTTACTTACTTTTCTCTTGCTATGAGATCATACATTTATGAATATTTTGCATTATAAATATGTATATTTATTTTCTTATTATTTACATACATTTATTGCAACAGAATCCTTCAAAGAAAATAGACGAACACGATATACGCATAAACATCAAATTTAGCTGCTGTACAGTAACTAAGTCATAGAATCAACCCTTTCCGAGCAATACGCTTAACGGACAAGACAATGACTAAGAATTTTCTGTTATTGAAATAATTAAAGTCGCTTCACACTATAATGTCACCCACTGTTCATTCTCGGTCTGGTAAAATACTATTATATAGAAAACAGTTTGACTGTATTCGTACTAGGGATTAAAAACATGTATGTAACAATTTCGGATAATGTTTCGGATACGGATTCGGTTTCAGATATATTTTTATTTCGGATATCTGGGCAGTTTTGGTTACTGTTACGGATATCCAAACAATCCTAATTTGTACTATTCTTATCGATTAATCTTCGGTACGGTCACACAGTCAGAACATAAAAAATAATAATACTTTATCATTTACATTAGTTCTACTAAGGCTACTAGTTCTACAAAGTTATTAAGAAATTTTACCAATAAATGACACCACATTGAAAAAGATTAAAAATCGATGAAAAATCAACTCTGATTTGTTTATAAAAAGATTATTTGTTAAACAATTTCAAAAATTATGTGTGTCCCCCTAGACAATTTATCTAAGATAAAGTTTCAAATCAATTGGATGAAAATTGCTGGGGTTATCTTGTCCACCGTTTTGAAAAACGTAGTTTTGAGGTAAACGCATGTAATGTTTCAAAACGTGTTTATCGTTTTGTGTGTTTATACCTACCATTAACACCATCTATGATCTATTTTATGGAAAAATAACTGACTTACAATAAAAATTAAATGTTATCGATTGAGCTAAAAGACTCCAAAATTCTACACGCTCTAAGTTGTTTCAGAAATTGGGTTCAAAATGATTTTTAGACTATTTTCACAGTCATAATTCCTTTTGAATATCTTTCAGGACTTCAGGAGATGTTAATACCTCATTTAAGTCGATAAGAAAAAGGGAAAAAAGTTTTTCCAAACTAATGTAACGCTTTAATGTATGTAAATTGGCGATTATTTAATGTTTAGTATATTCTATTTATGGTAGACGTGAATGCCACTTTAAAACTTTTAACAGTGTAAAATTATGAGGGCGTTGGTAAAATGAGTCCAGCTTGTCTCCAACGAAGGGTAGTCTGGCAGTGATTGCTAGCCAGAAATTGATGGCACGCTACCTTGCGCTCAGACATATCTATTAATTAATCTCTTTTAAATTGCTATAAAGTTATGATGAGATCGTGTCTGGAAAAACAATTAAAATATTTCTATCGAAAAAAATATTGATGTAATGAAAAGGTTAACTGTTTAATTGTAGGATTAATGCCTATAATATATTACTATTATAACACATTATTAACTGCAGAGGAGTCAAATGCAACAACACATCAATCATATAGCAGACATTTAGTTGAAGTGAGTGATGCATTGCATTGGTTAAGAAAGATTTATACACTTATACAGCAGGCATATACATTTTTTTCATAGTTATGTGATTAAAAGAAAAACTAAAATCATGTTAATTTAAAGGTCATCGATGATATTTGAATAATTAAAGTATCATAATTCATAAATCATTACTTAAAAATTATTATTTAAAAACTTTTTTATCATTCCAATTTTTATAAATACTATTTTGGAGTACTGAGGAATACTGATCAATAGCAATTACTGAAATTTTCTTCATTGATTTTGAAACTAAAATTTATAATCAAGTGAAAATTACCAATGTTAGCTAAATGTGTGCTAGTATGTGATTTTTTTTATTTGGGTATATGATTCTGATGTGTCTCTCTATCTTAGAACAGTCATGTTATAAGCCTGTGGATCCCACCAGTATGTGAAAGCGCACAATGATTATTATGTTATTCATTATTCAGAAATTATGTTCCACAAAAATAGTTTTGTTAGTTTTGCGTAAGTAGTTAAGAGATACGTGAAAAAATCTATAAAAAAAATTAACGACCTAAAATAGTTCTAGAAAAACCTCGACAACAGCATATATCTATACAGGTACCTTCATTATCGACGTGTTAATACTTTAAATATAGGGTTATACTACTCATGAATTTTTGTTTCATTTTTATCAGTGACTTGAATTATGCACAAATTAAAGTAATTTTCCAAAATAATTACAAGTGGAAAGAATTTTTAAAAAATTCACAGCTTATTTTCCGAGACACCTCTGAGTGCTCCGAAATATTTGAAAAGATCGCTCCGCCCCTGATATAGTTCAATAGGAGGCTCAAGAACAAATTCTAGGCTTGAAAGAGATGCAGTGTGGACTCGGGATAGCAAAATAAAGGTCTTCTTTAACTTAAAAAAAAAAATTGATGCCAAATTTGCAAAAGTTAATATTTTTTAATAATCATACGTATCTTCAAAGAAAGATTGAGGCAGATTACGAACAAAATTTTTTATCCCTCTAGGCTCTGTATTTGAAGATTATTACCGTGCACATTGTTTACGTCGCCAAAAAAAAGCATTTCCACGTTACTGACAACGCCAAATTTACCTTTAAGAGGCTTGTGGACACTTATGTGGAAGCCCCCGAGTACTTTACATGTGAGGACCTCTGAATACTTCACATATGGAGGCCCCTGAATACTTTGTGAAGGGCTGTGAGCACGTGCTCTAAGTGTCCTTACGTAAATCTAGCTCTGCCTACTGCTGTGATGCCATTTTGTATACCTTAAATTTAAAAGGTAAAAAAATTAAAAAAAGGTATTTCTGAACATCATTAGCGCCGTCACTGCAATCGCGGAAAGTTAGGTAAACAAAACGACAACTTTTGTGCGAAACCGGGGCGAACCGCTCTAGTTTATTATAAATATGGCAGAGAATTGCTTTATTTAGAGGCGGATCTCTTTAAATCATCAAAGTAATAAAAAGACCTGCCACTATTTGAACAACCAAAAAAAAATTACTGTATAAATTGTTTTGATCATTTTTACTTTCATAAAAAAGTAATGATTTTATTATTACGATTTGATGCACGTGGGTGTTTAATATGAAATCCTTGACCAGTCTTACTAGTTAATATCATGTAAAATTTCTTCATGTCGTTAACACCATGTAGGTCCATACGTCAACCAAAACAAAAAAAAAACAAAACTAACTAAATGATTTTAACGTCTGACGGCGTACATTGTATTGCCTCGAAAAAGATGTTAAATTTATAATTAAAATAAAACTCTTTTTATTTTCTTTTAGGCGCTATAATATTATTCTAATGAAAAAATACAACATATACGCATTTACCGCCTATAAATTATCTCAAAAAAATAAATTTTTGTACACGTTTTATGACAGTTTAATTGTAGATTAGGATGTCAGAGACCTATTTTGTTAAATGTTCGTTTTGGTTTTTTGAATGTATAGAAATTATTTTGTAATTAGTGATATGAAATATTATGTATGGTGAAAAATGATTATGATATCTGTTTTGAATCTGTTGGAACCGAAAGATAATTTTTGTTCACTAATAGTAATAATAGTAGATATTTATCTTATTAGAGTTTATCTATGTTCTTGAATCGTTTTTAATTATAGTAATTTAACTTTTGGGGGCTAATTTTAAGTGTAATAATTTTAACTTAAAAAATTACTCCTGATTTAGTTAATAGTTTTTATAGATCCATAATTATTTTTCCTTATTAATAAGTAATTTGGAAGCAACAAACCTATTATCATCATGGATAATTTTCGAATCTTGGTAGGTGTTTAGACACACTGAAAAGGACAAATAGTTGCTAAACTTCGTAAAATATTTTTAAATTACTAAATTGAAATAATATTTAAATGATTTATTGCATCAATTTTCGTGGAAATCCGTGTAAAACGGATATAATCACATTCTTTGATGCAATATAGCTCAAAGCTAGAGTGTAATAGATTTAGTAGGACTAGTTTATATACCAGTGACGGCTTTAAAAAAAAAAATAATGACAAAAATAAAATAAAAATTTTTATTTATTTTTCATATAGATATGTAACAAAAATTTATTAAAATGTTAGGGAAGTAAAACTTTTATAGTGAGATAGTGAATCAGAAAAATTTTGAAATTCAAACGAAGCATCAGGTCGGGTCGGGTCGATGTATCAGGTTGATAGGTGATTGAATATTTTATATAATTCGACTTTTTGTTTTCATCCATTATAATATTCTTGATTTCGTATTATTTTAAATGATTTTAAATTGTGCCCTATGGTTATCATTCCCATTTACTTACTCAATTTTGGAGTGGAGCTTTTGGTTTCTGAAATTGGAATAAAACTGTATATCAGCCATTCTTTTGTTACGGACATGACATTTTCACACATTTTACACGCCTTCTCATAAGAAAAAAAATAGAAGTTATTTTTTTTTTATAAATTTTCAATGCTAAGCAGATAGACAAATGTGTACACAATATTTGTACCGAATATAAAATACATAACATTATTAGTTTTAATACTAGAGCTAATAAAGTCTGTGTTACGGACGTGATAAAAAAGTACCTTTTCGTCGCGTCCGTAACACGTCTCTAGCATTAAAACTAATAATGTTATGTATTTTATATTCAGTACAAATATTGTGTACACATTTGTCTATCCGCTTAGTATTGAAAATTTATAAGAAAAAAATAACTTCTCTGTTTTTTTCTTATGAGAAGGGGTGTAAATGTGCGTGAAAATTTCATGTCCGTAACTAAAAAATGGCTGTATATGTATCAGTTTGAATATTTTTAGGCAATTAATTTTACCTGTCAGTAGATAACAAGTCGGGAGCGAACTAACCTACAACCCTTTTTCAAGATAAGATTAAAATCTGACCGCGGGAGCGAACTAGTATGCACCCTTTTAACTGCAAGGTGTATGTTTGAAAATAATGGCTGATATAAATTACTGATGTAAATAGACTTTAAATAATTCCCTCCCCAGCACCTGCACCATTATTAGTAATTTTTGCATTATTTACTTTGAAATGAGTTATTCTAAATTTGGGCATAAAAATTCTAATAGGAATTATGTTTCTTTTATTTTACTTTCTTAAAGTAGATAAATGCTTATATCAACGAAAACTTTTTCTTCCGGAACTATTAAAAATATTTGTATTGTTCGTATATCGTTTCAGTTCCTTTTCCTTTTGAAGTTGAATTTTGTAACATATAGTTCAATCCAGAATTACGAAATGAATAAATAATCAAATAGGTATATGGAATAATAATATTCTTTGACCTCTGTGGCCACTTGCATTTTCATATAGATTACTCTGTTCGACAAGAAACCTTTTTCTTAATTTATGTTCTCATCTATTTTTTTGGGGTTTTTTCACACGGAGACGTTATGAAAACCATCATCCTTTTTCTTTAATGCTTGGTTTAGTTTCACTCAATTGTAGCAGTAATTTGCATTATTAATTGTTATTTCTTAATGAAATTGATTTAAAAGTCATACAAGAAAGATAATATTTATTCTATTGCTGATCCTGTATAAAAAAGAAACGATTGAAAAAAAAATTCCTAACATAGTGTTGAAAGTTACAAACTAAACTTTATTTTTGCTACATAAAAACTTATTTTACGAGGAAATAATAAGCAAAACACAGATTTAAGGTGAGATTCAGATTCGCCAAAAAAAACGTCAAAAGTTTACCTTGTTTATTTATTTCTTTTATACAAATAAATATTTTCATTGTTTCAACATGTCTTGAGATTACAAAAAAAAAAAAAAATTAAAAATTAAAAACTGAGCTGAGTACTAATGGCTTTAAAGTCGACACTGCGAGATTTTTCCACATTGGTGGTTTCTCACGTTCTGAAGTCCCCAGTGAATCAAAATCAAAAAATCAAGAATTTTCTAAAAATATACATATACAGTTATGGCACTGACTAAGATATAAGAAAAAAAAAAATAAAAAACCAGCCCGAAATCGCATTTTGAAAATAAATTTTTAAAAATCAACACTTTTTCTCGGCTGTAAACAGCCGCCATTTTGAAAATATATTATGGAACCAAAAGATCCTATCTCCTGCCAAAATGACGGTATCGAGGAATAATATGCACTTTAATTTATGTCAATATCTCAAATACTTTTTCAGATACATGAGGAACTATGTCGAAAAACGTACTTTCCAGAACAAAGCATTTAAAGTTTTTTATTTAAATTGAATTATAGTTTTTAACACCTTAAGAAACATAATTATGAAGAAAAAATAATCGATTTATTTATTTATTTATTGGCGAATCTCCCCTTAAAATTTGTGTTGACTGATCTTATGAAAATACTAAAGTAATATTAATTCGTATGAAGAAGAATATTTTTACCCGACTGCATCAGAAAGAGGGTAATATTTTTCGAAAGTTTGTATGTATCCTCTAATTATGTTTCTTTGGCGCAGCCTGCAGCTTAAACGGCTTGGCGGATTTTGGTAAAGAAGGTGTCGCTGGATTCGTTTTAATCTGCGGATTGCTATAGGCTACATGAAATTTCAAAATCCATCCCCTAAATAGGGGATGAAAAATTTACGTAGTAATCCAATGGACCTAGAAACGTGAAATTTTGTAGACGAGTTCTTTATGTAACGTAGGGGAATACTAAGAAATGATTTTTGGAAATTCATCCCCTAAGGGTATAAATTTGGGGATGAAAATTTATCAAAGGTAAAATTTTGCATGGGGCTACAGGGGTCCTTTAATAATGTAAATGAGTATTAAGGGGGAGAATTTTTGTAAAAATTTATTCATTAAGGGTATAAAATAGGGGATGAAAATTTATATAGAAAACCGCTGGGTTTAGAAACGTAAAATTTTGTACAAAGGTTCCTTTAGTAACGCAAGCAAGCATCAAGAGTGGATTTTTATAATTCGGTTTCCTAAGGGGTTAAAATAGGGGATGAAAATTTACATAGAAATTGTTGAGTCTAGAAACGCGAAATTCTACAAAGGGGTTCTTTATATAATGTAGGCAAGCATCAATAAGGGGTTTTGGAAATTCATCCCCTAACAGGATAAAATAGGGGGTTAAAATTTATTTAAAAAACCTACTGGGCCCAGAAACGTGAAATTTTGTATAGGATTTCCTTATCGTAGGTGAGCTCTAAGATGGGATTTTTGGAATTTTATTCCGTAAGGATATAAAATAGGGGATGAAAATTTATATAGAAAACCATTGAGTTTAGAAACGTTCAATTCTGCACAGGGTTTTTTTAGTAACGTAAGCGAGTACCAAGTGCAGATTTTTAAAATTTCATAGCTTAAGCGGTAGGACAATGGTTGAAAATTTATACGGAAACTAGTTTTTGTTGATGAAATCATCCATGTGGAGTCGATGACGACATAGTAAGTGTACAAAATCATTTACTCAACTTTCAATGACTCTACGCGGATGAAGTCGTAGACAAAACCTATTATATTAAGGCTAGTATAAAATAAAAAAATTAATTAAATAAAAAAATTAATTAAAAAAGTCAAAAAACCCGACTGCGTTTAAAGTAAACAAAAATAGTGTAAACAAGATGAAATGGAGAAAAAGAAGAATGAATAAAAAGTAAAGCAGTCGGAGGCATACCTGTTGTACCAAGTTAAACAGAAAAGTTTGATGCCTCCGACTGCTTTACTTTTTATTCATTCTTCTTTTTCTCTATTTCAACTTGTTTACACCATTTTTGTTTACTTTAAACGCAGTCTGGTTTTTTGATTTTTTTAATTAATTTTTTTATTTGATAATATTTAACCTTATTATGTTTAAGAACCACCACTGAAATAACTTTTTTTAAATAATTCAATACAGATCTATTGATTGGCAACAAAAATTAATTGTTCAGAGAATTTGTTAATAGTAAGTAAATATAATTAAAAGTCCACTATACGTTAAAAATTTTATGTAATTTTATAATAAAATTTTAATTGACTTATTGATTCATCTTAAAAATTCCTTATGTATTTGTCAACAATTTTTCATTGTAATTTTGTCAGCTACGGAATATGTCTTGTTTTTTTTCTTTTTTATATTAATTAATGTCCTTGACGAATTTATAGTTTGGAGAATAGATATTTTAAGAAAAAGTTAAAATGTTATTTTCACCTACTATTTTTCATAATTTTATTAATTTATATTAATTTCGATGGTAATTTATGATTATTATTACTAGTATGTTTAGTTATTTTAATATAATTTAAATAATTTGTTAATTTTCTTTGTGGGTGTATTACAATGTAATCAAACATCGCGGAAATAAAATATTGTCGGTATTTAATCGTACAAAATCAATGTTTTTTTAGTAGTAGAGATAAATAATGTAGAATTGTTTAAAATAAAGAGGTTTAAGGTACTCAAAATTTGGAATAAACTTGTTTTTGGACATAGGATAAAATCTGCATTAGAATACTCATTTCGTTTCATTTTAAATTTCGATAATTGTTATATATTTTCTTTAAATCTATAAGTTTAAGAAAAAAAATTATTTGTTAAAAAAATATTTTTTTTAACGTTGATGACGTTTATGGGGTCTTATTTCATATTTCAGATGTAATCATATTGTTAGTGTACTTCTACTAGTGCTTGAAATTTAGGATTTGGTATGATTGTAGACCTTAATCTAAAAAAATTGTAATCTTTGACGAAAATATTTTCATTATTCTAACTTTTTTGGGAAATTTTCTAAAATTATAAAGTAAAAACAAAGAAAGCTATGTACGGTAGGTATATAGTATTTTAAAGAAGGATATATGTATTTAACGAGTTTTTTTAAAAATTCAATTCTCTTTTTTTGAATTGTCAAAAATTCATTAATAATACTGAATTTTTTTCTCCGATATTATCTTTTTTATTACAAATTCAAAGATACATCATCTTTTAATTGTAAAATATATCAAATATTTTAAAAAAGACAAGTCAAAATATTTTGGTTGTAATAGAGGAAAGACTACAAATAACTAATCCATACAAAGAACAAATTTTGAAATTACTTGAATGTGGAGTTAAGAAATGTTTTCAACCTTAACTATCGAGTTCACGGAGCCGTAATTTTTTTAAAAATATGTACTTACATTTTTTTTTTAAATGCTAGAAACAAACATTAATTCTCTGTAAATATTCATGTTTTTAATATGGATTTAAGATAATTAATATTGATTAAAAACATATGTTAATAGATTTCATTGTTGTCAGGTGATTTTGTTTATAAAAAAAAGAACATACTCACGTACCATACCATATATTATCTACTTACATATCTGAATATAGCAAAAAAAAGCGGGTCAAGTTTGATTCATTTGTGTATTATTTTCTTAATATTAGAAATACATAATTTTGAAACCAACAAGCCACTGTCTAGGCGTAAATATGTAAAAATCATTATCGTTGCTAATCACTGATAGTAATCAATAAATGTTGTATGAATACCTTTATGTACAAGACTAACCAAATAAATGGATAATTTTCTACTAAACAAAACTAAGAACTTTGTAAGTATAATGAATTCTTTGTAATTGTACTGATCAAAAATTGTTGTTAAAATGTTTTTATTACTCATGCGGGATCTTGGTGCACGCATTTTTGTTCAACAAATAGCTAGTAGTCCATTGCTTAAGCATATTTCAATTGCTTTTTTGTTAGTACCTATTTGAAATTTTAATAGTATATTGTACAATAAGTGGGAAAAGAGGCTTATTTCTCACGAATATGAGTTTATTGCGCAAGCCCGTAGGGCGAGTGCAACAATTCGTATGAGTGAGAAATAAGCTTTTCCCACGCATTTTACACTATACTTTTTCTCCGAGCACATTTTTTTCGTAAAATTTAACATAAATAATTAAAATAAAATTTAAATAAGTAGTAAAAATTTTTTAAATTTATAATGTCAGTGCTAAGATGTTCAAATTTTTGCCAAAGCATACTTTGAAACTATGGAAACAATAATAAATAATCAACATACATATATGTATATTTTTAGTATTATTTCTATATATTATATATTAAACTAACGGAACAGCCTACTTTTTTATTATATTAAGGCGTGGGAAATAATTTCCCACTGTATTTCCGCACAGTGTGGGCAATTGTTAATTTTTACATATAGTTAGCTGTGCATAAAATAAATTTAGTTAGTTAAGTTTATTAGTATGTACTTAAAATTTGAAATTACCCGAATACAAAAGTTTCTAAAGTAATTATGCAAGCATTACTGTATCGAGAAGGGTTAAGACTACAACCATTACCAACTGAGCAAATCTAAAATTTGTCTTTGTTGATATAAAGCGATGATTTTTCAAAGTAATTTTTCTATCTTAACTCGATAATTCAAATAAATTATTCTGAATTATTCTTATATATGTTACCGGTGTTGTATTAAAAGTTAATATTTAATTAATTTTCTCATTAGTAAACACGTATTTGCTTTTCTTGTAGTTTTATATAAAAATCAATTACGGTCAAACATAAGAAAAAGTATGAAATTTATTTAATGCTAAAATTGATTTCTATAAGAATTGCAAATCTAGCCATAAATGAAGATTTACATTATATACAAATATAATACATAAATTTTAGTGAATATTATTTTCGGTTTCTAGGGACCTCAAAACAAATTTCTGCCATAGTCCCGGGCTCAAGTCCCGTCATGACAGTGGCTGTAATAGCTGAATTCCATTCTGGAAATTCGCTAAAATTAAGATAAAAATATTTAACTGAATCAAAAATCTAGAATTGTAATGAAATGTAGCTACAGAGGTTGTCTTTTTTCTATGGCAATCAAAAAATCTACATTTCTCTTGATGTTTGAATGGTTTGTATTTGTAATTACCATTATAAGTAATTGCTAAAGTCTAAGGATAATTTTTTTTTCATTTATTAAGAAAGAAGTTCCAAAGGGAATAAATATAGTGTATAAGAAATACAGTAATGGTGTGAGTGCTGGTTAATGAAAAAATTAATACTT
This sequence comes from Brachynemurus nebulosus, assembly GCA_035578155.1. NCBI lineage: Eukaryota > Metazoa > Arthropoda > Insecta > Neuroptera > Myrmeleontidae > Brachynemurus > Brachynemurus nebulosus. Next base: position 6,989,285 of record JAPWDM010000018.1, on the reverse strand, counting down.
TTACTAAAATTAAACAACGAGAAAATACACTTCTTGTTCAGGACTTGTAACTATAATATTTTTTGCTACGTAACAAAGTCATTTTTTCTTAAAATAAAAGAGAAGACATGTTTAACTGGCCGCGTTATCCGCTATTGTTTATGTAACATTGACATTAATAGCCATATTTGTCTGATGAATGACTATACATTTTAACAAAATGACGTTAAAAATATTCACGGATCAAAGATCATATTATGTATTATTATTAATATGGAAATAATTTTTTTTTATAAATCTTAAAATATTTTTATATTTTTAAAAGATCGTTTACCAGTTTTTATAATTTAGTGTATTTCAAAAGGAAATTATTTGAAATGCATTGAAAAAAAGAATTTTGCTGTTACCAAAAAGTAAGGCTGAATTTAATTAATTTTTATTTTTTTCTGTTACTTGGTTTGTGTAAGAAAACTGTTACAGTTTGTATTATATTTATTTATAATTGATTAAAAAGGTCTTTGTATACGTATTGTTAAAGCAACGCTTCTTAAACTATAGGTTTAAGAAGGGTCTATTCCAGGGCCGGATCTAGGGGGGGGGGGGCGGGAGCAGATGCCCCCTTGCAAGCCTTTAGGGGCATCAAAACGGTGAAAAAGCTTAATTAAAAATGTTTTTGGCGTAGTGAGGGAAGGAAGTGATGAGCAAAAATAAAGTCAACACTGTCCATTTCTGATAGGGGCCAGCTGAATCCAAATGTAGTGTTAGATGAGCAGAAAAAAAAATGGTCAACACTGTCCATTTCTGATAGGAGCCAGCTGAACCCAAATGTAGTGTTGACCCTTTTCTTTTTGCTCATCACTTTTTTTTTAGGGAAAAATTTTTAAAATATCGCTGCGCCAAAATTTTTTATTTTGCATTTTGTCGCGGAGGACTCCAACAGCAAAATTTGCCCCCCCACCTAATAACTCTAGGTCTGGCCCTGGTCTATTCAAATGGATTCGCAATGCCAAATGTTAGTGTCAAAAAAATTAAATTCAAACTTATTGTTCCACAAAAAAAATATTTATTTGTATTTTTTATTTTATATTTAATTAATACTGGTGGTTCTAAGAAACTATATGTTAGATTACGAATTAATATAGTAGAAATACTAGTATGAATATGCGTCAGACCAGTGCTTAATTTCTAAAATTTTAGGTGCCGGAACGAGATAATTACAAGAATGTTTAACTAGCGTATGCAATAATGCCTTATTCGAACGAAATGGTAAGTAGTAAGCAGAACCACTCTCAAATTATAAGCAGACTGGAATAAAACATACTAAACTATTGCAGTATTTTTTTTTAGTCGAATTTTCTCCGAAAAATTAGACTTATACAGTCTATACGATAAGAGCTGCGAGAGGCGAGACCAGGGGCGCTATCCGTTTTCGGACCCGTAGAACACGATTATGTAAAAAAAAAAGATGTCTGATATATATATATATATATATATATATATATATATATATATATATTTATATATATATATATATTTTCCCGCAACCTTTTAATATGTGTAGGGCCCCCCTATGGAAGTTAAGAGATGAAATTTGGTAAGTGGGGCTTATTCCGATGCACAACAATACTATCAAAGTGGGGTCAAATTTTGGGCAAATTTTTTTTCGGACCCGACCTTTAAGGGGGTGGTGGGGGGCGGAAAAGCAATAAAACTTTTCCAAACCGGTTTTAAATAATGTTTCGGTCAATTATCTACAACATATCCAAAATTCAGCTTCCTAGGATGATATGGTGGGAGTAGAGGGGGGAAAAACGATTTTCGCTGGATCTAACAGGCCCCCAGCCCCTTTTTTAAAACTAAAACATAAAGGAATTAGCGGATAAACATGGGCAGGAATGTCCTCGTACGAATTGTGTTGGCTTTTTTCTGCTACCTGTTTTCGGCACAAAATTGAAATTTACTGAGATACAGCCCTTAAATACTTAAAACCTTTTTTTAAAGCCTCGATCAGCCGAACACTCATCACCAGTTTTGAAACCAACAAAATGACAATTCGGTTGTAGACTTTCAATCACATTTCGCTTGTAGACATTCAATACCGAAGATGAAGGGGAAAATTCGACTACCGTGATGGGGCCCCGCTGCTCACGGCGTTTTATAGTCATGCGTTCTACTTACTACTTATTATTTACCAGTTTGCTGTGTACAAACTATTAAGTGCCCTGTAAACGATCAAATTGTTTGTCAAATTTTACGTGTTTGTCAAATTATTTGATAGTATGCAGCTTTGTTTGAGGCGTTTGTCAAACAATCTACGTGTTTGACGTGTTTGACCAACAAGTTTGAAGGTGAGCGGCGGTGTTTGTTGTGTTTGTCAAACAAGCTCTATTAAATTGCCCCGAAATGAATAGCAAATATGACAAAATTTTTGCAAATCTCTGTACTAGCAACCTTTTTTCCGTAATTTTCATTATTTATTCTATGTTTGGCCAAGTTTTATCTAATAAAATTATTTTATGGGGATCACTAGTGTGACAAACTACGGGCAAGTTTGTCAAATTTGTTTGAGTTTTGGTTTGATCGTTTAAGCTCTTGTTTGATGAAAACGTGAAGTTTGACAAACAAATTTGTCAAACAAATTTGATCGTTTACAGGGCACTTTAGACACTGAAATGGTTCTTTTTCCTGAATTTATTTTTTACTTTTACCATACCAAATTCACACATATTCAGTGTTCCTCAGGAAATTATACACAATCCAAACGCATTATTGACAAACAAACTTTTCTTCTTTATTAGTGGTGTAAGTATGTATTTATTTTTATATACATCTTCATCACATTCTACCTTGCCCAAACTTTTGTAATATAACCTCAAAAATTGCAGTTGTCATCTTCTGTCGTTAATCTAATATTATTTAAATATATATAGGCGAGGCTTTGTTCACACGTTGTGTATATTACGTTAGTTAAATAAATAATAAAAATCAAATGTTTCTATGTGCGACTATTGCATTGTTTTAATAATAATTTATGTACTAAATATTTTTGTAAATAGTACACCCATAAACAAAAATGACTTTCCTATAGTACAATATACAATGGCATATGATTAGCATAATTAGAAGAATTTACAAACGTACAACAGTTTAGCACATCGATAGAGAAAAGTAGTATTTTCCCAGATAGATTTATATAGTCATTGCGCACCAATTTCCAATGATGCAGTTATTCTCGTCAAGTTGTTAGTACAATACACTCAATTCCTTTTTAAAGTAGATACTTTCCTCAGAAATTTTTCAGCAGCAGAGAAGTTTTTCCGGAAAAAAACTGAATTTTGGATTTGTTTTGCAGTTCAATAGGTATACGTAAAGTCAACAACAAACATTAGCTATCTACCTAGTTTACTCACTTACGATCATCATAGTTTGGTAAAAGTAAAAAGTAAAACTGTTTTTTTTACTTTGATGATTTTTTTACTTTTTGAACTAAAATGATTTGTACCTTAAGGATGCCGCGGGTCAGACAATGAAATTTTGAAGATTTTGAAATCATGTTAAATTAAATAAATTTTTCAAAAAAGGAAGACTTTTTTGATTCGCGTAGCTTTAAATCCGTGTAACAGTTGGGTGCAGGTACCGTAAAATTAGGTGGCTTTGGCCACCATGGTTGACTTTGGTTGACTTTGGCCATTTTTCAATATTTATTTTATTTATGCACGATTACGTTATAATAATACTTATGCACGGAATAGTATTTTTTACTGATTCTATAGATTATATTGGACTCGAAAAAAATTATATGCATAAAACAATTTGATTTTTAGTACTTGAAAAAGTTTAAATAGAAAAATTTACGGAAAACCTGCAATTTTTACCTTCAATAACTTCAAGGACAGCTTGACAACGAGGCGACATCTATTACTTTCATGCGAAAATATGCTATCATACAACCTTAAAGAAACTTTACGAGCCAAGGCAGCAAACTTAAACTTTTAAGTCTTGGCGTTAGAGGGCGGCCAAAATCGACCAATGCATTAGTCGCTAATATTGATCTGAGTTTGGCCACCACATGTTTGCGTTGTTTTCGGCCTGTAAGCACCTATTCCATCCAAAAGAGGTTTCTTTAAAATACCAGAAGTGGAAAATTACAATTAGACTCTGTATCTTTTATTTTTAATTTACCTACTAAAGAATTTTTTTTTTATTTTACCAAATAATTTGTTACCTTATTTGCAATTTGCGTTTAAAATAATTATTTTTTTTACATTTGTTTAAAAAATTTGATAATAAAATATAAAAAGAGAAGTATTTTTATTATATTTTTATTTTAAAAAGAAAAAAAAAATTTCTTTCTTTGCGTTTCAAATAAAACAACATGTGGCCAAAGTAACTCAACTTCGTCGTTTGACTTTGGCTATCCTTATTTAAAAAAAAAATATATTTAGAATGTATTTAGCTTTTTCTCCATTTCAAAGTTAAAAGTACTCATACAGACCCATAAAACGTAACTAGAAACAAAAATTGATATCATTTAGTGTAAAACTTATAACAGTGTAAAGTTCAAAAAGTGGACCAAAGTCAACCAATTTTACGGTACCTCTTGTATATTAAATGTCCACATTTTTATGCCATTTTAATTAATTCAAATTATTTGTAGATTTTATATTTGTTTTATAATAAATAATTATAAACAATTTAAATATTTTAAAATATTAGTATTATTATGTTATTGTTTTTCTTATAATTTATTGATTTACATTTAAATAGTATGCATGTAATCGTAAAAGGTAGACGTAAACAATATGGCGTTCTTATTGTATTAAGTAAGGTTAGGTAATTATATGCATAATTCGTTTATTTTCTTCTCTTATTAAATTCATTTAAAAAAATCAAACTAACGAGCAAATAAAGCCTACACATGTCCCAGTAAATTGTTCTGATATAATTATATTACAGGAAATACTACGGTATTAAATTTTCAAAAAATGGAATAAAATAAAAAGATAAAAATGTTGACATCTCAATTGTTGGACTTTCTTGTCCTGTCATTATTTTGCGGGGGTAGGGGTAGGGGTGGCAGTCAATAATTGATAAGCAGTTTATGAATAATAACCAAAAAACCTCAATGAAAAAGACCATTTCGTTCAAATATTATAAATAACCAAAATTTATTTTGCGACTTTAGGGTTAGATGGCTGCATTTTTAAGGAAAGTTATCGGAATCAAAGTTGTTGCAAATTATAAAATTTTTCGAAATTCTTGCCCAGTTCTTCCTAGGTGGGAAATTTATATTGCAAGTCATTTCAACCTACTGTAGCGCCATTTTGAAAAAAATCAGTTGCCAATTAGTATGTTACAACTTCTACATTGTTACAAAATTTGAAGGAAATACAAGAAATCATTGTTCTCATGACGTTTTTCAAAATTTTACCCTTAAAATAATTAGAAGCGTTTGTTGTATCTTTCACCTAAATTTTATCGATTTTCTTAAACAAAGTCCTAAAAAATCGAGAAGAGCAAAAACTTTTAAATTTTTCCAAAACGTTAAATTTGTGTCTTGGATTTATTCTTCGAGCCTTAATCGATTCATTAATTTAGACACTAATATATGCACAAAACGTATTTTGAATAAAATTTGCAGAAAAAAGGTCTAGGTTTGGAAGAATTCTGTTCGAATTTTTAGTTTCCTGGTTGCCTTTAGTCTCAAACACTAAATACTAATGTTAATATTGTGATTCATAAATATATGAATGTAAACATACCTACATTCTTTCCTTGAGTATGTATGTACTTGAAAATTATTATAAACTTTTGATAAAAAATTAACTGACCGTTTACCTCATTTCAAATACCATTGTTCATGAGTTTTCATTAAAAAATTAAATATTTCTTATATTCGAAACAAATCAATCTTCTATTCTTTTCTAAAAACAAACTACAAATTTAAAATTTACGTAAATGCAATAATGAAAGGGATTAAGCCAAGAAAACGGAATTTATTTAAATTCAGAGTGACGAAGCATAGTTAAATTTAAGTGAAATGGACCGTACTTACATATGTATACGTCATTTCAGATAGGTACAATTGATCATGAGTTTTCCTTTAAAAAATTAAATAATTCTTATATTCGAAACAAATCAATCTTTTATTCTTTTCTAAAACTAAACTGCAAATTTAAAATTTACATAAATGCAATAATAAAAGAAATAGGTAAAGCCAAGAAAACGGAAATTATTTAAATTCAAAGTGGCGAAGCATGGTTAAATTTAACTGAAATGAACCATAGTATCCACTGCAATCTCCTGCGGAAAGTTCTGTAGAATTGTTGAGATAATCTAGGATAATAAATGTAATTCAAATCATTCTGTACGCATACATATAGCTGATTTATCTCATTGTCAGTTTTAAAATAGCATAGCGGCAGTCTTGACCGCTGATATAATTTTTATTCAAAGGTTAATTTGTGTACCTACATACAATTAACCTTACGTAACTTATTACATACATATGCTTTATGGTATAGCTATGAATAATGTCTCATGCAAAATATATGCTCGCTTACAGATTATGATCTAAATATAACACACATACATGTCATATAGTTATATAGTTGCGATAGGTACATTAAAAAAATTGAGTTCATATATGCCTGAATGCAATGGAACACGCCCCTGTATGCTTTATTACCTAATAATAAACTATTTACAAAAGTTATCGCTTGTAGTCATTGTCGAACGGATATTACGCAATAGAGACGTTAATGACGCCATCGATACGATTAAAGAAACTGAAATCTACACAGATTAATTTCGCAGAGATATATGGTTAATATAGTGTGCCTAAAAATTTTTGTTATATTGGCTAAGTTCTTACTTACTACATATTGCTAGAAGCCAAGCGTCATATTTCTTATTAGCTGTACTCGCGACGTCGTTCGCGCGACGCATTCGTATGAAATCAATGTGAAGTAAGTATATATAAGTATAATAATTTTAAAGGACTTGTATTAAAATATATGAATATTTGAATTTAAATACTATATTGTATCAAGTTATTTAAAGTTTCCGTGTACTTTTTACTCGAATCGATTTGGTATTTTCCCCTAGGCGTGAGATACTCTCCTGCAGTAAACAATATCCTAAATGTTGACCCAAGTAATAAGTTAACACCAAACCAAATTTTATCAAACTCCGTTCAGAAGTTTTTGCGTGATGCGTGCACATGCTCCAAATAGTCTTTGTATTATTTTGTGGGATTGAAACATTTTTTCGCAATAAAAAGTATCCTAAATGTTGACATAGGCAACAAATTTCAGGAAAATCTGTTCAGTAATTTCCACGTGATGCGTGCACACGCTCAGAATGGTTTTGGTATTTTTCTGTGGGAACGAGAGCAAAAGGTATCGCGGAGTAGGAAGTATTTTAGATGTTGGCCCATTAATAAGGTTATCACCACACCAAATTTCATCAAAATCCGTTCAGTAGTTTTTGCGTGATGCATGCACAGACAGACAGGCAAAATATTAAACAGTACCAGTAGAATTTTCAAAAAATATTTTCCATGTACAGACACCATCTTGTTACAGTTTTATTATATTATTATGTATAACTAGATGTATAAATAAGTTTTCAACTTTTTTTTTGGTCTACCGTCTGATTTTCGTAAAAAAATTACACACTGATACTTAAAATAAAAATTTGGGGGACAGGTCTACCCACACTGTCAACTTCCCATTGGATGCCCTTAAAGACTATTTCAAATGAATCACTTTTTTTTTTTAATTCAGGGGACTCCTCCTCTGGAGACCCGATAGAGGCTTTGCCCCTTGCACCACACCGAGGGCTTCGTCTTCTGTACCTAAGGGTGGGGGCTCCACCCTTATCAAACAAATGATAACATCATTTGTTCTCAAGATACGCTAGGCAAAAAATATTTCACAAAAAGTTTCTTATTTCGTTTTTCCGTTTATTTTTTTTTTTAATTTTTTTTTTTAAATTTTATTAAATTTTACAATAATTTACTGGCGTTTTTAACATCACGGAAGGTTCTTAGGCCATTATATAATAAAGACATGGTAAAGAATCCATAAAATCTATGTTATGTTAATAAAGTTAATTCCGTTTTTTTATCACAAAAAACAAACCGCTAATCCGAATTTGCTGAAAACTTTATCCGGTCTTCATTTTGTGATTACGCATCTAATGAAATTAGTCCGGAGTTTATATCATCATTTGTTCTCGAGATATGCGAGACGAAAAAAAATTCACGAACGAACGAACTCACGAACGCACACACAGACATCACGCTAAAAACGATGGATTCGGATTCTAGTGACCTTGAAACGTGGAGGTATGTCAAAATTAACGATTCGTAAAATCGGATCCATTACAATAACTTCCAATGGGAAGTTAAAAAGAAAAATCACATTAACTCTCGTTCATGAAATTATTGATGTAACTCATAGTTTTTCAACTTTTGTAAGTTATTACTCCATTATGTACTTAGTTTTTTAAGAATTACGAATAAAAATTTTTGCAATTTAGTCCTTGCATCCAATTAATTCACTGATGTTTTTGATATCATCCAAAATGTAAACGTGACAACATTTTTATGAGTGTTATGACATTATATTGCAGAATTTCAAAATTATAACCTCACATTTATTTGATTTTGAATTGCTTTGAAATAAAAATATCTAGCATATATCTAAAAATAAAAATAAACCGTCTCTACCTTACAACAGAAACAAATATTTAATAATTTTCACGAAATTCGTGAAAAAATTTTATCTTATTTTGTTATCTAATAAGAAGGTAGTTCTTTTTTATTAACCGTCAAATAAATCCAGTTCTTTTTTAAATATCTTGCCTTTATGTAAATTATTATAGTAATAAATATTTTCTTCCTTTGAAATTTAATTATTAAGTACAGAGGTAATAAATAAATAAACAAAATACGCATTTTTGAAAACAAGAAATAAGGAAATTGAAAACCAATTTGTCTAAATTCTTATTGAAGATAAATTAAGTATTAAACACCTAATAGGTATTTTGAATAAAAATTCATGTGTTTAATTTCAGAAACCAGTTTATCCAATATTTTGGAAAAAGATGTGCTGCAATTAGTAACGATGAACAGGTAAACTGCCTATTGAAAACAACCTTCCTAATAATATTTTTTTAAAAAAAATTAAATTAAAAAAATAAGGAAGTAAAAACTTAATTTGGTTAAATTTTTATTGAAGACGCACCAACTATTAAGGTGGTTGACCCGTTAGATATTACGTGATTAATCTCTTAGTAATTGTGTTGATTTTCCGTATATTTGAAGAATTTCTCTGTTACCTTCATATTAAAAAATTAATTTGCAAAAACTTTTTATCATTTTGCGTTTCAAATACTAAAAAATAACATTCTCAAAAATAATCTTTTGAATGCTCTAATTCGTTAATCGTCTTAAATACAGTTTTTTTCAAAAAAATTCATATAATTTATATAAATATTGATATTTTTATTAGTAAATAAGTTAATTAAGATTAATGTTTTTTTTCATCTTTTTTTTTTAATCGTTTATAATTAATTTTTTTTTCTCGTAACCATTAATTTTTGTTCATCCTAAAAACGAATTAAAGATTAATTAAGATTAGTATTGAATAACCAATCACATTAATTGAAAATCAATTTAAATGTTAATTTTTAATTTATCAGTAAGTAAACAGAATATGTAAAAATGTGGTGGAACCTAATTATTATTTTTTAATCAACATTTTTTTTTCGTTTGTAAACTATTGTATAAATTTATTGAATAATTAGTTAGAAAAAAATATAGGTGACCATGGAATCATCGTAGTATTGAGACGTATTGGAAAGTACGGAGTGTTCGTAAGTGATTAATTTTACGTATTTATTCTCTTTTGTTTACTAACTGTAAGTAAATATGTTTATCAGAGCTGGCTTGAGAGCGGTGCAGGCGGTATGATCGCACTTCTGAAGGCCTCGTGCCGCTAACTGATTTTGTAAAGGGTATAGCAAGATAAACATAGGGAAATGGCTCACATAGCCGATGTCTGTAATAATATATGTCGTAACATTGGTACCCTAAGTGATTACTAAATATAGGGTTATTGACCCTTAATCTTGATTTGTCGTTGAGATATTAACCAAAATATGTGTGAGTGCTGTAATTTTTCAAACTCAATTTTCTCAAAAACTATAACACCTAGGGAAATAAAACCGACGTCTAAATTTAGGTAATACTATATTATATATTTTTTTGACATTTTTCCCTAAATTTTAAAAGTTAAAAATTATTGGATAAAAAATATATTTTATTTTTTAGTATGGTTCTAGTATATTACACCTTTAAAAAAATACAAAATATTGCTTACCTTATGTACTTACAGCACGCCAAATTTGATCAATATCGAAGAGGCGCTTTTGGAGTAATAAATAATTTATTGCGTATATGGTATGTCATAACGATAGAAAAAAGTGCTTAAAAGTAACTATAAAAAAAATTTAATTTTTTGGTAAATTTCTAGTATACTTACACCGTTTAAAAAATGCAGTGTATTGTTTAGCCTATCTACTTATGCTACACCAAAGCTTACCATAATGGAAGATGCGCTTTTTGCATAATAATTGACTTATCGAATATTGTATATAGTAGGTAATAAATAACAGCAATATTTTCTAATTGTAGAAGTTGTGCATCTTATTTACTTACACCACATCAAAGCTCATTAAAATCAAAAGGGTGCTTTTTGAGTAATAATTAATTTACTAATTGCCTATCTTATCGACTTACATCACATCAAAGCACCATTTTGATTTTAATTTCTACATACCATATACTCAATAAATTATTTATTACTCAAAAAGTGCCTCTTCGATTTTGATGAAATTTGGCGTGCTGTAAGTACATAAAATTAGGGAAAAATGTTAAAAAAAAAATATAATATAGTCCCAAATATTACCTAAATTCTGGCGTCGGTTTTATTTTCCTAGGTGTTATAGTTTTTGAGAAAATTGAGTTTAAAAAATTACAGCACTCACACATATTTTGATTAATATCTCAAGGACAAATCAAGATTAAGGGTCAGTGAGCCTATATTTGGTAATCACTTGGGGTACCAATGTTACTACATATATTATTACCGATATCGGCTATAGGGACCATTTCCCTATGCTTATCTTGCTATACCCTGTAGTACCTTAAATGTAACTAGCCAGATATCTATTTATTTAATGAAACCAAAATTTATCGTTGGGTTTTGCGTTACAGTATCTCACAGATGAGACAGATCAAGCCTACATACAAAAACGCCGTGAGCAGCGGGGCCCCATCACGGTAGTCGAATTTTCCCCTTCATCCTCGGTATTGAATGTCTACAAGCGAAATGTGATTGAAAGTCTACAACCGAATTGTCATTTTGTTGGTTTCAAAACTGGTGATGAGTGTTCGGCTGATCGAGGCTTTAAAAAAAGGTTTTAAGTATTTAAGGGCTGTATCTCAGTAAATTTCAATTTTGTGCCGAAAACAGGTAGCAGAAAAAAAGCCAACACAATTCGTACGAGGACATTCCTGCCCATGTTTATCCGCTAATTGCCTTTATGTTTTAGTTTTAAAAATTAAAAAAGGACCTTAAATAGTAAACTGGAAGGCCTTTATAAAGATATTTTTTCTTTCCAAAAAAATCCAAAATTTCTATTTTATAAATACTAAAAATCCAAAATTCCTAATTTATAAATAAACAGTGACTTTAATAACATTTTTAAATTACTTAATATGTATGTATTTCATTTGTCATAAAAGTAAGTTCACTTTTTTTTAAATTTTTTAAAATTACTATTCGCCTACTTGTATTTAGAATAAACATAATGCTTTTAAAACACATTTAACAACAGCATTCAATTCCGATGTAAAAATGGGAGAAGTGGGGGGAAAAGTGATGCGGACTCCCTACAAGGTACTAGCTAGATACTAACTGAATACACGTACAAAATTTCAGCCCTCTAGGTTTCCTTATGGAGTCTCTAGACATGTTAGAAAACAAGCAAAAAAATTAAGGAAATATTGGCGTAAAAATCGTGGGGGTAAGGGTTAAAAGTTGAAACCTCCAAAAAACAGTGTCTGGCTATTAGCTTAACCTGTACACCAAATTTCAGCCCTCTAGGTTTATTTGGGGAGATTTTGACCCGAACGAAACTGTTAAAAAACAAGAAAAATCATGTTCTCTTGGGTATAAAAATGGTGGGGGTAGGGGTTAAAAGTCGAGACCCCCAAAAGGCACCCCCTTGATACTAACTCAATCCGAATACAAAATTTCAGCCCTCTAGGTTTATTCGGGTGACCTGTGCGAGTGGTACAAACTTCGAAAACGTCGAAAATGCATGAAATTGTAGCTTAAAAATGAGGGGGGTGGGGGTAAAATATTAAAACCTCCAAAAAGCACAACCTAGGTACGAACTTTATCAACACACCAAATTTCAACCCTCTACGTTAATTCTGGGGGGCTGGGGGCCTGTTAGATCCAGCGAAAATCGTTTTTCCCCCCTCTACTCCCACCATATCATCCTAGGAAGCTGAATTTTGGATATGTTGTAGATAATTGACCGAAACATTATTTAAAACCGGTTTGGAAAAGTTTTATTGCTTTTCCGCCCCCCACCACCCCCTTAAAGGTCGGGTCCGAAAAAAAATTTGCCCAAAATTTGACCCCACTTTGATAGTATTGTTGTGCATCGGAATAAGCCCCACTTACCAAATTTCATCTCTTAACTTCCATAGGGGGGCCCTACACATATTAAAAGGTTGCGGGAAAATATATATATATATATATATATATATATATATCAGACATCTTTTTTTTTTACATAATCGTGTTCTACGGGTCCGAAAACGGATAGCGCCCCTGGTTTCGCCTCTCGCAGCTCTTATCGTATAGACTGTATAAGTCTAATTTTTCGGAGAAAATTCGACTAAAAAGTGTGATCCGAAAGTTGCAGTAAATAGCAATTTATACTGCTTACTGATTAGTCGTCCGTCGGCTCTTCAAGCGTACACATTCATTGTTAAGTCGTGGCCACAGTGGCGGCTGTTCATTGTTACATCACTAGTAGCAGGTGCATGCAGATGGTTGTTCTAGTATACGTATGCATTCTCACCTTGGACCACCGCTACATACATCCAGAGTATTACACACACAAACATCCACTACCTTACACATACCAACACAAACTCTAAATACGTATATAACCTTCCACCTCTCTGCCAAGTCTGATGACGTAAAATTTTGATTACAGTCGGGATGCTAACTATCATAATAGTAGTTTGGCCCCTTTCAGTATCTGCTTTTGAAGAAAACGGACCTTGTTATGTAATATTTTTCAATTATGTACGTTCTGTAGATAAAATATGCTCTCAAGATATTACAATAAAAATTTTTGTGTGAGTTTTCAGCTATGTAAGAATGAATTTACCCTTTAGGGGATTGTATACTGAGAATTAATCACGGTAATTTGTTAAGATTGGAATGTTTAAGGATGTAAATTATTCATTTAATTAAATTAGATTGATAATAGAGTGTTAAGATTTGATCTGGCCCTATATAAGTAAAAGTTTTGTAAATACCGGTGTCATAGAATTGCCTGGTAGTATTTAAACTGTAGTCCAAAATCTTACCAATATTTTCAAGAACATAATATAGGGCAGTCAACTCAGAATATAAATTTTTTATTTTTTCGACATTCATACTTTAATAAAAAAAAAAGTCTATTAAAATATGTATGGTTATTTAATTTTTTAAAACTTTTATTAAGCGTATAATTATCTTCCCAAAAAATTTATTTCACTATTAATTAAAATAAAGAAATCTATTTTATGTAGAAAAATTTTCACTTCGATTATGAAATATAAAATTCCCAAATAAATTATTCATTCTAAATATAAATAATTATACTCCCAAACAGATTATACCATGAATTGAATAATCTATTCCGTTCACAAAAACTTTTAGTTCGATTATTTGTCAGTGTTAAATTCCCAAATAAATCGTTCTAAATAACAAATTATATAAAGATGACAAACAGAACACGATTTTTAACTTTTAAAAATTATAGATCTGTAATTGGTGTTTGACAGTAACTAATAATTATTAAATTCAATAAACATTCATTTTTTCTTCTCTAATTCAAATAATCAATTATCAAATCAGATTTAAAAGCAATGAATGTAGCAAAAACAGCGCTTAATGTGACTATAACGACTCGAGCGAATAGTATGAGCGAATAGATTTTAGATTTGATAATGTAATGAATGATTTTTGGAATTGGTCATCACATCGATCGGTATAGCTTTGTAAAGAAAAATTTAAGGTGTGTTTTAGAGATATGTGATTGTATCGAAGAAGTACTTATGTACCGAGAACTAAAAATAGAAATTTTTACATGTAATTATTATTAGTAAGTTGTTAATTGTGATGTATGCATGTTGTACAATTTATTAATATTTTGAAAGTGTAGGTAATTAATTGAGGAAGTTAATTTTATCTACGAGCCTATTCAAGACATTGTGGCTTGGGTTTTTTTTTGGATGCGATTAAAATTCTGCTTGTAAGTGAAATCAGATATTGGAATTTTGGTGTTGTGAATAATTTTGTCACAGTAATAGATAAAATCGTCTGAAATTTTATCTGATCAATTTTAGTTTAAAAATTGGTTCTGTAGCCGAGATTTGTATATTCAAATTTCTGGTAAATATAATGGCTGTGTTTTTTTCCGGAAACGGGCGATAATCGTGGAAGACGAAACTCTAATGGGAAACCGAGGAATATGATGTGCCAGTGTAATAATTTTGTATTCTTTACTGTTTAAAATCTCGAAGGAATCCTCCCATATTTTTGGTTCTTCTTAAACTAGAATGCAAACTTATACTTTTTTAAGTAGCACTAAATATTAATTTATCGATAAAACTGGTCTAATGCATCAATGGAAAAATTTTATTCTAGTTTATTTTTAAAATTTTTCTCAAATTTATCAGTTTTACGATTCAAATATATTCTCTGTTTGTGAACCCTTCATTTCAATCAAAGAATTTATGTGGCCCACGAATAATTTTTCAATATTAGTTTTGCTTAACCATTTTTTAATTTTAATATTTCGGTCGGCCCGTGAAAACAATTTTTTCGCAATCCAACCCGGGGGGAAAAACAGTTGACCATTCTTGAGCTTTGGTGTTCTTAAATAAGGTAAATTTCCGTACCGTTTGAAATCACTTGAGCACCAATTTGAAAAGCATGAATTTCAAAACGTAATTAATCAAAAATATGTGATAAACAATGGAAATTCAAGTTTTGAAATATAAGCTAATTTTTTAGAAACTCTTAGGATAATATACTTTTACATTTAAAAAACTTTAAGTTTGCATCATAGTTCGAAAATTCGAAAACCATAAAAGTTATAAAGCTTCTGACCGTAGCACTTGGTTCAACTTTTACTCAAAATGGAAACTCTAAAAAAACTCACCTGTGTATAATTATGATGATTATATTAGTCTTGGTGGTGTATGTATAATATTGTTTTGCAAAGAGTGTCGAGTGATTTTAAGACTGGAGACTGATTTTAATCATCACTAAGAATTTGGCAAAAGTAAACAGTTTCAACTCCTTTCGATCTCCACTCAATTCAAACTTCTACTTTGTTGAAATATAAGAAAAAGTTTAACAGTCAAATTTTATAAGAATTCACTGCAAATATTTTATAAATATTTAAGCTTATCGTTGTTGTTTCAGTAGTTCAAATATATTTATAAAAAAATCAAAAAATTTTCTAAAAATATCCAAGGGGTCACTGTATTTTGGCATTACATAATAAAAAAAAGCATTGACCTTTGCAGTGCAAACAATTTCAAAAATGTTTTTTCTCCAAATATTATAAAATAGAACGAAATTCCAGTAATATTTTGAACATTAGACATCCAATGTAATATCGTGGGTAATATTTTTCACTAACAAATAACTGCCGTATATATTTTTGTTTCAAAAATTTATATAGATACGACCGGGGCATATGAACTCAGTATACAAACACGATGTGTGCTATAACACTGTTGTGTGTATTTCCTTTTGTTCTTTTTAACAAATGAAATACAATAAAAAGAACTCACTAAATATGTTTAGAATTCGCTGTAGCGTGTATCCACATATCTAATATTTTATGTTGTTAATATGTAGTCTATTTTTATAAAATGTTTTATCTGTATGTAATTTCGTAACGGGTACACGATGAACAAAGTCATCTGTTAGAAGGGGCATTTCACGTGAAGCGGACAACGAAAATAATGTCAGATTCCGAAATTGGTTCATAATTGGCTCAATTATACTTCTGTATGCTCTGAATGTAAATACGCAATATTTTTTTTCTACGAGGCCTAGTTCTCAAATTACGGGGTTTTAAAAAATTGACAAAATATTAGACAAGGTTTTTTCGAAAGCTGTTGGTGGTATTAATCAATGCTATATTTTTATTTGTATATAACGTTTTATATAGAAAATTCACAGCTCTTTTTAACTACCGAATCAAATTTTAAATTTGAATTTTTTTTCGTGTACAAAACCGGAAGTGAATATTTCAGATCAAAATTTATGTAAGTTCGACCATTTTTTTAAAAATTATTTTTATCACAAAATGTAGCTTGTGGTTTATAGATAATACGTACCAAGTTTCAAAATGGAATCTCTATTCGTTTAGGAGATAGATAATTTAAAGTACAAAGGTGGAGCACTGAACCCCATACTGGGCACTAGCTTGGATCGGCCGTTTAACACAATGACACTGTGAAAACGCTAGGATATCAAAACTTAACTGTCTAAACGTAGTACTGGCGTAATGCTAATTAAAATTATAAATTTTCAAGACCTCTGTTGCAGCATCCTGCATAACATAGCGAACTTCCGTTTAGAAAAATTAGTTTTTCTCGGAAACTATTTGATATAGAATAAAAGTTTAAAGACCTTTTTTATGTGATTTTTTCTCCTCTTTTAAACGGGGTTTTAACTTGTTCAACGGTTTGGGACTTACATCATTTTCACCAAATTTCGTAAAAGTAGGACATTTCGTTCGAGAGTTCGTTTCAACGTGTCTGGCTGTATGTATAATAATATGTGTCCACCCGATAACTCTCGAACGAAAGGTCCTACTTTTACAAAATTTGATGAAGATGTTGGAAGTCTCAAACCGTTGGACAAGTTCATTAGTCAGACACGTCCGATGCCCGAAACATGGTTTTTGGGGCATATTTCGTGAAAAAAAATATTTTTTTGCCAAAATTTCCACTTATTTAAAAATTTTTGCAAAATTTTTTTACACCATTAAAAAGAGGAGAAAAAATCACATAAAAAAGGTCTTTAAACTGTTATTCTATATCAAATAGTTTCCGAGAAAAATTAATTTTTCTAAACGGAAATTCGCTATGTTATGCAGGATGCTGCAACAGAGGTATTGAAAAATTATAATTTTAATTAGTATTACGCCAGTACTACGTTTAGACAGTTAAGTATTGATATCCTAGCGTTTTCACAGTGTCATTGTGTTAAACGGCCGATCCAAGCTAGTGCCCAGTATGGGGTTCAGTGCTCCACCTTTGTACTTTAAATTATCTATCTCCTAAACGAATAGAGATCCCATTTTGAAACTTGGTATAGTTTTTCAATATTTAAATGAGATGACTTTTCAGGTACGGCAATAATCAGCAGTATTGTTCGCAGCATGTTACCTACTTATCTATATGAATGCAAAAAGAAACCGTCGCTTGTAAAACAGGTAACAAATTTAAATACAATTGGAGTGAACATAGGGTGGTATTTGTTGTAAGCAATAAAATAATTTAACATCTTGAAAGTTTATGGTCACTAATAACACCCTCTCGAAAAGTCATCCCAAAAATCGTTGGAAAAGGTATACGTATTATCTATAAACCACAAGCTACATTTTGTGATAAAAATAATTTTTAAAAAAGTGGTCGAACTTACATAAATTTTGATCTGAAATATTTACTTCCGGTTTTGTACACGAAAAACAATTCAATTTAAAATTTGATTCGGTAGTTAAAAAGAGTTGTGAATTTCCTGTATAAAACGTTATATACAAATAAAAACATAGCATTGATTAATACCACCAACAGCTTTCGAAAAAACCTTGTCTAATATTTTGTCAATTTTTTAAAACCCCGTAATTTGAGAACTAGGCCTCGTAAAAAAAAAAAATATTGCGTATTTACATTCAGGGCAAACAGAAGTATAATTAATCCAATTATGAACCAATTTCGGAATCTGACATTATTTTCGTTGTCCGCTTCACGTGAAATGCCCCAGAAACGAACGGGATAAAATAGTGTATTACTTACCAAGGCCCGTAAATGCTATTTTTTGGCTTTTTGAGTGCTCAATCGCCTCAAAATGAGGTGACTTTCGGAGATTTTCTGTTAAAAAGAAATGTTACATCAAATGTTTTGAAGCTTTGGATATGTATATAATCATTGGTGCGTCTGTTAGGGATAGTGAATGCTGAACGACTTAACTAATCGAAATCGTCCTGTTCACATAATATATTTGTTTTGTTGAGACGTTTAAAAAGAAAATAAATAAAATAAAAAACTTACATTCACAATGTATATTGTGAATATAAGTTCACTATCGCGCCGCTTACTGAAATGGGCCACCTAGTATTTATATATAAATATAACTGCAGTAGGTAGTATTTGTAAGAATTTTTTTGATTCATGCCCTATCTCCCAGAGCTCAAAAGAAAAAAAAAAACTTTTTTTTACTACTGCAATAGGTATTTACTGCAGACAGAGTACTTGAAGTGAATAAAAATATCCATTAAACTAGAATATTTTTTCCGTACCTTGAACCAAGATTTTGAAAAAATGTTGAAATCTAACAAAATTGTAAAAATAAGAGAATCCTCCTAGTTCATAGTATGACAAAAAATGTAGGTACGAAACATGCTCGAAAAAGTTTTAAGTCTATCCGATAATTTGTATTTGTGTTAAGTAAAACTGCAGCAAATTTAAAAAATGTATGATATTTAGAATTTAAGTTATTGATTCCGCTATAAAGCAAAATTTTCCAATCATCCGATTTATATCCATGTCAAAAAATTTAGTAACATGTTTTCGACGCTCTCACCATCCTTACACTTTTGTAAATGTTTTTTAAAAAATGCTAGAGCAACAAGATTTTTCTTTATCTAAGTATATCAGCACTCCCCTCGTTACTATTATTGTATAATAGCCGTACCCGCGACGTCGTTCGCGCAAAGCATTGTTATAAACTCAATGAGAAGTATGTAAGTGTAATAATTATACAGAACTTGCAAAGAATAATAATTTTTGGGTAATGCATGCACATGTTCAAAATGGTTTTTCTATTTTCCCGTGGGAATGAGGAATTTTCCCGGAGTAAAATGTATCTTAAATGTTGACTCAAGTAATAGGTTATCACCACACCACATTTCATAAAAATCCGTTCAAATTTTTTGCGTAATACGTGCACATGCACAAAATGGTTTTTCTATTTTCCCGTGGGAAGGAGGCATTTTCCCGGAGTAAAAAGTATCTTAAATGTTGCCCTAGGTAATAAGTTATCAGCACACCAAATTTCATTAAAATTCGTCCAATAGTTTTTGGCTAATGTGTGCACATGCTCAAAATGGTTTTTCCATTTTCCCATGGGAATGAGAAATTTTCCCGGAGTAAGTATTTTAGATGTTGACCCAGGTAATAAGTTATCATCACACCAAAATTCATTAAAATCCGTCCAATAGTTTTTGTGTGATTCGTGAACAGACAGACAGACAAAAATTCTAAAAATCGCTGTTTTGGTATCTACATCGATAACTATTTACAGTAACATGTATATTATATGTATTTAGCAGTTTAACTAATATTATTGACCTATATCAGTTTGTCTTCACTTCCAAATGTAGAGGAAACTTTATGTTCCATTACTGTAAGCATATGAATATTTATTTAATGTTTCTTTTTTGAAAGCACTTAAAAGATTATAAAGGAAATTTTTCGTTTTCCAATAAATTATAATTTGTAAAAGGAAAACATATGGTGCTCATTTTAATTGTCACATTCAGTTTAAGGGATTAGGATGCATTGATCAATCTAAAAAGCTTATGAATTTCTGGCATTAATTATGTTAAAAAAATTATTAATTTTTTTGACAGATAAAAACTACTGTTTTTATGAAAACATGCTTGAAATTTGAAATTAGTTTATCGATTACGTTCGACGATATCATGTACGCCGTTTTAAAAAAGAGGGTTTGGAGAAAAACGTGTTTGTTATTTTTTAAATGAAATAAAAATTTTCATATCCGGTCATTAATTTGCAACTAATTTGTCTATTGTAGAAATAATGGGCTTTTTTCTTCTTTATAGTAAAAATAAAGCATTTTCACAGCCTCAAAGCAGAACATCAAGCGCGAGTACGACATTGTTCCAGAACGCAAATGGGTATTGCAGAAAAACGTGTAGAATGAACGTTTTTTACCGGCTATAAACGAAAATTTTGTTTGTACCTTGTTATCGAATGTATAATCTTGTTATTGAAAATGAGAAAATTGCTTACTTATTCATCTATATAGTGCCCAAACCACAGAAAGTTTTTCGTCTTAGCATTAACCGTCGCAGAAAGATAAAAAAACTGGGAATTTTTCCGTCGCTTAGATCAGTCTTCTCTCACATATTTATGTAAGAATACTTATTTTCTTAGTACATAGAGTAGTCCGCTTTTCCTGCTATAACTTTTGAAATTTTTCAAATAAATGTATTAAATTTTTTGGTACATATCTTGAAGGTTTAAACTATTCATTAAAGTTAAAGATATTTACTGTTTCGTAACCCCTTAACTAATAAATTATTCTTCAATATCTACCACGTAAAAATTTAGTTATTTTAAAAGTGAACAAAAAATTTTGACGTGATAACTGAAATATTACCAACATCCCTCTATGATCATCAGAAATTAATTTATATTTGAAAGTAAAGTAACTTTACTGCTTACTACGTAATGTTCATTTTGATTTTCAATTAAATTTAGAAAAAATAGGGAAAAATATCAAAATTAAAAATAGATACTAATGGAGTTTATTACTTAATCTTTCTTTTTCATTTAAAATTGAGAAGTAAAGCATTAAGTAGGTACATATACTATAAATATAAAAATCTTGAAAAAATCTCCAAATAATTAAATTTCGGTTAAAGTATATTTTTATTTTATTTTATTTTATTTTTTTTTTTTTTTTTTGCTAACACTATGCATTTTTTTAAAAATTTACACTTAATTGAAACACAATTTAAATAGTAATAAATGTAAACACAAAATGTTAGAAGCAATAAAAAGTTTATAATGTCCATTTTCTGCGCTTATATTTAAACACACATTTCAAATATATATTTTTAACTTACCATATTTATTTTAAAACAAAAATACCGGAGATATACTATTACAATTTTTCAGTTGTGCAGCTGAAAATAAAATTCTCGGCTGTAATGTAATCGTTCTCAGTTGCACTATATATATGCAGCTAATTCGATGTTCTTTGTTTATTTGTTTAAAAAGTGCATAGCGCAATATTAAAGTGGCGTTTATTTGTGGTATTTTCAAAATCTTCAATGATTAATTCCTTAACTCTAAGAATTTAATATTGTCTGAATTAAACTCTATTCTGTAACTGTAAAATGACTTTTCAAATGTGACAATTCTTTGTGTACTGTACCTAATTAATTTTTTCTAGACCCTGACTAACATTGTGTTAAAAAGGTACCAGTAAACTATATCATCCACAAATACTATACAGAAGAACTTCCCTGTTAGGCCCGATTTACATTATCACTCCACTCTCACTCCAATATCATTACGCTCCCGATTCGATATAATCTTGTTGTGTTCACATTACAGTGCTGATATCATGCTGGTACCCATTCGTTCTCTATTCACATTATAATGCCACTCTGGGTACACTCCCAGTTCGGTCTGAGTTCGATACAAATATCTTTTCATAACAACTGAATGCAAACGGAGTGGAGTGGAATCAAAAAAGTGTTTACACTATAAGTACAAGCCATAACAAGTCTGATATCGCTCCAATAAAATATAAAGCGGGTTCTACACGATGCTACGAACGTTCCTTCCAACATTCGATCGAACGTTTGAGGCAATTAAGTTCGATAGTTGGTGCGACGAATGTATCTGCTACACGGTGAGTCGAATGTTTGATCCAATACGAATGATGATGTGTTGGTACTCAGTCGACAACGCTGTTATCTGTCTGATGTTATCTCTAATGTTATACACTGATGTTGTCTCTCTTGTATAATGTGTTGGGACAAACGTGACGAAGATGTTATCTGTCTGATGTTATCTCTAATGTTATACACTGATGTTGTCTCTCTTCACATGAACGAGTCGTGCGCAACCAACGAACACAACCAACATTGACCTTCAAACGTTCGAAGCATCCCTTTGACTCGGTGCAAGAATACCGACATCGAACGGGACACGACCAAATGCGAATGTTTGACGCTCGACATTGGACACTCGTAGGTTCGAACAACGGCTACACGATGCTATGAACCATCCAACGTCGAATGTTGGAAGGTGTTCGTAGCATCGTGTAGCAGCGGCATTATCTGAGTGGTATTGATATTGGAGTGGCATTGAAACGGGAGCGAACCGCGACTGATATCGGACCGATATCAGAGCGATGATGTGAATACACTCATTGTTTATTGTATAAGAATATTTTATCGAACCTGGAGCGGAGTGATATCGGAGTGAGAACAGAGCGTTAATGTAAATCGGACCTTATTCTCTTGATAATTTTGATTAAAGCTAGCCCTCCTCGAAGCCGGGATTCTGATCTACAGTTTCCATATATCACAGTAATTATTTATCAACACATTGGCGGTGTTAATAATTTTATACTACCCAAAATATAAATTTTTTTGTAATATAATACGGAACTTCTATAATACTAGCCATATACCCATCCGATGAGATTTACTATCGGCAGCATCTCAAGATGTCAGTCAGTGTAGAATATTTATTAAATAAGATATTATTTATTTTAATAGCCATAGTAACATAATTTTATATAATATCTCTAACTTCAAAAATGATGAATTTTCATACAAATTTTCATCCCCTATTGGACCCACTTACGGGACGAATTTTTAAAAATCCTTTCTTAGGGCTTACCTACGTTATATAAGGAACATCTGTACAAAATTTCATGCTTTTAAACCCAACGGTTTAGGGTGTGCGTTGTCTGTCAGTCAGTCAGTGTTAGAGATTTATTAAGTAGATGTACTAACTTACCGTATATTAACATGCAGTAAAGAAGGAATATGCTTGGGAATATGCATGTAATTTTTTTAGTACCTAAAGGTGCATTTTCATGCTGTCGCTAATCGCTGATTTTTAGCGACAAATGCGGTCACGTGATGAAAATTTAATATGCGCGCCATTGAGAATAAATGTAGCGATAAATTTCAGCGTTTAGCGTCAAATTTTAGCGACAAATGTATCAAAAGTCGATGTATCAATATAACCTACAGATATATAAATGACACTTGTTTCTAAACATTCAGCTTTTAAGTAACAAATACAGAGATTTGACTAAAGTAATAAATAAATACTGTTTTTGTAAATATATTAACAAAGAAAACCATGTCTAGTCTGTATGATTATCAAATGTGGATTTATCAGTGTCAAAAAATTATCCGGCAAGCGCAAATTAATAGGATTCGACGAAGTAGGGTTATATTCACGCTTTTAGTTAATCATATTGCTATTGTGAATAAAAAAAACAGTATAAAAAAGAGATTTTGGGTTCATCCACTTACAAATTGCGACAAGAACATGGATTTTTTGAAGCTGTATTCCCGGCACTTTCTTCATACTCTGACAAATTCGAAAATTATATTCATATGTCGGCAACTTAGTTTGAAGAATTACTATGTTTAATTGTGTACCACACAATTAAACAAGCCCTTAATAAAGCCATTTGCCCCATAAATTTACTAAAATGAGCGTTAGATATGGTACGCATGTTGTTTATATGCATTGTACTGTGACAGAATACGTGGAATAAGATTGTTGTAGGTTGTCTAAAGATAAAAATGTATCAATAAAAGAAAGGAAACATTAACGAATCTAAAAAAAAAAAAGTAGCAGAAGGGTAAAGGAGGTTTTTAAAATCCGTTACCTAACTAGATTAGTGTTGATTCGATTGTTTAAATAACATTGACGCTGGTCGCTGATATATTGGCGAAAAAGCTAAACAAAATTTAGCTTTATCGCTACATTTATTCTCAATGGCGCGCATATTAAATTTTCATCACGTGACCGCATTTGTCGCTAAAAATCAGCGACTAGCGACAGCATGAAAATGCACCTTAATCGTTAACAGAAACAAGCATTACGTTTAAAAAGATAATGATATAAAATTGATTAGTTTATCATTAAAAAGAAAATTTAAAACGTCGCTCAGCGTTGTGTACAGGTAGCATTGTTATGTAATCGTACAGTTGAATTATAATAACTTAAGTATGCAAATTGTAATATCGCCTTCCTAGTATGAAAGTGAGATATCTGGGAAATGTTAGTTTTGAGATAACTACATTTTAAATCTTAATAATACATTAGTTTAAATGGTAACCTTGAGATTTAAAGCAATGCACTTCAAAAACTATATACCCTACGAACTTGTGAAATATGTTATTAGATAACTAATTGACTTATCTATTACGTGGTTCTAAAAATGAAAATCGGAAAATTCCCAGATATTCCACTTTAATTCTAGGAAGGCGATATGCATCTGCCAGTGAACGATGGTGAAGGAAATTAATAATGGTTACTTACATAATTTACCTCTTTCACTAAAATCATAATCAAAAACATTTTCTGTTTTTACAAAAAATTATAAATTGGAAGGTTGTTTATTATCGCTATTAAATTTTTTAGGTATCAATAGACTATATAAAAAAAATATTTAAAATTTATTTGAATAAGGTAACCTACTCGTGTACTGACAGAGGGTTGACTAGAGATGTGACTGCTCAGATGATCACTGTTACTTAGAACACTGTGATTTGCACTGAGCAGAGAACATACTGCTCTGCTCTTTAACTTAACTGCTCTTTTGGAATTATTCTTTTAAACTTTTTTTTTTAAAATATTTATTTGAATTGTGGTAAGTGTTATACCTCCTACTGTAATCGTTGCTATTACAACACTTTTATTTGTAATTATCCATTCTGTTCTTGTCTTTTTGTCCACCAACAATTTTTTTTACGTATTCTTATATATTTTCAGTTATGGTATTCGAGTTTAGTGTATGAATATCCCTAATTCAATTCTTAGAATTGAGAACTGTAACTTGATTTTATAAATTTTTATATATATATATATATATATATATATATATATATATATATATATATATATATATATATATATATATATATATATATATATATATGTATATATGTATATAAAGGACAAACTGTGATTATATCACTATTATGATCACTGCTACTACAAACTGCTCTTTAACTTAACTGCTCTCGGCGATCACTGCTCAGTAAAAATCGCTACTAAGTCCACCTCTAGGGTTGACAGTATTGATATTGTTATGCAATATTCTTTATACATTAACTTTTGAAAATACAGTAGCTTTTTAGTAGTTACAGTGCACACATACAAATACACAGAGAAAGAGAGAGAGAATTACACACAGCATACAATGTTCATAATATGTATAACAATTATGGCTCAACTTGCTC
The DNA here is from genome assembly GCA_035578155.1 of Brachynemurus nebulosus. Lineage (NCBI taxonomy): Eukaryota > Metazoa > Arthropoda > Insecta > Neuroptera > Myrmeleontidae > Brachynemurus > Brachynemurus nebulosus. The sequence goes on along the minus strand of JAPWDM010000018.1, from coordinate 6,963,446 downwards.
AACTTAAAGAACATTGATCAACACGTGCAACACACCAATCATTGTAGTTTATTACACATGTGTGCGCTTTAATAAAATTTTATTTATTGTACAGTAAAACTGGGTTCAGATTAAAGTTATTGTATCACACACTAAAACAGTTCTAATTATTAGTAATTGCTAGAAACACGTATACTAATGTAGAATTACGTTGAAGCACATTGAAACAATACCCAAACGTAATTGTATGCTTAAACGTAAAAGTAAATGTAGGGTAAAATCCCCTATACCTGAACGCGTTCAATACTTGAACAGTTTTGATATTTTATATATTAATGAAGTTATTTGGGAAAAAAACCGATAAATATTAAAAATGTTCGAGTATTGAACGCGTTCCGCTATTGGGGCTTTTACGTTATCTTATAAACTTTTTTGTCTCCTGATTTAAAAGTTGTTACCAGTTTAAGAACAAGTACCACATTTCAGTCAAGTTCAATTATTTGCGTATGCAACGATTTCGAGAGTTAAAATTTTTTTGGAATTTTGATAAACATATTATCAATGCCAGTTCGTCATATATTAATTTTTCACTCCTCGCTGATATTCGTCTCTTAATTACTTTAGGAGGAAAGTCAAGTCATACTTAACATATCCCCTTTTATTTCTAAATTGTAAGTTTAATAGCAAGTTAAAAGACAACAAGATAATAGTTAGATTAGGAGTAACTTACGAGTCAGTTTAGTGGTAAGAAAATATAATTACCTACTTTTAATTCCCAAAAATTCCATTGATTTATATGGACTCAAACATATGGGTTCAGTCGATTTTAGATCCGCAATCCTCTAAATTTTATTAAAATTTTATTTCCTGGCACCTTCACCATGGTCTATTATGAAAAAAAATATACTCCTATATTAATTATGTCGTTTAAATGTTTAACACTCATTGTATACATTTAGATTCTAAGTCAGTTCAGTTAATGTTGAATACGCTTATGGGGATTTACTCCAACTTTCAGATGTAATTATATTGGTTGCGTACTACTCTCTACTAGTGCTAAAAACTTGAAATTTGGTATGATCGTAGGTTTTGACCTAAAATATTTTTTTAAAAATTTTTGATTGAAATATTTGTCATTATTCGTCTCTTTTTATGCAATTTTCTAAAAAAGAAAATAAAGAAATATTAATAGATTTGAGCGTTACTTTATGGTATTCCATATTTGTTTATTATTTACAAAATAAAGAAATCTGTACACAGGATATAATATTTTGAAAAAAAAAATATTTTAAAGACTTTTAAAAAAAATTAAAGTTTTTTAAATTTTCAAAACGTTAACACTGTCTCAATCAAACTCAATTAAAATGTTGAATTCTTCACCGATATTATTGTTTTTATTACAAATTCACAGATACATCATGTTTTAATTGTAAAATATATCAAGTCCATACCAAGAATAAAATTTAGAATTAATTAAGTTTAGAGTTAGAAGATGTTTTCAGCGTTAACTGTCGGGTCCACGGAGCCGATTTTTTATTTGAGATGACCGATTCACAAATTTTTAAACAAATTTAAACCGATTCTATATTAATATACTTACGTATGATTCGTTTTTTATTTGTACGTTGACAGAACAAGTTTAACTGTACATAAGATACAATAATTTATTAATCAGAACCAATATTAGTTGCAATTACTAATTGCAAATTGTACAATATGTACATATATTATTGTTATACTATTCTACTAGACCAGAGATTGCAATAATAAACTAAACAATCACATGGCAAATATGTCTATATAAATTTACTGTTCAGGAATAACAGAGTTAGCCCACTGTTTTGTTTTGCTTTTGTGCTGTCACTCCATGTTTGTTATGAACACAAAACGTTTTTTATTTCGAAAGATAAAAAATACGTGGTGTGTGGTTTTTGGTCATTGCATTTTTTTTGCAACAAATCAGCTACTGATTACTTTACAGTACTAATATAGTTGAATAAGGCTGGTCGTCCATTGCTTGCGGACAACTGCGATATTTGATTCAGACGATTACGCACGTTTGTCGTTCGTCCGAAATGATATGCCTACTGTCCGTCCACTAGCCCAATATTCATCAGTATTTTTCTTTTTAATTTTTTTTTCTCAAGCTATAGATGCTATAAAAATACGTAAAAAACAATTTATGGCACGTAATATGCAAAGGTACACAGTCATAACTGTAATTTACCTTCAGTTTCATTTCAATAAAAATAAAAATCTCATGGAACGGACTTCTTCGCGCGAAAAAATCCGAACAAAATTGAATCTATTCGCACGTCGCCATTATACGCACAGAACGGGCGAACGAGACGCTTTCAATGGACGAGGATGTATAGCTTCACAGCTGTTTGGATCGTTCGTCCGTTTTCATGCGTATTCGTCCGAATTAAATATCGCACGTTTTCGCATTCAAACGACGACCAGCCTAAACAATAGGTACATAGAAACAAATAGATGCGGGTACAGCAAGGCTCAAATAGAGTGAATGCGGGGGAGATGCCGCTCATTTTGAAAACACTTGATAATTCCTAAAGTATGCATTTAATTGATTTGCAATTTGGTACACAATAAATGTAAACATTGTTCTTTAAAATTATTTATAAATAATTTTAAATTTTGAGCCATAAAGGATTCATAATGAACATTTTTGTAGAGCCTGCAAAGTGGCGTCTCTCCCACACCTTTGGGAGAGATGCCGCATCAAAGAAGGAGAGTCGCCGCATAGTACATATTAAAAATTTTGCATTTTCACACATCTCCATACATGATGCATGCCATATGTAACCATTTTTGGCACTTTATACGTCTTAACCCGTCAACTTTTTTTTTGTTTCTGAGTACTTTTCAAAACACTCAATACACAGGCAATCATCATTATTTTCGTTATCTTCACTAATATGAGAGCTCTTCCTGATCCATTAATGGATCTTTTGTATTCAGCCCAAAAATAAAATTGCGTAATTAAGATATAAGTCTATGTTTTTAATATGTAATATAATGCGGCATCTATACCACCTTTAAATGCGGCATCTCTCCTTTTTGTTGGGATAGATGCCGCATGTTGCTATAGCAAGCATAGTGCGGAATTCTATTAACTTAAAATTTTATACAGTACTTTTAAAATATACCTAAATTAATAACAAAACTCATTTTCATTAAAACAATGAAATATACATTCTTAAATTCTAATGAATTAAATGCTTGATAAAATATTATGTTAAAAAACTTACTTTTTAATTATAAAAAGTTGGATAATTACTAAGCTGATGGACTAATCATAAATGTTACCATATACAGCTTAAATTAGTAACTTATTTTAAACATATAATCCATCAATAGCGCTATCTATCAATCAACGGACGAACTATGGCTACTGCGGCATCTCTCCCGCACTTACCCTAAATGATAGTTGTCAGTTATATTGTGATTTGGTCTGCCAAACTTTTCGACTGTCGGCTCCTTAATCGTACCACCTTAATGTTTATAAAACTTACATGTATTTTTCCGTGATGGTAGCACTGATAGCAAGTGCTGCCAATGCAACAAACATCAGTTTGGAACTGATGTGGCCCTGTAATGTAATGAAATTTTTGATATTCAAATGGTATTTTTCTATAATCTATACGTAAGGAGTTTGTGTTATTACTGTGTGTATTCATATCATGTTTTATTCATTCAAAAATTCACTTACTTGCATACTTTTAGAGTAAATAAATTTCTTGTTTTGTCTGAAGTACTTGCTTAGGCACTGGTCCACCGACTGATAGATCGAGAGTTCGAATCTCACGGTCGGATATGCTCGTGAAGGTTTTCTGCCTTCCCTTTACAAATCCAGATAAATATCGGCATAGTTTCTTAAAAAGACGGCTGTAGACGTATACCTATCAAATCCTAACCTTCACTCTACTTCCTTTGTCCTCCACTCACATCATAATGAATTGTAATATGTAATGAAATAAATAAAGCTAGGAAAATAATGATGTGGGTGGCGTATGTTATAGACTGTTATCTGAAAAACGGACGTTAAACCCCATTATTATTACTGTTAGCTGACTAAGTTTCAAATGAAAAATGTCTCAGTTGCCTAATTTGTACCGATGTGGAATAATTTGGGAAAAAATAAACAAAAACAAAAGAAAAATTACTATTGCGGGCTAAAATTGTTTTTTGTATAGAATATTTTTAAGATACAATTTTTAAATCCGGCCAAAGGTCATCGCCCGAAATGAACTGGACTTTAAGGACGCCGAGAGTCTAAAAAGTTTGGGAATTTCTGCAGCATACACATTTTTTGTCGTAGATGTACACGAGTTTCGACGCTATAGAACAAAGAAATTTCTTATGTAAATATTAATTTTGATTTAATTGAAAAAATATTTATTTATTGAATTTTCATAAATTAATTAATTTGCTAATTTTAAACATAATAGATTGATGAATACATATAATGCATTTTTTTTTTTTAAACAAAACCAGAAAATGGACATGCAGTGGTGCCTGACGCTTGTTGTCTGAGATGGTTTGTAAATTGCAAATTGTTCAGTTTGCATTATTAAATATACAAAACATAGTCAATTAGCGAGTCAATTAATTCCAGTAGACATTACAATAAATATTTAATTATGCACATATAAATACAGATATTATAATTATGTATTTATTAAATTAAAGATAGGAAGTTGGATTCTAAAGATGGATTTGTTTAGCTTTCTTGTTTATATGTAAATATTTGTAAAAGATCATACCGTTTTATGAGTGCTTTGTTTGATTGTTTGAAATAGAATCAAACGACGCCAACATGGTAGCTAAGATGAAAGTAAATATTTGCAGCTTAAAAAAAATAATTAGCTTTTATTCTTACCTAATGGTAATGATAATTCGATGCTGTATAGGCTATGTGTAGTAAATTCACACAACTTGTATTTGGGTCTCGTTACCAAAAACAGCTATGAATAGTCCCAGTGAACAATGCCTAGCAATTTAACAAGAAGAACTGCGAGTTAGCATATAGGAAGTTGCCAGTTTTTCGAATTAAAGTGTTTTTACGTAACAAAGAGTTGTAGAAAATACAAAATTTATTCAAAGAAATATAAAACTCGAATGTATTACTCTAATAAGTATAAAGGTCTTGAAGTGATAATTCCCGATTTTGATGAAACTTGATAAGTGTGTAGAACAAAGAAAAATAATAGACACGTATTTTTCTTTATCGGCCAAAAACGCCATTTAAGGGGTGAAATCCACCCCCAAAGTTGGGGTAAAAATTCAATTTTGTTAAATTACTCGAAAACATAACAGATAGAAAAAAAGTTTAAATTGAGACAACCCTTCATTTTTAAAGATCTTTCTACTGATGTACTCAAATCCAGGGTCGGACCTATTGGAGGGGCCTTGACTATAAAATTGAGGGTCAGTTTTGAAATAGGGTGAATATGGTTCGACCAATCAAAATACTAATATCAAATATGAAAACTACATCAAAAATACTAGTCTACCTGTTTTTGCTAAAAGCCGTTACGTTAAAGCTAAGAACTCAAATCTTAATCTAAAATTTTAAATGAGCAGTCAATATTTTACTTATAATATCTTTAAAAATAACTTTTTAAATAGTTTTTATTTATTGTATTTATACTCTCCAATTTTTAGTACAACCTAGTTTCGATTTTCCCGCATTGGTGAAAAGTATAAATTATTCTTCTGAAATTAATGATCCAACATTGTTATAGACTAGTAAAATAGTACTCTAAAGAAAATTTAATATTACACGATCACTATTAAAGATATAAAAGGCTTCATTGTAAAAATATTACTCGCAAATCTGTGAAATAATGGTGATCCGAACGGAATACACCAATGCTGGAAAATCGGAAGTAGGTTGTACTAAAAATTGGGTATAGTAAATATTTAATTTTTTCTGAAGACCCATTAAGAACTACGACCCTGGATTTATATATGTTAATATCCCTATATATTTTTCTGAGCTCTAAAACAATTATATACTACGTCAATTTAAATTTTGCCTCTACCAATTTTTGTTTAAATATAAATTGTAGGGTATAAATACAATAAATAAATAAAAACGGTTTAAAAAGTTATTTTTAAAGATATTATAAGTAAAATATTGACTGCACATGTAAGATTTTAGATTAAGATTTGAGATTAGAGCTTTAACGTAACGGCTTTTAGCAAAAACAGGTAAACTAGTATTTTTTATGTAGTTATCATATTTGATATTAGTATTTTGATTGGTCGAACCGTATTCACCCTATTTCAAAACTGACCCTCAGTTTTATAGTCAAGACCCCTCCAATACAGTACATCAGTAGAAAGATCTTTAAAAATGAATGGTTGTGTCAATTTAAACTTTTTTCTATCTGTTACAGTTTTCGAGTAATTTGACAAAATTAAATTTTTACCCCAACTTTGGGGGTGGATTTCACCCCTTAAACGACGTTTTTGGTCGATAAAGAAAAATACGTGTCTGTTATTTTTCTTTGTTCTACACACCTACCAAGTTTCATCAAAATCGGGAATTATCACTTCAAGATCTTTACTTGTAAGACAGTTTAATGAATAGAATATCTATATGCTACTAATAACTACCAAACTAGTAACTACCAATTAAAACTTTTATTTCATTTTCATCGTGTTTTCCTGCCAAAAAATATTTTGTGCTAATTTTTTTGTTAAAAAAATTTATTACAAAAATTTTTTTCATAGTAAGAGTAAAAAACTATTCTTATGAGACATAATATTATGAGTTGAATTGTCACTATATAAAGAAATCTGTATGTTAGAAAAATTCTTGTTTGCTCCAATTGAAAGAGCGCAATAATTATTTAGCAAAAATTACATAGACGAAAAAACTGCGCGCACTATTGTTGATAAATACTACAGGGAACATTTTCAGTTCGAATCCGTCTCCTCGTGGGATTTACTTGATCGAATTGTTCGTGTCTGATGATCTAAAATTGATGATTTCATTTCCAAAACTGGAGTAACATCTGAATTACTTATAATGTTACGTTTTTTGTATAGGTATATTTGTAGTTCAATGAAATATTCAATTCTAGTTGTATTCATAGTTATTTTTTTTATTGCATCATTAAATTTACATAATTCATACTAATTTCATCAAATTACTTGCAGTAACAAGTGATGAATTGAATGTTAAATTGTGTAACCATTTGTTACGATGATGTCACAAATGAAAAGTAACGTGAAAGAAAAAGCCTGAGAAAGAAACTGTTAGACAATTGTTTTGTATAAAAATGTACATATATTGGAAATGTTAGTCATATTTTGGGGTCCATATTTAAACACAAACCTTAACCCTCCTTTCACATTATACGGTTTTTGCCATACGGCAAAAAACCGTACGGTCACATTTTTTTAGTGGAGTGAAGAAGAGCATTGGACCTTTCACATTACACGGTCACGGCAAAATGCCGTTGCCGTGCCGTGTAGCAGCCGTCTCTTGCCACTGAACTGGACGGCTGCCGTACGGCGTTTTTAACTCAGTAGTGTATGTAATTAAATTGATGCTTTCACATTTGACGGTTTTTTAACGTACGGCAGTAACATTATTTTGTTGAATTTTATGTTAATTATTAATTTTATTTGTAAAATGGATGAAACTAATGTTGAATGTGGTAACAAGCATTTTAATAGATTGTATGTAATTTCCAAAGTGTGTGTTTTTACGTTAAGTTCGCCGAGAAATTAATCAAAGGAGCTTGTAAACGTCCGAAAATAGTTGAAAAATTTATTTTCGTCATTTTTCAGGTTTTCAAAGAGTGTGATAATAAATAATCCTACTTTCTAATTATTCTGATTTATATAATTAACGTTAATCACACTTGTTACTTGTGTAATGTTGCAAATTAAATGAAGATATTCAGTTTACAACGGCAAAAAACCGTGCAATGTGAAAGCAATAATATTACGGCAAAAAGCCATAGGGTTTTTTCCCGTACGGCGAAAACCGTACAATGTGAAAGGAGCGTAAAGGAAACACATCGTATAAATTTTTTTTTTGACTCTTTTTTTTAATGCTTTTGTAGAAGATTTACTATAGAATACGAAAAATTTAACGAAAAGTTGTGAGTTGAATCGATCATATCGGCGTTAACACATGCATATACCTTCCGGGTATACCAACCGGGCATTCTGTGTTTCATCAGTTTCGTTTTACCTGTGTTTGGTGAAGAGTAGGAAAAACCAGTGTCTTCTGGTAAAGAGCAAATTTTTTTTCTTTTAAAAAAGCTTTTAAGCGTCTTTTCTGAAAACTCAAAATTTTGCGCATCGGGCAAAATGTAACCTGAAAATTTCTTTAACTATTTGGCTATAACATAAACTTCTCTAATGTTTAATATTTTGCTTTTGAAAATAATTATTAAAAATTTTTAAACAAAAAAGTTGTATTTTTTTATTCAAGTACTCATTTTTGCAGTCTTGTTTTTACATGAACTAACAAAATCATTTTGAAATTTCTTTTTTAGATTATTTTTGAAACTTGAGTGTTGCTCGGCGAAAATAGCAGTCAAGTTTAAGTAGTTGCTGTGCCGGCATTTTAAAAATTTTCGCCAAAACATTTTTTTCCTTGTAGCTTAAATTGTCAATAATACAATGTGGGTATTATGTAAGTAATTTGTTATTTCTATAAGAAATTAGGGATGTTGGCATTATATCGATATATCGAATATTCGATATATTTTTTTGTAAAGTATCGATATTTTCAACCGATATTTTTGAATCCGATATATCGATAGTTCGATATTGAAATGTCAGTATCGACATCGATATATCTTCCAAGAATAAATCAACTTTGTAACAATTTACTTAATCGGCTATGACTGAAAGTATGTATCATATAAGTATAATAAGTATGATGTCATTTAAGCTTCCTTTGGTTGTGAACAATGATTCCCGATAATCGTAGAAAATTGATGAGGTTGATAGGGGAACGCATAAGAAAGAAAAAAGTCCCTAAAAACTGTCCCAGAAAAATACTAGTTTAATTAATTTTTGGCTATTTTCTCACTGATAAACGTAATTACAAGGAGTAGGTATAATTTATTTTAATTGTGCCTCAAAAATTACAATATATCGAAATATCGATATCTTTTTCCGATATATTACTCTGCGATATTGATATATTTGAAAATTACCGATATAATATATTATATCGATATTTTTAAAAAATATCATCATCCCTATAAGAAATTCGAGAAAAAACCACGTTTATACAAAATTCCCCCTTAATTAAACTTACTTTCTTAAAACAAAAAAAACAAAAAAATTAACTATGGCGCCATTATATCCTATCTGTGTTCAATGATGCAATTCAAATGCAAACAGATCACTGTATACGTATATTTATCATTAAAAACGTAAGTAAAAAGAGCAAATATCACTCTAACATGTGAAATTTCAAATATCTATAATTTGTTAAATTTATAGTTCATAACTGTCATCATTTGTATGCACCTTTCATCATTTTATTTTTGTAATATTATTAGTTCATAAACCTTATAATCATCGGTAAAACATTTCCAATAATAATTTTAATAGTAATATTATAAATAAATACAGTATGTACAAATAGATTGCCATGCTCAGTTAAAAAGACATACTTTGAATGTTTATGACGATAAAGAAGAATTGAGAATTCTGTAAAAACCCATCCATTAGGATTTTAAAGAAAAATTTCGCAACCCTTGTAATTTCGCCATGTCTGTCTCTCTATCTATGTGTTACACCTCCATTATTCCTACGTTTCTGGGCCTATGAGCAGTCCTGACAAAAGGGTGAGATAGCCGGAGTTGCTACCTTGAAGCCAAGGGCTGGAAAAGGAGGCCCGTAGTAATCGGTAGGGGCCCGAGATAAAGTAAAATTTTTTTTTGCTTGTCACTTATTTTTGCACATGATGAACCTTTGAAAAATTTTGATTCAGCAAGGGCTTTGAGAACTGAAAAAATTTGGGAACCATTGCTTTTACATTTACCACTTATGGTCTAAAAGTTGAATATAGTTAAAAACTTTATAAGGTACATGGGTTATAATTATGAAAATAGTTTTTATATATTCTTAGGATATACGCAGGAAATTGTTGGGAAACAGTTTGCTAGTGGCGAAAGTGCTGACAGAAAGCGAGAAAGTGGCGTGGAAAATTTTGAAATAAAAATTCATAATATACATGCGGCCCTGATTGATTGAATATTTATATATTAAAAAAAAAACATCTACAAAATGGCAGACAAAAAAACCATGGCTAAAACCGCGAAAAATGGTTATCGACAGCACGTGAGTGTTTGTTGAAAACGTTCGAGCAACCACGTGCTGTTAATATCCAAATTTAACTATATTTAAGCGGCCGTTCCTGCTTTAAGCCACGGGTTTGCGTTGGCAGACAAGACGATTTGAACTTGACCATACAAAAGGATTCTTTTACAATAGAAATCAGCCTTCTTTTACAATAGAAGTAGCCAGCACTCAGGCCAGACGCACATAGAGCTGTGCAGGGCAAGGCAGAGCGGAACAGAGCAGGGCAGGGCAGGGCAGAACAAGAAAGCACGAGAAATAAACTATGTGGCCGGGCGCACATTGAGACGCAGTTAACGCAGGCAGGGCAGCGCAGTTTCTATGACTCTTGTTGTAGAACGAGATAGCACGAATTTTAAAAGCAGAGCAGCACTGTTTTTCTTCAATTTATTCAGTTCTTTTCATTTGGGCGAAATAAAACTAGAGTACCACATCGGTCTTGTGCGACGCAGTGCTACTCTGCTCTGCGTTTCAATTCGCGCTATCCCGTTTTACAACATGAGTTACAGAAACTGCGCTACCCTGCCTGCGTCAACTGCGTCTCAATGTGCGCCCGGCCTCAGTCTCTTATTTTACCTCATTGTATCTCATATATAATCTGGGTTATGTTAAAATTTGAAATTTGGTGAATTTTTTGGATTATTTTTAAAGAATTTTTCCCAGTGCTTCCACCATAACGTACTAGAATGTAAGAAATTGATTTAAAAAAAAATCTAAATGTCCCAGAATGCATGTAGAAAAAGTATAGTACGCTAATTTTTAAAGGTATCTATATAATTCACAGTTACAGAAGAGGCGTGTTATTGAGATTGCAGCCTTTTCGTTTAGTACTGCACTATTATGTAGGTATAATATTTATAGTATAGATGTGATGCACGCACGGTACACTGTTTGACATTTGCATGTGGTATCATCGTTTTAATGAACGGACAAGTGAATGGTATCAATTTACATAATGTTTTTTTGCGGCATGTGTAAATTTATAAATTATTTATAATAATTATTGGTAATTTGTGTTTGTTAATTTGATTGCGGGTGTGTATTTATAAGTACATACTCTGTGTACTCATTGTCTGTACATTCATGCATAATAATATAGATATGTACGTACGTAGATTTAAATATTAATTATTAATTTATTACTATCTAAGGTATATATTATGTACATGTAATCTGTACCTGCAATAAATAAGTAGTTTTATCAAATAAAACTATTATTAAAATATATGTATATTACCAATAATTTATCTTAAATGTAAATACATAACGTAATCAACTAATCACAGTTTCATTTTAATATATTTTTTCTTTTTTAAATAATTGTATGAATGCGTGATAACTAAATATGTGGACTGACAGTTGTGTTACGTAATTTTAGCGAATTACAATTACAGCCGTTGTGATCATGGCGAGACTAGAGTCCAGGATTATGATAGAAATTTATTCTGACGTCTCTGGCCCCGACAATGATATTCACTAAAACTATATAATAAATTAAAAATTTCCTATCAATACTTTAGTATAGACTTAAATCTTAAAGCTTGCGTATAATATATAGTACTCTTATCTACGTCTACCATGGAATTGTTTGTTTATTGTACAAAATATATACTATCTAGGTACCTAAGCCATTTTACATACAGCTGTACAAAAAATGACTGTTTACACGCATGTATACGTAAAAAAATACCACAGGTTACTACGCTTTTACTAATTCTTATATTGTATATTATATTAGCATCTGTACAAAAATTTTACCTAGCAACTGAATTACATTTGTTTTTAATTTTCAAATTCTTTAATGTATTCTCCAAACCACTGGCATACACATACAGTGCAGTCTCCCCTTTCCACAGACAGAGTGTGACGTTAACATACACACAAGCGTACATCGCGTATACATTGATACGAGATTTATGTTGTAATCATATATGTATTATAACTATATGGCCAATCCCTACACGGAGAGAAAAATCCTATAATTTCTGTAGAGAAAATTTCAGAAAAATTACCATGCTCCCCTATAATCCGTGCGCGATCGACGACCAAAATAAAAAATATGTGCTAGCATGGTAAAATTTAATGTGGTGCTAACACAACTTTTATCACACTCTTATGCATGTATATTATAGTTTAATTCTTGTTGTCGTACTCTTTCATTTGCGCATCTGACTCGCGACCTTATATTGGTTGCACTGTACCTGTAAAAACATGTATACAAAAATGATTGCCAACAATATAATTCTAATACATATACTAAAGATAGGTAAATAACAAAAAGATGAATTAAACGATGACTTCATCCTAAGAGAGTGTAAAAGCAACTGACTACTAGCTGCATCAAGGTGCTTTGTGCGAGCTGTCTGACAAAGTTTCTTCCACAGTCCACACCTATGGTTCGCATGTAACCCATGTAACTCGCTGATTGAGGTACATTTCGTTACAGCGATCCCAACACAACCAACCTTCTTTCTGTTTTTTTTCTTTCTATTATTAGCATGTTAGCATGGTAATTTTTTTAATAAACACAATTAAAATTTTTTTTTTTTTGTAATGGAACTTTTTACTGTGCTGTTTTACAAATTTTACGGAGATAATATTACGAAAAGAACATTCCATCCTTTAAATTTTTTATGATTAATTATAATCTTTATGTTTTTACCTTACAGAATTTAATATGTTCGCCTTTTACACGTCGATTGTAGTGCTGAGCACAGTAATTTTTATAGGAATTTTCTCTCCGTGTATAAGAGGCAGTGGTTCCGATGAAGTGAGACGGATAGACATCGGGTAGAGGCACTTCAGTTGTTTTGCGTAGATGCATCAATTAGTGTTTACCGTGTTTACTGTTCAGATTGGTTCATATTACCACCAAAAAAGCCGCATTTGCGCAAAACGAACAAAATACTTCCAAATCTGCACCGTGATGTTGGGACGTTTTTTTCATATCCATTTCGCTATATATGTATACTACATATGTGGTTGTAACATGTTGTGCGTTTGGAGTGGGAGAGAATTTAGGTCATTTGTGACGTCAGTTTTTGCCCACGTTGAGAAAGCTAGTGTAGAGATACGAAGTTTGTTTCTGAATATTCTGTGGTTATTATCCTAAACTATGCACACACAGTTCTTGTCGCGGCACCTATTAGTAAACGATGGAATATTATTCAAGTACCAAAAATTAATAGAAATTTACTAACTAATGGGTTCAGTAACCCTGTAATGTAAACATAATTTTCCCGCTACTGTTGCAAACATAATTTTAGACACTGTATGGTGTTAATTTTTCTAGAAGCGAATCCATTAAAGTCATACAGTTATATCGCTGAGTTAGCGGAATTGCAGCAATAAGAAATCGAACCATTTGTAGGAGATGAAAACATTCATTGAGTTTCTTTGAAGTGTAAAAACGCATTTGTGCTTATTTTTGTGAGAGTGACTGTGCACTCCAAGAACGGGTAATATGAATCTCCTTCCTTGATATTAATTACACATATTATACAACCTGATCTGGAAAAGCTTTAATGTTAATGTTCCAGATAATCGCGTAAATTATAGAAATTCAGAAAAACAAAACTATCAAACTTTTGCTTACATGCTGGTGGTAGCGCAGTGAAATAATTCCAAATTGTTTTGAAGAAGAGCAGTAAACTTTTAACAAAACTAATAGAATTTGAAAGCTATAGAGACAAGCAAATTTTTTGACTGATTAAAATAATTACATAATATCATTTAATCGGAGAGCCCGAGTTGGTTCAGTAATTAGCAGTTTCTCTTTTTTTTGATAAGAACGTGAATTCAAATCTGCACGGGAGTTATACGCCATCACCAAAATTAATAACAAAATTTCGTATCTTCTTCATAAATTTTTTTAATAGTTTCTTTCCTTTAGGGATTCAAACGAAAAAGTAACGAAATCAATTTTCGCAGAAGCAGTTAGATTTTTATTTATGTAATAATTAGCTAATTTTATACTTTTGATTCTAATCTTTTTCTATTAACTCAATCAATAAAAATAATTATTTTTCGTATTCATAGTTTTTTCACCTCCAAAAATTGTACAACAAGCGTACTGGTAATAATTATACGGTTGTGTAATTAACTCGTCTCAATAGATTCAACATAATTTATTATCTGTAAACTATAATCTATTACTAATCTATGAAATTACTAAAAATATCTGCAACTTTTTTATTTTTCGAAAAAATTATTCAGATAAATAGTATTCGATTATATTTTTTATTAATACAAAAATACCAGTTATTTCTTTTTAGATATCCGTGAATAGTTTATTTTTTTTATTTTTACCAAATTGATATATTGAAAAAATACCTAAAACTATTTTACCAAATTTACTATTTAATGTTTTATTTTTTGAGAACCGGTCATTTTGCTATCTCGATATTTAATCCTGTTCACATATTATGTCGATTTTTTTTCTTTTATTAAATATAAATTATGATCAATGATTTGAAAATTTTCAAATATTTTAAATGCTGTTTGTACTATTTGTGTTTGGCGCTTGGCTAAATTTATCCATGTAAATTATGATCGATATGGTTATAGGCATTGAGTTATTGATACTGATTTAATATCAGTTTCGTATTTGTATATGCGCGATTGAGTTTTTGTACGAATGATATATAATATAATATATATTATGGAGTAAAATTTATGTGGTATGTCTGCTTTTTTTTATAGTTTTGTAGCTATAACAGTGGTCGTTCGAAGTTAAAAAAATTGTAATTTATATAGTACTAATAAATTTATTGGGCATTAGTTTAAATATTTAAACAATTCGTACCTATAAATAAAAAATTCCAATAATGCTGTTTTGTTCTTAAGTACAGGTAACAGAGAATAGTATATTATACGTCAAGGTACTAAAGTGTGAGTTTTAATCCCGAGTGTGAAGTTTGTTGCCAGAGGGCCTGTAAAGGCCCGAGGGCAACAAATTACACGAGGGATGAAAAAAACACTTCAGTCCTGTGGTGTATATACTATTTTTTGCAATTCCAAATAATTTAAAATTATAAAAATTAAAAAAAGTTACTTAAATGTCTCTGTCTACAAGTTTGGTTTTTCTGATTGGTTTAGAAGCGGGGCCAAAGAAATAATTTTTTGTCCCTCGGGACTAAAAGTGGCACTTTACTCCCTATTATGAGGGACTAAATTATGTCTTTTAGTCCCGGAATTGCAAAAAATATATTTGAATTTTAGTGAACTAAATGTTCTTTAAACTCAATTTACGTACCTCATAGATTGAGATTACATAAAAGTTATTTTGAACTTTTTTAATTTTTCTGTAAATAGATGTACAAGTTTATGCGCTCTCATAAGTCAGTGTGGTTCCTAATTATTTCTTTAGATGGAGAATTGAATTTTTCTAATCAATTGCAAATTTTACAAAGTTTTCAAGATATAACCAGAGGCGGATGAAGCCAGGGCTATATAATTTACAATATAATTTTTAAAATTTTTGTAGATTTTTCCTAAAATGTAAACTAAACGATGTACTTAATTAGTACCCAATTTATACAAAAGAAGTTTTTCCTGAAAAAACGGCTAGGCTTGTGTAAATTTATTTTCAGTGTAGTGGTTTAAATACCTAAATACAGCTTGGGAAAAGATCCTCCAAATGTCCTGTTTTCCAAATTTAAAAATCCCTTGTTTTTAAAAAAGAGAGTTTATGTCAACAAGTTTAATATTATGTTATAAACCGACAAAATAATATTTTTCGGAGTGTATAGAATTGTATGTGCATTTTTACACTTTCTATATTCATTACCTATACATATTATATTCGTTCTTTTAAGGGGAGGTTTACTCGAGAGTCCTTAAAAATTATGTATTTTTCTAGAATTTTTTTTCCCAAGAACGGAAGTGAATATCAATTTCAAATTTTGTACACATATTTACTAAGTATTAAACTACACAAAAAAAATTTTTCAAGGAAAAATATAAAAAATTGTCCATTTTATAGATATTGCAGTGTGACGATCCGAAAATCCAATGCCTTGTTGGCGGATATCCTAGCGTCGGTAATAAACCACCGAAATCCAAAAACAAAAAAGATTAATAAAATATATGAAGAGTACCGGCACCTCTACCTATAATATCAATAATTTGCTGAAAGAAAAAAAGGCGGATGTTTGAACTTTTGATTACGATTTTTATCTTATTTTTCGCTTTTTAAAGTAAACTTTAAAAAGCTTTACTCATTATTGCGTAAACTTTACTCATTATTGCGTGAACTGCGTTTTTTGAATTTTTTTTTTTATAGAAAGCTGGATTCGGTTAATGTGCAAGAATCTTGTTTTTAAATTATTTTCAGTAAAATCACTTTGGGAACATATTCTACACATAATTTGCTATCAATTTCGGCAAAAAATCGATTTTTTTATCAAATCTCAAGTAAACCTTCTCTTAAATTACTTTCAGCAAAATCACTTTGGGAACATATTCTACACATAATTAGCTACCAATTTCTGCAAAAAAAAAAATCGATTTTTTTTAACGACTCTCAAGTAAACCTCCCCTTAACAAACCTTTCATATGATTGTAACGATTAAGACACAAATCATACTATTTGCAAATTAACACACAAATATTTATCTGGACAATATAAGTTAGTAGATATTTAAATTTTTTGGTGTTTTAAACTTTTAAGGCTAGATTAATATGTAAATTTTCTAATTTGTTAAACACAACACATCGTAACAAATCAGATTTAAATTTATTCACGTCCATCTATAAATATGTTTCTTCATACATTGTATCAATTTATTTTTGTGTTGAATGAATTATTAAGGATCAATCAGATCGATGCGGTCGTTCGGATCATTAGACGCAAAAATTATAAAGGCACAAAATAATTATATTTATATTTGACATTAGGAGAAAACATGATAATTTTTTTTATCCAAAACCAATATCTATTTGAGAAATTAGGTATTACCTGCTTGAAATTGAGTATGATCCAAATAGTAGGTACCACGGAGTAATGGAGACACAGCAACTATCTCTATCATAAAATCTGCAGTGTGCATTTTTGTGTACCTTAGACTCGTAGGTGGTCAGTGCCTCAGTGGCACTTACCGAGTGTAGGTCAGTCAAACAACAATGGATTTGATTGTTGTTAGCACTGCAGAACCCCCACACGTAGCGTGTGGTATCACACATATGTATGCGAAACAGGATCACGTGACTGCTACCTCTATCTTCCATTACGCACACATACACAGTTTAGCGCGCCAATACAAAGTAAACACCGTGCACGTATATATTTTCTATCTCTTACTGGTTACACTGATTCCAGTAGTGGAGAGATACGTATTGTACCTCTGTCCTCCGTGACCGTACCACCGCCGCCGGTTTGATCGGTCCTTTAAGAGACACTGTGTATACTGAAGACGGTTTGGACAGTTTTGACTGGACATATTGTTAGCAACGTTGTCGATCATACCAATGAATAGTTAATGAATGATTTGTATTCAGAAATATTCTAAAAACAGACAAACAATCATTGATTGAAATCGTTTTAACAAAATCGAATACATTAATTATTCATGATGCACAGTGTTTATATTATAATGGTCACCAAAATGTTTACAACATAAGGAGAATTTTTTTGCATCAAATTTTTCATCAGAACATAATATAACAGGAAAAAAACTACGTACTAATGGTTTTAGAGAATTTTCGAATCGAAAAATCAGCTATTACGGCCACTGTCATGACGCGACTTGAGCCCGGGACTATGATAGGTTTTGAAGTTCTCAGAAATTATATATATATATATATATATATATATATATATATATATATATATATATATATATATATATATATATATATATATATATATATATATCGTGATATACCAAAAAAAACGTGATCGGACGTGTCTGGCTGAAGAACTCTATAGAACTCTGAAGAACTATATATATATATATATATATATATATATATATATATATATGTATGTATGTATGTATCAGCACGATAACTCTCGAACAAAACATTCTACTTTTATGAAATTTGGTGAAAACATTGGAAGTTCAAAAATCTTGAATGAGTTCTTCAGCCAGACACGTCCGATCATCTTTCTTTTTTTTGGTATTTTTCGTGAAAAACAAGTTTTTTTGTCAAAATTTACCAAAATCAAAAGTTTTTGCGACATTTTTTTCATACTATTAGAAAGAAGGGAAATAATCATAAAAAAAGGTCTTCGAACCATTATTCTATGCAGACTGGTTTCCGAGAAAAACTAATTTAATTGTAAACGAAAATTCGCTATGTTATGCAGGATGCTACGACAAGGGTATTTAATTTTTTATAGTTTCATTTAGTGACCGACCGAACCTTCGGTTTCGGTTTCGGCCAATAAATCTAGTTTCGGTTTCGGCCAAAAATCAGCTGAAAATTCGGCCGCACCGAAACTCAGTATTTTCGTGAATTGTCGCGCTTCGTTCGAGCGAGTTCGTGTCTCGTACATACACTAGAAACATTTCAACATACAATTGAAATTTTAATATGTCTAAATTAGTTTCGGCTTCGGCCAAAACTGAGATCGAGGCCGAAGTTTCGATTTCGGTTTCGGTTGCATATCCTGTTTCGGTCGGACATTAGTTTCATTGTAACTTAAAATTCTAAAGAAAAAAAACAGATTATTAATAGTTGGTTACAATCGAAACTTTAATGTTATTACTTAGACAATTTCTGTCTATTTATCCAAATACATATATTTTAATATTCAAATTTTAGTTTTCACAACAAAAACATTATTGCTTTTCTTGTTGGTGGAATATATTTAACAATTTCCTTTTACTTTGTTACAGGCAAAATCTGAGGAACAAATTGAATCTGAACGTGAATGGTTAGATTCAGAACGATTGTGGCTGGTACACCGTGGTGGTTTTACAGCGTGTCAACGCGCCGCCTCACACTACGCGAACGCTTCAGGAAATGGAGATGCTAGTCTGGACATTACAACTACAGGGAAAGTGTCAATACGTTTGGATGATACGGGTGAAGTATTACAAGTCGATGAAGACGATATTGAAAAGGTATATATAAAATATCGATAAAAATAAAATGTTGAATTACAGCAATCCCCCGAAGAACACGATTAATTGGTTCCGTGTTCTTTGAAACCGTGTTGTTCGAGACAACAAAAGACAGACATTCCTATTTCAAGTGTGAAAATAAAAAAAAAATAAAAAAACGTTCCGTTTAATTGGCAAATTGTGGGTATTCCAAACATATTGCGACTGTTAAAACCTACTTTTCGTTATCGAAAATTATCAATAACGAACTACTTATCATAAATTGGTTATAACTCTTTAATTTAAACTCGATTAGTCCCTCTGATTTAATCAACAATAGAATATTTAAAAAAAATCACTTTTCGTTGCTTTTCGTAATCGTAAGCTTTTGATCGTAAATATCTCGTAAACGGTGCATCGTAGTTCAAAAATAATGAAATTTTTGAAGGTTTAAGCGAAGCAGATTGTAGGTATTCGAAACGTATTGCGACTGTCAAAACCTACTTTTCGTTATCGAAAATTATCGATACCGAGTTAGGCATCATAAATTTATTATAATTGATTAACTTAGGCTCATTAGTCCCATTAATTTAGCCACCAGTAGAATATTTTCAAAAAATTAGTTTTCGATACTTTTTATAAACGTAAACTTTTAATCCTAAATATCTCGTAAACGGTGCGTCGTAGCGAAAAAATAACGAAATTTCTGAAAACTTAAACGAAGCAAGTTGTGGGTATTCTAAACATACTGGGACTGCCAAAACCTACTTTTCGTTATCGAAAATTATCGATGTCGAAAATAACGATATTTTCAGAATTTAAATATGTAAATTTCGACATATTCATTATCATTTCTATTATGAAATTCTCTTAAAATTTTAGTAGCTTTTTTTTCCAGTATTTTTCCTTTTATAATGACAGATTCAATTTACACGATTTTTATTACTGTAAATCAAGTCCACATGAAACAGATATTCGCGTAGGTACATTGAGGATCGGTGTAACTTTATATCAAATATATAATAACTATATGTATTTTATTCTTTTTCGAAAGAATTATTTAAAAATCGTGTTGTTTGAAACCGTGTAATTCGGGGGAAGATATCTGTGTTCTTCGAGACCCGTGTTCTTCGGGGGTTACCTGTATATTTATTTAACTTATTTTATTTTTTAGGCGAATCCACCCAGTTTGGATCGAGCGGAAGATATTGCACATTTACGTTACTTGAACGAATCAAGTGTTCTACATTTATTACGGCAACGATACGCCAGTAATTTAATTCATACGTACGCCGGACCACATTTGATTGTCATAAATCCAATGGCACCATTGGCAATATATTCAGAAAAAGTAAGCCATCTTTTTACATACCCATGTGGTTATTTCCTCAATAAATCACAAAAATTATTGTCTAATAATAGATTTATAGATTCCGGTACCAAAATTTCGATATTTTTCAGGTCGTGGCAATGTTTAAAGGCTGTAAAACCGAAGATATGCCACCACATATCTACTCAATGGCACAATCCGCCTATAAAAATATGTTATCAACACGTCGTGACCAATCACTAGTATTTTTGGGACGTTCAGGTTCCGGGAAAACATCAAATTTTCGACATTCCTTACATTATTTAGCACTAGCTGCCGGTTCTATTAATAAAGTAATCACAGTAGAAAAATTAAATTATATATGGACCATTCTAGAAAATTTTGGCAACTGTAAAACAGCAATGAATCAAAATGCGACACGTTTTACGCAAATATTTAGTTTGGATTTTGATCAGGCGGGTCTTATCGCTTCGGCGAGTATACAGATTTTGTTGTTGGAGAGGTCACGTATTGGTCGACGTATCGAAGCGGCCGATCCAACATTTCATATTATGTATCGTTTGTTAGCCGGTGTGGAAGGCACGCTACGGAAAGAATTATTTTTGGATTCATTGTCCTCAAATGAGGGAAATGTTTTCATTACACCACTGCAAAAACACGAGGATAAACAACGCGCTCAGTCGGAATTTGCACGAGTCTGTGCGGCCTTTAGTGGCCTCGGAATTTCAGAACAGGAACAAAAAATTATATGGTCGTGTTTGGCAGCGATTTATCATTTAGAAAATGCGGGAGCTGTCAAGGCTGGAACGTCAAATTCTCGTTATCAATTTGGAAATCCACAATCTGCACAAAGAGCAGCTCAACTTTTGGGCACAACTGTGGAAGAATTGTCTCGTGTCATATTTGGCTTGGCATCCGGTGGAATGGTTACTCCTAGTGCCCCACGTGTTCCATTCCGAACGCCTTCACCTACCGATCGAGGATTTGAAGGTAGTGTTGTGGGTTTAGATGCACTAGAAGGTTTCCTGGTTGGATTGTATGCTGAAGTTTTCAACTGCGTAGCTGCTTTAATTAATAAGTTAGTAACAGAAAATTGTAGTAACTCTTCTTGAGACTTTTGAGTTGTTTTACTAAATCCTGTTTATTTCTAGACAAATTTCAACGTCTACTCATACAGTATCCTCGATCTTATTGGTCGATACACCCGGCTTCCAAAATCCTGCAACATGTGGTCGTCAAACGGGCGCTACGTTTGAAGAACTTTGTCATAATTACCTTCAGGAACGATTACAGTTGCTCTTTTATCATACGACTTTAGTAGCACCCAAAGATCGATATGCGCAGGAGCATATTGAATATAATTTTGATGGTGAGGCTGAACACGAAAATTTAATAAATCCAGCGCCAATGGTCAGTTTGCTGGACAAAACTGCCCAAAACACTATGGTACATATAATGAATTTTAAGGCTAGGGTTTGTAGAGAAATTCACCAATAATCACTAATAAAAATTAATGATTTATTTTGCGATGTTTCGAAACCTAAAGTTTCATCCTCGGGTATACCGTATACATATAAAGAAAAAAAAATTGGTGATTTTCTCTCCAAACCTTATCCTTAAACTGTTGAATAAAGGAGCCCTTCAAGCAACCCTTGATATTTTTTTAGATACGTAGTTCACAGACTGATATAAACGATGCCGATCGAAGAGGCTTTCTATGGCTCTTAGACGAAGAGGCCATATATCCTGGCTCAACTGATGATTCATTTATGGAACGCTTATTTACACATTATGGCGATCGAGATCATCAGTTACTGTTACGTAAAGCACCAGGATTTAATCAGTTCATACTGCAGCATCTTCAAGGTACAAATCCCGTTTTATATACAGCAACTGGTTGGTTGAAAGCTAGTCGAGAAAATCCTGTTGCAAGAGCCGCGGTAACGGTTCTTCAAGAAAGCAATAAGTAAGGACTAAGTTGCTAGATATACTTAATCGTGGATGGAATTTGATTTTGGATATTGATTTCAGGGAAGATATTAGTAAATTATTCGTTGCCGTACGTGGTTTAGGCCCTTCAAGTATCAATATGAGCGGTTCAGTATGTGGCATCGAAGGGGCGCAATCTCTTCGACGTGCTTCAAGTATTCGTCGCACATTTACAGCCGGTACAGCTGCCATTAAGCGTAAATCCATTTGTTTACAAGTAAGTTTCAAGATCTAAAAACATATCCGATATAACAGTTTGGCAATGCAACAATTTTTTTTGAATTTCAGGTTAAATTTACTGTGGATGGTCTTATTGAAACTTTACGTAGAACCAAATTACGTTTTGTCCACTGTTTTCTACCTCAACATAGTGCTGGCATGTGTGAGAGTCGAACAGCTTTACTTTCAGTACGATCACTAGGTGGTCAAGCTGATGATTCGTTAATTAATGTACCTTTAATACGATCACAGGTAAATATTTAAAAAAAAACCTTCTCCAGTATAAATTTAATTAATTTTTATATTTAGTTACGTGGTAGCCAAATTTTGGAAGCTACACGTCTGTATAAACAAGGTTTTCCGGAAAATTTACCATTATCTGAATTTCGTCGTCGATTCAGTCTTCTCGCGCCTACCTCTGCTTCGCCTGCATCAGATGGATCATCAAATGTGGGGTCTGAAACTGCATCTAATGGTGTTCTTGATGAACGGAAAGCTGTGGAGGATATGTTAATGGCGGTTGATATTGATCATACGAGTTATCGAGTTGGATTGAGCCAGGTAAGTCGCTTATTTAAATTTATTTATTTACTTTTTTTCCTAACAAATCGACTCTTGTATTATAAATTTTATTGTCAAAAATGATTTTTTCCAGTTTTACATAACCGCAAATATAATTATATTTTTAAAGATTATCCCTTAATATTTTTACACATTCGAATTAGAAATTTTAAACACCATTAATTAAAAAAAAATGTATTACAAGTTTCTAATTTGGAAACAAAGATGAATTAAAGTTTAAAATTATCACTAAAATTATAATGAATGAAAAATGAACAATAAAGAAATTATTCGCTAACGTAACGTGAATTTATGTATCTTTCATCACTCAAATGTAATGCTAGTTGCCTGTATAGCATTGAAGAATACTGTTTTGAATTTTTTATCGATTGAGAACTGCAATAACAGATGTCAGTACCTGTTATATTCAGAAATTTAAATATTAAATTTTATTGAATACGTAATATTTGTCCAAAATTTTATGGAAAGTAATAAATCAGTTAATTCTACCAGTTATCAGTTTTATTTAATAATAATTTATAATTTATTTTGACTTTTTTGGAAGCTTTTTTTCGTTATCGTAATCACGAAATTTGAATCATATGTTTATATCATAAAGAGGTGTAAACCTGTATTAATTTCGTAATTTTTCACTCAGACTCTTTCGAGATATTCAACTTTAAATACTGCCAAATACGGTTTTTGCCATTTTTGAAAAATTAGATAGTAAAATAGCTTCATGTTTGAAACTTCTATAATAGTGAGTAGTCCTATAATAAATCTATAACAACAAGAAATAAAATTGAAGGTGAGTTTTTCTTCTTTTTAAAATTTTTGCAGTTTTAAAAGTCTCGTTTTAGATGAATTTTAACCTTATAGTTGTGGATTGTTTTCTCCACTTTCCTCACTGCTTAGGTAATATATAATGACAAAAATTTTAGAATATATCATTCTGATAAATTTGGTTTTATTTGTTTTGGTATTAGCAGAGTTATATACCTACACTTGCGCAATATTTGTTTTCAGTTGAAAAGATGCTCCCAATGTAAACTTTAAATGGCCAGTAAAAAAAAGTATGAGACCGAAAATTTTTTTAAGCCTCGTTTGACACTCATCTATTATTAGTGAATAACCGGTAAGAAAATTAGGAACATTAAAAATGTTGAATAATATGGCTGGGTGATTTCTATTGTATTTGATCCAGAGTTATACCCAATTTCAAATACAATTGAGCATGAGTTATCTTTAAAGAATTAAACAATTCTTTTATTCGAAACAAATCAATCTTCTATTCTTTTTTAAAAACAAACTGCAAATTCAGAATTTACGCAAGTGCAATAATGAAAGAGATAAAGCCAAGGAAACGGAAATTCTTTAAATTTATAGTTAATGAATCATGGTTAAATTTAAGTGAAATGGACCATATTTAAATATGGATTTAAGGGACAAATTCTTGAAATATAAAATTTGGCGTTTAAAAATTTTTCTAACAGTAAGAATAATCATATTTATATTTTTTACATAAAGTTATAACAGAATTAAAGTTTAATGTAAAACTATTTTTAACTTCAGTATCAAAATATCAAAAATCGTTAAATTTTCGGTTTTATTTATTTCTGTATCGAATTCTTACCTTCTTAGGATACTTAAATTTTATCTTTTCAGATTTCGAGTTTTGGGTTTTTATTTGAAAAGTAAAATAATTGTACAATTAGTAATTTATCGATCGTATAATTATACTATAATATTTCATTTGTGAAACCGTTGTAAATTGTGATATCATTATAAAAGGGGTACATTGTATGTTGTCATGTTACTTTATAATCTTACTTAAGTTTATTTTATAATTTTTTTACAAACCAGTTTTAGTGACAATTATCATCGTTTATAAACAAAATATATGAAACTTTCCAATTAACAACGATATGTAATTTAAAATTACTCAATTATCTAAAAAATATATAATTATCCGGGTACCAAACACATAAATTATTCGATTCATGTGCGGTAATTATTTTTCGTTTTTTAAATCATTGAAAAATTGATTGCACATTTTGTTCATATCTTTCCCGTAAATCAATGTACACCACTGTACAAAACATTCAAAACATAAATATAGCTCCTATACTTAGGAGTTGGTAATTTAGTGAATTGTATTGTGGACAGTTCGATATGTGACAAGTTTGAATCTCATAATTATACTCGCATTTATACAAAACGCAAATGATTCATATAGTTGGAATGTAAAAATGAAATTTTGTCATTTATCAAAGTTATTATAATTTTTACTATCTTTTTTCAATATATTAGGTAGTAGATCTTGTAAGAGATAGCTATATTACAAGCTTGTCTGCTGTGCTGTCTTACGTGCATTCTTATCGCATGAAATCATTTTCATTTGGTAAAAATATTTCTATATCTGTATGCATAACATAGATGACATAGATCACAGAGTAAGGCAGAGACAACATATCTATCTCTAAACTACTGGAACCAGTGTAACCAGTAAGAGATAGAAAATATGGGGTAGGAGCCGTCTCGTGGTACCACCTATATATGTATTGAAATTTATGTAAGTGTATTTGTAAAGGTTTTTTTTCAATTCTTGGATAAAAGAACTGACCGTAATAAAACTGATCCGCACAACAGGGGTCCATTCAACACAATCCATTCAAATATAAAAATTTTTAAAATTTGTACTTAAAGATTTAAAATGCTTGAGTTCA
Organism: Brachynemurus nebulosus; assembly: GCA_035578155.1. Lineage (NCBI taxonomy): Eukaryota > Metazoa > Arthropoda > Insecta > Neuroptera > Myrmeleontidae > Brachynemurus > Brachynemurus nebulosus. Next base: position 6,937,233 of record JAPWDM010000018.1, on the reverse strand, counting down.
ATAGAGATCTAATTGTTAAAAATTAATTAAATAAATGCTCACATATGACAATATGCAAACGTGCACTTATATACGTGCACAGTGTTTACCTTGTATTGGCGCACTAAACTGTGTATGTGTGCGTAATCGAAGATAGTGGTGGCCGTCACGTGACCGTGCTCGCATACATATGTGTAATACCATAATGCTATGTGTGGGGATGTAACAATGCAAACACAACCAACATAACAATCAAATCCATTGTTTTCTGACTGACCTACAGTCAGTGAGTGCCACTGAAAGAGTGACTACTTAGTAGCCTTATAGCCGGTCCAGACTACACAAACTTTTGTTTGCACAAACATAAGTTTGTGCAAATGGTACGTGTGGACGTGAAGTTTGCGCAAACATTTTGTACAAACCACACAAACTTTTGTTTGAACAAATTGTTTGCACAAACATAAGTTTGGGCAAACGATACGTTTGAACGTGGTGTTTAAAGTTTGTACCAGTGTTTGTGGATTTTTGTATCTCGCATCAAAAAGTTGGTATGGACGTGTGAGTTTACAACTACCGTAAATATGACGGAATAGGCACGAATTCAGACTTTACACCGTATTTTTTTTATATATTTCTTTTATGAGTACGTATTCTTTAATATTATATTAATTAATATATTAAAGAACATTCATTTAATATATTAAAAATTTACGCGAGAATATTATTCAAATATTATTCTAATATCAGTGATTGGCAGTGTTAAGATTTCCTAGCAAAACTAACGTTTGACAGACAATTTTTACATAATTGTGCATTCTAACAACAATAGACTTAAATTTTTATTTTTTATTTTTTAATATTTAAATTATTGTAGGATAGTTACATGTTTAAATTTGTTTTCCATAATAGTGTACATACGCATATTTTCAATTAATAAATGAAGTAATAAACAAATATTAAAATTATTAAAAACGAAAGTTAAATTTTTTTTGCTTTGTATATAAATTTCTTGTGACTAGGTACTATAGCAGTAGCTACTGTGTTGTACAAATAGTATGCTGTTTTATATATGTTGCAGCAATATTGTTAAAACCGTTTTATTAATTAACTGTAATGATTTTTAAAAATATTATTGAGTTAGTGTTATAGTTAGGTATATTTAGAGGCAATCTTCCTTTGCATTAATTTTTTTCAGATCTCGTAAAATGAGTCTGGTTTGGTAGTTTTTTTTTTTTTGTTATTTGTAATTATTAAGTAATTCACCGGAATAAATTTCGCGTTGCTATTTTTAAGAATAAGACGATTTCGGTTTAACTTGTTTTTATCGCTAAAATAATAACTTTGATTTATTGATAACATATGATTCGAAACTATGACTAGAGGCACGAATTTCGGACGGTTTTTCGGGCTCTGTAAAAAAACCAAGAATATCTTTACTGTCCATTTTTTGATCATTCGTTTATTTATATTTTAAAAATAAATAAAAAATTAAAATAAAAGCTTTTAAACTCGAGAAGTTATCAGATGATAAAGTGAGGAGTCCAAAAAAAGGAATGTTCTGGTGTACATGATTCCAAACCTTTTGGTTATTTGAAACAAATAGGTCCAACGGATTCTTAATCAGTAAAGATGTCGCTATCGCCCCTACCTCGGAAAAGTAAAAAAAAAAGTTTTTTCATAAAATGGCGGCCGTTTGAAACAAACTTTTTTTTCACGTTTTTTTTTTTTTTAGTTTCAAATTTTTAAAAAATAGTAGGAATTGAAATTTTAGTTTTAATCTGCTAAGCGACATAGAGGGATGTAAAGAGAAGGTTCATACAAATTTTTTTCAAATAAATCGATTCAGTAAAACTTGAGATATTATGCACACCAGCTTACAAAAGGTAGTTTCCAGGAAAATGCCTTTAAAGTTTTGGTGTATAATAAATATACCTACTGTATTAAGATGAATATAACTTGATAAATTTTTGAAATTTTCAAATTTTTTTTGAGAATATATTTTTAAATGTCTATACTTTCAGAAAATGATAACAAAAATCGAATTTTAAAAAATTCTAGACTAGAATACTCCCTTAATATATACCATGTTTGTCGCTACTATCGTTAATGCGAAAAAGATTGCCTCTAATTGTACTGATCCAGAGACTAATGTTGCTCCAAATATTGTAAGAAACATCAACTGATAATAATTTGATTAGAGTTATTTTAACTAAATGGCTTTGACAATATCACTGCAGCGTTCACATATGTTGCTCTTAATGTTCTTGACAGTTAACACACTACCGTTGCTGGCGGTTGGTATTGCATGAGATCGCCAATATGTTGCAGGCAATAATGATGAACTGGGAAAAATTTATTTATCGAAAGTGAAATTAATCGCCATCGGCACTCAACATGTACGAGTATGGTAACAATTAACATACAAAATAAAATACAAAAAACATATTGTACACTTACATATTACATGAGAATTTCTCTCTTGTTGATAAAATATGTTCTTGATCCGCTAGAGGCGCTGTTTCGAATCGAAATCGAAAAAAAAATAACAACGATGTATTACTTTTAATAACGTTTTGCAAGAAATTTAGTAATTTTTATTGCGTTTGGTTGATGTAATTAATTGAACAATCGTTTATAAATTTTTACTGTATTCCATTTGTTGTAAAAAATAAAAATTAATACTACAGTCGACTCTCGTTAATTCAAAACTCGAGGGACTCTTAAAATATTACGAATTACAGACTGGTTCGAATTATCGCAGGTAACAATTTTAATTTTTTAAGCATTAGCGATGAATGAACTTCAACTTGTCTCAAAATGTACTTACAATGTTTCTGTCTCTTTCTCTCTGTAACTTTGAATTGTCAAATGTTTGACGCCGATGAGTTTGAATTAACGCGTCGTTTTGTAACAAAGCAATGATTTTTTCGTTCGAATTACCAAGTGTATAAAAATGTATTGTTTTAGTTCGAAATATAAAGAGATTTTGTAGGGAACTCGTGATACCTTTGAATTATAGAGAGTTTCGAATTAACGAGAGTCTACTGTATATATATTTGTGAATTGTATAAACATTCAATAATATATGTATCCGAAAACTGGAAAAATTTCTAATATTTGTCGTATATACTTTTAATTTCAAATGTTATCGAGTGCCTGTGAAACATTATTAGTGTATGGCGGATTTTTATCCGTATTTAAACATACACCAATATTCATATGTTCACTGAATGTCCAGCTTTGGCTGATACTTGAACACTCGATGTACTTTGGCAAATGGCCAATGCATTATGTTAATTAAAATTGACATAGTGTTTGAAAAATTACCAAACTGGATCGGCTGGGACTCGAACCCGGATCTCTTGGTTCATTTGTCGTATAGTTTTAAATCACACCTTAGATTAGGAGAAGACGATAGGGCTAACCAAAGAGCTTATTAACAGAAATCTACAATGTATTGACCAAATAAAGTCAATTTCGTAAATTTATAAAAAATTTCTCAATTAGGGTAAATAGTTTCTTGATATGCTAAAATACTGGCATTGACATTTTGCTGAAACTGGTTGAATACCTATATTTTATATCACAGTTGAATATTTTGTTGATATGTGGAATTACTTTCTAAATTAGTTTAGCTGGATGGAAGAGAAACATTCTGGTTTTATAAATCTTTCATAAAATATTTGAGCTCATGAAATTGCTAAGAATTTTCATTGTAGAGATATGATACATTTTAAGTGTAAATTATTTTGAAACTTTAAAAGTTTAAACCCAATATAGTGATCTTATTTCAAAAATTCAGTTGACGTTCAAATAATTTCTTTATTTTAAAAATTCAAAAAATCTGTCAGTTTTTGAGTGCCTTATTTTTCTAGGGAATTACGCCAAATTTATTTTCCAGTGTTTCTACCATTATTCATAATTTTATTATTCGAAAAACGTATTGTGAAGAATGTTTTGTACGGATTGCACGCTCTAACCTTTGGAATAACAGGACTCTCCCGATATGGACCATTTTACTGGTCACAAAATATATACATAATTATGTTATTGGAAAAGAGTTTAATTGGCTGGTAAGAGAAGGGGCAATACTCTGAGAGTGGGGAAACTGGTTTTCTTTAAAACCTATTCCCCGCCATTTTCCTAGCGGCCAGTATAGAATGAGAATACTATAGTAACCTTTTAGATATCTATTTTCTAAGTAATTATGATAATTTTTAGTATCACATATTTTATTATATTTTTAATGTTAATTTTGATTTTACACAAACTTTCTTCTAATAACTCAGTCTTATAAACTGTAATAATTTCAGTAAATAGGTCATTTACATTCTGAATAAAAGCAATAAAAACAGTTAAATTTGATAGGTATCTGGTATTATATACAATAATTTTATGCTACAATAATAAAATTATTAATTCATAATTTAATTTTCATTAAAAATTCTTTTCTTTGAATTAATAAATTATTTTCATCCATTCAAATGATCGTGTAAAAATGTACATACACATAAGGAAAAGCGGGGTCATTTGTAACATTTTTGGACAAAAACTCACTCTACTATTTACAAATTATATTTTTCACGTTCAATATTTGGTAGAACAATTAAATCAAATCTCGATTTTTGGATATTCTACACGGAATTTTTGAAAATTAAACAAATAAATAAATAAATAAGTAAATGACACCACAGTGGTGTCAAAAGTAGTAATCTTGGTGTTAGTTGCAATGATTGCAACACATGCTTACTTATAAAGACAAATAAATCATCGAAGGAAGTCAGTCAATATCCGATAAAAAATAATTATTTCTTCAATTTTAAGTCATAATTATTTCATTATGTAATTTTAACTATAGAAAAACCAACCTTTTTAGTCGAATTTTTCCTTGAAAAAATTAGACTTATACAGCCTATACGATAAGAACGGCGAGAGGCGAGAGTAGGGGCCCTATCCGTTTTCGGACCCGTAGAAGACGATTCTGTAGAAAAAAATGTCATATATATATATATATATATATATATATATATATATATATATATATATATATATATATATATATTCCCGCTACCTTTTAATGTGTAGGGCCCCCCTATAGAAGTTAAGAGCTCAATTTGGTAAATGGGGCTCATTCCGATGCACAACAATACTATCAAAGTGGGGTCAAATTTTGGGTAAATTTTGGATCCGACCCAACCTTTAAGGGGGTTGGGGGGGGGGGTGCGGTAAAACAATAAAACGTTTCCAAACCGGTTGGAAATAATGTTTCGGTCAATTATCTACAACATATAGAAAATTCCGCTTGCTAGGATGATTTGGAGGGAGTAGAGGGAAAAAAACGATTTTCGCTGGATCTAACACGCCCACAGCCCCCCAGAATTAACGTAGAGGGTTGAAATTTGGTGTGTTGATAGAGTTCGTACCTAGGTTGTGCTTTTTGAAGGTTTTAATATTTTACCCCCACCCCCCTCATTTTTAAGCTACAATTTCATGCTTTTTTGACGTTTTCGAAGTTTGTACCACTCGCACAGGTCGACAAATAAACCTAGAGGGCTGAAATTTTGTGTACAGGTTAAGTTAATAACCAGCCACTGCTTTTTTTAATCCCGACTGCAACTCTAAACCTGCAACTTTTAACCCCGACCCCCACGATTTTTACGCCAATATTTCCTTAATTTTTTTGCTTATTTTCTAACACGCCTAGAGACTCTCTGATTGTGAGTAAACCTAGAAGGCTGAAATTTTGTATCCGTACTCAGTTAATATCGAGGGTGTGCCCTTTGGGGATTCCATATTACCTTGCCCCCCACTTTTCCTATTTTTACATCGGAATTCAATAGCGTTGTTATATATGGTTAAATGTAATTTATATTGATAACAATACAGTAGGCAGACTAAATTTAAAGAAACAAGTGAAGTATATGCTATCATTTTCATTAAATGCAATACATAAATATGTAAGTAATTTAAAAAATTTTATTGATGTAATTTTTTATTTTATTTATAAAATAGAAAATTTGGATTTTTTTGGAAAGAAAAAATATTTTCAGAAAGGCCTTCCAGTTTACTATTTAAAGTCCTTTTTTAATATTTAAAAATAAATCACAAAAGCAATTGGCGGATAAGCATGGGTACAAAATTGAAATTTACTGAGATTCAGCCCTTAAAATATTAAAACCTTTTTTTAAAGCTCCGATCAGCCGAACACTCATCATCAGTTTTGAAACCACCAAAATGACAAATCGCTTGTAGACTTTCAATCACATTTCGCTTGTAGACATTAAATACCGAAGATAAAGGGAAAAATTCGACTTCCGTGATGGGGCCCCGCTGCTCACGGCTTTTTTTTTATTTTTTATTTTATTTAAAATCCTATCCATGTATTAAATTGAATTATTATCATACAGTCATTTCAAATCATCGTAAATTTTAATAATTTTCACACAAAAAACAAAATTATGTTCTATTTGTATACAGTAGTGTCACCAGGACAGGTATTTCTATTTGAAATGGCAACGGGGTCGGCCTGGACGAATAGTTACCATTGTTGCAGGTGATATCGTTGTCCCCTACGTATGTTATTTGCTTCATCTGTTCGTACTCTTATTTATTTCACTTTTACTTTTTCTCATAAATAACGACATATAAAAAATTCTCAATAATCATTAAAAATTTATACAATTCAGTTTCAGTATTATGTATGTATTGAAGCCGAAAGATGTAATTCAATAAAGAAAAAAAAACAACAATATTATCTTTTCACATATTTACTACAAAATCATCCATAGTGATTTTATATTGTACAGTTCTTCACATTTATTTATTTGTTCGAAAAAAGCAAACCGAACTGCATACTTTCCAAGTTTATTCAACTGATAAACTTAATTGCATAACCGGCATACAAATGTTGTGGACATCTTTGTAAAATAAATACATAGCTTATCATGGCTATCAATGTTGTGTCAGTTAGATTTAATTAAAGGCATTTATTATTTGAAATTTATTTATCTATTACGCGTTTTATTTTAATCAGAAATAAATAATTTTTTTAAGTAGGTAAAAAACAATTATTTTAATTAATTATCAGTTACATAAGACTACATTACATATAAGATTATGAAATGAAATTGTTTCTGTAAGAATTAAATTCAAAGGATATAGTTTTAAGTTGGTAAGGTATTATTTGGATTTTTGTTATCTATCCCTTAAATTAGACAAGAGTAAAAATTAACTAAACTTTCTGAATTGCGATGGCTTTTTATTCGATACACTTGTTGGTTGGTTCAAATTGTTTAAATTTTTGCTAGAAAGTTGAAATTTGGTGTATATTTGAGATTTTTCACCACTTTTTGGTCTATTTTTTGAACTTTTATTAAAGGGTTTTCCAATAGGGACGGGTTGATTTTTACAGCTTGTGGCGGCCATATTGTTTCTTTTTCTTTCTATCAAAATATCGTCTTTTAATCAGTCACTAAAGACAAATCAGCATGGCAAGTTACAGCGTCGAGCAACACGTGCAAATGATAAAACTTTATTATCAAAATGGGTGTCCTATAGTAGCAACGATGCGCGCGTTGCGCCCTTTTTATGGGGTACATGGTCGTCCTTCCAAGTCGACTGTTCAACGTTTGGTGGCCAAATTCGAGTCCACCGGCTCAGTGAACAATCAGCCAACACCCGTACGTCAACGAAAGGCAAGATCTGCCGAACTGTAACTTTCCTCCGCGTTATCAAAAATTCGTTTTTTGACCAAAAAGAATATGTAAGAAAAATTCCAAACCAGCCATTAAGTGACGACGATTGTCGAAATTCCAGTCCATTTGTTAACTTGAATTTTATCAGCAATATTTCAGTTTCTTCTCTTTTTTTTCCTTTTGAAAATTTAAGAGTTAGGCAGGTGTTACAATGTTATATTACTATTAAATAAATTAGTAATATGTATATTAATAATGCATTATAAATTTTTTTAAACATAGAAGTGTTTATTGCCACAAAATACAAAATGTGTAATTGCTGTGAGTATTACTTTCTGGAAAATTATTTTAAATAAATGAAACAAAATATTTATTTATATTAACTATGTGTATACATTTTGCAAAGTATATTTTGGTTTTCGTCAATGAATAAATCATAAATTTGATTGCGTAGGACTTAAAACTAATGATTTGACGTCATAGTCGAAATCGTGACATATATCAAAAATAATCTTAATTTCTTAAATTAAATTGTACAATCATAACAGAATAGCACAGTTAAGATTTTTAAACACTCTTACTATACGTATTTATATTATGGAGTGCACTGAGGCACTGCTTTGAAACATTCCATAAAATACATAAGATTTCATGGCCGATAGTGCGATCTTGATCTGGTTTAGCCAGTTTGAATTGAATATCATTATTTTTTCTTTTACCTTTTCTGATTTTATACAGAAATAATATATCAGCAGATAAATTTCACACAAGTTTAAAATATGTTCATCAGTAAGTTTTTATTTTTCATTTTTTTTTAAAATTTTGTAATTGATCATACTAAAAGCCACATCTTGAGTATTCCTTGAAACAGTAAAGAAAATAAAACAAATAGCCTGAAATTAAATTGATTATTTACTTACTGTTACTACTTATTAGATATGCCGACGAATTGGCTATACAGTATGTATATTTATTGTGTACTAGCCGTACCCGCGACGTCGTTCGCGCAAAGCATTGTTATAAACTCAATGAGAAGTATGTAAGTGTAATAATTATACAGAACTTGCAAAAAATAATAATTTTTGTGTAATGCATGCACATGCTCAAAATGGCTTTTCTATTTTCCCGTTGGAATGAGGAATTTTCCCGGAGTAAAAAGTATCTTAATTGTTGAACCAAGTAATAGGTTATCACTACACCAAATTTCATCAAAATCCGTCCAATAGTTTTTGCGTAATACGTGCACATGCACCAAATGGTTTCTCTATTTTCCCGTGGGAATGAGGCATTTTCCCGGAGTAAAAAGTATCTTAAATGTTGCACTAGATAATAAGTTATCACTACACCAAATTTTATTAAAATTCGTCCAATAATTTTTGCTTAACGTGTGCACATGCTCGAAATGGTTTTTCCATTTTCCCGTGGGATCGAGAAATTTTCCCGGAGTAAAAAGTATTTTAGATGTTGACCCAGGTAATAAGTTATCATCACACCAAATTTCATTAAAATCCGTCCTATAGTTTTTGCGTGATACGTAAACAGACAGACAGACAAAAATTCTAAAAATCGCTGTTTTGGTACCTACATCGATAATTATTTACAGTACCAGTACAATTTTAAAAAAGTATTCCATGTACAGAAATGGTCTCGTTACAATTTTATTATATGTATAGATAGGGCAATTGGTAAGAAACGTGCAAAAAGTATGTAACATTTAACAGTAGCGTTTAATTTTTCATATTCTTGGGAAAATCATAATAAAAATTAAAATATTTCTCGAAAAAAGTCAGTCCTCGATCTCTTACATTTTTTAAACGATTTACAAATGGAATTATATGAAAAAAATCGAAAAAAGATCGATTTTTTAAGTCCCGATTAATCGATCCTCGATAACTCGACATTAAAAATCGACACCATTATTCAGAAGTCAGCGGTTTTAGACCCATTATTGTTAAGTAAGATATCATTATTTTTTGCCTTCTGAACGTGCAATTATAACAATTTAGCCCAAAAATTATAAATCATTCTGTATAGTTGAATTTAAAAGTTTATTTAAATGCTTCAAATTGTAATGAAGCCGTCTATAATTGTCGGGTTAAATGTACATAGACATCGTCCTGTATTTTATGGTTAGAAATTTAAAATTTAAATCACATGCAATTTCAAATTAATTGATTGATAGTGCAGTGATTTAAATAATAACTTAAGTATACATGCACACAAACTCATCAGTCATCAGGGTATAGGTTTTTGATTTCATATAGGTACATACGTGGGATAAGTTAATGAACTTGTTATAATGTGTATATGACGCATAAATAAAACATAATTTTAGTATTAAAAATATAATAAAACGTATTAATAAAACACTTTCTCTAATTACATATTGCAAAAATTTCGTTATAAATTACCATCATATATATTATTACGTACTCAGTTAACGGTTAGCTCGTACGCTGGTAGTTAATATTAGCCATGTGGGTGAAAATTTATTGGAAACAGATACGACTACGTTACAGACTACGTTTACATATAAATTAATATCGATCGAGATATATATGTAAATATGCTCTGACAGATACACTATAATTTAAAATAAATAAATGGTTCGCTTCTTTGGATTGTTACTTGGATTACGATAATTAATGACTTTGAAAACGATTATTGAGAGCGATTCCGGATGCTAGACAGAGATTAGAAAATATTTCCAATTAATATTTTTGTTCTTTTGCGAAGAATTTTTTGAATTAGAAAGTTTTAGTATTGGGCGTAATTTTTAATAATAAAGTAAGTTATTTGGATGAGAGTTATGACTTATCGATAAAAATATGTGTAGCTACTCACTTTTTAGCGAATTTCCATTCTGGAAATTCAGCTATTACAGCAGCTCTTATGGTAAGACCTAAGTCCGGGACTATGGTAGAAATTTGTTTTGGAGCCTCTAGAACCCGAAAATCTACTTTACTAAAATTTATGTAATTTATGTACTATATGTAAACGATAACTCTCGAACGAAACGTTTAATGCTTATAAAATTTGGTATGCTTGCTGGAATCCGGACTGGCTTGGCTAAGTTCGTTAGCAAGACACGTCGGATGTTCAGAAGTGGATTTTTTGGTCATTTTTCGCCATTTTTAGTGGTTTTTTTTTGCAAAACTTGGCTAGAATTCAAAAATTTTTTAAATTTTTTTTTGACACCATCCAAAAGGGCGTAAAAAATTGCATAAGTTTTTAAATATTGTACTAAGTGAACTAGCTTTTAAGAAAAATTAAGAAATTTGCTGAATTTTTTTACAATAAATGTTTCATCGTTTTAGCAATTCTAACAAGTGCTAGTTAGTTATTCAATATGTATGTATGTGTTATAATAACAATAGCTTTGTCTCATCTTTTTAAATTAAAATTAGTCAGATTTTTTAAGAGTACATTATGGAAAGGAAATTTTTGTATGATGTCCCCCTTTAGAGAGAAAATATAATTTATATATGTTTGCATACCTAGAAAAAAATCGAAAACTATAGTTATGTAATGTAATAATATGTTGTTAAATGGATATATGCTACACTATATAAGAGTCGTTAGGGTCCTGAGGACCCAAAAGCGCCAAAAATTAACTACTGAACTGATTTTGAAAATTGTTTCACTGTTCGAAAGCTAAACTATTTTAAATGGATACAGGTTTTAGATGAGATCCGCCAGTGCCCAATATTTGGAAATTCGCTATGTTATGCAGATGCTGCGACAGGAGTATTTTTTTTGTAAAATTTCACTATGATGAATTATATTGCTTGAAAATTAAATCGATATATTCATGAACAAGCCAATTAACTTAAATTCACTGTATGGGCTTTTACAACTTAAATATACAAATTGAAAATTGAATTTATTTGCCAGTATCCTCGCTAGTAAAGCGGTCAAATGCTCTAAAAATATCTGTCCCATCAGAAGCGGCACAAGATTAAAATTAAAAGTGGGCAAGATAAATCTTCCGAGACCTCCCTTTTCCGGATTTATATTTTTTTTTTACACATATAAAGACGAATGGATATAGCAAGATAGGTAATAACAGCAATATTTTCTTATTATAAGAGCTATGCATCTTATTTACTTTCACCACATAAGAGCTCATTAAAATTAAACGGGTGGGGGTTATCTTGCTATTCCCTTTTTTTTTTTTTTTTAAAAAGCCCTTCATTTAACTTCGGTTATTAAAATTTATAACAAAATTTGTTCTACTTTCTACTAATCAAATTTTACAAATGCATATTATTCGTTTATGTTGTTTAGGAAAACAACTTTTCGGGAAATTGTGAAGTCTGGAACGTGTTGAGTTATGTATTTTCTCTTAAAGTTTTTTTTTTACAATCTTTTTTTTCATAACTATTTATGAAGTTTCTGAATATTTTTTTGTGCGGTTCCTATCCACTTCATAAAAAATCATGGTGGCCACATTACTGGAAAACCTGGAAATGTCACGGAAATCTAAACTTTCTGGAAAAGTTAGGGAAAAGTCAGGGAATTTTACCATAAGACTGGAAAAAGATTTATTTCTATAATCTTGTTTATTTAGCGATAATACTTCAATTAATATTTTTCACTTGTTTTGAGATTAGATTTAAAAATTGGCGCGGATTTCATTTCTTTTGCTCTTCATTTATTTTTTTAAAGAAAAAGTGTTAAAAAGTTATTAAGAATTTTTTTTTTAGCTTTTTGGGATAAAGTAAGGTTGACAATTTTCATAAAATAGTCTGGGAATTTTTTAATAAAATTTCTGGAAAACCTGGAAAAGTCAGGGAATTTGATCTTTAAAAATCTGTGGCCACTATGAAAATATATGCTGTATTGCTGTCCGTATTATTTTGTACAGAGGTATTTCAAGCCAATTTGACGGTATACCTAATTGGAGCTCTACTGTACATACGTATATGTATTGATGATAACTAAGCGTTAAATATGGCCTGATGCTAGTACCAGTGTGTAAATTAAATTGATGTCATTATGTTTAAATATTAATTTATACACTTAATTAAAAAATTATCAATCACCATAAGTTTGTATTACACATGTTTACAACAACATTTGACACACCTTCTGTTTTGGACATCTTCTCTCAATCAAATCTAATTTTAATATAAAATTAATTAAGAAAAAACAAGTAACAAGCAAACAAAAACAGTAGGTACGTTTTTAGAAGTGAATGCTGCATACTGGGAAGCACTGAAGACAGCTAATGCAAATAGTATGTGTAAAGTGTAAACAATATTATGTCCATCGAAATATATACAGTGCGACTCAGCAAAACATTTCTTCCATCCAGGTTCTTTACAACCATAGAACACTAGAAGCAAACTAAAATAAAAAAATGTAGATCGCTTGGAGTTATTTGTTGGTCTGTCACAGCTTAGGTCGCTTAGGTGATTCAGTCGTGCGCACCACTTGTAGCGGTGTGGACATCGCGAACATTGATTGTTGGTTATTGTTTATCAACCACTTGCAACAATGTAATACATGCATACGTACGGCTCGATACATGTTACACCAGGCACACCTCACCCGCCACAGTTTGAGTGTGATCTATGACACACATACAAGCGTATATCACGTATACATAGATACGAGATTTATGTAGTAACATGTTGTGCGTTTGGAGCGGGAGAAAAATTTTACGTCACCTTTCTGTTACAGTGATCTTGCTAGTAGAGAGATACGTCGTTGGATTATGTATTATGTGTTTACAACGAACAAAGAACTTATGAGAAACTAATGTCACATATGTACCTGCTTAGTTGTTTGTTATTAGTTAATTTTAGGACAAGTTATAGTTGTTGCCTGTTCGTTTCATGAAACTGGATCCGAACTGGTTTGCTGAGCCGTAATGTATATGTTTTGTTTTTCTTTTGACTCTGATCACGAATCTAGAGGGCGAAAACTGCTTTCGGTGAAAGTGCTAAGACTTGAAAGTGATGCAGGAGAGAAAAAATATGAGATTTCCGCGATAAAGTAGTGATTAAAGAGCAATATGAAAGGAAGTGAAAAGAATATTTAAGAAATTTTAAAATATTGTCGATAATAATGAGCATTACAGGGTCCACTATCTTTTGAATTTCAGTTTGCTGAAATTGTTTTATATAATTTTGTATAATTTTGTAACATTGAATGTATATAATAATAATAATAATAATAATAATAATAATATTCTTTATTTATAAATAGTTATAAAAAACTACATAAAATGCGTCACAATAGAAAGTTACGTGGAAAAGAATTCCTCAGTGCCATATAAGCATTTGTCTAACAATATGTTTTTCATTTTCTTTAGAAAATACGCGTCGTTTAAGTTTTTAACCTCATCTGGAATTGCATTAAACACCCTAATAATCATATTAGTACAGCTCTTATGTATGACAGACCTAGAAGAATTCATCACTGTAAATTTTGTTTTAAATCGCGTTTCGTATTTGTGGTCTTGCCGAAAGTCTTCAAACAAGTACAAATTTCTTTTTGCGAATTTAGCACATTCATAGATGTATAGTCCATATATTGTTAAAATTTTAAATTTTTTGAATAACGGTTTACAAGAAGTTCTATTTCCGACCCTAGCAATGGCACGTACTGCTCTCTTCTGCATTCTGAATAATGAAGTACACATTACGGAGTTCCCCCAAAATATATATAGGTAATCCTTTACTGTTAAAAAAATATGCATTATTACAATAAAAAATATGGTAATTTTTTACAATATGTGTCTTGAAAATTACAATGTGTCAGTAAATTTAAATAATTTAATTGTAAAATATGAAATTTTGTGTAAAAATAGATATTCACTGTAATTTTAAATACTTTGATACTAAAATTACATATAAAAGTGGTATTTGACATGCTAAAATAGTAAAATTACATTTCGAAACGAAAATTTATTGTATTTAAATGTAAATTACTGACCTTTTGGATGTAAATTACCGATATCACGTGATTGATTCTGCGCAATTGACGGCGTCAGTTGAGTTGACAGTGTAATTTTACATGTCGTACGTAATTAATTTACATTGAGTGGAGTAAAATTACATCCGAAATGTAAGGTAAAACATTCTACAATGTAATTTTACATAGAAAAATATTCTAAACATTTCGAAATGTAATTTTACAATATTTAATGTTGGCAGTTAAATGCCAACATTAAATGTGGTAAAATTTTTTAAGTGTTTCCATCAAATTTTAAATTTGTTTATTTTTTGGAATATTTAATTCTATAAAAAAAATAACGGTGCAAGTCGTAAAAGTATTAAATATGTTTACTTCTGGAACATTTATCATACTATTTTCAACATTATAATAAATAGTTTATTAAAAATTATAAATTGCAAATATATTTCTGTTAATTTATCAATATGTAAAAAGAATTTAAGTATATACATTTTAATTATACTTTAGATTTAATACAATTTATATAAATACCGTTTGATATCTGTAATATTCTGTCTATTGATTAAAGTATTTTGCGTAATTTAATCGTTACTAATATTTTTAACAAGAGTAACCTACCTGCGTGTTTTTTGTGATGTTTCATTTTTTTTACCACCAAACTGTTGTTTTAATCAAAAAATTGTTCAATTAATAAGGGTTGTAGTTACCGATGGGGGCAATCCATTTGCAGCCATTAGATATTAATTAACATATTCCTGAGGTCTGATATCTTGCAAAGGTAAAAATGTTACAACAACTATTATTAATTACCATAATCAGGGGTTTTATAGCTTACGATTTTTACAACCAGAAACTATTTTTGGGCGTAAGCTAGTCCTGCTATTTTGTTCAAATCAAAACAGGTTGTGTTGTATTGTGCTAGACATGTGCTATCATGTGCCGTAAACCCGTTTTTACAATCCGTTTTTGAGTGTGAAGTTAGCCCTGCCATTTTTTGTACTATGACTGTAAAAATCGAAATTTTCAAATTTTTTTTGTATTTATTAATCGCACATGGTAGCACATATAATGTAACGTAAACGCAACGTTTTTTGTTTAAAAAAAAAGAAAATAACGAGGCTAACTTTATACCCAAAAACATGATCGACATTATTACAGGTAGCCCCCGAAGAACACGATTAATTGGTTCTGTGTTCTTTGAAACCGTGTTGCTCGAGACTACAAAAAACGGGTATCCGTTTCAAGTGTGAAATTAGAAAAAACAACTTTACGTACTATATGACATATTTGGAAATAATTTTATATCAGATAATATATGTATTTTATTTTTGTCAATTGAATTACTCGAAAATCGACTCGTGTAGTTTTAAACCGTGTAATTTGAGGGAAAGTATCTGTGTTCTTCGAAACTCGTGTTCTTTGGGAGTTTCGTATATATATTTCCTGTTTGTTTTTTAATACGGTTGATATCAGTCAGAGTTGTACCATGTGATGTAAAAAACCAGTTTTTTACATTTTTAGGTAAAAAATTGTAAAATACGTAAAAACTGTAAAAAACCGTAAAAAATTGTAGAAAATTGTAAAAAATGTAAAATACCTAAATGATTTGTCATTTCACTGACAAACAATTTATTTTGACGGTTATTACTTGTTTATAAGTTCACATAAAAAAACGTCTAAACAAAATGTCGACACAAAAATGATTTTCTGCTGGTGGAAGGCCATCCACAACTGACTATATAAAGCTTTAAATTTCCAAATTAACAAACTGAGTTTTGACAGATCAAAAAAACTACTACATATTTATCTCTCTTTAAATTATAATAACAATAAAATCACTGATGATAATGATGATGAAGATGATTGATATCTTTAATAAAATTTAACTGAATAAATAAAAATCTTTTTAATATTGAATTCTTAATGAACTATTCTATCAAAACTAACCTTTCTTTTTCTTGTTTGTCCCCATTTATATTTTTAATTTTCAAATTACTTAATTATTAAGTTTTACTTTGCAAATATAGCAAATACTTCAATAGCAAATATGGAATACGATCAGTAACGCTTACGTATCCATTAGATTTTTAAAAAAATTAGTTTTTTACATTTTTTACAGTTTTTTTTTATCAAAACAAGTATGTGTAAATTACAAAGTTTTTTACATGTAAAAAACTGTGTAATTTACTCGAAGTAAATTACACGAACAACTCTGATATCCGCAATTACGCAATTGACTTGATACATGATCGTTACTATTATTTTTATATTTTAAACCTAAATGGAGAGATTATAAATATCAATAATTTTCAGATTATAAAATATTAATTAATTATTGTTTATTGACCGAATGTGCTGTGACCACATAATAGAGAACAAAACAAAAAAATACCGCTAACTGCACTCATTTGAAAGGTGTACTTACCACACACACGCGAAATCTATAGACAAATATAAATGGCGTGAAAGTTAACATTTTCAAATGATCTATTATTATTTATTCATAGTTTTGTTTATTAATTTTATTTCAAACACAATTAATTGAACTTACAATGACAGTTAAAAGTTCACACAGTTGGAATTTTTTTTTTTAATATCATTAAACATTGTGAATGATCTTTCTTTTTTGGAAGTCATCATATTAAATTTTTATGACTGAAAGTGTATAAATTTCTTTTTCTTTTATATTCAAGAGAGTTCAATAATAATAGATATATTTACTTATGAAATTTTAATTGATTTTTACCTTTTTAAAAAGAAGAAAATGTACTCAAAATGTTTTTCGATGATTACAAAAGGTTCACTTTTTGACTATCAATTGCTGCCATCGAATCTCTTACAAGGAATGGTTTTGAAATGTCAATTCGCAATTTTGATGAAACTTGGTATATATGTAGTACAAGCAAAAATAACAGACTCGTATGTTTTTTTTTAATTTGAGTTTTGTATAATTTGATATATTTTAGTCAATATATATTAGTTACAAGACAATTCACTTACTGAAAACCTTATTGAAATATTTTTATTTTGCTGATTGTCAGTAAAATTACGATTGGAATCTTAAATTAGCTGTCCAGTTTTGAGATTTTAGACTTTAAATTACAACTTTGAGCAAAAACAAGTAAACTAGTATTTTTCATGTATTTTTTATATATGCTATTCAAATTTTAATATACTGAAGCATATCCACGCTATTTCAAAATTTACCATGAATTTTACCTGAACAGCCCCTTTAGTAGGTCCGACCGTGGATTTATACACATCAATAGAAAGCTCTCTAAAAATAAAGTGTTTTGTCAATTTAAAGTTTTTTTCTATCTACCGTCGTTTTCAAGTTATCAAGCAAAATTAAAATTTTTCCCTAATTTTGAGGGGTGATTTCACCCCTTAAATGGCGGCGGTGGCAGATAAAAAAAAATAAGGGTCTGTTATTTTGGCTTGTAGCACATATATACCAAGGTTCATCAAAATTGCGAACTGACAGTTCAAAACCTTTCCTTGTTAGTACCCAACAGCTATTTAGAAGTTTTGTAAGTTTTTGTTTTTTTCGAAAGGCTGTGGCTCTATTAAAAGTGATCTGACAATGAGTTAGACCAGAGGCTTCCAAAGTTTTGAATCAGTTGTTTATTTAAACTTTGTAGTTGTTCAACACGTCAATCACGATTGGCCGGTCGATCGCAGAAGAAATTTTGGTCAATCTGCGATTCTAGCTTTCAAATTAATAAAAAATAGGGATACACCCCAATAGAAAAAATTACATTCGAAAAATAAGTCAAAATACGTTACATTTTCAGTCCAAACATAGTTATTTTTGTAGCTATCAGCTGAACTTGAAATAATAGAACCTGATGACGTCATCACGTACAGCGAAATTCTTTTAAAAGCTTCAAGAATCATAATTTTGATGTTAGAAACTTTAAATTTGAAGTTTTTGATACTGCTTCCTTTATTTTTCACAGAATCGGAATCGTGAAAACAACCGGAAAATTACATGTGAAAATTAAATTAGATTTCCTGAAGGAATTTGGGAAAGAACACTCCTAGTATAATTATAAGATTTATGTGACAACAAGATATATATTTGATATTTTCCAACGAGAAAATGATATTGCGGACTGCACTTTGTAAACGCCTGATTTAGAGTATGAAAACTTAAATAATTTACCTTGTGATAGAAAATTTAAAAAAAAAGAAAACTCTTTTTTTGCAGGACTATATCTTTTTAAAGGTTAATTACCCAAAAAAAGATAAAATTTGTTTAATAATTCTAAACTTTCAAAATGTGTACGAGGTACAGCTTAGGTACTTTAAAAAATTGATACTTTTAGCTTTCTAGGTTCTACTGTCATTATTTCAGGAGTTATTTATAGTTAGACAATAAACAGGTTCGTTCAACTTATACGCCTGAGGTCTGATATCTTCCAAAGGTAATAATTCTACAACAATCATTATTAATTATATCCGTTGGCCTTATATCCATAATTTATTAGTTGTCATTTTTTATTTGTACTTTTCAGTACATTTTATAATTAAACCTAAGCTATCTTCATAATTTTTTTTTAAAGAAAATAAGTTTAATTAAAATCTCATAGCTGTTGTAACAATTTAATTATTATTTTATTTAAGGAAAAAAACGATTATGGCTATTAAATTTTATTTTTAAATTGTTATAGTAAGAAAAATAATTAACCATTTATTTTTGTTTTTGCTATTTTTAAATTATGCAATCAAAGTTTTTTCTTTTTTTTAGAAATATTTTAATTACTTTTCTAGTCTGTTGTTGTAAATGAATAAACTTTTAAATGCTTCAATATTGATACCGTTAATATTTTAAATTTACAGAATTAAAGTTTTGTTAGAATCAACAATTCTAGTTTTGAATAAATTTAGGACAATAGTATATTATTCAACAAGCTGGTAATGATAGCTATTACTCACGAAGATGAAATTGCGACACGAGCCGAGTTTACGAGGCGAGTGTCGTAATGCATCTGAGTGAGTATTATATTACAACTCTAAGAAAAAAGTAAAGGTAATAAAATTTTGAAAGAAATATGTTTGGTTAAAAAAGATGACAAGGATAAAAAAGCAGCTTGTACAGTGACAGTTTAATTTACTTATCTCTCTCACACAAAAATGTGACAAATTAAGTCGGATTTACATAGCTAAAAAAAACTTCATAATTCAAAAAGTTAAATGAATGTATATAAATTTTAAAACTATTGATTTGGATTATAATTTAACATTTCTAAATCGTATTTTGTATTGCCATATTCTATTTTGAATTGAAAAGTAATATTTTTATAAATGTTGCTGCAAAAGGGCAGTTTCGTACTGAAAATAATTTATTTCTTTTTTGCTATAGTGTAAATCCAACTTGTAAAATTTTATTACGTTTACTTTTTTCTTAGAGTTGTAATATAATAATAGCCATTGCAAGCGAGTAGAATGCTTAAAATTGTATTTTGTTCAGTTTAAAATTATATGTAATAAAAAACTACAGCTTCAAGAAAAGTGATACATCTCATAAGTAAATATAGATACAAGAAAAGTTCCATGTTTTGCAATATCAGAAAATTTAGGGTCTATCGGAAATCAAAATTCTAAAATCTCCCCTGTTTTCGATTCGAGCGGAGGTTTGAAGTTTTCTGTTATTGATTATCAAATGTGTGTTTGTATTATTATGAATATAGGTACTTGTTGAATAGTGAAGTTTAGATGGTTCTAAATCCTTCTGTATTTAATTTTCCTAGAAAATTTTGTAGAATATACAATCATGTGGTATACAGTTTGAAATCAGTGTTGATTCATCATAGTTGATAAATAGGTTGGGTGGAAATTAATAGTATTTTAATTAGTAAAATTTCATGTCTGAAATAATTCTGAAGATATAAAATTATTATATATATATATATATATATATATATATATATATATATATATATATATATATATATATATATATATATATATATATATATATGTTTATTTATCAAAATTTACGAGTAAGACGTTTTGGTCGTAAAATGATTGAAATCAATTGTCTCGTCTTAAGACAATACAAGACTGATACTATTTTTGAAATAGGCCACCAGCAGAATTTAATATGTGAATTATATAACATTTTAGTAAATTTCCAAATGGAAAATTCAGCTAATACAGCCACTGTCATGGTAAAACTTGAGTCCGAGATAATAGTAATCTGTTATGAGGTCTTTGGAAACCGAAAATGATATTCACTAAAAGTCCCAAATCGTTGGATTAGTTTTTCAGCCAGACACATCTGATGCCCGGAATCTCGAAAAAATTAATTTTTTTGCTAGTTTTTTTACACCATGGCAAAGAGCGGAAAGAATCACATAAGATACGTTTTAAGCCATTATTCTTTGTATGCGCGTTTTCGAGAAAAAATAATTTTTATCACTGGAAATTCGCTATATTATGCAGAATGCTGTGGCAAGGGTATTTTAATTAATGGCATAACATTATACATATATTGAAGCATAAAACAGACGGTTTGGAATATACATCACAAAAGAAAAAATTATTTAAATTCATTTTATTATTTGAAGATGACATAATACGGCTACAAAGCAAAATAGATTGAATAATGGTAATTGCCCATAAAATTTCAAATATGTATTTTTAACGTTGAAGGGAAAATCGTTTCCTTGTTATAAATTATATTGGCAGATTTAAAAGTCGTTTTAATATTTGCATCATCTCGTCCACCAATGTTTATCTTGTTTAATATAACAGGCAGAAGATATTATTTTTAGATTATGTATAAATTTTATAATTTTACTTTACATACGTCGTCTTCCTGCATATTGTGTATCATAAAAGTTAAGTTTATTCGTGCTATTATTTTTTAGTATGAGTACATTAATGACCATATAAATGCGAACGAATGTATCAAAATATTGCTTGGCCTCCTACCACGGATCGTCAAGTTATCCATTTCGTAATTTCAAGTGATCCATTTGAGTTTCGCTCGGATTGAAAAAGGTAACCCGGAGCCATTGGTAAGAGCTTGGACAATGTTAGTAAATGTAATGTTATTTTGAAAGTAAATCAGTAATTTGACTGGTGCCGCTAGTGTTTTTTTTTTGTCCATACTCGACTCTATTTTTTGGGAAAAGCGCAAAAATATTTTGTCTCTCCCTGAGGAATTATGTAGGTATTTATTTGGAATTATGAAAGGAAACTGTCGAAAACCTTTCACAAGCGTAGCCGATTGTGGCAATCCAACTTATGATCTATCAGTTCCTGAGTACCAGTATCTAAACACTATCGGTTATGTGACTGGGCTACCCAAAATTAAGTTAATTTGTTCTTTGTATTAAACTTTAAATATTTTGGATTTTGGGTACTTTATCCAGCTTTCATTTGAATGATTATATAACATATGAGCATTTTGAATACATTTTTCAGTTTTAGGGTGTCGTAATAGATAGCCAGATCAGTACCGTCAGTTGGAGCGAATCTGGGCGATTTCAGTTTTTTGGCAATGAATTGTTTAAAAAATTCTAAAAGAATAATTTAAATGCTTTAATATCACGAGCATATAGGGCAGTAATAAAAATATCAAAATTAATACTGCAACATTTTTTTTTTTTTTTTTTTTTGTTATATAGTGTCCAGATTCGCCCCTATGTGTGGGGCGAATTTGGACAGTGCTTTATTTGCAATATAAATCACATTCAGTCATGCATATGGGTAAAATCAGACATAAAAAGATAACAATAGCTGAATTTCCAATCTGGAAATTCGCTAAGATAAATATCTGCATCAGCGAATGACTTTTGATGGGTGGAATAAAACATTTTGGATTTAAATGAATTTTATTTCGATTTGCCTTTGAGTCTATCATGCAAGGTCGATTTGGGAACATGGAAATATTCAGCAGCTTGTCTGAGCTATTTTCTTTTATTTTTAATATCGGAAAGCAGGGGCGCAACAAATACATATCTACAGGGGTTCCAACAAAAATTTAAATAATCAAATTTTTGACAACGCAGTTCTCCGATAACAATTGAAAATGTTGTAATAAAATTTGATTTTCAAATAAAAAATATTAATAAACCACTAAAGATTTTACTTTTTAATATAAATGAAATAAATTGAAGGAAAATTTCCAGGTAATTTTAGGGGGTCCGGACCCCTTGGACCTCCTCGGTTGTTGCACCTCTCTCGAAAAGAGCCGATTTTATGTTATCTAGACTACAGTTTATGTAGTTTATACCCACTTTCTTTTTATATTGACGCACCAAGGTGTATGAATTTGCCTCACCTATAGACAATTTTTTGTTAATCAATTTATAAAAAAAAAATTAAGCACAATAGAGCTTTCATTTTTGGTACATATATTATCAAAAAAACGCCAAACATTTTGTTACCAGTCCCTACTATATATATATATATATATATATATATATATATATATATATATATATATATATATATATATATATATAACTGTTTTTTTGTACAGCAGTTTCTTTATAAGATTACAAAACGGGCGTTATTTTTAAAAATTATAAATATTGCGCCTGTAAAATAAAAAAATACAAAGATGTCACGTTCACCGCTTTTGTTTGATGGCTGACAAAACTGACAAAATGAGACAAAACTGACTCATAACTGACAAAATTCAGTAGCATAGGTTGATCTATGACCGTGTACGGTTATAACACTGACGTAGAAATATCGAGAGGTAGCTCTGTCTAGATTCGCCCCTACTGTCCAGATTCGCCCCAACTGATGGTACAGAAAGAAATCGAGGCTTGTTTTTACAAATAGAATTTGTTAATACAATACAGAATAATGCATTGCTTGGAAGCAAAAAAAAAATGAATACATACGCTTATGTATACCTATGTATAATATTATATTATTATTGGTACATAATAATAATCATCAAAACTGGATTTAGAGGATGTATAACCTAATGTGCTCTCTGCGTGTAAGAAATCACGAGGTGATACGTACACACAGAGTATTTCAAGTTACGAAGGACATAATTTAAATTTTATGGCGGTGCATCTTAGCTTACAAAAACGCACTACTTGTTTTAGCTTGTTACTTTTTTTGTAACCAGTCAGATATTAGTAATTATGCAAAATTTTAAATTTGGTTGGTTATAGAAAATTAACAAGTGAAATAAGCAGTATCTACAATTTTGTAAACTACAATAAGATGCACCTTAAATCAGTACTTAATTTCAGCAGGTACGAGGCGGAACAACTTTCCAATACCTCCCAGTGATTTTTTTTTTTTTTTGGGTCAGTGTTTTGAATGAAAATTAATTTATTAATTTTATAAATTTTCATAAGTTTTCAAAATTGGAGCTTGTGATGTTAAGTGGGCCCCGGCTGTTTGGTTGAGAAGGGTAAAAAACGTGTGGGTATGTGTTTCGACACCTAAAATTTTAGAAATTAAGAAGACTGGCTTAAATTAAATCTATATAAATATTCTCTAAAGCAATAATGTAATGATATGTAAAAAAAAACTAATAAATAGAAGATAGTTAATTTGTCTTTTAGGTATGATATCAAACTTTTCTGTACTTCTACTATTAATACAGTTTTATATATTTTAGGGCACTATTTAGTTGTTAGAATTTTGGTTACAGGGAAAAATCGAATTCAAGAAACACCCATTTATAGAACTTTTAAATTACGAAAAACATTTTCTTAATTTTAATCGTCACTTTCGTTTTTTACATTTTCAGCGAAATCATTGAAACACTTTGAGTTTCTTAATTCTATATCTAAATTCTACATCTCTTATCTGTTAGTTTTTGGCTTTTTGGCATTTTTGAAATTTTTGCTTTTAGGAAAGTTTAGTTTGTCGATAATTTTTCCGTATCCTACGTGTCTTGGAACACACCGTGTACCAGCACTTTACGTATCGTATTGAAAAATGATTTCAACAAAATCAATTCAAAAAGAGTTCAACGACCATAAAGTTTTTTTTGATTAAAAATAACTTTCATTTTTTAAAAATGATATAGTAAATTTTAATATTTTTTCATGTTCATGGACCGTCAATCAGTATCTGGATTGATGGCGTTAATTAGTAATTTTAGTAGCCAGTAATTAATAATTACGAAACAAGGTGTTGAAATCCAAATAATAATGGAAGGACACGGAATTGGATGAGTGTGTCTATTTTTGAATAGATGAGAAATAAGTGTTGAAATTGAGATGCTGGATGTTGTAACAAATTTAAATTATTTTTTTTTTTAATTATAGAGTACATATCTGTATAGAGCTATTGTTTCTGTTTTGTGGTGTCGAAGATTTTTATCTCAGATATCGATTTGAAGATTTATTGTTTTAGTTCTTATCAAGATTAATTTACATAATGAATCTACCATAAATTTTCAATTTTAACCTTCTAAATCAAATATAATAAACCATATGGAAGGCTATAATTATCTACTAATGAATGTGTTTTTCGAATTAAGACTAAATACTAAAATTTTTACATTAATTTGGACTTACTGTTCAGTTATTGTTTGTAGTTTTTTTTTTATAAACGATAAAGGGAGTATTAGCTTAGAAAAGAAATGTATAGAAAATATGTAGAAAATGTCACTAGTTAATTATAAGGAACAAAAAGTTCAAAAATGACGACAAACCCGCAAATTACAAGTGATAAAAATCACCACATGATAAATTCAAAACCAAAAAGAAAAAGAAAATAAAATTGAAAAAATAATACAAGTCAAGTTTAACTGGTTTCCACCGTTTAAACGGTCATTCTCAAAAACAACAGACCCAAATCGTAGTAAAAAATCTGGCTCTGTTGTTTTTGAGAATGACCGTTTAAACGGTGGAAACTAGTTAAACTTGACTAGTATTTTATTTTCAATTTTATTTTGTTTTTCTTTTTGGTTTGGAATTTATCATGTGGTGATTTTTATCACTTGTAATTTGCGGGTTTGTCGTCATTTTTGAACTTTTTGTTCCTTGTAATTATAATTTCCCCGCAGTTGGTTGTGATTTGTTAGATTGTCAGTGGTTAATTTGCACGCCCCACCAAATATTTTTTACAAATCCCCTGGGAGTCGCGACTTCGTTTAGAAATTAAACGCTCGAAGTTACGAAAAAGGGCATATACCTTATATATCGGTTGTACTGTTCATAACAGCGGCATATAGCCGAGTGTGTTAAGTTCATTGACTGCACTTGAACGATTCCAGGTTCGATTTCAAGCGCCTCTTATACTTCCTATATAAAAATATTTTATTTTTATTTCTTTCTCATTTTTGTAATACTGCATAATGCTTAGTTACAGTATACAATGTTTTAATTTTTTTTGAAAAGAGATTATGATGTTTTTTTCTTCCTATTACGGAAATTCGAGAACTTTTGCGGAAACTAAAGAACAAATTATCATAAACGGTAAGTATCTTCTTCTGGATTAATAGGTTCGAAACAAACTTCATAGTAAAATTATTTATTTGTTTTCAAGACTCTCAAAAAGAGGGCAAAAATATAGGAGATGCTTGAATTTGAATCTAGAACGTCTAAACTGCATCCATAAGTCAACACACTTAACGCACTCTGAACTACTGTAAAATTTAAAGAAGTTTCAAATCATGATTTCCGAATAAAAATTGTTGGAAAAGTTATAATTTTTTTACTGATTTCATACTATAGAATCGTCTGTCCTAAAACTTCCCATTTAAATTAATGATAAAGTCCAGTCTTGTATAAATAAAATAGTTTGCCTATAACTATTAAATACTTTTTTAACTAAAATTCGTACAAAATATAATTTTGTAAATAATAATAATAATTACTCGCGAATTACGAAATTCGAGCGTCTACTGTAATCTTTTACATTAAAAATAACATTCTTATAATCTCACCTGAATCTCACACGTTATTTAATTTTGTTTTTCAAAAATACTGCCGAGCCTATAAAGAAATAAAAATTGAAAAATAAAAAACAACTTTCATAAAGTATTTATATTTGAATTATTTGACAGATGAAGACTTCTTTATGGACACTGGACATATTAGACAGATGAATAAATATCAGTTGGCCGAACACTTTTATTATATTATTATTATAATGTTAATATTTTTTTGATTTAAAATTTCAAAATTTATTGCATATTAATAAAATAAAAATGAAAATTTTTTGAGATATAATAACGGATTATAAAGAGAAGCTCTCGTTTGTTCATTCATTACCTGTCTCCTTCTTTGGCACTATACGACCGTTGATGTGTCCGCTGTGCACATACAGATAAAGTTATTGAACTCTAATATTCTATATTTTAATATAAAATAATTATAGCGTATGCCAATTAAAAGGTTACAAGTGAAAAAATATATCTGTTTTTAAATTATATGTTTTGTTTTGTGTATTAGATATCGAGAATTTCACGTACTTTTTGTGAGAAGAATAGTTTCTTAAAATATATTAATGTACATTGTACAAAAGTTCCACGTTACTGTGGAATAAAAAGATGCCAGGTCGTAACTTTGTCAAACGACGCCGAAGTGGACAATTACAACGAGTGAAAATAAGATTCATTTTGCACGTGTTGCATACATTATTTTTTACAAGTCTGAATTAAAATGAGAAAAAAAGGAAAAATGAAATAAGAATCTCAAATTATTAAAAGTTTATCTAATTTCAAATATTATCAAGTGCTTGTGAAACATTACTACGAATGACGAACTTTTGTTCCTATTTAAACATACGTTAATATTCATAAGTATACTGACTTTATGTTCAGCTAAACTGAAACAGAGCACGCAATTTCCTTGGTATCCATGACCAAGTCCATATGTCAATTAAAAATCACATAGTAATCGAAAACATTGGTCAAACTGGATCGGCTGGGACTCAAATCCAAAATCTTCTGGTAACTAGACACTTGCATGGTTACCAGGAGATCCTGGGTTCAAGTCCCAGCCGATCCAGTTTGATAATGTTTTCGATCGCTATGTGATTTTTATTAAAAATTTGACAACTACATTCCAAAAATTCTTTTTTATTACTCATGCGGGAGAAGTACTAACTTGCCGCACACATTTCTGTACACAAAATAGCTGTTTGCTCACTGCACTCTTCCCGCATACTTTTTTGCGTGTGGAAAGTAACTTTCCACACGCAAATAGACAATAAAATACGCAAAATTTAATCAAAACACGCAAAGCTGCCTCTTAATTTTTCATTTAATAAATATTTCATAATTATTTCTATAGAAACCACCAACAAAGTAATTTAAACGATAATTAATTCAGAAAAAAAGACGAACACTTAAAAATATTATTTTAAAAAGTAATAAAAATGTCAAAAATAGTGATAATAATAGAGAAAAGTATGTGAAATTCGTAATAAAAAATAGTATGTGCAACTCGTGCGGGATTGTCGATTGCCCGCACTTATTGCACAATATACTATTAACATATTCGTTTTACATTATTCATGGCTGACTAGGGCTTATATTGTATCGTTACTATAGTAATGAATTTGTTTGTCTACTTTTTTCACGCGTGATATTAATAAAGTAGATACTTTTTTGGAATTCTGAAAATTCAAGACGTTATCAGCTGTTACCTGATTCAGTCGATATAATTTCAACCCTTTCGAAAATCTAAAATAGAAAATTATACACAAATTCTTGATAAGAGTCGAACTTTCGCACCTATATTCGTCTAGACAGAGAGCGAGTAATATTTTTTTTTTATATATTGGTGTATTAATTGTCAAGAAAGAGGGTATCAGTTGATCATTTCGTTATAATTTCTTAATGACCATTAACGTGTTAATATTCCAATCACTTTTTTTCTTTTTTCAAATCGAAATTAATAGGTAATTAATATAGTTAATTAATATTGATTAAACTTATCAATTTACGTGGGCACACTTCTTGTACTTGTACTGAATATTTAATCGCAAACAGGTACAGAATCATTGCGAATGGTACAACATAACATCACAATAAATTCAACTTGATGCATGGTTAATGCCACTGAGCCAACAAGTGTTTATTTTCATATTGATTAATAATTACATTATTGGAAAAATAAATGTACATAATATGTAAATAAAATAAGTAATAATATAATTCATACATACATATATTAATCATCAGTTAGTCATTATGAATGATTAGGTATTGAATAATTGTTATTAGCCAGTTTTGGTTTAAAACAATAGTATCCACATAGGTATGAATAATATTATGATATACATATAACATTTATGCTAAAATGTTACTTTAATTGCATATTAGAATGTTTAGAATACCTGCATAATTAATTTTAAATGAAGTGAAAATGTGTAGCTATTATTATTGAATTTTTATGAATAGTCAGTTCTGTATTCAAACATTAGAACTTTTGAATAAAATAATGATAATATTTATATTAATAAAATGCAGTTTTGTTAAGGGAGTATTCTCAGTGGTGGATTTATCCTAAGTTCCGCTCTAAGCTCCGTGAAAAATGCCGCCCCTAAAAAGCTAAAAAAATTTTTTTAATAACTTTTGCCGCTCCAGCCTACTCAGCCCGCTGGTAAATTCACCATTGAGTATTCTAGTCTAGAGATCAAAAATTTCGGCTTTTTTAGGAGTTAATAAAAAAAAAAAAACAATTATATTAATATTTTTAGTGTCCACTTCTTTTACCATAGCTATTTATTGATTTTCTATAAACATAGAAAACTTCATAAAACAAATGAAAATATTCAAGGATTTATAATTATGTAAGGGGAGGTTTACTCGAGAGTCCTTAAAAATTACGTATTTTTCTAGAATTTTTTTCTCAAGAACGGAAGTAAATATCAATTTCAAATTTTGTACACATATTTATTAAGTATCAAACTATACAAAAAAAAATTTTTCAAGGAAAAATATAAAAAATTGTCCATTTTATAGATACTGCAGTGTGACGATCCGAAAATCCAATGCCTTGTTGGCGGACATCCTAGCGCCGGTAACAAACCACCGAAGTCCAAAAACAAAAAAGATTTATAAAATATATGAAGAGTACCGGCACCTCTACCTATAATATCAATAAATTACTGAAAGAAAAAAAATGGCGGATGTTTGAACTTTTGATTACGATTTTTATCTTATTTTTCGCTCTTTAAAGTGAACTTAAAAATAAAAAAAAATATTGAAAGTGTATCAAACTTAGGTAGAGGTGCCGAAGAATTGAATTATCTTTAAAATAAAAAATTAAAAAAGGGATCCATCGAATAGTTTTTGAGTTATCGTGTCCGCTCCAAAAATGTAGTTCCGAAATATTATAAAATATATATAAAGAAACGTATTTTCAACATTTTATATTTAATACTCATTATTGCGTGAACTACGTTTTTTGAATTTTTTTTATAGAAGGCTGGATTCGGTTAATGTGCAAGAATCTTGTTTTTAAATTATTTTCAGTAAAATCACTTTGGGAACATATTCTACACATAATTGGCTATCAATTTCGGCAAAAAAAATATATTTATTTAATTTTTTTAATGACTCTCAAGTAAACCTCCCCTTAAATATGTGTTGTCAAAAAGCAATTTCTAAGGAAAAACTGATTTTGAAATTAATATAGAATTGTATTCTTTATTTAGAAAGCCATTATTTATTTTAAACTGAATTTTTTTTCAAAAATTACAAAGTACGTAAAAAAACATCAAATTTTAAATTTATTTTCAAAAAAAAAAAAAAAAAACAATAAAAATTTCTTTTCAAAACGCAATTTCTAAAATTTATTTTCAATCAGAAACAAAAAAGTTGAATTTAAAAAAAATTCTAGACTAGAATACTACCGTATAAATATTTATAGGCTGATTCCCTAACTAGATAACGACTAAATAATTGAGTTTCTGGTCGAGCAATTATTGATTTCAATGGAGCAATTTAGCATCAAGTTAACCATATGAAACAAAAAGATTTCCGATTTTCGGCGCCAACTTTTTCCGATGAATAATAATATGCCATATCCGTAGCAATTGACTTAAACTTTTCAATAAAGTTAAATAAATCTAGCTCTACATTATAATAAGATGAATTTCATCATTGCTAGTTCGTTACACCCTTTTTACAGAATAGGTCTATTAAATCCAGCTGTATTCATCAGAGCCGTGAAAAGAAATGCAGCCCCGGGAAAATAAACAGTTTTTTTTTTAAATTAATCCCAAAAATTTATTTAGGTTCCCCGGGCCTTCCACCAACGCTTTTGGGTCCCCAATTCAAACACAGGTGCTGGGACTACAATCCCTGCTGCCCACCCCCTTTCATCGGACCTAATATTTGCGTAGTATATTGACGTATTGCGTATTTCATTAGGTTATCAGGTTTCTCCTAATTCTTGCTCGAACCACCCGGAACTAGACAATTGCTTAAATTACTATAACTAATTATAGGTGAGTGAAGTAGTTTAACTAAATATTTGATTTTAAAATTTCTCACAGTTTACTATGATGGTGAAGGCAATCATTAATGTCATTTAGTCATTTACTTTTATTAAATTATTTAAAATCTGAAATTTTTAACTCATTAACTTCACATAATTTAGGTAAAAATAAATTATATTAATTTAAAATTAATGTAACTTTAAAAAAAAAAGAAAAAAACATTAATTATATGTATAAGGTAAAAGACCCGGTAATTGACCCTGGCCCAGTTTCTGAACTTTTCAACTTTGTTATAAATTAATAAAAAAACTATATTTTAAATAAGAAAAAAAATAAATTCTTAATTTAAAGTAATCTATTCTGTGTCTAATGAACAGCAATTTAAAAAGTTTAGAATATATTAACTAAATAAAAAAAATTTTTAAGTTTAAAATGTGTGTAAAAACTATTTTTTTGGTAGCTTCCTAACAGTTTATGTTACAAAGTACTCATTTTGATCTGTGCAATATTCATCATGTAAGTATGAAAAGTTAATTAAAAATATATGAGCAGGTTAATATTTGTTTAAAATTTATTTTAAAATATTTATAAAATACCTTAGAATGATTTTTATTATTGAAATATGAGGGTCAATTACTAGGCTCACTTCTAAATGGTATGGCCCAGTTAAATTCTAACCAGTTTTTGTTAGTTATTTTGTTATTTATAGTTATCTTCGATTAGTTTTTGTTATTTTTCATAACGTATATAACATTAAACATTCATTTTTATCAATAAAAAATTATTTATAAATTAAATTTTAAAAAACTGTATTTTTAAATTTAAGAATCAGAAACTAGGCCACTGTCAGGGTCAGAAACTGTCACATGAGAAATTTTGAAGGTCAGAAACTGGGTCCTTTTTGTCAATTTTTAAAACATTAATTTAAATTATTAATTCAATTCAAATAATTATTTTACTTGTATGACTTTATTTTGAAAGCCATAAACTAGTTGATAAAATTATTAATTGTCTCTTAAGTTGAAACTTATATTTATTACTGTCATTTAACCTCAGCCATCACTCTTAAAAGGTCAGAAACTAGGCCCGTTACCTTATACGAAAACTATAAAATTTTGTTTGAAGTTATTCTTGATTTGTTTACAATTATACTTTTTGCAAAGCTAATTACGAAATTATACTCTAATTATTAAAATAGTTATTTTAAAAATGTGTCCAATTAATTTATAATTCAATGTAATAAACGGAAATATAATTTTGTTAATCGCTTAATAAACTGAAATTGGCAAAAAAATTCTTTTACGTATTATAACGAGATTAATTTACTTTGTATAAATAAATTTCTTTTAAAACAACTATTATTGTATTTGTGATGTTAATTAGCTAATATTTACCAAATAATTCTATTGTATAATCGTAATTAAAGTGTCATAAATGAAAAAAAAAATTAATTGATAACCAGTAAAAGTCATATTTATTTGAAAGTATATATAAAAGGTGTTTTTTTATAGAGATATAGAACTTTAAGTTGACAACACTTTTTTAACTGGCAACCATTTTGTCAGCTGTCAAGTAATTTGTTTAGTTTGGTTTGGCATTTCAACATGAATAGACTGGCGCCTGAACAACGCTTCCAAATTGTGCAAATTTATTTTGAAAATCATGGTTCTGTTCGAAATACGTATCGCACACTACGTCCATTTTACGGTCGACATAATCGTCCATCAGAGCAATTAATTCGATTAACTATGGAACGTTTTCGCACCACGTTTACTCTAAATGATAACACGCAACCACAGAGACGTCGTACAGTGCGTATAGAAGAAGTCATTGCTGCTGTAGAGCCTAGCGTAGAGAAAGACTCGAATTAGTATCCGCCATCGTGCACAGGAATTGGATATGTGTCCATCCACTTTATGGAAGATTTTGCGGAAAGATCTTGGTTTGCGTGCTTACAAAATCCAACTCGTGCAACAGTCGAAGCCTAGCAAGGCGTAGATTCGGTGAATGGGCCCAAAACAAGATTGCCGTTGATCCCGATTTTCATAAGCGAATTTTGTTTAGCGATGAAGCTCACTTTTGTTTGAATGGATACGTCAATAAACAAAACTGCCGTATTTGGAGTGATGATAATCCTCAAGTGTATATTGAGACACCGTTACATTCAGAAAAACTAACTGTTTAATGTGCTTTATGGACTGGTGGAATCATTGATCCGTACTTCTTTAAAAACGATGCTGATCAGAACGTTACAATCAATGGTGACCGCTATAGAGCCATGATTACTGACTTTCGTTCATCAATTGAACAATCATGATGTGCAGGAACTGTGGTTTCAACAAGACGGCGCAACATGTCACACAGCTCGTGCCACAATTGATTTATTGAAAGAAACGTTTGGTAACCGTATAGTTTCACGTTTCGGACCCGTGAATTGGCCTCCAAGAACGTGCGATCTAACGCCGCTAGACTATTTTCTGTGGGGATATGTGAAGTCGCTAGTCTACACCGATAAGCCCGAAACGATTGGCCACTTGGAGGACAACATTCGCCGCGTTATTGCCGATATACGGCCACAAATGTTGGAAAAAGTCATCGAAAATTGGACCTCCAGATTAGACTACGTCCGAGCCAGTCGTGGCGGTTAGTACCTACGTTAATAATCTGGGAAGCAAAATTAATTTTTAATAGTTGTTATCGTACAAAATATACGCTCGAATTTTTTCAGATTTTTATTATATTTTTTGTACTAAATATTAAAAAAATAACATGCCTTTCTTAAAATCATTGATTAGTCTTTAAAATTCTCTGACGTGTTCACTCGTGATGTCGAATCGAAGAGCAGTTAGTCGATTAATCGAATAAAGTTCTTTTTTACACAAAATTAGTCATTAGTCCAAAATATTGAGCATACAGTACTGCCGTGTCACACGAATGTCATGTATCTTGAGATACAACAATTACGCGTAACGACATTTAAAGGATTCTACTCAATCCTTAATATACCTATATATTGACAATAAAATTAATTAATTTGTTAACAATAATATAATAATTAATCTGTTGTATTTTTAAATTTTTATTTTGATTGTATCACATTCCCTATTTTCTATATTTTCAAATAATATATTTATACGTTATTAAATCGATACTGCAACGTTGAATCAATAACGCATAACAAAAATTAGTTATCTTAGATATTTAATAATGCCTAAGATAATTAGGATCATCTGATCTTCTATTCAAATCAAGTTTTCTCAAAACTATAATTTCTGAGATACATGAGATTCATGTGACACGGGAGAATAGTCGGTCAATCGACTAAATTTTTAATTGAAATGGTAAATGGAATATACAGTTTTAATTACATTGAAAGCTTTCATAAAACGGAACTCTTTCATTTTATATAGAAATAAGCAGTGGTAGTGAAAATGAAAATGATCCTAACATGTCGCAAGTTGGCGAGGAATGCTTGTAGTCGTCGAATTCTCCAAAATTAAGAATAATTACAGAATTAAATTAATTTCAAAGTCAGTTGTATTAGTACCCTAAATTTCTTGTTCTAAAGTTCTTGAAACACAATAAGTAATTAGTTAATTATATAATTTTGTAAATAATATTTTTCATTAAATTCAAATAACCTTGTTGTGCAATCATAAAAATTGTTACATAATTTACAAACCGTTTTGTGTGTACAGATATCACGCGAATTACTAACAATAAGTGTGTTGATGTTACTTATTCATTGGTAAAATAACCGAAATCTGTAAATAAAATATACCGTAGTCTTTTTTCTAGGTATTTAAAATTCACTACCAGCATAACTAATAAGATTAATTAGATATTATGAATTTTGATTTTTTAAAAATTGCTTGTTCCGTCTGCTGGCAACCGTCATAATTTTTACCAAAAAGTAAAGTAGGTCATAAATCGAATGTTAAATAATTTTAAATCAAATAATTTTGAACCATACGGTATAGTATCGGGAAAAAATATTCATACGTTTCGAAATAATAAAATTAATTATCATATTCCTTCATAAAATATATTTAAAATACCCCTGTCGCAGCATCCTGCATAACATAGCGAATTTTCGTTTATAAAAATTAGTTTTGCTCGGAAACTAGTTGACATAGAACAATAGTTTAAAGACCTTTTTTATGTAATCTTTTCTCCACTTTTCAATGGTGTAAAAAAATTTCGCAAAAATTGTTGATTAAGTGGAAATTTTGACAAAAAACTAATTTTTTGCAAGAACAAAAAGCATGTTCCTGGCATCCGACGTGTCTGACTAACGAATTTATCCAACGGTTTGGCATTTCCAACATTTTCACCAAATTTCGTAAACTTAGGACATTTCGTTCGAGAGTTATCGTGCGGACACATATATATATATATATATATATATATATATATATATATATATATATATATATATATATATATATATATATATATATATAAATTTTAGTGAATATTATTTTCGGTTTCTAGGGACCTCAAAACAAATTTCTGCCATAGTCCCGGGCTCACGTGGCGTCATGACAGTGGCTGTAATAGCTGAATTCCATTCTGGAAATTCGCTAAAATTGAAACTGGCGTATTAGCGCTGGGAAAATTACTAAAATTATTCAGTTTCATTAAAATATGGTTTCTGTTTTTTTTATTGTATATTTTCAGTTTTCCATAAAGCTATAGCCGTCCCCAAAATAAAAATTTGGAGACGATTCGCAAACAAAAGGCTGTGTAGTATCTAGAAGAGCCAGGAAAAATTTTTAAATACGAAATAACCAGTAGCTAATATATTTTTTACTGTTACATAAATTACTAAGAAATATTTGAAAAAATCTGCTTCTACTAAAAGATTCTCGTTAAAAATGATTCCTTAATCATAAAAAGTGTATGTTTAATAATTTTTTCATTTTTTTTTCGTATGACTTATTTTCTATAAAACATGGAGAGAATTTCAAAAGTTTTTGTGTTCTATGTGAGGAGCATGATATGCGGATTTTGCCATAATTTCGAAAAAGAGAACATCTCTTCTTAAACTGCTTTTATTTATATACATATTTATATATTTATTTGGTTCGCCTTTTTGTCTCCAACAACGGGAGTGTCGTGAAGAAAGAAAATTAGCAACTTTTTAGAGTATTTTATACTCACGCAATAAAATAGCTGAAAGCTGAAGCTAAATGTTGACATAAATGTCTTTTATATAAGTTATCACACTCGCATCATTTTTGTGGCACTATTGGGGGCGCTGGGAATGTTATCATAACGTTCGACACATTTCTATTCAGCTACGTAACAAAATCTATAAAATTCGACAAACTGTGGAAGCGCTGTGTACAACATTTATAACGTTATGCACAGCGCTCCTATGAATTAAAATATTTTACGAGATTTTTTTTAAAATTTTCATGTTGCACTTTTGTTAGCATAAGACGTCAAGTCAAAGCTCACACATCACCAATTTCATGTAGAGTGGGTAGTTGTCAGAATAGGGTACCTGGTTAGTTAGGTCGGACGCACATTGAGACGCAGTTGACGCAGACAGGGCAGCGCAGTTTCTGTGACTTTTGTTGTAGAATGGGATCGCGCGAATTGAAAGGCAGAGGAGCACTGCGTCGCATGAGACCGATGTGGCACTCGTGAATATGACACAGAAACTGGGCGACATTGTAACACGTTCTCGAGTTTTAGTTGGTTTTATTTCGCCGAATTGAAAGCAGTTGAAGAAATTGAAGAAAAACAGTGGTGCTTTGCTCTGCTCTGTCTTTTTAATTCGCGCTATCCCGTTCTCCAACAAGAGTCACAGAAACTGCGCTGCCCTACCTGCGCTAACTGCGTCTCAATGTGTGCCCGGTCACATAGTTTGTTTCTCGTGCTTTCCTGCCCTGCCCTGTTCTACGTTTACTGCGTGACACAGCTTAATGTGCGCCCGGCCTTACTGTCAGTTAATACTGACAGTAACATTTATAATAATGCTTGGTTCATCGTAGTTTTGGAGTTACAATACAGGAAAGTGGCTAAATTAACTGCTTAGTCATATTACCTTTTTGTGTCTTATATTGTTTAAATTATTTTCGCCATTACTGTACAAATACTTACAGTTTTGTGAGTATGTATATATTGTATTGTACGTTCTCATTGAATATTATACAGGTATTGTTTATAGTTAGTTATCAAATAAGGAATCGGAGCGTTTAATTCTTCTAATCATAGTGATCATAAGAACAAGCACAGCTAAGTACAAAATGTACATAATTGCTTACATTAGTTCAGTTATAATAACACTAGACATAACAATAAATAAGGAAAAACAATAGAAACATGTTATTTTTATGAATGAAAATTATTTTTATTTTACCGCAAAAATTTCTTATTATTAATTTTAATTAATTGTTGTCTTCCTGAAAAATTGTGTCTTTTAATTCCATATTGTTGTGGTACTGTTATTATTCATTACTAGCTGTACCCGCGACGTCGTTCGCACATAAAATCAATGAGAAGTATAATATAAATATAACAATTATAATGAATGTGCATAGAACAATATTTTTGCATAATGCATGCACATGCTCAAAATGGTTTTTGTATTTTTCCGAGGGAAGGAGATATTTTCCCCTAATTAAAGGATCTCATATATTGACCCAGGTAATAAGTTAACACCAGACCAAATTTCATTAATATCCGTTCAATAGTTTGTACGTAATGTATGCACATGCTCAAAATGATTTTTGTATTTTCCTGTGAGAGTGAGACATTTTCTCGGAGTAAAAAGTATCCTAGATGTTGACCCAGGTAATAATAAGTTATCACCATACCAAATTTCATCAAAATCCGTCCAGTAGTTTTTGCGTGATGCGTGAACAGATAGATAGACAAACAAAAATTTTGAAAATCGCTATTTTGGTATCTGAATCGATAATAATCTGCAGTACCAGTACAATTTTTTAAAAAATATTCCTTGTACAATTACAGTCCCGTTACAGTTTTATTATATGTATGGAAGTATTAGGGGGACCGGAAAGTTTTTTTTTTTACGCTAGATTCAAACAAATAAATTTTCAATATGTTTTTGTTTATTATCAGTCGGAAGCTCATTTCGGAATGTCTATTTTAAAAACAAGTCTACTTACAGTTAAGACAATCTTACGGTAGCTAAAACCGTAGACTGTAATTAAAATAATTTTAATTGTTTTGTAAATATATATTTTTTAATCGCTTTTCGTTACCACGGGAAGAAAACAATAAAGGGAAAGTTAACTTATCAAACTTGTTATATATTTTATAAAATCGGTACCTAATAATTATACAGAAAAAGTTTGGAATTTGCCGTTTTAAATTACGATCTTTAGTGCATAAAATCAGTCAGTATTTTTTACGCGTTTTACAATCGCATTTTTATTTTTATTAGAGGAAGTTTTTTATTCAACTCAATTTGCATGCATGCACTTAATAATTTATACAGTATCTTCTGAAAAAATAAATACTACTGTTAATAAAAATAATATGTATTCCGTATACCTTTCCCATTAATTATTATTAAACTTATATTTTTTTGGATGATAAATTATTTTCATTTGCCTACGGATATTTGATAAAATTGATAGTTATACATTTTTAATATGACATTTCCATATTTCTGTACACACAGAGTAAAATTCAATATTGCACATCGTAATTTACAATATTGATATAACATGTAATACTGTGCAGTAACTGAATTTTTTTGATTGGATTTTCGTTTCATGATATGCGCATTTTCAGCATCTGAAAATAACCAGAACAACCGTAGAGGCTTATCGCGATCAGTGATCACGCATGTGTGCACAAACAGGTATTGACTTACAACAAACACACTCTGTTGTGTTGGTTTTGTAAACATTTATAGAAGAATTACATCAGTGGTTCCCAAAGTGGTTTCTAGGGATTATTCAGGGGGTCCGTGGAAAATTAAGATTGATTTGGGGGTCCCTGAACAACGTCAGGGGGTCCGCGCAAGGTTTAATATAAAATAAAAACATTATGACAAACTTTTATTAATATGGAAGTTAAATAACAATGAACAAATTATTAGCAAATTTTACATCCTAAGTAAAGTATAAAAGAAAAGTTATACTCTTGTTTAAGTTGATTAAAAAAATTATATCATAGTTATCAATACAGTAAGCCCTTAATATTCATTAAAGATTTTTTTTTCTTTTTTTTTATTAAAAACCGAAGAAGGGATTGTAAGTTTTTCTAACATAGATGTGTTTCTAAAGAATATACATATTATTAAGGATCAGATATATATATATATATATATATATATATATATATATATATATATATATATATATATATATATATATATATGTATATATATATAGTCGGGGATAGTGCAGATACGCGTAACTTGCATTGGATAATTCCGCGTATCTGACACATGTAGCCAATTTTAAAATTCGCAGACAGTGAACGCAGAAACCTGATTACCAGCTACCTCTTTGATAGATACTTTGTTCGACTAATGGAGAACAAGGAATCGCCCAATAACAATGCCGCAGATCTACTACCGGTAAGTGGCGATCCTGCGTATGTGGTCAGGTCTAATGTAGATACGCACTCTTTACCTATGGTATATACGCGGATTTGCACTATCCCCGACGATATGTGTGTGTGTGTGTGTGTGTGTGTGTGTGTGTGTGTGTGTGTGTGTGTGTGAGAGCGAATTCGAACTAAATATCATATCATAAGTTAAGAAGTCCCAATTCATTGAATGAGCATTATGGTTTATTGTACTGAAGCGGTTGATTACTTTTACTTCAAATGTCACTAATTATGGCGAACTTTTGTCCGTGTTTAAAAATACGTCAATATTTATATGCCCTCTTTTAATGTTAAACTAAATTGAATCTTAAACACAGGATGCATTTTGATATAGTGATTGAAAAATTATTAAACTGGATCGGCTGAGACTTAAACCAGGATTTCTTGATAATCACTAAAGCGCTTTAATCTTGAGTTCGATTCCCAGTCGATCCAATCACTATGTAATTTTTAATTAATATACTGACTTCGTCAAAAATATATACCAAAGTACCTACATCTTGTATTCAAGATTCAGTTTAGCTGGACATTAAAAGTGAGCATTATTAATGTATGTTTAGATGTGAACAAAAGTTCACCATATTTGATGATATAAAATCTTGAATTCAGTTTGAAAATCATTTATTATTGTTACCCACATTTTTGTTATTGATTTCGCACGTTCATCTATAACCGCGACTCGTTCAATAAAGTCCTATCCATAGAATATATTGGTTATTTCGAAACGATTTTAGGAACACTATACAAGTTTTCACTTTGGTTATGTGAGCTTAAGCACATCCACAATTTTCGATTTGCCGGTGGTTATAGTAGTTACAATTTAATTTGTCTACATGTGTTCGTACCATCTCATTACCGTACATCATTGCTGATAAAACAGTGTTTGGTTGAATTCATTTCGCAGTGTCTTGTAATCATATTATTTAACCATTTATAATAAAATAGTTATTTTACAGTTACTTTAAACGTTTACTTTATCTGAAAACCATGTACCTATAATACATAATATACATCCATAGATTAATCCGTATATATGGGAGTTACAAACACGATTATTACTATATATTGAAGTACCATTCATGTAACAAGTAAACAACTAAGTACACTTCCTCATGTACCTACTTTGTGACTTTTGTACGCTAAAAATGTACATACTTTACCAATAAACAAAAATATGAAGTAAGAAAAAAGTAACATTAAAAAGCAGCCACGATCAGTATTGAGAGGAATCGAGTAAACCAGGAAATCGGACAATCTTCCATTGAACATAACTGTTTTATGGACTCTCAGTTCATATACATATAGATAGATACCTATCTGCCACACACATAGGAAGATGGGCAACTTTACGAAATATGGAAACATGCTCTTTCATTAGTGAATTGTGTTATAGTAATATTTTACCAAATGAAAATGATTTTATGCAATAGGAATGCACGTATAACAACACAGCAGACATGCTTGTAATATAGCTATCTCTTACAAGATCTACTACCAAATGTATTGAAGAAGGATGATAAAAATGATAATAACTTTGATAAATAACAAAATTTCATTTTTAAATTCCAAACCCATGAATCATTTGCATTTGATAAAAATGCGATTATATATATATAGCAGCATTAGGACAGTCTGGTGCTGAAACAGGATCGCCATATAAAATATTTTGTACTGGGAGGCTACGAATGGAACTGGGGAGTTGTCATAAAACGTAAAAATATTTACAGTCTTTTTAAAAATCAGTTTTAGGTTTTACTGTTAATACTACATCATCTACGTTGTGTGTGTCTGTTTGTGCTTTTTAATTCCCAATATTTATCAATCATTTTGTCTGTTATCTGTATATACATATCTCTATATTTTTCTAATGCAAAAACTAAACCATGTTGAAAGGTGTGAGCGAATCACTGGAGACTTGATATACACATTATGTTTATATTAAACAGGTAAAATGTTGTTATAAAGAAGGTGAGATATACATGTTATTTTAATTAATCACAAAGGAAATAGAGATATGTTTACATTATAAATATTTTGAATTCGGCTAAATTAATTTCTATTACAGTTGACCACTTATTTATTCAACATTAATTTTTTAAAATTATTTTTCAAGTTAGAATTATATATTAAATTATAAAAAATTGGTAATTTTTAATTTTTATTAATTTGTTCTCAAAAACTTCATTAGGCTAGTCTTCAAATCTAGAACAAAATCCTTATCCTTGTAATAAAATTTATAGTCCCCCCAATCCAAAATATTTTATATGGCGATTCTGTTTCAGCACCAGACTGTCAATGCTGATACATAGTAATATTACGTCATTTTGTATGTAATCTTAATATCATTTCTGTTGTATGTACTTATGGCGGAATCATTCATAATAGAGAAGTTGTATGGTTAATATTATGGTGGTCAGAGGTGGTTTTCGAACTTTTATTTTTGGGTAGACCCCACTTTTCCTAGATTATATGCATATATACATCATACAGTATACCCAAGATGACTTAATAGTCGGAATATGTTTGAAATATCTTGGATGTAAATGAAAAACATCAATTAAAAACAAACATAATAAAAAGCTTTACATAAATTAATGTTCTACTATCAGCTACATTCAACTACTAAGTGACCTATTCAACTAAACAAACGTCTGTACAAACGCAAAATATGTAATCTAATATTGTCGCAGACCAAACAGAGTCTTCACAATAGTGATGGCTAGTGAGTGAGTGATTCAATTCAGTGAGTTGAATCACTCAACTGATTGACTGAATTGAATCAGTCAAAAAGAACTGAATCGACTCTTTCAACTCGTGAGTTGAAAGAGTGTGTGTATCATATATACACTCACTCACTCACTCACTTAAGAGTGTATGACATATAAGATTCTATTCAATTGTCAATCCCTGTTTCAGTTTACTTATTACAATAGACAGAGCGACAAAGACTTGTTCAAAAATTCTACAAACATCTGTTTTTTACAACTGTATAATTAATATAACATAACGTGTATAATATAGGGTACACGATACTAATGATACTATGGTATGGTACATAGGTTAGGTATATATGCGAGTTCTAAACTTAATATTTTTTTAGAACTAATATTTTAATTTCTTTTTACTATCCTTTATTTTTAAAATGCATAAAACAAATTTTACATCAAATTTAGTCCAAATGTTTAATAAACTAATAAAATAATCTAAATAAAAAACATACCCAATTTTATGTACACTGTAAGATGTAAGTATAGATATTAAAATAATTCTAAGAAAAACAATATGTATTTTATTTTACAATATTTTCAAATTTTTAAAATAAAATTTGCCCGTTTATTGTCAGATTATTACGTCTCCAAAAATTAGTTTTTCTTCAAAACAGCATTGAGTGGATATCTCCCAACATAAAATTATTGTAGATTTTTACAATCAATATTTTTCATTGTTTTCAACTGTGTATTTTTAATGTTGCATTAATTTTTTAATTTGTTGTGTCGATTATGTGTATTAATTTTAAGTACATAATTATATTAATTTTATTCGGATATAATAATTATTTCCAAACACTCATTCACTTGAGTGAGTGTTTCACTTGTAAACTGTATGATTGAATTTGTTTGTTGATTCGTATTTGAAGTTGTACCAATCAGTTGTGTAAAGTGAGTGAGTGGAGTGAGTGATTCAATTCATAAAAACGAGTGAGCGAATTGTGTCAAGTGAGTGAGTGATTCAATTCATTGAATCGACTCACCACAGTGAGCGGATTTAAAAGATTCAACTCACTAAAAAGAGTGATTATTCCCATAACTACTTCACAATATGTTTCACCGTTTTTAAACTTAAGGGAATATTCTCGTCTAGAGACATATGGCTTCATGGCTTTGGAATTTAACAATAAAATTTTGTTATTTATCAAAGGTATTATAATTTTTATCATCTTTTTTCAATACATTTGGTAGTAGATCTTGTAAGAGATAGCTATATTACAAGCATGTCTGCTATGTTGTTATACGTGCATTCCTATTGCATGAAAATATTTCATTCATTTGGTAAAAATATTAATATACAAACTTGGTTTAACCCAATATTATTTACAATTTGTACAAAAGATTTTAAAAAATATTTTAAAAAAGATGTATGTGGATACTCACACGCTTGAAAAGTAGGGGAAGTGCGAGTTACGGCGGTCGACTACTAGCACAAGTGGGGGTACAGGAATTCTTAGAATTATATTCTCCTACAGCCCCGAAGCGGACTTATAACGCGATTCGATTGTATATTCAAATAAAAAAAAATTCAAACAAAAATCTCTTACGGTTTTTGAGAAAAAAATTATTAAGAAACACGCTTTTAGCGAATTTCCAGAATGGAATTCAGCTATTACAGCCACTGTCATGACGCGACTTGAACCCGGGACCATGGCAGAAATTTGTTTTGAGGTCCCTAGAAACCGAAAATAATATTCACCAAAATTTATATATATATATATATATATATATATATATATATATATATATATATGTATATGTATATATATATATATATATATATATATATATATATATATATATATATATATATATATATATATATATATATATATATATATATATGTCCGCACGATAACTCTCGAACGAAATGTCCTAGGTTTACGAAATTTGGTGAAAATGTTGGAAGTCCCAAACCGTTGGACAAGTTCGTTAGCCAGACACGTCGGATGCCAGGAACATGGTGTTTGTTCTTGCAAAAAATTAGTTTTTTGCCAAAATTTCCACTTATTTAAAAATTTTTGCGAAATTTTTTTACATCATTTAAACGACGAAAAAAAATTACATAAAAAAGGTCTTTAAACTATTATTCTATGTCAACTAGTTTCCGAGAAAATTTAATTTTTATAAAAGGGCATTCGCTATGTTATGCAGGATGCTGCGACAGGGGTATACCTATATGCATAATTATATGAAAGAATGTGTTTGTGGTACAGGAAGAT
Organism: Brachynemurus nebulosus; assembly: GCA_035578155.1. Lineage (NCBI taxonomy): Eukaryota > Metazoa > Arthropoda > Insecta > Neuroptera > Myrmeleontidae > Brachynemurus > Brachynemurus nebulosus. The sequence goes on along the minus strand of JAPWDM010000018.1, from coordinate 6,892,659 downwards.
AGATTGTATATAAGTCATATACGTCATACATATGTATATGATTGTATGTTACTTATATGCCGTTTTTTAGGGTTCCGAAGAAAGTTCTATTTTTTAGAGCTCCGAAATAAATCTCCCGAGACTATAATAGAAATTTGTTTTGGGGTCCCTAGAAACCAAAAATAATATTCACTAAAATTTATGTATTAAATTTATATTTAGTCCCACACCGTTGGACAAATTCGTTAGCCAGCCATGTCGGATGCCTAGAACATGGTTTTTTTGACCATTTTTCGTGAAAAAAATTAGTTTTTTGCCAAAATTTTCTAAAGTTAAAAATTTTTTTGACATTTATTTACACCATTAGAAAGAGGAGGAAAAATCACTTAAAAGGGTGAAAAATCACAGAAAAACGGATTTTTATAAACGGAAATTCGCTATGTTATGCAGGATGCTGCGACAGGGGTATTTTAGCTATTTAGACTAGAATATCCCCATAACAAGTCTGCTTAAAATATAGAGCATTTCAATATGCTTTTATAAATTGTCCAAAAACTTCTGGTCACACATATGTATGTGACGCTGATGTGACGTATGTGACCGATGTATCACGAATGTACATGTGATGGCTGCTGGCAAACGAATTAAGTTGTGAAATTTTAAAATATTGATAACTTTGAGAGATCCTGTATACCTATAAATGTACTGAGTTCTGTATACAATTTTTAATAGGTAATGACAACAATATTAATCTGAGATAGTAATGTTTAGGTCATTTCTGTTCACATAGTACATCAAAGTACTTGTAGGTACATATAAAGTAAATAACAAGTTAGTGTTGTAAAAACAGGAAATTATAAAAAACGATTTTGTTACATTTTCAATCAGCCGGCCGACCATTGAGTACGATACCGTTCCCGCCTCCCCTCACAACTGACCGATCAACCAAGCTGTCAATCAATCATTAATTGGATTAGTCCATTCATCAATACGTGTAATAAAAAAAACTTCAGTCATTCATTGATAATTGCAATTATTTGTATCCTAATATAATGATGTACATGGATTATCACTAGACTGTGCATATTGTATAAGGAATTAAGGAGTTCCTTAAAAAATATTGCAAAAGATAAGGAGTTATACGTAAAAAAACAAAACTGCAATATATTAAAAAGTGATATTTGTTTTATTTATGTCCAAAAACGTAAGCTAGTTCCCGAATCTTTTAGTGGTACCTCGATGACTTTTATTGCCTGCTCAAATTGATTTAAATAAATTATACTTTAAGTGAATTTCCATTTTGGAAAAAATTCACTTATTACAGCGGGTGCCATGAAAAGACCTGAGCCTGGGACTATGGCAGAAATCCGTTTTGAAGCCTCGAGAAATCGAAAATGAGGTCGAAAATATATATATATATATATATATATATATATATATATATATATATATATATGTGTGTGTGTGTGTCTGCGCGATAACTCTCGAAGGAAGCCTCCAATTTTTACGAAATTTGGTGTGTAGGTCAAAAGTTCCAATTGTTTGGATAAGTTCGTCAGTCAGATACATCCGATTTTTGGAAGCCAAAATTTTCGCCAATTTTAGTGGTTTTTTACAAAATTTCGCCAGAATTCAAAAATTTTTTTGAATTTTTTTATACTATCGGAAAGAGCGTAAAGAATTACATAAGACAAGCTTTTAAAACATTGTTCTAACTAGATTTTGAGAAAAATTAAGAAATTTGCTGAATTTCTTTACAATAAATATTTCATTGCTTTAATCATCACAATAACAATATTTAACGTAAAAGCCCCTATATCGGAACACTATTTTTAGGTGTGTAATTAAACTGGTTTATAAAAATTGACAAATAAATTAAACACCCATTTTTTTTTCTTAATAAGCATGAAAGAAAGTTTTTTTAATCCAATGAATATGTTTTTAAAAAAATACAACCCAAAAATTTTTATTTATTAATGTTTTTCTTTTACAAAATGTCGACATCTATATCTGAACAAAAAAATATTAATGACACTAGGAGTTGGGAACCGATATACAAACAGACATGTAGTATGAGTAATATGACACATAGAGTGACATCTAGACGTCAAATTAGGAAACAGAATGGTTTAAGTAGCAGACGTAAATAAATACGAGGTGAATTTAAAAAGAAAAATAATCATTCTATTAATAATAGTTTTTGTTATCAGAGGTTTCTTTCAGGAATAACTTCATTAATATATAAATGTCAGAACTGTTAGGACATATGATCGCGTTCCGGTATAGGGGTTTTTACGTTATATCTGTTTCATTTTTTAAAATAAGAATTAACTAACTTTTCAAGAACGTGTCATCACCGATTTTGAAAACTTGTTTACTGTTAGTGAGATAAACTATTTTAAATGGATATAAGTTATGTTGTATGAGGTCTGCCAGGGTCCGGACGCCCAAAGTGCCAAAACTAAAACTCCAACCGATTTTGAAAATTTTTTCACCTTTAAAAATTTAATTTCATTTAAATACATGTATGCTATACTGGAGACCCAAAAAGCGCCAAAAGTTAACTACTCAACTGATTTTAAAAATTTTTTCACTGTTAGAGAGCTAAACTATTTTAAATGGATACAAATTGTTATATGAGTTCCGCCAGTGCCCAGTCTTTGGAAATTCACTATGTTATGCAAATGCTGCGACAGTGGTATTTTAAATTCACATTCAATCATTTATATAATATTCATTAAATTCCAGTGTATCCAATATTATGACAATCCCCATCTAATACTAATGTTCTGGTTCTAATGTTCCATAACACTTTTTTCCAATTATTTATTTATTTTATTAAACCTGTATCAGTCAACAATAAAAATACTGCGCAATATTGCCGATAATAAAAGAGAACTGTCATTGTAATCTGTTGAATGTATTCGTAATTCACAATTGGCAATACACAATTACAATTATTTCCAGGATTAAATCAAAACACACCTTCAAATAACAATTTCAGTTGAACTATAGCAACCTAGTGAGAAAATTTAGTGCATGTTAAATTGAATTTCCCAGATGGAAAGTGGTATGTGATGAAACTAAAAAACACACGTTATACCAGTGTTCCTCAAAAATTTTTCATCGCGGAATACTTTTTGGTCCGATCTACACTATCACTCCGCACTCGGTACGATATCGCTACGTTCCCGATTCGATAAAATGTTCTTACACAAGAAACAATGAATGTATTCACATTATCGCTCCGATATCGCTTCGATATTAGTCGCGGCCCAGTCCCGCTCCAATACTAATAGTACTCAGGTAATATTTTATCGGAGCGATATCCGATTTGTTATAATTTGTTAGTGTAAACACTTTTTTGATTCCACTCCGCTCCGCTAGCATTCAGTTGTTATGAAAATATATTTGTATCGAACTGGGAGCGTACCGAGAGCGACATTATAATGTGAATGTAGAACGAATAGGTACCAGCATGGTATCAGCACTGTAATGTGAACACAACAAGATTATATCGGAGCGGGACCGGAGCGGGAACCTATCGACACCTCAGAGTACAAAGACAACAGATCTATCTCTATACTACTGAAACCAGTGTAACCAGTAAGGGATAGAAAATATGTTATATACGTGCACTGGGTTTACTTTGTATTTGTGCGGTAAACTGCCTTTGTGTGAGTGATCGAAGGTGGTGGTGGCCGTGCTTCGCATACATATCTATGATACCACAACGCATGTATGTGGCTTCGTGTGGCGGTTCTACAATGCCAACAACAATCAAATCAATTGACTTGTAATTGATCTACACTCATCCACTGCAACGGAGAGAGTGACTACTAAGTAGCCTAACTTGCATAGAAGTGCAGCCTACGCGATAGAGATAATTGCATTATCTCTGTACTCTGGGATCGGCACTATAGTGTGGATCGGGCCTTTAAGTCCAAAAATTTCACGCAAACTTAAATGTAATCGACGAGCAAAAAAAGGATTGTGATAAACATATGCCTACCTATTTTTTTTATAGAAGCATACAATGTTGTTCTATAGCCATTTTTGATAATCTTTTCGTGGGACACTTAGTGACTGTTTGTGGAAACACAAATGGGAAACACTGCCTGATACTATAAAAAAATTGTTTTAGTACTTCAAATTAAATTAAAAATTGGTTGTCATCCTATATTTTAACAACATTAACTTTAAAAATTAAACTGTTTGGCGACTATTACATTTAACATTTTTATGGACTCTTTAATATTCGACGTAATTCTGAGACAAAAATTAAAAATGATATGCGACCTAATTTTGAAGATAAAAAAATTTCACTCTATCAGTATTCTCAATAATGATGCAAATATTTTGGTTAAAAAAATGTTGATTTAAGAACCTACTTTTTTGATGAATATTTTAATAATATAATCTAAAAAAAAAAAAATAAAAAGAGAATTTGAAATTTTAATATGACGGTATACATAATAATTTTACCTTATCTCAGAATTTTAGCAATTTTTTAAAGTGAAAAGAATGTTAATAAACCAATGCTGTGTTTTCTCACAAGTGATACGTAAAGATACGTAAATTAATATTCTAAATACAACTTCATATGGAGGCTTAACATTTTTTTTTGTTTCAAATATTTCTTAAAAAACGGTGTAGGTATACTAAAATTGTTTCCTCGGGCCAAATAATATAATGAAAGCGAAAAACTATTATCTGATTTTTTTGTTTTTAAAAAAATTTCTTTTGTTTATCTATATAAAAAAATTTACATAAATTGCTGCGATCATTCGTAATTTTTTGATGGTTCAATGGATGGAACTTTCAAAAAATTATTGTAGTAATAATTATGTGGTGATTTTTATCAAATATTCCGGTAAAAGTTAAATAGTTGTGACTAATTATTATAATTAATGTTGCATATTAAAATAATATGCATATATATGCAAACTTTTGTTTTATTTCCAACGACCCTGAGTCTGTTGAGTTGGTTGACACGAGGCAATTTTAGAAATTCATAAATTTCCGACAATACACGTTTTAGTCTGTGTGTTAAAATTGGAACGGGACACGGTGGTCCCAAATCTCAAAAACCTTGAAAAGCGTGTCTGGAGTATTTAAAGCCTTTGAAATCATCGAACGCATCACAACTGATCCTCTGAAGCACATGTAATATGTATTTATTTTCGATACATACGCGTAAAGAGAGGTATTCTAGTAGGCTTAAATTGCGGCACGAGTCTAAGGGACTGACGCATACACAACGAAATCGAGTGCGTTGTATTGATGACCAAAAAAGTTACCTGGACCCTATCAGAATGGGCACCGTTGACCTTTTTTTTTTTTTACTGCGCCAAAAAATTTTTAAACATTTTTACCGTTTTGACGCCCCTAAAAGCTTGCAGGGGGGCATATGTCCCCGCTGTCCACCCCTAGATCCGGCCCTAAATATATATACATATATATATATATACATATATATATATATATATATATATATATATATATATATATATATATATATATATATATATATATATATATGCGAGATAGTCAGGGCACAAAAGTATAGCTAAGCGAAAAAATTTTCTTTTATCAAAAATTAAATAATGTATTAATTTTCTTCAGTTATTATATTTGTATACCACTTGTTTTTTTTAATTTCCGCGCGCTTATGTTGTAGCAATATAAAAGCATTTTTGAAAAAACGTTGTAAAATCGTTGTAAAATGATGTTTATAAGTTATATTTAAAAAACGGCGCGGTCAATAATTTTTATTTGTTATTAAATATGATTTGTAACTTTGTTTTTTATGACATATTAAATTTTTATCAAATTCCTCTGACACGTTTTCATTTTATTAAAAAAAAAAGGTGGGGTTTTCCCATAAGAGCCCGTGTTAACATTACAAAACTTTGAAACCGTTTTTCTCAAAATTGGAGCGGTTAGTTTTTTTTTTCGGTATAGGCCCGTATTATTGGTATTGCATTAAATAAATGTCTAGAAAAGTTTCGTTAAGATCCTTTAAAAAATCGTTTTACGGACCAACTACCTTACCTAATATATACCCATTAGTTCTAGCTACTGAAGATGGAAAATAGAACAATATTTTGGCTTGGGGATTTAACTTTGGAACATTTGGTCACGTTCATACCTACTTACGTAATTAATTGGTATCGGACATTTTTCGGATCAAACAACTGTGTGTTTTGTATATGCAGACCGATAGACAGATAATATGTGTATATATATATATATATATATATATATATATATATATATATATATATATATATATATATATATATATATATATATATATATATATGTATGTATGTATGTTTTATCAAAATATCTATTCGTTTTTATTCACATTAATTACATCAAGTGCGATATATTTGCATACACAAAACACGAATGCTGTTTGATCCGAGCAATGTCCGATACCTAGTAATTAATATTTTTGTTCGATTATCTTTAAGCTGACTGGACATTTTCTGGATTGAAACATATCGGACATAAATCAAATTTTTATCTTCGGCATGTTTAACAAATAGCGTCCTTAGTTTTAGATCAAGCAAAAATAATGTAAAAAGAAATGAAGCAAATTTTCATAATACAAAAAGTCGTTTTTCGAAATCATATATAAATTGTTTTCCGTAATTTCTAAATTTCATAATTGAGTAGTTTATCTCTCCGGGTTTTTTTTCTTTTGTATATTAATTATACACTAACGAAATAAATATATAAGTATTGCTTATTTTAGTTCAAAAACTGCATTCAACTAGTTGAAAGGAATCCATTAAATGTACCTATATTACCTTTAAAAATATTATTTAGTATTAAATAGTATGTATTTCTTTAAAAAAAGTCGACATATTAGATGTTACTGATAACAAGTTTCTAATCAATTTCAATATTAATTATTTCTTTAAAATCTAATTAATTGTTAATTATATATTCATATTTTTATTATCAATTTATTTATATATACATTGTACTTAAAAATATTTCATCATTCATTACACCAGTCACTCAATTTCTATTATCTGTAATTTGAATGTACAATTATGTACATTGTTACTTCGACAAAAGAGTACTTCAGTGTGTTTAAAATTTGTGTTAAATGTTAAATAGATTTTTTGAGTTATCATTAAATAATATGTTTGATTTTAATGGTAAAACGCTATAATATTTGGTAATGGCGAATTTTACTAATTTGGAAAACTATTTTAAAATACGTATATTTATGAATTATGCATGCATATAATTTTAATTTTTAAAAATAATGCCGAAAATCATTAGAAAAAATTAATTTAATATTTGTTCTCAAAATTTGCGCGAAAACGTTCATTAGCTCCAATTACGTCACATTCTCTAGATAGCAAAACTTCTCTAGATAAAAAAACTGTTTATTTTGCTTATAATTAGGAAAAAAAAATTGTTGATTTTTAAAAAAATTAATTAATTTCAAATTAATTTCCATACTTATGTTTGCTAACCGGAATTTTCGTTGCGACCCTAGTGGCGACAGTGTTGAAATATAAGAGAAAGCAACGTCACAGACAGCCCATTTCTGCTGACGTAATTTATAGCTGAAAAATATTAATATTTTAATATTAAATACTGATAGTTAAGATGAATTAACATAATAAATTGCTGTCTTTTATTATCAATTTTCATTAAAATTTGTTTTTATTGTTTTTCTTTGATCCAAAATTTGAAGAAACGACTTGAATAATTGGGAAACAAAGCATTTGGAATAGTTTATTTTAGTCAAATACCGTCACATGATGCAAATATAAATCAACTATAAAGTAAATAACTAATCATATATCATAATTACCATTGACTCTAAAGACAATATTCAACCAATTACCCGCTCTGTGGTTACGTCTCTGCAACAGTTATCGAAGTAGAGTTGTAATTATATCTTTTTTCAACCCGAAATTTTTTCATTTAATTTTGGACAATCACAGTATATTATTTTTCGATTTTTACGGTCCCGTAGAAACTTCTGTATGTTCTCATAGTTTCGTCAAATCCACCTGTCTGTCCATCCGTTCGTCTGTTTCCCGCAATTTCTACATTTTTGGGTTTATAAGTATGAAATTTCGTATGTTATATTATGGGACATGTACAGAGATCATTTCGCATCAAAAACATTTTTTCCTAATTTCACGTATTGAAAAGTGGGAAATCTATATAAACCACGTTTGCGAAATATTGAACTTTAAAGTGGCAAATAGTTTGCTCCCCTTTTGCGTAACTGTTGATCCAAAAATTCTGAAATAATTACAGATAATAGCTTTTGTTAAAAGCATCCAATCAAAAAAAGTATTTCGACTAAGTAACTAAATAATTTTCGGAGGTATAAGTAAGTAAATTTTCGAAAATTCAAAAAGTTGTTTACAGTAAAGATAATAGTCTCCAATAAATGAAATTTTGCACTGGGATGCAAAATTTTCTGTATTAAAAAATTCTTCCAAAAATTCAAAGCCAAATCGTTAAGGGAAATGTGGGAAAATGGACAAAATTTTTGTTTTTAAATTTCGTTTACGAAATACACACTTCAGCGGTTATGTTTCGTACCGTAATAGTTATGGACGAGTGAAACTGACGCTCTTGTCGAAAAAATGACTTACTAAGTGGCGTAGCAAGAGGGTGGCAGGGATGGCCCCCGCCAGGGGCGCAGAAGTAGGGGGCGCCGCTGTGACAGTTTCGCTTTATCGTCTAAAATATCATCTGATTTTGATACTAAGAACATGGAAAAAATAATTAAGAAACATAGACTGAGATAAAATAACAATTAACATATATGGCTACACTGGCTATTGTCTTATAGTAGGCTACAAGTTGAAAGTAAAAACATTTCTTATGAAGTATCTTTTGGGTTGCTAATAAATATAATGTTGATTCAAAATTCGACCATTTACCCAACGTAGGACAAGATTTATGGAATGCAATTAAAAATTCCACCGAATGCAAGATATCGAAATTTATCTGGACTGAACAGAAATAAATTTATTACTTTATTGAATTCGTTGGAATTTTCAATTGTTTTTCATAAATCCTGTCTTCCTAAACGTTGGATAAATGATCGAATTTTGAATCCACAAAAAGTTTTCTAGCATTTCGACAAGTCTGGGAAACAAAACTGAGCGTCGTTGTCGCATAATTTCGTGAAGGATACATCGTGCTCAGAAGCCCAGGTGGCTGTAGTTTGCGCAAAAGGTGAGAGGAGACGTATGATGTAAGAGGGCGCCACTTTCAAGTCTGGCCAGGGGCGCCAGTCACTTCAGCTACGCCACTGGACTTACTGCCCCATATATTATCCTGAAAGTAGTGAAGAACTCTGAGGAACCCTGACGTAACGCCTGTTCAACACACACTTGGAAATATTTATAATTTTTTTTTATTCCGTCTGTTTTCCTTGGGTCATCCATTGTGTGGTTTTTTGGAGAAATATTTTGATTTCAATCAAACTGTAAGTTGGTCATTTGGATTTGTGTTTACTTTTAACGACAAGATTAGTTTCAGAGTCTTCCTCTTGAACTGTTGATCATCATGTCACGACGTTGTACGTTGTCTGTCTTTTTGTTTTACTGTACACTATTACCTGGTTTCGCTTGCCAACCAAGTTTGTCCGTCCTACATTACGTTACACCACGACATTGCACATCGTGTCGTGATTCTTTGTTTTACCGTCCTGTCTGTCGTACCCTACCTTCATTATTGTTTTTTGTTTTATATCAAATTAAAAAGCAACGAGCGGAATTGATATTTCGTAGTTGTAGTTTGGTTTTTGATGGTACTTGATGGGCTTGCGTATCTCTTTGTAGGAAATGAATCAATGTACATGGTACAAGGAATTTTAAATTTCACTTATTTAATTGAATTAAATTTAATTGGACATTTTTATGGAAAGGAAATTCTTTGGTTGGATATTTTATTAACAGTTTTATTAATTAAGACTACAGAGTCGGTGGAATATACAAGAGAAAGACAGTATATGACAGAATATGTTTATACGTTATGGCTTGGTCCACATCTGTATTAACATTTTGCACACAAATTAATGAGAAAAAATATGTTATTTTTAATATGGAAACCATTCATTATTACACGAGAACTTTGCATTTTTTCGAATAAATTTGTGTTTATATGGGGGGGGGGGCCAAAATGGGGTACCCCTTAATAATGTAAGATTATAAATATATTCATAAGAAAACGAATATTATCATAATAATATTTTTTTTGGAGTAATTTATGTAAAACGATTCACCATTTATATTAGTAGTGGATGTAGAGGCGAAAAATAATTCTTTTTTTTAATAATTCTTACTACATAAAGTTATATTATCAATATTTTTCTATTTAAACATTCAAAATATTTTTGGATAGAGTCGAACTATTTGGTTTTCAATTTTATCAAATTTGAAAATATAAAAATCTTTACCAAATTTTTGGGGTACCCCATTTTGGCCCCCCTCCCCTATGTATAACAAAAATTTGTTGTTAGCAAAAACACGAAAGCGATTTTAAGGTTGACAGTTTCTCGAGCTAAAAATTACTTTTAGGCAACAAATGTGAGTTGAAAAAAACACAATTTTATTTAGGAAAAGTGTAAAACTCGAATATAATACTGTAAGATAATTTAATTAATAAAATAGTATAATTTAATATTTCGTTAATATAGTTTTGAAATGCTGCACCACGTCAACAATTCAGCATAAGCGTATACGAACATAGGTCGAGTTATCGGGGGTAACAGAACGGTGCGATGTGATCCATAATACGTTACGTATTAGGCCGGGTTTCCACCAAACAGACTAGTTGAGTTTGTGTTTAGTTACTGAAATTGGGAACATTTGCAAGTTTAAAAAAAAAAAAACTAAGATAAAATACACACAAATTAAAAACACCATTTCAACCAAAGCGACACGTGTTTTGTTTCTGTTTATGTTAAATTTAAGGTTAGCATATTTCAACAGCAAAATACCTAATGAAAAAGAAATTTATATTGGCTTGAGGATCGTTTTTACTAAATTACCGGAAAATAAAGATATTTTTTATAAAAGAAAAATAAAAAAACCTATGTGGAGAAAATAATTTATAGATATTTTCTAAAAAATAAACAGTCAAAATAGTTATACAGGGTTATTTATTAATATTAGGTATACAATGTTTTGAAAATATGTAAATACGGACCTATTTATTTATCCTTAAGAATGAATTGGTACTGATGGTACTGGTTATATTATATTATGATGACCTGTGTTGAAATGTGAACAGAGAAACTCATTCCCACTAAACCGATTGTTTGGAAACAATTAGAAAACTCTTTGATGTTTACTGCTTTCAGATGAGACTCAAAAAACACAACTCCAACAATCGTCAGAAATTCGAGTTTACAATTTGTTTTAAATTGTTTGTAAACAGTTGAAATTTTATTGAAACCGACTCGAGTTTCTGTTTTGTCCGTTTGGTGGAAACCCGGCCTTATACAGCAAATCTGTTGTAGCTATTGTACCTATATTATATATTATGCTATTCGTCTATAACGTTTACAAAAATCATCGCAACACTGACAATGAGAGTGTGTTATCTATGTTACCGGCCAATATCCGTCCGCAGTAGCATTACACACATGTATAATCAACGATCGCGATAGGCCTCTACAATTGTTCTAGTTATCACCCTTATGTGGTATGTTCGGATTGTAAAGTGTTAATAATGGTATTTAGTGATCATAAGCTAAACCACTCATTTAGCATTTATGGGACGTAAGTGTGGTTTTAGCGTTAACGGTTAATGATTCGAGAAAAGTATCAAAAATTGATTTATAAAATTAAATTTTATTGTGATGTTTTTCGGATACTTTAATTAATTATTTCCTTTTGACAACTTCAATAATTGAATAGTAAGACCACCCATTCAATTAACGCCTGTAAAAAATTATAATTTACATAGGTTTGCCACGTGAGCGTAATACCAAAAGAAGAGATGTTTCCCGTCATAAATTTCGTTATATTTGTAAAAAATCAACGATAGTCAACGATTTGATAAATTATTATTGATGTAAAATGAACGTTCTACTAAACAAACAGCCCGGATTTTAAAAAAAATCATATCAAAATTATATTAAAAGCAATATCCGTTTGAATTACTGTTAAGGAAAATTGATTGTAAATAAGAAAAAAAAGTAATTAAAAATACGTTTGACGGAATTATTATCATTTTTATGACAGGAATCTCAATCAAATGAAACTCATCACTGTCAAAAAAAATTAAAATTGTATTTTTGTTTTATTTAAAATGAAAGTTAATAATAATATACATACGTTTAAATATATAAATAATATTTATAAATGTCCACAGTGACCAACAAAATGTCAGTTTCATAGGCAAAAATTTACTAGTAATCCAGTACATATCTTTTGGTTTTAAGGAAAAAAATTTTGTGTTTTGGGCAATTTACCTGGTTTCTCTAAATAATCAGTACGATTACGATTTAAATATTAAATGCCTCCGAAGAGTTAGTTAAGCTTTTTTTGCTAAGACACACTATTTACGAAATATTTACGATCAAATGTTTACGGTAACGAAAAATGAGACAATATGTGGCAAGCCGTGAAAGAGAACAATCAAGTATCCACATTTGTTTTGTCATCTCAGTTAGAGTTATTTATAGGCAAATGGTCAAAGAAAGAAAACTGGAAAGAAAATCTAAAAAAATTTTTGATTAAACTAAACGTCGAATTATTATACATTATGAATATTTAAAAAAAAAAATTATAGTGCGTTTAGTTTTCGTTTTTGAGGCTAAAATGTTTTACCAGAGGCCATTCACATTATTTCTTTTACCCTGAATTTATATCATTTTACTAAATCTAGAAGGTATGCATCTACAACCTTCGTCCCAGATTGCTAAAAAATCTACATGAACATATACGTTTGCAGAATTTGAATTCAATAAAAACATTTTTGAAGTTACCACTTCAAGTTCTTGAAAACTTTTCCTTGATGTGACCAAACTTTTAATCGATTACTGTACAGGCTTAAATTTGAATTTAGTAGTGAAATTGATCCGCATTTTTAAGCGTATGTATATTATTTTAAATATTTATTATTTGATATTTTTATACATATATAATTTATTCATATATTGTTTTGTACTATAAATATAAAAATTTGTTTCAGTTTCACTTGTCAAATTCAATAAAATAAAATGACCATTTAAAAAATAATATTTAATAACCACTTATTTATTAAAATATTTATTATAATATTGCAAATTGCAGAAGAGAGATACGTAAATGTATATTTTTTTATTCAGAAATTTTTATTAAGATTATTTTAAAATTTTCTTTTGCATGCCAATAATAATTAATACTAATCAAAATGAGTGAATTAGCTCATTAAGAATAAGAAATTTGTTAATATACCTATCTAAACTTATTTGTTCTTCATATTTAATAGATTTGAGCGTTATTTTATGGTATTCCATTTTGTATAGAAAAAACACTATTTCTCACAGATATTTCAAAAATAAGGTTAATAAGGTTGCATCATAGTATTTCTTTTACTTGTCCCCAGCGCCTCCATCATAAAAATATTTACAAGCTATTTAAAAATCATGAAATTACTTCTAGGTGTCATTTAACAACATTACAGGCTGCTTCTTTACTACACGCTTAGTTAAATATTTATTCTACTTTTTATACGAGTATCACTATGGACATTTTCAAAATTTTCATGTTTTCGCAATCTAATAGTAAGCAAATGTTCATTATGTAAGTGCATCTAATCCTTGCAATATTGAAGTCACTCATAATGTAGCGTAGTCATATTTTATCTCTGATCTCGGCATTACAGAATAAATATACGATTAGTTTTATAAAATTATGGACAAGTCTTGTGGTTGATTTTGAAGTTTTTTTTTAGCATTGTAAAAGACTGTGGCAAAACTGTAGTAAATGAAACTATGGTAATAAATTTAGGTGATAAATTTAAAGTTAATTTTTCGTCTTTAGTTACGACGTAAATATTAAATGGATTATTTTATTTAGAGTTTAAATTACATAGCTTAAAAAAAGTTTCCAGATTTTTTGAAAGTATGAATACAGTATGTATAATATCTACATAAAATATCTACAATACGGAATACAAGAAACACTCGAAAATACTTGAAAACTAACCTCAATAATTGCTCATATAAAAAGGGGAACATGTGTTATGCGTCAAAGCATTTGACGCATGCTAAAATTTCAAATCGACAACAGTTCAAATTTTGAAAACACCTTGTTTTTTTTTTTTTTTTTTTTTAAGTGTGTTACAGAAATGAACCTCAACCTGTTTTAGAAGACTGTCAAATCGTAATGTTTTCAAAATACTAAGGAACGTTTTAGATTTTTTAGTAAATTTTTTCTTTGACATTATAGAGAAATTTACGGTAAATTAATTGATTGACAGTTTACTTCGTGAGACTTAAAAAAAATTGTAGAGATAGGTATGTTTGAAAAACATTGAGCCTCGTTCTGCAGATAGACTAGATGTTTCTCAAAGCGAGTCGAAAAAAATGTTATTAGTTGGGGCACTACATGTAGATTGTAGGTAAATATTTTATTTAGAAGCCATTGAATAATATTCTAAGCTCATAATAAATTATGAAAAAACTTGCAGTCCTTATAATTAGGTAGTATGTAATTACATGCGTGTACACCTAGCTTTTAATGTCCCATTTAAAATTACACGTTTACAAAATGTTAAAATATTCTCACGAGAGCAAATTCTTCGACTAACTATAGAATAATTGCATATTGTATATGATTTTTAAAAAAAGTCGTCAAGTGCGTGTTTGACACGCATTATTTAGGGCTACTCAGGAATTATGTGTTGTATGTTGTATGAATCATTACATGTTGTATGATTAGTAAGAAACCTGCAAAAAATTTTGATAATTATACCATAGCTACAAGTTAAGGATATTATGGAGGTACTTAAAAATGGTGACAGTCTTATGAAAATTTGTGCGAATAATGGTTTTTCTAAATTTAATCGACTGTGAAAATTTAAATTAGATTCACTACAGCGTTTAAAAGTTATTGCAGGTTTAATTTTTGCTCACTTTTAACATGCAGTCTAATTGAGTTTTCAATAGAAACCGAATATAAACCAGCTTTTAATGCTTAGAAAAAATGGTGATAAGGCTCTTGTTTTTGTTTTAGATGTTAGGAAAAATGCTTATACAACTTTTTTTACCCCCAAATTTACCAAAATAGCCCCTCTAGTAGGTCCGACTCTGGCTTTGTATATATCAGTAGAAAGCTCTCTAAAAATGAAGTGTTGTGTCAATTTAAAATTTTTCTTTATCTGCCGCAGTTTTCAAGTAATCTAGCAAAATTGAAATTTTACCCTAATTTTGAGGGGTAATTTCACTTCTTAAATGGCGACTGTGTCAGATGAAAAAAATCGGGTCCGTTATTTTGGTCGACCCTACGGGTTGTCCCCATTTACTCTTTTCTCGTCTCTTTTGATCCCAATTTTTCATAGAGAAGAAATTATACGATTTTTGTTAATTTTTCAAAAACCACCAATATTTTTAAATTTTTTTGGATACTGCTGATAAAGTGACCATCTTCGCGTAAATTTTTAATATATTAAAGATTAGGTACTCATAAAATAAATACAAAAAAATACGGTGTGAAGTCTGAATGCGTACCTATTCATCCTTGTCTACGGTAGCACATTTTTTATTGACATAAATATTAGAAACGCAGGAAAAGAGACCAGGAATCAACATAGAAGTGGATTATGGTACGATATATTTTCTGAAAAAAGTGCTTAGGACCAAAGTTATAGAATTCAAAGTGATGCACTTGATGATGACTTTGAAGTTGACCTTGAGGTCAATTTCCAAAGTCATTTGAAAATCATTTAATATTTTTCAAAAGGAGTAGCTTACTTTTCACCCCTAAATGGTTCAAAGTATATTCGAACGAATTTCACATGCAAGATAGAAAATAAGTGATCAAGAAGTAATTTTGAAAAATACTTGCTCAATCGCAATCGGAAAAATAATAGTTAATCATATGTTCAATTGAATTCCTAATATGATAACTATAGAGTAGCAATAAAAATTTTAAAAAATTTTGAAAATTTATAATATAACATAAAGTTAATGTTTAACTTACAATTAGAGTGATATTAAATCTTTTCTTAACTTTACTTCTAAAATTACTTACAAAAATGTTTTCTTCTAATTTTTTCTATAAATCAACTTTGAAGATAGATTGAGTCAATACATGAAATTACTGCTTATAGGTACAGGATATGGTCAAACTTCGGCAATGGCTAATCATTTTCAACTGACCTTGAAAATCGATTTCAGGGTCACTATCAAGTGCATCGCTTCAAATTTTACAAATTTCGTACTCAGCCCTTTTTTCAGAAAATATGTCGTTTCAAAAATATCTAGCTATAACTGTTTTCGTCTACAGAGGTTGAATGGTGTTTTCTACCCCTAAAAAGCGTATTTAGCCGAAATAAAAAAACACGTATTTAATATTTTTCGCTGTTTAATAAGTATGTTAAGTTTCATTCAAATTGGCAAGTATTAGTTGGGTAGTGTTATTTGTCAGAATGTTTTGCCGATCTAGTTTTTTCAATATTTCTTTGCTCGTTTTCAGAATTTGTATTTTAATTTCTACGGACAAATAACTCATTCTTTTCTTCGATTTGAGTAACTTTTATTTGCTGATGTTGACCATTAATTGATCGAAACATATCAAATATTTTTCAATGATTTTTTTAGCGAATGTCGAAAATTTTGAAAATTTTTTCACCGTTAGTAAGTTAAAGTATTTGAATTCATTAAGTAATTAAATGATGTCCACAAGAACCTTACGGACTACCATAAGTTATATGAGATCCCTAGGACCCGTTTTTTACTGTTAGGATAAACTTTTTACTAAAATTATTTTAGATGAATAAAGGTTATGTTGTATGATTTCCGCCAGGGTTTACTGTTCCCATTATTGTAAAAAATAAACTAACCGACCGATTTTGAAAATTTTTTCACTGTTAGAGAACTAAATTATTTTAGATGGATACAACTATGCTGCACAAAGTCCGTTCGGGTTCTTGGGTCCCAAAAATATCAAAACTAATTACCCAGCCGATTTTAAAAAATCTTTTACTCTTAGAAAGCTAAACTATTTTAAATAGGTACAGTTCTTAGATGAGATCCGCCAGTCCCTAAAATTTGGAAATTCGCTATGTTATGCAGATGCTGCGACAGGGGTATTTAATCTGACAAACACAAAAATATTGCAGATCCATGGTAACGCGATTTAAAAATGAAATATTATTGATCAAAAAGTGTCAGAGATCACATTGATCCTGAGAAAAATTTCTCACCATACTTGCCCCACGTTCGATAAATCTGTTTCCAGCCTGTATATGTAACCGTGTATGTATGTAAAGCAGCAAACACTCTCGGAAACCGCGTAATGTTATAAAAATTTTCTTTAACTTGCGCCTTTTCGACGTCAGTTGTTGGAAATTTAATGAATTCTTCACGCAACAAAGCAATTTTGTGTGACACTAATTTCACTACTTTGCTAGTAGTAGCTTTGAAAACTTCTCCTTAAAAAAAACATTATTTCTGAAGATAATGTACTATTCCTAAAAAAAAGATACATTACTGCTTAGTTGAAATACTTATTATTTAAAAAACAGCATACCAGTTCGTTTTGTGTTGTATTCGTGGGCGAATTTTTTCCAAAATAAAAATTCCTTTCGCATTCGAAATTTTGTGTAAAAATTCAAATCGTCGCAAATATTAAAATGATTTGGATGAAAACATATTGTTTTTTTTTACATAAACGTTAAGTCATACAAATAGGTTATGTTATAAGAATCTTTTGACAAAAAAAAAAATAATTTATTTTAAAAAGATTATAAAGGTACGGACACACGACACGCTTTTGGTGTAGAAGTTTTTTTTTTTTACAAAAGGACAGAAAAGTTGATTTAAGATACTACCAACAAGGTAATCCTAAATTGTGAGACGCATCCAAAAGATAATACAGAGATAATATTATATTACAACTCTAAGAAAAAAGTAAACGCAATAAAATTTTACAAGTTGGATTTACACTATAGCAAAAAATGAAATAAATTATTTTCAGTACGAAACTGCCGTCTTGCAGCAACATTTATAAAAATATTAGTTTTCAATTCAAAATAGAATATGGCAATACAAAATACGATTTAGAAATGTTAAATTATAATCTAAATCAGGTGTTGTGTGAAATGTCTGACACTATTCTATTCGCCGTGTGTGACACTACTGTGTAAACAACCTCAAATATTTGCTAGAGAAGTCTAGCAACTCGAGTGTATACAACTGTTCTAGCCTGATCTAGACTGCAAATTTAAGCCGCTGCTACACGATGCTACGAACACCTTCCAACATTCGACGTTGGATGGTTCATAGCATCGTGTAGCCGTTGTTCGAACCTACGAGTGTCCAATGTCGAGCGTCAAACGTTCGCATTTGGTCGTGTCCCGTTCGATGTCGGTATTTTTGCACCGAGTCAAAGGGGTGCTTCGAACATTTGAAGGTCAATGTTGGTTCGTTGGTTGGTTCGACTCAGCAGCTGCACGCTCGTTCATGTGAAGAGAGACAACATCAGTGTATAACATTAGAGATAACATCAGACAGATAACATCGTCCACTGAGTACCAACACATCATCATTCGTATTGGATCAAACATTCGATTCACCGTGTAGCAGATACATTCGTCGCACCAACTATCGAACTTAACTGCCTCAAACGTTCGATCGAATGTTGGAAGGAACGTTCGTAGCATCGTGTAGAACCCGCTTTACTTGAACGTGTAAACCAACGGGCCAAACTACTATATGATAGTTAGTATTCCGACTGTAGCAGAAAGGTGACGTAAAATCTCCTCCACTTCGCATCACTATGCTGTGTAAGTACAAACTGTTTGTAGTGGTTTAGGCTTGATGTTTGCTTCTGTGTGAGTATTTACACACACAATTACAAAACACGTATTATCGGACAGAGCAACGTGCAGGTCAAGTAACAATGGTCTTACAATACATAACAATCGTAGTGGATTCGATGACCGACACCGACTGACTAAATGCCTTAAGCTGTGACAGACCAACAAATGACTCCAAGCGAACTAAACTTTTTTGATATTAGTTTGCTTCTAGTGTTCTATAGTGTAAACATTGCACACAATAATGCTAATTTAGATGTCTCGTGTATCCGTAGCTTTATGTACATATGTTGTAGGTACCTATCATGTATTATATACTGTGTGATACAAGGGGACAAACTAGATTGGCTTTGCCTCTGTTCCACTTGTAATGAGTTTGTGACGTAGTCTGTTTGTGTACATACACACTGTTTGCAGTGTATTAGTTTGGTTTTTTGTAGTAGTATGTGTATACACACATACAATCACATCACACGTATTACCAGAGAGAGCTGTTCAACGTGCTCAACTAACAATGGGTATATTGTTAATATAATGGTGTGTTGACTCGACGACGACTACTGACGGACTAATGTCTTAAGCTGTGACTGGCTTACAAATGACTCCAAGCGAATTTCACTTTTTTTATGTTAGTTGGCTTCTAGTGTTCTATGGTGTGACACTTTCAAAATAGAGTAAGTATACTCACTATATATATAGGTAGCATGTGTAAATTACGTATGTATATTTTGAGTAAAATTCAAAACGTCAAATGTCAAAAACTAATATATTTAAATAGCAATTAAATTGAATTTGAATGAATTTAAAAAATATTGTTAAAGTTTGCATTTTTTTGATAGTAATTTACTGTTAATATGTAGGTAATATTAAAATCATTTAGGTAATTTAATATGTAGGTAATATTAAAATCATTTAAATATCCATAAACGACACAGTAATAATCATGTACCTAATAGTATAGGCGTCAATTATATTTTTTTTATTTATACCTTACTGCTAACAAGAAAGATTAAAAAAAAATTTAGCAATTAAGAAAAAAATCTAATTAATTTCTAATTCTATACGTTCGATTATTAAACAATTAGCAGTTAGGTCCAAAATTAATGTCTTAAATTTTTTATTTTTGTAATTAAGAAAAATATCCCCTTTACTCCAAAAAGTTGGGGAGCTGAGTTCAGCAAACAGAAATGCAAGTTGGTCACACATTAGAATAGTATTTTTGTGAAACGATAAGGCTTACTCAGAGGTTATGGCCTCTGAGTAGCCTAAAAATACAAAATATGTAAGTATTTCTATTTTATATACTCGTATATAGACCATAAAAATTAAATAATTACAGTCCTGCTGTCCATTCTGAAATGTTGAAATTTTCAGTTAGTCACTTCGTTCACAACTGATTATTATGTGTAATTGAGAGTATCTAGTATCTACGTAGTTAATTGTACTGAAAAAATCCAACGTTAAAAATGTTTTTGTTATGATCCAGTCAAAGAATAACAAAATTAAACACATGTTAATGTCAGGTATTTTAATAAGATAGATACTAAATAGTAATTTTTTTTTTAAAATTTGTATTTACCATTTGCACGCATAAATTCTATTTGAGTTCACGATTAAAACATTTTAAAGTTAACAGGCAGCACTGCAATGTCAATGTCAAGGTTTTTCTACATAATATTTCGTTCGTAATCTAATCAGTCAAAATCAGAATACGCATATTATAATGTACGTGAGATCATTTGAAAGTTTTTTCTTTTTTTTTAATATTTTAATTTTTTAGTGTTTATTTAAAAATAAAAATTGTGCGTGTGTAAATGAACAAACATTTTAATTAAATGTTATTTAATTTTATGATGATGATAATAAAAGAAAGTTATTTATTATATTATTAGTTAATAGAATTGTAAATAGGTGTGTTGTAAGTTCAATGTTTGATATCACGGGATTAGTTTGTTTGTAATTATATACGAATAAATAATGAAGAATTCCCATAAAAACCTAAAATTCCCCGAAAATAAACTTGACTAACTTGTTAGTCGATTGTTCTTTTTCCTTAATTATTTGCACCCTGTATCGTTTGATATCACGGAATTAGTCTATTTGTAGTTATATACGGATAAATAATGAATAATTCCCATAAAAGCCTAAAAACCCCGAAAATGAACTCAACTTGATAGTCGCCTGTATTTTCTCTTTAATTATTTGCACTCTGTATTTGGAATAGGAAGTGGTTCAAGGTTGGAACAGGCTTGCACCAGTCCCGTTTAAGCCTGGCTTCAGTCAGAAAAAAAAGGTAACTAAAGCTTGGTTGAAAATTGGGATGATAATCTCGTGTTAAGCCTTGGTCCAAGACTGGTATTCAACACTGGGCCAGTGTTTAAAGTGTCCTGCCAAGAAACCGAAATAATAAAAAATATTCTGTGTTTTCTGTATATTTATTTTTAGATTTTTTTAATGTTATTTATTTGTCGTTCTTTGTAGCACCTCTTCCAAATATTTACTCAATGTTTAATTATGTATATTAAATTAGTTTTTTGGAATATCTCCGATTCAGATTAGCAGTGCTTTGTCATGCATATATGTTATTCCTGATATCTCTCTGATGCAGCCCCTACACGCTCAATAGTATTGCACAAAATCTGAGGTTGTACAATATTATGGATCGTTTGTAGGTTATATTGAAGGGTTGTACCATATATTGTACTGATCAAAAACAGTTTGAAATAGGGTGAGAGTGCTAAAAGTCGGCCACTTAAACAATTAATGATATGCAGAATTCTGAATTTTGAATTTACGCGTATTTTTGTCATCTCTTTAAGTACTTTTAAGTATCGCCTTTCTAACTAAATAGAGATTAAATTTCTAAATTAATAAACAATTACAATATTTTAATTTTTATCTTTAAAAATGTATTTCCCTTAAGTCGGCCACCTGTGCCCTAAAGTCGGCCAAAAATGTTCCTAAGGTCGGCCACCCGGATTTTTCATAATAGAAATGAATTACCTGATTGTAGTTGATTACAAGAGTAAGGAAAACGTTTAAAGAAAACTCTTTAGCATTAAAATATTTTATTAATTTAAATTTAAACTAAAATAGAATTATAAAAGAACATTTTTAAATATTTTTTAATCAATAACAACATTACATATTAATATTAAATAAACTGATAATTTTTGGCAAAAATAATATTAACGTTCAATAATTATCGTAATTTGTAGTTTCTAAATTACAAAGGATGTAATTTAATTACATTATTACGATTACTTTTGCTTAAGACATAAATATGCATAAAACTGCTATTATCTAAATTAAAGCAATTTCGATTGTTAAAAGAGGAAATTAAGGTCAAGTTGACAAATAAATTTTTTGTTATGTCAATATTGGGACTAACAGAGCCTGATTTAATCAGTTATAATCACTTTATGATAAGTAATTCGATATCGATAATTTTCGATAACGAAAAGTAGGTTTTAATATTTGCAATACGTTTGGAATACCCATAACTTACTTCGCTTAAGCCTTCAAAAATTTCGTTATTTTTTCGCTACGACGCACCGTTTACGAGATATTTACGATCAAAAGTTTATGTTTTCGAAAAGTAACGAAATGTAATTTTTTTAAAAATATGTTACTGCTTACCAACTCAATCGGACTAATTGGGCCTAAATTAACCAGTTATAACCAATTTTTGATAAGTAATTCGATATCGATAATTTTCGATAACGAAAAGTAGGTTTTAATAGTCGCAATACGTTTGGAATACCCATAACTTGCTTCGCTTAAGCCTTCAAAAATTTCGGTATTTTGTCACTACGACGCACCGTTTATGAAATATTTACGATCAAAATTTACGATTACGAAAAGTATCGTTTAAATACAAATAATAAAAAACATTTCGATTTTAGAATAGCGTAACTTCAGAAGCACTTATTATGACCACTACCTACAACTAGTGTGTTAATAATAATAATATGTACATGAAAAATAGTTTGTTGACGGCCTGGCCGACCTTAGGATTTCTTCACAAATTTTATCCCTAATGTCGGCCACCCCTTTAATTTTTAAGTTTCAAACGATAAACGTTTTAAACAATTTCTAACTTCTTTGGAGGTGTATAATGTCATCAGTTTCATAAATTTAATCGTTACTGTTAAAAACTTTAAGAATAATTGCTTATTTCCCGCACTGACTAAACTTACAAATTATAGAACGGCCGATTCATTTTCAACACAAATTGCCATTTATCAATCGATTAAGTGTAATAAAACACTAACTACTTGACAAAAAATATTCATTTTAGAAATCGTACATCTAGAATAGGTGAACCTTTTGTTTCCATGTGATTTCCAAGCATTTTTTATTTCTTAAGGCCTTATTTTAAAAAAAAAAGCAACAAGTGGCCGACCTTAGGGCACCGGCCGACATTAGGCAATCCCACCCTATATTGTGCAATGAATGAATATTGTAACGTCTGTAGGCTCTGTAGATATTATTGCGCAATATTACTTTATTTGCGTAAGTTTGATTTGTTTCTTATTTTGTAATGTCAGATTTGATGGCTATTATTTGAACCAGTTTTAAATTATTAATTTGCAGGAATAATTATTTATTGCTTTGCAACATTTTTATCACTTAATATTTAAAATTAAACAACAGTTTAATTAAGTACAATTTCTACATTCAGTATATTGCACAAATTTCTTTAACAAAATTATTGAACTGTCTGGAGAAACGTTCAATAAATTGCACAAATTGATTGCACAATATTATTGAGCGTGTAGGGGCCGCTTTACTGATATCTTACCAGTTGAGCTATAAGACTTTTATACTTGTTACTCTTATTTATTTTAAGCATGTACAATTTCTATTTATGTAAATGTTTAAAATTTAATTAAGTTTAAAGTTACCTTATTGTTTTCAAAAGTTGATAGAATAATTGTTTAACATTTCTATTCTCTCTAAAGCTGCCTGTACCCTGATAAACGAAAAACGCTGTAAAGTAAACCTTTTTAAAATGTTAAAACGGTTTGATACACACTTAAAGAGCGAAAACGTTATTATACAAAACATTTTAAATGAAAACGGATTATACAAAATATTCTTAAAAAATTATGTTTGAATTACGGCGACGATCCTGTAAGAATCGTTAATTTTTTTTAGACTAACCCCCAACACTTTTGACTACGTTTCAGTTGAAACTTCCAATTAATAATGACGATCCAATTAATAAAAACGATCCATCCTAATGATCCATTTTTGGTACAGGTTCTGTTATCGTATTACTGAAACGGATCGCGAATCGGCTTTAATTGATCTTCTTAAAATTTGTAATATTTACGAATTTCAAAAAGTCATGTGAAACCGGAAAGAAACATTAATTTTAAACAATAAACAAACTAACAACATTAGAACATTCATAATAAACATTTCATGTCTGTATTCAAATTGCTTGTTTAGCATTTTCTCTGTGATGTTTTACTAGATAGGAGGTACACACATACTTATTTGTTAACATAAATTTTGAAGTTAGAATAGTAGGTACTTTCTCAAATATTTTTATGTTTTAATTTTTTGAATTTATACAAAATATCTGTCAGCAAGTACTAATACATTTTCTGAAACATTTTTTATTTTGTTTCTTGTCAGGATGTTTTAATATTTTTTGCATATGCGTAAACAATTTGTAAGTTCAATAATTTTGCGGTTAAAATTTCTCACAGCTTTTGAGACAATAATATTGTTATATTATTTACTTATTGTGAGTAATATGATCTAAAGATTCTATTAGAACAAAATATGTACTTATAATTTTCAATTGCAATCAACTCTATATGGTTTGGTTTTGAATTTTTTTTGTGATGCAGTAATAAAAAGGAATATCAAAAATAAAAAATTTCTGTTATGTCTGCGAGCAATTGTAGTGCAATCAACTTGATTAAAGCTACATTTACATTCAATTATAATGGCGCGTTCTCACTTGTACAACTATTATTTTGATTGGTAGAAGTAGAATCTGAGAAACTCGCGGACTCTAATGTAATATTATTAATTACTCTCTCTCTCTCTCTCTCTGTCTCTTTTAATACCAATAACAAGTCTCTTCCAATACCGCCGTTCACAAAATGTACAATTTTATCACTGAAAGAAGAGCTTGATGGGTTGAAAATAGAAATGGCATTATTGAGAGAGCCGTACATCATTTTAGCAGAGTATCATATAGGACGGAAACGGGCTGAGCTGAGGAAGTTAATTTTTTTTATGCATTCATCATTGTAAAGCATATTTTGAAGTTACAAAAAGAACTATTTTTCAAAAAAAAATGAAGCATGGGCTAAATGATAAATAATTCTTTTGTTAATTCTCAAAAGCCAAACAACGGATACTTCAAAAAATGGATTGAGTTGCATTGTTATTGAGAAACGATATCAACTCAAAACTAGATTATTTTGTCAAATTCCTATATTTCTATAGTTTTTTTTTACAGCTGATCCTTTTTTTGTACGGTGGGTAGGGACCGTATAAATAAAATCGCACACAAAAATGTATGATGCAATAACTTAACTAAATGGTGCAATAACTTGTATTCTCATGCAATGGTACTGATTAAATGCTTAAAAACCATTAAAAAGTATTTTTGTCAGAAAAAGTTATTATAGTTAACGTTTAAGTTTCTTACTTTCTCTTGATTTTGATTCACATTATGCATTTTAATGACCATTTTTTTTTAAAAACGCATAAAAAATTTGCATAAAAAAATCGCTAAAAAAGGACCGTATAAAAAAAGGTTTAGCCATAGAGTAATAGAGACAACATATCTATGCCTATACTACTGGAACCAGTGTAACATGTAAGAGATAGACAATATGTTGTATACACACACTGGGTTTACATTGTATTAGTGCGATTTTGTGTATTTGTGTGAGTAACGCAGATAGTAGGGGCGGTCACGTGGCTCAGTTATTGCATACATAGCTATGACAGCATACGCATGTACTAGGGGATGTAACAATACCAACAACAATCAAGTCAACAACAATCAAGTCCATTATCGTGTGGTTGATCTTCAATCATCGACTGCTACTGACAAACTGACAACTAAGAAGCCTAATAAGCACAGAAGTACACACTCGTGATTTCAGAAAAGAGATAGTTGCGGGGTCTCTGTCCTCTGTGGGTTTAGCTGTACTTGTAAATAATTTTTGCAATCTGTAAGCAACAAAAGCTTGTGAAATTTTTTTTTATTTTGAAATCGCTTTTGAAAAGTAATCTTGTATGTGCAAACGCTAGTACATAAATGCACTAATTAAAAATTGAAAGGTGCAAATATGTATTCTATTTCAGATATTTCCATTTGCAAACATTGCGGTAAATTTAAAAGTTGCGGCCTCGTTTTGTAATGTATGTAGGTACATAGTACATTTTATTACGTATTTAGTCCTTGTACGGATAGTGTAAATGAACCTTTAACATTGCACTTCTATCAAAAAACCTGCTTATAAAATAAATATATATGTACGTACGTATACTTGTATTTAATAAAATAACAATCGACATGTAGATACCCACTACAGGTGAATGTAATACTTTTTTCTCTGTAATATAAGTCGCGCTGTGCTGCTCCAAACAGCGAGCGAACGATTTGTGCGTTGATTATTTAAATGAAACCATCCATTCTTACGTGTATGTTCAACCGCCAACATTATTGTAGCCATTATAGGTATGAATACAATAGCGGTCAGTTATAAAAGAGTCAGGTGAATATTATATATCCATCCAGAAGAACATGAAATTTAAATTGTTTTATTTTCAGTCAGGACCCATGAAAGACACTTATTACGCTTGAGTCAGAATTTTTAAAATTACAGAAGTGGAACAAAGCATATTATAAAATAACTAGCCATGTATCCACCCCATGGGATCGGGTGGGCAACATCTCAGGACGTCAGTCAGTGTCAAAGATTTATTAAATAAAATATTTTTTACCGTAAAACCATCTAGACCCGGACACTTTTTTACATTTTTTTGTATAGTTTTATGTTTATACATGTTTCCTTCATAGATATCACCAATAAAAGTATTACCATTAGAAAGAGCGTATATTATTTGTTATATCCCTGACCCATTTGTTTCATTATAAGTAAAACTAAAAAAAATAAAAAATAATTAGTAAGTGTCCGGGTCTACACTCCAAATCCGTCTTGACCTGGACACTTACTTAAATAATGTAATAACATGCAAACTAACCTCTCCCGTCGGGGTTAGGACAGTGCTTTATATCGTCTGATGTCTTTGAACGTGTCAAAAACTTCAAAATATTTTGTGGAAAGGGAGAGGGGGCAATGCATAGTATGCCTCTCTATAAAGTAAACATATGATATGACACCAGAAGGAGGCATAAACCGCGCAATTCTGGGGGGAATATTAACGTATGGACAGTGGGAGTTACAACTGGTGCGAATCGCGGCCATAGTGTAATAAACTGATGTGTCGGGGTCTAAACGAATATACATATATAGCATGTATTTTTTTTATATATACATCGAATATAACTTCAAACATCATTAAATGATGCGCAATAAAATTCTGAAAACATACGTATCAAAATTAAAACCATATGACAATTATGACGAAAATTACATGTCTAAGTTAAACACACATTTTATTTCTTGGAAAAATTGTAGGGTAGTAATCCTGTAAAATGAGATAGTAAATGTTGAAATCCGTAGTTTTTATTGGTACGGCTGTTTAGAGCATGCTTTTCTCTCTCTAATGACGTCAAGAACAAATGCTTATTGTTGCAGGTTAATGTAGAAATTATTTAATTTGAAGATTGGTGCAGTGTCCGGGTCTAGACGGTTTTACAGTATTTTAATTGATAGCCATAGTAACATATTTTTATACAATATCCCAAAAAAATATCCCGAACTTCAGAAATGACAAATTTCCATACAAGTTTTTATCCCGTATTTGAGCCACTTAGGGAACGAATTTTCAAAAATCCTTTCTTAGTGCTCACCTACATTACGTAGGACACTCCTGTGCGAAATTTCATTCTTCTAAACCCAACGGTTTAGGCTGTGCGTTGTCTGTCAGTCAGTCAGTGTTAAAGATTTATAAAGTAGATGAAATAAAATTCTGATTTGTTTAAAACCACAAACTGAAGTGTAAACTTCTACGGCAGTCTTGTAACCTATTCGAAGTAATATTTATTTTGATTCAAATTGTAAAACAAATTGCTTAATCATGTCCTAATAAATAAATCGAGTTAGATTAAAGGTATACAGACATTATCTACCCCAAATTAACGCATATAATTATTTTATCCCGGTGGAAGTTTCCTGTTCGATACAAAACCCATTACTTAATGACAGTGAAATAAGATTCGATGAAATTTAGTAAATAGATATCATTTTCCATGAATACATAATTATATTGTATTGATGATAACTATTGTTTTAAAATTTATGCTTGTATTTTTCATATATTTGAAAATTCTTGTGTTTCCATAACGTGGCATGCCAATGGCTCGTGGTAAATAATATGACATCCGTTGTCACCAAGCAAAGTATGTGTTTAGTAAATTTAGGTAACGAAGAGGCACTTGTTTTGTGTGAGTTAACGAAAAATGTCTTTCTAACGATTATCGGAATACTACACAGATATCAGTCTAACGATTATATTCGTGTAATATTTACAATAATATGATTCAAGAATCTTTATTAATTTTTGCTAAATCAGTTTAACCCTAGAATCATATGTACTCGTCAAAATGAACGAACTTCTCTACCTGCTCCAATACTACAACTTGTCGGTGCCCGCTTGCTGTGAAACTTCTGTTATCTAATTTATTTATTATTATAACACATAAGACGTATAAATTTTGTTTATAGCTATTGTCGTTTTTTTTATACTGAAATAGTGTGTGTCAAAAGGACGACGATGTATGATTAACCTATATTTTTTTTAAAGATTTTGCACTCCACATATAAAAGTTTTCCTAATTTTTCTAAAATTTATTAAAGATATGAATGTTATAATTAATTTATTCAATGATTATGATAATGTGAAAGATGATTACAGCTGTTTGACTTATAGAGACGACATAATACTGAAGTTTTAATATATTGAATCGAAAACTAAAGAATGCGTTTCAAGTGACTTAATAAAAGGTTAACAATTTATTTTGTGGAAAATACTTTAATTTTTATTATTTTTTGAGATCTTATTCTAAAAATTACTAACAAAGTTTAGAAAATTTACAAATGTGCTTAATGGAGAAATAACTACATATCTATAGGAATATTTATGACTGAGAAATTTCACATTCTGTAAAGTCACACATGTCCACTGACTCATAACAGTTCATAAATTAATTATTACAATTGATGTATTTATCTATTTTTTAATTTTTATAATGAAAATATGCTTTGATAAATAGATTAAAAAAATTAATAAATATTTACATTAAGAAATTTTTCCAAATCCAATTTTTTTGAATATTTTGTTCGCTTTTGTAGTATTGTTATGTGAAAAAAAATGTTTTTTACAAATAAACTCTAAAACTCTCCGTAAAAAGTCCATCCGTCAAAACGACGTCGATGTATGATTAACGTTTCTCGTAGACCAACGTATGATTCTAGGGTTAACTAGTAATCAGACTGATTTTATTTTTCAATCGCTCGTACAAAAACCTTTTACAATTTCTTGTACCTCCACTGGACAAAAAGATGAACGGGTATAGTGTAGGAAGGGAATCATGTTGATTGGAAAGAGTCTCCTTCCTTACACTCACACACACATACACACATACCTACACCAAAAAAACAAAACAGTGAAGAAAATCAAACTACCACAAAACACTGAACTTGAATCAATTGAATGCTACCTGGCACCCGCGTACCTATAGATGATAACTTACCTGTTGTGTTATGCAGTCGTTTAACGAACACATACAGGTGAACCACACCACGCTACAACCACACCACACAACACAACACAACAGACACGACAGACACACAGGCGAATCACATACAGGTGAATGTTATTAACAGTGTTGATGATAAAAGACATACAGTGATTGCCGCGCTAACAATTAATTGGACTGATAAATTTCGCGTAATTAAAAATCTTCTGCAACTAAAATTTCAAAAAAAAGTGTTTCGCTGTAAATGAAAAGAGTGTTATTTGTATCGATTGTGTTAATAATTTCCTTGGTGTTCTTGTGTTATTCGAATAACGGGTGCCGGAATTTAACAATGTCGGATACAACACATATATTTTTGGCCGTTTTGTATATGCTTTACGTTATTTTTGGACGTGTTAAATTTTAAAATTTTTTTGGGGGGAATAAATAAGCAAAGAAGTTTATTAAAATGCCGTCTGCAAAATACACCCTGATCACAAACAATTCCCCGAATGTAGTAACGAATAGTAAAAATTCGTTACAAAAATTGTACACATCACGAAAAAGTTGGCTCCACAGTAATAATAATAGTGTCAAATCAACGGAGCCCACCGTAGTCGGTAAGAATAACAATATATATGAAAATGTACGGAAAATCGAACAGACTGATAAACATGTCTATGAAAATGTGGAAAAACAATGCCTACTGTCTAAAAACGATAGTGGCTACGATAGCTTAGATGAAAATTTGGATACACAAAATATCAGTATTGTAGAAGTATCCTCGGATAATAACAGCATTACAACAACAGCTTCCATGAATGACAATAAATTGAAAATTGTGATCGATAATTTTGATAAAATTTTAGACGAGTATCAAACAAGTTTACCGATGGAGAAACCGAAATTGGAAAAACAGAAATCATGTAGTATAATTGAATCGAAATGTATCCTGAAGAAATCCGTGTCGGAACCAAAACAAAACACTGATGAAACAAAATCCACAACCCCGGCCACATCCCCAACACCCGCAGAAACTACTGAAAAAACAAAAAGTATGGTCGATTTGAATATTATTGTCAATAAAACACCAGCATCAAAATCGGATACCATCACAAAATCAACAACCAAACCACCACCAGCTGCTAAGATTGTCGAAGCTCGTAAAATTTTCGATCAAAAACCGCCACAGAAATCAACAATGATCCGTGCAAAAAGTACATTTGACATTTCCTCGACAAATGCGAAGCAAATGCGAAGTAAAATTCCAGTTAAGTCGCCCGCTTTGAGTAAAGCGTTAAGTCCAAGTACTCCGGTCGATCTAAATCGTATTGTAGATCGTAAACCAGGATGTACAACTACGGCGACTCCTGTCACTGTGACTCAAAAAACTCTAACATTGGTCGAAATTACTGATAGTCAAAATTCCCAAGTGGAACAGTTACGTGATCCTGTTACGAAACTGAATGTAACACTTAAAGATAATCTACGTAAAATACGTTCCATCACGAATGATTTAAATGCTACTTCGTTAAGTAACAATCAAACGCTAGATAAGTGTATCACGACTGGAAATAGAATACTGAAGAAAGTTGAGCAGATGAATGGTGTAAATAGTGCTTTACAACGCCGACTAACCTACACGAAACAGAAAAAGGAACTTTTGGAAAAGAAATCCACACCACAGATCTTGCCCAGTTCAAACAATTCAAATGTCACAAGTTTTGCCCTCCTCAAAAAACAATCCATGAACGGTAACAAAAAAACCGAGCCCGCAATCAAAATCAAAGAAGCCATCCCAAAAAAGAAACCCATCCAAAAACCAACAAGTGACCTCATTAAAACATCCATCCAAAAAATAGAGGAAAACGCTAAAAAAACTGCTGTAAGTGCAAAGGCTCAATCAGAAAACATTTTCGGTCTAAAAAGTACCTACATAATCAAGAAACAGGAAGAGACCAAAAAAACTGCAAAAAAATTAGCCGAAATCACCAGCAAAGTGGAACATTTAATTCGACAGGGCCAAGAAAACTACGAGATTGTGAAATTCAGTGACTGTCCGGCACCAGTCGATAACGAAGCAACTGTGAATGTGGTTCGAGTGATCGAAACAAAAGATCAATCGATCCAACTGATCAAATTACCACCGGAATCAATCCAGAAACCGGACGTTCGATATGACGGTGATCGAATTTGTACCAAAATTGAACATAACGATAAAAATAATCATTTGCTAGAATTTGTTCAGAAAGACGTTAAGAAAACCGCTGATGATGATGTGGATCGTTGTTCAGAGGATTCGGGTAATATATCGAACGAGAATGAATTAGACTACGAGAATGAGGAAGTGGAAATTGCGATACCGAAACGTAAAACAAGTAGTGCTAGTGATGAATATTTATTGGAGTGTGGTGTTGGTAGTGTTGAATCGAATCATAATAGCAGTGACGAGACGGATTGCAATAAGGACAAATTTAAAACGTTTGATATAAATTTGGATAATGTGATCAAAGAGGACAAGTCGAAGGTATGTTTTCAACAACTTTTTTCACTGAAACATAACAATTTCCTTGCAAAAGAGTAAAACGAAGAAAAGGTTTCTTGGAACTACATCTTTTTTTTGTTGTCATAATTTTATTTTTAAGCCACTTTTATTTTTAATGACATAGTTTGGTAGCAGATAAAGTTGGTATGGTTCATTCAGAAATTTCAAATAATGCTAGATTTTCTTTTAGTCGTTTTGTTAAAATTCTTCCAAAAATTGTTATGAGGATGTACCTCTCGAATTTTGTTCATTCTTTTTGCGGTAACGTCATTTTAAGGGGTCAAAATTACTTGTCGAAATTCGGGATAAAAGAAAATTTTTTTCTTAACACTTGGCGCTGTTGACTTATCTTAGGGGGCTATTGAATTTATTTTACAAAAAGGAGGTGAAAGTTGATCTGTTTTTGCTCAATACCAAAATATTAGATTTAGCGTTCGAGTTAATTATGATTAAATAGGCGATGACTGTATCTCTTTGGGTATTAAACAATAATTTTAATAAAAATAGGTATCCTTCACTTTCTAATGTTCTACTAAATATAAATAAATGAACAAAATTAGAGGAATACACTCCTGTAACACTTCTTGTTGGTATCAAGAATTTCAAAGAGGAATCTTAAGCTAACCAGTCCTTTGAAAAACTTGACTACGATTGTTCATGCTATGATTAGAAAAAAATTCGTCAAGTGCGTGTTTTTGACACGCATTAAGTAATGTCACCTCAGTGAAAGTGTTAATTTATGATTTTTTGGCTCGTTTTTTAAGTACAGTGAGAATGACAGCCCTCTTGCGTTTATTCAGTATATGCATGTACAACTCTATAATTATTCTATATTATTATTATTACTATTAATTTTTCCCCCACTATAATCACACAACGAGATTAATATGTCATCCTTCGGTGACATAGAAAGGATGTCCTTGACAATTCTCTTGTCCTAGGACACCTTTAGGCACTTAACAAACCTTGCTTAGTGAGGTCAAGTGTGGTTGGCAAAAAAGTTGTTGACTTAATTAAGCAACATCGACCTTTAATTTACTCGAGGATTTAGTCATAAAACAGTCAAGTATGCTATTATATTGTTTAAGCTAATATGTTTACTTTCTCACAAGACTAAAACCACCTTGATTTAGGTATTAGGTACTGTGTTGAATTGACAAGGATTCATTTATAAAGCTTTCTTATTTAACCTAATCATCTTTATATAAGATTAAATGTTTTTTTTAACATAATTATTGTTTATAGTAAATTTTATATTAAGTTACAACAATTACGTACTACTTTTACAATATGTATGTATTCAATATAGGTAAATCATATAACTGTATTTTTAATCGATAAACAAAATAATACTTTTTTGTACATATTTAAAATATTAATATATTAATAATAAATTGAAATAAACGGAATTGTTTGTTATTAATTAATATTTTTTATAGAAAAAAAAAAACAAATATATAAAATTATTAAGACGGAACAAATTAAAGTAATTGTTGAATAACTGACAAGATGATTATGAAAAAATGTTGTATTACATAGTCTTACTGCGTTAAAATTGGATCACTTCTTTAATGCTACACTTTAGATTTATATGAAATTAAAAAAATTCTAGAAGATTTTTGTAATTTTTGTTTACACTTCTTATAACTATTTGTTGAATCACTCCCATTAATTATTACAAAAAATTATTTAATTATTATATAACATGTTTTTATAAATAATTGCAAATACAGGAATTTCAAAGGGAGAGTGGATTTTCAAGATATATTTATTTTGAAATTAAGAGAAAACTATAGTACTTCTTGATTCAAAACACGTATCTAATTTTTTTTTTTACAATTATTTATCTGTTTGTTAATAGAAGTTTATTGATAACTCTTGAATTTTGAGATGATTTGCATTCTAGACCTGGACTCTGATTTAATAGAATATTACTTAGCGAAGATCGTAACCGTAAGTATTATTCTTGTGACTTCAGATGCAATTTGAGAATCCGAGACAGAAAGTCACAAAAATAAACTTGCGGGTTGAGTATGAGTAACCCAAAAAATGGAAAAAATAAATAGTAGACGTTTGTAGAAAAACTATTTCCATTTTCCATAAAAAATATATATTTACTAATTGATGGTAAACAACTACTTACGTTCCTAGGAGTGTAAGTAAACTCTTATGACCTATTATTTTTTATAGCCATACTGTAACCAGAAAACAGAATGATAAATGTTACTTACGCGACAAGTTACAAATATGGATGTAAATGATCTTGGATGTAAAGGAGGGCTAACTTGATATTTTTATTCTTAATTGCCTTAACTAGTTCAGCATAATTAATTTGATTTTTTACCAATATTATTTTTTTTTATAAATTATGTAAACTATGACTACAAGATTAAATGTTAATAAGATTTGTATCCTAGTGACTTGACCTTTAATAAAGAGGTCATCATTTTCCATTTCCAAATTTTTAATCAAAAGTAATGAAGAATAAATTATGGCGTGGTAATTGATATTAAGTTTCCATGAATATTTTTAGCCAAGATTAAATATTACGTTTTCCTTGATATAATTAACATGTTTTATTTAAATGTTGTGTATAAAATTACTTCAAATGAAAAACATTTAAATATTCCATTTGCCCCATTTTCCAAATAGGGTTAAACGAGAAATTGCAGGAATTAATTATTCACACGTAAAGGAAAATATCGATACAGGTTTCCCTCGATTTACGGACACAAATGATTTGATTAGCAAATACAATAAAACTTGAATTCTCTTTTCTGATTTTCTGTGTTTTTATTTGGCATTGGTTTCTTTGCTTGTATACCAATTATTATTTGTTGATTCTTAAAGTTATTTAATCCTAACTAAGGTTTTAATATAACATTTTTAAGCTTTTCAGAAGATATTACAAAATTTGCAATTGTTGCGACCATGAACATGAAATTTTTGAGATTATTGAAAAGTTAAAATTAAAGCGTACCACAACCCGTTTTTTTAAGCCTCGTTTACGAAATTATTTTAGGAGATACAGGCAAACTAATTTTCGAAAATTCAGAAAGTAATTTACAGTTGAAAAAGTAATTATAATTTTGCATTGGATCGAATAGGAGAAAACGTTCTCCAAAAATTCAAGTCTAAATTATGAAGGGAAATACTGAAAAATGCACAAAATTTCCATTTTTTGTACCTCCAGAGCAATTCCACGTACTCTGTTATGTCAAATGTCGTTAGGAAGATTATTTTTGAAATAAATTTGAGGTTTTTTTAATCACATTTCATTTTTAAGTCTTGTTTGCGAAATATTGACCTTCCAAGTGATGAACTTCAAAATGATTCCTAATTTCCTACTATATACTCTTATAGGCGATTTAATCTGAATTTCTTTTGTTATTTCAATATTTGTTTTTATATATGGCGTTAAAAAATTTACTTTCCTACTCTACCTACATATAGCTCAACCAACATAAGGTTGCCGGTCAGTGTTGTATGGGCAGTAGACAAACACAACTTTTATCACATTTTTATGCATACATATTATATGTTTGATTCTTGTTGTCGCACTTTTTCATTTGCGCATTTCACCAGCAACCTTATGTTGGTTGGGCTGTATATTTTATGCCGAAAACTGTGAAAAAGTCAAGCCACTGAGAAACCCTTACTCACAATCAGTGCGTATCCAGAACGCACTTGACGATTTTTTATTTTAATTCTTACCTAACAAATTTCTTTTTATTAATTAATTATTAATTGTATTGAATATTTATCACACATTTATGGTTCTTCATGAATTTTTTTTTAGCAATAAATCTTGTTCATTCGAGAGTTTACTGTATTTTTTTGTTTTGTTTAAAACATCTTGTTATATTTTACACGCATTATTATGATTAGTGAAATACCTATGAAAAAAAGAACTAAATACCAATTGCTTGTTGTACGAGCACTAGGTAGCTTACTACATAAAAAGAAATGTTTTTTACGCTTTCCCTTTAAACAGTAACAACATTTATACAATAATAATATAAAAATGTCTAATTGAAATCATATACTATTGAAATTTAAAACAGAGTATTCATAGAGATTTTTTTCATTTGATTAAATGCCCCGAGGAAATCGTAATATTTTCTTTTGATTCATACAACAATAATAACAATTAAATTGAAATTATATTTTTTGATAGCTTTTACTTTTCAACTAAGAATCTAATATTACAATTTTCAATTTTTTTTTTTTGTAATATCAGAAAAAGAAGGCTAATTGAATTAATCAAATGGATAAATGATTATTTGATTCAATATAAAAGATTACCGTTTCAAATTACATATAAAGACGTAATAATATTAAAGATTGCGTTATATTTGAAATTCAAATAAATTGTTGATAAAATTGTCCATCTGCAGTCAGGTATTATAAGTATCAGGAAAAAAATTTCTTAATTAAAATTAAAGGTATTGTAGTTTGTTCCTTGGAATTAAATTAGAGAAAGATCGATATAGATGAAGACTTTCTTTGAAATTTCTCAAACTTTCAAAAGTATTGGATATATTTCTTATCAGGTGTGTGTAATGAAATAAAGCTTGTATAAAGTCTATTCTACATATATAATGAAAGAGGACAAACGAATGCCAGCAAATACGAACAAACGTAGATGAACATGAACGAATAAAGACAAACAAATGCAAATGAACAATTTACGTTAATTCGTTAATGTTTGTTTATGTTTCAACTACAAAGTAATTTAAATAAGTTCAGGAAATTTAAAATGTAAAGATATCGTAATAAAATTGTTGCGCGGTCTATTTTCTCATGTGAACTTTAGAAACAAACAAAGTTATGAAAACGTTAGTTCCACTTTTTAAAAGCACAACTCGTTATAATGCGTCTAATGTACTAATTCATTTAATTTGTGAAAATTCCACAACTGATTTATTAAAAATCCTATTAGTATAATAAAATTGTGAAAATTTTACAAGATTGTCATCAATAAACTTCAAAAAATCCCAGGCCTGCAAATTTTAAGTCATATCATCATCCTCTTTTGGATTTGATGACTGATCTTAGGGTATTTTGGTGCGCTGATTACGAATATATGTCCTTAATTTTTCCCTATCACCCTCAATTTTTGTGGAAAAGCCCTATGAGAGAAATCACAAAAATAGACACCATTTCAGGAAAATGAAATTTTATTAGAAACAATAATGTATTAAATTACTTAGAAACGTCATAAATGTATTTATATGACCTAAATACATAAATAACAATAATCAAATATTTTTGTGGTATCGGGTTTTTTTTTTCGCTAAAGCTTCGATTGTGAGATTTCCTTTGAAAATTCCTGTTTGGATCATGTCGCTTTATGTAGCAACCAACAATAGTCTGCCATCATTCGGGTATTCTACTTTCTTTGATACCTACGTTTCATTTCTTTCAAGTCCTGGTGAAATCTTTCTCCTTGCTCTTCACTAACAGCTCCCAAGTTACCGGGAAGGTAGTCTAAGTGAGAATCTAGGAAATGGAGCTTAATGCTCATCGAACATTTCATTTTTCCAAAATTTTCTATTATTTTCTTCACAATAGCTTCATAGTTAGCACTTTTATAGTTTCCTAGGAAATTCCTCACTACTTCCTTAAACGATTTTCAAGCATCTAATTCATCGTCACTTAATTTTTCATCGAATTTTGTGTCGTTTTATTTTTTTAAAATTATTTTTTAAAAAGAAATATTTTTTTATTAACAACATTTAAAAATACAGTCAGCCAGTTAAATTTTTTCAACAATTTTAATTTAAAAAAAAAGTTAAAATAGAAAGCTTAATAGAAAATATATTCATAAATTTTTTTAAGTAGTATTTACACCTATTTAATATCTTTTAAATTTTTAAAATATAAGTACGGAGGTACTTATAAAATATAAGTATGGTCCTTCTAGCACCGTAAACTTGTGAGGTTTAGTTATAAATTAAAACTGAATAGAAAAAAATAAATTACCCTCAATAATGAGCTCATTAACAGATGACATTAAAATTCGCCTTTTTTTGCAAAATAAAGATATTATGTTACGTGGTTAATTAGGTTACATTTAACATACCATTGATGAGAATGTGCTCCTAGAAGCCAAATGCAACTATGTAAGGAACTAATGACTTTTTATTAGATATAGGAAATAAATAAATATGCATAATCTATCCTTGACTTGGTTGACCTAGGTAATTTTAATCAAACATTTTAATACCTAATTGTATCTAAAAGTTCTGACGTGTTGGAATTTTTTGAATATTTTTTTCGTAATCAGCGCCCTAAAATCTATCAAAATCAGTTGTCATATCTCAAAGGGGAAAACCATTGTAGACCTGTGAAATTAATTGAAATGCTCGGTCCAAAATATCTAAACACAGTCGATATTTTCAAGAAGCAATTCCGATAAAGAAAAAAATTTTACGTTGTTACCTTGCAATTTCTAGGCTGTAAAGATTGTCATTTTTTCTAAATTTTTTATTTACTTTTCCCTCAAAGATTCCAACGCGCAATTTTTTTTTCTGTTTAAATTTTATTTTTATTTATTACTAGCTGTACCCGCCACATCGTTCGCGCGATGCGTTGGTATAAAAAGTATCTTACATATTATTGTCTCAAATAATAAGTTATCACCAAACCAAATTTCATTAAAACCCTTTTAGTAATTTTCGCGTAATGCGTGCACACGCTCAAAATGGTTTTTGTATTTTCCCGGAGTAAAAAGTATGCTAGATGTTGACCTAGGTAATAAGTTATCACTACACCAAATTTCATCAAAATCCATCCAGTAATTTTTGCGTGATGCGTGTACAGACAGATAGATAACAAATTTAATATCGCTGTTTTGATATTTAAACCGATAATTATCTACAGTACCACTACAATTTTCAAAAGAATATTCCATGTACAGACACGGCCTCGTTACAGTGTAGATTAAAAATTATTGTATACGCATTACAAAATGAATTTGTAAAATAACCTATTATTATAATTAATAAATATTAAAATTTCAATCAGAGAAATTAGAAAGGTCTCATCAATGATACTCTCTAAAAAATATTTATCATTGCAAAAATGATACATAATATTCGGAAAAAATTAATTTCCTATTTTTAATTTAGGTATCTTAATTTTATACTTAAGAAAATATTAATTGAAATGTATGCAAATTAGCATTTATTTTATTTGAATGTATACCTTCTGAGATTTTTTACTAATGACACCGTACACGAATGGATATTAAATCGATATTTTATTTGCGAATATTTTCGCGGTAATTAATACAAAAGAAATCTTTCAATTAAACACCAGCAACAATTGCTTAAAGCTACAATAAAATAAATTATAATTAAAATTTAACATGAAATCATCATTAGAAAGGTCCGTTTAATGAATTTTTATAAATAATATACGAATCATAATCTGCATAATAATCTTAAACCTAGATAACATAGGATATTGTACTACGAGATTAATAAAGTGGGCCTAATATTTTAACCTTGTTTTTTTCTTTCTTTCAGATATTTTTTCGACCGGGGACGCTTGCACACTTAGAAGCACAGCGAGATTCATTGCTAACTGGTCGCGTCATTCATTTACAAGCCCACTGTCGTGGTTTCTTGGCCCGAAAACGTTTGCAGCATCGACGTTTACAAGAAACGGCAGTAAGGTAAGCTGAATTTCGTAATTTGTCAAAAACTGCATAATATTTAAAACTTGCGCTTTAATGGTACAAATAATTAAATTATTTGTTCATAAAATCCTTAAACATTGACATATTCAGGATGAAATCAATTTAAAATTAATAAATTATGCATACCAAGGGGCCAAACTAGTATGTGTATCAAACTGTTCCCCCTGTTGCCAGTGAGTGACGTAGCTCAGCACACATACAACCAAAACACATGATGTATGGACACGAATATGCAAATATATTAGTATGATATGTGTGCTATGTACATCACCACACGTCACACTCTATGTGAGGCGGGTGGGGTATTGAGTGGTATACGCATGCGTACGTATATATGCTATATATGTATTACATTATTGCAAGTGGTTCATCAACAATACTAACAATATGATGTGTGTCTTGAAGGGGCAGTTCAACGACTAATGGA
The DNA here is from genome assembly GCA_035578155.1 of Brachynemurus nebulosus. Taxonomy (NCBI): domain Eukaryota; kingdom Metazoa; phylum Arthropoda; class Insecta; order Neuroptera; family Myrmeleontidae; genus Brachynemurus; species Brachynemurus nebulosus. The sequence goes on along the minus strand of JAPWDM010000018.1, from coordinate 6,852,068 downwards.
CTTAAACGATATCTGACACACTCTGGACACACTGCTAGCTACAGTTTTTTACACATACGCTGAGGACTTGATGCATACTATTCAACAATTACATATATGATGTTTTTTACACTAAATTTAATGACTTCTTCATGTATGCGATTAAGTTTTATATAACTACACATTTCCCATCTAATACGGTAATTAGGTTTCTGAAAAATTTTGAAATGTTTTAGCTAAGTTTATACTTTTTTTTCAATTTTGTTTAATGTTAAATTATTAATTTTACAGTCTTCATCATTTAAAAAATCATGTTATAAAAAACCGTGCCATATAAAAATTTTTCGCAATTTTTCTTAAGCGGGTTCTATACGATGCTACGAACGTTCCTTCCAACGTTCGATCGAACGTTTGAGGCAATTAAGTTCGATAGTTGGTGCGACGAATGTATCTGCTACACGGTGAATCGAATGTTTGATCCAATACGAATGATGATGTGTAGTAGAGATGTCGATTTTAAATCGATTAATCGAAAATCGATTAATCGAAGCTAAAAAAAGCGATTCTTTTTTCGATTTTTTTCATTTGAATCGATTCATGAATCGATTATTAAAAGTAAGAGATCGATAACCGATTTTTTTCAAAAATAATTTCATTTTAGTTGTAATTTTACAAAGAAACATGTGTTAAAATGAAACACCAAAAACGTTATTGTTAATAAATTGTCACTTTTTACTTGTTATTATCAATGAATTCCCCATGTGGCTCCATATAAATACGTATATATACGCACTATTTTGTCCAGGAGAAGACTATTAATACAAAGGAAAAGAAGACCACCTACGGGGCTAAGAGTAAACTTGGTTCATTTAGTGGTATTCGTCCTACATATTCAATTGTGTTATTTGCTATAATTATAATTGAAAAGTTAACTCATCGCCTGACAAATATAATGTAAAGCGTTTTTACACGATATTTCCCATGTACTATCAATTAAGTCCCTTAACGAAAATTATCAGCTAATTTTTATTAAACTTCTCAAAATTTCGATTTTTTAAATCGATCTCACAGAATCGATTTTTTTTTAGCCGATTTTTTTTTTAATCGATTTTTTTAATTTCGATTTAAATCGATCCAAAAATCGATCTTTTTTTTGGAGAATCGACATCTCTAATGTGTAGGTACTCAGTGGACGAGCCTGTTATCTGTCTGATGTTATCTCTAATGTTATACACTGATGTTGTCTCTCTTCACATGAACGAGTCGTGCAGCTGCTGAGTCGAACCAACCAACGCAACCAACATTGACCTTCAAACGTTCGAAGCATCCCTTTGATTCGGTGCAAGAATACCGACATTGAGCGGGACATGGCCAAATGCGAATGTTTGACGCTCGACATTGGACACTCGTAGGTTCGAACAACGGCCACACGATGCTATGAATGATCGAACGTCCAATGTTGGAAGGTGTTCGTAGCATCGTGTAGAACCGTCTTTACTCTATAATGGAGGACGCCTGTACTTTTTAAATCTATGAATAAAACATTGTCGGCTGAAGCACCCTTATTCCTTATACACTAAAAAATTTTTTAGAAAAATCTTCTCTAGAAATTTTTTTTTTCTTTAATATTACTTAAATTTGTTATTACTTACTATAAAATCTGTTAAAGTTGGCTTTAGTGTTAAAGTTGACTTTAAATGTCAATGTAATACTAACTGTTACAATTAAATCTGTAACGAAAATAATTATAATAATTAAAAATATTTTCAGAATTGTCAAAAGACAAATTTGTATTTGCTTATAGATATACTTTACTAAAGTAACGGTTAAGGACTAAATTCAGGACTAGTTTCAAACGACATTCATACGTAATTACTTAAAAATTCCCGTTATGTATTAGACATACTAACACAAACTGCTAGGTAGTTATAAAAAAAGTTTATTATATTAATGGGCCCATAACCAGACTCAAGTGTACTGTGCACATACCTAAAAGGCACCAGTTTTTGCGAATGTATGAGGTAAGGGATGCACGTAAAAAATACCTTATGCACGATCGATATAAAATTATATACAATATATGGTGTAGCTAAATACGAACGAGTGTATTGAAACAGGATCAATAGGGTTCTTGACTGAAGTTACAAAAATATTCTAAAAGCATTGTTTTTCCATATCAATTAAGTGATTTTTTATTTTCGACAGATTCTGTAAAAAATCATCAAAAATAATAACTTTACAATTTTAAATGAGAAAAAGGCGGGAAAAACACCTCACTATAGTGACGTCACAGTATGAAGCAACTAAATGTCAATGTCAATATTTATAACTTCAAAACTTTGATTATATTCATAAAATGTCAAAGTAAAAGCAAGTATTTATTTGAATTCTGGTCGATTATTATTACTATATATATATATATATATATATATATATATATATATATATATATATATATATATATATATATATATATATATATATATATATATATATATATATATATATGTATATATGTATATATATAAGCTAATAGAAATATTCAAAAGAAAACACAATTTCATCTCACCGATGAAAATTATCAAAATCGACATATCTAGCTACAAAATGTTACGTCATTTTCAAGAAATAGCGCGTTTTCACTAATTTGAATATTTGTTGAAAAATGGCGATTTTCAAAATAAAATTTCTAAATAGTTATCAAATCTTTTTATGTTTCATCATTAAAATTGGACATATGTAATGATGATTATTTAACATTTGACACAAATTTTAAATACAGTCAAGTACCGTATTAAAAGCCATCGATTTCAACGCGTGGATCGTTTCTTTTACACGTAAGTCTAACCACGACCTTATAAGTTAATTTTTGAATAATACATATCAAATAATTTTTGTCAGTTTCTTCTTATGTTGAATATATGTACAATATTTTTATAGTTTTAAGTCCGGTAGTTCGTATACCAATGTGTCTGGTCATGTAAAACGATTTCTATGCAAGTAATAGTTTTTATCGAAGATATTACTTTCCGTATTCAATCCAGCTGCAATTATTTCATTATTAAACTTTGACCTTACCTACTCATCATTGTCAGGAGAATGTTTATAACATGTGTGACTCATCCATTAAGTTACACTTTCTTTTCAAAATTGTAATAAAATTCCATAAATTAAAAGTAACTTACTGTCAGTGAAAAACATCGTCACTGAACAAAAAGAAAACAACAAAACATGAAACCATTGTAGTGATTTACGATTGAAGTGTAACACCATGAACTTCACCTAGATAAAAAGTACCCACTACAAGAAAAGAGTACGTCATGGCAATATTATGCTTGGACTGTATCATATTTAATGTAATTATATTTGCATGATTTGCGTTTTATACCGTGTGTTGCAGATAATAACACATTTAGCAATTTTTAGGTTTGATTAAAGTAGATAAATAATATATACTTAATTACTTTTTATTTGCCCAAAACTAGTTTTGAGGTGTTTAAGTAATTGTGAATTTGTCGTTCACCCACATTTATTATTACAAATCTTCTTTATTCAAGTAATTGCTTATTATAAATATCATTGACGTTTTAATGTTTGTTGAATATGGATGGACAATATGGTAGACAGAAATAAATGCAAGAACAGGACCTCAATTTTCTTCTCCATGTACGTATAAAGTACATAACAATGTTATGGTGGGGGAGCTGGGTAGAATAGAATTTCCAATTAATTATAATAAGGAATATGAATTTTACTGACAAGGAAAGGGCAAGAAGTCAAAAATTCAAAAAATCTGAAACTTTGTCAGTTGCTGCTAAAAAACGTTTTAAAGGGGTGAACCACCCCCTCAAAGTTGGAACACAAAAATTTAAAAATCGATGAAATTTTGTTTATATGTACATTAAAAAGTTCTAGTAACAAATATAACATTATTTTTTGGATTTACACATTTTTAAGGGTTGAAACCACCCCTCAACTGTGTAGGTACTTGAAAATTTAAAAATTGATGATATTTTGTTTATATATACTATACAGAGCTCTAATAATATATACTCTGATAACTCTGATACTCTGATATATATGCTCTAATAACATTATTTTTTGCATCTACAAATTTTTAGGGGTTGAAACCACCCCTTCATATGTGCTTTATTTATATGGAATAAACACTGCTTTATTCCATTACATTATTTCGTTACTGTTGCTATATTTCCATAAATAACTCAAAAATGGTAGGTATAAACACACAAAACGACAAACACGTTTTTATTTAAAGTTTACATGGGTTTTTCTCCAAACTACGTTTTTCAAAACTGTGGGCAAAATAACTCAAGCAATTTTCATCCGATTGGCTTGAAATTTGACCTGCAGCTTCTTAGATAGATTATTTAGAGCGGTACCATCAGTTTGGACGAATCTGGACAGTAGGGGCGAATCTAGACAGAGCTGCCTCTCGATATTTCTTCATCAGTGTTATGGCCGTACAAGGTGATAGATCAATTTATGCTACTGAATCTTGTCAGTTATGATATGAGTTAGTCATCAAAGAAAAGCGGTGAACGTGACGTCTTTGTATTTTGTTATTTTACAGGCGCATTTTTTATAATTTTTAAAAATAACGCGTGTTTTGATATCTTATAAAGAAACTGCTGTACAAAAAAAACAGCGATATATATAAAGTAGGGACTGGCAACAAAATGTTTGGCGTTTTTTTGACAGTATATGTACCAAAAATGAAAGCTGTATTGTGCTTAATTTTTTTTTTTTTTATAAATTGATTAACAAAAATTGTCTATAGGTGAGGTGAATTCATACACCATGGTGCGTCAATATAAAGAGAAAGTGGGTATAAACTACATAAACTGTAGTTTAGATAACATAAAATGGGCTCATTTCGACAGAGGCGCAACAACCGGGGAGGTCCAAGGGGTCTGAACCGCCTAAAATTACCTGGAAATTTTCCTTCAATTTATTTTATTTATATTAAAAAGTAAAATTTTTAGTGGTTTACTAATATTTTTTATTCGAAAATCAAATTTTCGGAGACGACATTTTATTACAACATTTTCCATTGTTATCGGAGAACTGCGTTATCAAAAAATTTGATAATTTAAATTTTTTTTGGACTCCCTGTAGATATGTAGTTGTTGCGCCCCTGCTCTCCGATATAAAAAATAAAAGAAAGTCGCTCAGACGAGCTGCTGAATATTTCCGTGTTCCCAAATCAACCTTGCATGATAGATTCAAAGGCAAATCGAAATAAAATTCATTTAAATTCAAAATGTTTTATTCCACCCATCAAAAGTCGTTCGCTGATGTAGTTGTTTATCTTAGCGAATTTCCTGATTGAAAATTCAGCTATTTTTATCTTTTTATGTCCGATTTTACCCAAATGCATGACTGAATGTGATTTATATTGCAAATAAAGCACTGTCCATATTCGGCCCACACATAGGGGCGAATCTAGACACTATATAACAAAAAAAAAAGTGTTGGAGTACCAATTTTGATACTTTTATTACTGTCCTATATGCTCATGATATTAAAGCATTTAAATTATTTTTTTAGAATTTTTTAGATAAACTCTAAACAATTTTTTGCCAAAAAACTGAAAAGATCGTCCAGATTCGCTCCAACTGACGGTACATAAGAGATTGGTTAACAAATATATTTTTATAAACAAATTAAGGTTGATTTTTTCGCCGATTTAAAATTTTTTTTTCAAACTGGTGCTATTTAACGGTAAATTAATATTTTTTAGCAATCTTATGTGCCGCTTTAGTAAAAAAAATTTATTTTCTGGTTGATGTTTAAAAATTTTGTTTTGCTGCCCACTATAAATGTGTTCGGAAATAAAGTGTCTGTGTTCAACCTGCATCTGTGCCGTCATTTTGTTTTGCCTTAACCGAACCTTTGAAATTTTATTTGAAACACTCTGTATAATGTAGTTCAATTTAATTTAGCTGAAGCGACTTGTACTCATTTCAATCCATGTAATTCGATTATAATTTTAAAATCAAAACACATGTTTTTTGCATGCATCACTTCTACTATGCATGTACATTGACTAGTAGTGTGCTGTTTTCAATTTAATTTGGTTGATATTATACAGGTTTCTAAATATACCTTATTTATTATTACTTGTGTATAAATATAAATTTTTTTTATCGTTGGTAATTTACTAATACCAATAATTGTATTAAGATAATTGAAAATAATTAAATAAGTGGAACTTATGGTAATTTACAACGGAAATTGTAGCATATTATTATTTATTATTCTGTACGTTGTCATTGAAAAATTACAATAAATTTGGAATTCATTGCTTCCTTGGTAAATAAATATATAGTAATTTTAAAAAAATCATCAAATTTTCAGTATAACCGTATTGATCAAAGCTGTTCCATTATCGTTATTAGGCAAATAAGCAAATTACAGAAACAAATGGAAAAAAAAGTTACTCGAATATTACATATTTTCGTATTTTTTACTTTTTCTTCACCTTTTCAACAGTCACTCGATAATTGACTTATGGATCTTCGTAAAACTAGCCGTCCCCAAAATAAAAATTTGAAAAATCCTCAAAAACTACTAGATAAAAAATATATTTAATAGTCAGGAAGATTAATAAAAATATGTGTACATGCTGGAAAAAGTACCAATTTTTTTTTACTAAGTAACCTTAAGCTTCAAATTTTGGGTAAGATCGACTTAACCCTATTAGCTACATGGCGGCCATTTTGAAATATATAGAAAAATTCTGTTTAAAATATTTTTTTTGAATTTTCCCATAGGGAAATGTGCAATTTTTATGAAACTTGGTACAAACATGGAATGTCACATAGCCTAGGTTAAGCCCGCCAACCAAAAAGATTGAATGAGGCAAAGAGAGTTTATTTCCGCTAAAAATTTTTTTCACTTTTTACAAATAAATTTAGAAATAACCAATCGATAACCATTAGCCCAGGGCTACCAACTTAGGGGTTTTCCCCCTAAATTTATGGGTTAGAAAACTGCACTGGTTTTTTTTTTTTAGGAGAAGCAAATGTATAGAGGTTATTTTAGGGGGTTTAAAAACTTTTGTTTAATTATATTTGTTTACATTTTTTTGCTGATATTACTCCCTCCAAAACCTAGGTTCTGATGAATGTTGCTCCTGTAGTGTAGATTGGAAATAATTTATACTATTTTTTCCCAAAATTTTAACTATTAAAAATTCCGAAGGGCTCCATATTTTTTATATTCGGCTATTTTATTGTCAGCACATATCAATAAATATATGCCAACAATACCACACTAAAAAATTTAGGGGTTTTTAGGGGCATTTGATGTTTACTTGGGGGGTTTATTTTTCCAACGGTTGGCAACCCTGCATTAGCCATACGGTAAGAAAATCTTCTTGACATACGCAGCTGCAATGTTCTGTGAACTTCCAGTATTTCTTTTTACATAAGTAGTTTCCACTACAACCATTCTTGGTATTTTACGTTTACACTTTACAAGTTTGCTGTAGGCTTTCGATGCAACAGGTAATCTAATTCAAAATGCAACCCATGTTTGAGTACCTTCATTAAGAGAGTGTTCTTATTTTTCGACAAAAAAAATTGCAATTTCCAATCATTGTTTTCTTAGTGACTTTATAACTAGAGGTACACTTTTTCCTTACATTATTAAACAAACATTTAAAGTTACACAAAGTTTTTTTGGCTTTTCCCTCATTTTTATTATAAAGGGCGTTGAAATGGAGATCGCAAAAAAGAGGGTGAAACAGTAACACCGATAAGTTCGGTCCAAGACATTTGAAACAAAAATTTCAAACAGCAGTTTATTACAAATTGTGTTCTCCAGTGTGTAAATTAGAATACAGACAAAATTTAAAAATTTTAACTATCATAGTAATATAAAATTGTAGTATATATAATTGATTTAATAAAGTTAGAAAAATAATGATGTGGGTGGCGTCTGTTATAGACTGTTGTCTGAAAAACGGACGTTAAACCCTATTATTATTATGATACAACTCCTGTAAAATTTGAATTTCTGTAATGACCTAGCCAATTATTTTTCCCGCTAACCAATAATTGATTTTATTTTTATTTTATCTATTTGTTTTTTTAGTCGTTAGGTTTTGGATCCGCTCCTGATCAGTAGAGATACATTTTAGTTTTTTAGAAATTAAAAAAAAAAGGAAAGTCAAACACATCTTAAAATATGTAGATAGCCCCATTAGAGTTTAAAAAATTCAAAAAAAATTTTCTGTATTCAAACGTCACAGGATGTGACTGTTCCAGCAAAAACGAAAATATTTTTATTTTACATTCTAAAAGCGTCTCACCACAGTGCACCATATATTTATGTTAATATTACATATAACTGAATGCATTTACATATTCGAAACGTCTTCCAATAAATAAGTGAAAATTTCAAAATATTTTAAGTCAAAACAAACCGTTTGTGTCCGTTTCAAAAAAAGTTTTCAGATAAATAATGTGTCAGTTAACAAGTTGCATTTTTTAATTTTAATGGGTCAATGTTTTCTGTATAACTATGGCTAACTGTTTCGTTTGTCAATTTCATGTACAATTAAAAATTTTACTTAATATTTGGCTAATATAATGAAAGCGTGGGCTTTGAAATATTTCTGTACATTATTGCATTATTCATCACGGTACTTAAAATAATGCTATTGTTTAACAAGGCATTTAAAAAATTCTTTGTAAATTTTTTTAATGTTTAAATAATATCAGAGGTGCAGGATGATCCGCTTCCGTTTTATATCAATCGAAGTAAGGAAAACCTGGTATTTTTTAGAGAATAAAAGCCACAGGTATAGAATAAAAGTCGACTGTATATTCTCCCTTTACCATTTTAACACTCTAGGAATTATATTGCTTGGTAACTTTTGTAACACACAGTAATTCCTATTGTATAAATTAAAATGCATAACAATAACTTGACCATAAATATTATGAATAATTTAAAATAAATATTTCGTCTACTGCTGATTTAAGTCAAATAAATGTACAGTAGGTACTTACTTACAGTTAAAACCGTTTATAGGTTTTTTTTTTTTGAAAATACAGCCGACTTTCGTTATCAGTCCGCTTACGGGGCTGTAGGAGAATATAATTCTAAGAATTCCTGTACCCCCACTTATGCTTAGTAGTCGACCGCCGTAACTCGCACTTCCTCTACTTTTCAAGCGTGTGAGTGTGTATTTATTTATAATCAAATAGCCCGGACGTTGAGTGTAGTATTACCATTCGTTAGAAGCGGCACAAAATCTACCTATTTTTAATAAATACATTTACTAATATTTTCTAAATGCGTTCTCTAGTTTGTGTGACAGGAGTTTAAACGATACTGTCAGCACATATTTTCTTTAAAAAATTTTTTTAAATCTTTTGGAGAATTGTAAATAATATTGTTAGTCAAACAAAGTTTGTAATATAATCCACGCGATGAACAAACAAAACTGGTATTGGTAAACTACACGTTTATTATGTAAACACAGACCTATAAAGAAATTATTTTAGTGAATAAAAAGATTCTGACAGGATGATTTATGAGTTGCTATGTTAAACATCAACACCAATGTTCCGGTCTTATAATGAGAGACTGAAATGAATTTTTTTCGGTCATGGAGGGGGAATGTTTACAATAGAAATATAAATGGGCGGACTCATAAAGAGCTGACTGAGAACGAGTCGACTGTACTTAATTTTGGCTCACTATATTGTAACAATAAGTGAAGAGAAATAGTTTCTAATACAAAGCTAAATTTGATTTTTTGGCTCATGTACTGTGTACTTTTAACTAATTGTAATTTTTGACTGATATGCAGCAATACAATGTTTTACTAGAAAAAATTAAAAGTTCTGTCATAAAATATAATGGCAAATAATTATGTATTACAGTGTAAACTCCATATAACGAAATTGAAGGGACCGGGTATTTTATTACGTTATAAAGAGTTTTCGTTATATTATTATGGAGAGTAAAAGAAAACAATATAATTTTACGAATACAACTTACGAATTTAGTAAGTGGTTTTAATTTTAACTGAATTAAATGACACTTTTCGTCAATACACAAACTCTTTCTTTTACTCGCCATGTTTACAGTTAAAAAGTTTGAAAGCAGCTAAGAATATGATAACGTAAAGACAGCAATAAGACAGTAGTACGGAAGTACAGTAGGCAAAAACATGTGCTAGGCAATTACAACAAACAAATAAACGGATTTCTAAGAATCCCTTTGTGCATACGAAATATTTAGGACTCTGTATCACTATTGTGTTTGAAAATCAGTGAAATAAAATTTTTTTGGGTTTAAATAATGATGTATTTTTCGCTATTGAGAGTGGCTGTTACGTTATAAAGAGTGTTTCAATATACGGATGATAATGTAAACCAAACAAACCTTAGCAATTTCTACGTTTTAAGGAGTTTTTCGTTAAATAGAAGTTCGATATATAGAGTTTACACTGTAATTACTATTTACTAATAAGACCGTTATATTTTTATAATAATTATAATAAAACATACCGTTAACTCAGTTTTGCAAAGAATTTCACTTACTTCCCTTTTGCGTGTCAGGAAACGCATCACGTAGCGCCATCAGTTAACTAGTACTTTGTCTTGGGAAGCGTTAGTTTAAAAAATATGATTTTCTGCTACATTTATGTGACAAATTATCAAGGTTTATACTGTAATTGTGGAGATATTTTTCTGTACGAACCCGAAGTTAGGCAGTAACTTCGACCATGTCTGATTCAAGTCTACTTATACATTTAGATAAGTATTTACGTATGAGTATTAAGCTAACAAAAGGCATACACGTTGAAGACAGAGCCGGATTTCTAAATATGCAATACGATTGTCTAGGCTTTCGGCATACTGTAGGGGTTCTCCTGATCATAAAAAAATTAAGATACCTTTCGGATCTTTTTTTTACTAGTCCGTGCCAAAATTGGCAAAACAAACACTTATGAAATCACTTCAGTGTCCGTCCATTTATCAAAAGCGATTTTCTCTGAAAATATTTGACTTAATATATTCAATAAATATTTCTGTGTCTTTCTAGTAAGTATAAATAAGTCAAGACAAAGATACTTTCGTTTTGAAATCGTTTATTTCAAGAATAAAATTTATTGATCAGGAAAAATATTTTGTTAATCCTCCATGAAATCTATATGTTATTGCATGAAATACTTATTAAAAACTGATAATACCCTATTTGCGCAAGCACAATTTGCACCTGACGGATTGCAAGATTAAAAAAGAATTTATATGAAACTATTTATGGTATAGCTCCCCAGTTCTCAAAAATTGCCTTAACACTTTGATTGAAATGAATCAGGAGAAACCATCAACTAACAGTCCTTCACAGAAAATTTTATCAAAACTGATCGAATGGTGTTGGAAGATTTTATGGTCACGCAAACAGAAAGCTTTAGAAGGTAAAATATTAAGTGGAAATTGTGATTTTCGAAAACAAAATTTATCACTTCTCAAAATTGATTATTCGTTCGTTATCTTGGTAGAATAAATAAATGAAGAAAAATAAAATTCAGAAGAATCCAAGACTGACACTACCAAGGGGGTGTAACGATAATGACTCCAGATATCTTTTCGAAATGAAAACACAAATATCTGCTTCAAATGCCAGCATTAGACTCCTTTTTATTTTATCATTTTAGTTGCTAGGAAAACTCAATCAATAGAAATAATTTTTAACTTTTATATTTTACAAGGCAAACTATACCTCTTTTCAGATAAAATTGATCATGAGTTTTCGTTAAAAAATTAAATAATTCTTATATTCGAAACAAATCGATCTTCTATTCTTTTCTAAAAATAAACTGCAAATTTAAAATTTACATAAATGCAATAATAAAAGAGATGAAGCCAAGAAAACGGAAATTATTTAAATTCAAAGTTACGAAGCATGGTTAAATTTAACTGAAATACATCATATTTGCCAATTAATTAAAATTTTTACAATTAGAAAATTTACATTTTCACGGCAATCTTGTGCCGGTACAGGGGTGTATAATAATTCCGGCTCTGGTTATAAATCGTATAAAGGCCCTCGTATGTCATAATACATAAATCGCCTCTAGTTAATGAAATTTATAATTTTTTATAAAAATCATTCCTTCAGTAATAGTAATGAACTAGTAGTAATTTAGTAAGGATTTATTTAAATGCTTAGTAATGTACACTAAATTTTCGACGAAGCCACAAGTTTCAAGTACATTACTCCTTCAGGGTTTTAAAAAAGAATTGCTAAATGTAACCTTGGTTTCAAATTAGTTAAAAAAAAACCTCTGCGGTAATATTCATGTCCAAACAAATTTTTAACTAAATTAAAATTTTTTTCTTATTAATTACGAACATTTAACGCGATAATTAAGTACCTTTATGTAATTCAATCGACCTTACAATAACGTTTGTAAATCAATCACCAATTGCACGTATCAAATATCAACAATATCCATGCTATAATATTCTCGTTATTCAATCACTTTCAATATCAATCAAATATTATGTTTTGCATTATTACGTTGTTACAGATGCATTCAACGCAACGTCAGAGCCTTTATGGCGGTGAGAGATTGGCCATGGTGGCGACTTTTAGTACGTGTTACGCCATTACTCAATGTTCATCGTACGGAGGAGGAATTGAAAAAGAAAACGGTAAGTTTCCACGATTTTTTTGAAATTTTATAGTCAAAAAGTTACACATAATGTATTATAATTGCACTTACGATGAAATATTGGACAACCTTGTTTTGTAGTGTCAAATTTTGTATTTAAATATTGCTAATATTACCTACACTCCAAATTTGACATTTTCAGCGTTATTAATTTATAATTCATTTTCGATTTTTGTTTAATGTTGTGCTTATAACATACTCTAAGACCTGTTTCACACTTTAGTGCCGTTCTCGATATGTTAAAATATTCTTATAGAAGAAAAATAATGCATGTATTAATATTATCACTGCGATTCAGTACCAATACATATCATAAAATATTTTGTCAGAACGAGATCAGACCATGGACCTGTGCCGATAGTATGAACGTTTTTTCGATTGCACGTCACTACGTTACCACCAAGTTGTGTAGACAGTGTGAATATAAAAATATTTTATCGAACCGAGAGCGTATCGAGAGCGGTATGATAGTGTGAATGGAGAATGAATAGTAAACGGCAGTGTAATGTGAACATAACAGGATTTTACTGAAACGAAACTGTACTGAGAGCGTATCGAACACGGCACTGTAATGTGTGTGGTATGGGCCTAAGCGTAACTATTAAGTAGTGACAAGGAGCCAAACTAGTAACCAAATCACACTGTTCCACTTGTCGCAAGTTGGGTGACGTAAAATTTCTCCCACTCCGTCGTGTAGGTACACAGTTTGCAGTGGTATTGGTTTCGTGTTGTATAGTAGTGTGCGTATTTACACACACGACTACATCACACGTATTACCAGAGAGAGAAAAGAGTGCAGTTCAACCAACAATGGGTAATAATGTATTTACAATGGACTGTGTGTTCGGCGACGGTCAGCGAGAGACTAGATGTCTGAAGCCGTGTCGGGCTCCCGCTGGGCTCCCAACTAGTTACAATTTTCTAGACTTACGCTGACCACTTGAGTAGTGAGTTATACATATAAATTACTTCATGTATTGTATAAGTAAGTCATAGTATAGGCAATTTCTGAACACTAGTGTATGCTTAGTTGTATGACTGAAGTAAATCAGAGCTTACAAAAACTTCTTAAGTGTCTGATTCTTATGAATTCATAGTAAGATATGCTTATTAAATTCTTTAAATAAAAAATTAATATGTCTTATATTTTCTTACATTTTTTATTTTTTATTTTTTTGGCTTTTGTATATGAAAACTGATGAATCGTGTACTGAAAGTACAGATAGTATAATAGAACCCCCAAGGGGAAAATTTTTTTACATAAGTCAGCTGACTCATGACGAAAAAATTTTCGTGTTTTTTTTAAAAAAAGACCTTATTTTTCTTACCAAAATTGAAATACTTTTGAATTTTGTTGCAAAATAGGACTTGCAGCTTACGTTTAAACGGCAGCCGACTTTTTTCAAAATAGTGTCATAGACAGAGTTGTGCGTGTAATTTACTTCAGGTAAATTACACAGTTTTTTATATGTAAAAAACTGTAATTTACATATACTTGTTTTGATAAAAAATGTAAGAAACATAAAAAACTAATTTTTTTATATTTAATAGATGTAAGCGTTACTGATGGTATTCCATATATTTGCTATTGAAGTATTTGCTATATTTGCAAAATAAAACTTAATAATTAAGTAATTTGAAAACTAAAAATATAAATGGGTACAACCACGAAAAAGAAAGCTTAGTTTTGATAGAATAGTTTATTTAAGAATTTAATATTAAAAAGATTTTTATTTATTCAGTTAAATTGTATTAAAGGCATCTCATCTTCATCATCACTGTCGTCAGTGATTTTATTGTTATTATTATTTAAAGAGAAATAAACATATAGTAGTTTTTTTGATCTGTCAAAACTAAATTTGTTAATTTAGAAATTTAAAGCGTTGTAGTCAGTTGCGGATGGCTTTCCACCAGCAGAAAATCATTTTTGTGTGAACAATTTGTTTACACATTTTTTCATGTGAATTTATAAACAAGTAATAACGGTCAAAATAAATACTGTTTGTTAGTGAAATGACAAATGATTTAAGTATTTTACATTTTTTACAATTTTTTACAGTTTTTTACATATTTTACAATTTTTTACGTAAAAATGTAAAAAACTGGTTTTTTACATCACATGGTACAACTCTGGTCACAGATGGTAGAAGTGACTTTCCCACCTAACTTTAGTTGAGGCTTTTTAGTCATAACATATGGAATTAGTCGCAAAACGATAAAATGTTACAACTGTGTTGTCATTTCTTTTAGTTTCGTTTACGCATTTTTGAAGTATAGTCCTAAATTTAAACTTCCACGTCAAGTAATTTAAAGAAATTAATGATAGTTACAAATCCGAGACCACAGGAACCATCTTTCAAATTTTTTCTGTTTCTAGCAAAGATAATTACGTACGTCAATCCAAATAAAATTGTCAATCGAAAGAAAACAATTCTTTCTTTACTACTTATTTTTCGTAGTGTTGGCACAGTTTTTCTTAATTTTCTATTTTCTATAAATTCATTACAAATACACAAACGCATCTTCCAATTCATGTATACCTGACTGTTTTGTGGTTCCCTCTGATTCTAATATGTAATTAGACCAATTGAGTAGACAGTTTCAAATAGTTACTATAAATACCGGTAATCAAAAAAAAAAAAAATTAATTACAATATTACGCCATAATTTAATGACTTGAATTAAATACATATTTACTTGTTGATTGTTGAATGTTGACATAATAAATAAATAAATATGCATACCGCATTGCCACTGAGGTGATATCTTGTTAATTATGTTATTAGTTCATACAAATAACTGTTATAAAATAATTCATATCAAAAACGATTTCCATATTATATACAAATGCCACATTACATACGTTACATGTATACATTCACTTATATGCGTACAAGTTTTATACTTACAGTGTGCTTTTGATTACTGTAAGGGTGTATAAATTTTAAAAAGAGACATATCTTAATCAATACAGTGGAACTTCACTAAAGTTAAGAAAAATTTGTTAAACTTGAGTGAGAAACTTAACATTAGTGAAGTAGATTGAGATCAGTGGCGGTCATTTAATACATGATCGGGACTAAATAATAATTGAAGCCACAGGTGACGTACAAGAACAAACTATTTAATAATTTGGATTCCAGTGGATTAACTGGATTTTATACTAATGTATAAATTTCAATAAAAATATTGCTGTTATAGAAAGTTCTTCATTATAGATATATCTGCTGTAAAAATTGTTTTTTCCCCTTAAACGGACAAATGACAAGTACCGTATCTATTTTTCAATCTATATAAGCAGCTGTGATTTACTTTGGATTCACCAAATTCTCCGAATTAGTTATTAAGTACCTGGTATTCAAGTATTTTGGTATTTATTATATAAAGTGAATAACTGAATTGAGTAAGTAGTCTTCAATTAGATTACTCTCTTTGTATATATCTGAAAAAAATTTTAAAAATTCTAGAATTCAACATTCTAAAATTCTTTTTGCATAGAGAAATATTTTTATTAAAAAACACGACTGATTTGTTTACGTTTTTATGTTTTAACACTGTACCTATAGTTTATGGCTATATAGTTCAGCTCATAACCAATCTTAGTTATGTCATGGAAAATATGTAACTAATGTAGTTTCCTTTTGTTTTTGTAATATTGTTCGATTTTTCATTTTGAATAAACCTAATTAGTAACATTTATGAACTTTAAGTTACAAATGAAGTTCTAAAATTCAATAGAGAAAAGTTTAAATTTGTATACTCTTATGACATCCAAACCAATTTCTTTAAATCATACTATATGTAATTGTTTTTTTTTATTACACATGTAGCTTTTATAGAATTTATAATATCTTTGTCTTAAAAGTGTATCATGTATTAATATTATTTCTTTCTATTTGTATAAAATCCTCTTAACTTTAATGAGAAAAAAGTGACGTCACTTAACAAAACTGATGTTAACTTAACTGAAGCTCTACTGTACCTGATTTAGATATGATGTTAAATAAAATATATATTTTTTTAAAATACAGGGTGGAAAAAGATTCGTCGAACATAGAACAAATATAATGGAAATTTTTTTTCGAGATCAGTGTGGTCTCTGATATTTTCAAATTTTTAAAATATATTTCGCTTTTAAAACATGAATGTAAAATATTTTGGTATTTGCTAAATTAAATTTAAAATTACCAGGAATGGAGTAATTTTCAGCGGTAAATAAATTGCTGATTAATTTAAAACTTAACTGATAACTATCAAAATATTACATGTTCGTGATAACACAATTTAAAAGTGAAATATTGTTGATTAGAAAATATCAGAGATCTCATTGATCGTAAGGAAAAAATGCTTATTGGATTTGGCCTATGTTCTATTTCCACCTTGTATCGTACAGCTTTTCGTTTATACTAAAGACGCGTGAAGCGTCTTTACGGTTATGACATGATTACGATTTTTAAGTTTCCTTCGGGTACCGCGCTAGTGTTCCATCCTTTCCCGGAAAGAATTAAACATAAATTTGTTATTCCACACATCATTGTATTATTCCCTACAAATAAAGTGTATAATCACGTATAACTGATTCCTTTTAGTATCTAACAGTTGGCTAATAACATCTATAATTATGCCATTGCGGTTTATATATATATATATAGTATATATATATATATATATATATATATTATATATACATATATATATATATATTTATATATATATATATATATATATATATATATATATATATATATATATATATATATATATATATATATATATGAGAAAATACATTCATGGCCTTACGAAGTCTTAAGCCGGGTACACACGTGAGCACAAATGCACATGAGGCAAGCCGAGGACGTACAGTATGCCTCGAATTCAATTTCCGTTATTTGAAGTTCCTACGAATGAGACTGAATAAATAAGCGAGCCATTAATGCTCATTTGTTCAGCACTTTAAAAAAATGGCAGATGAGTACAATATTGTTTTAGCAAATGCTGCTTTCGTAGTAATGTCTATTTAATTTAAAAAAAGAAAACAAAGGCGTTGGTGGTTTACTCAATTATAATATATAGATAGACCTTTGTCTACAAATATCCTAAATAACTTAATTTATGATGAAGAAAATGACCGTTTTAAAAATTTTATTCGAATGTCTCCTGAAGATTTTGTTTTCCTGACGCAATGTATTTTACGAAAAAGTTAAAAAGAAAGATACAGATTTGAAAAAGCAATTTCCGGAGAACAAAGATTAGCTGTTACTTTACGATATTTAGGTGACTCTGGTGACTCTTTTACAAGTCTATATAACATTTTACAAGTTATATAATACAAATCGTAACACGTTGACAACAATTACACAAACGTTTAAAAAATTTAAATATTATTGGACAACGTACACCACGTACACACTAGAATAGAACCGAGGCACGAATTCCTTTTGCCACGGCATGTATCTGAGGCATATTGCCGCGCTCTGAACAGACGTATACACTTGAGCAAGTGTACGTCCTCGGCTTGCCTCATGTGCATTCGTGCTCACGGGTGTACCTGGTTTAAGATAGACTTAAGTGTCGGTCACCCAATAAATTATTTTTGATTTTCGTAATAAAAACTGGTTCTTGTAGTTTCCAGAAACTATATAATTAACTATAAACTAAATAACTTATTCAAGAAACTATATTCTCAACTTCCTCACAAGATTACGAATAACGCATGTGCGTATACATTTCTGCTGCAGAACTTCCAAAAATTATACTGGTGAATCTGACGTTCTCATGAAATTTCTAAAAGTGATGTTTCCAAAACCGATGCTTTGCTGTAATTGAAAATTACTGGAATTTCTTTATTTAATAAGTAAATTTTCAAACAACCGCAGTAACTATTTGTATGTCTTTAATGTTTGAAATACAACGTACATCTTCATGTATGAAAATATCGAAAATATTATTCATTGCGTATGTGTTTAATAAAAGAAAAAATCGTGTTGTTTTATGGTTGAATTCATTCACGACTAGATAATAATAAATTCAATAATAGATCTAATTTGATGATAAAACACAACACTGCAATATTATGAACTACATAACCAAGCGTATCTAAAGGAATGTTTTTTTTATATTATACAGTTATGTTTCTATCAAGAAAATCATAATAGTTATTGTAGTCGATTTGTTTTGAAACGCTATGCCGAGATTTTTGATCATCCTTCGATATAGACATGATAAAAATCTTTGCTTGGTTCAATTAGGTTGTCCAATATTTATTGCAATTCCAGTTTTAAAAAAAGTATTAGTCGTTAATCTAATATGTCATCGTTAGAAGAGTGGTGTCATTATTGGTTAGTGTTCTCCACTCGTTGTCTTATGAAGAAGTTTCACTGCAAGTATGACTAGAAATACCTTTAATCAACATAATCTTATAATATTATCTTAAATTGTTACATACGCTTCTCCCGATAGGCTTTATATCGCAAAACTTTTGAAAATTTGATTCCACACATTTGTCTAGGCACTTCTTTTGTTAGCCTTAATGTAATACCGAACAGTGAATTCAGAAATAAATCATTTTTAATTCTTTCGATTTCTAATTTTTTTGTTTTATTTAATTTTTAGCCATTATATTTACATAATTATAGTAAAAGCAATATTCCGGTTCGACCAGTAGGGAAAAATAGTCCAAAACAGTCACTCGTTTTGGACAATCTTCCAAAGGAGGCATACCAGTTTTAAGCGACCTTTCCGAATGGATTATAAAACTAGAATTATATTGTGGTATTTGACATAATAGGAAAATGTGACAAATTAATAAAAAAAACATATTTTAGATTCTCTGTATGTAGAATTTATTATTATAGGCATCCTCCGAAGAACACGGTACTCGAAGAACACGGGTCTAAAGAACACAGGTACCCTTCCCCCGAATTACACGGTTTCAAACAACACGATTTTTAAGTACATATTATATATTTGATATAAAATTACATCAGTCCTCAATGTACACGAATATGTATATCACATGTGGATTCGATTTACACGAATAAAAATCGTGGTAATTGAATCTGTCATTATAAAAGAAAAATGGTGGAAATAAAAACTACTAAAATTGTTGAGAATTTTATAATATAAGTGAGAAAGAATATGTAGAAATTTACATATTTAAATTTTGAAAATGTTATTTTCGACATCGATAATTTTCGATAACGAAAAGTAGGTTTTGACAGTCTCAATATGTTCGGAATACCCATAACTTGCTTCGCTTAAGCCTTCAAAAATTTCGTTATTTTTTCGTTACGACGCACCGTTTACGAGATATTTACGATCAAAATTTACGTAGACGTAGACGTAAACTTTTGATCGTAAATATCTCGTAAACAGTGCATCGTAGCGAAAAAATAACAAAATTTTTGAAGGCTTAAGCGAAGCAAGTTATGGGTATTCCGAACACGTTGAGACTGTCAAAACCTACTTTTCGTTATCGAAAATTATCGATACCACGTAACTTATCATCGATTGGTTATAACTGGTTTCTTTAGGCTCTGTTAGCTCCATTGATTTAGTCCCCAATAGCATATTTTCGAAAAAATTAGTTTTCGATATTTTTCGTAATTTTACGAAAAGTATCGAAAACTAATTTTTTCGAAAATATTCTATTGGTAACCAAATCAGAGGGACTAACAGAGCTTAAATTAAACAATTATAACCAATTTATGATAAGTAGTCCGTTATCGATAATTTTCGATAACGAAAAGTAGGTTTTAACAGTCGCAATATGTTTGGAATACCCACAACTTGCAAATTAAACGGAATGTTTTTTTATATTTTTTTTTTATTTTCACACTTGTAATAAAAAATGCCTATCTTTTGGTGGTCTCGAACTACACGGTTTCAAATAACACGGAACCAATTAATCGTGTTCTTCGGGGGATTGCTGTATTAAAAAATTAAAAAGTGATGACCTATTTGTATTTGAATTTGGTTTAAGTAGTATAATTAAATTTTACAGTTAAGGAAAACCGTTTCGGTCGTACCAAGGTTTTACTCTTACTATGCAATAAAGCAATCGCTTGTGAAATGAACTGTAATTTGTCTATTGGATTACACATATATTATGTATATATGTATATTTTTATATTAAAATATTCTTGGATCTTTGTGTAAAACAAACATTTAAAATTTCACATTTAATAAAATTCTTTCAATTTTTATTGTTGTAGGAGGAACTAGAGATTTTACGTGCAAAAGTTGAAAAACTTGAAGCGGAGCGAACAACATTGAAACACGACAATGATAAATTGGAAGCTAAGGTCAGTGCTACCAACATTTTATATTTTAATTTTAAAATTATTACTAAAAAAGAGTGTATAAATATTTTTAAACCGGAAAAATTTTATCTTTATCTCACAAGTTACAAATGACTTTTAATCACAAAAGTTATAAATTATAATTATGAGAATTTTGTGCTCTTGTCTAATTTTATTTGAATTAATTAATAAAAATATGTTAATTATTTTGTCAAGTTCGTATCAAGGTGAAATATTTTCATTGCTGTCTTGGTGACAGTTTTCTTCCTTTTTTTTTGAATTGTGATAAAAGGTCATTATAACATACGTTTTTATTGTTACGATTTCATTATCGACTTGGCAACGTTAACTATCGCGAATTTAATTTTCGTTTTATATTTTTTTTTTATTGAGTTGTTTATTATATGTGTAAATACAATGGAAAATTATTTTAAAAATTACCAAAGTATATAATTTAATAATATGTATTCAGTGGAAAAAAGATTGTTTTTAGATACAGTTAGAATTGAGTCTCTTTAGTTTTTGAAAATTTAAACGATAAAAAGGAAGTAATAAAAAAAATTATTGGAATGTTTTCAAAGTTTGATAAGTGGAAATATCCAAATATTTTAGTTGGAATATTTAAATCTATAATAAATCCAAATTGTATATTATCTCTGTTTAGGTACCTGTATTTTTGTAATTATCTAAATTTTCCCCTAGGATATAAAAACAATAAAACACACATTTGTACAGGATTAACAGAAAAAAAATTCATCAGGTGTGTATTCGACACGAATTGAGTCAGGATTTCCTAATTCAACAAGAGTTTTAAAATTAAAGGATTACTTTTAAGCAATTTTCAAATGTTTACAAAATTGTCGATATTTATTTGAATTACATGGTAAACCAAGTGGTCGGAAAACGACATTTCATATTACGCAACCAAATATTATCTCAGCAAATCGTAGTAATAGTTTTAGGTAACAAGAATTCTATTTAAAACTTAGAAAACTTCTTTTATACATTTCTGGACTGCTTAAAAAAGTGTCGATATTCATTTGTATTACAGCCCAACCAACATAAGGTTGCCGGTCAGATGCGCAAATGAAAGAGTGCGACAACAAGAATTAAACATATAATATATATGCATAAAAGTGTGATAGAAGTTGTGTTTGTCTACTGCGCGTACAACCTTGACTGGCATCCTTATGTTGGTTGAGCTGTACATGGCCGATCTAGTGGTCAGAAGACGACATTTTATATTACAGGACCAATTTTACCGGGCCGTGACTGAAGGAAAAGATTGAGAAACGCTGTTTTAGAAAAATAAATTAAACTATGTAAAATAAATTTCAGAAAAGCATCCTTATTAGAGTCTCCATTTTAAATTTAATTGATAAATTGAAATACTATGATTTTGATTTTATCGTTTTCATTTTATGCACTTTGATTTTTTTTTCAAAATTAGAACACCCACTTGCTACTTTATGTCAAATAAATCATCGAATATATGAACGTCGATGCAATAAATGACGACAATTCATAAAATAAATTTTTTATTAATATCAAAATATTTTAAACAAATTTATTTTTAGCAAAAAATATTTGTGTTAAGTAAATATATAACGTTTTTATTTTAAAATATATAAAATAATTAATGCAATACAAGAAATTTGAATTTGGAATACATTTTTTTTATCTGTTCTTTAAAAATATTTTTTTAATGTTACAACTTTCCAATAAAGTAATACTAAAATTTTCTATTTAAAAATACAAAAACATGAATTTTGTCATAAATGTTTTTTTGTGTGGATTAAAATGAAAATTGTTATTAGTCACTATCAACACCTAGAGAAAACTAAATTTCTTACTCAAGTCAATACTGAATGAATCATCAAAAATTGTTCTTGGCTAAAAACACCAAGAAAATCAAATGTGCGGTAAAAATGTTTCACAGTATTGCACTTGAATATTAAAACAAGAGGTTATTTGTAATATTTTTGTAAAAACTTCGTAAAAATATGATTCTTAGCGAATTTTCGAATGGAAAGTTCAGCTATTACTATTCAGGTAGAAACTTGTTTCGAGGTTGTTATGAAAACGTTAAAAGTCCAAAAATGTTGGATTAGTTCTTCAGTCAGACACGTCCGAGGCCCGGAACCTCAACAGAATGAGATTTTTGCAAAAATTTAAGTTTTCCGAATTTTGTTTACACCATAGCAAAGACCGGAAAAAGTTATATAAAATACGTTTTTGTACCATTATACATTGAAACGCTTTGTCGAGAATAAACAATTTTTTTTTTTTTTTTTTTTTTTTTTTATTACTATTATACTGCGTTTTTAACAGTAAAGTCATATACGCAGTATGAAATAAAAATCTTACATAGTATTCTTATATTAACATGTATGGTAGGGCTTATATAAATAAGGTGAGTTGAGACATCAGATTTTGTCTATTAGTTTAGAGCATGTAATGAATTTTAGTAGCTTTTCTATATTTTCTGGGTTGTTGCCGAGGATTTCTGGAGCTGTTCAAACAATTTTTGAAATTGAAAATTCGCTATGTTATACAGGATGCTGCGACAGGTGTATATGTGAAATGTTTTATAAGGGTACGGAATCTTAGGATACATCAATTCTGTCAAGTAAAACCTCAGTTAATATATAGGTACAAGTAAATTTCAAATGGGTTGACCACTGTTACTATCGAATTTACATAAGAAAAAGGATCAAGTTATTTGAAATGAACACTACCTTATCTAAAAAAAAAGTATTTGGCATGACTACTTCAAAAAAACTTAAAAATTAAAGGCCTTATTAGATTAAATATGAATTATTTGTCAGCAAAAAAACTGTAAAGTGACAGGCGTTAAATATATTTGTAAAAATGATTAAAACTTACTGAAAAGAAAAGTCTTCAGCTAAAAAGTATTTTCTGCTGTTCCCGTAGCTGACAGTATAGGATAGGTTATTTTGGACACTTTTTTTTTTTGTTAGACAAAATGCACTTTTTATGATTTTTTACGAGGTAATATTCTCTTTTTAACCGACTTCACAAAACAAGGAGGTTCTCAATTTGACCGTATTTTTTGGGGGGAGTATTTTATCTCATAACTTCGGTATATGGAAACCTATTTGGATGATCCTTTTTTTGTTTGAAAGGATGTACTTCCGAGGTGGTCCCATCTAAATTTGATCAAAATCTGATCGGGGACTTCGGAGATATATGACAAAATTCCTTAATGACGAAGGTCTTGAAGTGATGATTCCCGATCTTGATTAAACTTGGTAAGTGTATAGAACAAATAAAAATAATAGACAGGCATTTTTTTTATCTGCCATAAAAGCCATTTAAGGGGTGAAATCGAGTCTCAAAATAGTGGAAAAAATTAAATTTTATAAAATTACTCGAAAACTATAACAGTTAGAAGAGAAGTTTAATTTGACACAAACCTTTATTTTTAAAGGTCTTTCTACCGACCTACTCAAATCCAGGAGAAGAAGCTAATATTTTAAACTCAATATCGGGAATTATTATCACTTCAAGATCTTTCCTTGTAAGAGGTTTAGAATCACTCAAAAGGGAAAAATAAACTCTTTTTAAGGAAAAAATTAAAACCGACTTCAAAATAATAATAATAATAATAATAGCACTGAAAATATAAATTAATTACGCAATTAGTCAAGACATAAATATAAAAATAAAATTTTCCAGTTTTTGAAGTTGGTGCTTGGCAGGTTCTCTTACAGAAACCTTGTTACGATTTTTACTATCTCTAAATGATCAAATAGGCAATTGGCACCAACTTCAAAAACTGGAAAATTTTATCTTTATATTTATGTCTTGACTAATTGCGTAATTATTATATATTTTTCAGTTCTCTTATTATTATTATTATTTTGAAGTCGGTTTTATTTTTTTCCTTAAAAAGGGTTTATATCTATGTTTACTGAACTGTAATTCTTGACCAGTTTCAGTTAAAAACATCCTTAGGCTTGGATAAATTTTTGAATTAACCTTCATTATACATATTGAATTTGAATATAAAATTTAAATTGACCCGCTGTACTATACGTAAGAAAAATGGACGTCAGAAAATCATCCAATCGACAAATCAAGTCTGATTGATTATTTTACTGCCAAAGTTCGTGTCAAAATAATCCAAGGTAATGTGTTCATATTGACTATCGATCTTTGTTATATTTTCAAACAATATAAAAATATACAGTCCGACTCATAGAACACTGGAAGGAATACAACTATCTCTTTTCTGCAATCACTTATGGGCATTTATGTGCATTTTACAGAACTATGTTGTCATTCACTTAGTAGCTACCAATGGGTGTGTTTCAATTGTTGTCATATTGTTGCCGTCGTGTTGACACTGTATACGTGGTATACGTACATGATGCGTGCCACATGCGTATGCAAGACACCAATACACACAACCGTCCATCGCACTAACACACACAACTCCGCGTGCACATATATCATATTGGTGGGATATTTTCTATCCTTTGTCGTTACACTGGTTTCAGTAGTATAGAGACACTAGCGTTCGCTCTGTAATATTCTGTGGTCCGACCCATGAATTTGCAACTTCATCTATTTCAACGGATTTTACTCACGGATTTTTAAAAAAATAATTCTCGGATGAACCGATCGCTTTAGTGGCTTTAGAATATTGTTTTATTTAATTCCTAATTATCTTTTAAGAAATAATTTTATTACAAGGATGAAGGATTAGTTGAGAATATGGATAAGTGGATTAGTCTCGATTGGTAAGAAATACGTTGCTTGGGTTGTATGGAACATTTCCCTCAGTGACGATTTTTTTTTTCATATCACTTTCCAATTTTCATTCAGTCAACCTTGCGTCCGGAAAGGAAATAACCGGGATAAGATATGTACGTAACTTGTCAATTAAAATAATATTGATGCCAATTGAATGTGACAATTTGGCTCAAAAAGTATTAAATTTGATGCCAACACGTGATTCTATTTCTATTGAAAATATTCCCAACAATTTGAGTATCTAATATACATATGTATTGATTGACACTTATCAACTCACGGAAAAATTGTCGATTTTTTCGTTTCGGGAAAAAATATTCTTGATATTCTGTTGAAAGTTATTATCCAGAAACTTTTGGTATTTGTTGCCATTTTTTGCATGATGATAGTCGTCATTGAATGTATGGTTTAAAAGAAAAATGTACGTTAATTTCCATAATACGTATGTTCATGAGAATTAGTCACTGTAAATTTTATTGGACACTGGTTACAGTAAGGCTAGCCAACATTTCTTTAAAGAAAGTGGCCTTAATCACGCGGTCAACCTTAAACAAAATATTCATACCTGATTTCCTGTTATATGACACTAACAGTAACTGTTTAGCCTATACCGGATGTTCCATTTGGATGTATACATACGATTTACACGTTAATTGATAACATTGGATTTCCATAAGAAAAAGTTATGTCACAAGAGTTCATTGGATAAACATTTTTATATTTTTGGTAATTTTCTTTTATAAAATATTTTTTACCAGCAAATTATCTGCACTATTACTTCAACAGAATATTTTTTCGGTATTTTGCTTGAAAGTTAAAGCGATAGTAACAAGTCACTCTATGTTATAGAGTGACATCTAGTAATACATAGAATGTAAAGTAGGAAACACAGAATGGTTTGAATATTCGATGAAATAAACGATGAGAATACTGTATTTTGCACAAATATTGTTTCGCCATCTATGTATTTTGTAAAAAACGACAGTCGTTATTTTATTTTATTTCAGTTCTAAAACTAATTTGTCAAAATGGCGACAATTTTTAAACTTTATACATATAAAAGTGAACTATATTATGTAGTTGACTATACGTGAAAAGATGTATGTGATGTATCTCATGTACGTTACCTACGTGTTCTTTTTTAGGTGTCCGTGCTGATTTTTTAAAGGTGTTAATATATTCTGTCCGTTTTTTTATAGATGCCAACAAATTATAAAACAAAAACATTAATAAATCAAAATTTTTGGGTTATATTTTCTTAAAAACATATTCATTGGATTAAAAAAACTTGATTTCATGCTTATTAAGTAAAAAAAGTGGGTGTTTAATTTATTTATTAATTTTTATAAGCCACTTTAATGATACACCTAAAAATAGTGTTCCATAATGGGGGCTTTTACGTTATGTATACTTCAAATTTTGCTACTCCAAATTTTTAGATGTTTGTACACAAAAAATACAAATTTTCTAACTTAAAAGTATTTCGTTGAGAAACTTTTTTTTGACATTTTGTCAAATATTATGAAATATTCTTTTCTCATTGTAAGGGCCAAAAAATTTTTTACACTTTCGTGTGGGTAGTGTCTTTAATGATTGAAGAAATTAACATTAAAAATAAACATATTAATAAAATTTTCAAAACATAACTAACTATTTGGAAAGAGTTACATTGATACAAAATGTCCAAGAAGTAGCATTCATTCAAGTTAATAATTTTTAGTATTAATTTCGTAGTTCTAACAACGAAATCCTTATGAATTTGTCAGTTCTGTCATTACATTAGGTGATGTACTCGCACTTGTTTTAAATATTCTTAGGTCTTTTTTGGAATGGTGCAGAAAATCATTAAATATTTGTACGTATTTAATGGCGTTGCTGAAATTACAAAAAATTGTAGTAGGTACAAATTACCGACAACCCAGTTTTAGTAAAATTGTGGGTATGATGGCTCTTTATTTTTGAGATAGAAATATACATGTAGAAACTAAATTGGGTGATACTCCTTTATTACAAAATAACTCTAAATTCTTTTTATATTCTTGCCACACGAATGCCAAAAACAAATCATTTTAAAACAATTAGTTTAAGAAAATAAAATCAGAAAATAAACTAATAATTTTCAAATAATTTCCAATGTAGTTAGACGCCAGTATTAATGCTAATGTTGTCGCGACGCGACAATACTTTCTATTCTCTAAATTGATTTTCCCACAGTTTTTCTTATTTCTATTGACATATTTTTGGCGATAGATTAAAATATCAATTAAAACAAAACAAAACAAAAATTGTTGGCAAGATAATACTGACGTTATTTTTTCTCTTGACAAAATTAATAACTAAACATAAATCAATTAACCCGTACAAGAAATTTGTATATATAATTTTTTTTTTTTCATACACATTTCAAATTCAATAGACCGTTAAAAACGAGACGTACGTACAGATTTTAAAAATGTTATTTTACGGGAAAAAAAACAAACATTAGTCAAAAAAAAGAAAACTGAGTTAAAATTTCGGTCACAGATATTCTTGTTAAATCTATTTATAATTTTGTTGCATTAGAAAGACCACAGAGAGTCAGTCCAGTCATTAAACTTATTGGCAACTAATAAATTTGTATTTAAATAAATGTATATTTCATTTATGTATATCCCATCATTAACGAGGTCATACGGAACATTAAAAAGTTCAAGAAATTTATCAAGTGCACAAATTTACATATTTTAAATTTATGCACATGTATTTGTACACCTCTAGGTACTGTATATGTATAATAGGTACTGTTTGATAATAATTTATTTCTGATTAATAATTTCAATGAAAGTTTTATATAAAATGTACAGTGTAACCTCAACTTAACTGTTTTAAAATATTTCCTTCAGAAATTTTTTTTTAGTTATTTATTCCTTTACATTCTAACACTTTACGGTGGAAACGCTGTGAAGAAAATTTTCATTTGAGTTAAAATATTTTTATTTCTTGTAAGGAAGTTATAATTTTTTAAAGAGTCTGAGCATTTCTCAAATATCGAATAAATGAAAATTTTAGTTCCATTACGTTTCCTGCGTAACTGACAAACTTTTTTTTTTTGACTGAATAATTTTTCACTCTGGTACAGGAAACACTATTTTTGGTAATTAACTTCTCTAATTTCACTATCTTCACCCTCTAAAAACATTGTTTTTATATTGCAAGGTAATCCACATCAGCTGTTTAATAATCTCCAATTTTCTACTACTTTTAGCGAATTTCCAGAATGGAATTCAGCTATTACAGCCACTGTCATGACGCGACTATGGCAGAAATTTGGTTTGAGGTCCCTAGAAATCGAAAATAATATTCACTAAAATTTATATATATATATATATATATATATATATATATATATATATATATATATATATATATATATATATATATATATATATATATATATATATATATATGTATATATATGTGTGTGTGTGTGTGTGTCCGCGCGATAACTCTCGAACGAAGTATCCAATTTTTACGAAACTTGGTGAAAACATTGGAAGTCCCAAACCCTTGGATGCTTGGATGAGTTCGTCGGCCAGACGCGTCGGATGCCAGGAACATGGTTTTTGTTCTTGCAAAAAATTAGTTTTTTGCCAAAATTTCCATTTTTTCAAAAATTTTTCCGAAATTTTTTTACACCATTCAAAGAAGAAAAAATTACATAAAAATGGTCTTTAAACTATTTTTATATGTTAACTAGTTTCCCAGAAAACCTATATTTTATAAACGGAAATCCGCTATTTTATGCAAGATGTTGCGACAGGGGTATTTTGTGATTAAATACTTGTGAAACTAGATATTTAACAAACCTTATATCTCGTGTTTTGACATACAATACTGGCATAATTAAAAAACCGATTTATTTTGGAAAAAACTCAAAAAAACAACTATGGAATTATCATAAATACTTAGATGATATTATAAATTGACTTTAAGTATACGTAACACAAATTAAACGTTTTTGCAATTCCGGGACTAAAAGACCCGGGATAATAGGGTGTAAAGTGTCACTTTTAGTCCCAAGGGATTAAAAAATTTAACTTTTAGTCCCAAGGAACTAAAAAATTATTTTGCTCCCGCTTTTAAACCAATCAGCAAGCAGAATTTACAGAAATTTCACTTAAATTAAATGATGTTGCTAGGTAATTGAAAATAATAAACAAATTCAAACTTGTAGATAAAGACAAACAGTTATAGTGTATCGTACAATGGTACAATTCAATTGATTTATCCAAAGTATACTTGATGGAATATTTTTGCGTAGGTACAATTTGAATGACATTTAAGTAATTTTTTTAATTTTTATAATTTTAAATTATCCTGAATTGCAAAAATAGTATATACACCACAGGACTAAATGCTTTTTCTCATTTCTCGTGTGATTTGTTGCCCTCGAGCCTTTACAGACCCTCTGGCAACAAACTTCACACTCGCAATTAAAACTCACACTTTAGTCCCTTGGTGTATAACATACTACCTATTCTTTGTTAGAATTACAAAATCTTAAAACTAATACATACCTAATTACTACTGCTTGAAATTCCAAGTCGAGTTCCAAGACTCTACTCTACTACGTGATTCACTTTTAAAATGCCTTAATTTTACCCACCCGGTATAATACATCTTGATTCATAATAATTTTTTTAAATATGTATATTTTAGTAAATACATAAACACACCTGTACCTGTATGTTTAAATTGAATTCCTCTTTTTTTTCTCATTGTGATGTAATCTTTCATTTTCATGATAATCCAAACAAAATAACAGATTTTTATGTATAAATAATAATATTGTGTGTATGTACGTATATACGTAGGTGGGCCTTCATAAATGAATCAGCATTGAAAACAAAGTATTAAAATCATACAAATTTAAATTATAACAATATTCTATTGTTGTACATTTTTTCACACACGGGTCACCTGTTGTGGCATAGACGCCACCTATACAAACACAATAATATTGTACAACTATAATGTTTGTAATGATAATAGGTATGTATGTATGTATGTGAATTTTAAAACGGGTGTGTTGCTGGCACCGTTTGCCCTAATAACTGTTTTGTATGCGGAACAAAAATTCAATCGTTTTAACGTTCAATTTTTCACATAACGTCTGTTCACGGTGTTTTTAGTTTTAGTGTTAACTATCTTGTAATGTTAACAACACACTATCGTATGATCGTATGATATGTTTAATGATTATGTAATTTATTTCGAAATTCTATATGAGTGATCAGTAATAAATATGTAATAGTTTGTCCATTCCATTAAAATCGTTTAAAGGTTTAAAATATTTTCTGTCTGGTAGTTTCGGTGTCTTACTCACAAAACAGTATGTGTAATACATCTTACTCCCTTAGGTAATATATTTGTACTGGAGTACAACTCAGATCTGTGTTCTTAAAAGATTTCAAAGATTCCTTAGAAATTTCTTTTAGTTTGAGTACCATGAAATAATTACAAGATATTTAGAAAAACCTTCAAATTGCAGCCCACAAAAGAAAGTACTGGCTTCAGTTATCTTTGGATATAATGGTCGGAATTGTGGCTATTATTACGTGTATTACCATTTGTCTCTTTTTAACACATACTGTGTACTATGATGTGTACTTGGTTTTGCATTAGTTACCATAGTAATCAGTCCGTTGTTTCCTTCTTTTCATCCTGCTATTAGAGTTCATGTAAATTAAAATTAGCTGTATCTTACCTTCGATTCTGGTATGTCACTTTTCTGAAAACAAATAATATCAATAATATTCGTCCTTTCTGATATAAATATATAATAATATATGACATTAGTCTTAGTTAATTGTAAAAAATCTGCACGAATTCATTAGGATTTTGTGGCGTGAACTACAAAATTGGCGTGAACTCTTCAACACGAAGTGTTGTAACTTTATGAGATTGATATTTTAACATTATTCTTCGTATTGAAGACTGAAAAGAGAAAATGCCATATATTATAAATACATTACGAAATTGAAGCAAAAAAGTGACTGATGGGCTGAGTTTAATGACGATGGCAGTCAGGCAGAGTCGGAATTAATAAGATTAGAATTGAAAACAAATGTTTATTTTTTTATGTAGATAGATTCAGTGTATACATAAAAACGCAAAAAATATTGTTTTATATTGGATTTTCATAGTTAAAAATAAAACACAAAATTTAAATACATATAATTATTAAGCTCTCTCTATAAAACATATTATGTTAAAGTATGTCATTTAATCTTCAATGAATTCCCGAAATATAAAATAGTACTTATTTATTTAATATAAATTTGTATTACGTGCAGAAATAGTTTAGTATTCTGAATATTTAAAAGTTTTAAATAACAAGCGGTATTAAAATCATCTATGTAGAAATCGGTTGTACTGGTCATAATTTTTTTTTCGTTTTTCTGAACTTTGAGTCAAGTTTATCCTAAAAATATATTGTACTTATATCCTAAAGACAATTTTTTATTTTCACTGCCCCAAATTCAAATTAATAGTCAAACAATTAGTGATTTTATTCAGTTTCACATTAAATAAAAGTGTTGATTTTTATTTTGTTTATGTTCAAAAGTAAAAAGTTTTAATTCGAAAAAGAGTAAAATTTATAACCAATTTTATTTCTTTTTTTTCATGCACTTCGCTTACTTAATTACTGACCCTGAACTTCACTGAAAATTTCCCTTTTTGGAACAGTTTATTTGCATATGAATTACTTTTTAAATGTATGTCACTTTTAATAAAAAAAAAAATAAAAAATTTAAAATTTTTTTAACGACGTACACACGCTATTTACAATTTTATTTACTTATAAGAAGAAAAAAAATTACACCTTTCATTAATCGTTCTTTATTTATGTATACTGCCACATACTGATATATAAATAGAACGTGTTTGAAATTTTTTATTAACAATGAAAACGCATCATTTCCATTTTAAATGCTTCCGTGTTTCTGTCAACAGGTATTCGCCGTAGTTGACTGTAATTGAAAATAATTTTAATTAAGTTTTGAGACTTCATTAACAGTTACTAAAGTAATTTTTATGTACTTGTTTATCGTTAGTATATTACGTTAATAATTGTAAGTTACTGTCACTTGCGTTTACTGTAATTTTATGTGTAAGAGAAGTTTGACTATAACATAAATCCGTATACAAGTTCATAAATAAAGGTGAATGACTTAATACTTTGATTGTAAACAAAATTTTAAGAAATTGCTTTGAAATAAAAACCTGATTATATATTTCTTTATAAAATCTAATTTAGTATTTATAAAATTGTTTTTAAGAATATTCTTACGCGGTTAGATTTAGGAGGAATTATGCTGGTGGAATCTAATTATGTTGGTGGAAGCGTTGGAAAGTGATCATTTCAACTTGGTAACCTACCTTACCTTACCTTACTCAACTTTTGCATGTATTTCGAATACACCAAAATGCATTACTACAAGCGCTCATAAATTATGTATGTACCTACTCCCCGCGAGACCACTGTGACGACATAATTAATTTGCCCCCAAAAATTGTTTGTTTACAGTTTTTTATTTGTGTGATTTAATTTAATCAAATGAGGTTCGCAATTCAAATAAACTACCGGAAAGAAGTTGGCGCTGGAAGTTAAAAAATCTTTTGGTTTTTCATATGGCTCAATTACTTCAAGAAGATCAATAACACTGCGTTACAAAAAAAAAGAACAATTAAGTACCCACTTTAATTTTTCCTGTTTATTCATTCATACATATTGCTCAGTCAGAATATATGCGTACTTTTTTTCTATCACGTACTGTTTTTTAGGTACGATAATAATAATATAGGGTAAAAGCCCCGTTTGTGGAACGGTATCTAATTATGAACATTTACATATTAATGAAGTTATTTCTGAAAGAAACGTCTGATAACAAAAATTATTATTAATAGAATGATGGTTTTTCAATTTAAATTCACCTAGCGTTTAAAGTTTCCTTACTTAATTAAAGAAATAAATATATAAATGTCAAAACTGTTCCAGTATTAGATACCGTTCCACAAAGGGGGCTTTTACCCTATATAACTTTTAGTAAAAAAATTAAAAAGTAAAGTTTAAGTATACACATTATTTTATTTAATAATGAAAAACTATTATAATTTATTTAAACTATAATTCGAGTAAAACCGACAACGAAACTTGTCATTAGAATATTTGCACACATTAAAATATAAAACATATAGTGAAAAGTACATATTGTATACAAAAAAATGAAAAATATTTTGAAAGTGTCTTTTTGCTTTAAACGCCAATGCTGTATCCCAATGACCTTGAAGCCGTTCTTCAAGCCTTTTTATATCCTGGCAAAACCGCTCCCCTTGTTCATCACTTACAGCTCCAAGATTTGAAGGAAAAAAAGAGAAATTGGAGTGAAGAAAATGAATTTTTGTATGCATTTAACAAATTGTTCACAAGGGCTGCCTGGACACGCTCAGTAATACTGTCAGTATTTAGAAATACTGACATTATTACTGATCGTGATAATACTGAAGTATTCGTATATATAATTTATACAATACAAATAATGATGCATTATTTTTGTCAGTAAATACTGACAGTGTTACTGATCGTGTACAGGCAGCCTAAGAGTCTTACGTTTTCGGCTCTGTGATTACTTATCCGTGTGATCAATACATACGCATTTTTCTTTCTTTCAATCGAAGCAGTAGTGTACTAATATGGACGCAATAAGGATATTTCAAAAAAAGTTATCGGTGTGTACCTCAAAAACAAGACGTGATAGAAATAAAAGACAAACACAGTCAATATACTCTAACTAACAGAAATCTAAAATTGCAAGCAGTTTTCCGGGTACCGAAATCGTATCACGCAGTGTAATTGCTCCATCAGAAACTTAGTTATTATTATTATTTTTTTTTTTTAGTAATTCAATCATCAAAATCGTGTCACAAATAAGGCTTTTTTTCTCCAGATTTGCTCCATCTAATTTAAAAGTTAAATATTAGTTTTTCTGAATACTTACCTAATAATTAAAATATATTAAAATATAAATATATATTACTGTTTAAACATATAGGCAGTCAGACATACATTTGTATGTCGTTTGAAAGTATTTAAAGATTATTTGAATTTGACAGATGGATATTGTTATAAATAAACAAAATGTTTTATTAATAATTCAAAGAAATTAGTATTTAGGTTTTAAATTAAATAAAGAAAATTGGGAGCAATTTATCGGCATAAAGAAATTGTATAAAAAAGCATTATTTTATGAGATTTCGATGACTAAAATATCAAAAAAAAAATTTATTTTTTTATAAATAGCTAACTACATAATTAAGTTTCTGGTGAAGAAATTACTGATTGAAATGAATCAATTTGGGAGCAATTTAGTATATAAAAAAACAAAACGATTTTTCAACTTCCAGTAGATAAATTGTAATTTTTTGCTGCAACCTTACTTTAAACTTTGGCCTGTCATAAATTTAGTTTTAGCTACGACCTTGCGGTCATGTCAAGTAAAAGCAAAGTTTATAAACTGGGTAACATAAATTGCACCTTCATAAAAAAGATAACAATTTTTTAATGAAAAAATGTTTATATACATATTTATTAAAAAAAAATACAATTTTTTTAAATAAACATTATTTAATCTATTATTTACTATTTCTTAAACAAAGCTTCTGTCATCGAGCTTGTAAATTTTTCTTTTGATTTTCCAATCAGATGATTTTTCCCGTTAATATATATTACTAAGAAAATTATTGTTTATTTCCTCTTCATTTTTTGGATATCATGATTTTTGTATCTAAGACATATTTTATATCTAGATCACATATAAACAAAACTTCTGTCATTAAGCTTGTAAATTTTTCTTTTAATTTTCCAGTCAGACGATTTTTCCGGTTACTTTAATGTTTCTAAGAAAATTACTGTTTATCTGCTGTTCATTTTTCGGATATGTTGATTTTTTTCTTTTAATTTTCCTGCAAATTTACATTCTTGAGAAATTTATTGTTTTTTAATTCTCCCGATATAATAATTTTTCACTTTAGCATATTCAAATTTACTGTAGATACTATTTGAACTGTACCTACATGAGACAGTAAGGCGGATTTAGTTAGCTAGCAAATTAAAATTAGTTACTGATCACTCGACATACAATTTTATTAAATTTGGCAGATCACCAATATCACAGAACTGATAGAACAGCAAACATACATATTATACATAATAATAATATAACATAGAGACATCCGTCACAGTGTTTTAAACACAGGCGTTAATATTCTCGGGTCGTATTTTCAATTAACTATCAATGTTCTGAAAATAGAGTAGATTTTCCATTTTATTTCAGCAATATTTAGCAGTTTCATTTCTTACAAATGCAATTTAAAAAATGAAATAAAATTATTTTCTTGAAATTTATGAATTAATGATAATTATAAATATTACATTACTTTGGATGCTGTAGAAGTTTTTGAGATGTTGAGCTTGAAACTGATATTTAATGTTTTCCCTTGTATATGGTCAACCGTGAAATCTTGAACCATCATCCTTTGTAAACTAGTTTTCGGTGAAAATGTGAATTTTGTGTCCATTCTTATGGTGATAAACAAGTTGTCAATATAGTGATAAATAAGTTGTCAGATGCTAGTTGTACGTGCGCAAATAGTGTTTTATACCATCAGTGGTTATTATAGATTTTACATGATAACATATGCAGGTAGGCAAAATGTTCTTCCTGATGAATAAATTTTATTCCTGAAATAAACTATAATTCTCAATCTCAAAACGATCGTATCTTTATCCTGGTCTATCTATTTAATAGAGGAAAACCAGAGATATTTATTGAATCTGATAGCGTGCGTCGCCTGTTTTTCTTCCAATAATTATTAAGTCAGAAAATCACTTAAATTTTTGTTAGCTCCTTTGAATATTTGGGATCTATTATTTCTATAGGTACATAACATATGTAATTGTCGACTTACAAGATCTTAATCAAAGCAAAATGTTTTATTAAGCTT
The DNA here is from genome assembly GCA_035578155.1 of Brachynemurus nebulosus. NCBI lineage: Eukaryota > Metazoa > Arthropoda > Insecta > Neuroptera > Myrmeleontidae > Brachynemurus > Brachynemurus nebulosus. The sequence goes on along the minus strand of JAPWDM010000018.1, from coordinate 6,815,243 downwards.
TTCTTATATATCAAAAAAATTCAGCCCTATCAATCTTTGCTCAATCTGTACTTCATTCTTAATGTTCATGAATTTTTTCAAATTTTTACGAACGATTCTTCTTGTGATTTTTAAGGACAGCAATTTTTAAGAGATCACCCCCCGCCCTCAAAAAAGAATGGAACTAAAAAACACACACATATATATATATATATATATATATATATATATATATATATATATATATATATATATATATAGATAGATAGATAGATAGATAGATAGATATATAAAACTGTATTTTTTAGTATTATTCGTCCTTCAGTAAGCTTTTTTTATACCCTACTTGAATTTCTTGGAAAAAAAATTTTATTCTACTTCGCAAGCCACCTCTTGAAATTAACCCCCATAATCGAAATTCAACTTCACATAAATAATTGGGCCACCACACTCTCTAGTTTCAGAGAAAATTACCTGTAATAGATGGTGGGACACCGAAGTGATCCCGTAAGTATTTCGTTTTGTCAGTTTTACGGAATACTAATAAAAGAAGTGGGTGGCCATTGTATTAAACAAAAATTGAAAAAATAGACATGAAATCACATAATGAATGAAAAGTCAGGAATATTTTTAATATTTCTATCGAAAGGAGTTGTCTACTTTAAAAATTATTCGTTTCTAAATCGATGATCTCGACAAGAAAAACATTATGATTTGTTCTAGCGGCACAAGTAAATTTCATCACACAGTGGCAAGTGTCTTCCGGCGTTCATAGTCCATGCATTTTATATGACCGTCTTATGTATATTTTTTAGCGAATTTTCAAATGGAATATTCAGCTATTACAGCTACTGTTATGGTGAAATTATAGATAGATGTATATTTGTCCGCACCATAACTTTCGAAAGAATACATTCGTTAGATATCCCAAACTCTTGGATGAATTCTTCAACCAGACACGTCCGATTCTCAAAACTTCAAAAAAATTAGTTCGTTGCCAAAATTTTCCAAAATTTAGTTTTATGAAATTTTTTTTACACCATGACAAAGAGCGGAAATAATCACATTTTTGAACCATTATCCTATCTAAGCCAGTTTACGAGAAAAAATAATTGTTGTAACCGGAAATTCGTTATGTTATGCAGGATGCTGCAATAGGGGTATTTTAAAGCATCGAATTCTACACGCATCTGGCTCTGTATAATACACACAAGTCTCTTCTTTGGCTTACAGTAGATGATAATAATATGTATGTCAGATTAAAAATATACTTTTAAAAATAATTAATAAAATCTAATTAATTGTTTAAACGAGTTCTAAATTGAAGTGTTGTAATCAATTATTGACCTCTAAAAATCTCAAAACTTCAACAATGGAAACTTGACTTCAATTATATTAATGTATTGGAAATTTGTTTTTATCTACGGCTTCGTCCCTGTGATATTTGAAATTATGACATCAAGTTAAATTTTAAATATATTTTCCAACCGGAATGAAATGTTTTACCGAAATAAAAAGAAGCTTATATCCTTTTACGTTTCCTCTATTAACAATAATATCCAATGTTTCAAGTCAGTCATTTGTTTTTATTTTGTTTTTTTTAATAGTCAACTCACCTAATTTCACTATTTCGTTTTAAATAATTTTTTTTTTAAATAGTAGTAAACTAAGATGGTTTCCAGTGGTAAAAAGTAGCCTATATCCTTCTACATCTTCAAAGTTTCAAAGTTTCAAACCGATTGGTTAAATGGTTAAGTTCTAAAGGAGAAACAACGTTTTAAATAAGCTTTCCCATAGAAATCATAAATTTCCCCCGAATAGAGAGAGCTTGTACCCTTTTCTGTTTTTCTAGCAAACTCTGTACAAGATTTGAAATCGATTGGCTCAGCTGTTGGCGTAAATGTACGAGGCAAATAAGCAAAGAAACTAACTTTGGCATTTTTTAAAAGCTTTTATTTAACTTGCTATGTTAGTATGTTGGTTTAGATCAAATCTTGGAATCAAAATTTAGACAGGTTCTAATTGAGCTAGAGTTTTCAAATTTTATATACCGATCTAACCTTGATGACAATGCAGTATTGTATAATTAGTTTTGCCCTAAATTGACCCAAACCAAAATTGTTGATTTTTAGTCCTGTGCAACTTTTTGACACTTCGAATTGTCAGATATTGTCCATTGATTTTACACTGGAATTTTTTGTTTCCATAGTTATATTTGATTAGGGTAAGTTAACCGATTAAAATATTATAGGTAAAAAAATTACTCTAATTTTTTTAAAATTAATTGTGATCAGACAAAAAAGTAGAAAATAAAGTAAAAAAATGTTTTTTAAGAAAAAGCTTTTATTTAAAAATGGGCTAAAAAAAAATAAAATAACTTTTTAGTGAAATATAAAGCAATATGCAACATAATTTATAAAAGCTTGAGGCGTTTAATTAAGTTTGGTAACTACTGAAAAGTAAAATAACTACACTTATATCCAAAAAATCCAAAACAGAAATAATTAATGATAACGCCTCAAGCTTTTATAAATTATGTTGCATATTGCTTCAAACTTCACTAAAAAGTTATTTAATTTTTTTTTAGCCCATTTTTAAATAAAAGCTTTTTCTTAAAAAACATTTTTTTTACTTTAATTTATTTATATCAATTTTTATATTTCTACGACTTATAGCTTCTACTCGGCACTCCCACCATCCACCTTTTCTCCAAATCTCTCTAATATAATGAAATGCAAAAGGCTTCTTACGTCAGCGATCTCTAGTTGGAAGTAAGCAGATCGAAAAATCAAAATACATATAAGTGATACGAATGAAGAATAAGAGCAGTGGTGGGATGCGCAAAATTTGGAAGGCATGCATGTACAGTCTTGGGGAAACTATGCCAATATTTATTTGAAATTGTAAAGTAAAACTGCAGAAGTTCCTTCACAAATTTAACTGACTGTGAGAAACATGCGTTAAAACTGCACTACCCTTTGTGCATTTTTCAATTTTTAAAATAAGTGCCAATTTATTTACGCAATACTTGAAAATATATTTGCGACTTTGACTTAAAAATTTCCACATAATGACCGTAACACACCACAAAAAACAAATATTTAAAAATTTACATTGCTATAAATTACAACAAAATTGCAATAATTGAAATTTATTCAAAAATTATTTTTGATTCATGTAATAAAAATTATCAAAATATGTTTGTATACAGTTTCCGGATATTAATAAAATTAATACTAAAAACATCACTACGTAATGTATCTCGTCACCTCGTATTTATTTCAAAAATTATTACTTTGTTTTAACTTTCATATCTAAAAACGTTAAAAACGTACGCTTATCTAGAATAATTTTAATTCACATATGTGCATTTTCCTTGAAGTTTTAAAAATATTGTATATTTCTAAAACATTCTGTGAACTTAACGTAACAGATTGATAATTTTCTTTTTGTTGAAAAATTTCCATGGATATATTTTATTGTATTTTCGTTACGAATGAAAGAAAATTTAAGAATGATTTATCGATTATTTTATTGATTGCAGACATATGTTATATAAATAAAATAAATAAAAGTGCTGTTTTCAAACTAATATTTTCAATACGTTTCTACATGTCATAAATTTAGTTTGTACCAAGTGTTTTAGTAAAAATTATAGTCAGTGAAACGGTATAGCTGATCAAATTTCAGAAAGATCGTGTTTTAATAATATGTTTGTGTTATGTGTCTAACTTCGTTGTAACAGTCAGGGCCAGATTTACACCTGTGGAGGCCTTGAAGCCTTCTCATGTGGTGACCCCTTAATACTTTTACGGAAACACCTACTGAAATAACAAGGAATTTCCGAAATTTTCCAAATTTTCCCCGTAATTACGGTTGGATAAAAATAGTAAAAGCGCTTATTCTTTCTATTCTATTCCTCTTTTGAGAGATTTTATAGAGGTCCTTGCTGTAGGGAGGCCCTGGGGCACGTGCCCCAAATACCCTTGTGTAAATCCGATTCTAGTAACAGTAGAATCCTAAGGTTTTTGCTGGGATTCCTGTCTAAAATACGCTACTGAACACAATAAGATGTTACCAAACGTAGTCTGCTATTAACACAACAGTTAAGCTATCTTGTTGCGGTTATTTAACCCTTAATCATCGACACGTAATTTTGTTACGCTAACACTCAGGGCCGGATTAACCCTGAGTCCGCCCCTAGGTATCTTGAAAAATGCCGCCCCTACCTTTTATTTGAAAAAAAGGAAATCTTAAAAAAAAACGTCAATCACAAATTTTTCTGCCCTGTTTTAAAAATTTGCCGCCCCTTTTCCTACCTTTTTTACAAACCTTCTCTTATAAAAATAAGTGACGAGCAAAAAAAAAACCTTAATTACTCATTTTTCCGCCCTATTTTAAAAATTTACCGCCCCTAAAAATCTCCCGCCCCTGGCTTTTTGGCTAAACTGACCCTGCTAACACTAACGTATGAATGACATTCGTCTATATATTTTAGGAGCTCTGAGACATACATGTAGTCCGATCAGGCCCGACGAGAAGGTAGGGTAGTCGGAGTTGTAGCCCCGGGGCCTGGACTTGAGGAGGGAGCCCATAGCTGACGGTAGAGGGCTCGAAAAAAAAGTTACAGAATTATTTTTGCTCAGCTTTTATTTTTTGGGAGGGAATTTAAAAATACGACTTATTCCTGGAGCCCGCCATTTTTCTCCACAGCCCTGTGAATATTATGCTTATTTTGTTGTAAATGTATTAAATATTTCAAATATATTTTAAAAATGAACGGCGCGTGTTGGTACACCTATTAATTAAATATCTCTCTTCCTTTCTGGTAAGCGTCATAGACCATAAGATAAAGATACGATCGTTTTAAAATCAAGAATTATATTTAATTCAGTATTAAAATTTATTCATTAAAAGAAATATTTTGTCTACTCTCATATGCGCTATCACATCAAACTGTAATAACAATTGATAGTTTGGAACACTATTTGCGCAAGTACAACTTCCACTCGACGCCTTGTTAGGCTACATAAGTATACATATAAAGAGTATGTTACCGTAAACACCCTGGTATACATCTGCACCGTTTTAAACTTATTTATGTTTGTAAATTAATTTACGTATTGAGGCGCGTCACAGAGGAAGAAAACATTTAAAAATAATAATTTTTCTTTCATATGCCAGTCGGAAAAAAAATGATATTCAACTGAACAACTGAACTGAAATTGTAAAATGCAGTAAGTTAATATTTATTTCACGCACACAATATGTACTTTCTTCAGACAAGCCTAGCGAGAGAGTTCAAGCTGACATAATTCATAATTGGCATTGAGCCAATAATTAAAATTGAGAACTAATCATACATAAATTTTAATTTTGTAATTACATTAAATTTTTACTTAAACTGAATAGCAGCTGTGTAACAACTAAATCCACGTTAGATTTTTCTGGTAAATGAGAAAAAATATTACTTGTGGTTAATATTACCGAAAATCTTATGTTTTGTTTCATATAAAGTTTCTTAAGAATATTTATTTTCCTAAAACAAAAAAATTTATTTTAAAGTTCAAAAAGTTTGAAGGAAAAACTATTTTTTTTTTTTATTTTTAAAATTTATTTCATTTTTTTTTGGCATTGGACTTTGCCAAATTGAATTTTATAGGAATCGTTTTGTTTTTTTGTCAAGAAAATAAATAAATTTCATGGTATGATTGTATACAAAATTGTATGAAAAACGCCAGCTTATTAAGCATATTACTGAACTACGGCGCCTTAGAATAAGGGACATATTTTTGGTCACCAAAGTTCTGCTAAGCCTACCACAGTGCATCAAAACGTCAATTAACCGAATACAAGCTCCAAAAGGTAAAAATTTTTAAAAAAGGCTCAAAAAGCGTGAGTGAACAGTACAATATATAATACAAAGTATCCAGTATAATATACTCAAAAAGGCATATGGATGACATCAGAAATATTTTTTTAATGATATTTTCAGATATTCTCGTGCTAAATTTAGTATTTTCTTACAAAAATCTGTCCTGTTTGATTATTTGAACCAACCACCCTCAGTTCCAATTGGATATTCAACGCTCTTGTGTACTTACAAGAAGATCGAACTTCTAATAAATGACAACTGTACCTGGAAACAGGGCCGAGGGGAAAAATTCCCGAGTTCCGGGAACAAACAAACTTTTTAAAATCCCAAGGCAAATCCCCTTTTATCCGTATCTCCTCTTCGAAGCCGGGCCTCAGAGTTGCAGCTCTGACTATCCCCCCTGAAAAAGCATATTTAAATAAAATTGTACTAGAATTCACTAGTTTTACTAGAACTTTAAATTAGATATTTAATAGAAAGAAAAAATTTCTATAAGTTAACACTTTTAAAATGTTTCAATTTCAGTATGATTACGATTCGAAAACTTTTATTTTATTTATTTATTTATTTTTCTTTAAATAGTGTATAGGGGAAACCTGTACAAAATCGTATACCAGGGTAAAACAGTATAGTACATCTATTTTTGCTATTAATTAAAATTTCCGGAACGCAAGCCGCTCAACAGCGTCCACCAATGAGAGCTATTTGTCAACAAACACTTGCAGCAGCAAGCGCGAACGTTTTCAAAATATTTCATTTTAGTGTTTTTTGGTAGACTTGATCTTATTTTTGTGAAAATTCTAGGAAAAATAGTTAAGTTTATGTGTACTACAAATTAGTCTCCAATCAGTTATGTTAAAGTGTGTGTATTTACTCGTAATTTACAATATTTGTTCCGGCAAAATCGATTTGCATATGTAGTAATGAGTTATCTGTTTATACATAGGTCTCCGGGTAAAAACCATACGGGGTAAAACCGGCCTATATATGATTTTGGTTTGGACGTATGAATATGAACTAAACTAATATTTTTATTATTAGTTGCAAAGAAAGATGCCACGTAATCATAAAATTACTACTACTAGTAAAAAAAATGGGATTGCAATAACATGAGAAAGCCGTTGAAGCTGTATTTGATGAAACCATGGAGTACTTCAAAACTGCTCGAATATGTCAGGTCAACAAAATTCAACATTATACAAGACTGAGTCAACAAATTCAAACAAAAAAATGATTAGGATTCTTCAGCACGCAAAGGCTTAAGATGATTTAAACCGATTCTTCGGTGTTAAGTATAGTGTACGGTTTTGTACATGTATCGGGATAAAACCGTAATAAATAATGGTTTAAATTTTTTATGTTATTTTTGTTTAATATAGGGATTATCCGAAATATGTCGATTTGATTATGTTCCTTAGGAAACTGACTAATTATAAACGTTGGTTTCATACATTTACGTTTCAAAATGAATGATATACAACCCTAAATCCTTAGCTATACGGTTTTGACCCGGTCTCCCCTATCTATATTTTTTTATTTTAGCTGGAAAAATTTTGAAAGCTTTTGTAAATGTTGCTAAATGTAATTTTTCTAAATTATAATGTTGCAAAGAATTTTCTTTTTAGAAAATCGATTCTTCTCTGTAATCAATACATTATATTCTTACGTATTTTCTGAAAATAAAACTAATAGTGTAAAAATACTCAACGACGTATAGCTATCTAATTAGAGGAAATACTCTCTTAATGATTAACGCGATCTAATTTTATATAACACCACGTATAATAATGATATTAAATATAGTTACAATCGTTGCAACAGTAACTTTACGGTGTTTGTTTGGTCTGTATTTGATAAATTTCCTGATTTTTCTACACTATCTACACGTGTCCCGTTCATGAAGTGTTAAGCTGTCTGTACAAATTTTGTTTTATACATTGAAACAGTTGTCGTTATGGCTTTTGTGATCATGTCTTTTTTATTTTTCTTACGTCGACGGAAGTAATCTCTCAATAGAAGTAGGAATTATCCCAAGTTTTTTTGAACCGTTTTTACTTTTTCTAATGTCTATAGGTATAATAAAATAACGAATAATGTGATAAATCCTATGATCATCGGCTACTAACATAGTGAAAGAAATCACTTCATTCTAACTGTGCGATTTGAATACGTTCAATACGGTTGTGAGCGACAATTTCAACTCAATGGTCCCGAGGCCGAAAATTCAAATATTTGTAGACCACTAAAAAATAAGTGACACGTATTTCATGTTCATTTCAGTACACGTATTTCAAAAATATCTTGAAAACGGTAAAAAATTGAGCAAAAGTTTAAATTGGCGATACTGCTCTTTTTTAAAGACCTATCTTTTGACATGCAATTTATTCATTTAACATGCAATTACATCAACAGGAGTAGTTGAGGGCTAAAATTTGGGGATTAATTTTGCAAAAAAAGGGTGAAAATAAAAAAAAAAATTAAATTTTGTTTGCAGATTGCAAATCTACGTAGTCAAATCTAATTAACCTGTTTTTGCTAATATTAACCCTTTGCACTCGAACCATTTTTTAGTATGGGTACTCAGCTACTCGACAGTAGTTTTAAAACGCTGCAAACACTATTGTATTAGGAGAACATAATGTCATAATACAATACATCTATTAGTAGTATGTATCACAATGTATTGTAGCAAGACGTCGCGTCGTTGTGTTGTATCGTGTTTCCCTAATATAATAATTTTCAAATAAATGAAGAAGGCTAAGTGAGAAATGGAGCGAATTGGAATCAAAACGTTTTCACACTATCGATATTGGGTCTGATATCGCTCCGATAAAATATTATCTCAGTGGTATTGGTATTGGAGCGGTATTGAAGCGAGAGCGAACCGTGACTGATATCGGACCGATATCAGAGCGATGATGGGAATACACTCATTATTTATTATGTAAGAATATTTTATCGAACCGGGAGTGGAGTGATATCGTACGGAGAGCGGAGCGTTAATGTAAATCGGGCCTTAGGTCCCCTAGCGTGTTGTAAATAATAAAATACGTACCTATTGTTTATGACGCCGCTGCGGCGCCTAACGAGTGGAATTAATATTTATTGTGTCGCCGTGGCGGCGCCCATCGAGAGCAAAGGGTTAAGTCTAGGGGTAGATAATTAGAGGTGACTGTGACGACATAATCGTATTATTTGAATAATTCAAGAACTTCTTCTTCGTGGGAAATAGAATAACGTAGGAATGAAATTCTCGAATTTAAAATTCAGTTTCGGCAACATTAGAGTCACCTTCTTAAAGTTCTTCTTCTACTCGTTTTCATACAGTAATTTTTTACTATGATTACTAATTGTAATACAAAATAAGTCTAATTTGGCAAGATGTATGCTTAGCTGGACAGTCGTTCTCTTGTCAACTGAAATAAAACGGTCGAACTGAAATATGCAACCAATCGCTACAATAATTCCATGAAATTTTAAATTAGAGCAAGATCGATAATCGATATATTTGATTTCTAGTTGAAGTCAGTCCTCCGATGGAAATCAGTTTTTTGTTCTGCGAGAAAGCACCCAAATTCTCAGTTAACTTCTCTAAGCAGTTTATAATATTATTGTATAATATACGTATAGTATATTTCGCGCCACTATTTACGAGAATCTGTGAAAATTGTCAGACTCAAACAAAATAATAGGTTATATTTTATCTAATTAAGTTATATTTTATATACTGTCAGTTATATTTGCAATTAACAACTATACAAAGGTAGAATATTTTAATAAAACAAGTGTAGAGTCGTCTAAAGAAAACCCGTATGTCAGTGTCAAAACTTTTTACTGAATGGTATGTATAAAATTTCATATCATACTAAGAAAAATTACTTCCAATCCCCATTTTTATAATGTCTGTGGATTTTATGACATCCGTTTCGTCTGAAAACATAAGTAAATAATAAATGAAATGCTAACATTAAAGGATTCAGTAGTGAAAGAACGATACCCGATCTGTATAAAACAAACATTGAAGATCATTTACCTCTTCGCAAATCATATGTGTGTTCTATTATTAAATTTTTAATTACGATTTTCATTTTTCCCCCGAAAACGATGACGAATTAAAAAAACATCGTTTTAAAGAAAGAAATTCTTTGTTCTAAACAATTTCCGTTAGTCATTTTCTTTGAAAATAAATTTTCAGTCTACGTAAAAAAATTTTTCATATAAACACGAATATAAATTACCACGGCGAAATATTTTACACCACATATGACCAACGACTGCACTCTTGAACGTATCAGACGTGGATTATAATTATTGTTGTTAGTTACGAACCAATTGGTGCAAAAATTTTATTATTTCGTATTTAAATGTGTGTTAAAAGCAGCATCGTTACAATAAAAGAAAAACACACAATTTAATAGACAAAACGCAAAGAGCGACAAAATAAAACTCGACCAAAATAGAATTCCGTTTTGAACGTTGCTGTATTCCCTGTGTTGTGTTTTGTTTCTTTTTTCTTACTTTATTTAATATTTAGTTGCGCCCGTTCGAGATAGACGCACTAACGTAACGCAGTGTAGCAACGAAGCGATTAGAGCCGCCATCCAATTTATTTGTGCTAAATGTGTCTCAGTAGTCAGTTCGGTCTAGTTTCCCGACTCAATCGTCGTGCCGTGCCGCCGTTGCACACAAAATTTATCAAAGTGATCCGGACGCCGGTCAATTGTGAACGCCGCGCGTATAAATTAACACTTGTCAAACCGCGGAGGATATTTTTGAATTAAACAATATGTTGTATCGCATAGCAGTAATAAGTTTATGTATTCTGTAACAGTAGCATTTCTACCGATCACTGCCATTTAAAATGCATTTTTAAGTTTAGTTTAAATAGTTCCAAAAAAAAAACAACAAAATTTTAAAATATGCCACCACCGTTATCTGGAAATAAAGTAACAAAAGTCTCATCGTTAAAGATACCAGGAATTTTTGCGCAAGAATCACAAAAAAATTCAACATCATCAACTCCACAACAACAATCAACAGGCGTTGTAAAATCATCCTCGGCTAGAAAGTTGTCACTTATCCACAATAAGTTTATTGCCAGTGATATCAAAGAACAAATAGTGCCAAGTAAAAGTGCCACGAAAGTTGGTGTGGCCAATGGTGTAACAACAAGTAAAAGTGCAACACAAGTTTCCTCAACAACAACAACAACAACAACCACCCAAGTCGTAGAAAATGGTGCGGTGTCAAACATTTCGGTCAACAAAACCCACGAAAACACAAATGTCCAAAAAATTAATTCCTCCGAAATTACTAAAACTTCCACCAAAATTGTGGAAAATGGTAAACTGGATGATAGTGTAATTAAATCCATTGAAAAATCTAACGTCCCTATACAAAACACAAAAGTATTAGAAAATGGTGATGTGAGCAAAGTTACTACGAAAGTGTTAACTAGTTCAGAAAAATTAAATAACGCAGAAACAAAGACTGTTGCGAATGGCCCGTCAAAAATTTTAGAAAATGGTATCACCACAAAAAAAATTGAAAATGAAACAAAAAGTACAAAAACTTCCCAAAAGTTTACAAACATCAACACTAAGGTGTCAACACTTCAAAGAAACGGCAGCAATTCAAATCTTACTGAAAAGTATTCCGGAAAAACAGAATCGAAAATTTCTACACAGAATCCAGCATTTGAAACGGTCCTCAAGAGACGAAATTCACTAACGAAAAAATCAACAACAGATCAAAAACAAACGGACGAAAATAAAAGTAGTCAAAAAGAAAAAAAAGATGCTGCAGATCTTAAATCAAGTAATCAAAATTTGACGAAAACAAATGAACCGGTCGTAAACGGACATAACACTATCGGACCAAGATTAGAAAATAGTGTTAACGAAAATAATAATAAAAAAGATTCAAATAATAGTAACTCAGAAAGTTTCCAAGCAAGTGACGCGAAAGACAAAGTTAAAGTGAAGAAAGTGGTTAAGAAAGTGATTAAAAAAGTGAATGAGAAGAGTGATTCAGTTTCGGAAAAGTCTGCGGAAAACGACATTAAAAATGAACCAAAGGTTGAAGAAGAACCTAAATTATTACAAAAAGATTCCCCAACTGAAACCCAAGGCAAAGTTCGACAACCGTCAGTTGATTCTAACTACGGCAGTTCATCAACAATTCAAACTTCACCGTCGCTGTCATCGCTGAGTTCGAATGAGACTGTCACCACGTCTAATTATGAATCACCATCAACACTAACGCTAAGTTCCGTCTACGATACCGCTAAATCACAACTAGGCACTCCCACAAACAACACTCAACTACCACCAATTGCACCCACTTCAACACGAAAACAACAACCCATCAAAAAAGCACACACATCACCACTACACCTTTTACCAGAATCTACTCAAAAATTAGCAGCCTATTTACAAACGCGTCCCTTGAAAAATCCGAATTTGAAGCCTGGTACCATCCATCGAAGTTTATCATCTAGTGACGATCACAAAGAGCGAGTTACAACTGGGCGTCTAGTGATCTCAAGATCTCCATCACCGGCAAGTTCTCGCTATAGTCTCTCACGATCAGCTTCTCCCTCGTCATATTCACGTATATCCAGAAGTCGATCATTATCATGTTCCAGAACGACAGATACAGAACGGTCTTCCACACCACGGCGTATATTCCCACAAGAACCTACAAAAGTTAATTTACATGATTTAAACACTAAAGAGCAATCACCCGTTGTATTTGATGCAAACTTGAGTTTCATTATCAATTGTAAATCACAAATGCGTCAGAACTTAACATCATCACCGGCACACCTCGATCCAACCACAGCCTCAAATTATTTGAGCACCAAGATCTCCGAATTTTTAAATCGCACTGATCATGTTATGGACGAGTGGAAAAGTCTTGGACATCATAATGATGACGACAGTTTTCCAAAATCCGAGGAACAACGACGTATTTTGGGACGTTCAAAAAGTGCCGCCAATATTGCAATAAAAGGTTACACTCTGTTTAGCAAGGATCGTTCACAGAATTCACAAGGACGATCTGTACGATCACAGTCCCTGACACGGTCACGTTCGAACTCAACAGTTCGTGATTTAATGACAGACGATGTATTCTCAGAATGTGATGAGGTGATTATTTATTTTCAAAGATTAACATTGTACATTTTTTTATTTAACAATAAAAGCTTTGAGGAAAAACAGGCATCGATAAATTTTAATAATATGTACTTTCTGCAATATATTTGGGAAATTTTACAAGGTTAAATTATACTGGGTAAGATTTATAATAAACAACAACATTAATATAAACATCTTTTGGAAAGATACGGATGTTTATAACGTTTCTTAATACTTTTGAGATGAATTTTCTTTCCAAGTGTAACTAGACGGGGCCTATAATAACCACACTTTCCTTACGAAAGCGTTCTGGTAAATTCTGGAAGTATTCATGCTATAATGTTTTCTTTTTGCATTTTTTTTGAAATCTAGTCATTGCGAGATTTTCACTGTACAATATCCTTCCAATTATGTAAAAATATTCTTTCATCAGTTGTCACAAATTCACAAATAAGTGATAATTATATTAAACACTGCAAAAAAATTTTAATTAGTTTCAAGTTAATTACTTACATTTTGTTAACGTTGCCAAATAGATAGTGAGGAAAAGATTAATATGTTGATCATGACGACCAAAGACTTGTAAGTTGCCATTTTATAACTTAATTAAAAAGAAAAAATAGCCCCACAAAAGTGAGAATATATTTTCATAGAAATGTCAATGAAGTTTCGAGACATTAATAATAATAATGCTAATAATAATGATTCTATCACGCAAGTAAATTAATAGGGTCCTTCGGGCCCTAAAAAATAAGTAATAAATAAAGAAAAATATTGTGTTTAGTCATTATATACGTATGATCACTGAAAAATTGTAATTATTAAAAAATATCTTATGATAAACTTACTTCAGTGGAAAATATAAAATTCATCACAAATTTTTACATTTTTCATAATTGGAAAAAAATTCTTTCGTTTAAAATTTTCTACGTTTATTTTGCATCTTTTTAGTGTTCGGTGCTTTAAAAAAAGGGCGGAGCGAGCCCTTATAAGATTACTTTCGTGTCTCTTTGTTCATCTGTCATAGAGATTCTTTTCGAAAATTATGTAATGTAGGAATTTGAAATTTGGCATAACGTTAGATCTTGATGACGCGCACATATGTTGTTAGTTAACGATAAGAAAAAAATTATTTTGGATTAAAATAGGAAGGTCAGTTAAATCCAAAAAAATGTTTAATTAATTTGTTGTGTAATTAATTAATATCTTTTAAAAAAGCTACCTTTAAGAATTATAAAAAAAAACTGTTCTATGTATAATATTTGGTCCACTGGCAAGGGCACCCATACTCATGGGCAAGAGGGGCCGCGGCCTCTCCTTAGCTGTTAGGGAAACGTTAAAAGATATAAGTGTAGTGGTAGTCAAGTGTTTTTTCTTTAACGTAACTGAGGATCTTAGCAACAGAATAAAGTTTTACAACATGGTTGAAATTGGAACTTTCTATGTCTATTTACAAATCACCATTCGTCATCCAAAATATTAAAAATACTCCTTATCCCCAGTTTTAGCCCCCACCTACAAATCATCATATGGGTGCCCTTGTCCACTGGTTTTAATGATATAGCTTAAATTTTTCCGAAAAATAACCGTTCACTCCTCATCTCTTAGGCTTCTAAAGTTACAAGTTTTATTTTAATAGGATTAGTAGATACGTAGATTACCGGAAAGCTATGTTTTTTTTTCAACAGTATAGTTGCAGAATTTTTTTTAAAAAATAACAAAGGGAAACACAGTAGCAAACAGAATTTGTTTAATAAATCTTCTTAATACTATTGGCGTTATAAAAATTACTTTTCATTTAACAATATATAAATTTTTCCTCTATGTGCAAGTTCTGTTTAAATACTCCATAAACTGTATTTCCAAAAACACTTTAAATCAGCGGTTCTTAAACTATGAATTGCGATTCCCAAGTGGGCTCACGGAGCGAAGTGTTAGGATCACGAAAATTAAATTCAAACATATTGTTCAGCAAAAAAATAAATCATTTTTATATATTCAGAATCACCGGTACTTAATTTAAGAGTTGCGAAAAATCTCATGAATGAAAAAAGTTTAAGAAGCGCTGCATTAAATAGAACAAATATTTGTGTATATTTTTAATTACAAATAATTATGTTTATTTATTTTATAAAATGAGTAAATAACTTTTAAAAATTAAAACATGTTGCCTTGACTTTTCTTCCTACTAATTTTTTACTAGTATATAAATTTTATACACTTTTTTTATGAGTTTTATATTTTATTTAGTGCATTTTTAAAAGCTTAAATGACTTTTTAAGAAATAAACTAAGGTTTAAAAATTAATTTTGGTATCTTACTTAATTTTATTTCTAATAATTATTATCTTATTTTTACAGTTAAGTGAAATGACAGCTGATTTGGCGGAAGAGCATTCGACAGCCACTCTAGCTGCCGAACGTTTGGATGCCGAAACATCAGAAAGAATTCGTTTAGAACGTGAATTATCCGAAGTACAAAATAAAAACAAATCATTACAACAACAATCAGAACGTCTAGAAATGGAACTGTTGTATGCACGATCAGACATTAACGGCGTAATATCCGAAGAAGATGAAGACGGTGAAAGTGACCACAGTATCTACAAGGCAAAATATGAACGAGCCGTTCGGGAATTAGAATTTACACGACGACGTCTTCAGCAACAACATGAAGACGATTTAGAGCAACTTGTTGGCTTGAAGAAACAATTAGAGAAAAAAGTAAATTATATAAAATTTAAAATAGTAAGTCAGTTTTAGCTAATTTTGTACATTTTTTTTTTTTAGTTATCTGATGCGTATGAAGAAGTCGAGGAACAACGACAAGTTGTTGGCCAATGGAAACGTAAAGTACAAAAACTCACGTCAGAAATGAATGATTTACGATTACTAATTGAGGAACAAAACGCCAGAAATAACCTACTGGAGAAAAAACAACGAAAATTTGATTCTGAGACCCAACTGTTGAACGATGAATTACGTCAAGAGAGGCAACAACGAGAACGACTTAGTCGCGAGAAAGACTTAATATTAGCCGAAAAATACACCTTAGAAAGTAATTTAGCTGACGTTCGTTTAGAATTAGAATTAAAAGAAGAACGTTTGAATGCACTGCAACAAGAATATAACGACTTAACGTTTGGCGGTAAATCAGAAGATGAAGTGGCAACATTACGTAAACAGAAACAAGATGCAGAACGGCGAATACACGAACAAGAAGAAGAATTGGACGATCTGGCAGGGCAAGTACAAATGTTAGAACAGGCTAAAGTCCGTCTAGAAATGTCATTAGAACAACAGCGGAAAGAGGCGCGACGTGAAGCCCAACAACGTGATGATGAACTCGAAGAAGTACGATGTAACGCACAGAAGAAAGTTAAAGCACTGGAATCCCAGCTAGAAAATGAACATGAAGAAAGAACCTTATTATTACGAGAGAAACACTCGTTAGAACGTAGACTTGCCGCGCTGACGGAAGCTGGGCGAACCGAACGTGAAGGGGACGAACAAATGTTACAAAGACTGAAACGGGACCTAAGGCGAACTAAAGCCTTATTACGGGATGCCCAAACAATGTTAGAACGTAGCAAAGCAGATAGTCCTGGAAAGGCTGTTATTAGACAATTAAGAAATCAGGTTAGTCTAAAAAAAAACCATTCCTTTCAAAAATACACATGTTAACATTTACTTTTTTTTATAGCTTGATGACTTAGAATGTGCACGGGCTGCAGCTGTGAAAGCAAGACAAAGTGCGGAATCTGAATTAGCCGAAGTTCAATCGCAGTTAGATGAAGCACATCGACAAAAGGCTGAAGCCGAGGAGCGTGCTAATATTGCGAATCGAGAACGTGCTGAATTACGAACTCAGTTAGAGGAGAACGAGGAAGAATTAGCAGAAGTTTTAAAGAAATATCGTTCAACAGTTCAACAGTTGTCATCAGAACAAATGGCCTTACAAGAACAGTTATCGTTAGTTTCTGAATTGGAAGCTGAACGTAATAGCTTGAAGGAACAACTTTCTGAACTCACCACAAAATTGGAATCAATGGAAAATTTAGCCGATCCATCATCAACCGCTCATGCAAAACGGTAAATAGTATTGACTATTTCTGGTCTTAAAACTATATAATAATCTTCTTTGTAAATACTATTTTATTTTTGATTTCAGAATGGAACTCAGAGCGAAAGAATTAGAATCCAAATTAGAATTTGAACAAACTACACGTGCAAGACTCGAAGTACAAATAGCTCGATTAAAAGAGACCACTGACAAATTGCAAACAGACTTAGCGCAGGCTCGAACGAGGGAACAGCAAGCGCAAGATAACTTAAGAAAAGTTCAACGAACTCTTAGGTAAGAAACAATAGTTTCGCATAAATCAAAAAAATCCACTTCTATTTTATTTTTACAATCTGTAGGGAACTTCGTGATGAACATGCAGCACTAACTGCACGAGAAAATGAAGCTACACAAAAACGTAAAGAATTAGAAAAGAAATTAGAGGCATCAGAAGCTGAAACGGCAGCCGCACGTGCCGATTTAAGATTAGCCTTACAGAGAATTGATGATCTTCAAGCAGCAATTCAAGGTGAACTTGAAGATACGCCGTCAGATCATTCGGACAGCGACAATGATAGTTTTAGTTCCGACGAAAGTATTGACACATTTTTAGCAAATCATAAAATAAGTCCCACAAAACTTGACCGAACAGCGTTACGCCTTGATACTAGTCCGAGGTAAGTAAGTCATTACGTAATTCACGTAAAAATTGCATAAAAAAAATCAAAATTTAATATCTGCTTTCGAAATCGAATTAACCCAAATAGTCTTCATAACCTTTATAAAATTTTTTAAAATGTTCCCTATATTATTTTTCTAAACAGACACAAATTACGATTCACGAAGGAAATTTTTTGAACAATTATGTTAAAGTTAAAAATGAATCGCTTATTTATGAAAGGCCTCGTGTCATATTTTTTAATAAAACCACTTTTGGATGAAAATGTAATTTAAAGCTTCCATACATTGTTTGTTTATGAAATGTCTTTTCTTCCATTGCTCCAATACTGTCATTAGACCATTATAAAATATGCGTTTATTTAAGAAAGGCCTCTTGTTCAAGATAATATTCCTTTTTCACACAACAATGGATTTATTAAAAAATATGACAAGAGGCCTTTCATAAATAAGCGATTCAAATATTAAGCTGTTATTTCGGAAATATTGAATTTTTTGAAAATGCCCAAAACAAATACTTAACAAACATTTATAAAGATCTTACAGTTAAATCTATAATTTATTTGACAATTACTTCAGTCAAAATATGTATATAAATATCTTTAAAGCGGCCAACCGTCCCAAATTCTACGGGGCAGTCCCGGAAAAGCGGTTACTGTCCCGCATTGGAAATTTTGTTAAAATAGCCCCTGAATGGATCTAATGTGCCCTGGAAATCTCACAATTCGTAAATTGAACATAATTAAAAAATTTAATTCGGAGCTCCAACTGTATTTTTTTGGAAAAATAAGGTCCAAGATTGTTTTATTATCCCGCGTTGATTAGTCAAAAAGTTGGCTGCCTTAAATTAAAATATTTTAGTATCACTCTTACTACACTTTGTTACACCAATAAAACAAGTTCTAATTTTCATTTTCTAGACATCATTTATTAACTATCATTTACCTACATTATTCACCTGTTTATGATTAAAAAAAAATTCGTCAAATGCGTGTTTTTGACACGCACTAAGTAATGTCATCTCAGTGAGTGTTAATTTATGATTTTTTGTTAACTCTATAGTTGTTAACTCTACAACCCTCTTGCGTTTATTCAATATGGATGTACAACTCAATAATTATTCAGTCACACAACCATATTAATATGTCATCTTCGATGACATAATAAAAAAGCAATTTTCTATTTGTTTCTGTAATGCATAACCTCAAAATATATGTGTAATTATTAATTGACATTATTTTATCATAAATGTTATGAAATTCTCTATTTTACCATTAAAAAAACCACAAAGTTTATGAAGACACAGATGAGCTCAGTAATAATCACAAAATGCCATACAAACTTAATTCAAAAAAATAACAATAAATGTTCATTCTACATAATCTTAATTTGCTTATTTGCGGCGTCATATTGTTTTGAAATAATTGGGATAATGGGATTATCTAGAATGAACTTTGCTACAAATTAACACACAACATTAAAAAAATTTGCACCCTTTTATATTTAAAAAAAATTTACTAACAACCTGTTTTCTCAAAATGAGTAGTTTCTTTCTATTATAGGTTAAATGAAAGTAAAGTCAAAGTGGGAACGCCTGAAGATTCCTTTGCGTAAGAAAAAGGACTGCTTTTTAATTTAAGTGATATAAATAAAGACTTGTAATAATAATATTCATTTTTTATAACATATCTCTTTAATTTAAAAAAAAAAATCAAAGTCTGTACATCTTTATACAACTTTTTATAACAATTTTCTAAACAAAATTCGTTAGTTAGATTTGATAATTTAATGAACAAATTAGCGAAATATTTGAAAATAGTTAATTTAAAAAAAATAAAAAAAAAACTTAACAAAATATTTTAGAACATATTCAACATAATTCACTTTCTATTAATAACAGAGTTATGGGAAAATATGAGAAAGTACTTGTGTGTCTAATTCGTCTATGTAAATTATGTTAACAATTTTTGTAATTTTTAGCAATATTAAGTTCAATTAAAAGTTGATAAATATTTTAATTATTGCAAATTTAATCTTGTTCCTAAAAGATGAAGAAGCAGTTATATAATTTCAAGAAAACTAAAACCTGACTACGGAAAACTTTTATATCACAGGAACCGTTAGTCGGTATATAGTTGTCCCTTCTTATTCCAGGATCCTCCGAATACGGTGCTCTAACAGTACTAGAATATCAAAATGAATCCAATGTCATTTCTATTATTAATATTGGTTCAGAAGTTTAGGCTGTATGGGGAACCTATAGGTTTTGGCTCTGCGAATTAACATAACCTTTTCTTTTGATTTCACCGTAGTCGGGTAAAAATATACACCAATGAAATTTAACAAGAGCCAATCTGTAACCGACGTGTTTCAAATATCTTTTATAATCTATTTAAAAAAAAATTTGCTTGCAAAAAATAGTACCGTCAGTAAAATTACTTATGAATAATATAAAAAACGCCAGCCACATTTTTTATATTCGCTCAAAAACATAATTTTGGATATATTTTAATAATAAAAATATTTTTTATAAGTTGGCAACAATTTTAAACATTTTTATAGCTTCGTAAATTTGAAATATGAAAAAAACCAAAATATAATTAAATAATTCATGTAATAATCATTTTTTTCTCAAAAATTATTTTTGTAAAATAATTTAATTTTTATTCATTAAAGAAAAAAAAAAAATTTTTGTTTATCACTCTCTTGAAAAGTGAATTTTGTTTGTTTTTATACATAATGTAGTATAATATATAATTTTATTCAAATAAATGAATTTTTTTATAATTCAGAATATTATGTTTTAAGTCATTGTACATCATTTCATTTGTATTTTAAATTGTATTATATTAGTTATTTAATAATCATATTATATATAATATTTAATATATATGTTGTGGAATCATTAAATAAACGTACTGTTATCATATTTTAAACTTTAATTTTTTATTTATATTCCTTTCATACGTCATATTCGACGTTTTTGTTTCACATTTTACCTGTAGAGGCATAATTACAAACAAGCAGGTGGATAGTCGTTCCAGGGCGCATGGTGCAACATGGAAAAATGGTAGGAGGAAAGTGATTTTTGTGTTTGTCAGCTGTGTTTTTGTGGACGCTTGAGTCGAAATCGCTGCAGGGCGCGAAAATGCAATAAGTTCCATAAAAGTTAAAAGTAAAGGTTTTAGCTTGCCTGACGATAATCATAAAATATGGATCGAGGCATGTTTTTGTTATTTTTTGTGCCGACACAGTTATGAAAAACAGTGGTACATTAAAGTATAACATTCGAAGAATATTGTATAAAATTTTCACGAAGAAATAAAAACAGTAATGGCAGCAATTATTCGAACGTGTCTCGGAAAAAAGTAGAATTGCGGTGCCCCTCATAACTTGGTGCTGGATCATCCGAAATAAAAAAATTAAAGTTCATTCTTTAGATAATAGTTTTCCTCAGGTAACGCTGGGAGGGTTTTTCGAAATTTCAATTTTTCACTTTTTTGGAACACTTAGAACAGAAAAACACGATTTTTGCGAAAAAAATTGGCTAATTTGTTATTATAAAATAAAAATTATTAACAAATTTAAAAAAAAATCTCCAGCGTTACCTCGTAAATTATGTACAGAAATAGTGTTCAAAATTTCAAATGGATCGGTGCTGTAGTTTTGAAGTTGAGTGGCATCGACTTTGAAAACGTGAGCTGTGGGGAAAACGCTTTAAAGTTTTAAACACTTAAAAATTCTTGTATAAAACTGATATAGAATACTTACTACTAAACTAGATTTTGTACCCTACACTGACAAAATATACAGTACAGGTATAAACACGTTAGTACTTCCATTGAAATTTCTATAACAGAGAGAGATATATAGAGAGCGAAACATCTGCCAGGTAACAACAAAAATGCTTATAACTTCGTCAATTTTGCTCCAATCAACTTGAAATTTTGGGACAATATTCTTGAGATATGCATTCAGTTAAAAAAATAAAAAAAATGCAACAAAAAATTATTTTAATACCTTACACTGCCCTTAAAGTTATATTTTTACGAAGTAAAGTGTTTTATTAATTATTAACAGGGTCGGATCATCTCATAGATAAATAGGACAAATATCTTAGGCTCGGTCAAATTTTTTTATTTTAAATATTTGATTTTTTTGTTCAATCCTTTTTTCGGATAACATGGAAAAGTTTTAGAAATTTTCTTATGATCTTAGCAAGCGTCGCCACAAAAGTACTGAGAGGGCTCTCAAAGGTGAATCCGGCTCTCGGGAGAGGGAGGGGGCCTAGTACAAAAAAAATGTCTAATACCCCAAAGTGAGTTAATCCGGGCTTGATTATTACTTGACTTTTTTTACTAAATAACTTTGAAACTAAACAAAATGTAGTTTTAAGCGACATTTATAAGCCATTTCAGTGAATCACTACTACCACTTAGGAGGATATGTATATTACTGAACTTGATTTTAAGTATTTAGTTGGGCCTGAGCAGCATAGGAAAATGAAGTATAGTTATTAATATATCAAATAAGTTTAATGAAAAATAAATATAAATCTGAACTACCTATATGAATTATATTAAATAAGATTAAAGCTGAAGTAGCTTATAAGAAAAAGTAGGGAATTTTTATAAATATAATAAATATATAATATTATATAAGTTTCATAAAAGTTAACAAATGATAATATTTTGTTACCAAAAACATAAAGCTATCGGAAAATTAAAAATTTTTTTATAATTATGGCGTTTTGGGGATTGGAATTCCTTTCCACTTAAGTAAATCGAATTATTCTACATTTCCGGGAGCCGAATATAGAATCAAAGTTATATATTGGGTGTAGCTATCTTTTCAGCAGAAGCTGTATTTACAGATGTCACCAACAAAACCGAGAACATACAAAATTTTAGCACTCAGAAAGATGTTTAAATTTAAACATTTCTTTCTTAATACTTTTTTTATTAATTTTTCTTATTTTTGTACATGTCTTCAAAATCTTTAGGTAGGCCTTGGCCTACCCACTCAAATCGCCACTGTTGTTTTCAAAAATATAAAAAAATATAGTTTAAGTGGTTAAAGTTGTAATAATGATTTTGGAAATAGGTACGTATAAAATATTGTACAATGTCCAATGTCATTTTTTCTAAATTATGAGATTATACCCACAAGTTGCGCAATTTCAGTAACGTTAATAACGTAAGAGGTTACTTTAAATAGTTTAAATTATTAGTGTACTCAACAAATTCATATTTTATCAAATTATTGTTGTAGTTATTACGTATTATTATACATTACACATAGGTACATATTTTTTTAAATTTTGTTATTTTGTAATAGTAGTACTAGATAATTTATGTTTCTGATTATCAGTTTTTCGAATTTATGGATTTATTTTTCGGAATGTTAGACTATTTAGAAAACAGGATCGGCTTAAGAGAATAAGATTTTAACTTTTAAGGATAACACGTATTATCCTAAGTTTTAGGATGACGTATAACGTGAAACGGAAAGTTTCAGGCACAGATGAGACAGATCAAGCCTACATATAAAAAAGTGTGATCCGAAAGTTGCGGTAAGTAGCAATTTATACTGCTTACTGATTAGTCGTCCATCGGCTCTTCAAGCGTACACATGCATTGTTAAGTCGTGGCCACAGTGGTGGCTGTTCATTGTTACATCATTAGTAGCAGGTACATATATGCGATTGTTCGAGTATACGTATCCATTCCCACCTTGGATCACTCGCTACATATACGTACCAAATATCACACACACTAATATCCACTACCCTTCACATACCAACACAAACTCTAAATATGTATATAACCATAAAAAGTGGGGGTGCTCCCTGCCACTTCTCTGCCAAGTTTGATGACGTAAAATTCTGATTACAGTCGAAATGCTAACTATTATATAGTAGTTTGGCCCCTTGGAAGTGAATAAGTAGGACAAGAGATATTAGCACAAAATAGGAGTATTGCACTTCTAAGAATCATATTTCCAATTCAGACCTAGTTTCTACGTTTCAACATCATAAATAAAAATGTTTTCTAAAACTAGAGTTCCACTGAAATACTGTCCAGCTTAGACAAAAGTTAATAATTATCTATTTCTATCACATTGTCTCAAGACATTCTCTTGAGACATTGTCTCAAAGTACATTATCGAATAAATACATGTATGTTTTTACTAGTGAACATAACTTTTGAAATGAAATGTTTCAAAGTGTTTCAAAAGTTATTCCTAATAAGATTACAGAAAGAAAAATTTTACAAATTCGTTAAAATTATACAAACTCATTAGTACTTGACAGATTTAGTCAGATAGGGGTCCATATGCAATGCAAGTCTTGACGGCTATTTTTCCTTCCTTCTAATTTTTTAATCCAGATTTCTAATTTTTATTTATTGACTCCACTTTAATAGCTCAACTTCTTTAAAATACAATCATTATTTGTCACCACTGAATAGTGATTAAAATGATTCAATAAGATGAATGTTTTAACGACTTCGTAGTCATTTATCAGAAAATTATATCGACTATAAAACGTTCAATAAATAATTAATAAGTACTTGAGTAGAATTTTTAAAAGTACCTTATCGAATACGTCAACTTTACAGAGTCCTTTGATAACCGTTTTTTACTATATTTTAAGTTTTTCGGATCGCGGGACACTTCAAAGCCTACGAGTCCCTAAGAAGCTACCTAGTGTGCCTATTTGTAAATCTGGCCACGAGTATGTCATAACAGTGTTATTTAGGCAATATAGGTAGGTAATAATTGAATTTTATAAGCAACATAGGAAAATAAAAGATAGTTATTATGTTCAATAAATTTAATGAAAAATCTATATATACCCTATTTCAAATACAATTGATCATGAGTCAAAGTTAAAAAATTAAATAATTCTTATATTCAAACCAAATCAATCTTCTACTCTTTTTTAAAAACAAACTGCACTTTTAAAATTTATGTAGTGCAATTTTAAAATTTATGTAGTGTATTTAAGTGCAATAATGAAAGAGATAAAGCCAAGAAAACGGAAATTATTTAAAATCATAAGTGATGAAGCATGGTTAAATTTAAATGAAATGGACCATATATAAAAATTAAAACTGACTGACTGACTGACTGACTGATCGATGAATTTTGAACAGGGATTTCTTATACATATAACGTAGGTGAGTACTAAGAAAGGGTTTTTGGAAATTCATCTCCTAAGGTGGTAAAATGGGGGATGAAAATTTTCATAGACATCTGTAATTTTTTTTAGATAGAAATATGGAAATTTGTGTTAGGTTACTGGGTTGAAAATAAAAGTTTTAGTGCTTTTAAAAATTCATCCCTTAGGGGGATGAAATAGGAGAAGAAACTTTAAATGGAAGTTTGTCATTTTTACAATTAGAAATGTGGAAACTGACATTGTATAATGTGGTATGCTATGCTAGTGATTTTAAAATTGTTAAAAATTCATTTCCTAATCCTAACTATCCTAAAAATCCTAATCCTAATCCTAACTAATATTATAAATGCGAAAGTGAGTTTGTTTATTTGTTTGTTTGACTTGCATTCACGCCTCAACGGCTTAAGCAATCAACTTGAAACTTTGCACAAACATAGCTTGGGAGACGAAGATGGATATGACCCGGGAAAATATATCATTCCGGAGGGAAAATCTATTCAGTTATGACAGTTGACTATTAAAAAGCGGATTATTGGTTTCAAACTTTGTATATTGTTAATAGATGGAAAAAACACAGGCGATTTTTTACTCTGGGAAAGCATCTCAATCCCGTGGGAAATTTCATTCCTGTGGAAAAATATATTTTAAATGAAACAAAAAAAATTCTTTGAGTTTGTTCGAACTTAGCATATTGTTAGCAGATATAACGATGTATAGCGGTAAACATAGGTTACTTTTTACCCCGAGAAAGTATCTCATTCCCGAGGAAAAATGTATTTAAAACGAAACAATGAAATAACGACAGCTGACAGTTAAAAAAATGGAAGATTGATTTTCAAATTTGCATATTGTTTACAGAGGGGCAAAAAAGGATACAGATTACTTTCTACCCCGGGTAAATATCTGAATCCTGTGAAAAGTCTTATTCCCGTGGGAAAATATATATAAACGATATGAAAAATGATCATTGACTTCATTCGAACTTTGCATATTGCTAAAACTGTGTTATAGTCTACTTTTTACCCGAAGAAAACATTTAATTTTTGTGGGAAAATTTTCAGAAGGAAACCAACACTTTTCAGTAGCGAGGTGATGAAAGTACACTTTATACGTTTTAACTAGATGTCATAATTTCAAAACCGACGAGTGGAAAGGCTGAGCGGGTTCCAGCACATACTACGTCGTCAAAAGTATGGGCACACCTTGACTCAAGGTTTGTCCACACTTTTGACGCAGTACTGTACTTAATATTTTGGTACACTGCTGTGTCAAAAGTATGGGCACCCCTTGGCTTAAAATGTGCCCATACTTCTGACGACGTAGAATGTGCTAAAATCAGCTTAGCTCTTCTATTGCCACGCGGGCGAAGCCGCGGGTAAATGCTAGTCAATATGTATTTCAGCTACATGAAAATTTTAAATAACGTAAGAGCTTAAGTAATTAAAAAAAAAAAGTAGAGATATTTTCACAAGACGGTAACAAATTAATGATAATATTGTCATCAAAAACACAAATACACAAAACTAGAATTAGACAAAATAAGTATAAAATTTGGACTTTCATTTTTTGGACATTCATTGGACTACAAAATTTATTTTCATTTCTCTTCTTCTCTAGTTTTCTCTATATTTCTAAGAGATGATGATAGAATCAGACTTATACATTAACTTGTAGCTTTTTACCTCTTTAGCAATGACTTCTAAGCTATTAAGTAGGTATTTATCCAGTCATCGATGAACTTAAATGTGATTTTATCCTTTTCATAATAAAAAAATCTTAATAGTATTAATAGATTTGAACGTTACTTTATGATATTTCATATTTGTAAATAATAAACAAATACATATTTTACTTCGCAAAAATACCACTTTTATTTTAAAACAATATTGTCACAGTTTCAAAATAAAAGTGGTATTTTTGCGAAGTAAAATATTTGTTTATTATTTAAAAAAAATCTTCATTAGTAGAAGCTGTATTTACAGACACCACTGACAAAATTGATAAAATAGTAATTTGTTAAGGTATGTTAACATTTGCATATTTTAGAAATTTCTTTCATTTTAATGCGCAATAATCGAACACTATATAAGCCAAGTAATTACTATACGACAAATTTATATTTTCGATAGTGAAAATTGAAATTTTTTCAAAAGTGAATATGTTGAAAATATTAAGTTTAACGTTTTCGGTGATTTTATTACATTTGTTTTTCATAATTGATAGCCAAAGTCAAGATATACGTAAGTTTTACTTACAATTAGCTACATTTATTAAGTAGTATATGATAGTACTTATAAATTAATAATCACCCTGTTCTACATCAAAATTGCCTTTTACATGAAAATGTACTATTTTTATAGTATTTCACTCGCTGAATCTAAATATACAGCTAAAAATTCATAGTTAGCTCTTATTGTTGATTTATGCCATATTTAATATAATAGCGAGTAGCTCGATGATTCATCATATTCATGATGACCGTTAAAAATATTTTACGATTACCCCCGTAAATTTTATTATTATTAATTGATTTGTTGTGCCTAACGCGGTCTGTGTTCTGTTTGCCAGTTAAAAAGTAAAATTTTCTTAGATTTTTTAAAATTTTTTTACATTTTTGGTGAAAAATCTCCAGTTTTCATTATACCGCGTAATTGTGTTAATAGTGCAGACCACAGAATATTCAGAATCAAACTTCGTATCTATATATTAGCTTTCTCAATGTGGACAATAGCTTACGTCACAAATGACTTAATTTCCCACCACTGCAAACGCACGACATGTTACAACATAAATTTCGTATCAATGTATGCGTGTGATGTACGGTTGTATTTGTACCAACATCACATTCTGTCCGTGGAGGGAGACGCCTGCAGTGTATATGTATGCCAGTGAAGGGTACATGCATATTACTGTACATGTATTCGCTTATTTTTGAAACTGGTTGGTAATAATTAATCTGAACACGGCTACAGTTGCCTAGTATCTGACACATTTAAGCGGTATCGAACCACTCACCGGCACACTGCTATCCACAATTTTTTACAAACACGCTTAGGGCTTGGTGCAGACAATTTTTATTACATATGTGGTAACGTGACACTAAGTAGTCAAAGATGCTCAATAAGTCAGCGTTTCAAAAAGTTTGGGAAAAAAAAAGGATTGAAATCCAAGACTAAGTCTGAGTCCCGGAAAAAGAACGTCAAGCACCTTCCTCTAGTAAATTTTAAAAAAATTCTTCCATTACCTTTACATATTAAATTGGGATTAAACAAAAACTTTGTCAAGGCTTTCAACAAGGATGGACCAGCATTCAAATACCTGCGAAGTAAATTTTCCGGTATAACCGACGTCAAAATAAAAGAAGGTATTTTTGCCGGCCCTAAAATAAGAGAGATTCTAAAGGACCAAAACTTTGATTCAGCTCTACAGGGCTTTGAAAAAGACGCATGGGAGTATTTTAGAGCAGTCGTAGAAGAAGTGAAAATTATGTTGACCTTGTGAACAATCTCCTCCAAAAGTATCAACAGCTGGGTTGTAATATGTCCGTAAAAATTCATTTTTTTCACTCTCATCTTGATTTTTGTTCTTCTAACTGCGGTGATGTAAGTGACGAACATGGTGAACGATTCCACCAAAATATATCGACAATGGAAAAGAGATATCAGGGCTGATGGAATGTGTCAATGTTATCAGACTACTGCTGGAACTTAAAGTAGAGATACTCCTGAAAGCGATTATACAATAGACAAGCGAGAAAAAAAGGAGAAAATCTTAACTAAACAGATCAAATACTATGTTGATATTTCAAAATTCTCAATTTCATATAAAAATTAAAATATATAAATAAACAAAGTTTTTTTTTTTTTAAATAAATTGTTTTTGTTCTAATTCAAGTTTTTTAAAATAGGCATTTTTTTTAAATAAGAGCTAATAAAAAAATTCGTCAAGTGCGTGTTTGACACGCACTAAGTAATGTCCCTCACCATCAGTGGTCATAACTAAAACTTCTTAAAATATAACAGTCCGGACACATACGTTCACGATGTGACACATACGAACACGATCGTTCTGAAATCTAAAAATGGGTTATACTTTAGGAATAAAATTTATTTATTAGGAAAAATATTTTATCCACCTTCACATCCCGTTATAAAAAATTCCTAGAAACAACTGATTGTACGGAACACTGTTAGCGCAAGTACAACTTGCACTTGACGACTTGTTTTTATTAAAGTTAACCCTAGAACGACAAACTGGGGTAGAAATCTACCCCAGGTAAACTTTAAACTACGTTTTTAAATTAGTCAGTAACATTATCGACTGAACACCTATACCATAATTTAGTTCAAGGTTCTAACAGTAGAGTGAAGTCGGGAAACCCTGCGGTTTCTTGTCTACTGCGACGAAGGGAAAACGTGAAGCTAGTATGGGGTTGATATGTACGCCAGTTTGTAGTTTACGTCAGTGTTTTGTTTAGGTAAGTTATTTTTATTTTTCTTGCTAAAATAATTTGGATTCACTTATAATGACCTTATTTTGCAACAAAACATTAGATATAGCCAGCCCGATGCTGCTTGTGTCCTCGAGGAAGACCGCAAAACGCGAATATATTGCACGAAGTGAGAGCGACCGACCTGCGAGAATCATGGAAATATATATTGCAGCGATTGTAGTGCCTTTGAATAAGTTAAATTCTCCTTTTTTTTACATTTTGTATGAAAAAAAAATGAAATATATTCTTAAAAACTAAAATTTCATGCATTTTTGTTTGATTTTTCCACATATCAAATTCCCAATTTTTTTAATTTTCAAAATCCAAAATAAATCGACTTTTTTGGCAAAACATCATGATGTCATTTATATGCTTGAAGTCCCTTGTGTCCTCTTTAAAATACCGTCTGAAATCTGAAAATCGGTTCATTAGAAAAATAGTTATCAATTTTTGTTTATTAAATGACAATTTGAGCGTTTTTGAACACTTTTAGCTATTTAAATAGATTTTTCACCGACTAAGCTTTGATTAAATTGAATTTACTCTTCACCATTCTCTTCAGCATGAAAAAACGAACAAATTCGCGTTCTTTTAAGTGAAATTGCTGCTGTCAGATCGATTTTACGACCAAAAATCCCGTGGGGTAAATATATACCCCAGTTTGTAGTTTAAGAGTAGAAAAAAAAAGTTTGTCGTTCTAGGGTTAATTATGTATATAATAAAAATTAGAAATAAATAAAGGTTTAAAAAATATTAACTACGATTTTTTTTATTAGAAACACAAAATTACAAAGACAACGTATTTATTATATCACAAAAGTTATTTCTAATGAGTTTATCGTAACTGGAAGATTTTCTTGATGTAGATTTTATGGTTCCAAGGTAGATAAATGAAACACAGGGAATATTTTAAAAAAAATATATAATATTCTCTTGTAGGTTAAACACGAAAGCACATGTATTTTATTAATTTTGTTTTCTTTTGATTTAAGTAATGATAATATTTTATTTATAGGTTTTCCTTTTGTTTTTATAATTTCAAATATATTGGTTGATTATTTTTTATATTATTTTATTTTTAAATATTTTTTTAATATAAATTTTTTGTTAATTTTCCAAAACAGTTTCTAACTTACCTCATTATCAATTCGCCATTTCAAACTTCCTTTTTCTGTTCGTCATTACTATTCACTGCTTACTCGGGGTTTGCGTCCCCAATACCAGTTATGTACTTTGAACAATACCAGTTACTTTGAAATACTTATATACATCGCTAGATAGCAGTACTGTTACAAGTCTTAATCGTTTAATCGAACTATAGAGTTCACAGGTACATTAAATACATACAATACACAACCAATACCTCTTGCGTTTATTCAATATGGATGTAAAACTCAATAATTATTCATTCTACACAGTCCAATCTTATTATGTGCCGAACTTGCACGAAGTTGTTCGGCACATAAAAAATATAGATTTGTGTTTTCGTATTCAGTAGCCCTAAATTAGTATAAAAATATAGCATTTAATTAACAGACACACAAAAAGTTAGACCAGTGTATTTGTAGACCAAAATTTTGTAGACCAGTGTAATTTGTTCAAATACCCCTGTCGCAGCATCTGCATAACATAGCGAATTTCCAAATCTTGGGCACTGGCGGATCTCATCTAAGACCTGTACCTATTTAAAATAGTTTAGCTTTCTAAGAGTAAAAGAATTTTTAAAATCGGTTGGGTAATTAGTTTTGGTATTTTTGGGGACCCAAGAACCCGAACGAATTTTGTGCAGCATAGTTGTATCCATCTAAAATAATTTAGTTCTCTAGCAGTGAGAAATTTTTTAGCATCGGTTCGATAGCTTATTACTGGCGTTTTCGGATCTGCAAGATCCCGGTGGACCTCATTAAAAAATCAGCTCGACCGCATATTCTAGGCGGACTTTATGTAATATATATATATATATATATATATATATATATATATATATATATATATATATATATATATATATTCAAAACCCGTTGTGTAGCATTCTACGCCGCATTTGCATCCGCAGGACAGTTGTGGATCTCAGATAACACAACCTGTACCTATCTAAAATAGTTTACCTCGGTAATAGTAAAAAAGTTTCAAAATCGGTCAGTTATTTTATTTTTGACACTTTTAGGTCCTACTGACACTTCAGACCTTACATAACGTAATCTATATGTATCTAAAATGGCTTAGCTCCACAACAGTGAAAAAATTTTCAAAATCGGTCGGTTAGTTTATTTTTGACACTTTTGGATCCGATGGACCCTGGCAGACTTTACATAACGTAATCTATATTTATCTAAAATAGTTTAGCTCTGTAACAGTGAAAAAATTTTCAAAATCGGTCGGTTAGTTTATTTTTACCACTTTTGGGTCCCATGGACCCTGGCGGACCCTAAATAACGTAATGTATGTCTATCTAAAATAGCTTAGTTCCCCAACAGTGAAAAAATTTTCAAAATCGGTCGGTTAGTTTATTTTTGACACTTTTGGATCCCATGGACCCTGGCAGACCTTACATAACGTAATCTATATTTATCTAAAATAGTTTAGCTCTGTAACAGTGAAAAAATTTTCAAAATCGGTCGGTTAGTTTATTTTTGACACTTTTGGATCCCATGGACCCTGGCAGACCTTACATAACGTAATCTATATTTATCTAAAATAGTTTAGCTCTGTAACAGTGAAAAAATTTTCAAAATCGGTCAGTTAGTTTATTTTTGACACTTTTGGGTTCTATGGACCTTGGTGGACCTTACATAACGTAATTTATATTTATCTAAAATAGTTTAGCTCTGTAACAGTGAAAAAATTTTCAAAATCGGTCAGTTAGTTTATTTTTGACACTTCTGGATCCTATGGACCCTGGCAGACCTTACATAACGGAATCTATATTTATCTAAAACAGTTTAGCTCTGTAACAGTGAAAAAATTTTCAAAATCGGTCAGTTAGTTTATTTTTGACACTTTTGGGTCCTGTGGACCCTGGCGGACCTTACATAATGTATTCTAAATCTATCTAAAATAGTTTAGCTCTGTAACAGTGAAGAAATTTTTAAAATTGGTCGTTTAGTTTATTTTTTACAATTATGGGATCAGTAAATCCTGGCGAAACTCATACAAGTCTAGTACTCTAACAGTAAGAAAAGGGTTCTAAGGATCTCATATAACTTATGGCAGTCCGTAAGCTTCTTGCGGACATCATTTAATTAATTAATTCAAATACTTTAACTTACTAACTGTGAAAAAATTTTTAAAATCGATTGGTTAATAAATATCTGGCCTTTTTAGTTCCCGAAAACCTTGACCTCACATAAAATACCTTAAATCCATTTGAAATGGTTTAATTTTTTAACATTATTAATTATTAGTGAAAAAATTTTCAAAATCGATTCAAAATATTTTTCCGTACATACATATGTACATTGTACATATTTTGTTTTGTTTCATATATTTAATAATATTATATCATAACATTATCTTCAATTTCTTGTTTACTTAAAAATTCAATAAAAAAAAAAAATTCTTCATTACATTAGCTTAGAAAATCTGTTTAATTTACATTTTTTAACATGAGATAGAACCATGCTAATTATAATGCAATAAATGAGAAACAAAACTCTATACATGTATGTGTGTTATAGCACACATATGTGAATAGTTTTCACTTGTTCTCACAAAATTCTTTAATAAAAAAGTGAAATATTTTTATACTTCATAAAGAACTGAGATATAAATATAAATTACTTATTAGACTAACAAAGAAAGAATAAAAGTGAAAATTTACATTTTCTCGAAAAATACTTAAAATAGAAAGAAAATTATAAGAATATTTTCTTCATAATTTTTTTTTCCCTTTTCAACGATGTAAAAATCGAACTGCCTTATGATAGGATCGAATGATAAAAAATGGCCAGAAAACCTACTTCTGGGCATCCGACGTGTCTGGCTAACGAACTTAGCCAAGCCAATTCAGAATCCAGTCCGCACACAAAATTTCATAAGCGTTAGACGTTTCGTTCGAGAGTTATCGTGGGAACACATAATATATATATATATATATATATATATATATATATATATATATATATATATATATATATATATATATATATATATATATATAAATTTTAGTGAATATCATTTTCGTATTCTAGGGACCTCAAAACAGATTTCTGCCATAGTCCCGGACTTAGATTGCGTCATGAGACCTACTGTAATAGCTGAATTTCGAGTTTTCGAAATTCGCTAAAAGGTACGGACCGTTATATTTTAGAAAACTGCTCAGATAAAAATAATGATTAACTCTAAGATGATTTCATCTGATTTTCTAAAGGATGTACTTATTATTATTTAGCATTTATTATTTTAATAATTTGACAAAGACATTTTTTTGTACTGAAACCAAAATTTAATATAATATCTGTAGTAGTTTTTTTTTTTTTTTTTTTTTTTTTTTTAAACTGACTCTTAATAGTAAACAGGCTATAAATCCATCTGAATGCCTAAAATATGATAAAATTTCTATTCATCTTTGTCCCGTGCCAGTTTTCCTATGAAGTTTAATTTTTAATATTTTCCCGTACCCTAATAGACACGTATATCACTTATATTAGCCATTAACATAATCTTGTGAAAGGCTAAATAATATCAAATATATGTATAATGAATGGTACCTTAAATTAATTTAACATTTTGAAGTTTGTACGTAACAACTGAAACATTTCAAGATTTTAGAAAAAAAAAAGTCGTAGTAATGTTAATAATTTTATCTAATCATTCTATTGATACGAAATTAACAACATTAATTACATTTTTATTCATAAAACACACTGATTTTAGTTTAATCTGATTCTTGATTAATTTTAATAAATATAGTAATTGGAAAAAAATAATAGTTCCTTATTGTAAACACTGTTAAACTTTTTGTAATTTCCCGAACAAAAATGGATTAGATATTTATGTTTGATTTAAATATTTAACTTATGTAGAACTAAATTTTAGAATTTGATGAATTTTAGTTTTAAAATGAAACTTTAAATACGATAAGAACAAGCATATTATCCGAAAATAACTTTAAGCTTGTTAAGTACTTTAAAAGCTCTTCTTCAACCATGTTGTAACTTGTGTTGATTATTATGGATACTTCAACATAATACTTATCATACTTATTAACCGACTTCAAAAACGAGGAGGTTCTCAATTCAACTCCCATGTTTTTTTTTTTTTTTATGTATGTACACCTATTTCTCCCACATTTTTGGATCAATTTTCGCCATTCTTTTTTTAGTTAGTAGATAAAATTCTCGAAGTGGTCCCATAAAAATTTTGTTGACATTGGTTGAGCAATATTTTAACCATCTTCAATAATATGAACAATATGAATAATTATCGTAAATTTAAAATTTGTACTTCTCCCGCATGAGTAATAAAAAATATTTATAGCAACTTATAATACGAATCTTTGTAGTGACAATTGACAACTATATTTGTAAATAAGAAATTAATGTCAATATTTAATTGGCGTGAATATTTTTTTGAATCTCCTATTAAAAAAAATTGAGAAAAATAGTTTGTTCAACTATAATATTAGTGAGAATAATGCAATCGATGAAGCATTTTAATATTGGCTGCAAATTTATACTGAAATTTTAAAATGAAAGGAAGATTATGAAAACACACAGAAAATTTTAATGATTGAACCAACCTTTTGAAATGTCAATAAAATATGAAGACTAATGGCAACAATAATAATAATAGTGTGCAAACTAGTGAAAATTTTCATATTAATCGATTAATTTTCCTAATTGTTTAAATTGTACTTTTAATTTCAATATAAATAAATAATTACAATATTATTTTTGAGCTAATTTCACTTACCGCACTCCTATTCACTTCCCACGCATCTATTTGACTTACCGCACTGTTATTTTCCATGGATATAAACAAACGTTTGGTAAATGTAACTTACCAGCAGTTTCAACAGCATCGGTAAATGCATAAAAATACACGATCGTGCAAAATTTTAATTTTTTGCACGATCGTGTATTTTCATGCATTTACCGATGCTATTGACAATGCTGGTAAGTTACATTTCCCAAAAAATAACAGTGCGGTAAGTGAAATAGATGCGTGGTAAGTGAATAGGAGTGTGGTAAGTGAAATTAGCTCAAAAATGATTGTATTTATTTATATTGAAATTAAAAGTACAATTTGAACAATTAGGAAAATTAACCGATTAATATGAAAATTTTCACTAGTTTGCACTTATATTGTTGGCATTAATCTTCTTATTTTATTGACATTTCAAAAGGTCGTTCAATCATTAAAATTTTCTGAGGTTTTCATAATCTTCCGTTCATTTTACGAGAATAAATTTGCAACTAAAAATAAAATGCTTCATCAATTTCATTATTCTCACTAATATTATAGTTTAACAAACTATTTTCCTCAATTTTTTAATAGAAAATTCAACAAAAACATTCACGCCAATGAAATATTGACACATAATTTTTTATTTACAAATATAGTTGTCAATTGTCACTACAAAAATTCTTATTTATTTGTTATTATGGATATTTATAATATTTATTCATGGCATTCTATGTCATAACATAGAAATATAAATTTCACCTATATTATCCGAATTTTATTTTTTAATTAACATATTTTTATTCTTTAATTATTTTAAATCGATAGTGCAAAAAATATTATACAATACACGATGCGTTAAGTGCTTTTACTGATCTCGAAAAGCAAAAACTCGACCCTCCGGGTCTCGTTTTCGCAACATTTTCTCGATCAGTAAAAGCAACTTACCGAACTTATATTGTAAAATACTATTACGCTTTGGTCTTTGCAGTTTTGTACTTTTGTTCAGAGATTTATATTACCAAGCTGCAAAACATTGATACAAAAACTAGATAAATTTAAAACAGCATATTTAGTATAATATTGCCATAAATATTTTAATTCCCATATATAAATATAAGCCAATGTTTTATATTTACATAAAATCTAATAATGACGTTAGCTTTAAAAGGTATTTTTTAAGATAATTTAAACCCCAATAAGACCTGCTATTATTGTTATGATTAAAGACTTAAGATAAAAGAAATTTACCTATTTTAAATCTTATATTTATTATTTATTTGTTTGCATATAACTTTTTACCTTTTTCACAAGATTATAATTTAAAATATTTCAAACAGATTAGATGTTCAAATTATTTTCATAGAATTATATAATAGTATTTTACAATAAAGTTGTAAGTTGCTTTTACTAATCGAGAAAATGTTGCAAAAATGAGACCCGCAGGGTCGAGTTTTTGCAATTTTCGAGATCAGTAAAGGCACTTAACGCATCGTGTATTGTATAATATTTTTTGCACGACGATTTAAAATATTAAAAAATAAAAAAAATAGTAAATAAAGCATAAAATTCGG
The DNA here is from genome assembly GCA_035578155.1 of Brachynemurus nebulosus. Taxonomy (NCBI): domain Eukaryota; kingdom Metazoa; phylum Arthropoda; class Insecta; order Neuroptera; family Myrmeleontidae; genus Brachynemurus; species Brachynemurus nebulosus. Next base: position 6,778,357 of record JAPWDM010000018.1, on the reverse strand, counting down.
ATAATATAAGTGAAATTTATATTCCTATGTTATCACATAGAATGCCATGAATAATATTTAATTGACGTGAATATTTTTTTTTTGAATTTTCTATTAAAAAAATGGAGGAAATAGTTTGTTCAACTATAATATTAGTGAGAATAATGAAATTGATAAAGCATTTTAATATTGGCTGCAAATTTATACTGAAATTTTAAAATGAAAGGAAGATTATGAAAACACACAAAAAATTTTAATGATTGAACCAACCTTTTGAAATGCCAATAAAATATGAAAACTAATGGCAACAATAATAATAATAATGTGCAAACTAGTGAAAATTTTCATATTAATAGATTAATTTTCCTAATTGTTCAAATTGTAATTTTAATTTCAATATAAATACATAATTACAATCATTTTGGAGCTAATTTCACTTACCACACTCCTATTCACTTACCACGCATCTATTTCACTTACCGCACTGTTATTTTTTGGTTTCCATGGATATAAACAAACGTTCGGGAAATGTAACTTACCAGCATTGTCAAGAGCATCGGTAAATGCATGAAAATACATGATCGTGCTAAATAGTATATTATACAATAAGTGGGAAAAGAGGCTTATTTCTCACGAATATGAGTTTGTTGCGCGAGCCGCAGGGCGAGTGTAGCAATTCGTATGAGTGAGAAATAAGCTTTTCCCACGCATTTTACACTATACTTTTTCTACGAGCACATTTTTTTTCGTATATTTTAACATAGATAATTAAAATAAAATTTAAAGTAGTAAAAATTTTTTTAAATTTATAATGTCAGTGCTAAGATGTTCAAATATTTGCCAAAGCATACTTTGAAACTATGGAAACAATAACAAATAATCAACATACATATATGTATATTTTTAGTATTATTTCTATATATTATATATTAAACTAACGGAACAGCCTACTTTTTTACTATATTAAGGCGTGGGAAATAATTTCCCACTGTATTTTCGCACAGTGTGGGCAATTGTTAATTTTTACATATAGTTAGCCGTGCACAAAATGTTACTTTTAATAGTAGGAGTAGAAAATAGTATTTTACAATATAAGTTCGGTAAGTTGCTTTTACTGATCGAGAAAATGTTGCGAAAACGAGACCCGCAGGGTCGAGTTTTTGCAATTTTCGAGATCAGTAAATGCACTTAACGCATCGTGTATTGTATAATATTTTTTGCACGATCGATTTAAAATAATTAAAGATTAAAAATGTGTTAAATAAAAAATAAAATTCAGATAATATAGACGAAATTTATATTTCTATGTTATGCCATGAATAAATATTATAAATATTCATAACAACTAATATGAATCTTTGTAGTGACAATTGACAACTATATTTGTAAATAAAAAATTAAGTGTCAATATTTCACTGGCGTGAATATTTTTTTTGAATTTTCTATTAAAAAAAATTGAGGAAAATAGTTTGTTAAACTATATTATTAGTGAGAATAATGAAATTGATGAAGCATTTTATTTTTGACTGCAAATTTATTCTCGTAAAATGAAAGGAAGATTATGAAAGCCACAGAAAATCTTAATGATTAAATGACCTATTGAAATGTCAATAAAATAAGAAGACTGATGCCAACAATAATAATAATAATGTGCAAACTAGTGAAAATTTTCATATTATTAATGGATTTATTTTCCTAATTGTTCAAATTGTACTTTTAATTTCAATATAAATAAATAAATACAATCATTTTTGAGCTAATTTAACTTACCACACTCCTATTTACTTACCACGCATCTATTTCACTTACCGCACTGTTATTTTTTGGTTTCCATGGATATAAACAAACGTTCGGGAAATGTAACTTTCCAGCATTGTCAACAGCATCGGTAAATGCATGAAAATACACGATCGTGCAAAAAAGTATTTATGTAATTTTTTTTAACAAAAGCAGTGAAAATGTCGTTAAGTACACCCGTTTTGCTTATTGATTTAGATCTGAAATATTTAAATAATTCCAAAGAATAACAACTGTATTTTCTTTTTGAGGTTCCAATCTTAAAAGAAAAAATGGAACCTTTATAAGGTCACTCTCGTGTCCGTCTGTTACAGAGGTTTTTCTCGAAAACTATGTTAGGTAGAAATTTGAAATTTGTCATAATGTGAGATCTTGATGATGCGCACAAAGATATATCGCCAGTCAACGATTAGAAAAAAAAATTATTTTAAATTTAAATTAGATATCAGTTTGGAGCAAAGAAGAAAAGTTTTAATTAATCGATTGTGTGGCGTATCGTTAGGAAGAATTATCTTGATGAGTTATGATTCTAAAAATAATTATTTTTATAAATTTTAGTTCAGTGGCCATGGTATACCTCAAAATTTACTAGAAATGACCCCCTTCCCTGATCTCCTAGGTTTCTAAAATAAAAAAAATTTAAATTAAATCATACACGGAGAGAAAATTCCTATAAAAATTACTGTGCTCATACTACAATCGACGTGTAACAGGCGGACATATCCAATTTTTGGACGGTAAAATTATAAAAATTGTAGTTATATTATTGTAATTTTTATAATTTTACCGTACAAAAATTGGATATGTTCGCCTGTTACACGTCGATTGTAGTATGAGCACAGTAATTTTTATAGGAATTTTCTCTCCGTGTAGATTACCGGGAAACTATGAGTTTTTTCGACAGTTATCAGAATAATATTTAAATAAATACGTATAAACGAAAAAGAATTTTCATTTGGTTTATTGATTGCTTATTGTACAGAGCCCGACTCTCTTTTCGCTGATTTTTTTACCCTGCGTATTTGGGTTAGTCTTGCATACACTACTGATTTCAGAGAAGAAAAATTAATTTTTTTTACTAACTAAATTGTGCGTATCAACAGCCACAATTTTGTAGAATACACAGCGCTTTCACCATCATATATTATTAAAAATATTTTAATTCCAAGAAAACTAAAATGTTTTGAATCAATAATATTCTAGGAATAAACATAGATATACCTAATATTGGAACGTTAGATATAACTATCCTTGTATCCAACCATTACTTAACAATTAATATAATTATTTTTTCTTTAATTGTATTGGTTAATTTCTATGTAATAATAAATGATTTTTACGTGACATAAATTTGGTATATTAAAATTTTTAAGAAATCTAAGTACTTATTGTTGAAGGTTTGAAAAGAAGATACTATCAAAAAACATTGTTTTAATATCCTGTGTTTAATTTCAAAGAAAATAGACAATAATAATAACATAATTCAATGATTAGATTAACAAAACATGAATTACAAAATCAACTAATAAGCTATCCTAAATTTTTTAATTTATTTTTCAATAAAAAAATGAAAATTATAAAAATAATAAATTATGTAAATCCAGTCAACAAGACTGTAAAGTGGAAGCAAGGAAAAATAACTCTTGTCTCTCATTTTTAGCTATAGACAGTCACCAAATTTTTTAGTTTTGAAGACCAGCTTACGTAGTGGGAGGTCTTGTTCTTTAAATTTAATTTTGTCTTCATGTCGTCCATAAATGTATGACTGCTAAAATTTCTAAACATATTTCTTATCGCTATTCACGTTTGTTCTTACCTTTCGTTAGAATCGTCAGCGAATGTGGAAAGCAGTGGGCAATAGAGGGAAAGTAGAGTTACAAAACTTTTCATTAGTCAAGCGGATAATTGTAGAGTTTATTTTCTTAACCCATGACTATGGCAGAAATTTGTTTTGAGGTCCCTAGAAACCGAAAATTATATATATATATATATATATATATATATATATATATATATATATATATATATATATATATATATATATATATATATATATATATATAACTTTCGAACGAAGTATCCAATATTTACGAAATTTGGTGAAAACATTGGAAGTTCCAAACCCTTGTATGAGTTCTTCAGCCAGACACGTCGGATGCTCGGAACATAGTTTATGTTCTTGCAAAAAATTAGTTTTTTTGCAAAAATTTCCACTTATTCAAAAATTTTTGCCAATTTTTTTACACCATATAAAAGAGGAGAAAAAAGTACATAAAAAAGCTCTTTAAATTATTGTTCTATGTCAACTAGTTTCCGAGAAAAACTAATTTTTATAAACGGAAATTCACTATGTTATGCAGGATGCAGCGACAGGGGTATTATATTTTTAAAAACTTTCAAGTGATTTTATTCAATACAAAAATGTGATTTAAATAAGTCATAAAAAATTTAAAATCCAAGTATGAAATTCCTTTTTGATGCTCAATTTCCTTTCCTTTCCTTTTCTTTTGTTTTCATTTTACCGCACGCGTATGCTAATAAATTAAAGAAAGAATTAAGAACAAAATTAATTAGTCAAACGATTTTTTTGTCAGACAATTTTGAGAATTGTAAATTCGAGAAAAATTATTTTTTGGAGCCGCGTACTTATTATCATAAATTATTATACAATTTTCTTTAAAATATTAACATTATTTTCAGGTCCACTACATTATTGTACCAGTTGTCCAAACAATTCAAATTTATGCCTTGTTAATGAAGCAACTTACAACAATGGAAGCAAAGTTTTCATCAATTCTCGATGTTATACTGCAACGTTTTTCAATCTATATTTACTTACTTCACACAATTACACCATCTCCAATCCTTTTCTACCAACAGAATATGCTAACTTCTATGCTTACGGATTTCAACCACAACTTGATTCGGGATTTGATTTAAGTAATCAAACTAATTACAAATAATATATTTTAAATGTAATAATAATAAAAAGTAAAAATTTTAAGAAAAATATTACAATTTCTCTGTAGCAGATTTTTGTATGTTTGAATTTGTGGTCATTTTTAATAAAAAAAAAAAAAAATATTAAGTACTTAATTATTTATATATTCTTCTCACCTAGATTATGCTTACCTTTTCACCCGCACCAAAATTAGACCAAAAGAAGCGGACTGATAAAGCAGAGGCGATTTTAAAGTGATATTTTGCAAAGTAAAGTATTTATTTATTATTTACAAATATGGAATACCATAAAGTAACGCTCAAATCTATTTTGTTTTTGTGTAGGGCCGAATTTTTCTATTTTATAAACTTGTAATTTATGTTTGTAATTTTCTTTGAAACAAAATTGTATATTACGTGATTGAGGTTGTAAGTTGCATATTATAAACACGACCGAAAAAGTTACGCAAGAGCCGCGTATCGGCGAGTGTGTAACTGCGCGAATGTGTAATATGCCTTACAACCGAGTTCAGTACTATACTTTATCTACGACTAACATGAAATTCACAATAAACGATAAAAATCTGATACAAATACGTAGAATTTGAAAATTTAAAACAAATGTGAACATTCAGTTACTAGATAAAATTTTTGTACAGATTCTAATATAATATACAACATAAGAATTAGTAAAAGTGTAGTAACCTGTGGTATTTTACGTATACAATATACATGCGTGTAAAGATCCATTTTTTTTACAGCTGTGTGAAAAAACATAGCTTACCTAGATAGTATTTTGTACAATAAACAACCAATTTCATGGTAGTCGTAGATAAAATGTTTTACTATATAATTTTGAAACTGAACAAAACGTAGTTCTAAGCAACAATTTTTTATTAATTTTTCCACTGCGATAAAATCAATTTTTGGCTTAAGATGGAGGTAAAAATTATCTTTATTTACATTATGTTAACCCATTAGCACACAATACACTCGCTTTATTATGTACAATTCAGCGGCCACTTCTTTATAAAAAAACCTATTCTAGTACTTGACACCTTATAATATGAAGAGATCGGCCGTACAGGGCTGCGTAAATACTTATTTTAGGTGCTTTACTTACTTTATTTTAATTAATTTAGGCAGCTTTTTATACACTTGTTGCATTATATTTTACTTTGTTTATTGCATTATATTTTACCGTTCACATATGCTATGTAGCGAAATTATAATTCTAAGAACGGAAAGTAAGATAATCAGAAAAGTTTTGTATATACAATTTTCGCCAGAGCTTGACATTTTGGGACCTAAGAACTCCAGAAAACCCAAAATCCGAATGAAAATGTTCTGGATCCACGCTTTTTATATAAAGATTTTGTACGTATGTGCGTATATTGGAGCCTAAATCAATGAATACCTCCAGAGTTATTGTGGCTTAAGAAATAATATCAGATTCAAAATAATCTATATATGGGACATTAAAAGTGTGATCACAAAATCTAAGAACACGTGTGTCAAGCACTCTTATAGTTTACGGATTTTGATCTTTGAAAAAGTACAAAATCTAATAATTTTCAAGTAGGTTTACTATTTTAATATGTAAAAATTATTTATCATTTAATTTGAATTTAAGGATGCTCGATTATTAATTAATTAAAAATCAATTAACGATATCTATTCAAAAATTTAACAAAAAAAATCATGCGATAATATTTGGAAAATTTTATTGATCATTTCATTATTACTCATTACAATAAAAATATTTGACCAGTACATACAAAATGGAACGTATTTTGTGTACTGCATCGAGTCACACGCCTTAATTTGCAATAATAACTTGTATATATTAAATGAGATACAGTGTATTCATTTAATTACGTCATATATAGATAAATAGTCATAATACATAGATACATAAAATGCAACACTAGACAATTTTATTAATCTTTACAAAAATCTATTCTTTCACAGACTTGCATAGGTACCTACTCCAAAAATATAATTTTAATATAATTAGAATATATATTTAATTTATCTAAAACATACTGGAATGTTGCTTTGTTTTGGAAAAAACTGTTATGTGAGAAAATGATAAATTTTGCTATTGTTATTTAAATATTATTCAATATTATCATTTTGAACTAACGAGACTGGACTGTATGAACAATATAAAAAATTTAATTTAACTAAAGTCTATAAGATTTTCCTAGTTTTAAATAAACTAGTATTGTAACTAGATATAACAATTCAAAAATATAACAGAAACAATTCTAAAAAACGTTTTAATACGTTAAAACGTTCAGAACTCTTCGCGAGTCCAAAAATATTCTCCATAGCACTGAAACCTCAAAAACAGAATCAATCAGATAAAAATTAGGTCCTGTGTTAAATAAATACCCTGTAAATTATCTATATAATAATTCAAACAATAAAGACTAAACGCTCGTAATTGATATAACAAATGTAATATCTGCATATGAACTAACAAAGTGCCTGAAATAAAATTATACTAAATTGTTCTAATTATTAAATAAATAAAAAATTTCGAAGAAACATGAACACTTGTCCTGCTCGTCAATTTATTGAGTGATTTAATCGATTTTTCGTGTTATCAAAAAGGAAAAAATACTATCCGTAAATTGTTAACCACATAACGCAAATACGTACTATTATTACCAAAATTAATTTGTACATATCTTATTTATAAACATATAGATATTAAAATTGTTTTATCAGTTGTCCGATAAAAAAACCGAAATGATTCGGTCTGTATATAAATAGAGGTCATAACTACGAAATACCTACCTTTGTCAAATAGAGAAATACTTAATGACTAAATACTGTTCTATAATACATTTGGCAAAAAACTATTTTTCGAAAATGGATCCACAACTTTTGGTTTTATTTGGGTGCCTTTTTGTTGCCGGTACAGTGAATGGTCATGGTATGATGATGGCTCCAGTCGCAAGAAATTCATTATGGCGTTACGATAATAGTTCACCGGTGAATTACAATGATAATGAACTGTTTTGTGGTGGATTTGGAGTAAGTAAATTCAGACATTTTTATTTGAGCTTTATTTCTATTCTATAATATTTACCCTTTTCTTATTTATACTATTAAATTTTAGAATAACTTAGGTTTTACAAGTTACTTTCTCATCTAAAAATATATTATGGCGGGAGCGCGATAAAATGTATTAGAAAGCTGACAAAGTAACTTTTATTGTTGTTATAACTTAAGAATAAATAAAGTTAAAATTCATCCAGTGATACGTTTGAGAGTGGTCATATTGATCGAAACATGTCATAAGAGTTTTTATATACAATAAAAGTGGTATTTTGCAAAGTAAAGTGTTTTTATTTACTAATATTTTTCATTTTTAACGATAAATTTAAAGTAAACCAGAGGAAATTTTAAATTTAATTGTAAAGAATGGAATTGAAATGTCATATTAAGGGGTTATTCAGGGTTAGAAACTAAAAAAACGACACATTTTCAATAATTTTTTATAATGAAACCTTATACGCAATCGATCTGAAACCTCTTACATATTATTAAATCTTTTAAATATAAAGAAAAAATTTATTTTTCTTTTGCTCGATGAAGATACATTTTATACGTACCTAGTGTTAAATTTGAGACATAAAAAACATCTTTTGCGGCCCACAACACAGCTTCAGCGGATAGTCAGAAATTAGAAAATCAAAAAGGATTTTGGAGAAAATAAATTTTCTAGGTCACTAAACTTAAAATTACACCAATTCAGGACAACAAATGAGATTGTAAGCTTTTGGAAAAGAAAAATCGAAAAAATGCCTTTTTTTGTTTTTTGCCTGTAAAAAAGTGTGGAATATGTAAATTAATAAAAAGCTACGGGCTTGCATTTTTTAACCTTTAATATTAGTATGTAATGGAACTTCATCTCTCTGTTTGGTTTTTTAATTAAAAAATGAATTACCTGAGCGGCTATTACAATAAATCATTGGTAAAAATAAAAAAGTTTTTTAAATAAAATTTCGATGATTGATCAAATACTCTATGCTGTTTGCAAAAATCACTTAGGAAAATGATAAATTGTTTTTAAGAAACAAAGTATTTCTATACTTTCCTTACTGATTTTCTTAAACAACACAGTGTTCAAGCATTTTTATTATCATGGCATATTGCCCCATAGTATTAACAAAAAAGAAAAAAAAAATTATTGTTGCTCAGAAGTCCATATAGATCAACATGTGTGACTATTCAGGACCGGGCACGTGCCCCCAGCAAGTTTTTAGAGGTGCCAAAAATGCAATTTGAGAGGCGCCAAAACGGTGAATTGGGTGTTTTTTTTTTTTGCTCGCCACTTACTTTTTGCAGTGTTAGGGGCGCCAAAACCGAATTTGAATTTGACGTTTTCTTTTTGCTCGCCTATTACTTTTTACAGGGGAAAATTTAATAAATATCGGTGCGCCAAAATGTTTAATTTGACGTTTTTTTCGGGGAGGGCGCCAATGGCAAAGTTTGCCCCCCTCGTAATAACTGTAGGTCCAGCCCTGTGAATATTGTCCATTTCCAACAATTTAAAAAAAAAAGTTACAACTTCTTATATCATAATACAACAACGGCAATTTTTTTAAAATAACGGTTAACAACTATCTTTTTTATGTGAATATATTTTAATTTCTTTACTACCTATAGATTTTTAGTTTTGTGCGCCTCTGAACTCCGAAGGGCTCCCTGTGCGACTCGGTAGTTACGCCACTGTATTTATGTTAGCCAAATTCTTGTGGTATTCTTTTGAAATAATAAGCCTAAAAAATGTTAGAAAAACTTCTTATTTGATTTTCTTAGATAGGCTAATTTTCTATTAAAAGTGTGACCTGTCCTCTTTTTTGGTATTTACATAATTCTTAAGTAATTAGAACGGGCAGACAACACAATCTCATCATAAGAGTTCTTTTCCTGCTTTTGTTTGAGTGTGTTTAAATTATAAGTCAACAGAAAAAGATATTTTTTTATTTATATAAACGTTTTTAACACGTTTTCCTGTATGGCTACATTAATACTGTACTTAATACCATTAATACAGGTAACCCCCGAAGAACACGGGTACCCTTCCCTCGAATTACACGGTTTCAAACAACACGGTTTTTAAGTAATTCTTCTGAAAAAGAATAAAATACATATATTATATATTTGATATAAAGTTACATCGGTCCTCAATGTACGCGTATATGTCAGTCCCACATGGATTTGATTTACACGAATAAAAATCGTGTAAATTGAACCTGTCATTATAAAAGAAAACTTCTGGAAATAAAAACTACTAAAATTTTTAAGAATTTTATAATATGTAGAAATGATAACGAATATGTAAAAATTTACATATTTAAATTTTGAAAATGTCGTTATTTTCGACATGGATAATTTTCGATAACGAAAAGTAGGTTTTGACAGTCCCACTATGTTCGGAGTACCCACAACTTGCTTCGCTTAAGCCTTCAAAAATTTCGTTATTTTTTCTCTACGACGCACCGTTTACGAGAAATTTACGATCAAAAATTTACTTTTACGAAAAGTATTGAAAACTATTTTTTTCGAAAATATTCTATTGGTGACTAAATCAATGGGACTAACAGAGCCTAAATTAACCAGTTATAACCAATCTATGATAAGTTACGCGGTATCGATAATTTTTAATAACGAAAAGTAGATTTAACAGTCGCAATATGTTTGGAATACCCACAATTTGCTTGGCTTAAACCTTCAAAAATTCCGTTATTTTTGAGCTACGATGCACCGTTGACGAGATATTTACGATATAGGTTTTCAATAAATTTTTATGATAGACCGACTTCAGAGTTAACGCATGCTCAATTCCATTCTATTTTAATCGAAATAAATACGCATTACATACAAATGTGTATATGTATGTGATTCAAATTTCCTCGGATTATATTTCTTCGAAATTTTTTTATATTTTTTTATTTTCACACTTGTAATACAAAATGCCTATCTTTGGTGATCTCGGACAACACGGTTTCAAAGAACACGAAACCAAATAATCGTGTTCTTCGGGGGATTGCTGTACTTAAAATAATAACAAAAAATATATAAAGGAAAACTACTGTAATTAATCCTTTTTTAATGGATAGTGGCAGGAAAAAAATTAGAATTGTTTTGAATTTTAAGCTGCCTAAATATAGTTGTGTCACCGTCATAAATCCCTGCTAATTTAAATTTTCAAAAATAATATAAACAATATACTTGATATTCGGAATAAATTTTCTGATAAATAAATTAATTTGCGATAATTAATCCACAGGGGATTATTTTTAAAAACAATTGTCAAACGGTTTTATAAAAAATTTAATCCTAATATATATACCAACTGTGAATAGCTGTGATTATTGTTTTTTTTTTTTTTATTCATTTGCTTATTTGAAATAGTGCCAATATTTAAAATATTACATAAAAAAATTTTAAAGATTTTTTTTGCAATTCCTAGACTAAAATACATACTTTAGTGTTAGTCTCTTTAGTGTCACTAGTCACTAGTCTAGTAATAACGAAAAGAAATACATGCTAGGGAATTAAAATGTTTCTTTTGATCCCTCGTGTGAATTGTATACATATATTACTTTTCGCAATTCCGGATGAGTTATAAAAATTAAGAAAAGAAATTATTTAAATATTGATTGGTTTAAAAGCGGGAGTAAAAGTAATTAGTTCAATATAAATTTAAAAGAAAAAAACGTTTTCAAAATATAATTGATAATGAAATAATAACTCTCATTCTCACTTTCATATTTCATAGAAACAATAAATCTGGAAACTAAGCCATTTTCGTTATTTTAAAAATGATTACTTATTTACAGACTCAACAAAACATTAATAGAGGACTTTGTGGTATCTGTGGTGATGATTATCGTATACCTCAACCGCGACCACATGAAAATGGTGGAAAATATGGTGAAGGAAAAGTTGTTGCAAATTACACCGAAGGCGACACTGTAACTGTAACAATACTAATAACCGCCAACCACAGAGGACAGTTTGTCTTCAGCGTTTGTAACTTAGATAGGGATTGGAATCAACCAGAAACAGAAGAATGTTTCCAACCGGTTTATTTAGCCAATGGAGATGAGTCATATAAATTAGATTCAGAGCAAGTAGGGAATTATGAAGTTGATGTAAAATTACCGGACGATTTTAATTGCCAGAGATGTGTATTTAGATGGCACTGGATTACAGGTATGTATTTATAATATGTATTTATTCTTATGATCCATTGACACAATATCATCCAAAAATGACGATTAGGATTGTGCGTAGGATAGATATCATCAAAAAACATAAAATGTATGTATATGATTACTTTATATGTGTGCATAATTGCATAGTTACCCTTTGCACTGAACTATTTTTTAGTATGGGTACTCAGCTACTCGACTTTTTTAAAACGCTGCAAACACTATTGTATTAGGAGAACATAATATCCATAATACAATATATCTATTAGTTAATTTTAGTAGTATGTATCACAATGTATTGTAGCAAGACGTCGCGTCGTTGTGTTGTATCATGTTTTCCTAATATAATAATTTTCAAATAAATGAAGAAGACTGAGAAACGGAGCGAAGTGGAATCAAAAACGTGTTCACTATCATCGATATAATAGGGTCTGATATCGCTCCGATAAAATATTATCTCAGTGGTATTGGTATTGGAGCTGTATTGAAGCGAGAGCGAACCATGACTGATATCGGACCGATATCAGAGCAATGATGTGAATACATTCATTATTTATTATGTAAGAATATTTTATCGAACCGAGAGCGGAGTGATATCGTACTGAGAGCGGAGCGTTAATGTAAATCGGGCCTTAGGTCCCCTAGCGTGTTGTAAATAATAAAATACGTACCTATTGTTTATGGCGCCACTGCGGCGCCTAACGAGTGGAATTAATATTTATTGTGTCGCCGTGGCGGCGCCCATCGAGTGCAAAGGGTTAAACGACCGGATAAAACGGCTAGACGTTTTTGGACGATGTGTATGTGAATATTTAGATAAAATAATTTTAGACGAATATGGATATTACATACCTCCTTTTTTTTATTAGCAAGCAATTGGGGAGTGTGTCCCAATGAAAAAAATGGTAGACTTGGATGTGGTCCACAAGAAGAGTTCCAGAATTGTGCAGATGTTTCAATCTTTCCAAGTGTTAATAATTTTGTTGATGAACAACAGAATTTACACAACTATTATTCAAAGAAGCCATTTTTCATTCACTAATATAATAATTTAACACCAAGACGGTCTTGAAGAATTATGACGAAATAACTAACTGATACCCTATTTTAACAACTTATACACCAAAACGTAAACAACCGTCTGCTGCACCATACGTTACATATTATAGATCACATCACGCCGCTCTTCTACGTTTGTATATACCTGTTGACGCGGTACAGCATTGTGTCGCAATTAGTCAGGTTTCATTTGACGTCGTACAACGTCCATGACCGTCAACGTGTTAATAACTAATTAATAATTGGGTCAAAGATTTCTCAAGACGATGTATATTGCGGACTGCAAATAAAGCTATTTATTGGAAAATGAAACTTCAACCGTTAGTTTAAAAGTTATTTTTGTTTACAAAATTAAAGCGCCGGGTACCTTTGGACAGAATAAAAGCTTATTACATAAACGCAGTTCCGACCATGAAAAATTTATTATTTATTCAAGTCTCTATAGCAATTATAAATCAAATTAAGAAGTTTTTACTCAAATATATAACTAGAATAAGTAGTAGAATAATAATAATTATATATATAACTAGAATAGTAATATTTATTATATTAGACATTAGAAGAATCTGTGATTAATACATACGTATAATGTAGGTAGGATTAGTTTTGAAAAAATCTGGGCATTTTTTTGGAAATATGTAATTTGAACTATACATAAATTAATTTAATTAATATTTCTATAATATATAGTTAACCCTTAACTGGTCTATTCACTTTTTGAAACATAAGTAGTCCACTGGAGTACAAAAGCTATTTTCTTAAATTATTGGTTAATCTGCTTTGAAAATACAAAAATATTATTCAAAAAATACTAAAATATTTTCGTGAGATCATAACATATTTTATTTAATCGTTTTCACAAATATTTTTCATGAAAATATCTAGGCATATAAAATTAGAATTTAAATAGTAATAAAGTAAAAAAAAATTAGAATTGAATCATTAACCTAAAAATAAAATTGTATTTTTGCATATTTCAGAAAATTAAGTTACCTAGGTTTGTTTACACATAAATTAAATTAATCAATTAATTACCTTTAATTTGGATAATTATTTCAAAATAAGATTATCAGTCTACTGGGGTACAAGAAACTAAATCGTTAATAACTGAAATTAAAAGTTTGTAAAAAGAAGGTAATCGCACATCAAATGGAAGTACTTAATCTCAATTGGGAATAAATGGTGGTTACAGTTCTGTAATAGCGATTATAAAAAAATTATTTTGAAAAAAATAAAATAAAATTGGATTTGTACCCCAGTAGACCAATTAAGGGTTAAAGGACAAATTAACATTAAATTTATTGTCAAAATATGTTACAATAGTTCAATCTGATTCTGTCCATTTTACAATACTAAAAAGATTTTCAAATGAATACCAGCACTTGTTCCAGATTTTTATGCAACTAGTTGTGCATATTGTATAATATTTATAACAGAAAAAAAATAGATTGAATAAAAATACTTTTTTGTATAATACCGATAATTATTTGTTTTTGTGTACATATTCAACATTTCATTACAGTGCTTGGCCTCTTCGTCTATAATATTCAGTTTTTATACAACCAAATTCCGATAAATGAAAACTTAATAAATGAGAAAACTTTATGCGTAAGAGTAACTGTTAGAGCCCATGATTCTTAATCCTCCTCGAAAAAAAAAGTTTAAAAATGAGAATCTTGCAACTTCTAAATAAGAGAGTCGTTTCACAAAATGGACATCTCCAAAATTGAGAACGTTTTGTTCTTCATCTCTGTAAGGAAGAATTATCTGGGCAAAAACGCTATGGAATTATAAACGCTATAGGATGCCCGACAACTTATCAAACGATTTAATCGATATTTCATCTTATCAAGAAAAAAAAGACTACTCATAAATTGTTAACCACTTAATGCAAATACGAAGCTCAAGTATTATTACCGTATGATTATCATAATTAATTCATACAGATTCAGAGACGTAATTACAATTTTGCACTCTGGAGCGATTCTAATTCAAGCGCCTCCGCCTCAAAAGTCCAACAAAACGTCCACTTTCTCCTAAAAATATCTTTGACAAGCAAAAAAGAAAAATACGATGAATAATTTGCCAGAATCTCCCTTCTTGCCAGTATAAACCTTAAATACCAACAAAAAAAAAACACTTTCTAAATAAAAACTATTTGTCCTTCTTGCGTCTATATTTTTCCCTGTTGCGTCCTTTTTTGTTACGCACCTTGGACCGACTGCTCTATTTGCTCCATGTAGTTACGCTCCTGTACAATCTTATTTTTAAAGATAGATAATATTAAATTTATTTTATCAATTGTCAGATAAAAAACCAAAATGATTCGTTTTGTATATAAATAGGGATTATAATTGCGAAATATCCTGGCCAAATAGACAAATATTTAATGATTAAATATTGTTTTAATAAATTTAGAAAAATTTATTTTTTGAAAATGCATCGACAATTTTTGGTTCTGTTCGGGTGCCTTTTTGTTGCCAGTATGGTGAGTGGTCATGGTATGATGTTGAATCCAGTCGCAAGAAATTCATTATGGCGTTACGATAAAAGTGCACCGGTCGATTATAATGATAATGAACTGTATTGTGGTGGGTTTGGAGTAAGTAAATTCAGACATTTTTATTTGAGCTTACCTTCCTTTTTTGGTGTTATTACAAACGGATGTATTATACCTATAGTTATTTTTACATTATTGTTTTAAAATTGTTTAATGTAGAAACTTGAACTGTTAGTTTCTATAAAATATAATAATAATTTAGTTTTTAAGATAAATATAAAGGTTTAGACGACTGCAATAGTAATAAAGGGAACATTAGGAGTTATAAGTCATCAGGAAAAGCTGAAGCACATTCTAGAAAAAGATTTTTTCTAGAACATTGCTGGATATGTTCCATATACCCTAACGCCAATCTAGCCACGGACGCGTCACAACTTGACAACCACTACAGTCACACCTTCAAGACATTCGCGCCATCATCGTTTCCGAATCATATATAAACCGTAAACTTTTTTTTGCACGTTGTCATTTTTTTTGCCAACACTGTAACTTACGTGATAATTTTTGGTTAATTTTATATCTAAAATATTGTTTCATAATGTAATTATAAAAAAAAATAACATTTCTTTCTCGTTTTTTTTTTTTTTTTTGTACAACAATGTTTTCAAGTTTTTAAATTTTAATTTAAATTTTATACAAAAAAATTTTTTGTGACATATTTTTCCATGTAAGTCAGCGGTTTCCAAACTGGGGGGTGCGAAATGTTCACCAGGGGGCGCAGGTTAATTGTAAATATCGTTGTCGGTTTAATAAAATCATGGTTTTAAGAATAATCGCTCAAATATATACTTACCAAATAATGGACATTTTATATTAAGGAGTTACATGGGTCTTTTTTAGCAAAAAAAAAAAAAACACTATTTTTTCGACTTTTTTAACAATATTATAAGAAAATATAATTTATGTTAACTTTTGGCATATTATTACATATCATTTTGAGACACTGTAAAAAAATTTTAATGAAAAAAAAAATTGCCATCGGTAGCTAGTTTTGCGAGAGAAATCGCGTCAACGAGAAATCGCTAATTTTTGGCCGTAGACTGAGTAACTCGTGAAATTCTTACCTAAAATAAAAAACAAATTTTTTTCTATTAGTAGATGCTTATGGCTTGTAACTGAACGAAAAATTACTTTTTCCGTTCATTACATCTCATTTTACGAGTTGAAAATCAACGAAAAACACAAAAATCAAAATTTTTTGTTTAAAACACTATCTAAAGTTGAAATTTCCTTTTTTTTTAAATCCCTTTGTTCAAGTACAAGCCATAAGCATTTACTAATAGAAAAATATTGCCAAAAGTTGGAATAGATTAGGTTTTTTGGTAAAAAAAGAAGCTATGTAACCCCTTACCACTGATTTTCTGCTCGGCTACTATACATAATATTATAACAATAACAATTCTCAAGCGGACAAAGTCATGTTAGCTCGTAAGTATCGAATACGTGTCTGATCAACGGTCGTATAGACCTGTCGGCAGCCAAGAATATGAGTTTTTTCAGTAAAAAAATAATTTATAAATTGTTTATAAATTTTTTTAAGAGGGGGGGCGGCGGCATAGGGAAAAATTTTTATAGGGGGGAGGGACGTTAATGCACAAAGTTTGGAAACCGCTGAATTGTAAGTAATTGCATGTTTTTTGACAATTATTTGTTTGTTTACCAATAATTTTATAAATATGCATTGTATTTTTATATTTTTATTTTTAATTAAAGGAATCGCCTGAAGACGGAAGCATTTGCTCTTCCGAAACCGGTAGCGCAATTTTTAAATTAATCTTTCATTTTATTTTTTCCTCATGACTTATAACACCTAATGTCCTCTTTATTAGTTTTTAAGAATTCGTAGTAAAACAACGAAAACCTTATAAATCAGATTAATTAATCTATCCACACTTGACACTTTTAAATAATTATTGTCGGATCTTACGTAATTTAATAAGCAATGTCGTCTTTTATTAATTTTTTCTTTAACTCATATTAAAGATTCATATAATCATATTATTCATAAATTAAAGATCAATTTTAATAATAAATAAGAGCAATCAATATTTTATATCGAGGATTGTAAAAAATACTAGGTACCTACTGAACAACGATTTTATAACCTAATTCGTGTCTTAAGTATATAAATTTATACGCATTTGTTACGAATTTTTACAAGTTACTTTCTGTTCTAAAACATATTACGTGGAATTGCAGAGAAATAAAAAGGATAAGATGAGCAATTACCCTTGATAGTAATTGTTAAAACATAGATTAAATAGATTTGAAAATCAAATCAGTAATTTTTTACTTTTAACAGTAAATTAAAGTATAAACCGGAGTAAAATTTAAGTCTAACTCAAATATTAGGAATGTCATATTCAATTTCCAATTCCGGTCAAATTTGCCTTTTAAAACCTCTTAAAACCTTTTTAAATTTTCAATATTAGCTTTGTTTAATCTTAGTTGAGGTGATTTCATTGGTGTATTTGAACTTTTAATTGGAAAATGAGCTATATTGCAGTTACAACAAATAATAAATAAAAATAGTTTATAAAAAAAAAATTAAACAGGATCCTGGAGACTAACGAAATAAAAACTTTAAATTCTCAAAATTAATTAAAAATAAATATTGGAAAAATACGAGACAAACTTTTTAATTAATTGTTGAAATAATATTTAAAGTTACTGTAATGAAATATCCTAATCCTAACTAATATTATAAATATGAAAATAAGTTTATTTGTTTGATTGTTTAGTATTCTTTTCCGCCTTAACCACTTAACCAATCGATTTTCAATTTTGCACAAGGATAACTTGAAAAACAGGAAATGATACAGGCTATTTTTTATCCCGGGAAAATATTTTGTTGCTGTGGGAAAATTTCCAAGAAAAAATAACAGCTCTTACTGACACAATGCAAATACACTTTATATATGTACGTATTGATTTGATATCATAATTTCATACACAATGCGGACGAAGCCGTAGGTAAATGCTATAGTTTCGATATAAATATCGCTGTAATTGCCTGAGGTAAGTTCGAACAACTTTTCTATGACATTATTCAAAATGAGCTACACGTCTTCAGAAATCAGGCTTCGTAGTTCAGTACTTCAGTAGCTGGGCAATTCCATGCAAAAGTCTCCATAAATGAAAAAAATAATTAATTGATATTGGTAGTGAAAATACTATAATATGATAGCAGCACTGTAGTACTTTTAAGTTTTCTGAATTGCAGCAAAGATTTGTTTTTTATTTTCTGGCAATACTGTCATTTTCGAAGTGGGGTCGTGAGTATAAGCTAACAGTGAATTTGTAATGGAGTTTTAATTACATTTTCACGAAAAGTACTTTGAGTTATTGTAATGATTTACTACATACTGATAAGTCAAGTAACGATTTACCGATAAATAGTCCGTAATTTATGTAAACACTTTTTTTTAAGAGATATTAAATTGATAAGACTGTAGTGTTCAGTTGTAGTGTCAGTCACAGAATAAACAGAATTTTCTCTCTCACTTTAGTAAAAATTATCCTTCATTTAGTAAAAATTAAATTTTCCTACTTGACAGAATTACTTACATGATGCCAATATCAAAAATCTATTATTTTTTTTAAATAATCAACAGGTTGAAACATTTTTGTAGTGTCGGTCACAATGTAGAGTCAGTCACGACTCCATCATAGTGAATTGTAGCATTTTGTGGCTTTTGAAGACATATTGAAGATACTACCCAATCCTAACATGATTCTTAGGGGGAACAGAATCTATTATAAGTTTCCTAAAAGTCTGGAGGTCTTCAAAAAATCGTAAGAAATTTTGTATTTCTGTAAAAAAAATTTTATTCGCTGTTAAAGAAAATGTTTAAGTTTTTGAAAAGAATTTTATTATTCATGTTTCTACGAATGTTTTGATTTAAATTATTTTAGTTTAAGTGCTGGTTTCCAACATTTTATTAGGGACTTCCTGTATGTTGTGATTTAATTAAAAAAAATAATATTTTAGTATTGAAAAATATTTAAAGTTCGATTACTTTGTCTATTTCACGAATTAAAAGTTAAAAAAAAAAAAACTTTTAATTCGTGAAATAGACAAAATAATCGAACTTTAAATATTTTTCAATATTTAAAATGGAGTTTCACAAAGTAAATCTCTCAACAGTGAATTATTTAATATTTTAGTACGTTTTTGTACCTTTAAAATTATTTTAAAGTTCCTATTTTATGTCCTGTAATTTCAATTTCTAAGATTTTATTTAAAAATACTACTATTTTGCAATTCAAAGTGACGGTAGTGTCAGTCACGTTTTGGCCTGTAGTGTTAGTCACGTTTTGTTTTTCGAATTACTAATTTCCTAAGAAAGTAAAGCTTTTTATTTTATCATTTTCCAATAATTTGTTTCATATACTTCGGTTAAAGATATAATTTAAAATTATAACGCCGGTACAGAGGAAGATTTTCGAAGTTTAAAAACATTCTCGAAGGCGACTTCCTTTTGCATGCAGTGTAAGTCACATTTACATTTTATTAAATAAATCATATTTCATAACTTTGTATGTACACACTTTTTACTACAGAGGGATAATTGGAGGATCAACTATAAAACCATACTAAAATTGAAACTATAAACATAGTGGTATTCGTAACATAAGGCAAAATAAAACGTAAATTGTGTCAAATGTAGAGTCAGTCACACATGGAATTGCCCAGCTACTTTTTCAATTTTCGGAATAACAATTTATTTCATGCTTTGAAGAAGTAAATGACAAAAATGACAAATTCATAAGCATTTCGCTGTTAAAACTATGAAATCCTAAAAATGATGTATTTTTATGGATTTCATACAGAGGCGGCGCAAGATTAAAATAGGGAGTGGGCAAGATAACTTTTGCGAGGTTCCTTTTAATCTTCTCTTTGAAACTCTCTTAAAAATTGACGAGTAAAGAAAAAAAAAAACAAACAACGAATCCCTTTCGCAAGGTCCTTCTACCTAAGATTTTTAAAAAAAGCCTCCTTAAAAATTAAGTGACGAGCAAAAAAAAAGAACTCAACAACCGACAGCACCTTTAGTCAAGTTCTGTCAACTTTCTTACACATGCCTTCTTCAGAGGCCCCTCCGCGACGCCCTCAAAGGCGCGAGGCTATAGGCGGCCGCCCACTTCGCTCACCCTTTGCACCGCCTCTGGATCATTTAAACACGCAGCTGACGTTTTCCTTTTTTTTTCTTAAATGACTGATTGATTATGATATCGAGTAAATGATAAAGTTTTAGAAGATAAGATAAATATAGCAATACAAACAGTAACAAACTTAAAGTATAAATTATTTTAGAAACCATCATTTATTTACCTTATTGTTTTATATTGAAAGCATCAGAAACTCAGAATAGTGAAAATCCTTTACCTTTCCGTTACCTTTATAAGGATATTGTTGATTAGGAGTCTAATTTTGTTTCCATCACTGCTTTTTCTATATATGTATTTTAGTATACTGTAATTTCGTAATCTGGGCACAAAAGAAAATTTTAACATTAACATCTTTTCTCCAAAAAAGAAAAGATCCTCTACCTTTTCCCACCGCCCACCACAGCCCACAGTTGAAAAATCTCCTCAAATTTTTTCCGGGCTCCTAAATACGCCTCCGAGCTCCCGGGCAATTGCCCTATCTGCCCTAACCTGTCTGTAATACAGGAAAAATAAATTTGGTTATCATACTATTTACACGTTTGACTTATGGAGTTACTCTTATTTACAGGTTCAACACAACATTAATAAAGGACTTTGTGGTATATGTGGCGATGATTATCGTATACCTCAACCGCGACCACATGAAAATGGTGGAAAATATGGTGAAGGAAAAATCGTTGCAAATTACACTGAAGGAGAGACTGTAACTGTAACAGTATTACTATCCACCAATCACAAAGGACAGTTTGTCTTTAGCATTTGTAATTTAGATAGTGATTGGAATCAACCAGAGACAGAAGATTGCTTCGAACCGGTTTATTTATCCAATGGAGATGAGACATATAAATTAGATTCAAAAGAACCAGGAAACTATGAAGTTGAAGTAAAATTACCGGACGATTTTAGTTGTCTGCGATGTGTATTTAGATGGCACTATATTACAGGTATGTATAGGGTGTATAGTTTTTTTTCGACTTCTGTTCAGGTGAGGCACTCACAGAAGTACATAATATCTTTCTCAGTACGCAATTTATTTTAGAACAAATTTTAAAAACATTCTTGGATTCCTCCCACATTTTTAATTTTTCAAAAAAAAATCCTTTTTACCTTGCATTGTTACACTAAGATTTAACATAAAATGGATTAATATAGGAATCTATATTTTTTAAATAAAATTATTAATATAGGGATCTACATTTTTTAAATAAAATTAAAGAAACGACGCATGTTTCAGTAATAAAGTAATGAACTTTGTGTTAACTCAAACAAATAGCATGTCCTGGACGCCCTAAACTGGATGCTACATAAATGGGCTGCTTGTGAAGCCAAACTAGTAGCACTTCCCATCTGTAAACAGTACAGCACCCAGTAAAAATTTATAATTAGCATCTGGTGCGTTAGGTTTAATTGTAATTAAAATTTACATTTTATAATAATTTATTATAATATCCTGGGATAATATTCCCGTAAAATTTATACAAATTTATTACAACCATATCAAACGGCAAAATTTATTTTCAATACATTTGGTACAAAATAGTAAGTAGTCTTCAAAACAAAGACAAGATAATTTTAGCCAAATTAAGGGTTCTTTTAGGAATCAGAACTAATACGCCATAAATTACTTATATAAATTTGCTTACAAGTAATCCAAATTGCTTACTGAAAGATTTGAGATTTTAGGATCCACACTGTATTATCGACTTAGTTTTATCCCGTATGAAGAATGTTCCCGAAGGAAAATTCGTAAATGTCTTGAATTTGATACGTTTTAATTTTCAGTATGAAGATACTTATCTGAACTGAAATATATTGATATGATAGCCAACAGACAAGTATACTATATTTTTTTTTACCTATGCTTTTAACAAACCCATACACACGTGACTCATTAAATTAGGACTATCTTAGTATTTTCTGACCACGACGCGCAAGTAACACATACCCAAGTTACAATTAGATTTTTGTTAAATTAATTGTTTTGTAAAAATAGAATTACTTAAAAATTTAGAACGAATAAAAGAATTGTTTTGAAAGGTACCATGTACTTCTGTAGATGGACCCATCACACGAACAGAAACCTTTTATTCTCAAGGTTCACATTCGCATCATCCAAAACTGACGATGTTAACCACTTGCGTCTAAAAATATTTTTAAAAAATTAACATTTGAAAAAACCGACATTTGTATGAGTAATTGTCACTTGTAATTCTTACAATTTTAAAATTCTTTAATTTTCAGCCGTTTTAAACAACAGGTATAACTGTCGTTTATGAAGGCTGTGTATATATGAATCAGAAAATAATTTTAAATGAATTGTTACATCATACATATTGCTTTTTTTGGTAGGAAACAACTGGGGAACATGTGCCAACGGAACTTCTAGCACTGGATGTGGTCCACAAGAAGAATTCAAGAACTGTGCGGATGTTTCAATCTTTCCAAATATTGATAACTTTATTGATGAACAACAGAATGAACATAACTATTATTTAAAGAAGCCATTTTTCATTCACTAACATAATAATTTACTAACTAATTAATAACTAGGCCGAAGATACCTTAAAACGATGCAAACTTTCAAACTACAAAGAAAACTATTTACCGGAAAATAAAACCTCAACCGATGGGGGATGGTTTAAAAATTATTTCTGTTTACTAAATTAAAGGTCTATGTATATTTTTGGACCGCCTGAATGCTTATATTTCATATTTTAACACACTTATGCATAATTAAATGTATATATGAAACGAAAAATTTGAGTTCTTGACTAGACCTACCTTATTTTATTTTCTATTGCTTCCTACTAATATTTACTTATTGCACCTAAGAATCCTCTGTTAATGTTTTACAGAATTAATTAAGTATTTCTTTAAACAAAAAGTTTAGTTAGTAATTACTGCAAGTTGTAATAATCTTTCATAGATGGCACCACGGCATCGGCATTCCATATCGCAGTATTTGGAACATATGTACATATTTCAACTACAGTTGCAGTTGTATGGAATGCATTTTTCTCAACAATGGACTTTTCTAATCAACATGAACCTTTAAAGCATTCTTTTATTCTAAAATCGATTGAATCTTTATTTTTGGATGTGAATATGTATATTAATTTAATTTTAAACCTCGTACCCACGTAATGACATCATTTACTAATGATTAAAAATAATATAGTACATATATTTTTTTAATATATATTCGATTAATAATCTAAAATCTTGTTCAAAAATCATAATTTGTTAAGGAAACTTATATGAAGTATAGTATATACCTATATTTTTTTAGTTTAGAAATAACGTCATTATCATCTCTTTCCAATTTATGACGTAGCTGTCCTTTAAAAAAATTATAGAATACTGATCCTTAAAATAGTACATAAATTAAGTTTATTTTCATTTTTTCGTTTTCTCACTTATCGCAATTAACAAATTATATAAGATTTCACTTACGGATTTGTGTATAGTGAATGAAAATTAGAAGGAGATGATATACCATTAAATTAGGTGTTATTATTAAAGTCATAATTAAATAACTTTTACCAACAATTTTTAATTTGATCCACCCATTTCAATTCATATTTTTATGATACCTAGGTAGTAAGGTCCCACACAGTAAGGTATCATAAAAATATGAATTGAAATGGGTGGATCAAATAAAAAATTGTTGGTAAAAATTATTTAATAATAGCTAATTTAATGGTATGTTATCTCCTTCTAACTTTCATTCACTATACGCAAATCCATAAGTGAAATCTTATATAATTTGTCAATTGAGGGTAAGTGAGAAAACGAAAAAATTGAAATAAACTTAATTTATGTACTATTTTAAGAATTAGTATCGTATAATTTTTTAAAGGACAGCTAGCGTCATAAATTGGAAAGAGTTGATGACGTCATTTCTAAACTAAAAAAAATGTAGGTACTATACTTCATATGTTTCCTTACCAAATGATTTTTGAACAAGAATTTAGATTATTATTAATCGAATCTAATTAAGTCCTTAGAGAAACAAATATTTTTATTAGTTTGTTAGTTATATTCAGTAACTATAATATTATTGATTTATTAAACTAGCTGTGTACTAGAATAAACTAGCTGTGTACCCGATGGGATTTACCATCAGCAACATCCCTGGAGCCATCCGACTTCGAAGTTCTTCAGAAGCCTTAATATCAACTTCCACGCTTCTAACTTCAAAAATAACAGAACTTTCTATACAAATTTTCGTTTCTCATTTTATTCCCTTAGGGGATGAATTTCCAAAAACGCTTCTACCATTAATAATGCTGGTAAACAGACTCCTAAACACAAACTTCCATATTTCTAACTTCAAAATTGACGAATTTCCATACAAATTTTAATCCCCTATTTAAGCCACTTAGGAGATGAATTTTCAAAAATCCTTTCTTGTGCTCACCTACGTTATATAGGGGATTCCTGTACAAAATTTCATTCTTCGGTTTAGGCTGAGCGTTGTCTGTCAGTCAGAAATTTATTAAATGGATTTCACATCGAAATGCTTAAACTTGACAACTATTTTTAATAAAATACCTAGTCAACATTTTCAAAGGAGCATCCACACTCTCGCGAAATTGACCGAGGCGAGGTTGGCTGAGGTAGGCTGCAGGGCTCACTCCAAGGGAGGAGGGAGGTGGGTTGCAACCCGGACATTTGCCGGACGGTATTTT
Organism: Brachynemurus nebulosus; assembly: GCA_035578155.1. NCBI lineage: Eukaryota > Metazoa > Arthropoda > Insecta > Neuroptera > Myrmeleontidae > Brachynemurus > Brachynemurus nebulosus. The sequence continues at coordinate 6,752,921 of JAPWDM010000018.1, read as the reverse complement.
TGTAAATTTGGAAAAAGAGGGTGGCATTTTACAATTGACGAGCAAAAAAAAAAAAAAACATTTGCCCGGGGCGGCATTTTTACATGACGATCAAAACAAAAAAAGTTCCCCGGTTGTGTAAAAAAAGAAAAAAGGGCGGTATTTGTACAGCTGACGTGCAAAAAAAAAGGTCGCCGATTTTACAACGGGGCGGAATTATTTTTTTTTTGCCCGGGGCGGCGTAAACGCTAGAGCGAGCGCTGTAAGCCGAGGCATATGAAAAGCATTATAACACCAACCACGAAGCACAACGAGCCGACCTTCTAAACTCTCATGCTCGGTCAACTTCGAGAGAATTGAGTTGGTCTTTAATATTTATGGACAAGCTAACTTTTAACATTGGAATTGTAACCAAATTATTTGCGTAGGAGGTTCAAAATTAAATTTATATATATATATATATATATATATATATATATATATATATATATATATATATATATATATATATATATATATCGAATTTTGCTGATTTCAGCTAATTTTCATCAATTTTTCTACAATAAAAACCAAATATATATTTTAAAATTGTATTTGACTAGTTTTTATTGATAAAAATATATACAACAGCTTATAAAATAACATACAAAATTTTTTACATCAATTTATAATTACAAAAAAATAAAAATAACTTCGTCGATTGCGATAAATTTCCTAGGTGGTCTTACAAAAAGAAACAATCATTTTTTTTTAAATAAAACAATGTCCTTAGCAAATACAACAATATAAATGCACAGTGCACAAATATAATAAAAAAAATTTTACATTATCAAAAGTGCATTTACGAAAATGTTTCGCTAGTTACAAGTAAAAAACTATAGTTTTGTTTGAAGAAGTGACCCTTTATTTCATCTTAGAATTCTTATAAATTTTGAGGTAAGTATCAGTTCAAACGATGCCTTTACTTAAATTTTTTACTTGCGTCTAGAAAATATTGTTCATTCGATGCACTTTAATAATAAATAAAAAAAGGATGTTTTATAAAACATTGCATTTCTAATAACAATCTTTAAAAGCAGCAATATTAACATCTTATTTAAAAATAGCAATCTTCTTCATAAATTCGGCTCGTTTCAGTGCTTTCTCTTCCTCTTCTCGTTTACGTTCTTCTTGTTCCATGCGAATTTCTTCTTCGAATTTACTCGTTATCGTTTGTTCTTTAATCTGTAATCAAAAACAAAATATATTTTATAACAAAGCTGTTATGGTTTCAGAAAGAATCACTATTAAGGGAAGGTTTACTCGAGAGTCCTTAAAAATTATGTATTTTTCTAGAATTTTTTTCTCACGAACGGACGTAAGTATCAATTTCAAATTTTGTACACATATTTATTAAGTATTAAACTATACAAAAAAAAGAAAAATATAAAAAATTGTCCATTTTATAGATACTACAATGTGACGATCCGAAAATCCAATGTCTTGTTGGCGGACATCCTAGCGCCGGTAATAAACCACCGAAATCCAAAAACAAAAAAGATTTATAAGATATATGAAGAGTATCGGCACCTCTACCTATAATATCAATAAATTGCTGAAAGAAAAAAAAATGGTGGATGTGTGAACTTTTGATTACGATTTTTGTCTTATTTTTCGCTCTTTAAAGTAAATTTAAAAATAAAAAAAAATATTGAAAGTGTATCGGACTTAGGTAGAGGTGCCGAAGAGTTGAATCTTTAAAATAAAAAATTAAAAAACAGGATCCATCGAATAGTTTTTGAGTTATCGTGTCCGCCAGTTCCAAAAATGTAGTTCCGAGATATTATAAAATATATATATAAAGAAACGTATTTTCAAAATTTTATATTTAATACTCATTATTGCGTGAACTACGTTTTTTGAATTTTTTTTTTTATAGAAAGCTCGATTCGGTTAATGTGCAAGAATCTTGTTTTTAAATTATTTTCAGTAAAATCACTTTGGGAACATATTCTACACATAATTTGCTATCAATTTCGCCAAAAAAAAATCGATTTTTTTATCAAATCTTAAGTAAACCTTCCCTTAAATTACTTTCAGCAAAATCACTTTGGGAACATATTCTACACATAATTAGCTACCAATTTCTGCAAAAAAAATCGATTTTTTTTAACGACTCTCAAGTAAACCCCTTAACAATTTACTGTCCACGTTTTCGGCATCCGAAAATAGTATCAACAGTGGCAGAGGCCGATCGCGATCAATGATTTTTATTACTGTTTGTTATTTTTTATATTTATTTTTACCAGTTTATTATCCTATTTCCTGTTATTGATTTTATTAAAAATATCAATATATATGTACGTATGTTTACACATGTTGAATCAGTTTATATATTTGTTTATCTAGTTAAAGTTTCTTTAAAAATATTGCCGGCCCCTGGGAAGTTTACTGTGAAAGTGCTCGGACTGTATAGTGTTAACAAGAAACTCTTTCCCACTTCAAAATACGTCAGCAAATGTTAAGCTTCTAAAAAAGCTTTTGTAAAAACATACGGTTTAACGATCACGGTTTCGTATAATTCGCGCTAAAAATTCTACGCTTGATGTCATTACCAAAGGATATCTACTTTAACTATGACATTTGGACTGACCTTTTGAGAAAGTGTTAACTAGTGACCATAAGTTTTAAAAAGTTAAGTACACATACTTTGTATTTGTTAAGTATTTTATTACTTTCAAACTAATATCACCCTGCGTTCAGTCTAGTTATGTCTAAAAATATTACCTACGAGCCGTACCCGCGACGTCGTTCGGGCAAAACATTATTATAAACTCAATGAGAAGTATGTAAGTGTAATAATTATACAGAACTTGTAAAGAATAATAATTTTTGTGTAATGCATGCACATGCTCAAAATGGTTTTTCTATTTTCCCATGAGAATGAGGAATTTTCCCGGAGTAAAAAGTATCTTAAATGTTGACCCAAGTAATAGGTTATCACCACACCAAACTTCATCAAAATCCGTCCAATAGTTTTTGCGTAATACGTGCACATGCACAAAATGGTTTTTCTATTTTCTCGTGGGAATGAGGCATTTTCCCGGAGTAAAAAGTATCTTAAATGTTACCCTAGGTAATAAGTTATCACCACATCAAATTTTATTAAAATCCGTCCAATAGTTTTTGCCTAATGTGTGCACATGCTCAAAAAGGTTTTTTCCATTTTCCCGTGGGAATGAGAAATTTTCCCGGAGTAAAAAGTATTTTATATGTTGACCCAGCTAATAAGTTATCATCACACCAAATTTCATTAAAATCCGTCTAATAGTTTTTGCATGATGCGTGAACAGACAGACAGACAGACAAAAATTTTAAAAATCGCTGTTTTGGTATCTACATCGATAACTATTTACAGTACCAATACAATTTTCAAAGAATATTCCATGTACAGAAATGGTCCGTTACAATTTTATTATATATTTTTAGATTTTATGACGAGCTGTTTCTTTTAATACCTACATCGATAAGTAGACACCCTATTGAGTCAGTTCAAATATCAATGGAAAAACTTTACATATGTATGCAAAGTGTAAATAAGAAATGGTTAACATTTACTCCGCTGCCTTGAAAACATTGAATCATTGATATGTTTTATACGTAATAATAAAGTTTTTCCCCTTAAGGACTCACAAAGAATATAAAATATAAAAAATTCGCTAGACCGGGTTCGGCTACTTTTGTAGCCCTCTTCAGTAGCATAATATATATCTTGTAGTTCAATACACAAACACATCAATACACGTTAGATATTTTTCTGATCAAGTTCTTTCATCTAATTTTTAATGAATGAGCATATTAATCATGCCGTAAAATTTAATTAGCATATAATATATATAGTAATGTATTTAATTTAATTTTTTAACCAAGAAAATATTCATAAAAAGAATACTCTTAGCAGTGACATATTACTATATCCTCAGTAGGTATATAGGTAAGCTGAAGATCATCTAATTTTGATTAAAATGTAGTAGGTACTAGTGATGTCAAATAATTAATCGGTTAATCGGTTTAGTCGACTAATTTTGCTTATATTTAGTTATTTTTTAGTCGACTATTTTACCTTCGACTAAATGACTAAATTGATTAATTTTTTTAAATGACTAAAAATGACTAGTTTATTTTTTTATATTATTTATTGAATTTCAGAAAAATGAAAACTAAAAAAATTATGTATTTTTATGATTTTGCACTTTTATATGCTCAATACATTGCGATATGACATATCTTTCTTTTTCTTAAAAAATATAGTAAAAGCCAATAATTAAATTCAAATGAAAACATCGTTTTTGAAAGAGTTACATAGATTACCCTATTTATGAATTAGACTAAAAATTTGGTCGATTAATCGACTATTGTATACACGATATTTTCGACTAATGACTAATTTTGTCTGAAAAACAACTTTAGTCAATTAATCGACTAACTATTCCTTGGCTCGACATCACTAGTAGGTACTCAATTATACCAGTTTTGAGTAGGTACTCAATTATATATGTCAGAGTTGAAAGGCGTTCCTTATGATTTAGAAGCAAAATTTTCAAACAATACCGAAGTACTGAGATCTCTGCAAAGTTTTAGTCCTATTCATTTTTATCTCGTTTGCTTACCTTGGCTTCAAAAAATGATTTCGCTCCATTGACCCCAACTTGATTCACATCAATTTCCGTTAATTTCGCCAATTGATCTAAACCTGAATCTAATTCTAAATCACCAGCACGTGCTTTCCGATATATCAATAAAAATTCACGAAATGATATTTTTTGATCGTTATCTTCATCCACTTCTGAAATCATTGCTTTGAGTCCTAAATGTGTTTGTGGAGCGCCCAATTTTTCCATCATACGTTTCAGTTCATTTAAATCCAAGTAACCGTCGTGTCCTTCGTCATATCTGAAACAAAAAAGAAATAGAAAATCAATAACAATATAAATAAAGTTTCCATTGTAGGTTTCAAAGTAAATTGTTAATTTTATTTTAAGGGACACAGTTATTTTTTAATAAAAAAAAATACATTATTTTGGGGATTTTTTTGCAATATAAAAAAATATAATTTATTCCAACTTTTGGGATATATATTATTTTGAGAAACTGTAAAAAAATTTTCATAGAAAAAAAGTAAAAATCAGGTCATTGGCAGCTAATTGTCGAAAATCGCTGATTTTTCGCCGTAGGCAAAGTAACTCGTGAAATCCTTATTTGAAATCAAAACACAAATTTTTTTCCATTAGTAGATGCTTATGCCTTCTACTGGAACGAAGGATTACTGTTTTCATTCATTACATCTCATTTTACAAGTAGAAAATCAACGAAAAACACGAAAATTTTTATCGACAATAAAAATTTTTTGTTTAAAATGCTGTCAAAAATTTAAATTTCTTTATTTTTTTTAAAAACCCTTCGTTCAAGTACAAGCCATACACATCTACTAATAGAAAAAAGTTTGTTATTTGATTTCAGATAAGAATTTCAGGAGTTACTTTGCCTACGGCGAAAAATCAGAGATTTTCGACAACTAGCTGCTAACGGTCTAATTTTTATTTTTTTTCTATGAAAATTTTTTTACAATTTCTCAAAATAATATGCTAAAAGTTGGAACAAATTATATTTTCTTATACCTATTAGCAAAAAAAACAAAAACCTATGTAACCCTTTAAAAAAGTAGTTTGTTGAGGAACTCATAGTAAAAGAACGATGTAACTCCTTAGATGTATTTCTGTTGTTACGTAAACATATTGTTATGGTTCAACCATGAATTTATTATTTTTGCAACATGATATAAAGGGAAAATCATTTTCTACACCCAGTTCGCAAAAAAAATGATGTAAACATTCTCTATTCAGTGCGGAAGTTTCCAATTTCAGGAACTAAATGCATTATACCTGAACGCATGTTTTATAATAATACCCTTTTATAGTTGAAATTATTCATAAATTCGTAATGCATTTTATATGTAGAATCAAGCGCTCTGAACTTGTTCTTTAAAAAGAAACAAGTTTCCTTTCACATGGAAACTGTAAATTTTCAATTTTAGAAAATATAGGTATGTATGTGAATAGAAACTTGATTCATTGTTAATGTCCAGTCATTCGTCATGTTTTCAAGGTTTGTTTTCCATCGTCTACGTTTGTAACAGAATATTACAAATGACATAAGAAAACATAAAAATTATATATTGTTTTCCTTGTAACAACAACTTGTTTGGGTCATAATACCATTGTGAGAAATATTAAAAGTGATTCATCCGAATAAAAGCCCGGGAAGATTTTTTTTTTAGATAATGTGATTATCCTAAAAACAACTTAAAAGGAAATTAAATTATAATTACTAAAAGGAAAACTTGTTAAAATTTGAGAGTTAATTTATGATACTCATATTTCTAAATAATAAAACAAATATTTTACTTCGCAAAATACCTCTTTATTTTGATATTTAAATTGTGATAATTGCTTCGAACACTTTTAAACAAAGTCTTTTTAAAATAAGCAATTAACCTCTTCACTACTGATGTACATCAAATTTAAGTGTGTGTTAACATGATTTTTTAATTGAGAAAAATTAAAAACTTGATATTATTTAAAATTATTAAATTACGTTTATTTAAAGATGTAAGATTAAAAATTTTAATTATAATAAACGCTCGTTTAAAATAATAAATATCCAGTACGCTGGACAAAGATATAGGATAAAAGCCCCTATACTCAAACGCGACTCAATACTCGAACAGTTTTGAGATTTTATATATCAATGAAGTTATTTATGAAAGAAACCGATAAACATCACTGATCGAATATTAAATCGCGTTCGAATATAGGGGCTTTTGCGTTACTCATTTTTTACAAAAAAAATCGGTAACGAAGAAGTTAATATTCGAAACAACTGTCAAAATTTGAAAATAAAAATGATCATATTCTTCGAAGTAAATATTGCCAAAATTATATTTTATCTTTCTTGGCGTCCATAATCCCATCCTTTTGGTGAAATATTGACTTTAATTCCTTTTTCAGTAAATTTTAGTCACATAAACAAGCCCGGGAAAAAAGTTAGAGTTTTTAGTTTTTTTCTTGCTCACCACTTATTTTTTGGAGAAAATTTTTTAAAAAAATGCGGTTTATTCCCGGAGTCCGCTATTTTTATTCACAACCTTAGTCATATATATTCCTAAAGTCCTAAAGACAAGATTCGTTAATAGTATTTTAGCAACCAGAGAAAACATTCTCCATTTTTTTTTTATCAAAAGGTAATTATACAAAAGCACGGCTCCACCTATTTTTGGCTCTAAAAGGAAAACTAATGATCCGATTTTAATTATTTTTTTTTTTTAATGTTCGTTGCCACGGCGGATTAGTTAAAAAAAAATACTACAAATCGATACCGATAATGGAAATGCTGGGAAACTGTATTGAAATTTGAAAAAATTCAATTTTTTCTAGATTTTCTTTTTTTATTTTGTATGCATGTGTGTCAAAGTCGAAGTATATTGTCAAAACTAACTAAACTAACCTAACCTCATCGCCTAGTTTTTATATCAAAGTCGAAATATATTGTAAAAACTAACTAAACTAACCTAACCTTAACTAACCTCACCACCTAGTTTTTATATCAAAGTCGAAATATATTGTAAAAAGTAACTAACCTAACCTAACCTTAACTAACCTCACCACCTAGTTTTTATACCAAAGTCGAAATATATTGTCAAAACTAACTAAACTAACCTAACCTTAACTAACTTCACCACCTAGTTTTTATAATTATCATCTACTCTTATTTATTTTGATCAATTTTACCAGAATATGCACTCAAATCATGGCGTTGAGATAATCGTAGTTTATAAAATTAAGTCAATTTTTCTAACTTCCACGCTTAATATTTCGAAAATGCAACGAGATATTGATTTTTTTATTCTTGAAAAAGTATTTATTTTGGTCAGTTTTACTAGACTATACACTCAGACACACATATAAACGCATACACACTAAATGACAAAAGAAAATTTGAAAAAATTGAATTTTGTTAAGTTTTAAAACAGTTTCCCAGCCTTTCCATTATCGGTATCGATTTGTAGTATTTTTTTTAAATTAATCCGCCGTAGCGACGAACATTTTAAAAAAAAATCATTAAAATCGGATCATTAGTTTTTCTTTTAGAGCCAAAAATAGGTGGAGCCGTGCTTCTGCATAATTACCAAATGTTAATATTATGATTTGGAAAATGAAGTACAAAGAAAAATTCATGTTACCATTAATTTGATAGCTTTAATTTTATCAATAATGAAAAGAATCATCCATATATGACGTCACATGATTTTCATCAATTTTAAACTCACTATAGGTAGATCCACTATAATTTTGATAAAATAATATTGATTTAGTTGTAACGTTGTAGGAGAATATATATGTAGAATAAACGAAATCGAATGGGGACACCGGAAGACCATTTCTTGTGACTTGTGCAACGACGAACAAAAATAAATTTATTCATGATGGGTGTATTTCGTTGGAAATATCCATTTTTAATATGTCTCTGCGTGGGATGTATTATAATTACATATTTTAGTTTCAGAATTTTTAATTAAATAATTTTCAGAGAATAACAAATTTTTAAATGTTCGGGGTATAGTTTCTAAAAATAAAAGAACAAGTTGACGAAATTAACATTTTGGTGCTATTCCCACCACACAATGAATTAACAAAAATCATGTTCAAATCATCATACTATACACTTTGAACGAAACAAATCCTAAATTTTCAATATTGTGAACATAATTAACGTAGTAATGGTGAACTTTTGTTCCTATTTAAGCATACGTTAATCTTTATATGCTCATTTTAACGTTCAGCTAAAGTGTAAACTTCAACACATGACTCACTTTGGTACATATGACTAAATTATTGTTTTCATTAAAAACCATATTATAGTGATTGAGCAATTGTCAAACTTCTTGGATCGATAGCCTAGTGGCAAGGCACTTCTCTAGTTATCCAGACATCCTGGGTTCGATTCATTTTGACAATTTCTCAACTACTATGCGATTTTTAATTAAGAATAGATTTGCTCGAATTTCGTTAAATATGTTATCGTTGATTTTATTTAAACTTACAATTCATACATATACGTATTTACCAATAACAATTAAGGTTGTGATCTTATACCTTTGATATAAGTATAACCAACCATATTAGGGTGAATGCGGGAGAGATGCCGCACATATTGAAAACACTTGATAATTCTTAAAGTATGCATTTAATTGATTTGAAATTTGGTACACAATAAATGTAAACATTGTTCTTTAAAATTATTTATAAATAATTTTAAATTTTGAGTCACAAAGGATTCATAATTAACATTTTTGTAGAGCCTGAAAACACATTAAAAATTTTGCATTTTACACACAACTCCATACATGATGCATGCCATATGTAACCATTTTTGGCACTTTATATATCTTAAGCAGTCAGCTTTTTTTTGGTTTCTGAGTACTTTTCAAAACATTCAATACACAGGCAATCATCATTATTTTCGTTATCTTCACTAGTATGAGAGCTCTTCCTGATCTATTAATGGATCTTTTATATTTACGTGGCATAATTTACAGTCCAAAAAAAAAATTGCATAATTAAGGTATAAGTTAGTAGTTAAGTAGGAATGTTTTTAATTTGTAATATGATGCGGCAACTTTAACTGCGGCATCTCTCCTCTTTGTTGGGATAAATGCCGCATGTTGGTATAGCAAGCATAGTGTGGAATTCTAACCTAGAAGGGTATGACGGGATAAGAATGGCCGGTTGGCCCCCAGACGAGATTTTCAACGGCACTTTGGCTACTATAAGGGCAGCTGATAAGAAGTCTTGTGTGCAAGTTTTAGCCTCATATCTTGGGGAGTTTAGAAGTTATTTGCGATAATATGTATTAAGGCCATGATTTTTTAAACCTTTATATCTCGTAAACTATTACAGATATTGAGATAAACTAAAAACCATTGAGTAGGTCTAAGTTAGTACTATAATATATATTTCTTTCAAATTTTTCCGTTAGTAAACAATCATAGAAAATTCGAGAAGAAAAATAGAAAAACATTTTTTTAGTGGTTCCTTCAGAGTGACAATCACGAAAAAAGTCTCAAATATTGCACATTAGGTCCTGTTTAAGTACTGCAAGTTTCGTTAAAAACAAAGGGGTGGAACAGTGTCAAAAAGGAGAAACCTCGATCGAAGCCACCATCGGAAAGGTGTATTTTATCATTCCGTTATGTTTTTATGCTGTGCGCACAAGGTTAATTAAGAACCTGGTGATGTTTTAACGATATGTACTAATATAACTATCATGACTTCCAAATATACAGTGTGTTCAAGGTCATGTGAAGCCAATATATAAATATGTAAGGAAAATTTTTGGTAGGATAACGGTCATATTTCTTGACCGATAGAGCTGCTATTTGGTATTGTGAGTGTTTATGTCAAGTTCTAGGCTAAATTCATAGATGGAGTTGATTGTCAATATGGGATAGTTTCAAAATATTGAGAATTTTAAGTTTAAAATTATTGTCATTTAAGAAACTATTTAATCAATTGTACCTATCTACGAGGTAAATTTCAGTTTTAGTTAATAGCTACTTATCATTAACTTTAGATAGATATACAATCATAGTATCGCAGGCAAATTCCGAAATGTATACTGAAGTATGAGAGTTGTGGCAACGGTTACCTTTTTATCGGATGACAGCTTAATTTTATTATAATTATAATTGGGGTCAATGTTTAAGCTGTTTGTAGACGAGCTCTTTTCGCTGAATAGTTTCAAACTGGCAATAATTTAATAATATAATAATAAATTCATTGGTAATGAAAAGTCACCATTTTGAATTCATCCCATATTGACAATCAACTCCATCTATGAATTTAGCCTAGAACTTGACATAAACACTCACAATACCAAATAGCAGCTCTATCGATCAAGAAATATGACCGCTATCCTACCAACAATTTTTTTTACATATTTATATATTGGCTTCACATGACCTTGAACACACTGTATATTTGGAAGTCATGATAGGTATATCAGTACATATCGTTAAAACATCACCAGGTTCTTAATTAATCTTGTGCGCACGGCATAAAAACATAACGGAATGATGAAATTCACCTTTCCGATGGTGGCTTCGATCGAGGTTGACACTGTTCCACCCCTTTGTTTTTAACGAAACTTGCAGTACTTAAACAGGACCTAATGTGCAATATTTGAGACTTTTTTCGTGATTGTCACTCTGAAGGAACAACTAAAAAAATGTTTTTCTATATTTCTTCTCGAATTTTCTATGATTGTTTACTAACGCAAAAATTTGAAAGAAATATATATTATAGTACTAACTTAGACCTACTCAATGGTTTTTAGTTTATCTCAATATCTGTAATAGTTTACGAGATATAGAGGTTTAAAAAATCATGGCCTTAATACATATTATCACAAATAACTTCTAAACTACCCAAGATATGAGGCTAAAACTTGCACACAAGACTTCTTATCAGCTGCCCTTATAGTAGCCAAAGTGCCGTTGAAGATCTCGTCTGGGGGCCAACCGGCCATTCTTATCCCGTCATACCCTTTTATACAGTACTTTTAAAATATACCTAAATTAATAACAAAACTCATTTTCATTTAAACAATGAAATATACATTCTTAAATTCTAATGAATTAAATGCTTGATAAAATATTATATTAAAAAACTTACTTTTCAATAATAAAAAGTTGGATAATTACTAAACTAATGCACTGATCATAAACGTAACCATATACAGCTTAAACAAGTAACTTATTTTAAGCATATAATCCATTAATAGCGCTATCTATCAATCAACGGACGAACTATGGCTGCTGCGGCGTCTCTCCCGACGCGGCATCTCTCCCGCACTTATCCTATTAAGTAATAAGTAATGCTAACAAATAATTTAAATTATATTATTATTTGATTTTTCAAACAACTCATAATTCAAGAATCCAATAAATTAAAAGAATACGATTATGCCCGTTATTAATAACAGTAATAACAATACCCCACGGGGCCGAATTTACACATGGCGAGGCCTCGAGGCACTATCCATGTGGAGACCCCTGAGTATTTTTGGGGGGGGCGACTAAGAAAATAAGAAAATTTCCAAAACTTCAAATTTTCCAGAAAAATACAGTTGATAGGAAAAAAACTATTGTGTGAAAGTCCCGAAGCATGTCCCCCAAGTGTCCATATGTAAATCCGGCTCTGATATCCCAGTGATATTAAAAATGTTCAGAACTATTGTTTATGAAGTACAAAGAAATCATCGTTACTTATGTTTAGGGAATTTTAGAGATTTTCAGCGATTAATTGTTTTGAATATTTTCAAGAAAAACGGTAGTAACTTGATAGAATTACCTTTGCAGTATACTGTAGTCTTATAGCTTGTTTACACTGAAAAGGTAAGTAATGATTTGTAAGTAGCGTATAGAACACGTAAATAGAACAGCAAATACATTTACAGGTACGTATACATAAAGTAACCAATACTTATATTCCTTAATACTTAGTACTTATCAATTCGGCTCAAATGTGTTTGCTTATATCCCCTACCTAGACTCGAAAGTAAAAAGTGAAGTTTATTTGATTATTTAATATTACAGAACACCGTCAAACTTATTTAACACACTGGCCATAAAAAAAAATTATATTTCAGTATATTATTTTGTGGTGTTAATTTCAGTTTCAACATCTGGCACGTTTTTAATTTTCTTTCATTTCAAATATAACTTTTTATGTAAATATTTATGACATTGTTTTTACTATAATTATATATTTTGTATGTAAACGAAATAATTTGTACACGTGGCATGAATTAGAAATTAAGTAACGTTCGTCCCGTCAGACAGATTAACATAATATTGTATAACATTTGTACGAAGCACACCGCTTATTTTTATTGCATTGCAACATTTACAAGATATTTTATAATATCCTCCTCATTCCAAATAAAATTTTTTTTTTCAAATTTTTGATTTTTTGTAAAATTTGTATTTATTACTATTAAAAAAAATCAAAAAACAACTTTTAAATTTTTTTTTTTTTTTTACTGAAAAAACTTGATGTTGACTATAGTAGACATTTGGAATAACGCTTACTCAATTGACATCTAAAAAAATGTTAATTTCTTAAGAATTTATGGAAATAGTTGGCTAAGAAAATACAATAGATGAATGGAAAACATGTGTAATAACTACAAAATAATTATTATAATGATAATGAACACGTGAGGGTTTACACATTTATAAGAGGGTTCACTTTCCAAAATTTGGAAGCAGCCTTTTCCGCTGGAGCCACTTCATTGTCATAAACAACTTTTAAATTTCTCATGATAGCAAAAAATTGGTCTCTGGGCAAGATTGCAATGGAAGAAACCATTGTTTTGTGTTGATAGTACATTATTGTTCTTGGAAGTCCCATTACGGACATTTTAATGGAGGCACCAAAAAGCCTTTTTGTTTGCTCATTATTTGAAATTAGCGGGCGCCCTTTTTTCAGTATAGCTACGATTGGTTTTTTATGTAACCAGATTAAAAATATCTTCAGAAATGTACTTACTACATAAACTTATTTTTTTTAATTATTACGTAGCCGGTTTCCAAATGTCGACTACAGTAGACATAAAAGTTTCTGGCGTTACTATGACAACCAAACTCCTGAAACATTCTAAACAAATATCTTAGTTCCTTCTCTGGACATTCATAATAACATATTAACCCCCACATATTAAAAAATAATTTATTTAATGTACTAAAAAATTATTTACATTCACGAAGACGCTGGGAACTACCCTTTGTAGCGATGCCCTATTTTCAAACTGCTGTAGAATATCAACAATGAACGTGGACCCAACTGAAAAAAATTCTGTAATGTGCTGCTATCTATGAGGAAGACAGTGGTACTCCTGTCAGTGCTGTCAACCCACTCTAAAGCGATAATAAGAATTCCCTACGAAATGTTGTTTTATGTCGACTACAGTCGACGGTTGGAACGAGGAGGATATATTAGAAAGGAAATAACATTCACTAACTAAAAAGGAACATCTATAGAAATAATAGTATATTAACGTGACTGAGGTTATAAGTTGTTTATTATACGCGATAAAAAAAGTTACCAAAAGCGGCGCAGCCTTATAACATGTCTTAAAACCGAGTTATGTACTATACTTTATCTACGATTAATATGAAATTCACAATAAATAAAATAGATCTCATAGGAATACAATAAATTAAAATTATGTAGAACTTGAAATGTATTAAAAACAAATGCCAACATTCAGTTGTTCGGTAAAATTTTTGTATACAGATTTATTTGTAGTGAACTAATGAGCTGTATTCATTTACACACAGCTATGTGAAAAGTACAAAAATACGCACAGCCTTATGTAAAACATAGCTTACTGAGATAGTATTCTGTACTATAAATAAGTAATTTCATGGTAGCCGTAGATAAAACGTTTTAGATTTTTGGGAAAAGTCAAATAAAACAGGTCCTTCGAAATTTTACTTATAGGGGAAGGTAACTTGCCGAAACTTACTTAAATATAAAGAAAGCTTCGATTAAAAAGATGTGTTATCTTCGAGTTAGGATATGTACAAATATTACATGAATAGGAATAGTTAAGCAGTGCTGAATTTTTTCCCCAAATCACAAAATTCTCCGTTTTTTTATTGCTAGACGAAATGAAGCTTTATTATTAATTTTTACTTCACCGGAAATTCTATCACATATCACTTTATCAAGTTTTTAATAGCAATGTGTAAAATAGAAAAAATTTGTAACCATTCAGTTTTCCTATGCACATTGATGCTTCGATGAAGTTTAGCCTACATAAGTTTAAGAATGTTCTCGAAGCATTACCTACGTTCTTATCTTACAATTGTCAAAAAATAATAACCTTATAAAAATATAATATAATAACCATTGTACCTGAATTTATCCCATAAGAAATAAGCAATCAATTTATAAATGGGCTAATCGTAAACATTCATGTCTAGTCAAACGTAAAAACAGAATACTAAAAAACAAAATATGTTATCGTTAGTCTATCACGTGCGCAATTAACTTTGTAGACTAAATATACAACCGGTATTTTGAATTCGTTACATTCAATGATTATATTAATTTTAACGTTAGTACGTTGGACACAACAAAAAGGTAGGTGAATCATGTGCGGGTAGCAATATGAAATTCAAATTATAGTACATGAAGAATACCTATTAAAGGTACAACAAAAATATATTTTATTTCCCTTTACGTATGATGAAATTATGTTTAACCTAAAATTAGACTGTCTAAAAAAAAGATGTGTTTTGATGAAGATGATCAATTTCCTAAATAGTTTATATTTCATCAATCAATACCATTTGCCGAAAAATTGTTTTTATATAAAGAAAAAAAGAGATTACAGCTCTGTTAAATTTTTTGTATGTAAAAAATATCTGTACTCAACTAAAAATATAAAAAGTAGGTCCAAACAGAACACTTTTGGGTAGAATCGGGAGGCTATTTTTTTCAACACTTTTTAAAACATCTTTTGTAGTATTTCTGACCAATTTTTCACCCATTCCGTCACGAAGTTTCATTCTGAGCGAGATTTTGAATAAATACCAAATAAATTAACAAAATAATTTTGCCTTTTTAATCTCTGGCATTATTTTTCAAAAGACGTGAAATGAAATAAAAAGTGAAGAATGCGGAGCTAAAGTGGAAATATAGTTTCTCCAAGAATTCTATTCAGATATTGGACAAATTTTGCGTTATTGATAGCTTCATTTGAGAGCTAAAAAATTACAATAATTTAAAGATTTTAAAAATTAAGGATAAACAAAAAAATAAAAAAAATTCACTTGCAAGGGTTTTATAACCTTTCTGAAACTTTAGGCAGGGGCAGCTACCCTACTCTCACCCCTGACGGCAATAATGTTTCTAACAAAGTCATCGAAAATTAAAATTAAATCACATTATTTTTAATTCCAACGAAAAGTAAAACCAGGAATTTGAAATTCAAATATTTTGAGCAGTTTATTTTTTGTAATGAAGTTTGGAAAACACCTCTATTTAATCGTAAATACGCCTTTCTGATTAATGCAGACTTTCAAACAATGTTTGGGAATTTCAGAAGATCGATCAAGTTGATCAAAATTGATTCATGACTAGGATCCAGATATTGTTATCGTAGTTACCATTAAATCCTTGTATTTTCGGATATGAAAACTACTTAACGAAACTGAGCACTGCAGTGTAAACTTTAAGTTTTTAGCTGTTATATAGTGACCAAGATTCCTTGTGCAAACAGTTATAAAAAGATAATGATTTTGCAAAGGGCTTACTCGATTTCTGTGAAACAGTTAAAATTAATCTCGTAAATATTAACTTTTGAACAACGAAAAACGTTTTAAAATTAGTTCGAATCAAAGCTAGGACACGTATATTATTGAAAAATTTAAAAATAAATGTGCGTTTATGTACTTGCCCAATTATATTAACACTTAAACTAACATTAAATTAATCACAATTTACAATAAGCTAACGTATAATGTAATCGACCGAATTAATGGATTCCTGTTATAAATTCAAGGTGAGTATTACCAGCATTCAATAAGGTCCGATTTACATTAACGCTCTGTTCTCACTCCGATATCACTCCACTCCAGGTTCGATAAAATATTCTTACATAATAAACAATGAGTGTGTTCACATCATCGCTCTGATATCGGTCCGATATCAGTCGCGGTTCACTCCCGTTTCAATGCCACTCCAATATCAATACCACTCAGGTAATATTTTATTGGAGCGATATCAGACTTGTTATGGCTTGTACCTATAGTGTAAACACTTTTTTGATTCCACTCCACTCCGCTTGCATTCTGTTGTTATGAAAATATATTTGTATCGAACTCAGACCGAACTGGGAGTGTACCCAGAGTGGCATTATAATGTGAATAGAGAACGAATGGGTACCAGCATGATATCAGCACTGTAATGTGAACACAACAAGATTATATCGAATCGGGAGCGTAATGATATCGGAGTGAGAGTGGAGTGATAATGTAAATCGGGCTTAAACTGAAAAAATTATGATTTCAAAATGTTATAATAAGAATTTTAAACATTGCATAATAATTTTATTATTAAAACTATTATTAAGTTCTAATTTTTAAAGTAAAATCGTAGTAGTATTATTGTCCTTTATGTAATAAGTCGAAAAAAAACTGTTATTTTTAATGTTTTGTAAAATGACTCATCAGGGTCAAAAAAATTTAAAGAATTGGATTTCTACATATTTCTGGATTTTAGCAAACTAAAAATAAATTATAGGATTATAGCTCGTAATTTTAGAATCCATTTATGTAACTAGTGAAAATTTTAACATATTTTCTAATATGGATTTTTACAAAATAAAGTCTTCCAAATATGAACTCTTATTTAATTAGAAAATACTCTATAAAAGGAGTACGTTCCTCTTCAGTAGAAAAAATGGACAAGGTAAGATTTGGCGAAATAATAAAACTGAAGGTTTTATCTTTAATCTGGCCAAATCTTAGTCTTTAGATTGATGGACAAAAGGGCCTGTAAAAAATGACCGCTTTCCGCGGTCGGGCCGCGCCACCGGGCAAGATATAACATCGCCGATCAAGTTTACTTCGTTGTGCTACATAAGATCAATTAGATCAATTTGATTCTAGTCTAGGTGTATGGGTAAAAAGAATAGCCTCGTTTTCGAGGGAGGACAAATCACCAGGGTCCTGCTCAAATTCGGACTAGATGAAATAAAAATGGAATTTTCTTTAGATCGATGGGCAAATACTTTAATATTACCGCCTCCCGGTCTAGGACTGGCTAAGGCGCTATTGACTGATTGATCAAGTTATTAATTAACTTAATATTTTGAATTATCCATAATGCTCTTGTGACATTTAAAAATCTGCTGAAGTTTCACTTCAACCGTTTAACATAACCCAAAAATGTCTTCTATAAGTATGTACTGATTTTTATATTTATCGTTATATTTACATGAGAAAAATGTATACAGTACACAGATACATAACATATTCAAGGACATCCGCTCTTCTGGAGTCAATAAAATATGTTTAAATAACATTTTCTTTTCGCAATGAAGGTGCGCATATCTGTTTTATGTGATCTGTGTGTCTATTAATAAAATTGTTGGCGTGTTTTAAATAATTCATGTTCTATTCTTATTGATACATTTCAAAAATGTATATAATTACACATGTATTACCTTCAATTACCAGTTATTATTATTATTATTATTGGGTGTTATTAAAGTTAAATATGAACAAAGAAAAACTAGCCAAACCTACATACCTATAAATACTTACTTAATAAGTGCAGCATAATCTCTATTTATGCGGTGAATAAAAAAAATATTCAAAAACTTCATAAATGGCTATATGTAAGAAATATAAATTCGCTACAGATTGCAAAAAACTTTTTTTATGCGGTAAATCGGGACCACGTAAAAAAAGTTTCATAAAAAACATATAACTCAAAACGTCACGATTTCCCTACACGGAGAGAAAAATCATATAATTTTTGTAGATAAAATTTCAGAAAAATTACCATGCTCTCTTATAATGCGTGCGCGATCGACGACCAAAATAAAAAATATGTGCTAGCATGGTAAAATTTAATGTGCTAACACAACTTTTATCACACTCTTATGCATATATGTTATAGTTTAATTCTTGTTGTCGTACTTTTTCATTTGCGCATCTGACCCGCAACCTTATGTTGCTTGGGCTGTACCTGTAAAAACTTCGAAGGTGCCCGATCTTTTCCGACTTTCGATTCTTTATGATGCATACAAAAATGATTGTCAACAATATATTCTAATACTAAAGATAGTGAAGTAACAAAATGATGAATTAAACGGTGACATCCCCGTCCTCTAAGACAGTGTAATGAATACTGCTTGCTGCTTGTAAGACAGTCTAATGAATCAAGGTGCTTGGTCCGACCCAGTCCGACCAAGTTGGTCGTCCACACCTATGGTTGGCATTGTGACTTGCTATGAGTGAAGTACATTTCAACAGCGTTCACAACACACACAACCTTCTTTCTCTTTTTTTCTTTCTACTATTAGCAGATAGCATTTCAAATATTATAATACAGCATGGTAATTTTTGTAACAAATACAATTAAAAAATATTTTTTTGTCGGCAATGGAACTTTTTACTGTGCTGTTTTACAAATTTTACGGAGCTAATATTACGGAAACAATATTCTATCCTTTAAATTTTCTATGATTAATTATAATTTTTATATTTTTACCGTACAAAATTGAATATGTTCGCCTTTTACACGTCGATTGTAGTACTGAGCACAGTAATTTTTATATGAATGTTCTCTCCGTGTAGAATTTGCTTTTCTAAACTAAATGACGGTATAATTTACACATAGGAATACAAAAAACCTGAATAATGTAATAATTTTATATGTTGATTTTATAGATTGATTTTATGATAAAATACGATCAAGACAGTCAACAGGCAAATTAAGGTTCTAATTTCAAACTTACTCTTACATTTTATTCACATTATGTACTTTAATGGGCATATTTTTTCAAAAATCTCATAAAATAAATAGCACGAAACAAAAAGAACGCACAAGACGAGGTTATACTGTGCTTATTTGAAAAAAATATTTTTGCTCTATTTATTAAACTATTTGAGAAAAAATATTTTTGTGATGTCAAAATTCATATAAAATAGATAGCGGCTTTCAACTTACAAAACCAAGACGAGGTCCCTTTTCCTACCCAGGGTAAAATTATCATTTTTTGGAAAAACAAAAAGTCAATTGACAGTAGCTACAATAAAATTCTCCAAACGTTCCTGATTAATCTACAATCGTAAATATGAGTCGTCAGTTTGCCTACTCCGTGATTGTTCACAAATTTCCAGTAGAAATTTGCGTCCTTTACGGCCCGCAGTCTTGGCAGCCGCCTCTGTTTCCAGCCCCCCTAACCGTGAGTCCACCTTTCTCTGTCTAGGTCACATACTGTATATCATACATTTATAAATCAGTGCGTATAATATGTATAAAAATAGAGGGGTTCATTAACTTACACAGCTTATACACTTGTTTTATAAACAATTTGCTCATCAGAGAAATTAAATGCAATACATACATACAATGTAAGTATAGTTTTTCAATATTTAAATGAGATGACTTTTCAAGTACGGCAATAATCAGCAGTATTGTTCGCAGCATTTTACCTACTTATCTATATGAATGCAAAAAGAAACCGTCGCTTGTAAAACGGGTAACAAATTTAAATACAATTGGAGTGAACATAGGGTGGTATTTGTTGTAAGCAATAAAATAATTTAACATCTTGAAAGTTTATGGTCACTAATAACACCCTCTCGAAAAGTTATCCCAAAAATTGTTGGAAAAGGTATACCTAAGTATTACAATAGATCTATGTACATAAAATTATGAATTAACAAGTTAATGATGAGTGACTGATATTGTACTGATATTGTGAATCACTTTACACCCAGTTCACTTTTGATAGTGAATTGTGTAGGGTTAACTATTCAACAGTAGAATCATTGAAATATATATGACTAAAAATGATGCTACTTACTATATAGTAATTTTAGTTACACTAAAAAAAAACTGTATAGATGTCGTTACTAACAAAATTTTAGTTAACCTGAAATAGATGCTCTAAAAGACTTTTTGTAGTTCACGGTACTGTAAAGTCACTCAAACAAACAAAAATTAGTTATGATGACTAAAACAGTTTGAATAAAAATTTATTAATAACTGACATCATATGTTTACAACAAAAGATTGGTGGTTATTGTAAGTAGTGCAATATTGTTAATAGAGCAAAAAATATTTGTTAATGCAACAAAATATTTGAAAAAAAAAAATAAAGAAAAATTAAACGGAAGAGTAGAAATAAAAGAATTGGATAAAAGGAAGTGGACAGAATGTTTCAGAAACTAGAAATTATCTCAAAATATTTGGAACACTATTTTAAGTATACTTGAAACCGCCAATTACGTCCCGTGAGACATGACATACCAAAATGGAAGTTTGAAGAAAACTGAATATAAATATGTATCTGATATAAAATCGGCATTAAATTCACAAAAATTAGGGTCGTATTCTTGGACGAAATTGAAAAGTGAAAATGTTAAATGTGATATCGAGATCATCATCCAATAAAGTTTACTATAGTAACGAGATTATTAATTCAGCTATTCACCACTTTTGACATATTCGGTAATTTGATAGAGGTATCCGTAACTTTTGATTCATTCTGTACTTTGGTGGAAGTATGCATTACTTTCTAACAAACCTATATAAGTATATATATGTTACGGGTAATGTTAGGAGCGTGGGTAAACCTAAGTTTACCCGGGTAAACCTAGCATTACCCAACACGTTTGGGTGAAGTCCGAAATATAATTAAAATAAATGGTTATTCGGACTTTACCCGTATAAAACTAGGTTTACCCAATGTTGACTGGGTAATGTTAGGTGAATGATGATAATTAATAAAAATAATTTTAACAAAACTGAAATATTTTATTTAAGAAAGTAACAAAATGTGAATTTTTTGTTCATAAAATATTAAATGCAATAAAATTAACCATTTTTAATGAAATCTTTCAGAACCCATTACGATTAATAGTAAGTCGATAAAACAAAAAACTGAAAAATGATTATTATTATTTTTTTTTTTTTGTAATATTTGGTTACAATTTACAACGAAATTGAATTTTTAAAAGAATATATTTAATTACATTGGTTTCTGAAAAATTCTTGTAGTTATGTGCATAATTAAAGAAATTTACGAATACTGAACGTGAAGTATATTGTCGTATACGAAATACAGTAGAACCTGTTTAAGTTGGACACCCGCGGTGCAATCAAAAACTGTCCAACATAAACAGGTGTCCAACATATGCAAAATACCAAAATCATCTACGCTTAGTAATTTTAAGGTTAACACTAATTTAGAATATAATGCAAAATTAATTATTTTTAAAGTAATACATATACACACATCTACGTATCAATATTTATTGAAATAAACTATCGAATAACAATCGTAATACATACATATTATAGATATTTAAACATTATCTTTCGTAAAAAATCACTTATCTTAGTTTGTTTGGATACAATTTTTAGGAAAATTTTGCTTTCTAATTTGCTTTGAATTTTGAATAAATCTTCTAACAGTTCGCATGGGTTTTCAGTTAAATACTTAATGGCGGTATTTATACCGTTCAAAGCTTCTTCAGAGGTTGTTGGTTTCTCCGCTACTTTCTCGCACTCGTCACTAGATTCTTCGATTTCTTGTTCCTCGTCTAGTTGTAAAACATGTTGAAGAACGTCTTGATGTGTATTGAAGACATGATCGTGTACCTCCAAGTAGGCATCGGCGGTGATCATTTCTTCAGCAGTCTGTAACTGATTTTGAAACTCTGGAGGTAATAATTTAATTGCATCGCGAAGTTCTGAATCAGGGTCTTCATTATGATCCCCTTCATTTGCTTTTGGAATACTAAAACCAGCTCACACGTGTTTCGGTCACGTGTAAAATACATTAATGTCCAACGTAAACAGGTCAAAATATCAAAAATCATTTTAAAAAACTGTCCAAATTAGACAGGTTTCCAACATATAGAGGTGTCCAACTTATAAGTATTAATATGCATTTAAAACAATGTAATTTCGCCAGGCCAATTGAAAAGTGTCCAACTTGAGCAGGTGTCCAGTATACAGAGGTGTCCAACTTGGCAGGTTTCACTGTATATTATTTTTTCGCGGTACTATTCAAATGTTTATGTTAACGCCATCTTCGAGTACGTGGCATATGCGCAGACGTGAATAACGTAGCCAGTGTCAAAATGTCGACAGAACAAAGCACACTTACCGCTTTTCAAGAACGTTTTAATTTGAAACTTCAAGAATTAGTGTCTGCAAAGGGATCAAATTGCTTTTATTTTAACAATGACCAGTATTTACAAATGGTTAACTCAGTTAAAAGTGCAAAAGAAGCTAAACCTAAGACTACTTTGCATTACCGGCGTTTGAAACGATTTGACATATGTTGGGTGAGTGGTATAGAGAAACTTATTGCTCCTGTTGACACAAGTGAAGCTAATATTAAGTACTATGTGAAAAATGATGAGATGTTTGATATATTACATGAAGTTCATTTGGCGGTTGGGCATGGTGGAAAACACCGCATGGAAAAAGAGTGTAAAAAAAAATACAAAAATATAACTCAAGAGGTTATAATGCTCTATTTACGACTATGTGAACCTTGCCAAAAAAAATTAAAGTCGGCTACAAAAGGAATCGTAGTCAAACCGATATTATCAAGCGAAATGAATAGTCGTTGCCAAGTAGATTTAATAGATATGCAGTCTAATCCAGATGGTGACTACAAGTTCATAATGGTCTACCAAGATCATTTAACAAAGTTTGTGCAACTGCGTGCCTTAACTTCGAAACGAGCTGAGGAGGTTGCCCATAAACTGCTAGATATATTTTGTATTTTTGGTGCTCCTTCAATTCTTCAATCAGATAATGGACGGGAATTCGCAAATCACGTGATTAAAGAGTTATGTTTGATGTGGAGTGGGCTGAAAATAGTCCACGGGAAACCCCGTCACAGCCAGTCCCAAGGAAGCGTAGAAAGAGCAAATCAGGACGTGCAAAATATGTTGATGACGTGGATGGATGATGAAAATTGCCAGCGATGGTCAGAAGGATTAAGGTTCGTCCAGCTTATGAAGAACAGAGCATTTCACGATGGCATAAAACGAGCTCCCTTCACAGCCATGTTCGGACATGATGTTAAAGTTGGTTTATCGTCATCAGCTTTCCCACAAGAAGCAGTTGCAAATCTTCAAACTAAAGAAGAGCTTGGAGAACTTATTTCTGAATTTAGGACTGGGAGAAATTTAGAAAAAGGAGCACAAGAACAAGAAGATGTCAAAGAAATTTTAGAAACTGATAAAGAAAGAACAGAGCAATGTACTGAATGTTTGCTACCGAATACAAGTAAAAAATGTGAAATTTGTACAACAAAAGAAATCATCGTTTCAAACAGACAAAAGGCGCGTTTATGTTTGGAAAATCAAGCTAAAAAAATGAAGCAATTATCCGATTCCAAACATTCTCCATGTTCGGTAAGAGATACAGTAAGGGTACAAATCCCGGATGTTGATAGAGGAAGAGGAGACTACCGGAATATTCTTTTGGCTATTGTTCAAATTACTGAAACTGGTTTTTATAAGTTAGGTAACGAACGTGGAACTATTGAGGAGATGTTTTCCAGGAATCAATTTTCCGTCTGTCCGGATAAATTTATTGATATCCAAAATATATCACCGGAAAAGAAAACTTTACGCCAGCTTGCAAATGAGCAATCCCTCTCAGGAGGTCAAGGTTATAAGAGGTGTAACTGCAAAACAAAATGTGTAACGAAGAAGTGCCAGTGCAAGGCTGCAGGGAAACATTGCAATTCTAAGTGTCATAGCAGTTTGTCATGTTTAAACAAATAAAAAAAAAAAATATTTGAAAATAATTTTTTTTGGGGGATTTTAATTTTTAATTTTTTATGTAAAAAGAACCATTAAGAACAACTAGTATACTATACTAATTCAAATTTAATTATAATAGTATAATTTTTTGATTAAATCAATTGTTTAGTTTAGTCGTAATAAAAACTCTCAAAAAACTCACCTGTATATGAATTATTTTGTATAAGAATTTTTCAGAAACCAATGTAAGTAAATATGTATATTCTTAATTCAATTCAATTCAAAAAAAAAAAAAAAATAAATAAATAAATAAATAAATAAAATAAAATAAAATAAAATAATATTTTTTCAGTTTTTCGTTTTATCGACTTGCTATTAATCGTAATGAGTTCTGAAAGATTTCATTAAAAATGGTTAATTTTATTGCATTTAATATTTTATGAACAAAAAATTTACATTTTGTTACTTTCTTAAATAAAATATTTCAGTTTTGTTAAAATTATTTTTATTAATTATCATCACTCACCTAACATTACCCAGTCAACATTGGGTAAACCTAGGTTTATACGGGCAATGTCCGAATAACCATTTATTTTAATTATATTTCGGACTTTACCCAAACATGTTGGGTAATGCTAGGTTTACCCGGGTAAACTTAGGTTTACCCACACTTCTAACATTACCCGTAACATATACAATGAACATTCCAGGTTTCACAAAGTTTACTGAGATTATTTCTTAATTTCATTTGCTTGATGAGGGGTGGAATCTCCCACGGGAACAGGGGACGAAGCACCCCAGTGGTGTGCAAGGGGTAAAGCCTCTATCGGGAATTCGGGGGAGGTCCCTCCTGAAATGAAAAAAAATTAGGTACGGTAGTCTCTATAGTCTTTAAGGGCACCCAATTGAAAGTTGACAGTGTGAGTAGACGTGTCTTCCCAAATTTTTTGAATTGAAACTTCTTACTTACTGTATAAAAACTATCTAAATACATAAGTCATGTTTTACGTCTGACTATGCGAAATTTTTTACTGACCGCCAAATATATGTAAAGAATCATAGCTCATTGCACTTTCAGATCGTTTTACTGTATATTACCTATATTGAAATCTGTGCAAACTTTTTACTTAAAAACTGATAATTAATTAATTTCTTTTTCTGATAAATTAATCTGCACTTGAAATTGATTTACGTATTATTAGTAAAAAATAATGCTCATTCTAAAATGTTACTGGTTTCATACTTCATATAGAAAGGAATTGCTTTTGTTTAATATCCTTTTCCAAAATGTTTTTCAAATTAGTTATTTTGTGCACATTAGCCTTCGATTTTAGCCAGGTACATCAATTTACCAAATCGATTAATATCAATATTCAACTCACGTTTAATATTAATTTTTTTTTATGTTTATTAGGGGGCCGTAGTCCACAACCGATCACTGACACAACATGACTTACAAAATTTTGATCTAAATGGACGTATTATTGGTGGCAACAAGGCTGGTTTTTCCCAGTTTCCGTGGCAAGCAGGCATTAATGTTGTACATGGTGATAGAACATACTTCTGCGGTGGTGCACTAATCACTCCCGAATGGGTTTTAACAGCTGCTCATTGTATTTACCGGTATGTGGTGAGATTTTGATTTTAAAAATATAAGGTACATATATATTTAGTAGCTATTCTACAAATGTGCTATGATATGCTATGCCATGATTACTTCGGAAACAAACACAAAGAAATATATTTTTGTAAGTTGGTAAGTATGGATTAATGTGATCATATTGCGCACTGTCGACGAAATTTATTACTAATAAATGATAGTTATTATTTATGGTACAAATTTTTGTACATTTTTTTTTTTTAAATCCATAAATTAACCGGAAACGAAAACTGTGTACTATGATCTAATAACTATCCTTTATTAGTTATCAATTTCATCAACAGTGAGCAGCATGGTCACAATATTGCTTACGTAATAGTTTATAAAAATATATTTCGTTGTGCTTGTTTCCGAACTAATCATGGCATAGCATAGCATAGCATATCATAGCACATTTGAAGAATAGCTACCCTAACTCGGGTATGAGTGAGTGATTTTTGTTTTTAGCGCATCATCTTTTATGATCCGTCTTGGGGCTTTGAAAAGTTCTGGAGATTATGAATCTGGGTTGCAAGAGATTCGTGGTGCACGTGGCGTTAATCATCCGCAATATAATCCTGACACATTAAATAATGATATTGGATTAATTATGTTGGCGGAAAGTGCAAACCTAAATCGTAAGTATTTCTATTTATTTAGTTACAGTTTTCTTCTTCTGATTTTTGTTTTTTTAATTGAGGTACTAAGGGTTTTTAAAAGCTAACCACGGGTGCACTTCTTTTATTCAGGAGTGGAAACTTTCTTTTATGACTTAATGAAGATTTAATTTAATAGCTTTTGGTTTGATCTTCTGAAAATATTTTGTCTTTCAGAATACGTTTCACCAATCCATCTCCCAAACCCAAAATATCTTTTCCCTCCAGGTACTGAGGTTACTGTGAGCGGTTGGGGATTGATAAAAACTGGAGGTATAAGTTAATTCTTATTAACAAGTGAAAGCTGCAAAGTTGATCTTTCAAACACTTAATATTTTTAGGTACTTTAAACATGGACTTGATGTATGTAATGCTTAAAACCATCACGAACGATCTATGCCAAGATTATTACAACTCCGAAATCATTACACATTCAACAATTTGCTGTCAAGGAATTACAACTGAAAGTCCATGCCATGTGAGTGTTCTCTTCTCTAGTCGTTAGTAAATTACTAATTTTCATTTTTGGAGTTTTAGGGTGACGACGGTGGCCCGTTAGTACGTTATGTAAATGGTGTTGCACATCATGTCGGGGTCGTTAGTCTTATACCGTCGATAGGTTGTGAACATGGCATCCCATCTGTTTATGTGCGTACGGTTTCATTTCTGGACTGGATTCAAGAAGTTACTGGAGTTAATTAGCGTCGTATCTGATGATATTTTTTCTCTAAAACTCAAAGATATTCTTTCTTAGATCTTAAATTTTTTATTAAAATTTTTTAAAGAACTGAATGGGTATTTTTAGAAACCTTTATCACATATGAAATTTTCTAAAAACTTAATTAGGTACTTTTACTGATTTTAAGCTTTAACCGCTAGTATAAAATCAAAGTGAATTAATAAGGTGTGCCTTACTAAATAAGGAAGAAAATCGTATTTGAAATTTATAGTATCAAATATTATTTAACTGAAGGGTGATATACACATGACTCTATGAAAGTGTTACAGCTTGGGACTAAACCACAGTTTCAATGAGATCGGTGCCAAAGTAAAATTCTTATTATACGTTAAGAATTTTTTTAATGAACTAAAAAGTAAAGTTTATAAAATAAAATGTACATTAACTAAATACATAAATTGAAAATTAAATTAAAAATAGGGCATATTTCCTTTATTTTATGATTATTCTGACTATTTATGATTATAGTGATGCGGCTAACATTATATTTGTCACGCACGTGACTTACCGTCTTTTACTTTTGTAGTAATTTTCAATCGATCTTCAATAGTAAGAATATTAAATTTTTTATTAATTTATTTTCATGAAATACGCGAAAACTAATTTAGACGCCAATGACTAGTTTATTCTCAAGTACCTATACAACGACAATAATAAAACAAATATTCCGCGTGTACTAACATGCAGCGTTTGATTGTATTTGCTACACAAGACTGGTAAGGGTAATTCTAGCCGTAACAGTTTGAAACTGAACAGTTCCATAGGGTCTACTGTAGATATATCGTAAAAACAAAATACTCCTGTCGCAGCACCCTGAATAACATAGCGAATTTCCGTTTATAAAAATTGGTTTTTCTCGGAAACTAGTTGACATAGAAGAAAAGTTTAAAGACCTTTTTTATGTAATTTTTTCTCCTCTTTTAAATGGTGTAAAAAAAATTCGCAAAAATTTTTGAATAAGTGGAAATTTTGGATAAAAACTAATTTTTTGCAAGAACAAAAACCATGTTCTTGTTATCCGACACCAAATTTTGTAAAAGTAGGACATTTCGTTCGGTAGTTATCGTGCGGACACACACACACACACACACACACACACACACACATATATATATATATATATATATATATATATATGTATAAATTTTAGTGAATTTTTCTGTTCCTAGGGACCTCAAAACAAATTTCAGCCATGGTCCCGGGTTCAAGTCGCATCATGACAGTGGCTGTAATAGCTGAATTTCATTCTGGAAATTCGCTAAAAACATCTACTACAATTGCTACCACGCGTGTAATAATTTCTCAGATCTTCAGTTGGAGAGTTTTTCTCTTAACAGTGATTTTTTGACAATAAAATAACACGAATAAACAACGGAAGAAAAATTTTGGGGCCCAATAACTTATAACCTGGCCAGGTAATTATTTACAGAAATAACTGTTTATATTATTTTGATTTCCTGATCATAAATGTTTGATGAATAATTGAGTTCAAAATTCTACATCAAAGTGTGAAAACATTTATGTCATGAAATAGAATAAACATCCTGTTAAGGAGTCTTCACATTCTCGCCGAGTTCCTCGCTAAGGCTGGCTCAGCCATATGAATAGTATTAAAACACCAACCGCGAGACAACGAAATGACCCTCTACATTCTCGTTTCGTCCAACCTCGGCGAGAATGTGGAGACTCCTTTATGGTCAAATCTATTACGTAATTAATTAGACCAGCTATATTAATTCTAGGCAGCTAGGATTGAATAGAAATTTGAATGACCTTGCACGTGTCAAAGCTGCAATCAGGAAGAAACGTATTTAATTTTTGAAACAAATTATAAACAATTACAAGTAGTATTTATTGAAGATCAATTAATGATAAAAATATACATTTTTTATCAAAAATATTTATAATCCGTATTAGTGATACATTGACAATGAAATATATACGTACATAGGTAAAGAATTGATAGTATACAGCTGAACCTTTTTTTATACAGTGGATAGGAACCACATAAAAAAAAATCATACAAAAAAAATATTTACAATTTTCATAAATGATAGTGACCAACCGAACCTTCGGTTTCGGTTTCGGCCGCACCAAAACTGTTCGTGAATTGTCGCGTTTCGTTCGGGCGAGTACATGTCTTGTACATACACCAGATTTCAGCATATACAATTGAAATTTTACATGTTTAAATAAGTTTCAATTTCGGCTGAAACTGAGACCGAGGCCGAAGTTTCCGTTTCGGCTGCAAATCCTGTTTCGGTCGGTCGCTAATAAATAGCTATAAAAAGTATAGTTTGGTCCAGATTGTAAAAAAAAAAAACTTTTTTAATGCGGTGGATCGGGAACACACAAAAAATACATAACTCAAAACGGTTAAAAATTGCTTTTCTAAACAAGATAAAGCATTAATTTACAAATAAGAACACTTTATTTTTATGTAATATACTGAATTAAATGCCTTAAAAACAGTGAATAAGTTAATTTATCAAACAAAATTATCGTAATTAATGTTTAAATATCTTAAATAAATGGCACCCAAATTACTTTGCTAAAATCCACTGTATTTTCTTTTAATGTGTGAAAGTGTTTTCAACCATTACGACCATTAACGAACATTCTTGCTTTCTTTTGCTATTTATGCATTACGGACTTTAATGGACATTTTCTTAAAAATCACATAAAAAAGCACAAAAAAGACCGCATAAAAAAACCTTAAGCTATATCTACTACTTAAAATTAGTAGTAGATTTTGATCGGTTCTAGAACCGCCATCTTCAGATTATACCTCACAAAAGCCCTCCATCGCCCCCTACTTAATTTTGACTTGGAAATTTGAGCATATTCATGTTGGTAAGTTGTTGACGTAGGTATTAATAGCGACAAGCGCTTATGTTAATTTTGATTTTAAATTACTTCTGGAGAAAATTTTTTTGTGTACGCAAGTTTAAAATATTTTGTGAAATTATATTTCTTTTTGCATAAAATATTTTCGGTATCCACTTTCTTGACAGGTTTTAATAAGTGAAAATTTTCCTCAAAATGCAATAATTACGACGAAACACTTTTCCACCAAAAGAGAATTTCCTTTTAATATCTTTTAATAAATAAAAATTTATTTAACATATAACAACTGGCTTTTATTGAACAATCCAAATCAATTCGGCACAAAACTCGCTTGTAAGGAATATTACACACTCGCCAAATAAAATATTCATTGCTGTACGGCGTATTTTGAAAATATACCCGAAGTCAGAGCTTGTGATGTCACTGACCGATCTAGGATCGGGTATAATTTACAAAACAAAAACTAACAAAATGACTCTTTAAAATATACCTCATTTCAGAATAAAAAAAGGGGATTATTTTCAAGTACAAGAATACTACTATGAGCATTTGAATATATACCCGACAATAACTTATTTCAACTGTAATTTATACTCGATCTTCATAAAAAAAAAAAAAAAATATTCACATATGATTTAAATAAAGCAAGACTTGTTAGCGTGAGTTAAACGTGCAAAATTTATTTAAAATTGAATAATGATTAATAAAACAGATTTAGAAGGGTTTTCTACAAAAGCGTATGAATATGGACGGATAATATTATTTGAATTGGAATACGCTGAAAAATATTTGGTGCAATTAAGGTAGTAAGTCTGGTAACTTGGATTGAAAATATCGAATTTTTTTTTTTTTTTTTTTGTTTAATTCGAAAGTACAATATATTGAGAATATACTGTGAAAATTTTAGACCGAAATTCAACGAAAACAAAACGAAAAATTTTTGAATCCGTTGCTATTTTATGAAAAAATGTAAAAAAAAACCTATGCATAACAATAGCTACAATTATGTACTTTAATAATTTTTTTTCTTCTTTTAATTTGAAATGATTCATCATTGCAATATCGTTGGTATAATTTGCAATTTTTTTAGGTGCATTTGCATTATTAAATTTGCAAATATTTAATATTATTCTATAAAATTTTATATGAACAAATGGATATTCATTAAAGTCTTTTTAATTCGAGCCTCCTATATTCACTCACATTTGTAAAAAAAATTCGCTAAAATTGTCAATTTTTTGCGGCGTTATAGTGCTGTTTTCCCTTAACTACTTGATTGAACCATTTGTTTACCAACAAATTGAAAGTGGGTATGTTTTTCATACTATTCTTATTAAATATTGAGTTTGAAAATATACCTGAGCTCAGTGCTTTTAATGGGTATATTTTCAAGTATTGAACTATGCTTATTAAACATTGAATATATACCCGAGTTCAGATACATTGAGCTCTGAATACGGGTATATTTTCCAAATACGCTGCTGTACGACTCTCGTGTAACTTCTTCATTCGTGTCTAATATGTAACTTACAACACTTACTATATAAGTAATACTCCATTAACGGACACCCATATTTATATTCTGTTTATGTTTAATAATCCAGTAGCGTAACTACAATTTTTGCGCCCTAGAGCGGTTCCAACTCAAGCGCTCCAGCCTCAAAACACTACTTTTTCCCAAAAAGTACCTGCGACTTCCCATTAATAAATTATTTCCTCCCCCTCTTGAACTACTTTCATCTAGTGCCCAACTTTCACTTCAAAATAAAAATTAATTTGTTCCCTCTTCTTCCATTTTATTTTCTGTTGCTCCCATATTTTTGCCTACTGCGCCCGTTTTTGTCATGCGCTCTAAAGTGATTGTTCCACCTGCTCTATTGTAGTTACGCTTCTGTAGTTATTCTGTATAAGTATTCATTTTCACTAAGCCTTTTTCAACAGGAGTTGTATTTTTTTTTTTTTTGATAACCTTATCTACACTTGAATTTATTGACGTATTGTTATAAAAAAATTATGTCCACACTAAAATACTGATATTCAGTTCATAATCTATGAGGAATCACTTTCACTCAATATCACTTTTCAAAATGTTTTCCAAATTAATTGTTTTGTACATATTAACCTTTGGTTATAGCCAGGTATATAAATTTATCAAATAATATTTAACTCATCTTTAATATGTCTCTTAATTCCTTTTTTACTTTCATTAGAGTCCGGCACTCGCACGACCCGACTTGGAAAATTTTGATCTAAATGGACGTATTATTGGTGGCAGTAAGGCTACATGGGGCCAATTTCCATGGCAAGCAGCCATTACTGTATTACATGGTGATAGAACGTATGTCTGTGGTGGTGCATTGATCGGTCTCGAATGGATTTTAACAGCTGCCCATTGTGTTGACCGGTATATGCCTAAATTTTAGTTTAAAGAATATAAAAAGTATAGAACTGGTATAAGTGAATGATCTTTGTACTGTTTTCAGTGCGTCAGCTTTTTCGGTCCGTCTTGGATCTTTGACAAGTTCTGGACCAGGTGAATCTCCTACGCAAGTGATCCCTGGTGAACGTGGTATTTATCACCCGCAATATAATCCTACTACATTAAATAATGATATTGCATTAATTAAATTAGCCCACAAGGCTAGCAGTAATCGTAAGTTTTTTTTTTGCTTTTTTACGCGATTTTTGGCAGGAGAAAATCTTATGGGTTCGCGTTACCGACATGCTAACGTTAACAGTATATCTGTAGCTATGTGTATGACGTGTACACGTATACACATATATACACCAACCACAGAATATAACAGAAGGAATCCTAGTATCTCTCTACTACTGAAACCAGTCCAACCAAAAAAGGAGAGAAAATATCCCACCAATATGTAATATATGTGCACTCGGTTTAGTGTGTGTTTGTGTGATTGCATACGAATATAGATAATACTACATACGTATGTATGTGGTACGTATACCTTGTAATACGACGGTGACCACATGACTATACAATGACAACAATTGAACTACACGCATCGACTGCTACCGAACGAATGACTACTAAGTAGCCTAAAGTGCCTAGAAATTCACAGAAAAGAGATAGTTGCGTTCCTTCCGATATATTCTGTGACACCAACATACTGTATATACCCGATTGTATGACGTGCGCGTTGGACGCTCTTTGGATGATGTAGTAGCAGTTAATCTGTAGCTACAAGGGTGACGTATTGTGCAACATTAGTGCGGTGTATGTCTGTTATTTTATAATTTTAAGTTTTCACTTCTGTTGGAATTACAGCTTTCTTTCACTTTTTTTATTTCACTTATATTTATCACTTATTTTAAAGGTTTTTTTTTTTTTTATTTAGTAACCGTTAAGCCTTTCCAAATAATAAATTTCTTTTAGTTTATAATTTAATGAAGGTTTAGTTTAAGAATTTCTGGCCTGATTTTTATCACGATTTTTTCTTGTTTCAGAATATGTTCGTCCAATCCAGCTTGCAAACCCAATAGATCTTTTCCCCCCCGGTACTGAAGTTTTAGTAAGCGGTTGGGGCAGAACAAGAGACGGAGGTATACACAAATTACATTGACCAATAAAATTTTACACGTCAGCCTTTCAAATATTTATGTATGAATGTGTTTAGGATCTTTAAACATGGACTTGATGTTTGCAAAACTCAGAACGATCACAAATGACGAATGTAAAAATTACTACAACTCAGAAATCATTAAACACTCAAACGTTTGCTGTAGAGGGAATAAAATTGAAAGTACTTGCCACGTAAGTGTCAATTTATAGCGCCAATTTCCCTCTAATCTTTAGTAAATTATTAAATCTTATTTTTGAAATTTTAGGGTGACGATGGTGGCGCATTAGTACGTTGGGACCTTTATAATTCAACGCATGTCGGAGTCGTAAGTCTTATATCATCGGTAGGTTGCGAACATGGTATGCCGTCAGTTTATGAACGTACAGCTTCATTCCGGGACTGGATTCGAGAAAATACTGGTATATAAATACCATAGAAAAGCTGCGAGGGGCGCAGAGCGTAAGAGAGCGCAAATTTCTAGTCGAGTCGACGAATGTTATACACAACTTTTTTATTGAAATTAAAACCTAAATTATAAGAAATTTATTCGAAATACCAAAAAGCTATTCCTTTCTTTTTTAATCTATTTCTACTGATTCTAGTGTAACATAAAATTATAAATAGCAAATGGCAGTAAAAAGGGCTTACAATAATGATTCATTCTCAAAAAAAAAAAATAATAATTTCCTTTAGATTGAAAATTCTAGATAAAAAATATTTATTATTCCCATGTATATAAAGCTGTCTTTACGCATTAATGGATGATTTCTGGGACGTCTCACGTCACTGGATTTATTATTAACTGTCGCACATATTTCGTCTTCAGCACACAAGAGAACCGACTGTTACTCTGTAATACATTCTTGAAGTGATGTAAATAATCGAATGATTTCAGTAATCGATTATTATTAATCGAGTGATCTTAATAATCGAATAATCATTAGATTATTTTTATCGATTATTTTTATTCGATTATTTTTGTTGATTATTTTCATTCGGCTATTTCTATCGATAATATTTCCTGACGATTTAAAATAATCGAATCAAATGAAAAATAATCGAATATTTTTTTTTTATACCTCGAGATATGTTTTAAATACATTTGAATAAAAATAATCGAATGATTTTATTATATTTTCAGATACCTCGAGATATTTTAATAATCGAATGATCGATTATTTTTCATTCGATTATGCCCATTATTACATTTTTACCGGGTTGTTACTATCTAATTCACTCTAATTCGAAATGTACAACGAATCTAGCTTTACATTTGATTACGTTGTCTGCATACTAGTGATGTCGAGCTGACGAGCAGTTAGTCGATTAATCGACTAAAATGGTTTTTCAAACAAAATAAATCATTAATCGAAAATATCGAGCGTAGAATAGTCGACTAATCGACTAAATTTTTAGTCAAATTCATAGTAGGGTAACCTATGTAACTCTTTCAAAAATGAGGTTTCTTTTCGAATTTAATTATGGACTTTTAAGATTTTTCTTTAAAAAAAAAGAGATATGAAATATCTCAATATATTAATCACAAAAAAGTAAAAAATCATATAGATAAATAAATTTTGAGTTCCCATTTTTTGAAGTCCAACAAATAATATACAAAAATTGTTAAATTAGTCGTTTTTAGTCATTTGAAAAAAATTAGTCATTTTAATCATTTAATCGAAGGTAAGATAGTCGACTAAAATATGATTAAATGTAAACAAAATTAGTCGACTAAACCGACTAATCGATTAATCATCCGACATCACTACTGCATACGAAAATTATTCGAGCCTTCAATAATATTCTTAAACGTAAGGTAAAAGACCCGGTAATTGACCCTGGCCCAGTTTCTGAACTTTTCAACTTTGTTATAAATTAATAAAAAAACTTTAAATAAGAAAAAAAATAAATGCTTATTTTAAAGTAATCTATTCTGTGTCTAATGAACAGCAATTTAAAAAGTTTAGAATATATTAACTAAATAAAAAAAATTTTTAAGTTTAAAATGTGTGTAAAAAATAATTTTTTGGTAGTTTCCTAACAGTTTATGTTACAAAGTACTCATTTTGATTTGTAAAAAAAAATTTTAAATAAGAAAAAAAATAAATGCTTATTTTAAAGTAATCTATTCTGTGTCTAATGAACAGCAATTTAAAAAGTTTAGAATATATTAACTAAATAAAAAAAATTTTTAAGTTTAAAATGTGTGTAAAAAATAATTTTTTGGTAGTTTCCTAACAGTTTATGTTACAAAGTACTCATTTTGATTTGTGCAATATTCATCATGTAAGTATGAAAACTTAATTAAAAATATATGAGCAGGTTAATATTTGTTTAAAATTTATTTTAAAATATTTATAAAATACCTTAGAATGATTTTTATTATTGAAATATGAGGGTCAATTACTAGGCTCACTTCTAAAGTGGTATGGCCCAATTAAATTCTAACCAGTTTTTGTTAGTTATTTTGTTATTTATAGTTATCTTCGATTAGTTTTTGTTATTTTTCATAACGTATAACATTAAACATTCATTTTTATCAATAAAAAATTATTTATAAATTAAATTTTAAAAAACTGTATTTTTAAATTTAAGGATCAGAAACTAGGCCACTGTCAGGGTCAAAAACTGTCACATGAGAAATTTTGAAGGTCAGAAACTGGGTCCATTTTGTCAATTTTTAAAACATTAATTTAAATTATTAATTCAATTCAAATAATTATTTTAATTGTATGACTTTATTTTGAAAGCCATAAACTAGTTGATAAAATTATTAATTGTCTCTTAAGTTTAAACTTATATTTATTACTGTCGTTTAACCTCAGCCGTCACTCTTAAAAGGTCAGAAACTAGGCCCGTTACCTTATGCGGTGTAAACGTAAATAAAGCATCAGTGGACATGAAATATTATCATAAATACATACGTACAGTCATAAATACATAAATTGGTTTAATAAAATAAAATACATACATTGATTTAATAGGCCACGTAAATATGTTTCATTTATACTGACTGTATTGTTAAAAAAAATACACAGAATGGTGCTTCAGTTTCTCTCTTATTTATTACTACAGTTGTAACTTTGTCTCCCGCATTGTTTTAAATTAACACATAGCGTGGGGCGTGGGGCTTTGTTAATGAAACTGTTCCAACATATTGTCATTTAATTTCAATAATAGTCGAACTATAAAATAGTTTTTATAGATTACTCAGCTCACTTCACATCACACGAATTTCACTCTAAAATAAAAAAAATAGGTGTATTGGAAAAAGGAACATAAATTCTTTTTAATATGAAGATTCGAAAGAATGAATATTATTACTAGAAAAATATGGAATGGTATGAAAAGTTAGTAGAAGTCTATATCCATGCTAAATTGGAACATTAGAACATGTCGCAAAATAATTGACAATTTAACAACAGTTTACAGTTGTTTTCAATAAACGTTTTTGACGCTATATATTTCAAACTAAAAATATAATTTAATTAATATTTTTAAAATACATAATTTAATACTAAATATAACAATAAAAAATCTTAATTAATAACTTGCCACTGTCTATTTTACACAGCTAGAAAATATCTGAGATGAACTACAACAGTCTCGATTTTTATTAATAATGTAGTTGCTCTGAGATAATCAGGTACAAAAGTATATCTCAGAAAAAAATTTTCCTTTATCAAAAATTAAATAATATGTATTTAATATTATTCAGTGATTATATTTGTATACCATTTGTTTTTTTTTTAATTTCCGCACGCTTATGTAGTAGCAATATAAAAACATTGTTGAAAAAGCGTTGTAAAAACGTTGTAAAATGATGTTTATAAATTATATTTCAAAAACGGCGTGGTGAATAATTTTTATTTCTTATTAAATATGGTTTATCACTTTGTATTTTATAACATATTAAATTTTTATTAAATTCCTTTGTTATTTTATTAAAAAAAAAAAAAAAAGTTTTCCCATAAGAGTCCGTGTTAAAATTAGAAAACTTTAAAATCGTTTTTTTCAAAATTGGGGTGGTCGATTTTTTTTTTTTTTCGGTAAGGCCTCATATTATATTATTGATATTGAATTAAATAAATATCTAGAGAAGTTTCGTTAAAATCCTTTGAAAAAATCGTTTTATCGACCAACTACCTTAAGCCAATTCTAGATTTTATTCTTTTTAGCAGTTGTATTATTATTGCAGTGAATTAAATAACGTACCTAACATTTTTTCATGTCAATACTACTTATGTAGGTAATAAATACATTATTACGTTACATGAACTAATAATCATGTTCTTCATCCAACGAATCAAAAGAAGGAATTTTATTAGTTTTTTTTCCTCAGTTAATTAAATTGTTGATGATGCTACAATATTTTCTCTTCTTTTTCTATTAAAATTTTATTTTAAAGCGTAAAAGTATTAGCTATTGTGCGTATCTACTGTCGTGATAGGCTAAAAAAGTCGTATTTTAATTATAGATACCACATTACTGCTAAGTCTAAAAAAAATTTATATAAAAACATTTGTTTGGATCCAAAAATTTTTAATATAACCCTTTGGCTTAACACGGCTGTATATTTATTATAAATATAGACTATACCAGCGTTTCTCAACCATTTTTCAGTCACGGCCCGCTAAAATCACGGATAATTTTGTGCGGACCGGTCACATATAGGATCACATATGTATTACGACGATTATCAATTTTCTAATTTACATTCATATTTAACATGAAATGTCGTCTTCGGACCACTTGGTCTACTTGGTCTGCTCTGTAATTCACATCAATATCAACACTTTCTTAAGCATTAAAGAAATGTTTAAAAGCTATTATTTAATTTTAAACCGAATTCTTGTAGTCTGTAATCATTCCCACCATTAACTAAAGTAACATTGGGTTGTGTAATATGAAATGTCGTTTTCCGACCACTTGGTCTACCATGTAATTAAAAAAAATATCGGCATCTTTTTGACCGTTAGAGAAATGTTTAAAAGCAATTCTTTAATTTTAAACAGAATTCTTATAGCTTGCAATCAATCATTCCCACCATTAACTAAAATAATATTGGGTCGTGTAATATGAAATGTCGTTTTTCGATCACTTTATCTACCATATAATTCAGTAAATAGCAACACCATTTTAAACATTAAAGAATTGTTTAAAAGTAATTAAATAAACTTATTATAGGCTGGAATGATTTCCGCCATTAACTGACATAACATTAGGTCGTATACATAATATGAAATGTCGCTTTCCGACCATTTGTCGATCATATGTACCCACCAAATAAGTCCTGTCACTTTCTTAATTCTTTTTTTAAAATAAAAAAAATGTTTTGCTTTTATTACATTGCTTTATTACTTTCGTGGACCGGCGGTTGAGAAACACTGGGCTATTTTGTGTTAATATTTTCATTTTATCTGGCGAGTAATTTAAAAACAAAAAAAAAAAAATTAATAATATTGATGTGCTTGATGGACTTCATAATGAACACATGCTTGAATACGTAGAAAATTTGTAGATAATTGTACAAAAATAACTTATTAAAATTTAGGAAAAATTTATATTAATAATTTTTGGGAAAAAATTAATTCTTAGTAATAAAATAATATTTAGATAACTTTTACTTTTCAGTAACAAGTACAAATCGATCCAATCGTAATTCGGTGTAAAAATTTATGATGCATGATGATTAAACTACAGTAGGACCACACTATATTGCCCTACATGAGGTCGTAGTAAAGAGAAATCTGACATAAATGTGTACTCCTGACATAAAATTTAATAAATGAACTTATTTTTTTAAGGGCAGGGTAAGGTATTAAAATAATTTTTTTGCTTATTTTTTTTATTTTTTTTTTTAACTGAATGTATAATATCTCAAGAATATTGTCTCAAAATTTCAAGTTGATTGGAGCAAAACTGACGAAGTTATAAGCATTTTTGTTGTTACCTGGCAGATGTTTCGCTCTCTATATATCTCTCCCTCTCAATTATATTATAAAAATTTCAATGGAAGTACTAACGTGTTTACACCTGTACTGTATATTTTGTCAGTGTAGGGTACAAAATTTAGTTTAGCAGTAAGTATTCTATATCAGTTTAATACAATAATTTTTAAGTGTTGAAAACTTTAAAGCGTTCCCCACAGCTCACGTTTTCAAAGTCGGTGCCCTTCATAACTTCAAAACTACAACACCGATCCATTTGACATTTTGAACACTATTTCTGTACATAGGTAATTTACGAGGTAACGCTGGAGAGTTTTTTTCAAATTCGTTAATAATTTTTATCTTACCATAACAAATTAGCCAATTTTTTACGCAAAAATCGTGTTTTTCCGTTCTAAGTGTTCCAAAAAAGTGAAGAATTGAAATTTCGAAAAACCCTCCCAGCGTTACCTGAGGAAAATTATTGTCTAACGAATGAACTTTAATTTTTTTATTTCGGATGATCCAGCACCAAGTTATGAAGGGCACCGCAATTTTACTTTTTTCCGAGACACGTTCGAATAATTGCTGCCATTACTGTATTTTTTAATATTTCTTCGTGAAAATTCTATACAATATTCTTCGAATGTTATACTTTAATGTACCACTGGTTTTAATAAAGAGATTTTAACTGTGTCGTCACAAAATTAACAAAAACATGCCCTCTTTGTAAGAATTAACCTTACCCTCTCCTTAATGAAATTATATTCGTAATGAAATACAATTTTAATTAGTCCTTAAAATTGTGTTGAACGTTTACTTTGTCTGTTCTTTGAATTTTAAATTTGATAAACTTAAAGGAATTTGGTTGCTACAGAAAAGAATAGTGAAAACCGGTTAAAAGCAATAAAACTGGGCAGATTTTAGAATGAAAAAATTTCGTTTGTGTCTTATGTTGAGAAAGAAGTCTATTGGCTGAGAAAAATGCTTGATAATATGTATATGGCAAAATGAAAAGTAGGGAATTTTTCTTACGTTCCAATAAAAACTGATTCCAAAAATTTAAATTTTGCATAGCAAACAGATATATCTATTTAAACATGCATACAGAGCTAAAAAATGATAAAGAAGTGCGTTGTTAAAAAAAAATTAAAGTTTGACATCTGGCCACCTCACATTAAAAGAAGCGTGTCGGGAGATTCAAAAATAATTTTAAAATACATATAATTTTAAAAAAATTGGCTGCTGTTGGAAAATTGTTACGCTACCCACCATGAATCTGCACTAGTGACACCACTTGGTTTCCTAAGCTGAAAAAAATGTTCTGTACCTCAGATCACGTATAATAGACCGTAAAAAAATTTTATATTTATTACATTATTCGTTACGGAGAAAAAATTTTCGAATAAAATCTTTTTTTTGCACTTTAGGCTGCCTGCACACTGATAAAGCAAAAACGCTGTAAAGCAAACCGTTTTGTCTAATGTTAAAACAGTTCGACACACACTTAAAGAACAAAAATGTTATTATGCAAAACATTTTCTTTAAAAACAAAAACGTTTTGCTTCATACTAGCGCATACTTGTCAAGCAAAATGTTTTGTCGTAGAACAAAACGTTTTCTGCAAATACGTTTTTGCTTTATCAGTGTGTCCATTATTTGTGTGTTGTCATATACTATGTCTTTGAACATATTTACAAATAAATTTAATACAATTATACAAAAAAATTATTGGATACATCCTAAAATAAAAAAGAAAAAAAAATTAAAGAAAATACTCTGAAAAAATTTATTCTTAAATTAGGTAAAGATCCTATAAAACTGATTAATTTTTCTAATTCCTAACACTTTTCACTACATTTCAACTGAAATTTTCAACTATAATTTATCAGTAAGTTCTCGATTATGACGTTCTTTTATCGTAAAATCCCACAGGTCTTGCTTCCACCAAACTAATTATTCTCCAGTATTTACGTCCATTTAAAAAAAAAAATATGTACGTTAAATAAAAATCTATAAAACACGTGGAATGTTTGTATTGTTATGTTTTTGAATAAAACAAGTGTCAATGTTTGTGCTTCTAACAAAATGTTTCTTCTTACTTGCAAAGCAAAAACGCTTTTATACAAAACATTTTGTTAGATGCAAAAACATTTTGTAACACACTGATCAAGCGAAAACAACTTAAACCAAGAGCTTTTTGTTTAAAACAGTTTTATAGTGATTTAATATGTTTTATAATGTTTTTTTTTTTATTTTGAAGTATCAATGTGTGTGCACTCATATTAAAAGTATAAGGAAAACAACTTTTAACGAAATTAGTCAAAAACGTTTTGTATAAAGGCGTTTTTGTTTTATCAGTCTGCAGGCAGCCTTAAAGTGATGTAACGCCTTAAGGGTTAAAATAATGGAAAGTACCCAACAATATTTGAATCTTAATATTATCATTTCCATCAAGAATGCGATATCACAACGTTGATTAAAATAAACCCATACCTGATGAGATTAATAAATCAATACGGATGACAGGTAATATAACATTATAGAGGGTGTGGTATGATCATGTATACGGATTAATAATTTTAATTAAAATTTAATATTAAATTCTAACGTTACTGTAAACACGTATAGATAGATACTTTCTTTCATATAATTGTAAGTAATATTATACATTATTACTGCAATATTCTTTACATTCTTGTTTTACTTCAATTATAAATCAGAAATTGATATCCGATCTAAATTTTAATTTTTATTGATTAAAAAGGAAATTAATATATTTCGAAATTGGTAAGGATATCCTATTGTTATTAAAAAGATGTTTCATCACTATAATAAAATTGATGTACATAATATAATATGTATAATACATATATTCAGGTATGTATGATGATAATAGCGTCATAAAATTAATATAGGTTACATTTTTTATGAATAATTATTTAGTGAAAAAATATATCTAATGAGCATTTAAACCCAGTAAAATCGGAAACTTTAAAATACTGAATAAAAAATAAATACAATACACTCCTGATTATTCGATCCTCCGGATTATCCGAAGTGGTCCGTGTTTCTTTACAGCTATTGTAAATTGTAGTTATTTTAAGTGTTAAGGACTGTACGTTTCTTTACATAAATACTTTATAAACTTCTAACACCGACTGACAGACAACGCACAGCCGAAACCGTTGGGTTTAGAAAAATGAAATTTTGCATAGAAGTTCCCTATGTAACGTAGATGAGCACTAAGAAAGGGTTTTTG
This sequence comes from Brachynemurus nebulosus, assembly GCA_035578155.1. Classification (NCBI taxonomy): domain Eukaryota; kingdom Metazoa; phylum Arthropoda; class Insecta; order Neuroptera; family Myrmeleontidae; genus Brachynemurus; species Brachynemurus nebulosus. The sequence goes on along the minus strand of JAPWDM010000018.1, from coordinate 6,709,651 downwards.
AAAATTCGTCCCCTAAGTGGGTTTAATAGGGGATGAAAATTTTGTATGTAAATTCGTTATTTTCGAAGTTAGTGGTATATGTATAAAAATATGTTACTATGGCTATTAAAATAAATAATATCTTATTTAATGAACCTTTGACTGACAGACAACGCACAACCTAAACTGTTGGATTTAGAAGGACGAAATTAAGCACAGAAGTTATGAAAATTGGCGCTTAGGCTTCCATTTATAAATAAAAGTCAGTTGTTTCTGGAAATTTATTCCCTAAGGGGTTAAAACAGAAAATGTAAGTTCATATGAGAAGTTCGTCATTTTTGAAGTTAGAAACGTGGATATTGATTTAGGCTTTTGAAAAACATTAAAAGTAAGCAAAAAGTGAGTACCTAATAAAAAGATGTCGATGGGAAATCCCATCGGGCATACGGCTAGTTAATTAATAATTACACTTTAGGATTCACGTAAATTAAAGGGATTGCACTTTAGTTTTGATCATATAAATGTGTATGATTATTTATAACATGAAAATACACTGGATCTCCGTACTATCCGAGGTTGCTGGGATCGGGAGTCTACTGTACCCCTGTCGCATAGCGAATTTCCCGTTACAAAAATTAATTTTTCTTGAAAACTCACTGACAAAGGATAATGGTTTAAAAACTTATAGAATTTTATCCGCTCTTTGTCATGGTTGACTTTAATTTACCGAAAAGTGGGAATGAAAAATTTCTTTCGCGTGTCACAGTGACTAGTAGTTTCGATATCTTTTCTTAGGGAAAACTTTTATTAACTTTCCTTTTTACGAATTTTCACTTATAATAATAATGATTTCATTTTCTGTTACGTTCACATTTTTTTATCTACTAGTGTAGATTGCAGATGAATGTATATCTACAATTATTTTATACAATACTAAAAATAATAGAAATATGTATAATAAAATTATAAATAAATACATAAGTATAGAGGTCAGTGAATAACTAATAATAATAATAATAATAATAATTGACAAAAAGAATGTATATATTTGTATACTATTTGCAGCAGGCAGTAGCGTGCGGTAAGGTTTTGGACATATGCGGGATTTGAAGAAAAATATTGAGGTAAACAATAATTTCAAAAGCCACGCGAGCGAAGCCGCCGGTAAAAGCTAGTATTTAATATAAAAACCACCTTGGGAGATTCTTAGAATAGCAAACCAGTTCAAGTTGACAAATGTTTGTCTTAATTTCTGCATCCTCACCCCTTTTCTTCTGCCATATCATTTTATTATCTCTTGTTCAAGTTTTTAATTTTTTATTCGCAAGAATATTGGAGGGGGGCAATCCCCCCTCCCTAAATCCTGCCTATAGTTTTGGACGAAAGAAGCAACTGAATTTTTTTACGACAATAATTGTGGTAATATATCAAGTAGTATGTAACAGAAATTGTACAAAAGAATACCGTAAAGAACTACACACAATCGAGGTAACATATATAATTATTTGTTTGTTTTCATCAAATGCTTAAACAATAATTTTTAAATTAAATAAAATCAATAAATTTCTAAAAGTGTGGTAATATGGAAGTACCTTTTAAAAAATATGTGATTTTATTAAAGCAATACTTCCCTTACTTCTATAGAATGCACGCCACTGATTTGTAGTATGTATCAATGCCAATACCAACACTAAAATATTAGTTTTATTGTATATTTACATGAATTTGTACAATTTACCATTAATTATAAAAATTATTGATAATAAATTAATTTAATTTAATGTTGAATGAAAGTAAAGTAATTGTTTGCTTAATAATGTTTAATTGTATGCATACATAGTATTTCATTGTAAATAAATTCAATTATTGTATCTCTACATATATCAATATATGTATAAATGATTTTTTAAATCGTTTAACTGTTTAAATTAATGCATAAATTGGTGTTGCAAGATTTGTACTATATCGGGAAGTTTAGCAATTTAAGTATTAAAAATTCGCCAAGTGCGTATTAGACAGACATTAAATCAAAATTTCATAATCAGTAGCAAGAATTTTTCACAATTCTTGGGATAAAATATTTGATTTACTAACACATAAATCATTCATCTTTCTAAAGAGAATTTTATAGTTTGTTTTTAAAATAGTATATTAATTGACGAGGGCTGTAAGTGGTTTTTTTTTGTGGCTTCGGATACAGTTTGAGAATCCGAGGCTGAAGGTACGATAGGAACTACAGGTCTGCTGCACAATACGTAACGTATTATAAAGCAGGTTACACCGCTCCGATAACTACGGTACCTAGACAGAAAGCGTGCTATGTTTGAATACTTTATTGGTGTTTGCTTTAAACTTCATTCATATCTACAGACACGTATCGTGGCAGATACGACAAATATTGTTTAAGGACCGGTCAGACCAAAACGGTCATCTTACGGTCTAACTGGATGTGATATAAGTATATTACACTACTTAACTAATACCCAAACATTCAAGTAGATAATAATTTCTGAACATAATTAAAGTCAAGTGGATTTCAAATTCGATAAAGAAAATGTGATACGTGTTTTGGTCAGTTTGTCACGTTTAACTCTAACGTCAAGTATGCAATATAATTTCTTAATTACTGTTCCGGTAGGCCGTACTGATCTGTCCTCACACTAATGCTTTTATTATGAACACATTCATACATACAAACGATCCGTGTCTGTGCGGTTACGTTACACTATACATGTATGAATGAATACATCCATAAGAAAAGCATTAAACAATATCTGTCGTGTCTGCCATAATGGTAGTGATGAGCAAATGCAAGACCAAGACCAAGACTTGGCAGTCTTGGTCTTGGTCTTGTTCTTGCATTAAGAATCTTGGTCTTGGTCTTGCTAGAGCAGTTTGCGTCTTGGCCTTGGTCTTGGTCTTGCAAAATGCAGTCTTGGTATTGGTCTTGGTCTTGTTAAAAATCTTGCACTTTCTTGCATTTTTTAATTAGCGAATTTTTTCCTTTTAAAGAATTTTCTCTCTTTACGGTATTAATTATACTTTTAAACTATTTAAATAATTTAGCAAGAGTCTTGCTTTTTTCTTGCTATAGTCTTGGTCTTGCTCACTTGAGTCTTGGTATTGGTCTTGCAGCCATACTTATAGTCTTGGTCTTGGTCTTGCAAAATGCAATCTTGGTCTTGGTCTTGCAAAAAATGCAAGACCAAGACTAATTTTGCTCATCACTACATAATGGGCAATTCCATGGAAAAGGCTCCATAATTGAAAAAAATAAATAATTGTTATTGATAGTAAAAATACGTTAATATGATGGCAACACTATAGTACTTTAAGTTCCCAAAATTTCAATAAAAGATTGATTTTAGTTTTTTAGGAATAGTGTAATTTTCAATGTTTTGTCGTAAGTATAAGCTAATAGTGTATTTTATAGTGGTGTTTTAATTAAATTTTCACGGCAAGTATTTAGAATTATTGTAATCCTAATTGAATCCTTAACGGGAATAGAATTTATTATAAATTTACAGATTTTGAAAAATCTTAAGAAATTTTGTATTTTAGGTAATAAATAATAAAAATAAGTACATTTTTGTACCTTTAAAATTATTTTAAAGTTCCTATTTTATGTCCTATAGTGTCAGTTTCTAGGATTTCATTTAAAAATACTACTATTTTGCAATTCAAAGTGATGGTAGTGTCAGTCACGTTTTGATCTGTAGTGTCAGTCACGAATTATTTTTCGAATAACTACTTTTCTAAAAAAGTAAAGTCTTTCATTTTATCATTTTCCAATAATTTGTTTCATATACTTCGGTTAAATATACAATTTAAAATTATAACGTCTGTACAGAGGAAGATTTTCGAAGTTTAAAAACACTCTCGAAAGTGACTTCCTTTTGCATGTAGTGTCAGTCACATTTACATTTTATTAAATAAATCATATTTCACAACTTTATTTGGGCATACTTTTTATTACAGAGGGATAATTGGGGTATCAACTATAAAACCATGCTAAAATTGAAACTGTAAACATATAGTGATATTCGTAATAAGGCAAAATAAAACGTAAATTGTGTCAAATATAGAGTCAGTCACATATGGAATTGCCCAATACATCTCTGTAACGTTCAATGACTGTAAATATGAATGGATCATTATACGGAATTATTGACGCGGTACAGCGTTGTGTCACAGTTAGTCAGGTTTAGCTTGACGCTATAGAGCATTCATGACAAAAAACGTGTTAAAATTCGACTTTGATTTATCAATAGTTATGTCAATATCATTATTTGAACCATTAACTTTCTGTTAGAGTTTAAAAAAATTCAACACCAGTTAAGCGATTTCATAAGAATTTCGTTGTTGTACAACGAAAGTCGAAAACTCAACGAAAGTTCCCAAACTCTTTTGGCCCACGGACCCCTTTTCATAGTCAAAACTTGCTCACGGACCCTGGGTGAAAAACTATATAAATGCATAATAAAAAAAAAAAAAAAAAAAAAAAAACACAAATTTAACTTTGATGTTTTGAATGGTAAATGATGGCGTAAAAATAAAATATAAATAAAATATTTTGTTGAAGAAGTATTTATTAAAATTATAACTTTTTTTTAAAATACAAAAAAAATGACTTGGCTAAACCTGATGCGACGTTATGAGTGTATTTATGTCCGCCTCAATGCTTGTGAGTAGCAACAGCAAATCCCCACGAGTACTAATTTCTGGTCGGTTTTTTTTTTGTGATGAGGCTTATAACGGCACTGAATCCACGTTTTACCAAATAAAAAGACGCAAAAGTAATCAACAGCTTCTGTACAATAACCCATAATAATACATTACAAGATACAAAGATACAAGATGAAAATACGTATCTTGTATCTTGTATTTGTATTTCAAATACTTGTATCTTAAATAAGCCTCATCTCTGATCATTAATAATATGTATATTCTTTAGAAACACATCTGTGTTAGAAAAACTTACAATCCCTTCTTCGGTTTTTAATAAAAAAAGAAATCTTTAATGAATGTTAAGGGCTTACTGTATTGATAACTGTGATATATAATTTTTTAATCAACTTAAATAAGAGTATAACTTTTCTTTTATACTTTACTTAGGACGTAAAAATGGCTAATAATTTGTTCATTGTTACTTAGCTTCCATATTAATAAAAATTTGTCATAACGTTTTCATTTTATACTAAACCTTTCACGGACCCCCAAATCAATTTTAATTTTCCACGGACCCCCTGAATGATCCCGGGGACCCCTGGGGGTCCGTAGGGACCACTTTGGAAACCACTGGATTAAATCAACGGTTTGGTTGTAATAAAAATGGCAACTCTCAAAAAACTCACACGGTATGTAATAATAATATTAAATTCTCTCATGAACTAATATTATTGTATTTCTTTTTGCAACATAATACATAAATTTTACTGATTTTATTTAAATATTTAACTTAATGGAGTTGAAGTAGTAGACAAATAAAATAATAGTAAATGAAGAAGCAAGTGAATAAAGGAGTTACGCGACATTTTTTTTCAAAAACTCAAATTGTATTTAGGAAAATTCTATGCTTAAAGTATTATGTATTAAAATTTGTTGGTATTTACGTCGATAGCTACAATTTTTAACAAGAAGTAATCACGAGCGTTCTAGTGGTTAATTTTTTCATTAACCAATTCAAAATTTAAAAAGGAATAAAAAAATTTAGATGGGCGATTCTCGCGTGACGTACGGGACATTTTTGCAACAAAAACATTTTTCTTTTTTAAAATGCAATTAATAGTAAACAAAACAAAATGTTTATAGTACGCAGAAAATGAATTAAGATTTTTTAAGCATATTCTAATTTTTATCTGAAATCCAGTACTCAAGATATAAGGCATAAGCTCACGTGACGCACGGGACATCGTACGAAACGAAGTTTATGTCTTATATTTGGAGTACTGCATTTTAGATGTAAATTAAAATATGCTCAAAAAATTGTACTCCAGTTGCCCCGTGTTATAAACTTTTTGTTTTGTTTGTTATTAATTGCATTTTTCTAAAAAAATGTTTTTGTTGCAAAAATGGCCCGTGCGTCACGCGAGAATCGCCCAGATACTATTTTTTTATTAAAAATAATCTAACAATAATATAACTAGTAATATGTTGTATAAATGGTACGCAACAATATCAGTAGACATCACTAATACAGAAAATAGATGAACCATAACACATTTTTAAAAAGAGAAAAACTATTGACAATTCATATATGAATCATAAATCATAATCAATAATATTGACGCCGGGGTTTAATAAAAAAAATAATAGGTAACGTAAAAGCCCCCATTATGGAACGGACCTAATACTGGAACAGTTTTGACATTTACATATTTATTTCTTTAATTAAATAAGGCAACATTAAATGCGGGGTAAATTTAAATTGGAAAACAATCATTCTATTAATAATAATTTTTGTTATCAGACGTTTCCTTCAGAAATAACTTTATTAATATGTAAATGTCAAAACTGTTCCAATATTAAATACCGTTCCATAATGGGGGCTTTTACGTTATGTATTTACATTTTTTTTAAAAACAGCCACTACAACACTTGAGGTCACTTTTTCAATTTCCAAAAATTTTTTTAGGGGTAGCTCGCTACTAGCTTAATAGGAAATACATATATTATGTAAACAAAAACTTTCCAACGCGTCTAGGGCGTCTAGTGCAAAATTATAAAAATGTCACATAACTTCTTTATGTACTTGCCCCTTCAAATATGGATAATTGATAATGTTAATGATAATATTTATGCATGACTCACTCAAATGTTGGTAAATTCATATGTTATGTTATGATTATGAACTTATGTTATGTACTTTACTGTATTAGTAAGCAGTGAGTAAGCATTACATTTGATATAACTATAGACCGGATGAAATAATTTTTCACAGGACCGGCTTAACGATTTCAGTGTAATACTGTTAGACTGTTTGTATTTATGTATGAGTCTGCTACAACAGAAATAAGAGAATTCTGAAAATTTACTGAAATTCAACATAGAGAAGCAAAAACTTTTAGAAAAATTTTATTATGTGAGATTTATATCAAAAATAAAATGGGGCCCCAAATTTTGTTGAATTAAAGTTTTGCAATACACCGTTCTCTTAAAATAAGCAAATCTAAAATAAGGAAATATTGTAAACAAACACACACACATTCAAACATGTTTATATTAAAAAGTAATAAAAATATTGTCAAAAAAATAAAAAATAATAATATAAATGGTGTGACAAATAATAAAGTGTTCATGAACTTTTTAATCATTTATTCAGAAAAATTAAAAATTTTGCAATTTGTACATTTACTTATGAGTTTGAAATGAAATGTTTAAAACGTCCAAAACCCTACAATTGTCTATAATTCTATATAATTATGCATATATAAACATATCCATGATTTGATTATTTAATAGTATCAGGTAGTAGGCATACATGCATATAATGCTTGTGAATGTGTTGTTGGGACCGTTGGGACATTATGAAGTGGTGATAAATTAAAATTTAATAGCTTCTTTGACATTCACTCCACAATATGTATCTGTACGTATTTACTTTTTGTTCTGTACTTAAACATTAGCAAAGATTATTCTTAAAATGGTCTCATTCGGAACATACAAACGTATTTTCTTATTAATAATAATAAAATAATTGTTATCAATTTATTAGATGTACTTATTGTGTACAGTTGTTATTTTAAATAGAAAAAGTTAATTACTTAATGTATGTAGTTAAGTTATGTACTTATTTTATATAACTAAATAAACTGTATTTTTAATATGACAGGGGTCATTAAGAAAAGAAAACATTTAACGTGAGAAAATAAACTAGAAATATTTGGAGAACTGGGCATCGCAGCATGTCTTAGCTTTTGGTTACGGTATATCAGTGACGTAGTAAATATATGTATATGCATATAAATAGATATTTAGTTCATCCTGTATGTTACGCTTAAAATAGGGAAAGTGACTTGTTTACTATTCCCTATTTTGAGCGGAATCTGTATTTATTTGTCTAACTAGCTGGCAGGTACATATAAAACAAAATTTATTGTCTTGCGGCTGTCTTTCAGCATCAATTGATAAACAAACTCCTTATCTCTTTTTAACTTTTTAAAATTTTATATATGTACCTTGTTTACAATTTTTTAAAATTTTTAGTTTTCTTCATAGGTACATACACATGCAATGTAAATCAAGCAATATTTAATCTAGTTGTACATTTCATTCAAACCCATAAACAAAACATCATTTTGATGACATCGTACGTGTTGTACGTATAAATATGTACGTATGTATTATTTGTATTTTTAACCACAGATACTATTGATATTAGAATATTTGTATGGACCATACAATTTTTTTTTAGATATTATTTTTTTGAAGCAAAATCGTCATATTGATTAACACTTTTGATAATCTACAAACACAGAATACCTACAAACTATCGATGGTAATGAATATTTTTTAATTTTTATGTGATTTTTGTTGTAATTTGAGAGTATTTATTAATAAATGTTCTAAAAATATTTATCAGTTAATCTAGAAAAATTTTAAATCCCCTCTTGTTTAACCATCCATATTCGTCAACACTTCAGTCACTTTTCATTTTCATAATATAGATTGTGTATATAAGTGTATTCCCACTATTTATTCAATGCTCAAAAGTATATACAAAAAAAAAATATTAGTTAGCAAAAATGAAATAAATACCTCTATAATATTTTATTAATTATTAGATAACACATGATTAACGTTACATCTTCTTTTCTTAATATGTATACTTTTATTTGTGTTTAGTTTGTTGGCAAGATATACTAGTTTTGTATGAACATTTTTTAAGGAAAAATTAGTAATATTTTCTAAAACATATGTTAATTCGATTTAATTTAATCAGTTTATGTATGTATGTATGTAAAGGAACATTATTTGCTCTAGCAGACTCATACATAAATACAAGCAGTTTAACAGTATTACACTGAAATCGTTAAGCCGGTCCTGTGAAAAATTATTTTATCCGGACTATAGATATAACTGATTGTGAGTATGTACGATGACCACTGATTAATAAACAAAGATATATGTATTCAAGTTCAATGATTTTTATTTCCATACATGTAGGGGAAAATCATCTGTAGAGTAAACTTTCAGTAACGCCAGACTCCAATTTCTCGTCCACATTATATCACACCGTCTCAGCCAGGACCGTAACTAGGCTGGTAAATTATGGTGACGTGGCGTTGTGGTTTGATACGTTGATCCTGTTTTTACATATTGTTCAAAAAATAATTAAAATATTGATTAATAAATTATTAAAAAGTAAATGTAGTGAATAATTATAGTTAAAAATATTGATGTATTTATAAAAAAAAAAAACGAACAATATGTAAAACTTAAAAATATATTCATATGTATTGTAAATTGTATTGATTTGCTGTATTGTATGTCAATAAACATATCTATCTCAACTAGGCTGAGGCAGCCGGGGAATTGCCAAAGGGAACCCTCGAGAGAATACAAGAAATTCCAAATTTCTAAACTTTTTGGCAAATTTTAAGGGCGGTTTCTGTAACTTTCTGTAAACTTAGGGTAGCAAACGAGCAAGCGACTAACAAGTAAAAAAAGAAAAAAAAAGGTCGCCGCTTTTGTTTTGCTAGGGGGCGGGGTAGGGGCCCCGAATATACTTTCTGTCCCGGGGCCCCTGAAGACCTTGTTACGGCCCTAGTCGCAACATATTAAAAATTGTAGCGAGACTCTCCAAATATCGCCGTTCCCAAAGTGTAATTTTATTTCAAAGAGTCTGATCGGTTGAAAATAGAAGTGGTGTTATTGAGGGAGTCGAGAATTAAGGAATGGAATTGATTGTTTGATTGATTTCACTTGAATAAAAAATATACAATAAATCTTCCCTTACATTTTTTTACAATGTCTGTATATGTACTAGCGATGTCATGGATATGAAATTTCGGATACGGATACAGATATTTAAAAACATTTTTTTCGGTTTCGGTTACGGATATGTAAAAATATCGGATAATATTTCAGATACGGTTACGGTTACGGATAATTGCTTTTAGTAAACTTTTTTTTTACAAGAAAGGGGAATATTGCACCAAAAACGAGTAAACGCCAAACACGAATCAACAGAAATCTATCAAAATAAATACATGCAGCAAAAGATTTCTTCGATTTAAATTGTTTTCCAACGACAATTGTCTGTAATTGTCCGAAACAAATCCGAAACTTTTATTTCGGATACGGTTTCGGTTTCGGATATTTAATTATGTATTTTGGATATCCGGTAGTTTCGGTTACAGTTACGGATATCCATAACATCCCTAATATGTATCTATTATGTTTGTGACTTAACTTATACGAGCCTTTGAGAATATTCTTAAGCTTATGCGATGAAAATTTAAACAAATCATCAGTGTAAATTAACTGTCTTCACACAGCAAAGTAATCTAATATTACACTCAAAAATGGTATTTTAATCGCGGTTATACTGCAATTATATTTTTATTTTAAATACTTGATATAACAATTGAAAAGGTGGATTCCAAAAGGCGCTAAGTCATTTTTTGTCTAATGTGAGATTTTAGTTGATGCAGAATGTTCAAGTCCAGCTCTGCAAGATTTTCGTAGTGCCACCCTTCAAAATGAGCTTAGTCTACTGTAAAATGAATGATGAAAATTGGAATTTTTTCCAAAAAACCGCTAAGTCAGTGACAGTTTTATTTCAAAGCGCTCTAAATCAAATTTACTCGTAAACCATTGCATTTTTTTTCCGATAATAGCTGGTATTTTTTTCCAAATTTGCTTGTAGACAGATTTTCTGTTATATCAAACACATATATGCTAATAATGCACTGTTTAAAATGTTTCTTGAATAAAATATATCTGTATTTAAACAAACTAGGTTTATTTTAACCAACTCAACCCAACTTTTTAAAGGTTTTTTTTTTCAATATAATCTATTGAAAATAAGAACAATAAGAACAAATAAATAACATCAATAATAATTATTATCTAAGAACTTGAAAATAATTTAAACAGATTACTACATTTGCCTACCTAGATAGTTTTTTACATTTCCTGAAAAATTGTAAAAAGTGACTTAGCGCCTTTTGGAATCCACCACTTCAATTGGTAAGTGTAAAAACAAATATTTCTAACACTAAACCATATCTGACCATACAATCAGAAATAATCAAAGCAACTATATACATAGCACGCTCCCATATCGCACGCCCTCATTTAACAATTTCGTCGCACACAAGATGTGTATAATGGCACCCCTCCGTGTTTTAAAGCAAATATGTTTGAATGTGTTAGTGTCTAAGTAATAGTTTGTAACAGTAAATCATACAAATATAACAGTAAATCATACATTGACGCCCGTGATCTTTGACTTTCTCATTTAGCAATTTGGTCCCAGTGGATTCCGTAATGGAAGTTTCCTATGTACATATTTTTCATTTTACCTTACTTTTCCCTACCGATTTCATACCACATACATATACATATTTATTCAAATGTAAAATTCACGCATAAAAAATTGCATTTCCCATATATAAATACAGACGGGTGTATACATGTGTGCGTACCATCGACCCTGTATGTAGTAGGTAATTAAAAAAGAACCCTTTCGTTCCGACATTTACATATTTACAAATGCACGCGTAACATTTACGTAGCTACGTATTGAAATTTTTATATTATCGCCACAAGTTTCAATTAGGTAAATGTTCAATATTAATGACTCATTTGAGGTTTTAAAAAGCCATGTATCACGTTAAATTAAACAGTTGGGGGAAATATTTGACAAATAACAAAAACCACATATTCTAAATTGTTTTTCGTTAAATATATAACGTAAAAGCCCCTATACCGGAACACTATTTTTCGTAATATGTCAGTTGTCAGTTATGCCAACAAATCAGATTAATCCTAATCTTACCATTCAATTGGGCCTAGAATATGAAATCAAGAGATTAATGCAGTATTAGGTAGGATAGGTACCTATTTTAACAAATTTATAACAATAATTATTTCTAGTTTAGAAATCAGTTTTCATTCATCATTCTTTGATTAAGGACCAATTACATGCCAAATCAATACACTTTTGAAAGAAATTTTTCGACGTGCCATCCACGTGCTTTTTTTCGAGGCGCCAACTTCAAGTGATAATAATAATAAAACAAAATTTAATTTACGCAGAAAAATTTTTTTTGTTACCTTAAGATGTAAATAAAAACATATTAAAAATTCAAAACTTTTCATTTGTTCTTTCTCAAAAAAATGCCCTTAAAAATAGGCATGAAAAACAGTGCGACTTACCGGACTACTACCTTAAAGAATATGCAAATTCAGTCATATATAAAAATTAAGACAGCCAGTACCTTTAAAAATAACAAACTTAAAGGGTATACCAAAAAAAGGCAAGATTTTATTAATGATACAATTATAAAATTTAAGAGTAACTGTTTGTCTCCTTTTAATTTTATTAAATGTTTGTCGACTAAATATTTACCTACTTCTTTGGAATAAATATTTACTATTTAGTTGATTTGTATTATTTTTTATCGGTTCCGGAATTGGACTAACAGACCTATAGGATAATACTGACCCATTTTCAGAAAGGGATTATACATAGCAGGTATTTTAGCCCAACTAAATGGTCTTCCTATTTTTAGGTGTGAAATTAAACTGGCTTATAAAAATTGACAAATAAATTAATCATCCATTTTTTTTTTCTTAATAAGCATGAAACGAAGTATTTTTAAACCAATGAATATGTTTTTAAAAGAATACAACCCAAAAATTTTTATTTATTAATCTTTTTCTTTTACAAAATGTCGACATCTATATCCAAACAAAGAAATATTAATGACACTAGGAATTGGTAACCGATATACAAACAGACGTGTAATATGAGACATGACACATAGAGTGACATCTAGACGTCAAAGTAGAAAATATAGAATGGTATAAGTATCAGACGTAAGTAAAGGATTAAAATACTATATTCAACAAAAAGTGTTTAATATACATAGGTATATATATATATATATATATATATATATATATATATATATATATATATATATATATATATATATTATATATATATGTATTTCTTTAATTAAGTAAGGAAACATTAAATGCGAGGTGAATTTAAATTGAAAAATAGCCATTCTATTAATAATAATCTTTGTTATCAGAGGTTTCTTTCAGAAATAACTTCGTTATTAATATATAAATGTCAAAACTGTTCAGACATATGATCGCGTTCCGGTATAGGGGCTTTTACGTTACTACAAATAATTCCAATTTTAATACTCCAACGCTGCCGTATCAAGCGTATTTCACGTATATCTAAAAAATTGAACTTTTGAGAAAATTTGATTTAAATAAAATATCACATGATCTTAATTATTTCAGACATCTAATGATGTCTGAGATAATTGACTTTTATTATGCGCTATTGATTCAACATTGCAGGAGTTGCAACAAGATTCAATTACGCATAAATACCAGAATTAGAGAATATGAAAATGCAGTCGATGAATACTTTGAACTGAGTAGAATCCTATAAATGTTACTGCTTGTAATTGTTATTATATCTCAAAATACCTGAGATTCGTATGACACGGTAGAACAGAACTATAAAAAATTTTAATATTTAACAATATTTTCAAGTTGTTGTTTTAAGGATTTGAACTGTTTAAAAGTAGAAAGATGTATGTGTCAAACTAGAAAATAATTCGCCAAGGGTCTGCTGAACACACATTAAGTCAGGGTTCCACAGTAGTTAAGACTTTTTCACAACTTTCGGGATAATAATTTCTTATGGTTTATCATAAAAATAGTGTTACTTCCATATGTGTTACTATACCTCTTAAGGTTATCAAGTTAAAGTTACTATTTCTATAATTTTTTCAGATTATTTAATATCAGTTTGGCGGCAGTTGAAAAATTAGAGAAAAACCAAACATCCGTATGAAACCCATAGCACAAAATCTCACAAACGGCGCTTAAAAAGATTTATTTATATGATCATTCATACCCGCAAAGTCAATTAGTGTCAAAAAATTCACAATTAATCTGTTATCACTTAATTTAACAGTTTTAACAGTTAAACAGGTGGCATGCGACTGACATTTAAAAAAAAAAAGATTTAATTTCACATAAAATTTGAAATCTGAAGGTGAGATTTTCGAAATTAAAAATTTAAGATAAGTACCTACTGATAGAAATTTTTAATCCACCTTTCATTTAAGTGTTACATTACAAAACTTTTTAAAATTAATCTTAGTGCTAATAGATATTTGGAAAAAAAATGGTATTTTGACGTAAATATGCTAATGTACTTTTTTGAAACGGGCATGAAATCATTAAACGTTTTTTCATTTGTTAGTCATTATAAAAAATGCATGATTAATACAAGATGATTATGTACAGTAATAGTCATAACAATAGTCACATTCTTAGAAAATTAGAAATTATTTTCATTTTGGTAAAAGAAAATTATGATTGCAAAACCACACGAACAAAGTGAAAACCTTTCGATCGATTTGGTAAATGATTCGAAATAACATATTCGAGTTCCGAGTTCGTTAACCGAGTTCGTTTTGAATATAGCTTAGATTAAAATGCCCTCTGATAAAAATCCATAAAAATTCTAAATGTACCTATATCTCAATTTAAAAATTCAGTTGAAATATCAATCACTGTATGTGAACATGATAAAAATGAAACAAAATTTTTTATTGACAATTTAACTCATGTGTATCAAGTCCCATAAGAATATTGTAGTTTTTTCAATTTTACTGTGGAAAAAAGTTAGGACAGATTTTTACAGCGAAAAAAATGGTACAAATCATTTCATTGTAGGTAAACACGATAAAAACGAAACAAAAATTCGTATTGGTAAATTTAACTTATTTCGAAACCATTGTAACAATGTATTAAATAATAATACGAATTATACTAATTTATTTTATTCGTTAAATTGTCTTACCGTATTAAACTTGAGTTTTATATTCTTCTGAATAAATTTGTGTTTCCTACAACTCAAATTTCTTGCCTAACAGCAATTTAACTCGAAGAACTGTCAACCCAAGAACGCTTCAGCTTCGCTGTCGCGTTTTTGTTAGTTGACAATTCTTCTCGTTAAATTGCTAGGCAACAAATTTTCGTTAGACAAACTCAAATTTATTCGAAAAAATACAAACCTCTCGTGTAATAATAAGTGATAAAAACTGATTTCAAATCCATAGTAACGAAACATTAAATAAAAATATAACTTATTTTATTCACTGAATTGTCTTACCGTATCACAAGCGAATTTTACATTTTTTCTGAATAAATTTGGATTTTCTACATCTCAAATCTATTGACAAAAAGCAATTTAACGAGAAGAATTGTCAACCCAAAAATACTCAAACTACACTGTTACATTTTTGTTAGTTAACAGTACTCGTTAAATTGCTAAACAACAAATTTTCGTTGTATATATAAGCACAAATTTATTCGAAAAAATACAAATCTTTCGTGTAATAATAAGTGATAATTTATTTATTAATTTTATTTGCCATAAAATAATTTATGACGGAAGGTTAGCTTTGAAATAATATAATATTTGATATCAATTAAATAGTTAAATGTTATACAAAACTTCAAATTGTTTCAAATTTTATTTTGATGATTTTCATAGAGTTGCCGAATTTTAATAGAAAACAACACTCAACTAGTCACTAGCATTTGTTCCACCTCAAACTATTACAGATTTAACTATTGGGATCTGTTGAATGACGGTATGACATCTGGTGTTGAAAAATCAGACTATTCTTAAAGTGCATTTTCTCAAATGTTATTTATGAGTTGAATTTTGTAAATCTGAAAATACATACAATTGATTTAATTTTTCCATTTATTTACAGTTCTCCAGCTATTTTATGACGTTTGCTATTTAAATTTGACGTTTGTATACTGTAAATTGTAATATTCGTTAACTCATTCACGCATTTTTTCATATTTTAACCACATTTTAACTGTTTTACAGATGTAAAATTTTCTCTACTTCAACAAAATTCCTTTACTTCGTACTTGTGTCAACCCAAATACAAAAAGTTCTAACATTTACCATTTTTTCTTAATATAGCACTGATTACTATTTATAAAACTAATGTTAATGCACTTTTTTGTCAGCCATTTTTTTGAACTTCCACCCATAGGACAGATCCCAATAGTATTACTGCTTTCATTACACTCTCAAATTGAAGTTTTGCTTGCTATAGACGTTTTCTCAACTGACTCTATAAACTCAAGCCAACTGAATAGAAGTTTACCAGTTATTCTTCTCTACCCATGTATCAATTCTTATGTCTGTAACTGTACGTATTACATATGTAGGTATATATATATATATATATATATATATATATATATATATATATATATATATATATATATATATATATATATATATATATATATTATACATATTTATAAATTTTATAATAATTTATGTATGTAGCATGTGTGCATATGTTATTATGATATTAAATCTGTTTGTTGATTAGGTGATTAACCAGCATGTCTGATTCATCGGATCGATAAATATTTAAATAAAAAAAATTGATATAAAAAACCAGAAAAAGTTGAAATTGACCTAATAATTTAATCACTAAAATCAGTAGTGATCGTGTTAAAGAAATGAGGATTTCACAAAATTGCTCTTTTAAAAATATTTCACAAACGAAATCTAAAAATGAAAAATGGTAAAAAGAACGTCATTTTCATTTCCAACGATTCCTCTCTAACGTTTTCATACAACGTATTTTCTTAAAATTTTTTCTTGTACTGGGCTTCCACCTTCTTCGTACTGATTCGTATTTTTCTTTGCTTTAATTCGGACAAACTATTTTTAACCGCAATGTGGAGGATACACCTTGCAAAATTTTTAAAATCTTGGCTGTTACTGACGTTATAAGACGTCAAGTGAAACCGTACTAACTCACACACCACGTCGCAGGACGTCAATAATTCCATATAAAGTGTATTAGCTGCCTAAATAGTGTAGCAGTTGAGTGTTTTGTCAGTATAGGTTATGGCCATAATATGGTGTTAATATCACTTCTTTTTCTTTGTTTAGTTAAATGCATTTACTTTTTTTGTATTAATGAAATGGCACTGTTTTGAAATTATTTAATTGAGTAAATCTTACTAAACTACTTACTTCAATTATTACGTTTTATAACATGAATGAAATTTAATAATTGTTTTAATAAGCTTGTTTACAATCATTATTTAATCTCAACAAATTATTTTAACCTTCAACCTCATTATTATGCGAGCTTATTTTTTTTTTAACATTTCTTTTTTTATGTACTTAAATATTAGGAAAGTTAAATTTAAGTTTTGAAAAAATAAAAATCGGATACATGATACAAACCAATATAAGGATTTTGTAAAAACTTCCAAATTTATGAAATGACTTAAATATGTATCTACTTTTTTTGAAAAAATTTCAGCAAGTTACACCTATGTTCCATCACTCCTATTAGTTGTGTAACTAAATAGTTTTCCCATAACTGTAGTACTCTTAGGCCGCTATTACATTGTCATAGATATGATATGTCAAAGAACTTTGATCAAATCTATGATCAAATATTAAGAATTATCTTTAACTATGGTTACAGAAATTTATATTATAAAAGTTGACTTATTACACTATAATATTTCTTTGATTAAATAAAACTTTGACATATATCTATGACAGTGTAATAGCGGCCTTAAAACCAAAGGGTATATTCAAAAAGATACTAAAGTATGGAAATTAGATATGTTCGCATATTTTATAATCATGACTTTAAACAACGTTTAATGAATGGAATGGAGCACTGTAAGTTGAAACGAATTTTCGAGATAATGAAATTCTATTTTAAATATGATTGAGCATGGCGCAAGGTCAAAACAATCAAATCTCGGTCCTGGTCTTGCTAGTACGGTTAAAGTCTTGGTTTTGGTATTCCTAAGAAATCTTACGCTTTTTTTTCATTTTTTATTTTCAATTATTTATTTGATTGTTTTTGTAAAAAAAACTGAATTAATGTGGGACGATCTGCTTACAGTCTGCGTGAATATTATAAAATTGTATTCTGTTACTTGACCCATACCCAAACACTCAAGTAGGTAATAATTTTTAACTAATGCAAGTCAAATTGACATTGGTTTTGGATAAAGAAAATTTAACTCTTTGCACTCAAGCAAAAAAAAAGTGAGTTGTAAATAGGCTGGTAAGACATGTAGCACATGACAACGACCGACGTTCTTTTTTTGACGGATTCTTTTGACATTTTAACCTTGTTTCCCCAAAGTTGAATACTAAATGCGCTAAATACGTCCTTCCTAAATGCTGTTTTTATTAGTTTTTAATTTTAAAAAGATAATAATTCAACGTGATTTTGTATTATTTTATTTACAATTTTTCTAATAAATGAATGTGTTTGCAGTTATTAAATAAAATATTCATGTAATGTGAAGTATGAGCAGTCATTACAGTTCAACATTCAGTGTGTCATGTGGTACATGTCTTATGATCCAACAGATAAAACACCTTTAAATATGGTAGAGTTAATGGACAAGCCACCTTGTCATGTTGTCTTATAAGCGCAAAGGGTTAATACATATTTTGATCAATTTGTATTAATTTTGCAAAAAATGCAAGACCGCGATAACAGACTAGTTTTGCTCATCACTACGCAACAGTTAGTAATTTAACACAATATTGAATAAGTTAATAACGCATCACACCTATAAACGAAATAAATAGGTTAAATATTCTCGTAAAATGCAACAATTACATAAAATACGATAATTTTCTACACAAGTTGTGAATAGCTGAGCATAGCGGCCATTTTTTTTTCGTATAATTTATAATATTGTACGTTATTTACTACTAGCATGTTGTTAAAATCAATGCGCATCTGTCAATTAGTTTAATCAACAACACGGCTATATGAATGTCCACGAGTGTTGCTAATTATCAGGACCGGTGAATCACTTTTTCAACCTACACCAAGTGATTTGTATATTGAAATAATTGTCTTTATAAGAACGAACATCTATTTCACCACTTACAATGACTGACTGTACACATTTTTATATGTGAATCGTTTGTTAATTGGATGGTCAAACTTTTAAATTATTCACCGACTAGCTACTTTCATAGAAGTGCTTAATTAATGGAACAGAAAGAAATTAGCATACAGCGCATACGAAAAAAAATGCATTTGTTAATTTTGTTAATCGTAATCGAGAAAATAGTTGTTTAAAATATATTCTAATAGTCTTGGACTTTAAGATCTCACGGAGTTATAATAGGTACCCGTAATCCCCGCCAGTCTTAAATAATCATCTTCTGGATACTTCTGATTGCTCCCTATTGCCATTCAGCTAGAGTGAATCATTAATTTACCTCTTCGAGAAAAATTTACTCTAGAATTATCTGAAACTATTGAATGATTTATCGTTCATTATTAATGTATATAGTTGACTTCGTTTTAAAAGGGTAAAATTGGTCTAAATTTTCGTATTAGATTTATCGTTCAATTCAGGGCCGAATTTACCTTTAAAAAACCCCTGGATATTATGTAAATTTTATACAAAATTTCTTACTATTCTGAAAATTATATTAGGCAATTATCACCGTACCTGCAAAAAAAAAAATATTTTTCAGGATTAAAAATAATAAAAAAATATTTTAGGTCTAACACTAGTCGTGATCGATTTACATATTATATCGCTAGCCTGGTGGAACAGCTCCTCTCTTATAAGAAAAACCCTATAAATATCTATAATCTGTGATCTAGTGAGCCGCATATCAAATTGTTGTCAATTTTTTTTCTTTATTTAATAATTAATGATTTATTACTTTTACTAGCATTAGCGCGCCTTCTTTGAGGAATTTTCTCCCTGGAGTAGAAGTTTTTCCGGAGTAAAGAGTAGCCGATAACCATCTGTTTCCCAAGCTATCTCTTTATAAAGTTTTAAGGTGATTGATTAAACTGTTAAAGCGTGGAAGCAAGGCAAACAAACAAACTCACTTTCGCATTTATAATATTAGTAAGCAAGTAAGGATTATTAGTTTGTTGTACAAAATTTGTTTTTAAGCCCCGGAAGTGAATTTTGCACCAGACCCAACTTTTGGTCAAGCCGGCCCTGTCAAGAAATAATTTACTTTTACTGTAATTTAATTTTTATTCTGACATTTAAATTCGTTTGAAAATTTTATAATGACATAAATAATTATTAACGCATGAGTAAAAATTAAAGATTAAATTTTTTTTCCAATATTTTTCACGGTTTAAACAAACATTAAATTATCATATTAAATAAAATGGACATAAAAAAACTGCAATCGTTTTGTCATTTAAGTAAAAATTTATGCAACTTCCTGATTACTTTTTTTTTAACAGATAATTATTTGAAAAAAAAAAAAAACGAAAAAGAAAGGAAAAGTTAAATAATAGCTCGTTTACAGTTGAAAAAAATTTCTAATAGATCCAAATCAATAAAAAAATGCATTTTTTATACTTTTTTTTTCACAAACGTGATTTCTATAAATGGTTAAAATTGGCATATAATATACAAATACTGGTAATATAATCTTCTTCATTAATGATTTTTAACTAATAAATAAATCGAAAAAATATTATATGTACACTGATAATAATAACTTTGTCTATAAATTGCGCAGAGAGAAAATTAAAATACGTATAGATCTTTAAACTACTGTTGTAGATTTTTCGATTAGCAATATTCAAAAGATAGCAATATTCAAAAGCTACATTTCAACACTCCCACCAGCATTCGCGATCTGTACCTATTTTTCAATCTGTTTTCAATGTCAAATTTTTGTATACAATATATTTGCATTACGTCAAAATCAATTCACTGGTTTTTGGAACGACGAAATACGAACAAAACAACGAAATAAAAATTCTAAATAAACTGTTCGAATATTCGTACACCACTTGGTCCAATAACATTAGTAAATGATGGAGGAAAAAAATAGCTTGGCATCAGAAGCAACCTAGATTTGCTGCCTTCGGCATGGTAAGACTCTTTTTCAACGCCCCTATATCTCAGCTTTCAGATTTCTCCCAGACATACGGATTGTTTTGTTAGGTCACAAAATTCGGAACATTTTCAAATTTTAAGGGCGGCTAGATCCCGCTCACAACAATTTTTGGGTGTATTGACCTCACCCGATTGTGTATCTCGGTGAATTTCATCCCCATACCAAATTTCATCAAAATCCCTTAAGTGGTTTCATTGTTAGAGATCAAAATAGTTCTCCTAACAGACAGCCAGACATTTTTAGCGAATTTCCAGAATGGAAATCAGCTATTACAGCCACTGTCATGAGGAGACTTGAGCCCGGGACTATGACAGAAATTTGTTTTGAGGTCCCTAGAAACCGAAAATTATTTCACTAAAATTTATATATATATATATATATATATATATATATATATATATATATATATATATATATAGATCGCCCCTTGAGAATAAAACTGTTACAACTGCAAAATCACTAATTTTAAGATATTAAAGAAATAAGATTTTGAAGAAATTTAAAACCTAATAACTTTTTTTCAAATCATCTTAGAACTTTGAAACTTTGTCAGGTTCATTCTAACAGTTAGTTTTAAATGTTGTGATAAAAATTTTGTCGAGAAAATTCATAGTTTAAATTTTCATTGCAGTTGCAACCAAAAATTTTTTAGTTATTTTACAAAAAGTTGCATTCTGTTTAGGATTATAATGTTATATCTGCAAATAATACATTTTTTCTTAATTATTTCACAAAATATTATTTTTTGTTGGTGACGCAAAGTTGTATCTGCAACTAATACTTTTCAGAAATTTTGAAAATTTCGCTTTATATAATTCTATAATGGCAATTGTTTAAGGTAACACATTCCATAACTATATTACAGATAAATTTTCCCGGGAATATTCCCATTTGGGTAATTATTGAGTATTTTCCCGGGAAAATTCCCAAGGTAACACATTTCATAACTGTATTACAGATAGAGATGAGCAACGGCAAAATTCCCGATGGGAATTTTCCCGGGAATATTCCCATTTGGGTAATTATTGCGTATTTTCCTGGGAAAATTCTCGAACCCTGAGTAAAAACGATTACTTACAATTAGCTGTATTATTTTACAAATGCGTTTTTAATTAAAGACCGCGACACCGGTCCCTCAATTTACGTGAATATTCGTTTCATGGGGATTCAATTTATGCGGATAAAAAATCGCGTAAATTAAATCTGTCATTATAAAAAATAATACTGGAAATAAAAGCTACCAAAAATTGTAGAGTATTTTATAATACAAATGATAACGAAAATGTAGAAATTTACACGCTAAAATTTTAAAAATATTGTTTTTTTCGATATCGATAATTTTCGATAACGAAAAATAGGTTTTGACAGTCCCAATATATTAGGAATACCCGCAACTTGCTTCGCTTAAGCCTTCAAAAATTTCATTATTTTTGAGCTACGATGTACCGTTTACGAGATATTTACGACCAAAGGCTTACGTTTTCGAAAAGTATTGAAAACTAATTTTTTTGAAAATATTTTATTGGTGACAAAACCAGTTTGACTAATGAGTCTGAATCAATCAATTATAATCAGTTTATGATGAGTAACTCGGTATCGATAATTTTCGGTAACGAAAAGTAAGTTTTGATAGTCCCAGTATGTTCGAAATACCCACAAGTTGCTTCGTTTAAGCCTTCAAAAAAATCGTTATTTTTGAGCTACGATGCACCATTTATGAGATATTTACGATCAAAAGTTTACGTTTTCGAAAAGTATAAAAACTAATTTTTTCGAAAACATTATATTGCCGACCAAAGAATTGGGACTAATAGAGCATAAATTAAACCATTATACAATCAATTTATAATAATTTGTTAGACATTTAGTAGCAATAGTAATTAAACACATTTAACTGAAAATGTTATGTTATTTATTCTTCTTTTCTTCTATTAGGAGTATCTAGCTATTAGGATATGCTGCTACAATTTAATTTTGTTTTTGGATTTTAATTTACTTATATGGTTTCTTACATTTTCTTTTATGTCAATATTTTGCCGATTGAAGTTTTTCCCACGTTTGTCTGTTTTTATTATACAAATATTTCGATCAAGCTTTTAGTTTACTTTTGTAGTTTACATTTTATCTTGTACGCAATATCCTGATTTAATTTTTGTTTTTACTGGAAAAATTTTTAAGTTTTCAGTGAATAACGTTCTGACCCTGTATTAATTAAACCTTTTTGTATATCTGCCGCCCGCAAATCGCGATTTCGCTTTCGTTTCTTTCCTTCCGAAACAGATGTTGTTAAATTTCCATTAGTATTATTTGGGAAAGTTTCGTCCAAATTAAAATATATATCCGAATTAACAGTAATAGTTAAAGCAGAAGACAAAAACTGTCCATTATTTAAATTTAAATGGATAAAATTATTTAAATTGTTTAAATTATATGGTTTTAAATTGTTTAAATTATACGATTAAATTCAGAAAGAGCTGTTAAATTAATTTTTTCTTTATCAGCGTCCATATTTTGAAATTAAAATAAATTATAATTATATTTTAATAACAATAATGCTACGAAAGGATTCGTCTAAACGTCTAAACTCAATAAACATTAAATATGTCTAAAATTGTGACCATCATTATTCACTTACATTGTAAAATGATAACAGAAGAAGGAATACCAAAAGGCGTGTAGTTCTGTATGTACCTACAATCCACTCTAACTAACATGTAGGCACTTAATAAAAGAAATCACATACATATACCTTTTTTAATGTAAATAAAAAGTTAATTTTTTGTTTTCCCTTTGTTACAACTGCACATGCAACAAAAATTTCTTAAACCATTTATTCTTAGGTTGTTAAAGTTTAAAAAAAGTTTATGGACTATAACTTTTTTATTTTCTAGAATTTTAGGATGAAAATTTCACCAATCGATAGCTTAAATGTAGCTGAATCCAATGATATAAAAATCTCAAAAACGAAAAATTTGCAGTTGTAACAGTTTTATTCTCAATGTGCGATATATATATATATATATATATATATATATATATATATATATATATATATATATATGTATGTATGTATGCATGTATGTATGTGTCCGCACGATAACTCTAGAAACGAAATGTCCTAAGTTTACGAAATTTGGTGAAAATTTTGGAAGTCCCAAATCGTTGTTTCCGACTTTTTTTACGCCATTAGAAAGAGGAAGAAAAATTACATAAAAAAAGTTTTTGAATTATCATTCTATGTAAACTGGTTTCCGAGAAAAAAACGAATTTTTATAAACGGAAATTCACTATGTTATGCAGGATTCTGCGACAGGGGTATTTGTAAATGGCTAATTTGGACTCAGGAAACCTCAAAGCGTATATTTCCGCTAAAAGCCAATATCGGATTTTTTCACGATTATATAACTTGGTAGAAATGTAAAATATCGGACAAAGTAAAAAACATTTTCTAGATTCGCAGTAGTGCTGAGTCGTTATTTTAGAGTGACTCGCATATATACGATTCAGCACTAGTTCACAGACCTCTAAATAATCGATCTCACAAATTTTTCAAAAATATATTAAACATATCCCCGTTGAAATTTCATAATAGTATATATAAATATTTTGACCGTTGGTCATTAAACATTTGATTTTGAGATGCAAAATTATTCTTGTCATGCACGTACATATTTACACGTATCCTAGTTAAGAATTCTATAGGTTTATTAATATGGTCATTTACTCTGTGGTGACAAGTTAAAAGTGAAAACGATCAGATGAAAGTGTTTTATTACAAAACGTTACAAAAGTAATTTAATGAAATTATCAAATAGGAAAAGTCGTCAATTTTTGAAAGTTAGGTACGGTATAAGTTATGCTGGACAACAACAAGTTCAATAACATCAACGTCAGAAATAAAAACATCTTTGGGTGAGCTTTTACAGTTTATTGTTAAAAAATAATTCAATTTTCATAGTTATGCGAATGATCGCTTAACTCTCCTGAGAAAAACCGTTACAAGTTGAACGGCAAATTCATTTAATTTGTCGGGATGTACTTCTTAGAAATTGTAGATACGAGTGCAACTTCTACACATATCACTTTATAATTGTACACAAAAGATAATTTTTAATATAAGCATCTTACAGACTGGCCTCTGAAGTTTGATATAGCTGATTGTCTCTCGAATCCACTGCTGTCACTCTCGCTTGTTTCCGAAATCCTCATATATAAAATTAGTTACGTGTCTGTCTGAAACTGTCCGGAAAGGTTCAAATTGATCAGCATATTTTGCATTAGTAAATTTTTGATGGGGTAAACTTAGTATCCAAAGAAAATTTTATTTTTAAATTTCGTATATCGTGAAGAGTGTCGTTTAATAAGAAATACCTATAAAATTTCGCCAATAAAAATTTTAAGGTCTTATAAACTTGAAGAAATATTCCTTATTTTCTGTTAAAATTACACTACTCTCATTTATATATAGGTAATAGGGTTCTGGGAAAAAATGGTTTAAAAAAAGGGGGCAAGATGAACTCGAACTTGAAAAAATTTTTAAAATGATTATACCAGGTACGTTCCTTCTAAATCAACTATAATTTGAAAGAAACCTTCAAAATATGCGAGAACACCACATGCAAAATTTAATATACATATATAAGATAGGTATATAGTCTATGTATAAACGATTATTAATTACACATATACCGTAAATCGGAATGAATTGAGACATAAAAGTGAATAGGGATAAAATGTAAACAGTTATTCAAGAATTTAGTTTAAAAATATTAGACGTAAAAGCGAACAAATACCATTCTTAAATTATAGTGGAATAATTAAACATTTTCGCAGTGTTATTTTTTGTTTCTTAAAACATGGTCTAAAAACAATTTATTTTGGTATTCCTATAAATAAGTTGTTCTTTAGTCGAATTTTTAGTTATTTTGATACATATACACATATGAGAAAAGAAAACCGCAAAGTACTGTTTTATTTTTTAAAACGAAGTTTTTATTTTTTAAACCGTTGGATGGGGGGGGGGGTAAAGAAGTGAGTAAAAGCCCTTAAGAACCTTTAAATGTTTTTCTTTGCAACTATATGGTATAACATGTATAAAAGGTAATAACAATGGCGGCGGTAAGCAATGAGAGATCCTCCCACGAGAATCGTTTTGAGGGCCCACATACAAGACCTTTTTATTTGCTCAATTCCGCCCTCTTTTTATAGAAATATAATAAAATATTGATAGTACTGTCGATAATTCCTCGACGGTAAAAATTCATCGATAGTTTCGACAGTGCTATCGCTAGTTTTCCTTTTCTACCGCAGAGCAGAACAGTGAGTCAAAAATTAAAAAACAATTATTGAAACAAATGACAAATGCATTTGTTTTGTTTCCGCGTTCTCTATTCAAAAACCATTTCAATATTTAAAAAAATCAAAGGAATTAATAAGTTTACCACTGCCGGCCGGGGGCCCCTAGGTCGCCGGGGTTTCACCGCGCCGCGGACCGTGCGGGTTCGCTATCGCCGCCACTGGAGAATAAACCACGGGAGCGCTGTGAAGGGAAAAAATTATTTACACTCATTCGTTTAATAAAATAGTTGAAAACTTCAGTTTGAATGTTTACAGTTTATCTTTACACGGTAATCTAAATTTATAACAAGCTATCATATTCATAATATGATATGTTAAGAAATGTTAAGAAAATTTTTTTACATTTTTCTATGTAGTTACATACCAAAATATATAACATTCAACAAATAGTGGAAACGCTGTGTATAACGTTTTTTAAAGTTGTACACAGCACTCCCATGGTTTAAAATTTTTTATATAATTTTTCTTAAAATTTTCATTTTACAAAATTTTTGGGAGCATGATCAAAAAACGCCTAATTTACACCTAATTGCACAAAACTTTTTTTTTTGCTAAGGGACGGCTAAGTTTACGTAAACCTAGCCGTCACTTTTGTTTTTCATGTTTTCTCGAAAACGGTTTTCGAAACCTAATTTTTTATTAGTACACCTAAATAACACCTAAAATACACCTACTTTTTATTGACTTTTTTGGGAGTTTGCAAATTTTTCTTGGAGGAGACGGCTAGCTTTATGAAGGTATTAAAGTTTAAATTCGTGCCTATTCATCACAGTTTACGGTAATTGTACTATAAAAAAAAGCAAAACATAATTTAATATGCAGCAATGAAGTGAAGTCTCACAAGAACGCTTATAAAAAATATTTCACATTAGCGATTTATACCTGGCGCGGCGAAAGAGAATGAATTCATTTGTTGCATACATACCTATAAGCACTGTAGGTATTATTTCACTCATACACATTAATTAGATAAATAGCGTTGTCATTTTAACCTACATTACACTTACAAACTAAAATTTATCTGAATGGAACTCTTATAATTGTAAGTAACTTGTTCAATGCTAATAATAATACACCACAAATCCAATTTTACGTAGTGGTCGGTGCAAATTTAAGGGGAAGTACGTAAAATCGGAAGATCAGGGGCGTCGGTAAACTTTTGTTTCGGGGTTGGTAAATATTATTTATATGAATTTATTTATAACAATATTATTTTACGAGACAATTTATACCTAAAATTCGGTTGTGTAGACAAAGGAAATCGAATGTTATACTAATGAATATGAGTGACAACTTTTAGAAAACTGTCGAAAAGTCAACTTCACTATCGCATTCATCAGCGTAAAAGACGCCAAATAGCTAACAAAAATTCTAGAATATTCTACTCGTGAACTAGCAAAGATACCAAAAAACAAACTTCACTATAGAATTGGGCACTAAAAATTAGATTAAGCAGCGCATTTTGACAAAAATTCTAGAATGTTCTATTCGTCAACTATCAAAGATATCGAAAAATCGATTGCAGCATTTAATTGATCATGGAATAAAAGACGGAATAGCACATTTTGATAAATGTTCTAGAATATTCTATTTGTCAAATAGCAAAAATTGTTTGTCAAAATCGGATATTTGGTTTACATTAGTTCAATTTCGGTTGAACAATTAAGTGGTGCAGTCGATTTTCCAATATCTTTGTTAGTTGACAAATAGAATATTCTAGAACATTTCTCAAAATGTGCTATTTGGTCTTTTTTTTGGTAGCTAATTCAATGGCGACGTCTGTTTTTTAATATCTTTGCTTGTTAACAAATAGAATATTCCAGAACATTTGTCAAAATGTTCTGGAATGTAATGAAATGTAATTTGACCTCTTTTTCAATGGACAATTAAATGGTACAATTGATTTTTCAATATCTTTGCTAGTTGGCAAATAGAACATTCTAGAATTTTTGTCAAACTACACTGTTTAATCTCATTTTTAATGACCAATTCAACGGTGAAGTCTGTTTTTTGATATCTCTGCTAGTTGAGGATTAGAATATTCTAGAATTTTACGTTACTCATTTTGCATTCGCATTTTGCATATTACGTATACAGAATATGTGCATATATATCTGCAGTGAAATTTTAATTTTTTTAAAGGCTACGAGACCCTCAGACAATATTACCCACGGCCCTGAGTCTGCCTTGGTACATAAATTTTCACCAACACAGACAAACAACAACATATCTGTGAGACAAGGGGACAAACTAGATTGGCTTTACCTCTGTTCCACTTGTAATGAGTTTGTGACGTACTCTGTTTGTGTACATACACACTGTTTGCAGTGTATTAGTTTGGTTTTTTGTAGTAGTATGTGTATACACGCATACAACCATAACACACGTATTACCAGAGAGAGCTGTTCAACGTGTTCAACTAACAATGGGTATATTGTTAATATAATGGTGTGTTGACTCGACGACGACTACTGACGGACTAATGCCTTAAGCTGTGACTGGCTTACAAATGACTCCAAGCGAATTTCACTTTTTTATGTTAGTTGGCTTCTAGTGTTCTATGCTGTGAGAGGAGAACCCCACTAACTCGCTGACGTCACTACGTAAAATTGGAGTACGTACCATTGGATGGCCACTGTACATAATAATACAGCTGAGTTGTGTTGTATAAAAATAAGGAAGGTGATTAGGTGATTTACAAGGTGATATATATAAATGTATATGTATGTGTAATCATAATAATTAAATTAAAAAAAATGCATATTTATTTAAAACTATTAGTAACTTACTTTCCCCTCTTCTTCCTACTCAAAGAAAGACATCAATTTTTGTGATATAGCCTTTAACATGGTTGATGCCTTAGGAACTAAATAACTACAAAATTCACAAAATTTATAGCAGTTAAAATTAAATAATTTTCCAACTTTTTTTTTTACTTTATTTTTTAATTTTTTTTTCTGAATTTTTGACATTCAACTAATTATTCAATATGAATGTCATAAATAGCAATACTTTACCGGAAAGAAGTTAGCGCCGAAAGTTGAAAAATCTTTTTGTTTTTTATATTGCTCCTTTGAAATCAGTAATTGCTCCACCTGAAAGTTAATTATTTAATTAGTTATTTATAAAGAAAAAAAATTTTTTTCCGTTCTTTAAGTTATCAAAATCTCCCAAAATAATACTTTTTTATATAATGTCTTTACGTCAATAAATTGCTCCCAGTTTGCTCTATTTCATTTAAAAGCTAAATCTTAATTTATTTGAATAATTATTAAAATATTTTGTTTTTTTTATAATGTTATTTAACTTGTCAAAATTCAATTATCCTTAAATATATGCAAACGACTTAAAGGTATAATGGATTGCCTATACGTTTTAATAATACATAACCTAATTCATAATATTTTTTATTTTAAAATATTTTAATTATTATTCAGAGAAATTAATAATTAGATGGAGCAAATTGGGAGCAATTTTTTGATATAAAGTAATTGTATAAAAATGCATTATTTGACAAGATTTTGATAATAGAAGTAGTCAAACAAAAAAGTTTTTTTGTTTGTAAATAACTAATTAAGTAATTAAGTTCCAGGTGGAGCAATTACTGATTCCAAAGGAGCAATTTGGGAGCAATTTAGCCATATAAAAAACAGAAAGATTTTCCAACTTTCGGCGCCAACTTCTTTCCGGTCAATACTTTTTAGTTTTAAAATTGTTTACAAATTACAGATATTTCTCGCCTGTGAATTTTTAATAAAAATCAAATCATTAAGAGAAATGTTGAAAAGTGGACAAAATTTTCGTTTTTCGTAAATAACTTCAAAAATAATTCTACGTACCCTATCGTGTGGGATATTGTTAAAAAGATCTTTTAAAATGAAATGGAGGTTCTATTAACCACTTTTCATTTTAAGCCTCGTTTGCAAAATACCGAACTTCAAAATTTATGTTTCATACCACGAGTATAACAGTTTTAGACGAGTTAAACTAAGACTCTTATCGAATATACTTATATATTTTTAGATAAACGATAAAAATATACTTAAATGTCCTATAATTTATTCAGAAGATTTTGTGCAATACTCTAGCCAATGAGGAACCTTGATTTACTGCGTTTCCAACATGCACTTGGCATTTTTTAAAAGTAACATTATTTCCATAATCCGTAATATCCCTAGTTATTATTTGATTTTCTAGGCCTAGGTAATAAAAATATATTTGTGTATCAATATATTTTTTATTAATTTTGAAAGTATTTATTACCTTTCAAAATGAAAGTACACCATACACCTTCATCTCAAATTTGATCATTAATTAAACTTATCACGAACATAATAAAACCATCACTTATCTTAAAATAAAATTATAAATGTACTAATCATGAATACCAATAAAGGAATTCAATTTAAAAAGTGCAGTATTTTGGTTTCATATACATATGTGTTGTATTATGCCATTCTCTTTGTAGCTGGAAAATATTCATAATGTTTAATTATCATTTCTAGAAGCATCTTTAACACCCTACTACATTACAAACAAAAACAAAAAAAAACAAAAAAAAGCAAATTTTTGCTGTATATATATTTCTTTTGATAGATTTCCGGTGATTTGTGTTTGGCGTTCACTTTTTGGTGTAAAATTTCCCCCTTTTTTCTAAAAAAAAAAAAATGTTCACTGAAAGCAATTAACCGTAACTGTATCCAAAACATTATCCAATATTTTCACATATCCGTAATCCGTATCCGAAATTTCATATCCATAACACTCCTAATATATTCTTACATCGTTGAAAAGAGAAAAAAAGTCACGTAAAATAAGTTTTTAAACAATTATTCTATGTCAACTGGTTTCCGAGAAAAACTAAATTTTGTTAAGGGAAATTTGCTATATTATGTAGGATGCTGCGACAGGGGTATTTTATTTTTGTTTCTCAAGTCAAATATAAATATTATTAAGTCAACATGAAAAAAAAATTTTTAGCAACAATTTTATTTACATGTTATAATAACATCGAAGAACAAAAAGAGTACAGAGTATGCTCAACTGTACAAAGCAGAACAGAATTAGATTGCTTGGTGGGCTGCACAAAGATTTGCAACGGGCCGCGGGTTGCCGATCCCTGTTATATATGATATTGTGCAAAATATTCGCACGGGTCAACTACTAGAATAACCTATTCGATTTGATTACCTATCAATTTACTAGGATTTTTTAAAATAGTAATACAATCTAAAAATGCAAAAGTGAGGAAAATCAATCTTGTTCTTCCTTTTTAAACAAGAGCAAGCTACCGACCAAGATTAAATGAACCAACAAGATCAAGACCTAAATTTTGCCGACAGGCTTCATTTTTCGTTTAGCGAGCTCCCGGGCTAAGATATTAATTTGAAATTTACACACAACATAAAAGAAATTCATATGGGACGAATTCAATGTACAAAAATAAGAATAACATATGCCATTTAAAATCCATCTGTATTACTTATTCAATTCAATTATCTTTTTATAAAAGATTTAAAATTTTTTCAAATTTATTACCTCAAGCTGTCTTATTTACTAACGAATTAAAATAATTCTTAACTTTTACCGTACATAAGATGAAAGTATAACTATTTTTGCTTTATTACATCGAGTGTTTTGAAAAAAAAATTTACTTAATTATTTTGTCAGGTACTTTCAATTTCAAATTAATCATTACAGATACCTATACAGTGAAAATATTCTATAACGAAAATCGAAAGGCTAAGCTTAAGCCTTCAATCAACATTAATAAGCGAAGAGAAGTCAGCCTTCGATTTACGTCGATTCGAGTTACGCAAAGTAATATTTTAACAGTATGTCCGAATTCAAAAGTATTTGTTTCCAGACTTCATACATTTGTAAACAAAATAGTATGCTACGAATGAACGAGTATTTAATATCTTAAAGCATGAAGTATGAAAAAGCTGTGTACAAGCTCTGCAAAAATCGCAGACATGTTTGGAGTTGGTCAACGAAAACAAGGCGGATTTCATAAGCCGATCTGTAACGATGCACCATTTCAAACGAGTGCTTTAACTATGGATAAACTTGTTAATTTGAGGTACCTATATGAATTAGTTGAATATTCACCTTATTCAGCCTTTGAATACCATCTCTTTCTCAATCTCAAAAAATTTCTGGCTGGAAAACACTTTGGCTCAAACGAAGAGATGAAAACAGCTGCGACATAAATGGGATAGAAATATTAGAAAAACGTTAGAGCAAATCTATTAAGCCTAGTTTTCATTGGTAGAGTTAGCGGTAGAGTAATTTGGACAAGTACTAACTATCCGTCTAACTCTACCAATTAGTGTTGGGTCGAAGCGACTCTTTTACGTGTGCTAGCACACATGACTCCGTACAGTGAGGTGTGCCGCACGGAGCGAGCGACTCTTTTGAAGCACACTCGCGCACTAAGTACACTCGCACACTGTGTTACGTGTCATGTGTGCGATTAAATTTGAAACGAGAGTCACAACTCTTTTCGAGCACACAGCACAGTGTGTTAATGTGGTATGTGCAATCCTGTCGTTTCTTTTATTTGTCCTTTCCGTCCTCCTTTAAAGTACAGTTTTGTAAATTTAGACCATATGGTATCGTATGACATATGAATTCTTAAAATAAGAAATATGATATATTGTGTAATGTGTATTGTACATTTAAAAAAAATATTTTTTGAACTTTGAAGAATTTTAAAGTATTGGCATTAGAATAATGAATAAGTTAATTAAACACATAAGAATGTTTTGATTTTAAATGTCTTTTAACATTAAAAGTAGATCCACCTTTCAAGAATAACATTGTTGAGCAAATTTTTTTTTTTAGTTAAAAAACTCCATGTACGTCACTTGTTCTTAATTTTTTACCCATTATATAATAAAATTAAAAATACTTATAACTAAATATAAAAATTAGTCAATAAAAAAAGTAACTAAATAAATACAGTCACTCAAAGTAAATTAAAGTCAATATTGTTTTTGAAAATTCACAAAATTTAAAATAACGAGGCAACAAATACAAATAATAGAAATACTCAAAAAAAATTACAGAATTGATTGGATTTGAAAAAAAATTAACCTTTAAAAAGTGTGGATATCTAATCTAGAGAAAACAAAAAGAATTGAAAGGGGTAAAAAGACATTAATAAATAGAAAAAAAATACGTAGTATCTAATATCCAACGTCAATATCCATTTAAACTTTTTTTTAAAGTTAAACAGTTAATACAATGGAAAAATAGCAATGATTTACAACTTTAAATTTGTACGAAGGAGTCTATAATAAATAAAATGTACTCCTTTACCCTGCGGGGGTAATTTCCTGTACTAATTTTTGGGCATACATATTAACAAAATAATATGTAGGATATGTAGTACGTAAAAAAGTCATTGTTGTCATATTATAAACTGGAATGCAATTTCTCAAATGTCAACCGAAGAACCCATAAATTAATGCATGTGTATTGTGTATCTTCATTTTCGAAAAAGTTGAAATTCTTTTGCTTGTGCCATAATATGCAATATGTACATGTGAACCTAATGTCCAGTGAATATCATATGTACAAAAAAAAAAATGTGTTCGGTTATGTGTAGTAATGGCGGACTGTGCTAGTGACTCATTTTGTAAGAGTCGCACAGCACACCGCACACTTAAAAGAGTCACTCATTTGGAGTGACTCGCACATGTGCGACCCAACATTACTACCAATGTAAACAATATCGGTAGAGTAGAGTACTTAATTATGGTAGAGTAGAGTAAGATTGCACGGTAGGATAGTAACTCAACCACTTGCATTCCCCCACCACTGGTTTCTACTCTACTCTACCATCACTATTCTAATGAAAACAGGTTGGGCATAGTCAAGTACACTGTGTATGAGGATACTCCACATGTTTGTCATGTTTTAAGCCAATTACCAGACTGGAAATTCAGCTATTTTGTTTTGTTGTGACAAAAATGTATGAACACAATTTATGCTCTTGTATAACCTCCGAGCTGGTGTGAGGAAAATCAGATAGGGCAGTTGCGCGGGGGTCCGGATCAAAAAAGAGGCCCTGGATACTCTGTTGGGGGCCCTGACGAAATAAAAAAAACATTTTTTTGCTCTTCAAACGTATTTTTGTAAAAAAAAAATTTGAAAATTTTTTGCTGTGCTCAGGAGTTCGTTATTTCTCTTACCGGCCCTGTATATCCTTTTCAGCAAGTTCCTTCAAAAGAAGACCACTTCTCCATGGCTATGCCTTCTCTTGATC
The DNA here is from genome assembly GCA_035578155.1 of Brachynemurus nebulosus. NCBI lineage: Eukaryota > Metazoa > Arthropoda > Insecta > Neuroptera > Myrmeleontidae > Brachynemurus > Brachynemurus nebulosus. Next base: position 6,674,849 of record JAPWDM010000018.1, on the reverse strand, counting down.
AAATCTCTAATTCATACTTTCATTACTTTATTCCCTTCTTCTATAGCTTCACGCACTTCAGCGAATTACCAGCAATATTTTTCAAACACCTCCACAGAGCCAATGACGGGTTCATTGTTGTCAGTTCAATTGTACACAATTTGACTACTCTACTGTAATGCTTTAAATTTCTGTGTGAACAGCTACTCTACCAGAATTGGTAGAGTAACACAACTTGACTAAAAAGTATGCTAGTATACTTTCCTACTAACTCTACTAATGAAAACTAGCCTTTAGTGTTCAAGGAGAATATGTTGAAAAATAAAACTACTTTGACAGTTATATTTTGTGTTTTCATTTTCATTTCGAGAACTTTTCAAACGACCCTCGTAATTAACAAAATTCTGTTTATAAGGAGTTTTGACTGTACAACTCTGCATACTTTATATATTTCAAACGATACATTTAGCTATTTATGTTTTAATCTTTTTATTACAAAACAATTTCTCAATAAGTGAAACTGAATTTTTTTCTGTTAAATATTACCTATTTGATTAGTTGTGACAAATAATTCTACTCGATTTGATGAAATATTTAATAAATAATAAACTTTTTTTTATGTAATTAATTACAACGGGAAATAAAAAATCGTAAAATGAAATTGATAGTGTTACATCAAATCGGATGTGATGAGGGTTACATTTACTCACGCATAAAAATATTTACAATATAGTCAATTAAAGTATTAATTAAATTAATAACAAATGAATTTCTATTAACAAATACATATTTGTTTATAACGTATTAATTTATTATATTTACTAAATCGCCCATGGCCTATACATATAACTAATTAGTGTGTCTAACAGGTTGTGAGTCTTATAAGGTAAAAGCGGTGAGCTTCTGAAAGGATTTACACTCTATTAATTTAAAAAGTTTCATTCGATTTATAAAAAAATTTTGTAACTTTAGGATCTTTTACATTCTCTTTAAGATTTAGAGATTTTAAGAGTTCTGATTGTTTGACATAAAACATTCTTAACTTTTAGCGCTCCACCAAATTATGGTGGGAATACTGGCAAGAAACTGAAAAATAAAACTTATACCTATACTTAACTAATTCCGACAGCCGTAACTTTAAAATAACATTAACAGTGTCTATACAAAATTTTATACCTATGCTGTACTTAAGGTAATTGGCCGATAAAACAAATTTTTCAAAGGATTTTAACGAAACTTCTCTAGATATTTATATAATTCAGTACCAATAATACTATCCCTTACCGAAAAAAAAAATTGACCACCCCAATTTTGAGAAAAACTTTCAAAGTATTGCAATTTTAACACGGACTATTATAGGAAAACTCTATTATTTTTGAATAAAATGAAAACGAGTCAAAGAAATTTGATAAAAATTTAGTATGTTATAAAAAATAAAAAAATATAAAGTTACAAACTATATTTAATAAGAAATAAAAATTATTCACCATGCCGTTTTTGAAATATAATTTATAAACATCATTTTACAACGTTTTTGCCACGTTTTTGCAACAATATTTTTATACTGCTACAACATAAGCGCGCGGAAATAAAAAAAAAATTGGAGAGACAGGTCTACTCACACTTTTAACTTCCCATTGCATGCCCTTAAAGACAATTGCACATGAATAACTTTTTTTTTTTTTTAATTCAGAGAACTCCTCTCGATAGAGGCTTTGCCCCTTGCACCACACCGGCGGGTTCGCCTTCTCTGTACCTTACGATAGGGGTTCCACTCTTATCAAACAAATGATAATATCATTTGTCCTCAAGATACGCAAGACAAAAAATATTTCACAAAAAGATTCTGATTTCGTTTTTCCGTTAATCTTTTTTTTTTTAAAAAAACAATACCTATAAATAAAATAGAAGGGTCTGTCTGTGATTTTCGAATTTTTAGGTTTTAATATGTTTTTCAGTTAGCAAATTCGACATACATAGCAAATCTAACTTTAAAAAATTTTTGTCTGTCTGTCTGTCTGTACGAACCGATTTAACTCAAAACTACTGAAGCTATTGAGTTGAAATTTACAGGGAATATAGATATTAACCTTCCGATCAATCTTAACCACATTTTAATGTGATCTTCCAAATGGTTATGTACAGGATGATTCAAAAAGAATCTCCATTAAAAATTTATGGTTTTCTAGATAACGTAGATTTTTGAAAATTTGGTTTTAGAAGTTTTCAAAAATGAAGATTTTAATTAAAATATTTCTAACTTGCTGCCACTTCCGGTTATACCAGAAGTTGACACCAACTTTGCTATTTTAAGTGTTTTTAACAACAAATTTGAATTCGCTGGGAATTGTTTTTAATATTCTATCTGGCAGTGACATTTCAGCTTCCTTGATATGATACAGGGTAGTCACATAAAGAACTTTTTAAATATTTTTTTGTTTATTGTGAAAAACTGATATTTTGGAAGTTACATCGAATTTATATAATAAAATGATAAGTTAGGTTTTCCATGGGCACGGTTGACACACAAAACCACTGGACAGATTTTAGTGAAACATTGTAAATTTATTCCTTAGAAGCTTCATCATCTCAACATCTCCAGTCAGAATCTTCACGATATTCTTTATGGAGGCTAATATATTCACGACCATAGTTGATATACCTATAAAAAATACTCATTTAATAATTAACGGAAACAAAAGAACGAAAAACAATAGATTACCTAAGTTACGATAAAAATAATATTCAAAAATTTAAACATTAACTTCAGAAATTTTTTATTAAAATTTCACTTTAGAAAAGGATTATAGTAAAGCCTAATTACGAAGGAATGTAACGTAATTTTGAAAAATCCACCAGGGTTTTCGGATCTCGAAAAAAATCCAAAATTCAATTAATTCTAAAACCATAAATATGGGAATCTATGAAAGGATTTCAAAGTCTGAAAATTAAATATATTAATATGGTTGTTTTCGAGTCGTTTACCGAGCGGAGCGAAGCATTACATGGAATTAACCCTTTATAGAATTTTAAACTGTTTGGCGAGCAAAGCAAAGTACTTTAAAGAACTAATTTTGAATTAAATTTGCCTGGTTTGTTTCGGAATAACTAATTTAAAGTAGCTTATTACTCACAGTTAACATAATTTTACACGAATGAAACTGGAGGGCGTAGTTGTCAGAAATAAACTAATGAATACATGTTTCAACACTTTTTGAAAATTAATCCTGTAAAGAGTAAAGTAGGGAATAAACGCAAAAAAATGGAGGAAGGTCAAAGTTTACGTTTTTAACGCCTACGGTTCTGGCGTCTCCAACAATGAGTGAGTTATTTTAGGAAATATTCAAGCATAATGCAAGCAGACTTAGGGGGATTTAAATTTTCCAATAGGATAAGGGAGGATACTTATTTAGAGTAAAGTGTACAAATATTAGCGATTTTAAGAATATATAATATTTGAGTATTTTAAGTCAACATACTTTTTTTACTTCTATACCAAATTCGTTGACATCTCCTTGATAGGCATACTTTCGATTTTTAGTCCATGTTATATCTATGTTTGAAGAAATGACAAATTAGTTTTTGAAAATTTCCAGTTGTTCCTAGATAACTAGCCAAAGGTAATTTTCAATAAATAAAGCTTACCAAAGCTTACGATAAAAAAAAAGGGGCAAAAATTTTAGCGAACTACCCACTAGGAATTACCTTTACTAAATTACGAAATTCACGCCAGCAAAGCCGCGGGTAACAGCTAGTTTTCTATAAATTGCTAAAATTTTCGTATTAATTTGAATGTTATAAAAAGAAGGAATTTATTTTCAGCTGTGAAAAACAAATGTATTTCACACGGCTGAAGAACAGTTTTACTTCTTTGGTTCTCAGGTTCATTGCGCGGGCTGGGTGCCATGGCAATAAGACTGTTTCTTTTCGGTCTTGTTACTATTTTTGTCAAGTTATTACTAACAGAGTTAGATATGAGTCACAAAATTGCGAAAATTGTATTAAAGTGGACCTAAAAGTTAAATAATTTAGTTCAATTTTTTTTGATTTACTCGACTCTGTATCTTACAATTAGTAGCTCAGACATCGCAGGTTCGGTTACACAAACAGAATCGGCTTTAGATTTCCAATTGTAAATTAAGATATATTAAATAAAATATTTAAGAATCGTAACCAATATTGCGCTTAGATTAATACTTTCTTTTGATATGTTTTAATTATAGTTGGAAATCTAAAGTTGGTTTTGTTTGTGCAACCGAACCTGCGATGTCTGCTTAGCAGTTATTGGTTTAAAAATCTTCGTATCTTGTAGTTTTTAATATGGTTTGTCGAGTGATCCAATGATAAAAGATTAATATTAATTCAGTACTGGCGATTAATTGACTATTTTTCCAAAAATTGTACTTTTATATCTTTATTTCCAAATTATTTTAATATTTTTTCTCACAATCAGTAAATGATAATATACATAATAATTTTTTTTTACAAAATCAGAAAAAATTTAAAATTAAATACTTATTAATACGGCTTTATATATATGCTCAAAAATAAAATTTGAAGAAGGTATCTACAAACACGAATTAAACTGTCAATCAAAAATAACTGTGATGTAATAATTTGAAACTAATCTAAAATAACATTAAACACGATAAAATATATTTTTAGCGATAAAAAATTGATATCTTTTCTAGTAGATGTATTAGGTATTTATCACAGAATATTACAGAACGAATGCTAGTATCTCTATACTACTGAAACCAGTGTAAGACAAAGGATAGAAAATATTCCACCAATAAATTATATATGTGCACGCGGATTTGTGTGTGTTAGTCCGATGGATGTTGTGTGTATGGGTGTCTTGCATACATATATACATAATATGTATGTGGTACGTATACGTATACCACGTATACCGTGTTAATACGACGGTAACAATATGACAACAATTGAAAAACACCCATTGGTAGCTACTAAGTGAATGACAACATAGTTTTGCAAAATGCACATAAATGCCCATAAGTGATTGCAGAAAAGAGAAAGTTGTATTCCTTCTAGTGTTCTATGGTATTTATATAAAAAAGATATTTAATATAGGTACTGATTGATTAACGTAGTTGCTCTGACATAGGCAGGTACAAAAGTAAATCTCAAAAAAAAATTCCTCTTATCAAAAATTAAATAATGTATTAATATTCTTTAGTGATTATATTTGTATACTACTTGTTAACTTAACACTTCTTAATCTTATAGAACTTAACAATAATAATAATTAAGTAAAAAAAATTGAAAAAAGACAAAAAGAATAAATTTATAACAATTAACTGTAACTTTCTTTACAACCTCCACATTGGAGTATATTACTTCAGGTGGTTCCACATAAAAATCGCCACAAACAAGGCAAAAATATTTCTTTAAGCTTTCTCCCTCATTCCGTCGTAAAAAGATTTTTTATTTCTTTCCCCTTCCAACAGTTTTTTCCATTATGCTTCTATTTTGTCTACCCATTTTGTCCAAAAAGACTTAAATTTGTAAAACTTAGAATAATTTCAAAATGAAAGCCGATACATGTCTATCTTTTTCTACATTAAAAGTCAAATGATGATAATATACTACGGTAATACCAAAAAGATTCTAAATAAAAAGGTTTGTGAGTCACAGAATATTTATCGTCAAAATATTTAACAAAACCAACAAAAAAATTTGATGACGCTTCACTAGGACATTAAACAACACAAGTGCAACTGATTGACATTGGTTGATATTCGGTTAATCTCGGTATACACACGACCTGACAAAAACATTCGATATAACGATATACAAGCGCTTACCCGTTTTAAGCTCGCCACACACGTACAGTTTCAACTGACAGTTTGAACTGAACAGTTCAACTACACAATTTAAACTCTACGTGTGTGAGTATTTCAGTCTCAGTTCAACGCAACTGTACAGTTAAACTGAGACGAATGAAATTTCAAATTTTTAAACTGAAAGGTTCAGCTGATTGTTGCGTGTGAGAGGGTTCAACTGTACAGTTCTCAGTTCAATTTATGTCAGGAGCACAGACCAATGAACACTATTATTATTATACTACTAGACAAAACGTAAAGCCAGTTTGTAGGCATTTTTCTTGTGGCTGGTAACGGGGTGAGACGTTGAGAGAGTAAAATTTTATTATCAATATTATGTTTTGACAATAATTATTTGAAAACGTTATTACAAATACCACAGGTTATCGCATTAATTACCACCTTACAGAATACTATTAAGTCGTATACTGGTTGTATGAATCTATAGGATATACAGAATATGTTCTTTGGTCTGTGGTCGGGAGCAAGTGCGTTTGATTTTTTGACTTTTTAACAGTATAATTTCCGAGGAATCAAAGATGTTGCTAGGTGAAATTGTTCTGCTGTTTCCAACCCATTGTAAAAACAGAAGAATTGAACTATACGTGTGTGTGCTTCTACAGTGTACAGTTTCACCTGACAGTTTAAGCTATTCAGTTCAAACTGTCAGTTGAAACTGTACGTGTGTGGCCGGCCTTAGAGGGGTACCCGCTTTGGGCGACCTTCCCCTACTTATTAGACATACCTATTATTTTATGTCATTAAGGATCTGATACTGGCAACTTTTCAACGCATATAATAAAAAATTTGTTGAGTAATTCGAATAGATAAAACTATGACTATAATCGATTCGACTAAATTCGATTAAAATATTCCCTACTGTATTATCTTTGGATAAATAATTTTTAGAAACTGTATTACAAAATCAACGTGTAACATAGGTATTATACATAATAGGTTTTCTTTTTTTAGCTACATAGAAGAACTTTTAAGGAAATAAAAATAATTTGCAACCAGAAAGAAAAAAAATTTGCTTTATCTTCCACACTTCCACAGCATACAAGTTACTTTACGGACAAATGTACATAACGCTTTATACAAGAATATTATTATAACAAAATATTGTAGTATAACGACTCACGTGCGTATAATACCATAATAGGGAAGATTTACAACAATATACTTAATTCAGTGTTCTTGTTTTCAATCTATGTAGAAACGACGATGACGATTGTGACTTTAAATGGAAGTAGAATCCAACGAAAATGCAGGTGTGTTGCTCGCTGCTTTATTCCTACATACCAATTTGAGTATATTTCTAGTACAAAAGTATAAGAGATTGAGAGTTGATTTTAACAAGTAGTTAACCCATTTGTTACTATTAGTTGATTTTTTTGGTTTTAGATGTCTGATCAAATGTTTTCGAAACATCAGTGAGTTTATTTTTATATTATGTAGTAATCGAATTGGACGGCAAGTCTTTTAATTTGTTTTTCAGGATCCTCAGGACTATCTACCAAATGGGCTAGGTACGATTTACGTCAATGATATACAAAAACGTAATTTCCTGTAACTATTAATTTAGAACTTACCTAGTACTAACCAGGCGAACAGATAGTCAATAATAATAATAATAAGTTTGGATCGAAATTCTACCTTCCTGATGTCTTTGTTACTCAAAATGGGAAATGACAAATACTTATACTCTAAGGAGGACAATGCTTCACAAAAACATATAACATGGAACGAGAATTCGTCCTACAGGGCCTACGGCATAGGGGACTGTCTCCTAGTTCCGTGATGAAAAGATTTTCTTTAAGACATTATGCGCAGTAAGAAAAATTGTTAAATAACTTAGCTGTACCCCGTGCTTAATGATAATAATTCTTTTTCCATTTTCAGCTACGGGCTGCTTAGCTGTTGTACATATTTTCCAGAGGTGCGCGCACTGTCTATAAATCCAATCATAAATGGCCAATTTCTCTAGAATAATACCTCCAAGGTTGGTTCTACATTTATTAAAAATTGAACTGCCCTGCTTAACTAATTCACCTGCTCGCTCATTTTTATACATCCCAGTCTGGCGCGGAACTCATACGGGTTTCGAGAGGAAGCTTTCTTACCCAATTAAATGAAAAACGTTGATTCTTTTCCTAAACGATAGGTTATTCGGGCTCGGGATCATAGTAAAAAAAAGCTGATTTTGAAAAACTCTGACTTTTTGCTAATGTAAAGGAACATTAAAAGAATCTAGAGTTATTTTCAAAGATACTAGAGCTCCTGTAAATTGGAGTCTTTAGTGTGAGAAAATCAATTCTTGCATTTAGAAATTTTTTTAGAGAGATAATATCGCACTTCGGCAGAAATAAATTCGCAACATACATGTATATAAAATATGGCCCTGTTTCTGTCGAGGTACGGTATGTTTGTAACGGTCCATTTCCTCTAACAATAAGTTTCTCTTAAGTATAGATACGCAAATTACCTCTCTTTTGGTTTAAAAAATATTAGACTGGGTGCCGCCAAACAGGTACAATAAAGGACCAAGGTAAACTCGCTCCCTTGACCATTTTTACAGTGTAATCTCGCTCCCGAGTCTCTTAATGACCTATGTAAACTCGATCCCTCCTCTGCAGGGAGTTAACACATATTTTTTCTACTGAAACAGTTAAAAACAGGGAATTATATTGGTATATATACACTACTCTACAAAAATCCATGAACATCACAACTATTAATAATAATTTAATTTAGATATGATACATTACTGTATATTGTCAAAACTAACTTCTAGTTAAGGATAGGTTAGTTTAAACTAACCTAACCTTAACTAACCTCAACACCTATTTTTATATCAAAGTGGAAGTATATTGTCAAAACTAACTAAACTAACCTAACCTTAACTGTCTTCACCACCTAGTTTTTATATAAAAGTCGAAGTATACTGTTAAAACTAACTAAACTAACCTAACCTTAAATAACTTCACCACCTAGTTTTTATATCAAATTCGAAGTATATTGTCAAAACTAACTAAACTAACCTAACCTTAACTAACTTCATCACCTAGTTTTTAAAGAAAATTTGTCTGATAAAAATAATTTTAAAGGTAAATCAATAAATTAAACATTAGCAAGAAAATATTTTTCGCAAAAATATATAAGTTTTACTTTTTGTTTAGAGGGTTCCAGTATTTTTGAACTGCCGCGTATACACATGAAAACAAAGCTGCGTCATGAAGACAAAGTCGAGATGACGCAGCTTTGCTGACCATTTAGGGAGCGAGTTTACATAGGTAATAAAAATCAACGGGGTACTACTAAAGAATTTGGGAGCGAGTTTACCTACTCCGACAATAAATAACCTACCGAAGAATAACTAATTATAAGTTTGATTTTCCGTATTTGAGTACCTTGTTGTTTTATGCAGGATTGGTCTAGATCTTGCTAGCTGCAGTAACAAGATCAAGACCAAAACTGCCGTATTCTTATCATCACTAATACTAATTCCAGTCAAAATATGGAAAGAAAATAGAATTGTAACTATTATTAGTACTAATCAAAGTATGGTATAAGAAAATTACCTTCCAGCCAATCACATTTCTTTAATAAAAAGCAAACTCTCTGATTTACCCAAATAATATATTGTTCTTTTTAAAACTGTCTCCTCATATTGTTTCGCCCAAGTTCTTTCCATTTTGAAATATTATATTCTTTCTTTCAAGTACAAGTAACAAAACCAGCACCTCTCTGTCAAGGCTACCTTGACCGCATTCCTTTAATATAATCTGCATATTTCTTTTAATATACATAGGCATACAAATATACATATATTAAATTTATATCTTAATATATAGAAATATTAAGAATGAACTATACCTGTTAATAACAACCAATAGATATAAATACATGTATTTAAAAAAAATTAATGGAAAAAGAATTCACTTTTTCATAATTAATTCAGAAAAAAAGAAAGTTACTGTTTATGTGATGCGTTTAAGACAAAAAATTTGTAGTGCACACTTAATTTATACAGTAATAGAAAAAGAAAATGCGATACTTAATTTTAAAAAAACATAATACGTCAGAAGATCAACAAAAAAGGTAAAAAATTTTACATATAACTATGTAAATATTATTGAAAGAAAAAATAAACAGAGTTTTCCAACAAAGTATGTAGTATTTTCCTTAAGATAACTATATTGCAATATGTAAGTATACAAAGTTGTGAATTAATATTACTGACATCAGTATTAAAAATGACGATGTTGTTGCGTTTCTAATATTAGAGTGTACTCAAAAACCATGATGCATAATTATGTAATATATCTGTATTGGTGCATTATGAACAAAATAATGACAAAATAATATTTTTGCGTTATTTCAGAATCTAAATAATGAATCGTTTTCAAATTGTATAGAGCTTTTGTTGCTTCCGAGACTACTAAAGTAGCGGAAGCATTGTGATCACTTCTGAAAAATAAAAAATTTCTTCCCTCCAAAATAAAATTTTTTACGCACATTTTACGTTTTAGAGCTTCCTGAACAATTTTGGTTTGGTGTCTGTCCGTCCGTCCGTCTGTCTGTTCGTCTGTGTGTCGCCAGTTTGCACCAAGTGGCATAACTTCTGAACTATTCAATTGTTTTTAATGAAATTCTCAGAAATTATGCAGTTTGGTTCCTAGATTGTCCTCTACGAATTTCATCGAAATCGGAGTAACGATAGCTACGCCGCTACCATGTCATTCCATTAATATACTAAATTGCACCAAGTGGCATAACTTCTGAAGTATTCAATTCATTTTTAAGAAATTGTCAGAAATTATGCGGTCTGGTTCCTAGATGGTCCCCTACAAATTTCATTGCATTCGGAGTAATAGTGTCCACGGCGCTACCATGTAATCCCATCAAATGTCAATATCTTATTTACTGCTAGTCCCACTTCGCTCAAATTTTTATGAATCGTTTTGTTTATTTATTTTTATTAATTTACATACCTATATTAAATTATACAAAGATATATTGGGCATTAAATTACCAAGGTTCTTTTACGAGTACGAGGAAGCTGTGGGCCACACTTCATTGGCAGTGTAAAAAAATTCTTATTAACAAGAATGACAAAAACAAATGAATCCAACTATAATCGATTTCCTCTGTTCTCATATTTTCTTCATAGGAGCAAATTTTAATTAGGACATTCTGAACAATGAGTACACAATTATCCTAAGAAAATTATTTACCCAAAAAATTACGTTAAGCGAAGTCAAGATTGAATATCTATACTCTAAGTTTTTTATCAAGACTACAATCTACGTCATAATCATAAATAACCCCTTCAGAATAAGCCTTTGCCCTACACAGAGATCAAAGTCTTGTTACCTGTGTTTATTTGCAACTGCAAAAAAAAATCCAACGAAGGAAACTGCAAAACTTAGGATACTTAGATAATTTCCTAATCTAACCTAAGATGCATAAGTTGATCTTGATTTTAATTAATTCGATTAACTAAAGTGACTATTCATTCGCTCTTGGATTGGTTCAACGCTAATAATTCTACTTAACATTAAGTTTTAAGTTATGCGTTCTAAACCTTGGACAGACCAACCCCTGTTACCCCTATAAAAGCTGTGTTATTACATCCAGCAAAATATAATATTAATCGCTAAAAGTACTGTGAAAATCAAAAAATCAAAAATTAAAAAAATAATCGAATTTTTGCCAATATTTTTTTTTACTAATTTTCCTCTTGTATATCTAATAACAAACAATATAATGTTATATATTATATAATTTATTATATAAAGTATTATACTCAGCTAAAAGAAAATTTTTAGTAAAATTCTTGTAAAAATTAAAATTATAATATCCTAAATAAATCCTATAATATATATAGAAAAGCCTCGTGTATGACCTTCAATGTATTCGAAGAATCAAAAATGTTACCCATTACCTGATTAACAGCGCATTGATAGTATTATTAGTATATACATTGCATGTCAAAACTCCTTTTACACTGTCATTCACAAGGCCATCTTTGTGTCATACCGTCATACAGTGTTTCTCAACCGACGGTCCGTGGATCGCAAAAGTATCTCACCGGTCCGTAAAAAGATGTGTAAATTACAATAAATTACAAAAATTATTATGGGTAAATTGCTGGATAAATGGGTACAAAAATTCTATTTCAAATTAAAAAACTACTTTTAAACATTTCTCTAATACTTATGACAATAAAATGACAATATTTATTTGAATTACATGGTAAACGAAGTGGTCGAAAAACGACATTTCATATTACACGGTCTAATGTTATTCCAGCTAAGGGTGGAAATGATCCCAAGAAACAAAAATTGTATTTAAAATCAAAAAGCTGCTTTTAAACATTTCTCTAATACTTACTAAAGTGAAAATATTTATTTGAATTGCATGGTAGACCAAGTGGTCGGCACACGACATTTCATATTACACAGCCTAATGTTATTGCAGTTTAGGGTAGAAATAATTCCAGACTACAAGAATTCTGTTTAAAATTAAAACAACTACTATTAAAAATTTCTTTGATGCTTAAAAAAGTATCAATATTTATCTGGCGTACATTGTAGAACAAGTGGCCGGAAAACGACATTTCATATTACACAGTCTGATGCTATTCCAACTAAGGGTGAACATGGTTCCACGCTACAAGAATTGTATTCAAAATTAAAGAAATTGCTTTGAAACATTTCTCTAATGCTTAAAAACCACTTGCAGACTAAGTGGTCGGAAAACGACATTTCATATTATACGGTCTAATGTTATTTTAACTAAACTAACAACGGTGAAAATGACTTCAAGCTACAAAAATTGTATTCAAAATTAAACAAAAAACTGTTTTTAAATGTCTCTCTAATGCTTAATAGTCTAAGATCTAATTTTCTCAAAAAACACGTGACCGCAAATTACTACCATAAACTAACCAGATATACAGATTAATATACTGAATTCTCTACCCCAAATAAATATAACAGTTACGCAAAATTTTAAAAATTATCAGATAATTTGCAAATTTGGACTCAACTAACCCGTGTTTATTACCTTGTTATTTTATGCAAGATTGGTCTAGAATTCTACCATACCTCTAGAAAACAATATACCTGTTAACACCTGGCAACCTAGAGGTTGCGGCCGATTGAGAGCTGGCAACCCAGGAGCAATGTATTACATTACCATTAAGGATTCATTTAAATTAAGTTTCATTAAAAAAACAGGTACCTGCAGAAATCAGCTGCGGGATCTTAGACTATAAAGAAAGTGTCGATATTTGAATTACACGGTAGACCAAGTGGTCGGAAAACGATATTTCATATTAAATATACCTAAATGTAATTTAGGAAATTGATAATCGACATATATGACCGGTCCGCACAAACTTATCCGAGATTTTACCGGACCATATCTTTATTGAGAAACGCTGATCTAAATTATCTAAAATATAAATATATAACTTTTAAAAATTCAGTCAAATATTACATAAAACAGCTAATACCATTAAACGGTATAGCATGTTTAACACCAAGAAACAAAATAATATTGTGTAAAGCCGGTTGCACACTTAACGTAACAACTATCGCAAAGTAAATAGTATTTTCAACAGAATTGTCTATTTTGTTAGTTTCAATTCCAGAATAGGTTTCCAACTTTTCACTACTGTTGTCTAATGTTATCGTAGCATGTTACAATATGTATTGCAACAAATTATTTCAATGTGTGTTCGGCCTAAATAATTTGTACACGCAATGTGTCGAAACATAAATAGAAATTACTTTAATTAACGGGTTATAAATATTTTGTAAGTTGGTACGCACTACGACGGCATTGGCATTAGAAATGTTTATGGTAAAAGTGACTGATTTGACTGTTTGATAAACATTAATCTAAAATTTATTAATTTAGATAGTTGGTATTGATAACACCAACAACATACTTTTCAGAAAAATTTTAAACAAAAATTTTTAAAAAACCTACTTTATTTTTTATATTTTTCATTTCTTTTTTTTTATTAAATAATTGCATATTTACATTATTACTTTAATAATTATCATATCAATGTGAAGTACAAATCAACACAATTAACACCATAGAAAATAAAACACAAAACACAAAAAGTTTTTCTACGGAAATATAGTATCAAACTCTATTATTTAGTGGTCTCGTTGCCAGAAAAACTATTTCAACAACTCCCAATTTTTCAATTATATTTAAAAACCTGAATTTTATATTTCTACATAGCCGTACTAGAAACAAACATCAATATTTTAAAATCTATATAAAAATTATAAAATTTATTTTTCCTTGGTCATTTTTGTCTCCGTACAAATTAATAATGGCTCATTAATTTGCACCACTATGGGTGCTTCCATGATGGCCCGCAATAATTGTAAAACTTAACTGTATTACTTACCCAAACCCATATTCAAATGAACCATAATTCCTGAATAATAAATACACATTGGTTTTGTACAAAAAAAATTTAATACATGTTTAATTATAGTTTGATAATCAATACCAGCAATGTTCTCGGCGCTGGAACTGGTCAGACCGAGCCCTAACTGATGGTAGTAACTATAAACTGGTACCACAGTTTCCAAACAACTATTTACTCAATAATGCTAGCAATTATCGAAGCAATATTGTATTTTTAGCATAAATAGTACAAATACGGGTACGGTATGTATTTGTATAATATTTAATATTTATAAAATCAAAAATTAATATTTATTTGACCAACTTGTTTTAAAAAATCTAGTCATTAAGGTTAATTAATTACCTACCAGTTTTATTAATTATCATTTAAAATTTAGACATCTGTTAAAATTTTAAATCTGTTTTTTTTACCTTAAACCTTAGCCAAATTAAAAAAAAATTATCTATTAAATCTATTTAAAACTAAATTCAAATTCTCAATAAAAAAATGTTTTCATATTTTTTTTGATGTGTGTATGACATAAATACGTTCATTAATATCAAAAATTGTACATATTAAGTTCAAGGTCAAATTCGGGTCAATCAAGATTATTAGATCAATCACGATATCACTGCATTAATTAATGGTATACAATCACCAAAAGTGTAATATTAATATATTAAATATTACTAATATTCAGTCATAAATAATACTACAAAATACAGTAAAACGTATTTATAATTAAGTTATAAAAACAGTAAGTCTGAAAACGAAGGTAATAAAACCACCAGTAATATGACTATTAATTAAATTATTAATATCAAAGAAAAATAAAATAAGTCAAAGGGAAACTGAAAATATTTGCTTCCCAGGTCCCCCACCATTGATGACTTTTTAAAAAAATTTAAATTTGGAAAAAAACTTGCATATGGCTTATATAATATAGGTACCACAGATATTATTTTCTTTATTAGACACTATGAGTTTTTTTTGTCTAAAATTCATATTTCTTACAACATTTTAAACAAAATTATTTTGGTTGTTTAACTCAAAATGTGTAACATATACCATTCTCTATTCGGTACAGATAGGTATTACCGTCTCTTGACTTGTTAATTAAAAAATGTCTAAAATAATTCAAATAAATTAGTATTCCGCTAACTTTACCTACGCTAGTCTACCAATTATAATTAATATTATATTAGGTAATAAATATGTAAAACACTTTGCAAAATAACACTTGAATTTTGTCAACGTAGTTTTTTGCAAATTTATTAGCAGATAAATATAAAATAGTATAAATTAAGGCTCAAATCTATTAATATATTCAGAGTAGAATTACAAAAACCTATCATGTAGATTTAGATATTGCATCATAAGCAATTCTTACTGTATATTTTTTTATTTTAGTTTAATAATTTTAAAAATGAGAAATGTTCTTCAAAGATATAAATAAAATATGCTATGTATAGTTATTTTCTATAGGTACCTTTTATCATTATCACTTTATCAGTATCACTGAAGGTTTTACCAAAGTAACAATATACATAAATATGACCCACATTTTAAATATTTTATCAAAAGAAAAAAATAATTAGTGATGAGAGTCCTATTAATAAAAGAACAAAGAAAAATAATATAAAAAGTTTGAGTTATACAGAGCTTCATTCCCTCTTCCCCTCAGTCTATTTTTCTATGGATTTAGTTAACCGCGAATAAAAAATGTTAAAATATACAATAAAAGAAAAATTCTCTAGAGTTTGCTCCTACAAAAAAAAAAAACAAAAATATAACAAATTCACTGCCCAAAACAACACATTTTTTAAATGTGCCTTGATATATTAAAATTTTATTTGTGATTAGACTAACTGGGGTATGAATTTAATTGAAAAATACCTAAGTCGTACGTAACTTCAAAACGAAATTGAAAACATAATTGTAAAAAATTTTTACCCAAGTTTATTTTTGTAATTTTGCAGTAAAAATAAGCACATTTATTTCTGTTTTTATTGATTTTCATTGTGTTATATCCTATAAACAAACTATTATCAACACATTCGAAATTATTAGAATATTAGAAACTGGTAATTTAAATTTTAGAATATAGACGTCACATCCAAATTTTACTAGTTTTTTTATGTTTGTTTTTTTTTTTTTTTTTTTTTTTTTTTTTATATTATAAAATCAAATTAGTCTGAAATAGCAGTAGTATTCAGAGTAACTTAATTTAAGAACCGAGAAGAACTAGAACCTAAATTCTATTTTTTTATTGTACTCTGCTGCAGGGCTGGATTACCCAATAGGCCTACCTAGGCCATAGCCTAGGGGCGGCAAATTTTTAGAACAGTGTGATTCTTAAAAGACAATATTACTCAAAAATATGAGATAAAACGATGAAAATTTGAGAATTACTGATAGTTTTTAAACATAAATTAATTTTTGAAAAACCCATTTAAAAAAAAAAAAAAATAAAAACTAAGTTTGCATCACAGCTCGAAAACCTATATCAGTTAGTTTCCTCCGTCGATATCTGCAACGCTTATTAGAACTACTTTTGGATTCTGACTAACCATAAATCAACAGTTTGGCTGTAATAAAAATGGAAACTTTGAAAAAACTAACCTGTATAATACCAATTCCTGAAAACAGGAAAGAGTTAATAGAAATTAAGTCTAAGGCGGGGCTATAGGAATAGGGTAATAAGTAACAAAATACCTACTAAGAAAACAATGTGCATGAGCATGCGCAATTAACAGTTATCTAGCATAATAAAATCGACAACATAAATACGACAGCACTGCGCATTGCAAAGAAATGATTTTATTTTTGTACACCGTAGGTATATATCGACCAACGCAATGCTACATTTTTTTGGAAGAAAATAAAATTTTATTAAATAAAACGTTATGTTTTTTTTTTTTTTTTTTTTTTTTAATCTTTATTTGGCCACCGATCCTCAGATCATTCACAGCCATTACGATGTATTGAATAAATCAGCATAAACATATAGTATACGAGGTCACAAACATTGACAAAGGACAAGATTGATAGACATTTGCGCCAAGAGGGCTATCATGGCATTTACACAAAAACGTACACAAGAGGCCCCTGATTTATAGGAGTGTTGGGAAGGGAGTAAAATCGGGTTATATGCTGTATTTAATATTTTTTAAAAATTTGACTATTGTGTTATAGACTTCATAGTTATGTGAATGTAGGAGGATTTGGATGTCAGTTGGGAATTCTATCTTTAATTTTGAAAGTTCGTTCATAAAACATAACCTTTCGTGGGAGTATCTACTACATGAAAATAATATATGATTGACGTCTTCTGGCGTATTGTCTTCTTGGCAGTTGGGAGAATTTATTAGATTTATTTTGTGTAAGTGTGTTTTAACTTGAGTATGGTTCGTTTTAAGTCTATTTATGGTAGTTATGTATTCCCTGTTTTTATTATAATTATAGAACCAAGCTTTCAGCCTTGGGGTGCTTTGTATTTGATACAGAAAATGGCCGCGGTGTTGAGCTGTCTCTGTCCACTCCTCTGCCCATTTTTCTTTTAATTCTGCTGTTATAATTCTTGCAATGTCTTGTGCCAGCGTTTTATTGATGTTTACACCATTGACTGCTCCCTTCCTAGCACAACTGTCTGCCAACTCGTTTCCCTCTACACCACTGTGTCCTTTGACCCACCTTAACCGTACGTTTTTATGGAAAGTTGATTGACATTCATTCAGTAGGTGAAGAATATTCATGATGTATATATTGTTAGAGCTATTTAGTGACGGTTTCATTAATTTTATTAGTGAAGATTTAGAATCTGAGTGAATAGTAGCGTTAGTTATTTGTTTCTCGATTACATATTCAAGACATTTTATAATAGCTACTAATTCCGCTGAATATATTGATGCCACTTCTGGAAGTCTGAATGATCTGGCGAAATTTTCGTTGTCGACGTCAACAAATGCCGCACCTACTCCATTTGAGCTTTTAGACCCGTCCGTATATATCCTGTGGCTGTTAATATCAGAGTACGTTAGTTCAGTGTCGTAATCTTCAACAATAATGTTATTTTGCATAAAATTTAGGCGATAAGGAAATTGGAAATATGGAACTCGATGATGCTTTTCGATGTTGTTTTGGAATTGACTTAGAAATATGTGGCTATTGGTCAAAAGAGGTTCTGGTTTGTTGTTCCAGTATCTGTGTGTTAGCACACTCACTGTTAGTGACGCAATTTTATTAGTGAGCGGATTCTTGATATCAGCTTGTCTTTTCAATAAAAACTTGTTGGCTAGCATTTGTCTCCTGAGGTGGAGAGGGGGTTCCCCTGCTAAGATGCAAGTAGCGTTTGTTGGTGTGGATTGCATTAGACCCAAACATTGCCTTAGCGCTTTGTGCTGAATTTTATCTAATTTATTTAAAATAGATTTATGCGTTGATCCGTATAAAAAGCATCCATAATCTAAAATACTACGTATAAGTGCTTGATAAAGAATTAGACATGTTTTAGGATCGGCTCCCCATTTGACTTTCGCTACACACCTAATTATATTTAGATTTGCTTCACATTTTTTAATAATGTAGTTTACATGATTATTCCATTTTAGTTTCATGTCCAAGATCATTCCTAGAAACCTGACATGACTTTTAATAGGAATGTTGAAAGAGTCAGATGTAAGATGGATTCGTTCTATATTGACCCTGTGCCTTGTGAATATTATACAACTTGATTTAGTGTCTGAGATGTCCAAATTATCTGTAATTAAATGGGATTTTAATGCTTGAATTTGTTGTTTAATTCTAGTAATGCAATTCTGTAAATTTTTATGTGTGTAGTATATACAAATGTCATCTGCATACTGTAATATTTTAACTTCCCTGTAAATGACGTCCGTTATGTCTGAGGTATATATTTTATACAAGGTTGGACCTAAGATGGATCCCTGTGCAATACCCACTGATGTAAATCGGGGGCCATATAATTTATGTTTGTGTCTGACAAATATTTTCCTATTTTTTAAGGAATTTACTACATATTTTACTAATCGTTTCGGAATACCGATTTTTTGTAGTTTTATCTGAAGTCTATCAGGGAGGACGTTGTCGTATGCACTTTTAACATCTAAAAACACTGCTGTTAAGTACTCATTTTTTGTGAAACAATTCAAAATGTCTGTGTGTAATAAAGTGAGGTTGTCCATCGTTCCCAATCCTTTCCTGAATCCGACTTGTGACGGAGATATAATGTTGTTGTACTCCAGCCACCACTCTAACCTGTTGTTGATCATTCTTTCGAAAGTTTTGGATACACAAGACATTAATGTGATCGGTCTGTATGAACTAGGGTCAAATAGTTGTTTTTCTGGCTTCAGTATAGGTATCACAATGCTTGTTTTCCATTCTTCTATTGGTTTCTGATTGTACCACGCTTCATTATATATCTGCAAGAGAACTGCTTTTGCGGATTCTGGTAATTGTGCCAACATCGCGTAGTGAATATTATCGTAACCGGGCGAAGTATTGCTGCTCATTTTAGTAGCCATATCTAATTCTTTAAGTTGGAATGGTTGGTCTAAAATATGGTCAGAAAAAGCGTTGATTACTTCGTCACTGTCTTCATTATTCGTTGGAAAATCTAATTCCGCAATTCTTTCCAAGAACTTTTGGATCCAACTGTTATCCGAATTGAGTACTGGTTTGACCTCCGTTTGGTTGGAATACTGAAATTTTTTAATGGTGGACCATACTTCTTTTACATTTACATTTCTGTTAATTGATTCACAATATTCTCTAAAATTTTGTTTCTTAATATTTTTTAGTTGCCTTTTGACTTCTGCAGCGATTTTTTTGGCTTGGATGAAGTTTTCATACGTTGGATTCTTCTTATAGCGTATATAGGCTGCTTTTCGTCTGTTGCATCCAATTGTACATTCCATTGTCCACCATACAGTTGGCTGGAATAATGAAATGTTACGAGGTTTCCGCATGGGGATAGATGTTTCAGCTGAGGTGTTAACTGCGTCTATAAAGGTTTGGTATTCATACTTATCCATTTCCTTCGGAATCAGATCGGTAACTTTATCTCTGTACTGGTTCCAGTCGGCTTTTGCTATGTTCCATTTGTTATTTGGTTTAATTTCCATCTTGCTCTTTATGTTAAAATTTTCCACTGTAATAAGGTTGGGGTAGTGATCCGAGCTCATGGTATCAACTATTTGTGATGATGTGGTGCGGAGTGCTAACAGAGGTGAGCTAAGCGCTATATCGATGATTGATTTATTCCCAGTGTTAAGACTGAAAAGTGATGAGGAGGTGGTCTGGTTAGTTATAACTAAATTATTATCTTCAATAAATTTTTGTAGTTCGATGCCTATAGCGTTATTGGTGGAACAACCCCATGCTATGTGATGGGCGTTAACATCTCCTACTATTAAATATTGGTTATTTATGTTTTGAATTAAGCTACACCATCTTCTATAGGATATGAAGCTATTTGGACAGTTATAAATATTTATTATTGTTATTGGGTTAGTTTTTCCTATTGTGGCGGCTACTATTTGTGTATAATTATTTGAAAATTTTAGCGACGTGTTGATTATTGATATGGATTTATGTATTATTAAAGCTGCCCCACCTTTGCCATCTGCTCTATCACACCTAAAAATTTGATAGTTTCTGAGTTTTATTTTGTCTTCTGATTTGAGCCAAGTTTCTGATATTGCAGCTATATGAATATTTCTCGTATGCAACAAGTGAGCTAAATCTCCTAACTTAGGCTTGAGTGATCTTGCATTCCACTGAATGATATTCAGTTTGTTTATTTCCTGATTGAAGACGTTATCCATAATGCTATTATTTTCCAAATTATAGATTTTGGTGACTTTTTAGTAGCGTTGCATACTATATGTGCATATATAATTTATGTTACTGTAGAAAAATATGTAATACACTTTTTTTTTTTAAATTTTTTTTTTTTTTAAATTTTTAAATTTATTTATTTATTTATTTTTCAAATTGGATTTTAATGATTTGTTTTATTATAAGTTAGATTTATTATTTTTTCCACTATTGCATTCATAGTGTTCACTGAAATATTGGAGCTTTGAACTAAATCAGATAAAATGTCATTAATTTTTTGTTTGAGATCTTCATTACTTGAAATTGTATTATTATGAATTGTTTTATTGTTATTATTAATGTTGTTGTATACATGGCTGGAATTTTCGGTAAGCGAGTCTCCTGGATCTGGATTTCTGTGTGGATTAAAGATAATTGGTAGAGAGCAACTAGGGTTGCGATGAGGGTTGTACATTGGTGGGGGTAGATCTATTGGTTTGTATATTTCTGAAGTTTTACGTTTTTTATTGAGGTTATTGTTCAATGCGAATTGTGAATTAGATTGGGCATTTTTGGTTGAGTTGTTAGAAGTTAAAAAGGGGAAAGTGTTATGGTTGTTTATATTTGGGGTAGTAATTACTACGTTGGAATAGCTTTTTTTATTATCTAGAACTGTTGAGGCATCTTTATATGAAGTGTTGTTGTCTGCCATGTATTGTTTTATTTTTTTCTGTCTCAAAAATTCGGGACAATTTTTGTCGGTAGCCAAATGGTTTTGTTTGCAATATAAGCACATTGTTGTGGATGCTGAGCAATCCGTTAAGGTGTGTTGATCTCCACATTTACTGCATCTAGGTTGATTTGATTTACAGTTTTTTTGTAGATGCCCGTAGCGAAGACAGTGGTAACATTGGCTGACTTTTTGTATATATTGTTCCACTGAACATCGTACTCCATACAGGCTAATGTAAGTGGGGAGTGTTTGAGCCTCAACTGTGATTATTATAATTGGAAGGTTGATTATTTTGGAAATTTTATCTGAATTCGTGACTTTTTTGGTCATTCTTTTAATGGAAATAATTTTATTTACACATTGTATATTTTGTAAGATTTCGGCTTCAGAGATAGTAATATCTATATTCTTAACTATTGCTTGGCGTGTGACTAAATATTTAGGAATATATGCTTCCCACCCCTTTGCTATAAAAATATTTTGGTGTTGAGTAATCATATCATTAGCAATTTTAAAATTGTCAAGATCTACTCGTACTCTGTTGTTGCCAATTTTTTTAATATCTTTAATATTATTTTTGTATTGGGGGAATGATTGGAATAAGAATCTTCCAAAGGCCATTGGATGAAGTTTTCCTATTTTACTGCCTTCATCACCCTCAATATAAATGTAATACGGACCCTGTGAAGACCCATTAAATAAATATTGAATTTTATTATAATGATCTGTTACATTTTTGTTGTTAGTAACTGTACTTGGTTCAATTGAATTGTTTGTTATTGGTATGTTGTTATGTATTGTGTTTTTATTAGAAGTAATATTTTCAACATGTATAACTTTTGCATAATTCATAGACAATTTTTCATTTTGAGAAGTAATTGTATCAAGTGAGGATTTGATTAACTCACCAGTTGATCCCAATCCTACCTCCTGTTGTTCTTGTCTTTCCAAAAAACTATTGTTTGACATATCTTGGTTGCCGCTTCCATCGGACATATCACACATCTCTGTCTTTCACTTGTCTCGCCACCTACAAAGGTGAGCGAGACAAAAACACACTTATTTTTTTTACAACACAAAAATTTATTGATTGAGTTATGTAATAAAATTTAATTGATACACTAACAATTATATTTGTTTATCAAATAATACACAACTGCACTATTCAATAGCTACGCAATTAATGAAAAAAAATTATGTTATAAATTATAAAAAACGTTATGTTATAAAGTGTTAAAATTATGTATATTATTTTATTATTATTTAACATGAAAGAAAATTCTACTACGCACTATTAATACCCACCTACGTATGTTTTCAATAAAATCGATCAATTTATTTGAATACGAAATTACTTCCGGCTCTTTTATTAAACAAACTTCCGGTTTACTAATGTACCATTTAATTTTGGTAATCAATTTTGAATTGTTATTATTATTGATTACCGATTAACGGTTTTCATTTGGCAAAAATTTAATGCATCATTGCAATTAAATTATTATTTTTAATTGAAAATGTTTTGTCTACTTCAATTAGATATTAGATGATAACATGTTTACTACAAACTGTTACTTAAGGTGATAAATAAAGACAAATTCGGGAACAAACAGCCATTCTTTTGAAACATACACCTTGCAGTCAAAAAGGTGTATACTAGTTCGCTCCCGCGGTCAAATTTTAATCTTATCTTGAAAAAGGATCGTAGGTTAATTCGCTCCCGACTTGTTATCTACTGACAGGTGAAATTAATTACCTAAAAATATTCAAACTGATACATATACAGCCATTCTTTTGTTACGCACTTTACACGCCTCCTCATAAGAAAAAAAAATATAAGTTATTTTTTTCTTATAAATTTTCAGTACTAAGCAGATAGACAAATGTGTACACAATATTTGTACTGAATATAAAATTAATAATGTTATGATTAGTTTTAATGCATATACATATAAGTATAGATTTTTTAAAATTTTTTATTCTTATTATTTATTAATTATAGTTATTTATTATTTATAATTAATATTTTGTAGTTATTTTAAAATTTAATAAAATTAATATTTCACTTGATTACTATAAAAATAAATAATTTTAGAATCTGTTTACTTGTTACCAGAGAAAATAACCATAGAAACAACGCCTACCCGATTTGTAATCAAATATACGTTGGGCGAGCGACAAATTATTACTTTTCCGCTTTAAAGCGAAAAGTAGTACTTTGTTGCTCTGCAACGAGAGTTTTCGGCAAATACACATTTTGCGCTCTCTCCACAGAGCGCAGAAGCCTTCTTTTCACTAAGATTGTAGGAAAAAAATATTTTTGTATGGATATTAACTTATAAGATTGCTTCATGTAGAAGGTAATACTGTAACTTATATTTGGTATAAATTTGAAAAAAAAAATCGATCAAATAGTTTTTAAGTAAGAGTACCCACCCGTCAACTGTAAAAATGTCGTTTCGAGAAAAACGTGTTTAAATGTAATTTTGATTGGTATGTAATAATAAAAGCACTACTATTTTGGCACACAATGATAATATATACGACGCGACGCAGACATAAGCCACAGACGACATTTCGCGCTCTCGAGCCCATTTTATGTTCAGAAGTTAAAACATACGAAAGACTTCAAATATTGTTCCGAAAATCTGGAGATATATCCTTGAAATGTTTTACTAATATTTTGAAAAAAAAAAATTCTAATTATTTTCATTCCAAAGATTCGCGTCTTGTGCTTTACATAATTCACCCAACTTACCCAAAACTTTATCTATCATCGTTTACGAGTTCTCCATGCTGGGAGTTTTATTAGGGACCCTGTACATTCACAAAAAAATATGGCATTTTTCTTTCATAAGATAAATAATGTATAGTGACTATTATAACTACGTCTTATTATTAAAATAAACTGTCTGGAAATAACTGAGTTTCCAAGAAAATATTATTTTTCTCCATTCAAAAGATTCTTTGAATTTTTCGTGGTTTGTTCTACTG
Source organism: Brachynemurus nebulosus (assembly GCA_035578155.1). Lineage (NCBI taxonomy): Eukaryota > Metazoa > Arthropoda > Insecta > Neuroptera > Myrmeleontidae > Brachynemurus > Brachynemurus nebulosus. The sequence goes on along the minus strand of JAPWDM010000018.1, from coordinate 6,650,020 downwards.
TTTCTCCAGTAACTAGAAACCTTGTTAATATTAGCTCTCTACAGAGTGTTACAATAAACAATTTTATAAAGTAATTCGAAAAAACCGCGTTAACACGTTGAAAGTCGTAACTTATAATGACTAAACGACCAATTGGTACATTATAATATGTGCGGAATTGTCGACGCGGTATACAACGTTGTGTTGACATTAGTCAGGTTTCACTTAACGCTGTACAGCGTCGATAACCATTAGCATGTTAATTAAACAAAACTGACAAAAATTTAAATTACAGACTGATTGCACTGTAGACAGTGACATTGTCCGTAAAATTACATGCCCCACATACGCAGATTACCCAATTATAAATCAAAAAAAGTAAATATGTACATATTTTACTTTCTCTTACAACAAAAATAAAAACAAAATTGATCACTTTTATCTGACCTATACCACTAAAACATGATACTACGTCTCTGTTTTGGCGGCGTAATAAATTCCGTACATAGATATGTAAACCACATTTAAAAAATCGATATCTGACCTAGAAAATACACGTAGGCCATGCCATAATCAGCCAAAGCGAGAGCAGCAGACATCAGATTTTGTTAGCGAACAAGCGGCATGCGGCCTCGTGCGGACTCACTGAACTGAGAGGAAGTTAGAGATATGCTATGCCACCCACATCTGCGACAGGCCGACAGCTGATGATATTCACCTCAGCTTGTTGGATAGAGAACACAGCAAGGTATGTACATATCGAGTACATATACATGAAACTGGATGCTGCGGCGTCGCCGGCCGGCCGGTAGCAACCACCAGGGGTTGTTGTACCAACTTCGTTCTCCAGCAGTTCTCGACTAAACGAATTGAATCATGCTCAACGTATTGTGACGTATACGTGCGTTGTTATGACGCGCTATTCTTTTATAAATACTTAGCTATCATAGCTATACTAGTAATGTATTTCTATAGAATTTTACCACGTTCCGTGGTCCAAGGCGCACTTTCGTCTATGTCTGTGAACAATTACTAAAAAGTAAATTGTAGCCATGTAAAAATGAGATATCCCCCAAGGTAGAATGTTTTTTATCTTCCTGCAACAGTTGATGCCAAGACGAAAAGCTTTTTGCGTGTACAGTAGTGATGTCGAGTCGAGATCCAGTTAGTCGATTAATCAACTAAAATTGTTTTTCCGACAAAATTAGTCATTAGTCGAAAATATCGAGCATAGAATAGTCGATTAATCGACTAAATTTTTAGTCGAATTCATGAATAGGGTAACCTTTGTAACTCTTACAAAAACAATGTTTTAAATTTAATTATTGACTTTTTATATTATTAAAAAAAAAAAAAGAAATTACATATTACAATGTATTATTCACATAAAAGTAAAAAATCATAAAAAAAGATAATTTTTAGTTTTCATTTTTTCGAGTCATAAATAATGCAAAAAATTATTAAATTAATCGTCTTTAGTCATTTAAAAAAATATTAGACATTTTAGTCATTTAGTCGACAGTAAAATAGTCGATTAAAAAGTGACTAAAAGTAAACAAAATTAGTCGACTAAACCGATTAATCGATTAATTATTCGACATCACTAGTGTACTAGTGATGTTGGGTGATTAATCGATTAGTCGGTTTAGTCGACTAATTTTGTTTACATTTAATCATATTTTAGTTGACTATATTATCTTCGATTAAATGATTAAAATGATTAATTTTTTTGCAATGACTAAAAATGACTAATTTAACAATTTTTCTGTATTATTTATGACTCGAAAAAATGGAAACTAAAAAATTATCTATTTGTATGATTTTTCACTTTGATGTGATTAATATATTTTGATAATTCATATCTTTCCTTTTCTTAAAAGAAAAATATTAAAAATTCATAATTAAATTCAATTTGAAAGAGTGACATAGGTTACCTGATTTATGAATTCGACTAAAAATTGAGTCGATTAGTCGACTACTCTGTGTTCGATATTTTCGATTAATGACTAATTTTATCTGAAAAACAATTTTAGCCGATTAATCGACTAACTGTTAGTCGACTAATTTTGTTTTATTTGGTCAATTTTTAGTCGACTATTTTACCTTCGACTAAATGACTAATATGATTATTTTTTTTTTAAATGACTAAAAACGACTAGATTATAAATTTTCCTGTATTATTTATTGGACTTCCAATTATCTATTTGTATGATTTTTCAATTTTATATGATTCATACATAGTGAAACGTCATATCTGTCTTTTTCTTAAAACATATATTAAACGTCAATAATTAAATTCAAAAGAAAACATGGTCCGTGAAAGTTACCCTACACAGAATTCAATTAAAAATTTAGTCGATTAGTCGACATAATTGCTCGATATTTTCGACTAATGATTAATTTTGTCTGAAAAACAACTTTAGTCGATTAATTGACCAACTGCTCGTCGGCATCACTAGTGTGCAGGCGTAACTGGATTATTTTGGATTATTTTTCGATAACGGAGTATACTTGAAATTTTCGTTTACGCCTCGCAAAAGTCGTTCATTCTATAGGATATCTTTCTATAGCACAACAAAAATGATCAGTCTTTCGAGATAACTAGATAAGCAGACACCGAAATTTTTAATACACGTACCAGTTAAAGAATCAAAACCAAAGAATTACTACACGAGCAGCCCAATTTTAAGTCACAAGGCAAAAACCAGCCCAGTTTTAATTCGAATCAAGCCAAAAGCCACCTGCAGTCTCTATGAAAAGGAAGGGGTTTAAAAAAAGTCAAAACAGAATTACGAATTTTATGAACGCTCCCGTTAACCCTTATTTGAGAAATTCTATTTTTTTCATAAAAATCCTGGAGACTAATGATATCGAAATATACATAAATCGCCTTGGGTCAACACATTCTCTAGATAATATTAATTATTTATTTAGATTATAATTAATTATTATTAATATATACATATTAGGCATTGAGTAGAATCCTTTAAACGTTACTACTCGGAAATGCTGTATCTAAAAATACTTGAGATTCGTGTGACACGGCAGACCAGCGCTCTCCCCATAGTTAACATTTGTACTGCTCTGTTTACAGAAGCTTAGTACAAATCAGCATGAATGACTTTGAAAATGGCTTTCGAATATTGCGAAGCAAATCAGACTTCTTTAAGTCTGTTTGCCATCTAACAAAAGTCCATTTGGTGTGGAACAAATCATATCTTCATATTTATATAGTTGGCTTGAAGATTATACTTACTAAATTAAAAATAAAAAATACAAATGAGAATAATGAGGCTCCATTATAGACTTATCATTTTAATGGAATAATAACTTACATTTAACTCACCGATTGGGCCATTTACTTTGGCAACTACATTAAAAATATACATCATTATTATTTGTATAAACCATAAACAAAAAAAAAAAAACAATCTTGATTATTAGCTCGCTAGTATTGCGCGAAAAAATACTTGGAAAATTTCAAACAATTTTCATTGTTATAAAAATAAAATCAATAATATCGGTCACTTATACAAAGCTATCCAGTGGCGTAACTAGATTCATTGCGCTCTGGAGAAAAAAACTGAACAATTTTGTTTGTCCTCAAAGGCCATTACCTTACTAGGCTCCGTATTTTTTTTTTTTTTATTATAAAAATATATTTTATAAGCAGTTGAAATAACGCTATTAGAAAGGTACCTCACAAATATAATTGAAGGGTTATTTTACAGAAAAAAAAGTTGAATCTTTAGGGGTGAATCTTATTAAAATTACTATCCAACGAATGGTACATCATTTTAACATATTGACGGTCATGGGCGCTGTACACAGTCAAGAATTCCGAAGGACCGAAAAAACCAATCCGAGCAACCGCACGGTCTGAATGGGTGCAATATGATTTTATTTTACTACTTGACTTACATCCCAACACTCAAAGTAGGTAATAATTTCTGAGAAAGAAGATATTGGTTTTAGGTAAAGGAAATTTAATACGTTTTTTTTTTTTGGCCAATTTGTCACATTTTCCTCTTATATCAAGTATAATATAATATAGTTACTTTATGGTTGTAACGGTTGCCCGTACCGGTCTGTCCACATACTCAGATGCATATATAAATGAGGAGTAGTCGAACAGAAGGTAACATTTCCATCGTTGTTTTTTTTTTTCAGAAATCACTAAAATGTGATTAAAGAGTAAGTTGTATTTATTTTTAAAAATATTCTGTTTATGCAGTATTGCACATTGAAAGAAGTTACCTTACGTCACTATTTTGTTAATTTAAAAACTTTCATATTACATAAGATAACTGAGTTTGAATTTTGGAAACGTTACCTTTTGTCAGTAAGACTTGAAAATGTCACTTTTTGATAATCATTGAATAGAAATGTTATCTTTTGTTACAGATAGTGGTAATGAACGTAATGAATGATGATAAAACAGTCGTTCAAAGAAACTTTGATTAACTTTCTCTAGTGTTTTCAGCTACTAAATCTAATAATCTAAATCTAAATCTAATATTACATAAGAAAATGTCACTTTTTGTTAGAACTAAAATAATACTTTTATAAAGAAATGGATATGTTTCTTTTTGTTCGAAAACCGAGATTGGGACTCGTTGTTTGGGGAAAATTATTGCTATTTAACACACCAAATTCAACTAGGATGTGAAGTTTATAGATATAAGTACGATTCTGCAAAAAAAAGGCAAAAAGCCAAAAAGTGGAAATGTTACCTTCTCTTCTGTAAGGTATACGCCATAAATAAATATAATTCGCTATACCAGAAATAAACATAGCTCGCTCTCTATCTATAGTAGTACCTATTGGACCTAGATAAGGAGCGAGCTACGTTTGCTTATTTGTTGTCGCAAAAGTGTATCAGTTAGACATTTCGTCAAATTCCTCATGGTCGTCAACGTGTTAAAGGTCTCTAGGATTTTATAATAGTTATAACAACTCATAACGAAACAAAATAACATAAACAGTTTAACAAGCTATAGAATTTCCAGAAAATAAAAACTATTTATATACATACCTAAGTAAAATTATTTTATTTTATAAAATAATTACTTAAGCATGTTGTTTACATATTTACTAACAATTAAAATACACTTTTGCCTTTACTTGCTTTCTTAAATAAGCAATATAATATAACTGATAATAATAGATAATGTAAACATTTTTTTTTCTTATGCGACCATAGGGGTTAACAATTAACTGAGCAATTATGAACCCTCATAAAATTTATGGCGATTTCAAAGAAATAATTTAATTTTCTAAATCTCCGATCCCACTATAGTTCAGACGCCCAGATCATCCTGCGTAATACTTAAGAGGAACACGTGATAAATTAACCAAAACACGTATTATGATCCACTCGAGACTGATTGTGAGTCTAGGTTAGGTAAGTAGCATAATTAAGTTTTCCAACTATTGCAAGCATAGGTCCAGGCGCTCATACTGGTCGGAAAGGTCCTTTAACTTTACGTTACAGAACAGAAGAATCTATTTTCAGTTTTTGTTGCGCAGATTCACTTCACTAAAATTTTTACCAACTTCGTATCTAATTCTGAGAATAAAATTTACCCTCTTTTGAGTATTCTTACAGAAAAGTTGAATCAATATTAACAATTTTTTGAATAAAAAAAAAACTTAAAAAGATTTTAAAAAAGTTAATGAAAATCAGAAGTTGAAAATAGAAGATCTAAAAATTACCCCATCAAGTTAAAGAAACAGCATAAATTATAAATTACATAACTTCTATGCAATACGTAAATATGTCATGTATTAAACATTTATTTTTTTTTTAAATAGGTAACTATTGCAAATATACCTATATGAACATTTAAGAAATTTAAAATTAATTTAGATAATTAGTTAATAATAAACGTAAAAACCAGTTGACAAAACTTTGATTAATTATTATCTAATCAGAATCCAAACAAAACTTCTAGAATGATAAAACTATTAAAATTTTAAAAAAAAAAAAGTAAAAATTTTAATAAATCAATGACTTACTTATTAAAAGTTGCTTCGTACTGCTTAATTTCACGTCGTGAAAATTCATGAAATTCCGTATACACATTAATAAACTTATATTTCGGCTTAATTTCTTTACCCTCGTCGAGAGCATCATTAATCTGTTGCCGGCGTGTTAAGACAGTACTTAATTCTTCATCAGCAGGCATTGTTAATTATTTAAAAATTAGAATTCAATAACACAACAATAACGTTTTTAATTCAGAAATTCAAACGAAAACCAAAAAAACAAAAAAATCAAACGGATAAAATAGTTTTTGAATTTGTTGCGCGGCAACTTATTTTAGACACGGTTGACAGTTGACTAAATCATGAAACAAACATTGCTATACAGCTTGCCATGCTGTTTGCCATTGCTACAGCTGAGAATGTATGGAGAATTCAACGTGCGCAATTGTATACCGTGTATACCTATATTATAAAGCAAGTTAACCACAGAACAAAGTTAACAATGCTAACAATACATAGGTATACTTTTATACCGGTTAAAAAATACTAGGTATTTTTTTTTTATACATACATAATTCACTCAATTTTTATTTTTAAAAAGATATAAAAGCAAATAGGGTTTTTGTGTGTGGCTTGTGTAATCTTATCGTTTTTTTTAAATACATCTGTGTATTTTAAACAAGTATTTCCGTTCTCTACTATAGTATCGAAAAGTCGAGACATATCGTTACTCGTTAGTTAATAAAACAACACGTTTACCTACCATAAAACATTTGAAAGTGTTAACATTTTAACACGTTATTAATTATTTATTACATTAGTTAAAATCTTGTTGGAATTAATCTGTACTAATGGTAGGTACTAATTTTGGTAAGTGGTACTAAATGGACAGGGTGAGTGTTTGTTTGTTAAGTTAAACAAGCAATTCTCGGGATAAAATACTGCTTCCTTTATTTTAATATTATTAAAATTAGTCTTTTAGTCCGAGAGCCCCCCGTATACAAATCCTATGTATAAGATACATGGAACCACTTTTTGTACGTGCATAGTGCTACAGACTCAAAGGTGCCACCCGTACCACCATTTATTTAAGGTATTTGGCATGAGATAGTCAGATACAAAAGTATAGTTCAGTGGAAACATTTTATGAAAAATTAAATAATGTATTAATATTCTTCAGTTATTATATTTGTATACCACTTGTTGTTTTTTTAATTTCGGCGCTTATGTTATAGCAATATGAAAGAATTGTTGAAAAAGCGTTGTAAAACGTTGTAAAATGATGTTTATAAATTATATTTCAAAAACGGCGCGGTTAATAATTTTTATTTGTTATTAAATATGGTTTGTAACTTTTGTATTTAATAACATTAAATCTTTATCAAATTCTTTGACACGTTTTCATTTTATTCAAAAAATCTTGTGAACATGTTAACTTCCCATAAGAGCCCGTGTTAAAATTCCAAAACTTTGAAACCCTTTTTTTTTTTCAAAATTGGGGCGGTCAATTTTTTTTCGGTATAGACTCGTATTATTGGTATTAAATTAAATAAATGTCTAGAGAAGTTTCGTTAAAATCCTTTGAAAAATCGTTTTTCAGACCAACTACTTAAGCTAATTTTTCTCGCGTCACAGATATGACAACATATCAGATTTCAACGCAAACTTAAGCATACGTATTATGCTTAATTAATCTACAGCCACGCGGGATAATTAATTGAGAATACCATGGAGTTGTACGTTAATTAAGCCTGGCACTTCAGTATAAACTCATTATATAAGCCGATATCTACGTTTCTTGAAATATAAGTAAAAATTAAAAATTGTAACCCGGGCTGGTGAGAGGAATGTCGAGCCCTCGAGCATAACAAAAAATATTCAAACATTTTTCCCCAAAAATACAATTGACGAGTAAAAAAAACCGTGTCGTCTCACGTTCTCCGGGCCCCTAATCGAGGCTGCGGGACCCTTTTTAGACCCGGGAAATTTCCCCAGTTGCTCTACCCTCTCGCCGACCCTGGTTGTAACCAAAACTGATGTCACATTCTGTGATGCCAGTAAAATTGACTTAAATAACTTTCATGAGGTTATCAAATTAAGCTTTATGGGAGTGATTTGAATTAGAAGAATTAGTTAAATTAAGTAGGAACTTTTCATTTTTGCCAGAGCCGGATTAACATAAGGGCACTTAAGACACGTGAGCACCAGAGCTACACAAATTTGCGGCCTCATCAAAATTAATAAAAATTCTTAAATAATAGAAGTAGAATAGGAAGGATAGGATTTATTTTTACCTGTCATTTTTTTCGGAGAAAACAGATAAATCTTCGAAGTTTCCTTAATTTCCTTATCGCCTTACTAAGGACTTTCACATGTCGAGTATTCAGGGGTCTCTATATGAGAAGTGCCCAGAAACCCTTAAAGGTAAATTCGGCCCTGATTTTTGTTATAAAAATGACCCAATTCGATTTATAAATGTGACTGATTCGACACAAGGCTTTTTTCTATTTGTCCCATTTGCCTAATTTTGATAAAAATTAATGTCTTCAAAAACCTATATTCGCTTAAAATTTTATTACCCGACTGCATCAGAAGGAGGGTAATGTGTTTAGGAAGTATGTATGTATCCTCTGACTATGTCTGTTTCTGTGGCGCAGCCTGCAGCCTAAACGGCTTGACGGATTTTGGTAAAGAAGGTGTCGCTGGATTCGTCTTAATCTAAGGATTCTCAGGAGTGCTATGGGCTACATGAAATTTCAAAATTAATCCCGTAAATAGGGGATGAAAAATTTATATAGCAAACCATTAGGTCTAGAAACGTGAAATTTTGCAGACAAGTTCTTCATATAACGTAAGGGAGCATCAAGACAAGATTTTTGGAAATTCATCTCTTAAGGGTATAAAGTAGGGGATGAAAATTTATGAAAGGTAAAATTATTTTTAATTACATAGTTAATTAAATAAAAAAAAAGGCTTGAGCAGCGGGGCCCCATCACGGAAGTCGAATTTTTCCTTTCATCTTCGGTATTGAATGTCTACAAGCGAAATGTAATTGAAAGTCTACAAGCGATTTGTCATTTTGGTGGTTTCAAAACTGATGATGAGTGTCGGGTTAATCCGAGATTTAAAAAAAGGTTTTAAGTTTTTAAGGGCGGAATCTCAGTAAATTTTAATTTTGTGCCGATAGCAGTTAGCAGGAAAAAAGCCAACACAATTCGTACGAGGGCATTCCTAGCCATGCTTATCCGCCAATTGCCTTTGTGTTTTATTTTTAAATATTAAAAAAGGAACTTAAATAGTAAACTGGAAGGCCTTTATGAAGATATTTTTTCGTTCCAAAAAAATCCAAAATATTTATTTTATAAATAATAAAAATCCAAAATTCCTACTTTATAAATAAACAGTGACTTTAATAACAGTTTTAAATTACTTAATATTTGTGTATTGCATTTGTTATAAAAGTAAATTCATTTTTTTTTTTTTAAATTTTTTAAAATTTCTATACGCCTACTTTGTATTAGAATAAAAATAATACATTTAAAACACATTTAACAATATCATTGAATTCCGTTGTAAAAATGGGTGAGGTGGGGAGAAAAGTAAGGTGGAATCCTTAAAAGGCACTAGCTGGATACTAACTCAATACACGTACAAAATTTCAGCCCTGTAGGTTTCCTTAGAGAGTCTCTAGACGTATTAGAAAAAAAGCAAAAAAATCAAGGAAATATTGGCGTAAAAATCGTGGGGGTAAGGGTTAAAAGTTGAAACCTCCAAAAAGCAGTGGCTGGCTATTAACTTAACCTGTACACAAAATTTCAGCCCTCTAGGTTTATTTGGGGAGATTTTAACCGGAACGAAACTGTTAAAAAACAAGAAAATCATGTTCATTTTGGTATAAAAATGGTGGGGGTAAGGTTTAAATGCTGAGACCCCCAAAAGGCACTCCCTTGATACAAACTCACTCCGAATACAAAATTTAAGCCCTCTAGGTTTATTTGGGTGCTCTGTGCGAGTGGTACAAACTTCGAAAACGTCAAAAAAGCATGAAATTGTAGCTTAAAAATGAGGGGGGTGGGGGTAAAATATTAAAACCTCCAAGAAGCACAACCTAGGTACGAACTCTATCAACACACCAAATTTCAACTCTCTACGTTTATTCTGGGGAGCTGTGGGCGTGTTAGATCCAGCCAAAATCGTTTTTTCCCCCTCTACTCCCTCAAAATCATCCTAGGAAGCTGAATTTTTGATATGTTGTAGAAAATTGACCGAAACATTTCCAACCGGTTTGGAAAGGTTTTATTGTTTTGCCGCCCCCCACCACTCCTTAAAAGTTGATCCAAAATTTGCCCAAAGTTTGACCTCACTTTGATAGTATTGTTGTACATTTCTTGTTTCATACACCTAAATTATTATTATTATTTTTTTTTTTTTGACTGTTCCAGGATTCGATCAATTATCCAAGCTGAAGCATCTCTGAAATTATCGGCAGTCTTAACCACTAGACCAAACTCACTTATTTATTCTGATCGTTATTTGTTAATATATATCACAAAATAGTAAATAAAGCCTTACAAGAATTTTCATAAAAGTTTCATTTTTAAATTAATATGTAACAAAATTAACGTTGTTTTAACGACGTATTAATGTTGTTTTAATGAAATGTCGCAATCATGACTCTCTTGTTATGTTTTTGTGACGTATCAATATTAATAAAACATTCGTTCATCCATTTCATCCATCCATTTTTGTATAAGTCGATTTATGTTATTTGTTATATGGGTTATGGGGTTATATTATATATATTATGGGGTTATATAATATATTATGGGGTTATATTATATAATATAACCCCATAACCCATATAACAAATAACATAAATCAACTTATACAAAAATGGATGGATGAAATTTAATTACATCAGACGCCAACAGCGAATAGATTGGAAAACTGCAGGAATCTTTAAATGGATAATTCCTCACGAATTGATACATTTAAAATTAATATGGTAACAAAACATTTCACAAAAGTGACAAGTGAAATATTGTATTAATATTGATACGTCACAAAAACATAACAAAAGAGTCATGATTGTGACATTTCATTAAAACAACGTTAATACGTCACAAAAACATAACATTTAGAGTACTGTTGTGACGTTTTGTTCAAAGTAACATTGTTAGGTCATCAGGACATAACAAAAGAGTCATAATTGTGACATTTCATTAAAGTAACGTTGATACGTCACAACAACATAACATTAGAGGTTATGTGAGGTTTTATCAAAGTAACATTGTTAGGTTGCGAAGACATAACATAAGAGCCACACTGTGACGTTTTATCAAAGCAACCTTGATACATCATCTAAACGTAACATAGCAGTCACAAATGTGACATTTTATTACAGTCACAATGGCATGTAACTGTTACGTAACATACAGGTAACAATTAGGTACATAACATAAAACTCTAATTTTATATAATTGTTATGTCACCCATAAGTCAAAAAAGTTACGTAACTTGTTATTTCCTTGTTACATCACATTTACATTCTATGTACACTGGGTATATGTATATATAGACATTTTTTTCTACAGAATCGTGTTCTACGGGTCCGAAAACGGATAGCGCCCCTACTCTCGCCTCTCGCCGTTCTTATCGTGTAGGCTGTATAAGTCTAATTTTTTCAAGGAAAAATTCGGTTAAAAAATCAAAAAACCCGACTGCGTAAAAAGCAAGCAAAACGGTAAAAATAAGTTGAAATAGAGAAAAAGGAAAATGAATAAAAATGTAAAGCGTCGGGAGCATACATCTTGTACCAAACAAAAACAGAAATATATGAGGCCTCCGACTGCTTTACTTTTTTATTCATTTTGCTTTTTCTCTATTTCATGTTGTTTTCACCGTTTTGTTTGCTTTTTAAGCAGTTGGGTTTTTGATTTTTTTAATTAACTATTTTATTTTACTTTTTTCTTTTACGGTTTTTAAGGAACTGAAAAATTTTAATAAACTTGATATATAAACACTAAATTAAGAAATTCCCTTTTTTCTCAAAAACTCCTATGGCCACCCTCCTGTGTCCAAAGCTTTAATTTAATTATTCTTTCTAGCTTAAATTAATTAAATTATTTTTTTTTTTAATATTTAATTCATTACCAATTTATTCTACGCGAACTTTCGACTGGAGATAGTGAGACGAATCTGCTATCAAAACTCACGTCCCGATTCTTATAAGGACTAACAAGTAAAGGTCCCGAGGCCGGACCTATCGATTTTGATGAAACTTAAATATGTTGTAGAACACTAAAAACTAACGGACACGTATTTTTTTTTATCTGCGGAAAAACGGTATGAAGGGGTGAAATCGCCCTCCAAAAATTGGGGTAAAAATTTAATTTTTCAAATATCTCGAAAACAGTAAGAGATAGAGCAAAAGTTTAAATTGGCGATATTACTCTTTTTTAAAGAGCTATCTATTGATATGCAATTTGTTCAAATTACATCAACAGGGGTGGTTGGGGGTTAAAATTTGGGGGTTAATTTTGCAAAAAGGGGGTGAAAAATAAACAATATAAAAATTTTGTTTACAGATTTGAAATCTACGTCAAAAAATCTAATTGACCTGTTTTTGCTCAATATCCTAATATTAAGTCTAGGGGTAGTTAACTAGAGGGTGACTATGTCGAATAATCGTACTATTTGGGTATTTCAAGAACTTCTTCTTCATGGAAAATAGCTTAAGACAATTAGAATAACGTAGAAATGAAATACTCGAATTCAAAATTGAGTTTGAGCAACATTGGAGAGGGGGTGAGTCACCCTCTTAAATTAAATACTAGTTTACATACACTAATTTTTGCAATTAACACACTGACAGGGGGTAATAATGTCACAATAGATGGTTCTGAAGTTAGACTATCGTATGTAAGGTTTTTATTAGGTTTCGTTATTTTAGGTTAGGTTATGTAATTTTCGGTATCGATAATTTTCGATAAGGAAAACTATAATATCCATTAAAAAACAAACCTAATAAAGACCTTACATATGATAGTCCAACTTCAGAACCACTTATTGTGACATTATTTTACCCACTATCAGTGTGTTAATAGTCAAAATTAGTGTATATAAACTAGTATGTAATTTAAGAGGGTGACTCACCCCCTCTTCAATGTTGCTCAAACTCAATTTTGAATTCGAGAATTTCATTTCTACGTTATTCTAATTGTCTTAAGCTATTTTCCATGAAGAAGAACTTCTTGAAATACCCAAATTGTACGACTATTCGACATAGTCACCCTCTAGTTAACTACCCCTAGACTTAATATTAGGGCATTGAGCAAAAATAGGTCAATTAGATTTTTTGACGTAGATTTCAAATCTGTAAACAAAATTTTTATATTGTTTATTTTTCACCCCCTTTTTGCAAAATTAACCCCCAAATTTTAACCCCCAACCACCCCTGTTGATGTAATATGAACAAATTGCATATCAATAGATAGCTCTTTAAAAAAGAGCAATATCGCTAATTTCAACTTTTGCTCTATCTCTTACTGTTTTCGAGATATTTGGAAAATTAAATTTTTACCCCAATTTTTGGAGAGCGATTTCACCCCTTCAAACCGTTTTTCCGCAGATAAAAAAAAATACGTGTCCCTTAGTTTTTAGTGTTCTACAATATATTTAAGTTTCATCGAAATCGATAGGTCCGGCCTCGGGACCTTTACTTGTAAGAAGTTGTCGTCATTAAAGCCTAACTTACAATTAGCCCCAAATGGTTGTCGTGTTCTATGTGGTTGTCGTTTATTAGGTGACAGCTGGTGTAATTTTTGGGAACTAATTACAGTTTTCGTTTTGTTGTTTGATATCTAACTTTGTTATTTCCACTGTAAAAATAATAATGTAGGTAACTAACAGATGGTGTTACACTGTATACTAGTTATAAATGATAGCCACAGATGGTACTACTAACAATGTCTACATCTATGTATATCTTATTATTATTTTTCATCTTACAACAATCTAATTATTCAACAAAGTTAAAGTTATTTTGTAGGCCTTGTAGACTATTTGGCTTCTTTCACTTACACAATATTATCGACGATAAATACTGACAAAAATTTTGAACATTAAAACAATAAATATGTATGGTTCAGTATTACAGTATCGTCTACAAACATACAATGTTATTGGCAATATGTGAATTACTGTCAATAATATTATATGTACGTGGACAACCTAAAGAGTAATTAATTACTACTTATATTATTCAGTACTACAATATAGTCCGTAAAGGTTCGATGACACTGAGCGAGTTTACTCGCTACTAGCCGCCGAGTTTACAAGCGGGCAAGTCAGCGAGTGCGCTAGCGATGATAACACAGAAAATTTTCCACTCGCTCACTAGCCAACTAGCTAACGAGTTTTAAACCATGTATTGTAAATATAACCTTGTTTTTTTCTTTTATTTGTTCAACTTTTTTGAGTAACTATTCCAATGTTAAAAAATAAAGTATGGAATATAAATAATAGGTGGATATTTTTTATTTTTAATACCATACTTCTCACATCTTTTTTCCATGGTTTTATCCACAATTTTCTATCATTTATTTTTGCTTTTCTTTTCTTTTTAACTCCATTTTGATAATATGAGCTAAAATAACAACTTTCTGCACGAACTAGTTTCGTTGACTAGACAAATAAAGTATTTTATTTATTTTTTTTATGGAACAACTATTAATACTCGCAGCTAGTCCACTAGCAACTATGATGACACACGGTTAGTTTACCAGCTAACAAGCCTACACGTCAGCGAGTAGCGAGTAAAGTAGCCCGGCTTTCGACTTTTGTCGCAGCTTCTTTACAAGCTGCTAGTTGGCTAGTGAACACGATGACACTGGACGAGTTTACTACCAGCTTGTAAACTCGCCAGCTAGTAGCGAGTAAACTCGCTCAGTGTCATCGAAGCTTTACATACAATAATATCAACAACATTTTTTAAGTTACTATCAATAATATTGAGCATTTTTGAGCAGACAGCCTAAAAGTGTTGTTTAAAATTATTAGCCTTTAATATTGCACATTTATATTTACATACAGTTTAACAGGTACATACAAACAATAATATTATCATCCGAATTTTGTTTTAAATATTTTTATAAGTTCATCATTTAAAACTAACATAATTGCACCACCAACGCTGCGAATCGCATTGGCTTTTGCACCCCAGAAAAATACAGAAACACCATTTTTTGTATACAATTTTCTTGTACAATCAATTATTCCACGAAATTCTCGCATGTCGTTTGGTTTACCAGTATCAACCATTAAACGTCTTGCTACAGTATCAACTGGGTAAGCTACTGTTGAACTTGTAAGGGAGGCTATCTTCAAAATGAATTCACACAATAATTAATATTGTTTTAATTAAATATTTCAGTTATCCAAAATGGCTGATCTTACCTGAGCAACTACCAGTCTGTAGAGGATTGACAGATTTTCAGGATTAGTTCCTGTTTTTATCGATTTACCAAAGTCATAAAGAGAGAAATATATTGCACGATACATGCAAACACCCACCATCACAGCTGACACTCCCCTATATAAGCCCCAAAACCCATTTTCCTTTTTTACGACTTTAACGCAGCTATAGAATCCACGCAGTTCGCGTTTGTGTTTTGCACCTGCGTTCACAAATACAGTAAATAGTAAACTAATATACAGTGGGACTCATGTATTTTCAACTCATGTATTTTCAACACCATCTATTTTCAACTGATTTTACTCACGTATTTTCAAGTTTTTGGTCCCCACTTCTCACGCAATACTTTAATACAGAAAAATAACTGTCAGATTAACTGATCGACCACTAGTGGTTTTATCCTATAATCCTACAATATATGATTTTATTTCATTTGCAATTCCTAAAAAAATGATTTTACTACAAGTTTATTACACTTTTTTCATGTTTCACTTTTTTGTTTATCATAATATGTTACTTGACATTCTGTCATTTTAAGGTTATTCACTGGGGAAGTACACGTGACTACTGTTATTGTGTAAAGATTTACGCGGGCTTTTTGTGATTGGTTCTATGTCTGTCAAGTGGTTCTATGATTGCCACGGAGTGAGGATGAAGGAGAAGTTGAAAATACATGAGCGGATTAGTCCCGACAGGTTGAAAATACATGAGTTTGACTGTAGGGAGAGTTTTGGTGATTTTGGATTATTAAAATAGGGAATTTTGGAGTAAATGATCACCGTATTCTATTGAAAAAATTTTTATTTGGCTACGTACGTTTCGAGTGAAAAACTCTTCTTCAGGCCATATTCTTAAAAATATTAAAAATATTAGGTATGTTCCAACAAACACTAGAATTTCCAATTCGAGTGAATCCAGTATTTTAAATTCGATAATGTCATTTGAAGCTCAAATCAAATTCAATTCAGAACTTCAGTTCGGTATTTAATATATAGGAACGTTTATATTAATTCTTAGGGATTTCAAAAGATGTCTCTACTGAAGACTTGGGTTATGTATTCTATACTTCCTATACTAATATGAAGAATATTTACAAATAATATATCCACTAAAAAATTATTAGGTACTTTAAAATGCGTTAATTTAATTTTTAAATAAAAAGTACGAACCATTTTTTTTTACTTTACTTCATATTTTACTTTATTACTTACTAAAATAATCTACTTAATAAATTTCTAACACTGACTGACTGACAGACAACGCACAGCCTAAACCCTTGGATTTAGAAGAATGAAATTTTGCATAGTAGTTCACTATGTAACGTAGGTGACCACTAAGAAAGGATTTTTGAAAATTCGCCCCCTAAGTGAGTTAAATAGGGAGTGAAAATTTTTATGGAAATTCGACATTTTTGGAGTTAGAAAAATATGTTACTATGACTATTAAAATAAAAAATATCTTATTTAGTGAATCTTTAACTTTGACTGACAGACAACGACAGCCTAAACTGTTGGGTTTAGAAGGACAAAATTAGGAACAGGAATTATGAAAATTGGCGTTTAGGCTTCTATTTATAAATAAAAGTCAGTTGTTTCTGGAAATATATTCCCTAAGGCGTTAAAACAGAAAATGAAAGTTCGTATGGGAAGTTCATCATTTTTGAAGTTAGAAACGTGGATATTGATTTAGGCTTTTGAAAAACAGTAAAAGTGAGCAGAAAGTGAGTACCTAATAAAAAGATGTTGCCGATGGGAAATCCCATCGGGCATACGGCTAGTATAATATAAATATTTATAAAATAAATAATTAAAGTAGGTATACCTGTTTGCTAATTAAAAAAAGAAATATACTTATTATAGCAATTGAATAAAGTCAAAAATTTGAAATTTGTCTTTTGACAGAACAACTCAAACTTAAAATTTGTCTGTTTATTATTTAAATTTTTATTTAAATTATAAGGTTAAAATTTAAATTTTCCTTCATGCGCATGTCTAGGATTTGAAATACTTACTCTGAAGCAAGAATTTTAAAAATCAATTCGGGTGAGTTCAGAATTAGATTTAAACACTTGTTGGAACACAGAATTTCAACTTGTGTGTAAACTGGAATTACAATTCTGCCTAGTTGGAACAGTAAAGTCAACTATGCGCATGCTCATTAAAACGAGAATTAATTCGAGTGTTTGTCGGAACATACCTATTAAAATTTAAAAACAGGGACATACATTTTTCGCACAACAATAAATTACTCACAATTTTTAAAAAAAGTAAAATGAATCGAATCACAATAAGTTATTAAAATATAAAATTAAATTAAACATTTATAAAACTAGTACGTAGCCAAATAAAAAATTTTTTCCATAGAATACGGTGATCATTTATTCCAAAATTCCCTATTTTAGTAAATAGTAAACGTAACAATTATATTCTTATTAAAACAAATACCCTTTAAATCGGAACCAAGATCAGTAGCTATTTTTGTTTGACATAAGACCAAAGGGTAGACAAATACTGTGGCAGCACCACCAGCTAAGCCACCAGCGAGAAATTTTTGCCAAAAAAATGACAAAATATTTGAACCGTATCTACAACATTAACAAACATGTAAAGTCATTACTAGTCTGATGCAAAATCTCCTTTGCAAAACTATTTACTTCTGAAGTTGTTCTTGAAAGAAACTATAAAAAGTAAAATTTAACATCTGTTGAGGCACATAACGTGCAACTGAGGTCATATTTCCACGCCATAAACTGAAAAATCCTTCGGTTTTAATAATTCTTTTTAAACTATGTACTAGTCCACCATTGTACGGTGCAACTTTGCCCTCACGCACGGCCATATTAGATGCTTGATTTTGTAAAATCATTTTAACCCGTTCCATTGGATATTCTAATGTTTTAGCTGGTACCGATGCTACACCGGTAACTGCAAAATGCATTATAAATTCATGTAACTTCATTGTAACTTTTAGTATTTCTGTTATCACTTCTTAACAAATTAAAATTTTCATTAAACTGTTTTAATTTGACTGTGTACGTCATGATTTTGGTTTTCTGAATTTCATTATTGCAGAAAAATTGCATGTTGAAACATTTTGATAAATTTGTATTCTTTAGACTATTTTTAGTCTACAATTTAGGACTGTCTGGATTTTAATTATTTCATGATCAATTTTGATTGGAAATATAAACTATTTATCATAATCTGTATGTTGTCACTATGGAAATAAAAAAAAATTTGTCAGAAGTCTTCCAATTTAAATTCGATATTTGTACCATATTAACGAACGCCCAAAGTTACCTCGAAGTGTTAATGACTGAAATTAATAAAAATCTACCTAAGAATATGCTTCTGAATGATACAAAATATTTGCAAAAATCACCTTTCAAAGTCTCAAAATTTCGGGTTATTTTTAGAGGAAAAGCTTTTATTGGCACACCGGTCATTTTTGGATGGGTAAAAACTTGCTAGTTTCCTCACGTCACAGAGTGTGACGTGCTTTGGATATATTCGGATGTGGGCCGAGTATACGCGATAGAGCACCTAATGTGTAAACGTAAGATAATAACATCTGTGTACATTCAGGAACAGGTCAAGTAGACCCGAATGAAAAAGTATTAGACGGTCTTTTATTGCTTATTCGGGAACTAACGCATTTAATGTAACGTCAACTTAATTATAATCTATCTTCGTCTATATCATTTTAGTATGTAAAGTAAGAGAGATAGGTTATAAATAATAGTTCCCTTTACTCTTTTTACGCCTTTTTAAACTACCGTAAGTTGACGTACAAGCCATACCCAGTAAACACTGACACATAACAGTAACATAACATAGAAGTAACAATTGAGTGAATATTATTTTCGGTTCCTAGGGACCTCAAAACAAATTTCTGCCATGGTCCCGGGTTCAGGTCGCGTCATGACAGTGGCTGTAATAGCTGAATTTGATTCTGGAAATTCGCTAATATGTAACAAGTTACACCACAAATCCAATTTTACGTAGTGGTCGGTGCAAATTTAAGGGGAAGTACGTAAAATCGGAAGATCAGGGGCGTCGGTAAACTTTTGTTTCGGGGGTTGGTAAACAATATTTATCTGAACTTATTTAAAACAATATAATCTTAAGAGACAATTTACACCTAAAATTTAGAAAACTGTGGAATAATCAATTTCACTATCGCATTCATCAGCGTAAAAGACGCCAAATAGTGGAAGCTGACAAAAATTCTAGAATATTCTACTCGTGAACTAGCAAAGATACCAAAAAACAAACTTCACTATTGAATTGGACACTAAAATTTAGATTAAGCAGCGCATTTTGACAAAAATTCTAGAATGTTCTATTCATTAACTAACAAAGATATCGAAAAATCGATTACACCATTTAATTGGTCATCGAATAAAAGACGGAATAGCACAGTTTGATAAATGTTCTAGAATATTCTATTCGTTAAATACCAAAAATTGTTTGTCAAAATCGGACATTTGGTTTACATTAGTTTAATTTCGAGTGGACAATTAAGTGGTACAGTAGATTTTCCAGTATCTTTGTTAGTTAACAAATAGAATATTCTAGAAAATTTCTCAAAATGTGTTATTTGGTCTCTTTTTTGGTAGCCAATACAATGGCGACGTCTGTTTTTTAATATCTTTGCTAGTTGACGAATAGAATATTCCAGAACATTTGTCAAAATGTGTAATTTGACCTCTTTTCCAATGGACAATTAAATGGTACAATTGATTTTTCAATATCTTTGCTAGTTGACAAATAGAACATTCTAGAATTTTTGTCAAACTGCGCTGTTTAATCTCATTTTTAATGACCAATTCAACGGTGAAGTTTGTTTTTTGATATCTCTGCTAGTTGACGATTAGAATATTCTAGAATTTTACGTTACTCATTTTGAATTTGCATTTTGTATACAGAATATGTGCATATATATCTGCAGAGAAATTTTAAAATTTTTAAAGGCTAGGAGGCCCTCAGACAATATTACCTACGGCCCTGACTCTGGCTTGGTACATAAATTTTCACCAACACAGACAAACAACAACATATCTGTGAGAGGAGAACCCCACTTAATCACTGACGTCACTACGTAAAATCGGAGTACGTACCATTGGATGGCCACTGTATATAGCAAATAGTTATACATAATTATATAACATAACTACAATGTATCATAAAAGTAACAAAGTTATATTACAGTTGTTACATCAGTGCAATATAACAGGAATAACATTACATGACAACATAAGGGCAAATAAACTTGATTTGAGTTCCTGTTACATTATAATGTTATCTCTGTGTTATATACATTTGTTGCATCAATGTGATGTGTATGTTCTATAACATTGTTATATAACTCTTGCTGCACATATCCAATGTTTTTGTTACATAACATTATTATTATATTTGTGTTATAATTATAACATCGGTTTCATCATGTTATTTAAATATTACATAACGTATTTATATCAATTTTATGTAACATTTGTCGAATCGATGTGATATGTTTGTTCTATAACATACTGTCATTGTATTCGTCAGTACCTATCATAACAATAATAAATGTTATTAGAGTTAATATTATAAATCAAGCGAAAATATTTTTTTATGCACCCTTTGAAGGCTTGAGCAATGACGAAAACAATTGTTTTAAATATTTCCAGATGTCTACTGTTTCCTTAAACTAAATAAGTAAATACGGTAATTTAATACTATAATCGAGTACCATTAAACTATAAAAGTTTGGTAACGTTGCTAGGTAATGAACTACTAATTTAATAGTATATTGTGCAATAAGTGCGGAAAATTGTCGACAATCCCGCACGAGTTGCACATACTATTTTTTATTACGAATTTCATATACTTTTTTACGTTATTATTACTATTTTTGACATTTTTATTATTTTTTAAAATAATATTTTTGAGTGTTCGTCTTTTTTTTTCTGAATTAAATATTGTTTAATTTACTTTGTTGGTGGTTTCTATAGAAATAATTATGAAATATTTATTAAATGAAAAGTCAAGAGGCGGCTTTACGTGTTTTGATTAAATTTTGCGTGTTTTATTGTCAATTTGCGTGCGGAAAGTACACTTTCCGCACGCAAAAAAGTATGTGGGAAGAGTACAGTGGGCAAATAGCTATTTTGCGTACAGAAATGTGTGCGCCAAGTTAGTACTTGTCCAGCATGAGTAATAAAAAATAATAAACAAATTCAAACAATTAAATAAAGATACAAGATCATATTTTCAAATTTGTTAAATTTGTTCATAATATACTTGATGTCATATATTTAAATAGTATTTTTACACAATTTAAATAGTATTTTTTTTATTTTTTATTTTAATGTACACTCTAAGAAAAAAGGGTCAAAAACGTGTAAAATAACTTAAATTTAGAGCAAAATTACTCCTCGCTCTGAAAATATGCACTATTATTTGTGTAATATGAAAAAATTGGTGTATTTTTATATAATTACTGTTTTCTTTTTAATATTACACAAATAAAGGTGTAACTTTGGATTTTTACAACGTTTTTGGTTTATTTTTACACCACTAAATAGCAAAACCCATGCGCGCGCATATGATTTTATGTATTTTAAAATTATCTGTTAATGGATTGCTTGCTGTATTATTTATACGTACATAAGTAATATTCTTAAAGGTTAAAAGTTATGTTTTCAAATTAGCTGAATTAAACAAAAGTATTTTTTGATAAGATATATAATTAATGTAATTATAACGTGTATGATAAATTAATCTTTAAATATGTTGCAAAAACAGTGTTATAGTGGTGTACTGGTGTTTTGTTTTCATATGCATTGTCAAAATGGCTTCTGGAATAATGTGAAAGAATACTGTAATATAAATTTGTTTGTTTCCAAAATGCTGTCCTGATGATACATTTAAAATATTTCAGGTAAGTTAATTTTTTTAATTTTGCTTCATACAAATAGTTATGTAATTTGATAAAAGTTTATTTTACAATTTGACTAATAATTTATTTTGGGGGGTTCTCAATTTCTGTGAAAATTAAAACATTATCTACAATTCAGATATCTTTCATTCAGATATGTCTAAAAAATTATATAATGCTTGTAAATTGGTAAAATCTGTAGTGATAAAAGGATTATACATATTTTTTTACTAAAATTTATTGACTTGGGAAACAAAATACCTACAACTATTTATCAAATTTTAATCAACAGAAACTCTAATTAATGTAGGTATATAATATTTCGTTTTTTTGTCATCGAAGATGACGTATTAATATCGTTGTGTGATTGAATTGAACACGTGATTGAATAATTATAAAATTTAACAAACTACTACATTAGAGTTAACAAACAACTATAGAGTTAACAATAAATCATAAATTAACACTTTCACTGAGATGCCCTTACTTACAAGTAAACGTCCCGAGGCCGGACCTATCGATTTTGATGAAACTTAGATATGTTGTAGAACACTAAAAAATAAGCGACACGTATTTTTCTTTATCGGCGGAAAAACGGTTTGAAGGGGTGAAAAAATTGGGGTAAAAATTTTTTTTTTAAATATCTCGAAAACGGTAAGAGATAGAGCAAAAGCTTAAATTGGCGATATTGCTCCTTTTTAAAGAGCTATCTATTGGTATGCAATTTGTTCAAATTGTGTCAACAGGGGTGGCTGGGGGTTAAAATTTAGGGGTTAATTTTGCAAGAAGGGGGTGAAAATTAAACAATAGAAAAATTTTGTTTACAGATTTGAAATCTACGTCAAAAATTTTTTATATTGTTTAATTTTCACCCCCTTTTTGCAAAATTTACCCCTAAATTTTAACCCCCAGCCACCCCTGTTGACACAATTTGAACAAATTGTATACCAATAGATAGCCCTTTAAAAAAGAGCAATATCGCCAATTTAAACTTTTGCTTTATCTCTTACCGTTTTCGAGATATTTAAAAAATTAAATTTTTACCCCAATTTTTGGATGGCGATTTCACGCCTTCAAACCGTTTTTCCGCCGATAAAGAAAAATACGTGTCGCTTATTTTTTAGTGTTCTATAATATATCTAAGTTTCATCAAAATCGATAGGTCCGGCCTCGGGACGTTTACTTGTTAGTGCGTGTCAAGAACACGCACTTAACGAATTTTTTTTTTTTTTTTTTTGCTTTACAGTAATATAAATTCATAACAGGTTTAAATTGAAACGACGTATGGAAATCGAGTTTTTTAAGTAATAATAACAATGGTAATAATAATAATGGAATTTAACGTTCGTTTTTTAGACAATGGTATGTAACGGACGTCACTCACATCATTATTTCTCAACTTTTTCATGATGATATGGGCGGAGAACAAGAAAAGCGGTATAAAGATTTGGCAGGTGTCCGTCTACAACCGTCTTCTTAAGGACGATGTCGATATTCATCATGGAATTACGATGCGAAATAGCAGAAAACTTTCACCAGCATATAACCGGTTACGGAATTCAAACCCTCAGTCTACCAGTTCGGAAGTGCCAGTGCCTAAGCACGCCGGGTTACTATGCTAGTGAGTTTTTTAATCAAAATTTTAATATCTGTACATTCATTAAAATAACCTAAAAGTAATTGTGTAGCAAAAACGAAATTTTCTTAATTTTAAATTGCTGTGAAATAGTTATTGACAACAGGAAAAATAAATAAGCAAAAATGGTTATAAAATTAAGTAACCCTTATTTTCTGATTTGTTTAGAAATCGGAATTGGTGAAGACATCTGTGAAACCGTAGCATACATTTTCCCTGAAGTTCTAGTAATTGCAAGAGTCAGCAGAATATTGGGCGGAGGACAGGAAAAGCGGTATAAGGATTTGGTAGGTGTCTGTTTGCAACCATCTTTTTAAGGACGATATCGATATTCACCTGGAATTGCGATGGGAAATAGCAGAAAACTTTCACCAGCATATAACCGGTAACGGAATTCAAACCCTCAGTCTACCAGTTCGGAAGTGCCAGTGCCTAAGCACGCCGGGTTACTTTGCTGGTGAGTTTTTTAATCGAAAATCTAATATCTGTACATTCATTAAAATAACCTAAAAGTAATTGTGTAGCAAAAACGAAATTTTCTTAATTTTAAATTGCTGTGAAATATTTATTGAAAAAAGATAAATAAAATAAATAAACAAAAATGGTTATAAAATTAAGTAATCCTTATTTTTTGATTTGTTTAGAAAAAGGAATTGGTGAAGACATATGTGAAACCGCAGCCTACATTTTCCCTGAAGTTCTAGTAATGGCAAGAGTCAGCAGAATATTGGGCGGAGGACAAGAAAAGCGGTATAAGGATTTGGTAGGTGTCTGTTTGCAACCATCTTCTTGAGGATAATGTCGATATTCATCTGGAATTATGATGGGAAATAGCAGAAAACTTTCGCCAGCATATAACCGGCTACGGAATTCAAACCCTCCGTCTACCAGTTCGGAAGTGCCAGTGCCATAAGCACGCTGGGTCACTTTGCTGGTGAGTTTTTTAATCAAAAATCTAATATCTATATACATTCATTAAAATAGCCTAGAAGTAATTTTGTAGCGAAAGCGAAATTTTCTTAATTTTAAATTGCTGTGAAATAGTTATTAAAAAAAGAAAAATATAATAATCAAAAATGGTTATAAAATTAAGTAACCCTTATTTTCTGATTTGTTTAGAAACTGGAATTGGCGAAGACATCTATGAAAGCACAGCATGCATTTTCTGCGAAGTTCTAAGAATGGCAAGAGTCAGCAGAATATTGTTTTTCTTATATTTAAGTATTGTTTAGTTAATTTTCTTAAACTATATTTTTGATATGATGTAACTACAATTTTAATCCATAAGTTTTTAATATTATCATTGTAATCTAATTACAATTAAATTTTTTATAAGATATTGCTTAAATAATTGTGTCTGCAAAACGTAAGCATTGTAAAAAAAAGTCATATCTCAAAATTTTGACCAGTTTAATTGGCAGTTACGCTGCAAAATAAAGATTACCTATGTTCATGAAAGCAAGTAAACGTTCATAATAAAACTTTTATAATCTTACTTTTTTGGAGTGTTTATTTTAAAATTTACCAAAAAAATTATTATTTTATCATACGACACACTTATATAGAAATTTAGACATAATAAGCAAAATATTTAACATCTCGAATCTTTTTGTATATAATTCCAAATTATTCTATACGTCATATTATTATAAATATTTATGTAAAAAAACCATCAATAATCTTTTTTGATTCGTTATTTTCAATTAAGTTGAATCAGTTTATTTTTTTCAGCACAATTGAATCACTCATACTGATTCAGTTGAATTGAATCAGAATGAGTGATTCAGTTGGATTAATATTACACTTTTCTGGGTGTAAACATTACTATATAAGTGTGTAAAATTACATTTTCAGGTGTACAGGCGTGGTTTAAAAATACATTAATATGATGTAATTTTACGTTTAACTGCGCACTATTGCGAACTGAATGTGTAAAATTACATCTTGTTGTGTAGTTAATACACAAATAAAACGTAATCTATTACACACCTGGACCGTAATTTTACGTACGACATGTGTAAAACTACACATATGAGTGAGTAATAATTACACCATGATGGTGTAATTTTCACCTTCGTACATTACGGTTTGTAATGTTACTGTCATTATAGAAGGCATTTAATTGCCTCCTATAATAGTAGTAAAACGGTACATTTTTTTCTTAGAGTGTAGATAACGTAGCTAGAGTACAAATAATCGTAAGTGTGCAAGTCAGATAATTAGCTATAATGTTTGTTGTTATCACCGTGTACCTACTTATTGAACTATAAAACATATACACTGATTCAATGTTTTCCTGGATAGCGGAGAAAATTCTCCCACTTTTTTAATAATTTTTAGTAGTTTGTTGGCATTGAAAGTTTAATGGGAATTCCATTAGTAGATCTGCAGACAAGGGACGCGGTTAACTTTAGTGCATAGTCTGGCCCTGCTGGTAATAATTTGTAATTACGTAAAATATTCACGACTGTCGTTTTCATTTCGCACATAGCAAATTTTTGACCTAGAAGTTGAAGATATCAAATATTAAAACTTTATTTTTTAAGTCACAGGAGCGAAAATTACCTATGCAATTTCTAGTACCAGCACTAAATGGAATGTATGAAAAATAATTCATTTTTTGACGATCATTCAGAAATCGCTCTGGTTTGAATGCGTGTGGTTCTAGGAACAAATCAGCTTGTCGATGTAGCCAATGGATTAAAATTATTACCGAAGTGTTTTTGGAAATAACCACGTTATCTAAAAGAATGTTCATTATTGATCAATTTGGAAACGCAATGAATCGGAATACCCTACCAAATTCTAGGTTTTCTGCCAATTGCCTAGCAATAATTGGTACAGGTGGATATAATCTTAGAGATTCTTTTATTACAGCATCTAAATACTTCAAGGAATTTCTAATTCGCTAGAAGAAATCGCTAATTTTGACATATCTCCACGTTTCAAGGTTACTAGAATCCGAATCCACCGTTTTTAGCGTGATGTATGTGCGTGCGTTCGTTAGTTCGTTCGTTCGTTCGTGAATTTTTTTTCGTCTCGCATATCTCGAGAACAAATGATGATATCAACTCCGGACTAATTTCATTAGATGCTTAATCAAAAAATGAAGACCGGATAAAGTTTTCAGCAAATTCGGATTAGCGGTTTGTTTTTGTGGTAAAAAAACGGAATTAACTTTATTAAGATAACATAGATTATATGGATTTTTTACCATAACATTATTATATAATGGCCTAAGAACCTTCCTTGATGTTAAAAACGACAGTATATTATTATAAAATAAAAAAAAAAAATAAAAAAGAAAGAAAAAAAACGAAATAAGAAACTGTTTTTGAAATATATTTTGTCTCGCATATCTTGAGAACAAATGATGTTATCATTTGTTTGATAAGGGCGGAGCCCCCACCCTTAGGTACAGAAGGCGAAGCCTCCGGTATGGTGCAAGGGGCAAAACCTCTACCGGGGGCCCAGGGGAGAAGTTGCTCGAAATGGAAAAAGAATTATTTATGTACAGTAGTCTTTAGTCTTTAAGGACACCCAATGGGAAGTTGACAGTGTGGGTAGACCTGTCCCCCAAATTTTTGGGTTTAATATTAAAATAGGCCTTAATATGACCATCTAATCTATAAAATGTCGATCTGAGATAATAAATTTCATTAATAGTTTTTTTTTCTATTTTAAAAAATACCATTAAACTTATTTTCATAGAAATGGGACTGAAGTTTCAGATTTCCATCTCTTCTTGTCACACAACAATTTCATAAGAGTTTTGTGCTGGAAGTACAAAATCCTGAAACATAGTATTTGGATGCTATAACTATATAAACTCAAGGTTTGTAATGAAAAAGTAGGCGTAGTATCTACATAACAAGTTTTTGTTTCCACCGTGTTAGCACACCTAGATTACTTCTTTTTATTGACTGAACTTTTAGTAATCAAAATAGTATGGAGATTAGACAAGGAGATGAAACTCAATGTATTCAAAAAAGTGTCCAAATCAAAGATGCCACTCGTGTTCGACGGATACGAAAGCGGTACAGTACTTATTCTCAAATGGAACACTCTCAAATGGAAACGCGGGCTTCTATATTATCTTTGTTAGCTTTTGAATAGAATCTTCTGGAAGCTTTTTCAATGTTCAACTCAGTTATAAAGTGGGTTTTTCAATCGTTTTTAAAATAAACTTAACAATTTTTATTTTGCGTCGCGTCATTTATATTGTATATTATATAATTCGCTGACGTCACAATGTAAAATCGGAGTCAGTACCATTGGATATTCGCCGTATAAAAAAATTTAAACTATAAGAGTTTATTTCATACATATGTAATTTCTATGTATTTCTTTATTATTAAAGATCATCAACCGACATTGGTGATTCTCAAATGGAAACACTCACTTCCACAGTCCCGACGTGTTTCCATTTGAGAATAAGTACTGTAGTTACATTCTGTTTTATCCGTTTTATGTTACTATATTCGCTATATTAACGCCGCGAGTGGTAAAAAAGAAAGCCTTATATTTACCATTTTCCTGACCAGTTTTGTCAATTCCTCTCATATAAGTAAGATCTCCATCTTATAATACTCCATTCATAATAGTTTCATCTTGCTTGTTACCAATCTTACCAGGATTTTATCTTTATAAATTCCATTTGATACTTAATTTTCGTCCGCAATTTTAATCATAAAAAAGACACAAAAATTTTTTTAAAATAATTTTTTTATTAAAAAAAACGTAACAATACAAAAATGATTTAAAAACTAAAAAAAAAATTGTATTTACTATAAAGAAAATATGAATGTATCTCTTTTAGGTTACATTTATAATAAATATATAAACAGAAGTTATTCATGAATAGAAAATATGAAGTTTGTTGCAGAAGGGGAAACTTGATTATGACTCGAAAACAGTTGAACAGAAAAAGCCGACTAAGAACGAATCGAATTCGCACAATTCGAGTTGCGCACCAATATCACAATGGGCAGTCAATAAACCAAATTAAATTGTTTTTACTTATGTATATTTAAATCTTATCCAAATTTGCTTGTAATAACTGAAAAATTCATGAATTATCCCACATAACACGTTGTACTAAATGTCGAAAAAACCCACAGCTATCCAATAATCTATAACTCAATATCTACTAGCTCTATTAAAATTTTAATTTAGTTTTAGAAATTTAGAAGATCAAGGCGGACAGTCATTTCTAGGAAAATTTGAGCTACATCATTAAGATCACTGGACCAAAAATCGTTATAGATCTTTTAAATGACTGGATATTAATAAAACCAAACTGACTCTCCGTTTTAATCTACAAATAGTTTTTTGCTAATCATGGACTGGCGATATAATATGGATATGCGCGCCAACAAAACCTAACGTTACGCCAAATTTTCAAATTTCTACATTACACGATTTTCGAGAAGAAGAAGATTCCGTTTTTTCTTTTGAGGTACGGATCTCTAAAAAGCTTAAATTAGAAATCCTCATAAGACGAAATTCATTAATATACAATTGAAGACATGAGTGGATGAAGGTGTTGTGTGACATTTTTTTTTAAAAATTTTGAAATATTCTATGCTGAAGTATCATATATTAAAATTTGGTTTTATTAGGTCCAATAGTTTTGTAGAAATTCAATAATAAACATGTACTGTTGCATGGGAAGTATATGTAAGTAAAAACTTTCAAACGCTTCTACTGTAAAATTATAAAAAAAATGTTATATAACACCTTCATCCACTCATGTCTTCAATTGAAAGTATATAGAAAATTTAAAAGTTGACAAAGTTGACTTCCCTAAATCAGATTGTTACAATCTTATAACACTCAATGTTAAAAATATTTAAGTAATGTATTATTTTACATATTTATACAAAATGAGTATTATTTTTATACGATTGATCAGAAAAATTATTTTAAATTTATTAAGCGAGTTAGGAGGACAACTCTAAATAGAATGAAAAATTCTCAGCAATTATTAGGAATTTTTCTCGAATAGAATGATTTACTTAATTACTTTAAAGTTTAAAAAACAATCAAATTTCAAAAATATAATGTATTTTTGCAAAAATAATTAAAAACAATTTCTGAAGCATGAAATTGTGATTGTTTGAAAATTCTATTTAGAATCCTTCTCAATAATGACAATTTTTTTAGTGAAGTGAAGAATATTTTCAATAAAGCATATGTACTATCGTGTATTGAAAATTCTGTAAACATTAGAAAAGTTTGACATTAGTTTATAACGAATTTAAAAATAAATAAATAATTAATTTTTTACGTATTTACAGACTATATTTTTTAAAAAGTATTATTTTCTTTACAGGTGGATTTTGTATGAATCTGTAATAGATCATATGACAGTGTTTTCCCGCCAGTTTTTTTAACTGTCACTTGAATTACGTACGGACGATTTGGTCGTAACTCATTTACTCGTTGAATCATAACACTTCTACAACAAAAAAAATTTTATTGTAATTGTTAAACATTTGGATGGAGAATAATGTTTTCACTTACTGTTTCTCTTTCTTTGATTCTTGACAATACTTGACAGAAAAATCGGCACTTTTACGCATTCGTGTCTCCAGTCCACATTGATTGGACATTTTGAAACCGTCCATTTCATGAATAAATCCCTCACGTGCCATCACACAATACTGATAAACTTTTGAATCCGATGACGGTATCCAACCTACAAGTGCATTGTTACAATCCACTGAATATTGATAGACTTCTGGAATTTCTGGTAATGTTGGCAATGGGAATCGAATTGATGGTCGTGTTGTGGCTAACACCTAACAGGAGAAAAAATAAACTTTTAATTTTTTTTTTGTTGGATTGAGAAGAAAATTTTGGTATAATTACTTCGACACCACTGGTGCGTCGTAATTCTTCCTTGTTTGACGATATAATTCGGATGTAATAACGTTGTCCATAGGCTGGGGCACGGATCAAGAGTTTTTCGTAGCCGTCCACGCGACGTTTCTGTACAACTCGTGCGCCTTTTAAATTGACGTCGACTTCTACGCCACCTCCGCACGGCATTATGTAAAAAAGTAACTCACGTGCCATTCTTTCACTCACCTATACAGGATATAATATTAGGTTATACGAATTAAATCAATGAGTGGTCTAATATTTCTGCATTTTAATAATTATATATAGGTAATTATACAATATGGCAAAGATTCCCAAAGTGTGCGCCGTGGCTATCTCACCAAAAAAGGAAAAATAAGTTTCAGGCCCAGAAAAAGTAAAAAAATTGGCTATGAAACTGTCGATTTTTTTTTCTTGCTCGTCAGTTATATATTTTGGGGGGAAAGTGGAACTCGAGTAGAAGTGTCAAAGTTTTTATTCTTTTATTCGTCACCTAATTCTGCGGAAATTTTTGAAAAATCTGCCTTTCAAGGCCCGGCGCTTTCTCTTCTCGACCGTGTATCGTTTGTGGTACAAAACGTATTCTAACATATTTGGAATTATTCAGGTATACCTCTCGCAAAATGAACTCGATTCTAATTTTATTTTGAAAAGTCTAGAAGTCCCGCGGGATATTCCGGAGCTTTGGTTCTGGGATGTCTCATGTCTGGTTCTGGGATGTCTCATTGAAAATACCGAAATTTTCCAAACCCTAATATTAATCACGTACACGTCGAATTCTATTACACGCACAAATAAGACTTGCTATCGTCTGAAGAGAATACAGTGTAAAGTATTATATTAACGTATAGAAATATTTGACCGATACTATCTATCGGTAGTAGACAATCATCTGACATTTCATTTGCAACAGACTATATTTTTAATAATGTAAATGGTTTAATAAGAGTACTTTTACAAACCTTATAACGAAACACAGCTTTACCATCAATTTTTTTCAAGTTTGCAAAAGCTGGTTTACCATCCTTCAATGAAATGGGTTTAATTTTACGATTAAACTTATACGTGCTTGTACCATACGGGAAACTAAAGTTTGTCTGCTGATTGACGGCAAATAGTGCAAAATTGTATGTCTGACCATTGACCAGCTCGGACACAGTGTACTGTAATCTTGGACCAACACATTTTATTAAAATGTCTTCATTTTTAACACTTTTACTTTTCGCTGGAAAATCAACAAAAATAATATTATTATGCGCGTTAAAAGGCGATAAAATTCATACTAACCAATTTTTCCAACGCGATCAATATTTTTGGGTCGTTTACCATTGCCCAGACGATTGTTTGGTAGTGTCATCACGTTTCCATAATGTTGTACTTGAGCTTCGCATAAGGATGTGTAATTCTTATTTGAACTTACTACTAAACAGTAGTGGGTTACGTGTGGGTCAACGGCACTAAAAAAAAAATGGAAAATACTATAAATTTTTAAAAAATAATTAATTAATGGTTGATTAGCAACAGATCTCAAACAAATTAATGCCGCTCAACTTTACTTGCTAACTTCATTATTGTCACAAGCTTAAATAGTTTTAAAATAATTGTAACTTGTTGGTGGAAGCGTCGTGAAATTATAAAATCATAAAAGTAGATCCCATTCCCAAATTATCTAGTTCAGTTTTTTTTTTTAAATTACACAGAAAAAAAGCTGTAATTTCTAAACCAAAGAAATTGACCCCTTAACAATAGAAAACAGAATTTTCCAACTATGAAAGTAAAAGATTTGGTTCAGTAAAATATTTAAGTACAAGAGCTCCTCTTGTCAAGCCGACACTGATTAATCTACACATCTACAGAAATGGAAAGGTCTCCTAAGAAATAATATTTCGTCAATTTACCTAACTTTATTTCTGTTACTTAAATAGCTTCCGAGTATTTTGTCAACAAATATAATTTTAGGCCTCCACTTTACGACCTTAGTTTTAGGAGCTAAAAGTGGAAACGGGTCAATAAAATAAAATACCACTGTCGCAGCATCCTACATAACATAGCGAGTTTCCCGTTATAAAAATTAGTTTTTCTCGGTATTAGTTTATATAGAATGATGGTTTAAAATTTTGTTTATCTGATTTTTCTCCCCTTTCTAATGGTGTAAAAAAATGTTGTAAAAATTTTTGAACGGGAAAATTTTGGCAAAAACTAATTTTTTTCACGAAAAATGCCCAAAAAAATATGTTTCCGGCATCGGACGTGTCTGGCTAACGAACTTGTCCAACGGTTTGGGTTTGGGACTTCCAACATTTTCACCAAATTTCGTAAGAATAAGACATTTCGTTCGAGAGTTACAGTTATATACAGCTGAACTCTTTTTTGTGCGGTGGATAAGGAGCGCATAAAAAAAATCGCACAAAAAATATATATTCAAAAACATCATAAGCAGTTATAAAAAGTATAGTTCGATCCAGATTGTACAAAAAGCTTTTTTGTGCGGTTGGTTGAGACCGCATAAAAAAAATTTCATCGAAAAAATATCACTCAAAACGCTCAAAACGTAGAAATTTCCTTAAAAGTTGCTTCTATAAACAAGATAAAGCATTAATTTACACGTAGAAACATTTTATTTCAATTTCATAATATTATGAAAATTTTGAAAAATACATCTTTAACAAAATTAATTGATGCAATAACTTATGTTCTTATGTAATGTATTTCGCAGTCATTTCAAATTCAAATCGTCTTAAGGCCGGTCCTGACGCAACGTCTTATCTGAACGATAAAACGTTCATGCAAGTCGTTCGACAAAACGTTCAAAAATTAGTGTGTCCACACCTCTCCGACTTATCGTTCAAATTTCAGTTTCACGACGTTTGATATGGAGAAAACACTTCTTTGGGCACTCTGTGGTGTTAGCATTTTAATAAAAAATCAAAAAAAAAAAAAAAATCGAAGATTAAGATGGTCGAAGGAATGGCTCTTAAAAAGACATGAATTTCTCATGTCAGACTATTACGTGAACTTCATAATGAAGCAGATGATTGGCGTAATTACCTAAGGATGGACACTGAAACTTACAGCCATTTATTAAACTCTTAGTAGATAAATATTTTAGCCCGCTCTTTTTTGTAAACGATTCGTAAAGAATTAATTTTTTTTTACTTTCTCCTTGTTAGCCGTTTCGTCAATGTTTCTGTATTTTTCAATCAGGGCTTCGTATGCTTGTGACTTTTTATTTCGGTCACTGTATTCTGGGCTTCTAAGTTTTTGAACTTACCACAAGCAAGGAAAACTCCTATAAAGTTCAATAAATTCACACAAAAATTAACGGGAGCATTGACGAAGATCAGAAATTATAAAATAAATTAAAAATTATAAAATAAAAAATAAAATTAATACAAAAAAATTTTTAAATTTCATTTCTGAAGTTTAAATTTTTAAATTAACAGACACGAAGCAACAGAATACTATAATATTATGTATGAAAATACTACAAATCGTTTCGATAAAACGAAAGTCGGTCCAGACGCACCAATTTGTCGCTCCAGTTTTCATAAAATGATGCCTCGCAGCTCAAACTTTCGACTTATCGTACAACCTCATTTCCGTCATGCAAGACGTACATTTTGCGGTCTACACGCTACGTTTTATCTGAACGATTTGTCGATTCAGACAAGTCGTTCAGATAAGACGTTGCGTCTGGACCGGCTTTTAGGCTGCTCGCATTCACTCAAAAGAATTTATTTTTTATTCTCTTCAACATATCGATATTTAATTAATCAAACAATTTTCTTTATTAAAACCGTTTATTTAGTTCATTGACGATTTCCCAAGAATATGTTTATTAATCCCGCAAAAAGAAACAAAAAAGTTGATACGAACAATTTTAATTAATAATTAATATAATAAAACAATATCTATTCAATGTCATTGTAATAATAATAAATAATAACCATCTTAAAAATGTACAAAATGCTATTCACGTTTCTAAAAAGAACCAGCGAACGAACGTTCAACAAACAAGACAGATCAAGTTCCATTATGAATTGTTTAAATGGTCAAGAGCACTACCGCAAATAGATTTCAGTTCACACGAGCACCGTTATATATGTATATCCCTACTAAACACTTCAACTATTTACTAGTTTTCACTCATAACATGATTTGGGAAGTAGACGTCAGCCATCTTCTATGTCGAGAAATTGCAGAAAAATTTTTACCAGAAAAATCAATACGGGAATTGAACCTCCATCTACCAGTCTAGGTGCCTGTAGTTAACGTTCGGCCACTTGTATACATTTTTTAATTCTATTTACGGCCGCTATTTATTTATAAACAATTATCTCTCAAACAATTTAAACAAAGCTGACAACACAGCTGTAGAACTTTCCGGTCCAATTTTTACTTGGAATCTGCTGAAGGGGGGATCAGTAATTCTAAACGCAAACGCGCAACCTTTACCACTCTAACATCTTTATCACTCCTACTTCAACTGTGTGTTATCCCAAGCGTACACGGATAACTTTTGTCATCGTGACATTTTTGTTATTTCTATCTAATCTGTGTGTTCGAGAGAGACAGTTAATTCCTTTCCAGCTCTCTTTTCAACACACAGGTTATATAAAAATGATAAAAATGTCACGGTGACAAAAGTGATTCGTGTGCGTTTGTACTTAGAAAACTAAAAGAGGATCAATTCTCTCTTTAGCACACAAATTAGCTAGGAGTGATAAAAATATTACAATGATAAAAGTCGCACATGTGCTTTTGGGGTTACTAACTGTATAATTATAATCAATCAAGAATAATAGCCAAAAAATATATAATTAAAGATATTCTACTATAAATTTAAAGAAAAGTTGCGACAACCTGTATAAATAAATTGTTAAAAATGTTAAAAAAACAAATTTTTCTACATGTGTTTGATTATTTGTGACAACCCCTATCTCATATGGGTTTTGTGACTTTATTTTAATATTCTTTATGTCAATTTAACATTTACTTTTTTTTAATAGGTTATGTCCTTTTGTTGATTAATTTGATTTTCAGTTGTTCTTTACAATTGATTTCAATTCTTTTTCCTGAAGATGATTATTTAAATAATCGAAACATGTAGAAAAATTTATTTTTTAACATTTTTAACAATTTAATCATGCAGGTTGTCCCAATTTTTCTTTAAATTTATTTATATTCACCTGCAGTTGGATTTTTTATATATTACATATATTCTCCTATTACTAGTCTATTTTTTTTTCAGAACCTTTTAAGATCTCAAATTTTGTAATTCACCTTAAAACTAGGCCATTGTATTTAATTTACAAATGTCATTAAGATTAATCATACAATTAGGTTTTTGACGAAAAATTTTTTTTGTCGTAAATGGAAAGATCATATGTAAATTTTATAAGAAAACTGTTTTTAGTTTTTTCTTAAACGTAATATTTAAAAAGTTACATCAAAATAAAAATAAATTATTAAGCTTAGACCGATAACGTGCCGACAGTTCCCGAGCGCATATATGACGTCATAATAGCAACTTACCTAAAAACACAATGTATTTTTATTTTAAATTATTGTTGCTATGCAATTTTTCCTTGCTAAAAATAATTTTGTATTGAATACATTACCATTATGACGTCACAGACTTCGCCATCTTTTATAATGCTGTTCATAACCAAATGAAATTTTTTGAAATTTTATAAGTTTAATAAATTAATTTTCTTATTTATTATATATTAGTTTTTTAATTTTTTTCGCATCGATTATCAATATTTTTTATGATATAGTACTGAAATAAAAAATATCCCTGTCGCAGCATCCTGTATAACATAGCGAATTTCCGTTTATAAAAGTTAGTTTTACTTGGAAACTAGTTGATATAGAATAATAGTTTAAAGACTTTTTTATGTAACTTTTTCTCCCCTTTCCAATGGTGTAAAAAAATTTCACAAAAATTTTTAAATAAGGGGAAATTTTGGAAAAAAACTAATTTTTTCACGAAAATTGCCAAAAAAATCATGTTCCGGGCATCGTACGTGTCTGGTTAACGAAATCGTCCAACGGTTTGGGACTTCCAATATTTTCACCAAATTTCATAAACGTAAGACGTTTCGTTCGAGAGTTATCGCGCGGACACACACACACATTATATATATATATATATATATATATATATATATATATATATATATATATATATATATATATATATATATATATATATATATATATATATATATATATATATATATATATATATATATATATATATATATATATATATATATATATATATAAATTTTAGTGAATATTATTTTCGGTTTCACCAGAGCTGGGAACTATTTAAAATGATTTTTAAATTTATGGGCAAGAAATGTTTTTGTTTTCGAGTAAATGATTTTCATAATTTTATTTAGAAGTTGCAGTCGTAGCGTCGTCAAGGTTTGAATACATCAAGGCCGAATTAAATTTTACAATATTTTTAAGTAACAATATTTGAAGAGTTAAGTTTCATTTTCATATCATGCAAACTTTACAAAATTTTCTCAAAAGACTGTCTTTATTTAATTTTAGGACGTTTGATATTTTCTTAAATTTTTTTTTTTAATTAGTATAAATAATGATAAAAAAATTGTAGAATAAATTTAACGTGAAAAAAGAATTTTGTATTTTATAATCCATTTTAAATAACTATTTTCCATTTTCATTTTTAAATATATTCAACAAAACCATTTTCCATTTTGTATTTTAAATGCATTTTTAGAAACTATTTTTCATTTTCTACTTTAACCCCTTATCGCATACAAAGCCATATATGGATTTTAAGTTTTACTATTTTTTTTTCAACATATTAAATTTTTTTTTTTGAAACTAATGTTAAATCCTAACTTTATACTCCTTCAAGTAACGGAACGTAATTTTTGTTGTTTTTGGTAAGTACGGGTTGTCAAATTATTTGAAGTTATGTTCAGAGTGTCCGACCGTTACAGTGCAATTAATTGGTGCTAATTTTATTTGTGAAAACAATAAAACGGTAAGTACTAAAATCAAAAATTTTCAAAACACATTCTTTATATATGTATTCAAGAACATGGAATAGTTGTGATTCGGGTGTGTTTTCTTGTTTCCTTCGATTTTTGGGGCTTATTTTGAAGTTGCCATATTTGGCGTCGTATGCGTTTAATCCAAATTATTATTGGGCATATATGGCTTCGTATCGCTTTTATGGTACATCCCAGCATGGTACATCGCCTTTATGGTACAAGCCGAAAAGGTACTCCATCTAGCTTGCCCGGCTCACCTATACTCATTGAAAAACTCCAGCTAGGCATCAAGACCTCCCTTTGAAGTCTGTGCGATCCGATAAGGTGACCATTTCCCCGAATGGACAAAACTAAATTGACAATTATGTCAAAACTGCTCAAAATTCCGTTCATTCGCCAAATGTGGAAAGTGTCAAGTTTATTTATGTTACAATGGCAAATAAAATTGGATACAGATTTTCATCAAATATAATTGTATTTTTTATTTAACGCATACGAAGTCATATATCGATTATAATTATAATACTAGAATGCATACGAAGCCATCCATATATCGTCCCTCCAATGCTACAGTGGGATATCTTCAAAAATGGCCATATTGAGTTATTGACACTGTCGTATTCCATTTTTCGAGTACTTGAAAATGCTGTACTGAAGAATGTTGTCCGTTTGATATTTAAAAAGTTATGCCAGAAAAACCAGTGTTCAACGAAGTACTATTGTCCATATTTCTAAATCGAACACTGAGATATTGACCATATCTCAATGTTTGATTGGAGAAAATGATATTACATATTTTAATTTGGTATTACATTGAGATATTTACACGATGTTGTTCTGTAATACAACAAAGTTTTTTGAACTTGTAGAACATAAATGAAGAATATTTCATTAAAATTGGTAAATTAACAAATTTTATTTTAAAGAAATCAGTTTATAACCAAACGGTAATTTAAAAATCAGGCGAAAATGGTTTCTCGTGGTAAAAAAATATCAAATTTAGCCCTAGTTTAGCCAAATCAGACTACCAAGCGTATATCTCAATTTTTATGAAATTTTAATAACAAGTAAATCTAAGAATGAGTTGTAAGATGATCATAGTAATAGTGATTCATAAATAATTTAGTATTAGTAACTAATAATTTATATTTTTAAATTAGAATTATTATTTTTTTGTTTGTTTAAATTTCTGTATCGAAGTTGTTAATATATAAGTTAGCAGAACCTTGGGATATTTTCTTATAAATTAATATTTTTTGTAAATTTTTTAAAATGTAACACTGAGATATTTACAATAAAATTACAATAAAATTGCCATAATTATTCAAAGGTTCGAATTTATGTTCCTAAAACTAGTAACGACAGTAGAAAATATAATTTTGGTCTTTATAAAAGCGTTAAAATAGTTAAAAATTAATTTAAGTAGAAGTTGTTATAAATTGAAAAAAGTCGAAAACTTTAATCCTGTTTTTCTCGATAGTGCTATTTTGACAATATCTCACTGTTGAATTGGAGGGACGATATGGCTTCGTTAAGTAATTTCTAAACAATAAGACTTAATTTTTTTTTAATAGGTAATTCAATTTAATATTAACAAAATATGTTATTTATTAGTCAAAATTAGAGATTTCCATTTTAAACGTCTGCAACTTTGTTGCAAATCAATCGATTTTAAAATCATTCAACTATTTTAAAAATCATTGTAAACGACAATTAAAGTTGATTTTTTTTATTTTATACAATTTGAATTTAGACAAAAATGGCCACCGCAATACGCACTTCTTTAACCTTTGCTGAACACACTTTCGGAAAGTCTAAGACGCTGTAGGTGCGTTTCAAAAGTTAATATGTAAGTAAACAGAGATTTAAAAAAAAAAAATTCTAGAAAAAATACGTATTTTCGTTTTATGACTGAAAATGATCCTATAAATAATTGTTTATAATAAATCACTGTTATCAATTATGAATGTTTTGACGACTTATCACAGCATATCCTATATTTTCAGAAGCACAGTTATTTATTCTTATCAAAGAAATACAATGTAATATATCATTCATATTGACAGTTTGAAAATTTCTCAGAATCGAACAACAGCACCAATGCCCTAACAATTAGAATAAATTGTATCGTCTTAACTTGATTTTACCGTTCATATTATTAATAATAATTTCATAATAAATCTCCCATTGGAATTGCAACAAGCTACAATATAGGAATTACTTAAAATAAATTTATTACCAGAATACATTTACTGTAAACTTAATAAATTTACTAAATAAAAAAAATGTATATATAATCGTCATAATACACATAAAAGAAAAAAACTTATAACATGCGTTGTTATATAACTTGTTATCGTTCGTCCGTCATACATAAGAATGCGATTAATTTAAAAAAAAGCGATTTTTTCGAACAAAAAGAAGTTGTCCGGTTAACGATTGTGTGAACTTACGATCACCAAACGTAAATTATTTACCTAATAAACATTTCTGAAGATCATATTTGAAATATTTAAATGACATTATTGATTATTGAGATATTAATTTGTGCTGTTTTTACCATTTCACATCAAGTTCAGTAATTAAGTTAACATTTCTGAATTTGTAAATGTAAATTACTTATTAATGATTTCGTTTTAATTTGTAAATAATTATGTACGTAATAAATTTTAAAAAGAAACTAAAAATAATTGTATATTTAATATACGTAATAAATTTTAAAAAGAAACTAAAAATAATTGTATTGTGGCAGCGCTGGGAAGATATACAGATAAACATATAGACAAGCTGCCTTGCTCTCGTTTTATTTACGCTAGAGTAATATTTTTTTTTATCAAAGCTGGCGTCTGATATTCATAGACACTAATGTAAAAAGAGTTAATGAAAATATTTTTAAAAGGTGAAAAAAATAATAAAAAAAATCGTCAAAAACAATTAAAATATGAATAATTTCAGAATTCTTATTTTACTGGAAACAACATTTTTCAATTTATACAGCCAAAATAGTATATTACGTGACCAAGGGGCCAAACTACTATTATGATAATTAGCATCCCGACTGTAATCAGAATATTACGTCATCAGACTTGGCAGAGAGGTGGAAGGTTATATTTTATATACGTATTTAGAGTTTGTGTTGGTATGTGTAAGGTATTGGATGTTTGTGTGTGTAATACTCGGTATGTATGTAGCGGTGGTCCAAGGTGAGAATGCATACGTATAGTAGAACAACCATGTGCATGTACCTGCTACTAGTGATGTAATAATGAACAGCCACCACTGTGGCCACGACTTAACAATGAATGTGTACGCTAAAAGAGCCGATGGACGACTAATCAGTAAGCAGTATAAAGCGCTACTTACTGCAACTTTCGGATCACACTTTTTGTATGTAGGCTTGACCTGTCTCATCTGTAAACGTGACTGAGGTTGTAAGTTGCATATTACACACGAGCGAAAAAGTTACGCAAGAGCTGTGCAATGGCGAGTGTGTAATATGCCTTACAACCGAGTTACGTACTATACTTTATCTACGACTAACATGAAATTCACAATACACGATAAAAATTTGGTACAAATCTACAAATACAATGCATTAAAATTATGTAGTATTTGAAATTTATTAAAAACAAACGTAAACATTCAGTTGCTAGGTAAAATTTTTGTACAAATTCTAATATGTATTGGCTGGGTGCGTGATGGCAACGACATCTATAATATACATTTTTTCAGGCTCATTAACGAATATCAATAATAATGGTAACCGTGGAAATAAATTTAAAATATTTTTAAAAAAGAAACCGTAAAATTTGAATACAAATATTTGCTATTTACAATTAATTTTTTTTATAAATAAAGAACAATTTGAGAATTAAAATACTGGATGAAGTTTAATAGTTGTATTAAAAAAGTAATTAAACAATGCTCGACGTTTACATGACAGTATTTGCTTCCAACCCCGGACTATGCAGAGGAAAACGTTGCTGATGATGGTGGTGAAGCACGTCAGGGAAATTCGAGAATTAAGAAATGGTGACATAAGTCATTTAGTTGAGTGTAGAGTAATAAGACAAACATCCATAATTTTAACTCGTTATGAAACATCATTGCATAAGAGTTAAAATACATCAAATATTTTTAATTCTGTATTTATGGATTGACGTGTAGATGTTAATACTGTTGACAGATAAATAAGGAACGACATATTAGTTGCAATTGCCTTTATAATCAAAGTGAATCAACGTAAATATTTTTATTTAATACTTTTTATTACACCATAAAGACATATGAGCGTGTATTAATGCTTATTTTCTCCACTACTCACGCTGCAATCGATTTGACTGTCCCCACCATATACTTCGCACCCTGCCAATATCACTTTATAATATATAATATAAGAATTAATAAAAGTGTAGTAGGTTGCGGTATTTTAAGCATACGTGCATGTAAAAAGCCACTTTTTGTACAGCTGGTATGTGGCTGTAGGTAAAACGTAGCTTACTTAGTATTTTGTACAATAAACAAGAAATTTCATGTTAATCGTAGATAAACTGTTTTAATGTGCTCTTTTTTGTGCGATTTTCTTGTAACTTTATGCGTAAGAGAAAAAAAACGTAAAAAAAAAGAAATTTGAACATTAATTTTCGACAAAGTTACTTATTGACTGTTTTTAAGCACTTAATCAGTATATTGCATAAGAACATATTAAGTTATTCCACCATTAAGTTTCTTTTACATATGTATTTATCCCAATTTTTCTAATATAATAAAAATGAAATAAAATGTTCTCATTCATAAATTAATGATTTATCTTGTTTAGAAAAGTACCTTATACGGGAATCGTGAGGTTTTGAGAGTTTTGAGCTATATATTTTCGATGAAAATTTTTTTATGCGGTCTGATCCATCGTATTAAAAAAAGTTTTATACTAATATACTGTATTATTTAAAATTACTAAGGAGGATGAATTTTTTTAATTATTTTTGTTTAGAAGGATTTTTTTATACGATAGCTATTCATTCACCTCAATTGTACCAAAATGAGCGGGATTATTAACCCTTTCCAATTATTTTTTTACTGGCGTGTTCAGAGGCGATTTTAAGATTTTGATTTCGGGTAGGTTGAAGTTTTGTATACATATGATACCAGATGGTCGCAGAGAAAAATCAAGGACCCTGGAGGGCAAACAAAAGATGTCACCATTTTTCTCTAAAAATACAGTAGGCTAGCGCAAAAAAAAAGATTTTTCTCCGAAAATAGAAAATATAATTATCAACGAGTATAAAAAAATAAAATTTATTTTTTACTTCATTTTTAAAAATTTTTGGGTAGACTTGGGCCTCCCCATATCGCCTCTGGGCGTATTGCCACCAGGTCCGAATTAAATAAAAAAGTAATTAAAGCTAGGAATAAAACTATTTAACACTCATCATTTTTATAATGTCCCAGCTGTATTTTGTCTTAAAATATTCACATAAAATTGTAGTCATTTTTTTTTTAGATGTCGGACGGGTTCCGACAGATGATAGGAACGGGAAAAGACTATGTCAGAAGACATTCGATACATGACTGGAAAGGATTAATACTAAAGTTTGTGGTTTTATTTCTGCCTTTAAATCCATTTCATTATAGCATGATTATCGCAAATTTTACTTT
The DNA here is from genome assembly GCA_035578155.1 of Brachynemurus nebulosus. Taxonomy (NCBI): domain Eukaryota; kingdom Metazoa; phylum Arthropoda; class Insecta; order Neuroptera; family Myrmeleontidae; genus Brachynemurus; species Brachynemurus nebulosus. Next base: position 6,606,441 of record JAPWDM010000018.1, on the reverse strand, counting down.
CCTTCAAGCTTCAATCCTATTTATTATACTTAATTACTAAAAAATTACATTCAAATTTTAAAATACATATCATAAATGACTGAGTAATTAGACAAGTCTTGAATTTTTGCCAATAATAAAGAAATTTGTTTTATATCTTAAATTTTAATTACTGGATTGTTATTATTATACTTACAAAGAGATGCACCCAGAGTGAAATTCGGGATTTTGATGAAACTTCGCTGGTGTGTAGAATAGGCAAAAATAAGGGAACCGTATTTTTTTTTATCAGCCATCTTCCACGTTTACGGGGTGAAACCAGCCCCTAAAGTTGGGGGTTCAAATCGTACTTCTTAAGATATTTCGAAAACTATAAGAGATAGAGGAAAACTATAAATTGACGAAATGTTATTCTTTGAAAGACCTATTCACCTGTATAGATTAAACCAGGGTCGGGTTCATAAGAAGGGCTGGGGGGGGGGAAATGGGGGTAAATTTTCTTGTACAACCTGAATGATTCAATGTATCAAATTTTTGCCATCATAAATAGAAAGAACACCAAAAATTAGGGGATACGTGTTTTTGCGTTTTTTTCGAAATATGTGTGGTATTCAAGCCATATAAGGAAAAAAAATAGGGTAGATTATATTGCATTATTATTGATTGCAAATACGATCTATATTTTTTTTATTTTTATGTTTATTTTCATCATGAAAATGTAAATTTTTACTTTTCGATAATGATTCATATATTTTTCAGTACTTACTTATTTGGTAATTGGTGTATATTTGGTTATTCATATTCGATATTTTTTATACCTTTTTCTACCAAAGTTCTCTGGTCTGCAAGTCTGCAAGTGAATGTTCAATAAGAAGCAATAATCTTCCGTTCAACAACTGTATATTCTTACAAATTCGTTTTAACCAAACAAAACGTGGTTTGTTTATTTTTCAACATTCAAACTATATTTCTTATTCTCTTTGTATGTTTTATAAGTGTCAACCCCATTTCCGAAACCGCAAAATTTATTACAAATACCTGAACAGTGAGAGAAAGAGATTATTGCTTCTTATCGAGCATTCATTAACACAAGCACACCAGAGAACTTTAACTTTCGCAGAAATAGGTATAAAAAATTTCGAATATGAGTAATCAAATGGTAACAAATATGAGTAACACATGGCTAAATTACCAATTACGTTAATACTGAAAAATATATGAATCATTATCGGAAAGTAAAAATTTACATTTTCGTGATGAAAATAAATATAGAATATATTTATAGATAAAATAGATATAGAATATATTTGCAATCAATAATAATGTAATATAATCTACCCTATTTTTTTTTCCTTATATGGCTTGGATACCACACATATTTCGAAAAAACGCAAAAACACATATCCTCTAATTTTTGGTGCTCTTTCTATTTATAATGGCAAAAATTTGATACCTTGAATCATTCAGGCTGTACAAGAAAATTTACTCCCATTTTCACCCCTCCAGCCCTTCTTATGAACCCGGCCCTGGTTTAACCTATACAGTTGAATAGGTCTTTCAAAGAATGATATTTTGTCAATTTAAAGTTTCCCTCTATCTCTTATAGTTTTCCAGATATCTTAAGAAGTACGATTTAAACCCCCAACTTTAGGGGCTGGTTTCACCCCGTAAACGTGGAAGATGGCCGATAAAAAAAATACGGGTCCCTTATTTTTACCTATTCTAGGTAAACACTCGGGGTGCATCTCCTTGTTAGTAGTAGATTTGTACAAAGAATTAAATTTTTAACAAAATTTTTTAAAAGGAAGTTTGACATTTGGAGTTTTGATTGACGCTTAAACTATTTCTCTCTCTCTCTTTCTCTTATACAACCGTACAACTGTGTAGAGACTTTATTCAATCAGAGGAAGAGAGTATTTTTATAATTCAATAGCGATTCCACCGGCAAGCTTCAATAAAATATTAAATTAATTGAATATTATTTAAAACTTCACATCACATTAGAGCAATAGAAAAACGTTTTGTAATCTAACAAATTATACTTAAATTTTCTTCAATGTCGAATATTATTACGGTTAGCTTAAAATATTTACCTTTGATTCCACTTTACAGTCAATCGCCCGTTTCGCTGGTGCTTTTGAAACCGTATCCGCGGCATTTTACTCAACAGCGCTTGCGGTCCATCCGGTTCCGTACTGGTATACACATGAATGCCACTTGATTTTTCAACAGCAATCACATGTACCTGATACAAACCACGTGGCATCTGACTGGCACGCCATGTATTGAATTTGGACTCATTCGTCTCGTATAGAATTTTTCCCGGTTCCTGTGATGACATGGAATCGTTTGTGGATCGATATTGGACAAACCATTTTAAATTTGAACCGCACGATGTCACTGTGATCGATAGATAACTTTCTGGAATATCCGACCAATATTTCAAACTAGAAATTAAAAAAAAATATAATTACCTCAGTTGTAAAAATGAGTTATTGTAGTGACTAAAACGCTGGTTATTATTAGCTATGCATATAATTTTTTTAATTTTAAGTAAAAAAAGTTTTTAAACAAGCTTTTATTTAAAAATGAACTACAATGTATAAAATAACTTTGAAGTGAAGTTTGCAGCAATGTGCAACATAATTCATAAAATCTTGAGGCGGTTTTATTAATTATTTATTTTGGTTTCAGATGTGAGTAGCTACTTTACTCCTTAATAGTTACCAAACTTGTTAAACACCTCAAGCTTTTAAAAATTATAACGCACATTACTTCAAACTTCACTTAAAAGTTATTTTATACATTTTAGTTCATTTTTAAATAAAAGCTTGCTATAAGAAATCACAATTAATTTAAAAACATAATTAAAGAAGTAAATTTTTTACTTATATTTTAATCAGGTATTTTACCCTAATCAAACATAACTATGGAAACTAAAAAATACAATGTAAAATCCAATGAACAATATTTAACAGTTCGAAATGTTAAAAAAGTTGCACAAGACTAAAAATCAATAATTCTAGTTTTTAGGGAATTTAGGACAAAACAAATTATACAATACTGCATTGTCATCAAAGTTATACATATATGCAAAATTCAAAACCTTTAGCTCAATTAGAAGTTGTCTAAATTGTGATTGCAAGATTTGATCTAAACAAACATACTAACATTGCAAGTGAAATACAAGCTTTTAAAAAAATGCGACTGCCTGGATCCGATAGTTAACTATCTACCGACAGATAGCTAACTACCTGGGCCATTTGTAAAATAGAAGAAATAAAATCTAAAACTAATCGCCAGCGCCCCCACCATAACACTTTCATTTGCTTTTTATTTTTCTTAAAAAATGTAATTACTGTGCAATGGTATCAACCGACGAATTTAAGGTTTATTTTTTGCATAAGTTAAAATTGGGTAAACGCGACACATGCTACTGGTAAAATTAACATTGAACTTGATTAGTTTTGAACGCAGGTGGAAGGTAATCTGTTTCGAACAAAGAGATTTCGAGTTGTTGCTATTTCTGTTAGGCCCAGAACCAAATTTACATAAGGGCCACTTGAGGCCTCCACAAAATTAATAATGAACCCCTCAAAAGAGAAGCAGAGTAGGCAGAACTTTTTCGTTTTTTCTTTTTTGTTTTTTTTTTTCGCAATGATTTTATATGTTAAACCTTGGTTAGGCCCTCGGCAACTATCATAAGAAGATCACCAACTGATAATAAATTTAAAATTTTGCATTACACGACTTCAAATTAACGTCACATCTTACATAATTCATTACTTTTTAAATCAATCTGTACCCATCCAATGAGTACGCATAAATATAAAACTTATTCTTTTCAAAATCAACATAATTAATTCGACATTGTTTAATGTTGTCTACTTATCATTAGCAATAAATAAGTTAATAACAAAAAAAAAAAAATTAAAATCAGATCATTACGTTTAGTGAATACGAACGTATTTCCAAATAAGACCGCGCAATGGACCACAGCACCGCGGGGCCAACCGAAATCAAATACAAATAATAACAAATATGTATGTATGTATGTACATAATAAAGCAGTAAGCAGACTCTACATTCTCGCGAAGTTGACGCGAGTACGGGAGTGTAGAAAGTCACTTTGTTGTTTCTCGCTATTCAAGTCTCAGCCAATTTCAGCGAGCAGCTTCGGCGAGGAACCTTGTCCTACCTCGGCGAGAATGTAGAGCCTGCTTTACAACGATATGCGTACAACAGTCGTACACATATTTAGAGTTAATGAATAAATAAAAGGACATTTTTGCCGACATATTGTCAATCATGATCAATCAAAGTGATTGACACGACCCCACCGAAATATGATGTGACAAGTGTAGTGAGGACAGGAGATTTTTGGATTGTCCCTTCTGTCTCATAATAAGTATGTTGTATTGCAAAAAAATCATAATAAATTGGGGCTTTGTTAATAAATTTAACAATAAAAATATTTTTGGTTATATTAATATTACATATATAGATTTAACATTGAAAAATTGGAATATTTTTATTATTAAAAGAAAAAAAATTAATGTATGCAATTGTATTAAAAATTTAGCATAATTGATTTAATAATTTTAATTAATAGACCAAGCTCCGACCGTATTTTTCGCTACTCCACCAGATGATTCTTTGGAAGTACTCTAAATTAATCGAAAAAGATGGTCTGCCTCTCAAATTTTAATTTTATTAACCTGGCAGGCCTACTTAAGTTAATTAATTATTCTCATGAGACCTACCCTACAAGATGATTCTTTGGTTATTTTTCTAAATTAAAGTTGAAATCGACACTATCTATAAAATATTGTCTGCCTCATAAAAAACAGTAACAAATATGACAGACTTAATTTTTAATGTGTATTCACACGGGCACTTGGGAGCAATATCCAGACTTTGAAAACATCTTTTTAATGAATAAATAGTTTGCTTCTCATTATATTAATGATGCTTGTCTCTCATGATAAATATGATAAATATCAAGATTAAACCTGACTTGTTATTGAATTTTTTATTTTAAGTTTCTTTGACAATTATTTAATATTATTGTATAATAGTTAATACTTATTAAAAATATTAATTAAATAATGTTTTTTAAATAATATAATTTAAAATTGTAATAATAAAAGATAAAGTCCCTATAAGCGCCGTTAGTACAGGAATCCCCTGAAGAACACGATACTCGAAGAACACGAAACCGTGTTCTTTGAAACCGTGTTGTTTGAGACTACAAAAAACGGGATTTTCGAACCGAAACACCGAAACATCCTATTTTTACCAAATTTGGTAATGGCGTTCGAGGTGCCAAAATCTTTGATGAATTCTTCAGCCAGACACGATCGATAGTCAAAACTTTAAAAATATGTTGTTTTTTTTTTTGTTCAAGTCATGTTCAAGTCTCACCACAATAGCAGTTGTAATAGCTGAATTTTTCATTCGGAAATTCACTAATATCATCTAAATTGTATATAAATTTTACGTTTCATATTCATAATTATTTTTCTATATTTTGAATCAGGATTGTAATAATAATCGGTAATAACCATTTGGTAGTATTAATACTAAAAAATATATGTATACTTTATCATTAATAGCAACACAGAACACCAAAAAACTCATACTGAGGGATATTTTCTATATTTCCTGTTGTTTTTTTTTAACATATCAAAAAAAGCAATTTTCAAACGATATTTATTCCAATTATGCTCGCACACTAAGCAAAATAACAACCAATTAAAAAAGAAATATAATATTATAAAGTATGCCGATAATAACGAAATTTTTATTATTATTTATTTTTATGACAGATATTAAAATTCTGACTTTCAACTACGAGTATTTTGTATGTATTTTGAATTGGCAATTGGCAAAAAAAAATTTATTAATGGCATAAGTAACAGCTTTACGATCTTATAACGACCATTTTGCCAAAGTGAATGGTTATTAACTTATTATGATTTAATAGACAAATGGTATGCGTACAGGAGTGGGTAAATTATTTTGAAATTTAGGGATGAAGATATTTTATTAAGGAATTATCGGGTTTTTTTTTGCAATGTTATCTTGAGATCCTGTAAAAAATTTTTATGAAAAAAAAGAATGATAATTAGGCTAATGGCAGCCAGTTTTCGAAAATCGCTGCATTTTTGTCGTAAGCAGAGTAACTCGTCAAATCTTTATCTGAAATCAAAAAACAAAAATTTTTCTATTAGTAGATGCTTATGGCTTGTACTTGAACGAAGGATTACTCTTTCCATTCATTACATCTATTATATCTTACAAGTAGAAAATTAACAAAATACACGAAAATTTTTACCGAAAATCAAAATTTTTTGTTTAAAACGCTGTCAAAAATTGAAATTTCATTCCTTTAAACCCTTCGTTCAAGTACAAACCATAAGCCTATACTAATAGACAAAATTTTGTTCTTTGATTTCAAATAAAGATTTCACGAGCTACTCTGCCTACGGCAAAAATCAACTACCAGTGGCCTAATTTTCATTTTTTTTTCTATGAAAATTTTTTTACAGTTAAATAACATAATAATATTCCAAAAATTGAAATAAATTATATTTTCTTATTATAGGTACAATAACAAAAGAAAAAAATCGAAAAAATAGTGTTTTTTTGCTAAAAAAAAAAAAAAAAAAAAAAAAAAAAAAAAACACCTAACCCCTTAACATTCCATTTCATATTAAATAGAAAATTATAAAAATTACGATAAAAAATCTTTCGACTGATAAGTACAGCAAAACTTGTTTTTGTAAAACTTTTTATAAACCTTTCTTATTATGAATGAGTACAAACAAGCGGGTCCAGGTCAACTAAAAATAAGAAAACGTTTCGGATTTAATTTATTTTGTTAAAGTAGCATAGATATAGAACAGCGAAAAATATATAGGAAACTTCTAAGTATTTGAACAAAAAATGAATTCAAAGAACACAAAGTAAAAAAGGGTCCACTATATATTTTATTAGCAGAAATTAAATGACTCGTACTTGACAGATGAGTCACTAATGCGTCACCGGCAGGACAAAGATTGTTGAGGCCTGGTATCAAGCTTGGAGCTTGTCAAAAATATAGAAAAACCATATAACATTACAGGCACCACCTGTTAACAAATTTGAAATTAACTACTAAACCATTCTCATAGGTTTAGTAATTTTCTCCACTTCTTTTAAGGTACCATCACAGTGTAGAATTTTGAAAAAATTTTTTTTTTTTTTGGTCTTATTTTAAAGTACATACAGTTATGCATGTTCTCTCAAAATTTCAAATTGAAATTCGAATTATTGCGGTCGGTACGACCGTAAATCAATTGATTCAGTCTAAATACATAATTCTGTGGATCGATAGGGATCTATTGGCGGGATCTTATACCACTTTACATTCAGTCTTTACACAACCAGTGAACGTATAAGATCAATTATTATAACCGCAGTATCACATTGTTGTTGAAACAATGATTTGAAACAATTTCGAGACAAACTTTAAATGCAATTATCTCGAAATGCCCGTTTTAAAAATGGTTCCCACTCTCAGAGGAAAAGTTTCCAAACTATAAATTTGACAGAATATTCTTTATTCCATTCTCCATGTAGATATGGAAGCTTTTTCTTTTTTTGAAATCTTCCTATTTTTTCACACGGAAAACTAACTGTTGAAAAAAAGGCCTAAATTTTATACTTTTTATTCAAACCGCCGTCATTTTTTTAAATTTAAAAAAAAAACCTCCATAGGTATATAGCGGCTTACCTTCCTTACCTACAGATTCATAATCTATTTGATTTTTTTTTTTTTAATGAAAATTACGGCCACAATCGTGGGTACCAACAGCCGACACTTTTTTCAAAAAATTATAATAATTATAAAAATAAATAAAAATGAATAAAAAAATATTTTTATATTGTTAAATAGTGGTATTAACCGTAAAAAAAATTCATTCCCATACCCCATATGGGGGGGATACATCCTATCTATCCGAAAAAAATTGAGAAAATTGACTATTTTTCGGCCGGTCATACTGTGATGGTACCTTAAAGAAGCCAGCACATATTTTAAAATCGACAACTCTTTCTTATCAAATTAAATTTTGAACAAATCAATATATTTTTTTTTAATTTCAAATATGAAAAAAAATTTCAAGTGAAAAAAATTATCGATCGACCAGGATTCGAACCCAGAATCTCCCGTTAACTAGCCAGGTGTGTTCGCCATTACCCCAACGATCCTGTCCTCGACAGCTGCCCGAGCCAGACAATCATCCAATCACCTATGTGTATTGGTACTCCCTCTAATACGAGAAACAGTTACAATTCTTCAATTTCAAATAGGTATTATCGAGTGCTTGTGAAACATTACTACGTATGACAAACTTACTGCAACGTATGACAAACTGCGTATGACAAACAAAAGTTCATACGTAGTAATGTTTCACAAGCACTCGATAATATTTGAAACTGAAAAATTGTAACTGTTTCTCGCATTAGAGTGAGTACCAATACACATAGGCGATTGGATGATTGTCTGGCTTGGGCGGCTGTCGAGCACAGGATCGTTGGTGTAATGGCGAACATAGCTGCCTAGTTACCGGGAGATCCTGGGTTCGATTCCCGGCCGATCCGGATAATTTTTTTCAATCACTTTATAATTTTTAAATCAATATATGTTTACATGTTTTTTGATAGATTTTGTTACTGCAGTATAAACAGATTGAGCCAAATATCCCACTGTGCGACCGACGGCTAAGTAAAAAAGGTGCCATTTAGGATGTTCAAAGAATTAACTACACAACTTTATTAAAAATGATTTAATCAGTACATAAATGGTGTCCTGTAAACGGGCAAGCAGTATTGCGAATTGCAGGTGATAATTGGCGTGCAATAAAGAAAATAAAAGTGGTTTATTGCTGGTTGTCAATTATTTATGGCTATAAATCACAATTGTGACAGACGTTTGTTGAAAATTTTTTAATAGCTTGTATAAAGTAGATCATAATATAAATTCAAATTTATATTATTGTTGATTACAGAATGCGAGCTTGTTGGGACTAAAATTTCGAGTTCAAAATTAAAATGTTTACCATCTTAAGGCTTTTGAAGAAGGCGTAGTGACTATGTTTGAAGCTAAAATATAAAAATAATACCGGATCCCGGTACAGTTCTTTCAAATTTTAAATATTTATCAGTTCTTATACTTTTTTGCTACAATCAAAATAGGTTTGCTTTAACAACCTTCTTTTTGGACTCTGAACATGAAATGATTCGTGAACTGTGTTTTGCGCAGTTTCGTACTGTGAATCGTACACTAAGTGATAAGAAAACTACATAGTTGAAACGTTTTTATGAATGAGTAAATGTCAAAAATGTCAAATTTTATTGTACTATTGCAGTTTCGTGAAATTTTAGAAAAGAACGGAGAATGGGTAAAAATATTTTTGTTTTTTATTTTTGTCTGAAAAAAAGAAAACAAAAAACAAAATATCTCTAAAATTCTTTATTAGACTTTTGACTCGTTGTAAGCAACAATAAAAAAAACTGAAATAGAATCATACATCTTACTCTTTTTAGATAATAAAATTCGCATATATGTAAAAAGAGTAAGGCATATGATTCTATTTCAATTTTGATGTGACTTACAACGAGTCAAAAGTGTATTTAGAATTACCTTTCGAAATTATTCGCAACTGCTGCATGCATCATGTCATGCACTGTCAAAAAATAGGATGAAACTAAGGTTTCCGATCTCGATACGATTTTATCAACAATCGATTTTTGGGGAGCCAATCTTCGATTTTTCGAATCGATTCTTTGAACCCCAGATCGATACAGAGATCGCAAAAAATTCATGGGATCGAAGATCGATCTTTTTGAAATTTTAATATGGATATTTTTAGTAAAAGTATGATGTTTTCTCAGAATTATTGTAAAATATATTTGAATTATTTATGTTATCAAATAATTTTACCACTTTAATGATTCATTTATAAAAAAATGAATCAAATTTTGGATTCGTGTGACACTTTTAGTGTAAACAACTTTCTTTATATTAAATTCAGCAGTTCATCTTCAAAACAAATTGAAATTTTTTTTTTTTGGAACTCATCTGTGATTACCTAATAAGAAACTTCAAAAAACTTTTATATATTTTTGCTTCCGAGACTACTAAAGTAGCGGAAGCATTGTGATCACTTTTGAAAAATAAAAAATTTTTTCTCTTCAAAATCAAATTTTTCACGCACATTTTACGTTTTAGAGCTTCCTGAACAATTTTGGTTTGGGCCGTCCGTCTGTCTGTCCGTTTGTGTGTCTCCAATTTTGCACCAAGTGGCATAACTTCCGAACTATTCGATTGTTTTTAATGAAATTTTCAGAAATTATGCAGTTTGGCTCAGCGATGGTCCCCTATGAATTTAATCAAAATCGGAGTAACGGTAGCAACGCCGCTACCATGTCATTCCAAAATTGCACCAAGTGGCATAACTTCTGAACTACTCAATTCTTTTTTATGAAATTTTCAGAAATTATGTAGTTTGGTTCCTATATGGTCTCCTATGAATTTAATCGAAATCGGAGTAACGGTAGCTACGCCGCTACCATGAAATCCCATTAAATGTCAATATCTTATTTACTGCTAGTCCTATCTCGCTCAAATTTTTAGGGTATATTGGGGGTTAGTTTCTAAAATATTTTTGCTATTATTTTATAATTTAGCCTTTAAGTCTTTTGAGTTACAACAGTTTTTTATAAACTTCAAGGCGAAAATATAATTTCACGGTACATAATATGTATATTTGGTAGAATACTGTTTTAAAGCCTTTTACGACTACGAGGAAGCTGTGTGCCCACCCTATTGGCAGCGTATTTTTATTTTTTTAAGTACAACAATTAAATCGATTTTCGTCAGATTGATCATTTTTAAACTGATTTTCTTCTGTATTGATCTTTGGCTTGACGATTCCAATCGATTCGAAAAGTGAAACGAGTTAAAACAAACCTTATATTATCGATATCACCTTATTTTCGTTACCCTAGTGTACATTTCCAAGAAAAAATGATTTATTCAAAACAATAAAATTTCAAATTCAAAAATAATCCATTTTCTACAAAAAATCCATCAAAATTTTTTTTATTTGACTATGAGGAGACACATCATAACGAAATCTACAACTTCCTAGTAAAAGAAACAGAAGGTTAAACTGACATTTTACATTTTTTAGTCTTTTTGTGTTAATCTTACGCATAAATTTAAATATTGATAAGCCTCTTCTCTCGTACACATTTTATATGCATACGTTCAAACTTCAGAAATCAATAAAATATTTTTGAATTTTTTGATTTTTTCTGTTTATTATGTATTGTATCCGCCGTTAAAAACTGATAATTTGATTAGAATAATTCATCTGTGTAATATGCATTTTTTGGTGCAGTCCCAGGCATAAGTCTAGACATAATAATTCATTGAATATATAGATAAAGAATGCGTACAATTTTATAAGAGTAAAAGAAAAAAACTTTGGAAATATTTCTTTCACTGATCTTCCAATAATACAATCCAAACTCCGATATTGTACGTTTCAAGTTTTGTATAACCTACAACAGCTAAACTTTGTTTACAAGCAACTATTAGATTTATTAACTTCAAATAACAATATTCGCAGTATACACGGTTATAAATTTTCTTTTGTCATTTGCTGCTTTTTTTCTGTAGTGTGATTCTCTTCTGTTTATTGATGACAGTACACATATGTTGTTGACTGTAACGGTACGGGAGAATATTTTTAATGCATGCAATAATATTCTAATTAGAGTGAATAAATTCAAAAATTTCATATCTTTTTCAATTGTATGAAAATACACTACAAGATCAGATCCGTGTATATACTAGGAATGTTATGGATATGAAATTTCGGATACGGATACGAATACGGATATATAAAAACATTTTTTTTCGGTTTCGGTTTCGATTACGGATATGTGAAAGTATCGGATAATGGTTCGGATACGGTTACGGTTACCGGTAATTGCTTCCAGTGAACATTTTTTTTTTTTTCTTTTAGAAAAAAGGGGAAAATTTTTTCCCAAAAAGTGAACGCCAAACACAAATCACCAGAAATCTATCAAAAGAAATATATACAGAAAAAATTTGTTTCGATTTAACCTCAGTTTTCCAACGGTAGTTTTTGTTATTATCCGAAACCAGTCCGAAACTTTTATTTTCGGATACGGTTTCGGTTTCGGATATGTAATTATTTCGGATATTTGATAGTTTCAGTTACGGTTACGAATATCCCTAACATCCCTAGTGTATACGGGTAAAATTCGTGTATTTTTTATACGATTGTGTTCCTTTCTCTTATTTAGGGTCATAATTTTCTTTTCTATTTTAGATACATAATTAAGAAAAAACTACTGAAGACGATCACAAAAGTGATCGAAACCGGTCTAGTAAAAAGAACGAAGAAAAAAGAAGAAAAAACAATTTTTATAGAAAAGAAGTACAAACATATATATATGATCTTTATTGTGCATTAGAATGTAACAAAACTCCAATAAAGTTGCAGCATTCTTTGGCGATGAATGAATTTCACAAACAACTATTGATTGTTGCTATTGAACCGCCACTGGCTATTGATTCAATAATAAAATTCATTATTATCAAAACAGTATTATTTATGGAAAAAACACATCTTTTACAGAGTTTGCCTGAAAACTGTTTTCCAATAAATTTCTTTAAATTTAATTAATAAGAGAGCAATCAATTTGAAAAAACGAATTTTCAAGTTTTGAAAGTATTTCTTAATTTTACATTATCGACGTAAAAACATTCACGTTAATTTTTTGCCATGAATATTTTATGGTTTCAAATTGTTATTCAGAATAGAACAGTCGTATTTTCTCACTAATTTTCAGAATTTCCACAGCAAAAATAAATGAAAAATTGTTAATTTCAAATTCCAAAAACACAAGGAAATCTTAGATAATAATTCCAATCAAAAAATTCATTATTAAAGTTTTAAAGGCGATTAAATTTTGATATAATCAAAAATTACACATTATTATACTTAAAAGGAATGATCCAATTTACGTATTTTTATCACAGAATATTACAGAACGAACGCTAGTATCTCTATACTACTGAAACCAGTGTAACGACAAAGGATAGAAAATATCCCACCAATATGTTATATATGTGCACGCGTAGTTGTGTGTGTTAGTGCGATGGATGGTTGTGTGTATTGGTGTCTTGCATACGCATATACATAACATCCATGTGGCACGCATCATGCACGTATACCACGTATACCGTGTCAACACGACGGCAACAAGTTGACAACAATTGAAACACACCCATTGGTAGCTACTAAGTGAATGACAACATAGTTCTGCAAAATGCACATAAATGCCCATAAGTGACTGCAGAAAAGAGATAGCTGTATTCCTTCCAGTATTCTATGATTTTTATTTTTAACATTTAGTCTACCGCTCGAGAAAAATGAACGATTGTACACAAAGGGTAGCACCGCGATGCCACAAACAATCGCCATAAATATGTTAAATGTCACTTCGTCATGATCTCGAAACAATATATTTTAATTTATTACTTGTGGCCAAAAAGTAAAGAAATTATATTCATTTCTTTTTTTTATAAAATGATTCATTCAAAATACGTGCATTTACACGTTGCAAATATGCAAATGTATATTTTCAGGAATTAAAGAATTTTTGAATATCTGATAGCCCGAAAATTTTTGCTTGAATATTCCTACAACTATGATAAGTAATAACTTTAGGCCAATATTTTTCTTCCAAAGGAATGGATGAACAGCAGCCAGAATAAAGTGGGTTAAAGAATATTTGTAGCTACAATTAAAATTTTATCTGGGGTAGACGAAATTTTCTGTTCTAGACCCGTATAGATTTCAAAACTATAGTGCACATTTTTACATCAAAAATTTAGTTCCGACCGCAACGTGAATACCAGTGGTCACAATTCAAGATTATTATTACACCACTATTCCATTATCCGTACATCCATTAAGCGTACGGTTTGTGTGTGTTTGTATATACATACACAGTCTACGTGAGAAAATTTTTAATGTAAATAAAGATTTTTATGTAAACAAATCTTAAATTTTTAACATATACATAGGCGATTATTTTGAAAGTTAACATGAATATATGGTAATAGTAATAATAAAAATTTATAGACATATAAATTATAATTTCCAAGCTTACAATTAGAAATAAATATTATGCAGCTAGAAAATATTACATAAAAATTTATTTTTACAAAAATATATTAATTTTCGTATAAAAATAAATTGGGTAGGGAAACATACTGTATATGATTTCTCTAAGCGTACGACGTTTATGTATTGTCGTACGCTTAATGATATATCGGTGTATTATTGTAATTGTACAGGAACTTATTTGTAACTACAATTAAAATTTTATCTGGGAGAGACGAAATTTTCTGTTCTAGACCCGTATAGATTTGAAAACTATAGTGCACATTTTTACATCAAAAATTTAGTTTCGACCGCAACGTGAATACAAGTGATCACAATTCAAGATTATTATTATTATTGTATATACTTAAAGAACTTGAGACTTCCGGAGAAGGAATTTAATTATTTTAACACATTTAAGAAAAAAGGAGCTATACTTCCTGGGTTCTTGAAAATAGTCTTACCACCGCAGCAAAAAGACCTATCTTTCTCGCAATAAACCTTTTTTTCTAGCTAAAGGCTTATAATTCTCTAACAAGCGGAGTAGCTGAGCGTTTCCCTTCACAATAATTCCAGATTAATACACAAATAATGATGTGAGGAGTGTCTGTTACAGACGAGAAATCTCCAAAACGGGTGTTAAATCACATTATTTATTTTAATCTTCTCTGGCTTTACTACATTTGCCACAATACTGAAATATTTTAGGTGAACCCCTAATCTGATTTCAAAAACTGCGCGGGTGATGACGTCAGTTACGCCAATAGTTGTGTTTTAAAAAAAAAATAAAATACCCGAAACGATTTATTTGAAAGGTACACCGACCTATTGAAGAATCAAAAAAAAAAATAAAATAAAATAAAATAAAATAAAACTCAAAAACGGTTAGAGCTATTGTTAACAGCTAACAAAAATTAATAAAATTTTAAATTATTTGCTATTATTGTTTGCCGATTATTTTTTTTTCTTTTGCAGATTGGCACTCTTGTTAACGAATGAGTTATTTCATCCAACAACCTTTGTCCTCGAAATGTACATATATTGTAAACGTTATTTGCCTGCGTTCGGTGGTTAAAGTCGCTCATAACTTGTATAAATTTTATGTGGCACAAGAAATAAATTATTTTATTTTATAATATTTACAATAACATCCATCGACACATATGTCGAGTTAAGTAGTATTACATGCGTAAATACATGCGGTACCATTGTGTAAACTATAAAGATGCAGATACACAATACAACGTCCAGGTTTTCCACTTTTGAGCACAAAATGTCGGGACAACTCAAATGAAAATTAAAAATACCGGTGTCACAGCATCTTGTATACCATAGCGAATTTTCCGTTATAAAAATTACTTTTTCTACTCCTATTGAAGAACATACTGATTACATATCCGTTAATTGTTAAGAAAATTAGGCATTATTCAAAGGTGTGGAGGAATAATCATTACTCAATACCTTTCGACCAATGAAATCACCATATTAACCACCACTATTCAATGGGTTTGCGATTGTTTTGTAAATAATATATATGTATCAAGTTTTAATTTCATATATGTTGTGTAAGTAAACAAAACAATTGGAATTTTATTTTGATCGTTTCAATAGATACATATACGAACATTTAATGAAATTGAGATAGGTTAAAAAATGTATTCCTTTGATTTAAAATTTATATTCAATTTTATTTAAGTTAAAAAGGGAAAAAATCGTAGAAAAGTCTAGTATTCTACTCGCTTGTAATGGTTATTACTCACCCAGATGAATTATAACACTAGCTTCATAAACTCGGCTCCGTCGCAATTTCATCTTCGTGAGTAATAGGTATCATTACCGGCTCATTGAATAATATACCATTTCTCAAAAACCCGCTCACATAAAATAATAATTCTAAAACCTAAGTACTTTATGTGCTTTTTTACTCTTAATAGTGGTGTAAAAAAAAATTCGAAAATCATTTAAATTGGCTGTTATAGCTTGATTTCTTCATTTGGAAATTTGCTAAAACTTTGAAAAGTATTTATAAATAATACCTGATAATACCTATATATACCTTTTTTATTTTTAAGAAAAACACATATTTTTAAAAACATACATTCTGACCGACTGACTCTGTTTTTTGTCTTGACTTATTAGTAGCAATTAAAGCTTAGGTAATATTTCATAAACGGAGCTAAAAAATAAAAATCGTAGGGTAAGTACGGGAGAGATGCCGCAATAGCCATAGTTCGTCCGTTGATTGATAGACAGTTATTTAAGCTGTGTATGGTAAACATTTATGATTAGTCCATCAGTTTAGTAATTATCCAACTTTTTATTATTGAAAAGTAAGTTTTTAACATAATATTTTATCAAGCATTTAATTCATTAGAATTTAAGAATGTATATTTCATTGTTTTAATGAAAATGAGTTTTGTTATTAATTTAGGTATATTTTAACCTGTTAACCGGGGAATTAGCTATTGCTCAACTCGTTTCAGAATGGGGACTTTTTGTTCGCAGCGATAAGTAATATCACACCTCAAATATGTAATAAAAGAATATCGTTTTTAACTTATGGTTTTTATTTATTTTGATAAAATATTTTATATATAAAATATAATTCAAATGTATTCAATGTACAAGAAATTAGTTGAACAAATTATAACAATTATTTCTCAGTATGATATTGCTTGAAACAGTGTGGCATACACAAGGCAACACAGCAGTCAGGACACCAGAATCCATGGGACTGAAAGTGTTAATTTTCATGACGAAAAATGTCGTCATGCCCTTGCAGTAGGCTTTTATGTATGACGAAACATTTCGTCATACCCAGTTAACAGGTCTTTCCATGACGAAAAATGTCGTCATGCCCATTGCAGTATGCTTTTATGTATGACGAAATATTTCGTCATACCCAGTTAACAGGTTAAAAGTACTGTATAAAATTTTAGGTTAGAATTCCGCACTATGCGTGCTATAGCAACATGCGGCATCCATCGCAACAAAAAGGAGAGATGCCGCATTTAAAGTTGGCATAGATACCGCATCATATTACATATTAAAAACATAAACTTATACCTTAATTATGCAATTTTTTTTTTTGGACTGTAAATTATGCCACGTAGATATAAAAGATCGATTAATGGATCAGAAAGACCTCTCATATTAGTGAAGATAACGAAAATAATAATGATTACCTGTGTATTGAATGTTTTGAAAAGTACTGTCAGAAACAAAAAAAAAGTTGACTGGTTAAGATGTAAAAGTGCCAAAAATGGTTACATATAGCGTGCATCATGTATGGAGAGGTGTGTAAAATGCAAAATTTTTAATATAAACTATGTAACGTCTCTCCTCCTTTGATGCGGCATCTCTCCCATAGGTGTGGGAGAGACGCCGCTTTGCAGGCTCTACAAAAATGTTAATTATGAATCCTTTATGACTCAAAATTTAAAATTATTTATACATAATTTTACTTTAAGAATTATCAAGAGTTTTCAAAATGTGCGGCATTTCCCCCGCATTCACCCTAAAAGGAATCTCAACTTCACTTTAACAGCCTTTTCTTTTTTTTTTTGCTCTATTTTAACTGAGATCTACACCTATTCTTCAGAACCCTAACACAAATATTGTACATAGGTGATGATATACAAACAATCTACGTAAAACATATTAGGTCACAGAATCCTGCCTAACAGGATGAGTTTCGATTATAAAAGTTATCTTTTCTCGAAAATCCGCTTACATCCGCGTACCTTATGTGATTTTTTCCGTTCTTTACAATTGTGGCAATGGTGTACGTGTGGTTACGTGTTTCTATATAGTAGGACTCAAGAGTTAAAGCAGAAATTATATGGGTACAGTTTCTGAACAAATTTACATCGGTCATAGAATTCAATTTATTACATTATTAAAATATCTTTGTCGCAGCATCCTGCATAACGTAGCAAATATCCGGTTACAAAAATAACTTTTTCTCAAAAACTCGCTCACATAGAATAATGGTTCAAAAACCATGTTCTTTTTTCCGCTTTTTGCCACGGTGTGAAAAAAAATTCGAAAAACTTTTAAATTTTGGTAAATTTTGACAAAGATTTCGGGAATTTTTTCTAGATTCCGGGTATCGAACGTGTCTGGCTATCCAAGGATTTAGAACTTCCTACGTTTTTACTAAATTTCGTACAAATTGGATGTTATATTTCAGAATTATAATGTAATCATAGTCCCAGGCTCAAGTCTCACCACGACAGTGGGTGTAATTGCTGAATTTTCCATTTGGAAATCCGTTAAACGAAAAAAAATGTTTAAAATAAAACAAAAATAAATAATGAGTCAATTATTACGATAAACAATCGACAACATTGTATTAGTAATTTATTTTAATTCAGTTTTCATAAAACTTTATTTTATTTTAAATGGTTATAAAATAATAGTTAAAATACAGTGATTCTCATTTAAATTGGCAGCAGCAAAAAAGATGAAGTTTTTTAATCTGGATAACAAGAAAGTTTTTACATATAATATACTAATTTCGATGCAGTTAACATCATTATCAAGATCAAAATTCATAAACTGGAACAGAAAATTCAGAATAGGAATAAAAACATAGGATAGAATTCGGTGTTAATTCAGAAAATGAGAAATAATATTAACGATCTTTAGTCGTCATGTATTCTTATCAAAAAAATACTCTTGCCACATCTGTATACAGGTTATAATATTGGACTGTAATTTTAATGCAAATATTGGTATTAACATTACCAATACTTTTTATAATTTCTATCGGCATTTAAAAATAGGAAGTATTACTCCTGTTTTAGGATACTGACTACTAAAAAATGTTATTGTTTACAACAAGTTAGGTAAACATAAACACAGGTACACTGTTTAACAAAATCGACTAAAAACGAGTCGGACTCTGACAACTTGTTTATTTGTGCAAATTTAAATATTATCCAAATTTTCCTGTGATGCATGAAGTGTTCCACATTGCACTGCAACATTCATTAGTATAAATATTTTGTCTATTTGTTTCCACTTGTTATTTAAAATGTTTTTTTATCTATTACACTGTCGACAAAACCCGTAATTTTCCGGTAATCAATGACTCAATATTTACTAACCCTATTAAAATCCAAATTTTAGCTTTAGAAACCTAGGATATCAAGAAAGAACGATCATTTTTAGCGAAATTTTAACTCAATCAATCATTAGATGTAGGTTTTTTAAATGATACCTTACACCAGTGTTTTTCAACCTGTGAGTTGCGATCCCCTGGGGGGTCGCGAAGCCTTTTTAAGAGGGTCGCAGTTACTTTAAAAATAAAACCACTCTAGTTCAATATATAATATTTAATAAAGAGAAGGTTAATTAATGGTTACATTAATGTGATAGTTTCATACTTTCGCGTGATAAAGTTTCAAAATTGCGGCTTATTTTCAATAGCAGTAAATCCAGAAACTTATTATTGAATTTAAAAGAATATTCATTTTCAAAAATTACAATGAGCACAGAATTCTGAATATTAGACGACAGTGAGCAATTATTAAACAAACAACAAGTCAATTCAATAAATTTAAACACTAACGCGAATTCACAATTCAAAAAATTCAAATGGATTATGCTTAGAAGTGTTAAACGGCAACAACCGCCGCGCGTACGCGAGTTACTTTTTACGCCATGCGCGCATTCAGAAGCTACTATAAGTCGTCAATTTCGATGTCAATATAAAAATATGCCTGTTTCAAGTACTTAATTACCTGTTTAATCGAGACCTAACTGAAAATAATCAATAATGATGAACGGACTCGAACGGCGGGTAAGGGGTCGCAAAATAATTTTCCATGTTAAGGGGGTCGCGCCATGAAAACGGTTGAAAAACACTGCCTTACACGATGTATTATTCAAAACTTTTTTTAGATCAGACTGATTCCCCGCGCTTCAATCCAAAATAATTGTTTTCTAATCGTTGATTGGTGATATATGAGGGTAATTTCATATTCAATCATGTTACATAGCTTTCGAAAGAATCTCTGTGACAAACAGACAGATATTATGAAAGTGATCTTATAAGGGTTCCGTTTTTCGTTTTAAAAAACGGAAAACAGAAATGGTACGGAACCATAAAAACGATAAAATCACAATCAATGTTAAGTATTAAAAGATAAAGGGCAGCATTTTGTCAATTCAAGGTTTTTCTCTATTTTAAATCTTAATAAATACGAATGGAATCGCCAAATTTAGAGGCTAGTTTCGTTTTTTAAAAGTGGAAGATGGTTGCGAAAAAAATGTGGATCCCTTATTTTTACCGGTTCTACAAACTTACAAAATTTCGTCAAACAATTGAGAATTTCTCACTTCGCATGGGTGCATCTCCTTGTAAGGTCTAAGAAATATCTTCCACGTACCGTCTACATAAATGATTACAAGCTGTTTGAACTCCAAGATGACACAGAATTTTGAATAATACATATTGATGCAAAACTATAGTGTCTCTTTCTGGAGTTTGCCCAATTTAGAAACCGTTACAATCTTGACAATTTAATTTGTAGATACTCGACTATTCACTTACAAGTAAACGTCCCGAGGCCGGACCTATCGATTTTGATGAAACTTAGATATGTTGTAGAACACTAAAAAATGAGCGACACGTATTTTTCTTTATCGGCGGAAAAATGGTTTGAAGGGGTGAAATCGCCCTCCAAAAATTGGGGTAAAAATTTAATTTTTTAAATATCTCGAAAACGGTAAGAGATAGAGCAAAAGTTTAAATTGGCGATATTGCTCTTTTTTAAAGAGCTATCTATTGGTATGCAATTTCTTCAAATTGTGTCAACAGGGGTGGCTGGGGGTTAAAATTTAGGGGTTAATTTTGCAAAAAGGGGGTGAAAATTAAACAATATAAAAATTTTGTTTACAGATTTGAAATCTACGTCAAAAAATCTAATTGACCTGTTTTTGCTCAATGTCCTAATATTAAGTCTAGGGGTAGTTAACTAGGGGGTGACTGTATCGAATAGTCGTACTACTTGGGTAGTTTAAGAAGTTTTTCTTCATGAAAAATAGTTTAAGACATTTAGAATAACGTAGAAATGAAATTTTCGATTTCAAAATTCAGTTTGAGCAACATTGGAGAGGTTGTCATCCCAGAGGTGAGTCATCTTCTTAAATTACATATTAGTTAACATACACTCATTTTTAATATTAACACACTGACAGTGGGTAATAATGTCACAATAAGTGGTTCTGAAGTTGGACTATCGTATGTAAGGTTTTTATTAGGTTTCCATTCATTTTCAAAATATCGTTATTTTCGGTATCGATAACTTTCGATAACGAAAACTATAACATCCATTAAAAAACAAACCTTATGAAAACCTTACATACGACAGTCCAACTTCAGAACCACATATTGTGACATTATTACCCACTGTCAGTGTGTTAATATTAAAAATGAGTGTATGTTAACTAATATGTAATTTAAGAGGGTGAGTCACCCCCTCTCCAATGTTGCTCAAACTGAATTTTGAAATCGAAAATTTCATTTCTACGTTATTCTAAATGTCTTAAACTATTTTCCATGAAGAAAAACTTCTTAAACTACCCAAGTAGTACGACTATTCGACACAGTCACCCCCTAGTTAACTACCCCTAGACTTAATATTAGGACATTGAGCAAAAACAGGTCAATTAGATTTTTTGACGTAGATTTCAAATCTGTAAACAAAATTTTTATATTGTTTAATTTTCACCCCCTTTTTGCAAAATTAACCCCTAAATTTTAACCCCTAGCCACCCCTGTTGACACAATTTGAACAAATTGTATACCAATAGATAGCTCTTTAAAAAAGAGCAATATCGCCAATTTAGACTTTTGCTCTATCTCTTACCGTTTTCGAGATATTTAAAAAATTAAATTTTTACCCTAATTTTTGGAGGGCGATTTCACCCCTTCAAACCGTTTTTCCGCCGATAAAGAAAAATACGTGTCGCTTATTTTTTAGTGTTCTACAACATATCTAAGTTTCATCAAAATCGATAGGGCCGGCCTCGGGACGTTTACTTGTTAGTTAACTCGAGTTAACTTAAAAGGTCGGGTATCTACAAATTAAATTCCCAAAATTGTAACTGTTTCTACATCGGGCAAACAAGTAGAAATTTCGAGACGCGGATAGCAGAACATTTCAAATCTTGCAGGAATAAAAAATTCAATTCAACCTTCGCCAAACATTTGATCGACATAGGATACACTCTAGAAAAAACTGCAAAACTCCAAATTAACAATTCTAGAGGCAATGGAAATTAGTAAAGATAATTCAGATCAACTTCTAGACGATTATACAGATATTTACAATTCAGTTTTTTCCGTATTATAATAATTTTGTATACGACTGAACTTATTGTTAGTAATCTAGTTTGCTATTTAAAAATAGACTCGAATGCCATCAAGTAAATCAGTGAATATTGTCTAACTACCAATAAAATACGGAATTGAATCAATAAATGAATATGACGATTTCGATAAAATAAATTATATAATATTTTAGCTTAACATATTGTACATACCTAGTACCTACATAAGAGCCTATGATGAAAAGTTTAAAACGCATTGATTGCTAACTGTTATATTGCCTATTGGTATTGACTATAGTATAATTACATATGTATGCATGTATTGAATTTGTATAAATATTTATGTATTAATTGTTTTGTTGCATGTGCATTTTAAAAGAGGTGCAAACAAGTTATTGACCACACACGATAAACAAAAATCAATATGGATTGATTAAAATTGGATCAAGTATATGTACTTCTACTTACATATTTACAATTAATAATTAATGGAAATTAAAATCAGTAGAAAGAAATATAAAAGTATGTAGGTACCAACAGCTAAACTAACAATGTTGCTTAAAATAAAAGTTGAAGTTACAATATTTTTTTTTATTCCAGAGATAATTTAACTCATGTGTATCAAGTCCCATAAGAATATTGTAGTTTTTTTCACTTTTACCATGGAAAAAAGTTAGGGCAGACTTTTACAGCGATAAAACTGGGACATTTCATTGATCATTTCATTGTAGGAAAACACGATAAAAAAATTTTACTGGCTTCAGAACCATAATAACAATTAGTGATGTCGAATAATTAATCGGTTAATCGGTTTAGTCGACTAATTTTGTTTATATTTAGTTATTTTTTAGTCGACTATTTTACCTTCGACTAAATGACTAAATTGATTAATTTTTTTTTTAAATGACCAAAAACGACTAATTTATTAATTTTTTTATATTATTTATTGAATTTCAGAAAAATAAAAACTAAAAAAATTATGTATTTGTATGATTTTGCACTTTTATGTGCTCAATACATTGCGATATAGCATATCTTTCTTTTTCTTAAAAAATATATTAAAAGCCAATAATTAAATTCAAATGAAAACATCGTTTTTCAAAGAGTTACATAGATTACCCTATTTATGAAATCGACTAAAAATTTAGTCGATTAATCGACTACTGTATACACGATATTTTCGACTAATGACTAATTTTGTCTGAAAAACAACTTTTGTCAATTAATCGACTAACTATTCCTTGACTCGACATCACTAGTAACAATATATTAAATAATAATATGAATTATACTAATTTATATTTTATTCGTTAAATTATTTTTCCGTATTACACTTGAGTTTTATATTTTTTCTGAATAAATTTCTGTTTTCTACAACTCAAATTTCTTGCCTAACAGCAATTTAACTCGAAGAATTGTCAACCCAAAAACGCTTCAGCTTCGCTGTCCCGTTTTTGATAGTTCATCTCGTTAAATTGCTAGGCAACAAATTTTCGTTAGACAAACCCAAATTTATTCGAAAAAATATTATGGCCGCAAGCTCAAAAGACCTCCAGAAACTGAGGTGAGGGGAACAAAAATTGTATAATTTCCATTGTTACCAACCAAACCAAGTAATTATGTTTTTATATAAGTGGGTGAGTAAACTTCTATTTATTAATATTATGATAGACAAAGATAAATGTAGATGTAGATAAAAAAGTTCTTTTTAGCTTGCGCCCATAATACAAACCTCTCGTGTAATAATAAGTGATAAAATTAACTTTATTCTACCTGTATTTTTATTTTATCACTTATTGTTACACGAGAGGTTTGTATTTTTTCGAATAAATTTGTGTTTAACAAAAACAAATTTGTGCCATAGTCCCGGGGTCAGGTCTTAGCATGAGAGCCGCTGTAACAGTTGAATTTCCAGAATGGAAATTCACTAAAATGTCTTCTAAATTATTCACCCTTTTGTTTCAAAATTGTATTAAATCAAGTCGCATAAATATAAAATTGAATATATATCTATCTAATATTTTTAAACGTGTCTGTGAATCGCTTTCGTTTGTCCTACTTGATCCCAAACGACTCACTCATAAATCACTGATGATCGCGAATCTCTTTAACAAGTTATGCATCCATTTATAATATGTACCCACAAACATATCTACAGATACCTGCCTATTCAACAATACATTATAAAAGATAAATGGTATTTAGCTATACGAGAAATCCATATATTTATATATTACGGCAACAATATCCAAAAAGACATAAGTGACCCGTTGACCTGCGTCTAAATACAGATGCGTCTCGTGCGGTCTTTCACCGAAATGTGACGGTCGTCGTTTTCGTTTATGTACTTGCATGGACGTCGTCATCATCAAGCAGCGGAATCCAATGCATTCGCACTGTACTGCAGATGGTGCCAACATTGTATTAAATAAATTTTTAAATAAATTTATTATAACATAAAAGGATGTATTTATGAAAGTATCGTTTCAGATCTTGGACCCCTTTTATGTTTCATTGTTCTCAATAAGTGCAGACTATTTTAGAATCCCCGATGAACACGATTAATTGGTTCCGCTTTCTTTGAAACCGTGTTGCTCGAGACTACTAAAAATGGAATTTCGTTTCAAGTATGAAATTAAAAAGAACTACTTATTATAATTAACTAGATGACATATTTGGAGATAATTTTGTATCAAATAATATATGTATTTTATTTTTTTCAAAACAATTAGGTACTCGAAAATCGTGTAGTTTGAAACCGTGTAATTCGGGGGAAGGTGTCCGTACTCTTCGAAACTTGTGTTCTTCGAGTACCGTTTTCTTCGGAGGCTACCCGTATTGGTTTCTTTGTTGAAGCAACTAGTCGAGTTCACAATAAACATGTTTCGAAAATTTACATGAGTTTTTCTCAAAACTGCGTTTTCCAAAACGGTGGGTAAGATAACTACAGCAATTTTTATCCAATTTACTTGAAATTTTAACTGTAACTTCTTAGATAAATTATCTTTGAAGGTACCTACTATTTTTGAAATTGGTTCGCAAATAAATCAATATATATATATATATATATATATATATATATATTATATATATATATATATATATATATATATATATAGTGTTCGTTAGTATGTCCAGCCTTTTCTCCATGACCACCCACTCATGGTTGCAGTGGTAGAAGGCCCTGGGTGTGCACTTGCAAGTAAGGGAGTTTGGTTGCGGCAGGTGGAAGTGGGTAGATATGGGTAATAAAAATGTGTTATGGAATACTTCTATCCTTTTCTAACACATTGTACGACTTATATAAGCTCGAGATTATGCTGAATGACGTAAAATGCGTGCGTGAGTGACAATGTTGAGAATTTTTTCTAAAATATAGCAAATTTTTCCAGAATGTTCTAGAATATTCTAGATTTTTTCAGAATGTTCCGGAATACTCTAGGATATTTTTTAATTTTTGAAATGAACTACAAAAATGTGTGACTGTAGTTAGTCAAGAATGTTCTAAATTATTCTCGAAATTTCAAGAATGATTTCGAAAATTCTGTAATGTATCCAAATACCTAAAACACAGAAAATTATTAAAAATTGATTACTATTGGTCTAGAATATTCTAGATTATTCTAAAAATTTCTAGATTGATCTGGAAAGTTCTAAAATATATTAAAATGTTCAAAATTATTTAAAAATGATTTTAGACAGTCTAGAACGTTCTGGATTATTTTAAAAATTTAGTAGAACATTTTGAAAAATTCTAATATATATTTAAATGCAATCGATTGTAAATATTCTAATTAGTATAGAATGTTTTTCAAAAATAATCTGGGAAGTTCTGTGGTGTATCCAAACACTGACAATTATTAAAAATGATTACTATTGGTCTCGAATATTCTAAATTATTCTGAAAATTTCTAGATTGATCTAGAAAAGTTCTAAAATATATTTTAATATTCCAAATTTTTCCAGAATATTTTAGAATATTCTAGATTTTTTCAGAATGTTCTGGAATAGGTACTCTAGAATATTTTATAATTTTTAAAATGAACTATGAAAATGTGTGATTGTAGTTGGTTCAGAACCATTAATTGTGCGATGTATTTTGACCCGGGCAGCACCGGGTTTCGCTGCTAGTTTTTTATAAAAAAAAAAAATTAGTGTTGATTTTTTATCAATTTTCAAAATTTCTTTTCAAACTGTTGCCATTTATTAATAACTCAATATTTTTTTAATAATCTTGCGTACCCCTTTAGTCAAATTAATATAATGATGAAAAAAATTTCTTTAATATTCTGGCTGCAATATCTAAGAATTGTTATCATCCTCTTCGAAAAAAGATGTATGCATTAGATTTACTCTTGCGTCATCATTTTGTTTTGTAAATTCAGAAATTTTTTTTTTGTATAAGTACCTCAGATCACGAATAATATACTCCAAAAAGTTTTACATTAATTCGTTACGGAGAAAAAATTTTCTAATAAAACCGTCTTTTCTGGCATTTCAAAGTGATATAATGCCTTAAAGAACTCGCAACATATTTTAATTGTTGTAGCAAGTAATAAGCAAAATTTATTACGACAAAGTTCCCGTTACAAAGATTGACAGTTGATAGTAATTACAGTTAATAGGTAAAAAATAATTATAATAATTATGTACATAAGATATGAAATCTAAATTAATATAAAATATACAGTATAGCACCCGTTTTGTCATTCAAAAACAATGCTTGAGACAAGTGATGATTTTTACCTTGTTTATATTTTACAAACAGTGAAAACTATCATATAAAATACACATAATTAAGAACCATTTCAATCACTATGCTGTCACCTTGAAGCTAGATTGTTCTCTTTCTTAAAATATATTAGTAATACTAGCGCCCCGTCCTGGCTTCGCTCAGATGTCGTCTATTTTGTTTTTATTTTGGTGTTTTATATAATTTCCTGCAATGGGACAAATTTTTATATTTCGTAGCTCCAGCCCGCAGATTTACCCACGTAAAATTATCAGAATTATGGCTCCAGTTATTTTTAAGTCACATATTTCGAAATTCTTTATGAAATTATTTATTTATAGTGATTAGCTTCGCTCCCCAAACAAATGTCACTGGGAGAATTTTTTGTCCCACACTCATTCATTCCCAAAATTAAATTGTCATTCTCGCCCGTTCCCAATATCAATAAAAATTATCAAATATTGCCCAATCCTACTCGCTTTTGGGATCCGGAATCTTAATGGCCTCATAATCTGATATAAAATAGACTATATTAATCTGGAGGAATTTAGCTGTCTGACAGTAAAATAATTTTTGAAATCGGTACGGTAGCTTACTTTATGTCCGTTTTGGGTCGCCAGGGGTCCAAGGGACCTCATGTAACATAGCCTATGTTGATCTGAAATAGTTTAGCTGTCTAACCGTGAAAAATTTTCAAATCGGTTGGGAGTCTACTTTAGGTCCTTTTTGGAGTCCCAGGGCCCAGAGGACCTTATATAACATAGCCTATATTAATTTGGAGTAGTTTAGCTCTCCAACAGTAAAAAGATTTTTAAAATCGGTTGGGTAGCTTATTTTAGGTACTTTTTGGGTTGCCAGGGTCCAAGGGACCTCATATAACATAACATAGCTTATGTTGGTCTGGAATAGTTTCAATACTTTTTGAGCTTACTTCGGGCATAAAAACAAATTTTCTCTCTTTATTATATTAGTATAGATAGATAGATATAAGTATTTATTTCCTTTTATTAAAAAAATGAATCATGTCTACTGCACGCAAATGTACTTGACATGTTTGATAATTTGAAGTTTCTAAAAATGATGTTGACCAATCTGATGCTATTATGAACGTTTCAAAACTGATGTTTTCAAAATCGGTACTTTACGGTAATATAATGTGGGCTGCCTTCAGTTACCATAAAAATGATGGGAACCATAAGATCGAGGAACAAGTGCAATATGTCACTCACCTAGCCAATGGTAATAAATTGGAAATTAAAAAAAAATAAATAAATAAAATTTAACAATGAGCCCCTATTGCCTTCTTAATTATGTCAAAATTACGTAAATACTCATATATCAATCAAAATGTACTAACTATAATGTGTTTATTGTAATGAAAAACCCCTTGGGGAATGTCCATGCCCGTTTGGCATATAAATTTACTACTGGTATACATATACCTAGATACTTGCTTCAAAAAAATTTGTTTATCTACATAATAATTTCAGAATTTATTAAATTCTTATGCAACTAAATTTATTAAAAAATCTGGAAATTTCTTTCGAGAATCATAACTTTATCTTTTAATTACTGTTTTAATTACTGCATTTAATTCATCACTTAAACACCTTATATTACTTCTATAGAGACATTAAAAAATAAAATTAGCAACTAATGCAATAAGCAGACCCATGAACTATTACTACACACTACCGTGTGACAGAAAACATACCTCACACTCCTCATACGGCAAATTATTACATAAATTTCATAATGCAATAGAAAATATGATGTATACGGACACTAATCTTGGCGTACGAGGTTAACATATGCAGACTATAGTTGATTACTCTTAGAAGTGTACTATATTACGTTTCTAATAAAATTACATTTCTAGGGTGCGTATTTTATGCGGTTACCAAAATTCCTGTTAACTAATAGGTAACTAATAGGTACCAAAGTTCCTGTTAACTAAAAATAAAATTGTTAACTGTTAGGCCCGTTTCACACTATAGTGACACTCTCGGTATGATCTCGATTTGCTCTCAGTTTGATAAAACATTCTTGTAGAAGAAGTTGGAAGTTGAAGCCCCGGGCCCGGGCTTAAAAAGGGGCCCAAGAAAAAGTAAATAATATGGCTATGAAAGTGTTTTCTTTTTTTTCCTCGTCAGTTATATCTATGAGAGAAACCTACATTTTTATATCTGTCACCTATTATATTTAGTTTATTCTTGAGGCCTGGCAGTTCTCCTATTAGAGAATGTTGAAATTTTTTTAGAAGTATGACCGATTCAATAAAAGTATTTTTTCTAGCCATATTACGTGGTAGAAATGAAAAAAACGACTTCGTGAACCTATTCGCTTCTAATTTCATCATTTTATTTCTATTTTATTTACGGTTTTTTGGGCATTGAAAAATTTAATGACGTCATTAAGTAAGCCATGATCGAATTTGTATACCCTCAGAATGGAGAATTGGAGATCATGACCTCCATAATCACCTCCTTGTATCTGTGCATGCAAATAGCAAGTAATGTCATACAATTTTGGTAATCATATTTGGATTCTATAGACGTTAAGGATTGCATGATCTTTTATTATATACCTATACTATTTCTATTACTTATGTCGTAATTAGTGAAGTTGATAGCTTTGCGACGTAAAAAGAATATGTAAATCTAAAATGTTAATGAATTATATTGCTATGTATTGCTAATATAGTCTATTTTAAGTTGACATAAAATGATAACTAATTACGTTCATTGTCTTTTTCTTTTTATAAAAATAATAATAATGATAAATATACGGATTTCACTAGTTTTCGTCCAAAAAAGTTAGTTGTCGTCCACATGTAGGCTAGTTTTCGACCACGATTTAGGATAAGAATTGTTATAAAAAAATTAATTTTAATAAAAAGCAAATGCTTATATGTATTTAGGATCTCTTATCTTCCTTCTTAGACCTTTTTATTTTATTTCATTTTATAATTTTTTTGACTCTAAGGACGTTATCTAGAAGTTTGAAAATATCATCTACACATCGAAAAATAAATGGACGAAAACTAAAAAGTACAATTTAATGTAGTTTTCAGTTTTCGTCCATATATGATTTAAACTTTTGTAATTTATTCAACGCAAATAATTGAGTGGACGAAAATTAAATATCTAATCAAGCAGCCAATAGTAATTGTCTAAAAGAAAGCTTCGTACTATTTCACAATATTTAGCTAGATTGAGAAATAAAATAAATTTCGTTTGATTGTTTCCGTTTTGTAATGTAGTCCAGTTCAGTTAAGGAAATAAGGAAAAGGAAAAGAGGATCGCAGCAAACATATCGAGGGGGGCACAGGAACTTAAAAATCTCCGAAGTTTGTAACTCTATGCACCAAGGGCCTGCTGGAGGCAGTAAAGGGCGCTCCAGATACTAAAGGTTGCAGAGCTTGTCAGAGCTGTGGAACTGATGAATAGGAGGCATAAGGAACTAGAGTTACTGGAAGTGGAGAAAGAAGAGCCAAAGAAACATACAAGAGGTGTGGGAGCACAGACGGAAGAAACTGGAGCGAACAACTACAGAGAGGTTGCAGTACAAACAAGTTTAGACCCTAAAGAAATAGATATAAACGCAGTAGTCCAAAAAGGTGGAAATTTCGAGAACCTAGCTAGAGTTTTAAACATGAAATGGCCAGAGGAAATTTACAAGACCAGTCTAAAACAAGGTAATCTGGGAAGCATAGGACAAGAGAGAGATATTTTGTATATCTTCAATATGCATGTTGCAAAGGATAAAGGTATGATGAAAGTCATGATCGATAAATATCCGGAAGTACCGACAATGTTGGAGAAAAATATCGAGGAGGGTAAAACAGAATATATAACCCACTGTACTACGACCTCAACCAGTAGAGGACAGGTGGAATCAAAGAGGCATGTATTCCTACTACCGGCAAAACTCGATGCTTACGGTGTTAGCGACCTTGGCAAGATTTACAAGGCACTAGAGAACGCCAGAGAGAATATTTCCGAGCAGCGGACGAATAATCTGGCAGTGGTGACGGCTGATGGGCTTGATCAGAGCTACTTGAGGAAAATGCTAGAATTTGTATTTAGGGGGTCGAACTTGTAACGGCAAACAGTGGCTACGAGGAAACCAAACCAAATAGCAGAAACCAAAGAAACAGAGTACAAACACAGCAGAAAAAACAAATGAGACTCTGGTAGTGAAGACAGGAGAAGGTGAGACTTATGCGGATTTACTAAAGAAAATTAAAAACACCGTGAAGATCGAGGATATTGGGGTTACAGTGCAAAATGTAAGAAGGAACAGGGCAGGAAACCTAATGCTTACAGTCCCAAACGTCAAGATGGCAGGGAAGCTAAAAGGAACGATTACGGAAAAAGTGGAAAAAGCCGAAGTTGAGATGAAAGGACCCACAATGGGGCTGCTAATAATGGGTATGGACGCTGACACTACTGAAAAGGAGCTGGCAGCCGCAGTTAGTGGAAAATGCGGTATCAGAAAAGAGCTTGTTACGGTAAGGAGCACTATGACCAATAGAAACGAGAGCAAAACGGCTTCAATTGTAGTTCCCAAGGGAGCAAGAAAAGATCTCATTAAGGATGGGACATTGAGGGTAGGATGGTCGGATGCGGAAGTCAAGGAAAGACTTTCTTTGATTTAGTGTTATAATTGCCTCGAATTTGGCCACAGAAAGGCAAAGTGCATGACCAAAATAAGCAGAGGGGATGAATGTTTGAAGTGCGGCCAGAAGGGTCATAAGGCTAAGGGGTGCACCAATGCTCCCTACCGTGGAAACTGTAAGGGGCAAGGGCATAGGGCAGATGAGATGAAATGTCCGTCCTATAAAAATATAGAAGAAGGCAGGATATATAAGGGATCTCACAAGACAATGCATAAATTAGTTGTGCTTCAGGTTAATGCTATGAGAGCGCATGCGGCCATGGATAAAGCTTACACCACAGCGGCGGAGAAAGCAGTTGATATATTAGTCATGAGCGAGCCCAATAGGAAAAAAGTTAGTAGTGGCAGGTGGCTAAAGGATAGGAACCTTAATGTGGCGGTAATGATCTTAAATAGGGCTGTCGAGGTAACAAAGTTGTACAGGGCAGAGGTTACGTAGGACTCCATTTAAAAAGTCTATGCGTATACAGATGTTATATCCCAATGTAAATATAAACGGATTTAAATATTTTGTGGATGAAGTTATGAACAGCACTCGCGGCCTCATAAAAGAATGCATAATCAAGGGAGATCTAAACGCCAAGTCGCCACGATGGGGAGCACCAATAGCAGATGAGAAGGGAGAGTACCTGACAGAGTGGACAGCAGAACTAGACTTGGTTGTTTGCAATCAAGGAGATGTTCCAACTTTCTCTAGAAGAAATTCGACCCCCTTTATAGATGGCACGTACAGTACTAGAAGACTGACAAGAAGAGAAAGAAACTGGAAGGTACTCGAAGAGGAGTCGCTTAGCGACCACGCTTATATATATACATATATATATATATATATATATATATATATATATATATATATATATATATATATATATATATATATATATATATATTAAGTAGAAAACCACGTTTTCAACTTAATATATATATATTAAGTAGAAGTAGTAGACGACCACGCTTATATATATATATATATATATATATATATATATATATATATATATATATATATATATATATATATATATATATATATATATATTAAGTAGAAAAAGAGGGAGCATAGCGCATGGAAATTCTGAATACTGCACTGGTAGATTGAGACGCCTAGGAGAGTTATCTGAAGATCAGATTGAGTGGAAACTCCGGCAGACTGACAACAGCGAAGAAGTCTTATGGACTACTAAGTGGTGCTATGAGATTCTGCACACTCGTGATACCTTTGAATTATACAGAGTTTCGAATTATCGCAGGTTTCAATTAACAAGAGTCTACTGTATTTAGTGATTATCTTTTTGATTGTTTACTTTTATTTGTTTTGCTCTATTTATGTTATTATTGTGCTTATTTGATTGAGGTTATGCTCGATTTGCCTTGCCCGTTGCGTTCTGATGTTATGTCTTCTGATGGTTCCGGACGCAACATCCAGGGGCACAAGAGGGGGGGGGATTAGTGGATACACTTGACCTTTCACATCCCGCTAAGGAATCCCACACTCCGCTTATAAAAAGTTTTCCACTCAACACTAAAAAAAAAAAGTTCAGTTGTCTTGATAACAATTTTTATTTATATTATTATTCAGTTGTCTTGATAACAATTTTTATTTATAATATTATAAAACTTTTAATTTACGGCGTAATTATTAGCGAATTTCCAGAATGGAATTCAACTATTACAGCCACTGTCATGACGCGACTTGAGCCCAGACTATGGCAGAAATTTGTTTTGAGGTCCCTAGAAACTGAAAATAATATTCACTAAAATTTATATATATACCTCTTTTCAGATAAAATTGATCATGAGTTTTCGTTAAAAAATTAAATAATTTTTATATTCGAAACAAATCGATGTTCTATTCTTTTCTAAAAATAAACTGCAAATTTGAAATTTACATAAATGCAATAATAAAAGAAATAAAGCCAAGAAAACGGAAATTATTTAAATTCAAAGTTACGAAGCATGGTTAAATTTAACTGAAATAGACCATATTTATATACACGATAACTCTCGAACGAAATGTCCTAGGTTTACGAAATTTGGTGAAAATGTTGGAAGTCCCAAACCGTTAGACAAGTTCGTTAGCCAGATATGTCCGATGCCCGGAACATGGTTTTTGTTCTTGCAAAAAATTAGATTTTTGCCAAAATTTCCACTTATTCAAAAATTTTTGCGAAATTTTTTTACACCATTTAAAAGAGGAAAAAAAATTAGATAAAAAAGGTCTTTAAACTATTCTTCTATGTCAACTAGTTTCCGAGAAAAATTAATTTTTATAAACGGACATTCGATATGTTATGCAGGATACTGCGACAGAGATATATATTATAATTATATGAACGTACCTACGTATGTAGGTACTTATACATACTTGTATGTTGTACAACAGTACAGCTTGTAGAGTCATATAATTATAATATGTATGTATGTTTTGTATGTTATATGACTTTTTGTTTAGGGTTCTGAAAAAAGTCCTATTTTTTAGAGCTCCGAAAAAAATCTCCCGGAACTATAATAAAAATTTGTTTTGAGGTCCCTAGAAACCGAAAATAATATTCACTAAAATTTGTGCATTATATTTATATTTAGTCCCACACCGTTGGACAAGTTCGTTACCCAGCCATGGCGGATGCTTGGAATATGGTTTTTTTTGGTCATTTTTCGTGAAAAAAATTAGTTTTTTGCCAAAATTGTCTCAAGTTAAAAAAAAATTTTGCGACATTTATTTACATCATTAGAAAGAGGAGGAAAAATCACTTAAAACGGTGAAAAATCACAGAAAAACGGATTTTTATAAACGGAAATTCGCTATGTTATGCAGGATGCTGCGACAGGGGTATTTTTCTATACTTTTTAATGTTTTCATTTTTCCCTGTGTCTAATGAGTTCTTTTAAAATTAGTGACTAAATGAGTTCTTTTAATTAAAGTTATATGAGTACCGTAATTGCGGATTACTTGAGCCCTGTGGTGTAACTTGAGCCCAAAACGGAAAAAGTATTATTTTCTGTTTTGTGCTTATATTAGTCAGTAGTAGAAGTAAGTTAGATAGTAGGTAACAGCAGTAGGTTTACAGTGTTTAAGTTTAGGTAGTTCTGAAAATTGACACTAGAGGTGATGCACGTGTTGTTTACTCTCTGTTTGAAATTGATGTTTTGTTACGTTGCTAACTTTTGACTGTAAAAGTAATTGTGGTAGTCTACAAAGGAAGGTAAGTGTATAATTTTATTACTTTGTTCATTACTAAACTAAATTCAGATATGTTCATCTGCCAAACATTCCGTTAATTTTTTAAATTAAGGTTTTGATAAATCAGTAAAATAACCTTAAAATTAGGATAACTTGAGCCCATTATAACTTTGGTATAAAATGGTGCAAGACTATAGCAGAAATTCCTAAAAGTCCCAAACCGTTGGATAAGTTCGTTGACCAGGCACGTCCGATGCCCAAAACATGTTATTTTTGGAAATTTTCATAAACAAAATTAACTTTTTTCCAAAATTTCTCCTTATTCAAAAATTTTTACACTGTTGGAACGAGGAGACAAAATCACACAAAAAAGGTCTTTAAACTATTATTCTGTGTCCACTAGTTTCCGAGAAAAACTAATTTTTGTAAACGGAAATTCGCTACGTTATGCAGGATGCTGCGATAAGAGTATTGAATAAGTAAAGTTCCTTATATGTTTGTACAATGTTTTAATTAGTAACCAACATCCTACATGGTCTCAAACTGTTTTCAAATGAAAATTACCTGGAAATTTAGGTTTGGGCTCAAGTAACCCGATCTTGAGTTTAACTTGAGCCCAAAATCTAAAAAGCTATAAAATTTATGAGCCATAAGAAAAAGATCCATATTATATAATAAACTAACCGTAGTCATATATAGATTCATATACTGAATTTCCTATCCCAAATAAGTATAACAGTTACGCTCAATTTTTGAAATTATCAGATGATTTGCAAATCTGGGCTCAAGTAACCCGCAAACACGGTATATTATAACACTATTTGTAAAATACCCAATAGAGAAATTAGAAAAAATGTTGTTCAGATTGAGCTTTCAGAAATGCACTTAAAGGATATTTTCCGTTGTGTTAATTTAATTTTAATCAAACACTCTAGGTATAGATCAGTTAAAATTCAAGCATTACAAACCACTGAACCAACTACATACTCAGGGTCATTAAACCACAATCATATATTCATAATATACACATCACATATATTTCAAATGTAAATGTGACAGCTATTAATATTTCAAAATGTACCCTTTCCCACCCGGCCCCCTCCTTATACAATATTATTAAGTCGTTTGTAATTTGATTCTAAAAAATAAATTTTTCTTTTTAAAAAAAAATAAAAAAGAAAAATAATTAAAAAAACGAGATACATACTGCATGGCAAGCAATATTAAATTATTGCTAAATGTATCAAATACCTACTTCTTAATAATATTGTGAAGAAAAAACAGGTATTTTTAGAATCCTGTACCTGACAATAACCGATAACTTTCACTTTAAACATTTAAAGTTCTCCGTAATCAGACGTAGTAAGGTGGTTTGTTTATACTGTAGTGTAATGTGAAAAGTATCATATTTCAATGAATATTTGTAATGTACAATCGGTAAACAAAAATCCGTAATCATTCACATGGTTTTCTATCCTGATTTTTCTATTTTCGTATACAATATTGATAATTGATCAAAATAACGCGGAAAAAAATATTTTCGCTATCATTTCTATCATTTGTGGTTGTAGATTTTTCTTTCACTCAAACGGGGGAACGATAATGGAAAATTTTGTTGCTGTTACAATATTTTTGTCCATTGACTGTACGTGAGTATAATAAAATGATACTAAAAATCAATAAATCAAAAATAAAAGAATTTTTTTTATATAATTAATAATTTGCATTAATATAAAAATATTTACAATTATAAAATAATTGTATGAATACTTGTTAATGTTATTTATAAAGTACCTATAGATACCTACTTAACTGCATACCGTTCGTACAGATGGCTAAATATGTGTTTCTTTTTCCTTTTTTTTTTTTAATTAATACCGATTGACAAACAACTGGCTTTTCATTTACGTTTTTTGTGTCATGAAAAGAAATATTACTTATACGGCATGTTTTCTATGAAATTGTTAAAATAAATTTTATCTTGATTTTCACCAACAAGCTGGCTTTCTGGTTTGTAAGGATCTCAGTTATGTATAACGACTTTCATCAAGGTAATACAAATAATTTTTATTTTTGATTTAAAAAGAAGAAAATGGCGAGACTAGTTCTATGAAACTTTTTTCGTTTCAAAAAAAGGAAACGGCGCGGCTAACTTTAGGCTTAAAAATAGTTTTTGGTTATAAAAGAACAATTACTAGGGTTTAACTTTTTTATTTACGACACATGATAGCACAATATGGCACAACCTTTTTGTAAGTACGGAAGAAAGAAAATGGTGGGGCTAACTTGGTTAGAAAACGACTCTTATGGTCGGAAAACGACATTTCTTATTACACGACTGAATGTTATTCCAATTAATGGCGGAAATTATTCCAGGATACAATAGTTCTATTTAAGATTAAAGAATGACTTTTAAATATTTCTCTAATGCTTAAGAAAGTGCCGATATTTATCTAAATTACGTGGTGGACCAAGTGGTCGGAAAACGACATTTCATATTACACGACCAAGTGTTACTCTAGCTAATAGCAGAAATGATTCCTAAGGATACAATAATTCTATTTAAGATTTAAGAAAAGTTTTTAAACATCTTTCTAATGCTTAAGAAAGTGACAATACTTATTTGAGTTATATAATTGACGAGTTGGTTAAAAAATATTTTTTTGAGGGGCGAGGGGAGGCTTAATGCAATTTCAGCTTATGGTAAAAATGATTTCAGGCTACAAGAATCAAATAACTGCTTTTGAAAATTTCTGAAATGCTTAAAAATGCGGTATTTATCTAAATTACATGGTCGGTTAAGTGATCGGGAAACCACTCCTTATATTAAATATAAATGTAGCTTAGAAAACTGATATACGTCACATGCGATCCTTCGAGGTGGCGTAAGAGTAAAATGAGAAGTAAGCAAGATGAGTTTTGTGAGACCCCATTCTTTGATTTTTTCTTAAAAATTTCTAAATTTCTCTTTAAAATTAAGTGATAATCTAAAAATAACAAGAAACCTCTCAGACTTTTGCAAAACTCTCTTTCTCTGATATTTCAAAAAATTTTTAAATTTCGCCTTAAAAATTATGTGACAAGCAAAAAAAAAACTCTCAACCTACAACAACATTCTTAGACAAGTCCTACTAGCTAACATATGCGAGGGCGCACCGCGAGGCTCCCAAGGGGGCGAGGTTATAGACAATTGCCCAATTCGCCCACCCTTTTCACCGCCTCTGGCGATCCAATATGTGACCGGTCCTTACAAAATTATCTGAGATTATACGGGACCGTGACTGAAAAAAAATTGCGAAACGCAACACTAAATTATTTAGGTATTACTGTACAATTGAGTTACAAACATAATATAATATTCGTAATCCCTAAAAACATTACACATGCGAAAAAAATAATAATGTATAAACCACGAATTCTCTTATATCTAAAGATCTAGGTCAAGTAGTTGTTCAGGTTTACACTTTCACGCAGCCCGGACCTAAGGATGGGGGGGGGGGGGGGGGGGGCAAACTGAGGCCCCTGCCCCGGGCGTCAGTTTCAGGGGGCGCCAAAATCATACTAGGTCGGTCTATATCAATGGTCTAAAAAAAGTTGGTTGCTCAACCCATTTAGAAAAAATTAATATTCTTCCAGTTGTTTCTATTATATTTGAAGTATTGAGAAAAATTCTTAAAAAAAATTTATCTTGAACCGTTTAACCGTGGTAGCCATTTTTGTTTTCCAATTTGCGCTGATTTTTTTTGTAGCCATTTATGCCAATGCACGTATTTCATAAACCGTTCATCCTAAAAGGTTGAAATAAAAACCATTTTAAAGGTAATAAATGTCTCTTCATTTTAAGTGATGTACATATTTAACCTATTTTCGTCCCTTACATAAGAAAACTTTACCTAAATTTAGATATCAAAATTTACCAAAATTCATTTTTTGAACATCTTTTTTCTTACAGAAGGAATGTTTTAAACCTGGTTTAATATTTTTTATGAGAATAGCTATACGGGTACAACTACCTATTATGAAACAAATACACGCTATTTCAATTGTGAAACTTGTATCCTTTAATTTTTACAAGCTTCCGAAAAGTGACTTTTTTCCAAATTTTGAAATTTTGCGCCCCTGTATCTCTTATGGAGATGGTGATAAAAATTTGAAATTTGCAAAACTTGTAGTGCTTTCGGAGTAGATTTATTAAAATTAAATATCAACTTGTACCTCTATTGATCCTTTACAAAACCCTCAATTTTTATCATTGCCGCAACGGGAAAAATTGGAGTTTTATAAAGGACTTATATACTTATGAGTTTTTTTGACAATTTATGTCAAACGTTGGAGGGGGGCGCCATTTGCAAGTTTCTGCCCCGGTTCTAAAAAATCGTAGATCCGGGGCTGCTTTCACGTATCAAGACTTTCGAATATAACAGAATTGCCGTCGATATACACGAAATCAATTGTGTCTATATTTTAAACCTTGCTTAGTTGATTTTTACAATAAGCTATAATACCTACTCTTTCTCAAAACAATTTTTATTCTATTATTTGTCAGTATTAATAAGTACCTACTGTACAAATATTCCCTTCTTGATTTGTCCTTCCTAATACATTTACCAGCGCGTCCACCTTCATACGTATTGTATATTATATTTTAACACATTGACCGTCATGACACGTTATGACGAAATGCTCAACTAATGCACTGTTTTGATAACTAATACACTAATACATAAACAAACGTAGCTGGCTCTTGGTCTAACCACAATATGTAGATACCACAGTGGTACAGTGTGGTGCACAACACGTAACGTACAGTAGGGCACATAGTACCACTGTCGTACCTAGGGTGCCTAGAGAGAGGACAAGCTAAGTTCTCTGATTCTGTACATACCTTATTGGGGTATACACTAATTTCGGAATTGTTGACGCGGTACAACGTTGTGTCACAGTTAGTTAGGCTTCGCTTGACACTGCATGGCGTTTATGACCATCAACGTGTTAATAGATTGCAGTTTAGAATTATCGCCAACTATCTAGGACAATGTTTCCCAAACTTTTTTTGTCGCGAAATAGTCTCCAAAAGGCTAAAATTTGTACGAAACACTATAGTTCCATATAGTTGGCGAGCAAAAAAACATAAAAACATGTCATGTAGTTCCGCGGAACACTTGATAACTTTTTACGGAACAGCAGTGTTTCAAGGAACACAGTTTGGGAGACACTGATAAATGAGAGATTTCAAATATATTTAAAGAAACAGGGGACTTATCTACTACACATACAACTTTTGTCAGTCAGGTTATTATCATAAATAATATTGACTCGAGATGAGTCCAGGCAATGGAGATAGGGGAAAAATATCAGCCAAACTGCCCCGATAGGAGTTTAGGCTAACTAAAAATTACATTACCACTTTCAGCAGAAATTTATATCGGTCATAATAAGTCACTACTCGTATAAATTTGAGAACATAAGGCAATAGAATAAGGTAAAATGATACAAAAGGTAGGCAAACAGAAAGGTGAAAAGAATGTAGGCGAAATTTTAATTTTATGTATACAAGTGACAAAACCATGCATTATCTAGTGAATAGTTAACAAACTGTTAAAATTTCGCAATAATATATTATACATAAATTTATAATACTTTTTAACTAAATCACTCCTTTATATTCTTATAAACTGACCGATAAAAAACATTTTAACTCTCATTTCCAGCTAGTCCATATAGATCCATTTTAAAATGAACTTAAGCCTACAAAGAAATTAATCAATCAATTAGCTGACAAACGAAAAAAACACATACAATCTAAATTTTAAAAAAAATGATCCCCTTCAGAGCAAATTTCAAACTATTAAAAAATGGTTTTGCTTCAAAGCATAATATCAGCTAAATTAGCAAAAACATAATTAAATGGTCAGCCACCTTATTTTGCATCATAACAAAAATAAAAATAAAAAAAAAGAAATTGAAACGTCAAATTCGAAAAAAAGAACTCGGCACCGTTTGCAATTTAATTTTGTTCTCATATGTTTTTTTTTCTTTTTTTTTAAATTTTGATTGTTTCTGATGCCCACTGTGAAATGTGATGAAGATGTTGCTTTGAATCTCTCTTTTCAATGATATTCTATTACAATTCTATTGCTAACACACTGCAAATGTAAAACTGTTATAATTAACACTCTATTATTAAGTGTGTAAATACTTGTAGTCATTTTTAAAGCACTTCAGAGTGTGTTGCCAAGGTAATGCTCATTCCATATTAACGATATAACCATATTAATCATACAGTAGCGGTGAAGAACTGAAAATGAACAATATGAGAATTGTAAATGAGCAATATGAGTTGACAAAATGAGCAAAAATATGACTCCCTATATATGTATATATGTATTATATGTATGTTACACTCAAAAATGATGGAAACAAAATGAAATAGAGAAAAAAAAAAGGAATAAAAAAGTAAAGCAGTCGAAGGCATATACACTTTTTACTCGTTGTAAGCAACTTGAAATAGAATCATATATCTTACTCTTTTTAGATAATAAAATTCGCATATACGTAAGGCATATGATTCTATTTCAATTTTGATGTTGCTTAAAACGAGAAACCAGTGTATGTTGTACCAAGTTAAACAGAAATGTTTGATGCCTCCGACTGCTTTACTTTTTGTTAATTTTTCTTTTTCTCTATTTCAACTTGTTTCCATCGTTTTAGTTTGCTTTTTGCGCGGTCGGTTTTTTTATTTTTTTAATTAACTTTTGCATTAAAAACTTAATTAACAAACATTAGGGTTATAATTTAAATTTTTAAAATCAAACAATGGGCGATTCATTGTTTAATTAAATGAATTTCAGCATAGTAGCATTCAAAGAAAATGTAAGTAAAAAGTTCTGTTGCAGTTTCAAACTACTGAGTAGGTCAATAATTATTTAAAAAAAAAAAAAACAGCTTGTGTTCATTTGTATCCGATGTTAATATGTGCTTTTTCAAAAATGTCAAAGAGTTCGTCCGCCTTACAAAAGTAACGAATTTTTGAATCACAAATACTATCGGATCCATATTCAATCAATTTTTCAGCATCACTAATTTTTAAGACATCATATCGTTTAAGACTACGATACTGTTTTGAGAGTCTCTTTTGTTTCTTGAAGTAACGTTACGTATCGTTCGTTATTAATGAAAAAACTGCGATCAATATTTGTCTTCATAAACTCATTCAATTTATCATAAAATATATTCTTTTTATTAGCCATGATTAGCGCACTGATATTCACACTTGGAAATAACAGTCAACAATGAATACGGATTCAACTGTATTTGATTACAATGCGCCAGCTGCTAAATAACAACCTGTCCGTCGTACCATGATTGCATCAACTAACCTTCCAGAACGCGTTGTGGCTTTTTGAAATAACCACGTCGCGTTATGGTCAAATCCTATGAAACCCACGAAGCCAATTTCG
Source organism: Brachynemurus nebulosus (assembly GCA_035578155.1). Taxonomy (NCBI): domain Eukaryota; kingdom Metazoa; phylum Arthropoda; class Insecta; order Neuroptera; family Myrmeleontidae; genus Brachynemurus; species Brachynemurus nebulosus. The sequence goes on along the minus strand of JAPWDM010000018.1, from coordinate 6,563,817 downwards.
CGTTTTGGTCTTTTTGAGTTAGTCACAACGCGTTGTGGCTGTTTTTACAAGTACCACAACGCGAATTTCGGGTTGTGTATGATTTTAACTGACCATAACGCGTTGTGGTCGTTTTTTTCACTCAATAAGCGATTTCGATCTTTGAGTGTAACATATATATAGAGTAAAATCAAAAATTTTACTTTTTCCAATACTGTGTCAAAATTTTTGTGGAAAATTTTTCAAAAGAAACAATTTTCTCAAAAATGAAACTTTTGCACGAAAAATGATAATTAATTGAAACAACAAGCAAAAATTTCATTGATCGAGCCAACTGAAAATGATAATATTAAAAATTTCGAAATTTCGATTAAAACAGACATTAGGATCGCGGATCAAATTTTAGGATGTATTAATAATTTACGGTTTGGATGTATAAATATAAAACAAATTCATTACCATATATTTCAGCTGCAATTTTGGTCAACCCTACTGATAGTCCCAGTTCACTCCTTTATCATTTCTTTTGAATCCAATTTATCATAGAACGTTGTGGCTTTTTGAAATAACCACGTCGCGTTATGGTCAAATCTTATGAAACCCACGAAGCCAATTTCGCGTTTTGATCTTTTTGAGTTAGTCACAACGCGTTTTGGCTGTTTTTACAAGTGCCACAACGCGAATTTCGGGTTGTGTATGATTTTAACTGACCGTAACGCGTTGTGGTCGTTTTTTTCACTCAATAAGCGATTTCGATCTTTGAGTGTAACATATATGTATATAGAGTAAAATCAAAAATTTTACTTTTTCCAATACTGTGTCAAAATTTTTGTGGAAAATTTTTCAAAAGAAACAATATATTTCAGCCGCAATTTTGGTCAACCCTACTGATAGTCCCAGTTCACTCCTTTATCATTTCTTTTGAATCCAATTTATCATAGAATAGAAATTACATAATTTTGAATATTTTTTTAAAGACAATAAATATTTTGAAAAATTTTTAGAATTTTGGTGACTATCATACTATAAAATTTTAATACCTATAAATATTAAAAAATAGTTACTCGAAAAAGAAATACAAAAATATAAGCTGTGGTTGAATTCGTGCCGATTCATCCCAGTTTTACAGTAGGTATATCTAATTTCTAATATTATTACCTACGTGTTAGATTACATGAATTTTTAACACATTATACGTGTAGAATTAATACAATGATAACCTGCAATATTTTTACACACTTACTTTTACAGTGCAACTACAAAGCTACATCAAATCAACAATAATATTTTTTTATTTCATCTTATTATTAATATATTTAATTTGAATTTTAACTAATTAACAACAAATGTATGTAATTAAAAATCAATCTAAAATATTAATTGGAATAGAAATTGAATTGATTTTATCTTTTTTATTTTTTAATTGTATTTTTGTATCATTTAATTTATTGACAATCAAATTTATTCAGTACGTTAGTTAAATTATTTCAAAAAGTTTAAATAGAATTGTATCGATTGGAATTCCAACGAAATAAAATAAGAACGATATATTATAATACCGAATGTATACTATATTTAAACAACAGAATAACATCGGAACATATGTGTGCTATTATTTAAATTTTAAATTTTTTAGACAATCTGAATATTACTTGTTTTAAATTTGCATATCATTTAAAGCAGATTAATAAAACAAGGTGTTAATTATGTCAAAATACATTTTTTTTATTAACAGTTTGTTTTAAAATAAATATTTAACTTGATATGAATATTACATTAATTTTTTTTAGTAACAAGGAAAAAACGTAAGCAACTTATTATTAGTACAATAGTGACCCCTGATGTGAATCCTCACATATAATGTCACAGAAAATCATTAATAAACTACCATTATGTTCGTATGAGTGTATATACTGTTTATTAATTTATATTTTGAATATGTACAGAAGTACAAAATTTACATGATTTTCGTAATGCTTGTTTCATACTGTTTAGATTTCTACATGTGAGAAAATTAACAGTCATCTTTTCCGTTTATTAAAGAGTTCCCAAAAAATATTTGAATGAGTTCACTTGAAGTTTGAAAGAGTAACCCAAAAAGAACTCGCCCCTTTCGCAAACCTCATGAATTTTATTTAAAAATGGTCTAAAACTCAAAAAAATCATAGTTTATGGTGATAGTTTAAAGGAGGTGAAATTTCAAGTTGAACAAATTTCTCCTTTTTGAGATATATGACGAATCCACACTAAGGTGAATCTGACATTCTCAGGCAATTTAAAAAAAGCTTTTAAACATAATTTCTCTTTTAAATAGGTATAAGTTTGCATCGTATGTGGAAAACTAAAGGAGCTATGAAGCTCCTGGATAAAGCAATCAATTGCGTCAACGGGAAGTTACAAGTCCTATCTGACTCTGAATCTGATATAACTAATATAATTGCTGATTATTTTAATCCTAATTCCCGCATAATTTAGCTGCATACCGTTCAATAGTACACAGAGCCTTCGCTATCCCATTTCAACAAAAAGAGCCAGAAACAAAACTTAATACTATCGTAGCGGTAATAAAAAGTACGAACAGTACCCTTAACAATACTATTAACCCAACAGAAAAAAATTAGATTTTGTATAAAACTTTGCAGCCCTACCTAATTCAATTTGCGTACATCTTACCGTAAAACAAGAAGTGTTTTAAAACTGGTAAAATACTCGTATAATTTGACAACTTGAGTTCCAATAAAATTGCTTACTGATATCTTCATCGTAAAATTATAAAATTTGTAGCTTAATTCTGTAAATGGCTATTTTACATTAGTATTATATGTAATGTAATTTGCTAGTCTAGTTTCATATCAGGTGATTTCGAAAAAATTATCAATAAATATAAAAATTTACGATATCTACATAGAGGGACAAATATGACAATTTCATAAAATTATATATTTATTTTTGATCACACAAATACTTACAAATGTGGAGATAAATTTTAAGGACGAGTTTGTTTAAAATTTTTGAAAATGAATCCAAAGCCGCATAAAAAATGAAAAACCAACTTCGTCAGTGGAAGTTCATTATTAATTACTGTTAGCAGTACCAATTCAAAAGAAAACTTATCGCATAATATATTTATCATTTTTTGGTCTACTGTTCCTATTATGGGAAAAAAAACTCACCACCCTCTTTTTAGGAAAACCACACAATGATCTCATTCTTGAAATCAATAATTAACCCAGAGTTTTTCAGCTTTTCTAGGTTATAGCCAATTTTTTCAAACAGTGATCCGAATCCGATGATGCTTCTCTTCTGTAGGGAAAATGACCTATAAGGCTTTTTCACGTTAATTTCACGCTGTTTCAAAGCTCAATAGAAAAGCGGAAAATCTAAAAAATCTAAAAAATCTATTTGGCTAGTTTACAAGGAAAAAGTAAGTCCGACGGAAGCGGAACTACTGATGATAATCGAAAAAAGATACCTATGCGCTGAATGTACCCACTTTCCAATTTTTTCAACACATAAATTTTTCCGGAAAATCTAAGGAAACAGTTTTTTTTTTAATGATCAAATCAAAATCGTAATCAACGATAATTATCGAAAAAAACCTACGTAGAAACTTCGCGCTATTTTTGCATTGAATAATGTACCCACTTTCCAATTTTTTCCACACTTATAGTTTTACCCGAGTTGTGCGTGTACTTTACTTCGGGTAAATTACACAGTTTTTTACATGTAAAAAACTTTGTAATTTACACATACTTGTTTTGGTAAAAAGACTGTAAAAAATGTAAAAAAAGTAAAAAACTAAATTTTTTAAATTTAATAGATAAGTAAGCGTTACTAATGGTATCCATATTTGCTATTGAAGTATTTGCTATATTTGCAAAGTAAAACTTAACAATTAAGTAATTTGAAAATTAAAAATATAAATGGGGATAAACAGAAAAAAGAAAGGTTAGTTTTGATAGAATAGTTTATTTAAGAATTCAATATTAAAAAGATTTTTATATATTCAGTTAAATTTTATTAAAGGTATCAATCATCTTCATCATCATTATCATCAGTGGTTTTATTGTTATTATAATTTAAAGAGAGATAAATATGTAATAGTTTTTTTGATCTGTCAGAACTCAGTTTGTTCATTTGGAAATTTAAAGCTTTGTAGTCAGTTGTGGATGGCCTTCCACCAGCAGAAAATCATTTTTGTGTCGACATTTTGTTTACACGTTTTTTCATGTGAACTTATAAACAAGTTATAACCGTCAAAATAAATTGTTAGTCAATGAAATGACAAATGATTTAAGTATTTGACATTTTTTACAATTTTCTACAATTTTTTATGGTTTTTTACAGTTTTTTACGGATTTTACAATTTTTTACATAAAAATGTAAAAAACTGGTTTTTTACATCACATGGCACAACTCTGAGTTTTACACATGCCCATTCGCATTCACATTCGCGAATATCAAAGTTTGATATTTGTTAGATCTCTAGTATGTACCTGTATTTTAGCGCTCACAATAAATTAAACTAAATTAATATTTCATGGATAAACTCAAGTAGAGATTGATACACAGTTAAATTTCGATTAACCGTCACTGTCGGGATCAGGACTGTGACGGTTCATCGAATTAGACGGATAACGGAAATTTCTCAATAAATTGATTTTACTACTAGCTGTGGGACGAAAATGTGTATTTATAGTGATTATTAGTAATGGTGGTAAAGCTATTATTCTCTTGCTCTGGTTAAAATATGTGAACAAATGACGGCTTAGTTGGAAAATCCCCAGGAAATTATAATGTAATTATGAAAAAGGATATTATGTATACGGTGGGCAATACAGCTCAGCCGGATGTTATTCTTCTCAAAATAAGCCAACCTTGACTTAAACGACCATTTATAAAATTATTGGATGTGTTTAGAAACGAGATTTGTATATTTTATGTCAGAGACTACATTTTTTTATTAGGCGTTGACGAAAAACAGAAACTAATGGATGGATAATCGAGTGATGGTAAATCAAAGTTCTACTGTATATATTTGATTATTCAATACTGTATGATCCATCTAGAGACGCGGCTTTAGATTAAATTCTACATGGTTAATCTCTATTCAGACACTGCTTTTATTGTTTTACGTATTTTTCAATTACGGATTACACTACGTTTTAAAAAAAAACTTCCTGTATGTATTTTTCATGGTGTCCCTCACTATTTTATGTAGAAAAAACTTGGTAGACAAGATTGTCAAAAAAGTATTCGCAATTTTAAAAATAAAAATCTTACACTTTTTTAAAATTAAAGAGAAAAACTTACACTTTTTTAAAATTTTCGCTTTATTATACGAGAGGTTTGTATTTTTCGTATAAATTTGGGTTTGCTAACGAAAATTTGTTGCCTAGCAATTTAACGAAAAGAACTGTCAACTAATAAAAACGTGACAGCGTTGACAGTTTTTGTTAGTTGACAGTTCTTCGAGTTAAATTGCTTTTAGGCAAGAAATAGAGAAGTTGCATGTTTTGTGATTTAATTTTTTTTTGAAAATTCAATGAAAATTATTAAGAGAGTTTAAGAGAAAATTTTTTTAACAGTTGATTTATCGGGTAATATTTTAATTAAAAATTGCTTTTTTAAAACCTAAATTTAAACGCTAGTGACGTCATTATATCCGTTGAGTAACGCCATGGCGACGTGATAAAATATCTATGTTGCCTTATCAGTTTGAAAAAAATAAACAACTGTTTCACAATATAGATTATATTTGTGGAAAAATAATCAATTTTAACTGTAAAAAAAATTTAGAAGCAATAAAAAATTCTTGATAGCAAACAGTATATTTCAAAAGTACAGAAAAATTGAGTCTGATAATATTAAACAAAATATTTTACCAAATACGGAAAGTTACAAGTATTGCTTTGTACCTTCTTGTCGTAACACTACTTACTCTATTCCGGGAAAATGTTTTATTTCCGTTCCTAAAAACGAAGAAGTGAGAAAACAATGGTATATCGCTGCTAATTGCCCTGATAAACGCCTTCGAAAAATTTCTTATTGCTGTGAAGACCATTTTGATGTAAGTAAATATATAACATTATTGGTAATAGAATCATTTGACATTTATAATGAATAGCGTGTAGCGTAATTTTCATTGGCTCTCAGCTCCGACGGATATAATGACGTCACAATCAATCACAAGTCGGTTTTTTACACGAAAAATTATCCAGTTTTTATAAATAATTTATAAAAAAATAAAATTTTTAATAAAAAAAACTTTTTTTAGAATATAACTACTCCAAATAAATTCTTTTTTAAAAGCTTTTATTTAACTTGCTATGTTAGTATGTTTGTTTAGATCAAATATTGGAATCAAGATTTAGACAGGTTCTAATTGAGCTAGAGGTTTCAAATTTTTCATACCTGTCTAACCTTGATGACAATGCAATATTGTATAAATAGTTTTGCCTTAAATCGCCCCAAACCAAAATTTTTGATTTTTAGTCCTGTGCAACTTTTTGACATTTCGAATTGCCAAATATTGTCCATTGATTTTATATAGCAATTTTTTGTTTCCATAGTTATGTTTGATTAGGGTAAATTAATCGATTAAAATATAGGTAAAAGAATTACTTCCTTAATTTTTTTTTTAAAATCAATTGTGATAAAGTAGAAAAAATGTTTTTTAAAAAAAGCTTTTATTTAAAAATGGGCTAAAAAAAAGAAAACAACTTTTGAGTAAAGTTTGAAGCAATATGCAACATAATTTATAAAAGCTTGAGGTGTTTAATTAAGTTTGGTAACTACTGACAAGTAAAATAACTACACTTATATCCAAAACATCCAAAACATAAATAATTAATGATAATGCCTCAAGCTTTTAAAATTTATGTTGCATATAGCTTCAAACTTCACTCAAAAGTTGTTTTATTTTTTTAGCCCATTTTTAAATAAAAGCTTTTTTTAAAAAAACATTTTTTTACTTTAATTTATTTCATTTAAACATAAATTTTTAGTAATATAAAATTAATGCAAGTTCTTATTTGAGTTGTAGAAAACATAACAAAAAAAATATAAAACTAAAGTGTAATACGGTAAGACAATTTAACGAATAAAATAAATTCATATTATTCATTAATACTTTCTTACTATGGTTCTGAAATCAGTTAAATTTACCAATACGAAAACTGTTTCATTTTTATCGTGTTAACCTACAGTGAAATGAACAATGAAATGTTTTGTACCATTTTTTTCACTGTATAAATCTGTCCTAACTTTCTTTTCCGGGGTAAATTAAGTGAAAAAACAACAATATTCTTATGGGACTTGATACACATGAGTTAAATTGTCAGTATTTTTTGTATCATTATATTGAATTTAGTGTTAAACACGAAAACTGGTGTTTAGAAAAAAGAAAAGAATTGTCAGAGTTGGATTATTGCCTGGACAAACTGACATTTGAAATTTACCTCCGCACACATACGGGGAATATGCAAAATAAAATTGTATTTAGTTAAGTCTTAAAGAACGAGTTTTCATTCAAATAACAAGGTAAAATTAATGAAAAAAATTGTTTCCTGTATAAAATTTTTATTTAAATTACAAAATTTTATTTTTTTTAAATTATTTTAATTATTCACTGTACGCTCTCGTACGATCGTTGACGATTTTTTTCCTAAAAAATAACAGAATCGTACGGGCATGAAAAAAAACCAGTTTTAATAGTTCAAGTGTGTTTTTATTTTATAAATTATGTTAAAACAGATGTGATTTTAACATATTAAATGACAATATTGTTAATAAATTCCTTTTTTTTAAATAATTATGAGACCATTATTTTTAATTTTTATTAATAGTAGATAATTTTTCACACATAAAATTAACTTTGATTTTTTAAAATTTGTTTAATTATACTTAACTAATTAAAAATTAGTCTTATAATTATTACGAGTGTAACAAATATTTGAAAACAGGAATGTATATATTTATCTAAACTTATGCAATTACGCTACTTTAATTTTTTCCGTTCACGTAGTAAATAGTAGAAGAAATTACATCTAAAGGAAATCAAACATTCGAATCGAATAATTCCGTTCTGCTAAAAAGAAATAGTACTATATTGTGCAATAAGTGCGGGAAATTGTCAATTGCCCACAAGAGCGAAGTTGAGCACACTCACTACGATCATGCGGTCATTCGCTCAAGTGAACAATCGACAATCCCGCACGAGTTGCACATACTATTTTTTATTACGAATTTCATATAATTTTTTCTATTATAATTACTATTTTTGACATTTTTATTACTTTTTAAAATTATTTTGAGTGTTTGTCGTTTTTTTTTTCTGAATTAAATATTGTTTAAATTACTTTGTTGGTGGTTTCTATAGAAATAATTATGAAATATTTATTAAATGAAAAATCAAAAGGCGGCCTTGCGTGTTTCATGGTTAATTTGAGTGCGGAAAGTAAACTTTCCGCATGCAAAAAAGTATGTGGGAAGAGTACAGTGGGCAAACAACTATTTTGCGTACAAAAATGTGTGCGCCAAGTTAGTATGTACATCTCCCGCATGAGTAATAAAAAAAATTTGTAGTAAAAAACAAAATTTTATTAGATAATTTTTACATCTATTTTCACGGAAGTTTTGGTTCAATTCGCACTCAACTATTTATTAACAAGATTGTTGGACTTTCTACCTGTTACCTGATGACTTTTCATATTAGAACAAACAGAAACTCGCATCAATTTCAATAAAACTTCAACTCTTTAAAAACAAGTTGTGTATTCCCTGACGAGTGTTTCAATTTTATTTCTTGAACTCGAACCGGAAGCGATAAACATCAAAGAATTTTGTAATTGTTTCCAACCATTCGCATTAGTGGAAATGAATTTCTCTCTTACATCTAACAAAGGCAAGTCATAACAGGTCATTTTCCGCAACCGATCAAGTCATAGGTAGATATTTCAACAAAACTATAATACCAGTATCGGAATTTTTCATGCAACGCAATTACGCTTTAAAAAAATCAGCCAAAATTCTTGTCGTTTCATTATATATTTAGAGAATTATGGTTTCACCCAATACATATCTCAATTTATGACGATTCGTTATTTTTGGGTGAATTAATAAAGATCATCTATAAGTCAATATAAAACATTATTTTATTCACCTGAAATATACCTACTACTTTAATGTATTGTTAAATTGGACATAAAAACTTACATAATTTGATATTAATAAAAACAAAACACGTGTCGCTTTACTCGCTTTAGTTGGAATTGTGTTTTTAATTTGTATGTGTTTTAGTGTTTTTAGTCTCATTATAGTGTTTCCAGTTTCTGAAAATAAACACAAACTCAACTAATTTGTTTGCTAAAAATCTGGTATTTTAATTAGTTTTTTCGTTTTTTTGGTGAAAATAAAAAAATTTTACAATATAATAAAATTTTATTTTTGTTGTAAATCTAAAATTAATTTTATAGTAGAAACGACCTAAAAAATATAATTACAATTTATTATTTATCAAACTATTTTATTTAGTTACTGTCTTGCAGTTAAAGTAGACTCAAAATCAATTTTAGTCCAAGCTCCGATAGCACAAAATCATACCGGATCAAACACCTCACATTAAAAAAGCTAAGTCGATAGTAACTAATGCCGATAATAGGAAATGCCCGCCAAACCTTTAAGATTTTGTTAAATTCTATTTTTAAAAAATTTTTGAAATGGCCGAAAAAACGTCAAATCTACCTCACATAACACCTCGCTGAAATTTACATATGTTAGAGAAAATTATATATATATATATATATATATATATATATATATATATATATATATATATATATATATATATATATATATAATAATATATATATATATATATATATATATATATATATATATATATATATATATATATATATATATATATATATATATATATATATATCCAACCGTCCGACTTTCGGCCAGATAGTTCGGTTATGATCTGGCTTATTCGGATCCAGTCCTGTACATGTAATCGGACAGTATATGTCCGGTCGTGTGACCGGAAATCATTTTTCATCGTTGGTTTTGTGGAAAATTGGTCCGGTTGAGAGTCTGCAGAATTTCTTTTTTGGCGGCTTATGTCGACTTCATACTTTCTTTGGGTGTGGTACCTTATCTTTGTTTGCTACTTAAATATATTTAATAAAAATTTTTTTTCTTTATTTTCCTTAATTCCTCTATTTCTTTTTCTTTTTTAATGTGATATTTTTGCCACGATCTTTGATAATGGCTTTAACGCCGAAACATGTCAGATTTTGACGTACATTATTTACTTTTTGATTTTTATTATTTTTACATGTAAATCTATGCTATTGTTTCGATCTACAATTGATTTACTTTGCAAGGAGTCGATTCCTTTTTGATTATTTTCTCGTTTTATTGTTTTTTGTTTTTTTTTTGCTCCTCAACTTAAAAAATTTCCCGACAAATGTTGATGTCCGGTCGTTGAAAATTGAAAAGTTGACAAGTCTGATTACTCGGCTAATTTCCGTTTAATACATTACTCAAAAATTTTTACTCTCATTTGACTTTTATGTTTTGATGATATTTGAATAAAGAGTCAAGGAATTTCAGACATAATATATTATGTATGTAATTCGTTGAATATGAGCTTTACAATTTGCTAAGAGTATATCAAACGAATCATAATTACTTTAATATACTACTTCTTTTTCATTTGTCAAAAAGTTCAACAATTCATACTCCATGTTATAATACAACGATATAATTTAGAGTAAATGAATATTTAAAAAGGCTTTGTTTGATATTTTTTTAAGGACTTTACCTATTATAATTATTCAGTAACTTCTAATTTCTGTTTTTCAAATAATGAAATAATTTGAATTCAATCATTATCAGAAGTCATAATTTAAATACGTACAAAATAATATTATTACTCTTTTCATATTACTGTTTCATACTGATATCAAATAAAGACAAAATATTGAAAATAATGTATAAAAATAATATAAATACGTTGTACGAACATGCCCATAGAGAAGAACAAAAACTAGGTAAAAATTTACAAGTGTAATTCATTTTTTTCTAGACATCATCTATAGATAGCCAGAACAAAAGAATATTTATATCAATAATACATATACATATGTTAAACAAATAAGCATCTAATATACATAACAAATGAGCATTTTTACTTCTGGTTACTGTATACCGAGTGATTACAATGTTCCTTAACACTATGAAGAACTGTGTCTTAAGCCGTAAGCCATTCGATGTGCAGTAATGAAAGACATATATTACTCATTAGTATATCTACTGACTTTTTCACATAATTTTATTTTGAATTTTCACGAAAAGAATTAACAAAAATAAATTGATCGAATTAGCAGTCTAAGCGCTTCTATTCTAATTTATTTATTATTCTTATAGAATTTAGAAATTTTTGAAGTTTAGGTCAATATAGTAGTGTAAAAAGAATACATCTTTATATAAACGCATAAAATGTGATGGCTTGCTGACGAAAAACCGACAAATTAGCGTTAACTGATGTCAAAAACGTATAATAAATAATCAAAGAAAACGCAGTTGTACAACTTTCCCGTCCCATTTGTATCTTTTGATACCTACTGGTGGGGTGGAGTTGAGGTCAGTAACTGATAAGAGATTGATATATAAGCATTTATGAGTAATAGCCGGAAAAACCGTCAATAAAAGAGACCATTACGTTCAAATATTACAAGGAATCAAAATTTATTTTTTTATAGATTTAAAACATTAATATTATTAATAAAAATTCGCTAATAATAATTTAAAAAAAAAAACATTAATATTAGGGTAAAAGACCCCATTGTCGATCGGGGTTATAAGTCCGATCAGTTTTGACATTTATATCTTAATGAAGTTATTTCTGAAAGAAACCTTTGATAAAAAAAATTATTATTAATAGAATGATTATTTTTCAATTTAAATTCACCTCACATTTAATGCCTCCTCACTTAATTTAAGAAATACATATATATATATATCGAAAAATTTTGTTGAATTCGTGAATTTTTAATATGATGGATGATCATTATTCAAAACACATGAGTTATAAATTGTAACATTTTTCACCGAATTTTTAAAGTTATTAGCATAATAAAAGTATACAAATAATTGTTATTAGTCCACTTAAGAGATTAGGATAGCTAAATTAAATTTTATATGCGTTAAATATTATTTGTATGACTGATTCTTCTTGGGATCTGAGTTTTACAGTTAGGTACCGCATTTTGAGAATTATATATTGCATATTTATTTTATAAACATTTTTAATTAATTTTTGGGTTTAAAACACTTAACTAACCGTTTTTATAATTTCACTTTAATATTTTATTTATTTCAGAACGTAAAATCAATTGAAAAATAATTAATAATGAATTAAAACTTCGAAATTGAAATAAAAACGTCAGACATTTAGATTTAAAACAACATATAAATATATACGTCATAATATATACGTCATATACTTAAGTTAACTGTTTAAAAATTCACAATGGCGTATAAATAAGTTAGAATCATGTTAGAATGTACACAATGTTTTTTAAAGCATAATTAGATGGCGAAAGAAAATACAGTATTTTAGTGGTTTATTTTATCGAATATTTAAACCCTTATGTCATTGCTGCTATGTTTCACAAGGTGTCATTCTGTGATACTCTATGACACAGACTGACCCCTTGTAGTGGATAGAGTGTCAAAGTGGCTGAAAGAGAATTGTTCAAATATTCGATAGTAGAAGGTTTGTACTATGTACATTAATGCGCGATTTTTCATAGGGGTCAGTGTATTGATCTTTCAAAGGAGGTTAATATTTTCTGTCTGCTTTTTAATAGACGTCAACAAATTATAAAACAAAAACATTAATAAATCAAAATTTTTGGGTTATATTTTCTTAAAAACATATCCATTGGATTAAAAAAACTTGGTTTCATACTTATTAAGAAAAAAAAAATGGGTGTTTTGTTTATTTTTTAATTTTTTTAAGCTAATTTAATGATACAGCTAAAAATAGTGATCGGTCATCGGGTCTCTTACCCTAAAATATTGAAAAAGTTTCAAGATATCTAAAAAATGTTTGATGATTTCACTTCTCTTCCTCGAGACAAGTTTGTGTTAACGTTAATCAAAAAGTTTGCTGTTAATGTAAGGCAACCAACCGTCCCGGATTCTGCGAAACGGTCCGGAAAAAGCAACTGCTGCCCCGCATTGAAATTTTTGTTAAAATAGTCCCGGAATGAGTCTAATGTGTCCCGAAAATCCCACATTCAGTAGATTGGAAATAATAAAAAAATTTAATTGACAAGTAAAGGTCCCGAGGCCGGACCTATCGATTTTGATGAAATTTGAATATATTGTAGAACAGTGTTTCTCAAACTTTATTCAGTCACGGCCGTTTGTGAATTGTCGTTTTCCGACCACTTCGTCTAGAGAAATATTAATTAGAGAAATATTTAAAAGGCGTTCTTTAATTTTAAATAATAAGTATTATTGTATTCTGGAATCGTTTCCACCCATAGTTTGGAATAACATTTGGTCGTGTAATATGAAATGTCGTTTTCCAACCACTTTGTCTACCGCATGTAATTCAGAAAAATATCGACACTTTCGTAAGCATTAGCCAATTGTTTAAAAGCAATTCTTTAATTTTAGACCGAATTCTTGTAGCGTGGAATCATTTCAGTCATTAGTTGTGGTTGTTACATACGATAGTCCCACTTCAGAACCACTTATTGTGACATTATTACCCACTGTCAGTGTGTTAATAGTACAAATGAGTGTTAGTAAACTAGTATGTAATTTAAGAGGGTGACTCGCCCCCTTGCCAATATTGCTCAAGATGAATTTTGAAATCAAAAATTTCATTTCTACGTTATTCTAATTGTCTTGCACTATTTTCCATGCAGATGAACTTCTTGAACTACCCAAGTGGTACGACCATTCGACACAGTCACCCCCTAGTTAACTGCCCTTAGACTAAATATTAGGACATTGAGCAAAAACAGGTCAATTAGATTTTTTGACGTAGATTTCAAATCTGTAAACAAAATTTTTATATTTTTTAATTTTCACCCCCTTTTTACAAAATTAACCCCCAACTACCCGTGTTGATGTAAATTGAACAAATTGCATATCAATAGATAGCTCTTTAAAAAAGAGAAATATCGCCAATTTAAACTTTTGCTCTATGTCTTACTGCTTTTAAGATATTGGAAAACTTAAATTTTTACCCCAGTTTTTGAAGGGCGATTTCACCCCTTCAAACCGTTTTCCCGCCGATAAAAGAAAATACGTGTCTCTTAGATTTCAACATAGAATATTTCAGCGGCATTGAAATCGGAGGCGGACACCTGGGAACCTTTCCTTGTAAGATGATTGAAGAATTTCTTTAGAAATAAAGAGTCAAAATTTGAAATCATTGCAATTGCATTAACCCATAATCTCGTACGAATACAACATTACGTACGAATGAATATATTACATATATTCTTCTTTCAATCTTTACTGTGATTTTCATCCAATAAGGTTTGTAAAAGAAGAACTCTAAAAAAAACTGTACCTATATCAATGATAACCTACTTTTCATGCTGCTGATATATTCCTGATAAACGTGTCCCACTTGAATAAATATTGCGTATTTCTTTCACAAGGTAAACACATCCATAAAATATGCACCCAATATGTATGTATATAGCAATGGATTTTATTGGATTTACAAGAGCACAATATACATTGTGTGTTCTACAGCTTTAAACAGAATTATTTGCACACGTGTCAGAGACAACAGAAAAGACTACTTACAATTTATTAGATAACTGACGCGGATAGGAAAATTTGGTATACATACATAATTTCTAACGGTAGAGAATAGTGATTAATTCTGGTACAGATTAATTTTAACCCTAGAATCATACGTACTCGTCAAAACGACGAACGAACTTCTCTACCTGCTCCAATACTACAACTTGTAGTTGCCTGTTTACTGTGAAACTTCCGTTATCTAATTTATTTATTATTATAACACATAAGACGTATAAATTTTGTTTATAGCTATTGTCGTTTTTTTATACTGAAATAGTGCGCGTCAAAAGGACGACGATGTATGATTAGCCGATGTTTTTTTTTTAAAGATTTTGTACTCCACATATAAAAATTTTCCTAATTTTTCTAAAATTTATTAAAGATATGGATGTTAGAATTAATTTATTCAATGATTATGATAATGTGAAAGATGATTACAGCTGTTTGACTTATAGAGACGACATAATACTGAAATTTTAATATATTGAATCGAAAAATAAAGAATGCGTTTCGAATGACTTAATAAAAGATTAACAATTTATTTTGTGGAAAATGTTTTAATTTTTATTTTTTTTTTAGATCTTATTCGAAAAATTACTAACAAATTTTAGAAAATTTACAAATGTACCTAATGAGGAAATAACTACGTATCTATAGGAATATTTATGATTGAGAAATTTCACACTCTGTAAAGTCACACATGTCTACTGACTCATAATAGTTCATAAATTAATGATCTGAAAGACATGTTTTATGATACAATTAATGTATTTATCTATTTTTTAATTTTTATAATGAAAATATGCTTTGGTAAAAAGATTAAAAAAATTAATAAATATTTATATTAAGAAATTTTTCCAAATCCAATTTTTTTTTAAATATTTTGTTCGCTTTTATAATACATATTGTTATGTAAAAAAAAATGTTTTTTGCAAATAAACTCTAAAACTCCCCGTAAAAAGTCCATTCGTCAAAATGACGCCGATGTATGATTAACTTGACTCGTAGACCAACGTATGATTCTAGGGTTAATGATAGGAGATTTTTGGGCAGCCTATTTAAGCTACTCTACTACTCCCAACACTATTCCTTAGGCGTTGCATCTCTCTGAAATGTCTCCGAAATGTCACATTCCCCGTAATGAATAACACAATCAATATAAAACTTTTTAGAGTGTATTATATGTAACCTGCGGTACACAAAAAAATTTTTAGGTCCAATTTACAAAACAAAATGATGAAGCGGGCGCAGGTCGAACACAGTCACTTTTTTCGAAGAAATTCTTGTTGGGCAAAAATATTGATTTATCGCCAAATGGCACCGATTTGAAAAAAAAAATTGAAAATCGACAAAAAAATCAACCTTAATTTGTTTACAAACAATATATTTGTCAACGAATTTTAAAAATCTTGTGTAGGTACTGCCCTTGATAATCTAAAAGCCTATCGAAAAAGCTGTAGCTAAAATTTCAAGTCAATCGGATCAAAACTGCTGAAGTTATCTTGCCCACCGTTTTAGGGAAAATAGTTTAAAGAAAAGCCCGCATGTAAAGTTTCAAAACGTGTTTATTGCTTTCTGTGTTGTGGTTTATACCCTTCAATTTTGAGTTATTTATCGAAATAAAGCAGAAGTAACGAAATAAGATAATAGAATAAACTAAATAAAGTAATGAAAAAATGTTTTTGACCAATTTGAGAAATTCCAAAATGTTACGTGCAGTAGCGAAGCGGCATCTTAAACGTTTTGAATCGCTCGAAGTTATTTCAGAAATTGGGTTCCAAACGATTTTTAAAATATATACACAGACATAATTTCATTTGAATGTCATTCTACAGATGTTAATACATCATTTAAGCCAATAGAAAAAAAAAAATAAAAGCAGAAAAAAAATTTTCCCCAAAGGTGATGTAACGCCATAAGTGAAGTACAATTAGGGCTGCCAACCATACTTTATAATAAAGTACCCTACTTTATTTTTCACAAACATACTTTATACTTTTGCATAAAAATAAAATATGCTAAAATACTTTATTTTGAATCTTGACTGTGATTACGCTAAAAACTCTCCGATACGTAATTCCCAAACGATTTATTAAATATTAAGATGAATGATTGACCTATATTCTAAATCAATAATACTTCAAGAAATCCAGAAAAAATCTACTAATAATAACAAAGAATTTGCAAAGAAAAATACTGCTGAAAAACGGCAATATATACGTAAAAAGGCGTGTGATAATTTACCAAATATAAAAAAAAATTATTCTCTGTTCCCGTAACCCTAGCTTTCATTGAGAGAGTTTTTTCAATGATGAAAGTGAAGTGGCGAGCAGAGAGAAATAGATCCTCCATAAATTTAATAGAATATGAATTATTTATTAATTTAAAATTTAAACTTAGATTGTAAAACTAGCTATGAAACGTTCATAGATAACCAAAAATTGTTAGCATGCGCTAAAACACACACAAAAACTTAGACTCTAAAAACTTAAATTTGGAAAATACTTTTTTTCTGACAAATACTTTATTTTTTTTTTTATTCAAAGGATACTTTATTTTTCTCAAAAAAAGTTGGCAAACCTAAGTACAGTTGTATTTCACTTAAGAAGTAGTGTTGTGTCTTGATGTTCGCCTCTGAAAAAGTACATATGTAATAATGGATTGTGCGTAAGCAACACTTATCCGCGTAGCAACGTAAGTAATTTGCTTACCTTCCTAGAAACGTATATAAGTAAGCGCTTACCGTCAATAATAAATAGCTTTTTCTATGGAAATATTTTCTTATAGGCGCCTGTTATTCATTTTTATTAAAATTGCATTTTCCATGCATTTTAATTATAATTCAGTTTTCAATTTATTCATCATATTTTTCGATTGAAAAAATAACTTTCTCATATGATACTCGACCCGTAAGTTTATTTTTGTGGCCATGAATGCTTAAGAATCCTCGGCTTTCAGTCACGGATTCTCAAACCGCATCCAAGGCCACAAAAATAACACTTACGGTCTTTGCCAAGTAATATACTATTAGATAACTTGAAATAATTCTTAACAACTTTTTGTAATTTCAGTTACTTTAAATAAAGTCGCACAAAACAAAGACAAAAAAGTAGTTGCGATAACGAAAAGACTATAATATGTTTACAACAAAAGATTGAGAGTTACTGTAACTAGTACACTTTCAGTGTAAGTAAAAGAAGCTCCATTTACTTACGCTAACTAATTTCAGTGTAAGTAAAAAAAAAATTGAATGGTAAAATATGTGTATACGCGTCACTGTCTAGTAGAAATACTTGTTTTCTACAAAATTATGTTTTATGATAATCGTAAAAACCTCAGACGTTTGAAAGAGTTGTAATGGTGGCGACGCAGGGAATTCTTGTACTTTTTTTCATTTTTATACTTTTAGCTGCAATAAAAGAAAAATGTTTTTATCCTTTATGGTGCTCGAAAACTTTTCTGGTGCTCCAACAAAATATTTTAAAAACTCACTTAAAAATTAACAGTATAATTTGAACCACGAAAGATAGCTAAAGCTAATATTTTTACGTCTTTCTAAGTTTTCAACTGCTATGAATTTCTAATGTATTTTTATTTAAAAAGATAGAAACAGTTTTTTTACGCAAATGATCTTAAAGTAGCTTATATTTGTACGAGTATCATTGACTTAAACACCTCCGAAAGTAACTGTTTCCCACGCTAAAATAAACAATTAATATTAGATAATTGTAAAATTAATATTTAAATGGAAAAACAATTTGTTAAGCTAGTTAACTGTAACATTAATATTTTTTGAATAAATTCAAAGTTAAACTCTTAGCTGAATACATCACACCTTTTAATACAAATATGATTAAATAAATAAAATAATGCATAGAATAATTTTCTTACAACCAATGTAGAAAAAATATTAAATGTAATACGTTCGGAAATTGTTTTACTGTAAGAATTTCAATATTTTGTTTTAAAACATTACCGAAAAAAAGGCGACAAAAGTTATTTTATCAAAACTTTAATCAATTATTGAGCATTAAAATTGCATATTAGATACCTTTCCGAGGCTAGCAGACCAGAAAATAACGTAGAAATCACATATAACCTAATGATTTAACTTAAATATTGAAAATATTTAAAGTTTTATTTACTTTGTCAATATCACTATAAAAATAATATTCTACTAAACGCCTTTCCAGTTTTACGACCATCTTCAGTATAAGTTGAGCAATGAATAAATTATAAGATTTACATATTCACTCCTCAACTTACTCTGAAGATGATTGTAAAACTGAAAACGCGTTAAGTAGAACATTATTTTTATAGTGATATTGATTAACTAATTAAAACTTTAAATATTTTCAATATTTAAGATGAAATTTCACAAAGTACGATGAAATTTCACAATGATTTAACTGTTTTGATGTGCAATTCTATTCACAGTTTCGGAACAATTTATTAATTCGACAATTCCCAGAGTTATTTGGAGGTGACAGATATTTTTAATTTTTTTAACTATAAGATAATTAAATATTTAAATTCTGCTACCACCATCAGAAGGCCAATAAGTGATTTTATATTTCTCTTTTATGACAACATTATAATATAAGTCAAACAAACAAATTCACACATAGTTTACAATTAAAAATGTCTGTCACCTATAGGTGACACTGGGAATTCCCGAGTTAATAAAATAAATTAATAGTGTGACAGCTCTACAGAAACAGATCTGATATCGTCGGGGATAGTGGAAATCCGCGTATATACCATAGGTAAAGAGTGCGTATCTACATTAGACCTGACCACATACGCGGGATCGTCAGTTGCCAGCAGTAGATCTGCGGTATTGTTATTGGGCGATTCCTTGCTCTCCGTTAGTCGAACAAAGTATCTATCAAAGAGGTAGCTGCTAATCAGGTTCCTACGTTCACTGCCTCCGAATTTTTAAATTGGCTCCATTTGTCAGATACGCGGAATTATCCATTGCTAGTTACGCATATTTGCACTATCCCCGACGATATGCGTTTTTTGTATCAACAATTTATTTCTATTTTTAATGTCAGAAATCCTAGTACTGGCCCTAGGTTCCCTGTGAAATTGTTTTGTAAATATGTAAAATATTTTAGTGATCAAAAGTGTACAAGTTTTTGCAAACACAAAAAATTTACGAATCGCTGAATTTTATCAGCTACTGTACGAGATATGTTCGCATATGTTATTCCAATCTAATAAAAAAAATCATGTAAAATACAACGATTTTATAATAAAACCTTTTCAAAAATCATTTTTTCTTCTCTTTTTATAGTATGACCTTGTAATTATATACATATATCCCATAATACAATGCAAAAAAAGAAATAAAAATAAAAAAAAGCAAAATGGAAAAAAACGACCAATCAAACATTATAACAAAAACGTATCGACTCTCGCTCGATCCGTTGAGCATTATTTCTTCGTATTGTATTCGATCAAATTTTAACATACATAACGTCCAGCTTCGGTTTGAATAAAGCACGTACAAATCGTAATAAATTTATAACAAATTTACTTCATATGTAAGTTATATTTTCGGAGATTCATTTCAAAAGTCCGTTCACCGGTGCAACCTAATTTCACGAAGGAAAAAAAAAAGATTTTCAAGATACTTATCAAATAGTGGAATAATGAATCTCACACGGTTAGACGATTAGGGACAAAGCATTTGAGGGTCGTTCTGTTCAGTACTTCAGTGCACTGCGTAGTAAAAACAAGTAAAATTTTCCCCCTCCATCTTCCTACAACCCTGTCCAGCAGAGAGTAGCTTTCAACACTCTAGGAGGTTGATTCTTTAACTGCATTCACCCTTCACCACATCTACCTTGCAATTCTGAAGAGCTTGTAAGCAAGAACTTTTCATGATGCAGATTTATAATCGAAAGGGTATAAAAGGGTTGTAGAGGGCGTACCAACCTCTTCGTGGAGTGTTACGATCTTGGCAGAACCCTTGGCAACAATATACTACCACGAGATTTAGAAAGTGTCTATTCATACTCCTTTCTGTTATGATACTGATATTCGTAACTTTATATATATTTAAGGGAATTTTTGGCTCTGTACGAAAATTTGAGGGGTATACGAATTTGTTGACCTCGGATTTGGATTCAGCGTTGAAAAATACATAGAAAAACCTTGGTTAGTCATCCAGATCGCGACATTTTTTCGTGATCAACTTCAATGTGAAACTCTGAATCTTTATAAAATATTGTTGTATCTAAAGTTCTAAACTAAATACCCCTCCATAGCACAGTGAATTTTCGGTTCAAGTAATTACTTTTTCTCGAAGACCGGCGTGCACAGGACAATGGTTAAAAACGTATTTTATGTGATTTTTTTCTACTTCGATAAAATCTGGGGGCTTTATAACAAATTTCATAATTCCGAGTTCAGTTCTCATCATGACACTTGTAGTATGTAGTTAAATTTTCGATTCGAAAAGGAACAGAAATTCGAAAGTAGAACATAAAATCAGAATGCTTATAGCTTAATAATTAGTTAGACAAAGAATTTTTTGTAAACTTTGGAAAAACTGTAGTTCTTTAAATTAAGCTCCAGACTTTATTTCACAAAACACCATTATGGCGTTAATGTTAAAATAAAAATTTATTTTTATTGTACGTTTTTGATGACTATAGTGAGTTGTTGAATGACTCACTTAGATCATTAATAAATTTTAAAACAGTATTTAATATCTTGTTTAAGTTTCAATTTAATTAATTCTTTGAAAACATATGTATAAATATGTAAAATACGTATTTTATATTTTCAGTTTCAATATTTAAATGATTTAAATATATTAGATGTATTTGTAAGTACGTACAAAACATATAGACATAAGTAAATGTCAACAATTAAAACTTAATGACATTTTAAACAAATTAATAAAAATTAATGGTATTTCTAATGTAAATGAAATTATTTTTAATTAGATCAAAGAAATTATCGAATGCTTATCGATCAGATTACAGTATTCTAATCAATAAAATAAAATTATAAGTACTTTCAACAATTATTATGCAAGTGTTCCGTTTCGATTCAGTTTTTTGTGAATTCTCGAATATATTCTGTTAATATTCTACCATTATTTTTATTATTTATATTCTATAAAAGGTTGCAAAATTACGAAACTGAACTGTTTAAATATTTTCGCATATTTTGTATCACTTTTTCATCTAAAGCCTAACTTTTGAATTATTCAAACTTCTGGCTGCTTCTATGGAGTTTCTAGCGTACTCAGCATTTATTCTTCATATATTCTAAGTAAGAAAGCATAAGTTACTAACATAAAGCTACAGTTGATGACAGTGACCATGGAACCTTCCAAGCGTGCATTCATTTTTTTTTTATTGTTTAAGGTTATATGCACCATTTTGAACGTAAAGATTTACTATGGTCCATTTCACTTAAATTTAACCTTGCTTCATTACTTATAAATTTAAATAATTTCTGTTTTCTTGGCTTTATCTTTTTCATTATTGCACTTACGTAAATTTCAAATTTGCAGTTTGTTTTTAGAAAAGAATAGAAGATTGATTTGTTTTGAATATAAGAATTATTTAATTTTTTAACGATGACTCATGATCAATTGTATTTGAAATAGGGTATAACTACATATCAATGTTATCATATATACATAACTATCAGAGCCGAATATACATAAGGGCACTTGGAGCACGTGTTCCGGGGCCCCTACACAATAGGGACCTCCACAAAACCGAACAAAATCTCAAGATTAAGGAATAGAACAGATGGAATAAGCGTTTTTTCGTTTTTTTTTTTGCTTTTGGGAATATCTGAAAAATTTTGGAAATTCTCCAAAGTGGATTTCACAAAAGTACTCAGAGGCCACATTAGAAGTGCCTCGGAGCCTCCACAGAGGTAAATCGAGCCCTGATAACTATCAATGTTACAGATTTTGAACTACAAATTTACATTTTTTCAAATCAAATTCACCTTTTAAAAACTAAAAAAATTCCTGCGACTGTTAGTATCAAGAAAATCTGATAAGACTTGGGAAATGTATAACGTTGGTATCAGACAAAACATAGCCTGCCATTTTTTTTTTTTTTTTTTTTTTTTTTGAATTTACAATACTAAAGAAAGTATCTTAAAGCCCTTAAAAATTTAATCCCCTCCTAATTTGAGGGTCGAATCCATCGCTGAATCTATTATAAAAGTATGCTATGACTTTTAAAGCTGTTTTATCGAATATTTATTGAACATATACATACAATTAGAACAAATTCAAATAAATATCCTGAATTGAAATTAAAATTTTCAAAATACGTTTACAAAATTAAAGAATAAATCAAAGCAGTACTTACACTTTTTCTTCACCCTTTTTTAAAAATGTGGAAATTTGTCGTTCACTTTGAAGGTATATATTATTTTCGTAATAACTATTCATCGATTTTATAGTTTGTACAAATAAAAACAATTGTGATAACATAAAAACTTCCAGGCACACCCTGTAAAAGAAGAAATAAATATGATTACTTATATTATATTAAATAAACGTTAGGTGATATTTATAAAAGTAAGTGTATATGCTAGCATGCTCATGTCTAGAGTGCTCAAACTGACCAAAACATGTACTATTAAATTTTTTGGTCGAAAACCTAAGTATACCTATTTTAATAATTGTTCAGAAATTATTGAATGTTTACTTGAATGTTTAGGTATGAGTCAGTAATTCATTCAAAAATTGACAGTTTATTGATAAATGAGCATGCTAACTAGCATGCTTACTTTTATATACATATATCACCCATTATTATGGACACAACTTCTATACTAGATAATACTATGAAGAAAGTGTTGTGAGTTTCACTATTAATAAGCAAAGAATAAATTGATATATTTATATTAGAAAACAAAATTTCAAATTAGCCAAAAAGCAAATTTCTTCGAAAATTTTAATTTTTAAGTTAAAGGTAATTAAGGTCATATTAAGAATATTCTCTGAAAATTTCAACTTGATTCTCTGAAAATTTAAAGAGATATGACCATATAGATTCAAACGTCAGTGTCCGTCTATATTAAACGATGTTTGCCTAATTACTGAGGTCTAAGTGGATTAGCGAGAGAACAAGGAAGGCGATAACGAAAATGTTTTGCCGATAGCATCAAACTGATGTTTTGAGAACGGCAGCATCAACCACAACAGAAGATCTACTGAATAAGTCTGTAATAAATAGCTTTGTGTGAGTTATTTATTAAGTAGAATATAGTATATAATTCTTAAGTATTACTTTTAACGCGTTTTCCTCGACATTATGATTGCCAGGGCCGTAACTAGGCTGAGGCAGCCGAAGCATTGCCCCGAGGACCCCAGCTAAATGGGGCCCCCAAGAGAATACAAGAAATTCCAAATTTGTAAATTTCTTGGCAAATTTAAATTTTAAGGGCGGTATTTCTGTAAAATTAGCGCGGCAAAGGACTGACGAGCCAAAAAAAAGGTCGCCGCTTTTTGTTTTGGCGAAATTTATTGTTTTTACCCTGGGCGGCGTAGGGCGCCCCGAATGTACTTTCTGCCCCGGGGCCCCTGAAGATCTAGTTACGGCTCGGATGATTGCAAAGGGAAAACAACTTTCGATCAATGTTGCAAAACTTAATATACTTGCAGATTTCTTGAAAGGAAAGATCAATTTATACTTATAAATTACATTGATGGAAATAATAACAGAAGCCAATTTATTTACAACAAAATGTCAAAATTTTAAAATTAATTTGAATGTGGGAATGCAAAATTCACGCAGTTTTCTTTACCCCCTGAACTTTGCCACGCTGCATCTAATTTTTCTAATCTCCTATCTAATTAATACATCACAAAACCTAATTAAATTAAAATATTTTAATTCAGTTGATAATTGAAATTACCTATACTGGTATTCTGACAGTCAGAAAGGAAAATTTTTTGAAATAAAGAAATATTTTTTTGACACTTTTAAACAAAATCATTTTATTGAATTAAAACATTTTATGTCAGTGTAATATTTTTTTAACTTATATGTGTCTGTAGGCTATACTTTTAATATATATAGAAACTAAGCTCAACTCTACCACTTTGGAAGGGAAATATTGTTTTTAACAACAATAATTCTTTTCTATAATCTTCATAATTGTATTACAAAACTGCTCGTACTATAATCGCGTGACATAACGGCTATACGACTACTTACATATCATTTATTTATGTAAGTACAAACACACATGAATGACGAACAAATAAATGTATACGCAGACAAATAATAAACAAATACCCCTGTCGCAGCATCTGCATAACATAGCGAATTTCCAAATCTTGGGCACTGGCGGATCTCATCTAAGACCTGTACCTATTGAAAATAGTTTAGCTTTCTAAGAGTAAAAGAATTTTTAAAATCGGTTGGGTAATTAGTTTTGGTATTTTTGGGGACCCAAGAACCCGAACGAATTTTGTGCAGCATAGTTGTATCCATCTAAAATAATTTAGTTCTCTAGCAGTGAGAAATTTTTTAGAATCGGTTCGATAGCTTATTACTGGCGTATTCGGATCTCCAAGATCCCGGTGGACCTCATTAAAAAATCAGCTCGACCGTATATTCTAGGCGGACTTTATGTAATATATATATATATATATATATATATATATATATATATATATATATATATATATTAAAAACCCGTTGTGTAGTATTCTACGCCGCATTTGCATCCGCAGGACAGTTGTGGATCTCAGATAACACAACCTGTACCTATCTAAAATATTTTACCTTGGTAATAGTAAAAAGGTTTCAAAATCGGTCAGTTATTTTATTTTTGACACTTTTAGGTCCTACTGACACTTCAGACCTTACATAACGTAATCTATATGTATCTAAAATAGCTTAGCTCTCCAACAGTGAAAAAATTTTCAAAATCGGTCGGCTAGTTTATTTTTGACGCTTTTGGATCCGATGGACCCTGGCAGACTTTACATAACGTAATCTATATTTATCTAAAATAGTTTAGCTCTGTAAGAGTGAAAAAATTTTCAAAATCGGTCGGTTAGTTTATTTTTACCACTTTTGGGTCCCATGGACCCTGGCGGACCCTAAATAACGTAATGTATGTCTATCTAAAATAGTTAGTTCCCCAACAGTGAAAAAATTTTCAAAATCGGTCGGTTAGTTTATTTTTGACACTTTTGGACCCATGGACCCTGGCAGACCTTACATAACGTAATCTATATTTATCTAAAATAGTTTAGCTCTGTAACAGTGAAAAAATTTTCAAAATCGGTCGGTTAGTTTATTTTTGACACTTTTGGATCCCATGGACCCTGGCAGACCTTACATAACGTAATCTATATTTATCTAAAATAATTTAGCTCTGTAACAGTGAAAAAATTTTCAAAATCGATCAGTTAGTTTATTTTTGACACTTTTGGGTTCTATGGACCTTGGTGGACCTTACATAACGTAATTTATATTTATCTAAAATAGTTTAGCTCTGTAACAGTGAAAAAATTTTCAAAATCGGTCAGTTAGTTTATTTTTGACACTTCTGGATCCTATGGACTCTGGCAGACCTTACATAACGGAATCTATATTTATCTAAAACAGTTTAGCTCTGTAACAGTGAAAAAATTTTCAAAATCGATCAGGCAGTTTATTTTTGACACTTTTGGGTCCTATGGACCGAGGCGGACCTTACATAACGTAATCCATATTTATCTAAAATAGTTTAGCTCTGTAACAGTGAAAAAATTTTCAAAATCGGTCAGTTAATTTTTGACACTTTTGGGTCCTGTGGACCCTGGCGGACCTTACATAATGTATTCTAAATCTATCTAAAATAGTTTAGCTCTGTAACAGTGAAGAAATTTTTAAAATTGGTCGTTTAGTTTATTTTTTACAATTATGGGATCAGTAAATCCTGGCGAAACTCATACAAGTCTAGTACTCTAACAGTAAGAAAAGGGTTCTAAAGATCTCATATAACTTATGGCAGTCCGTAAGCTTCTTGCGGACATCATTTAATTAATTAATTCAAATACTTTAACTTACTAACTGTGAAAAAATTTATAAAATCGATTGGTTAATTAATTTCTGGCCTTTTTAGGTCCCGAAAACCTTGACCTCACATAAAATACCTTAAATCCATTTGAAATGGTTTAATTTTTTAACATTATTAATTATTAGTGAAAAAATTTTCAAAATCGATTCAAAATATTTTTCCGTACATACATACCTATGTACATTATACATATTTTGTTTTGTTTCATATATTTAATAATATTATATCATAACATAATCTTCAATTTCTTGTTTACTTAAAAATTCAATAAAAAAAAAAAAAAAATTCTTCATTACATTAGCTTAGAAAATCTGTTTAATTTACATTTTTTAACATGGGATAGAACCATGCTAATTATAATGCAATAAATGAGAAACAAAACTCTATACATGTATGTGTGTTATATCACATATATGTGAATAGTTTTCACTTGTTCTCACAAAATTTTTTAATAAAAAAGTGAAATATTTTTATACTTAATAAAGAACTGAGATATAAATATAAATTACTTATTAGACTAACAAAGAAAGAATAAAAGTGAAAATTTACATTTTCTCGAAAAATACTTAAAATAGAAAGAAAATTATAAGAATATTTTCTTCATAATTTTTTTTTCCCTTTTCAACGATGTAAAAATTGAACTGCCTTATGATAGGATCGAATGATAAAAAATGGCCAGAAAACCTACTTCTGGGCATCCGACGTGTCTGGCTAACGAACTTAGCCAAGCCAATTCAGAATCCAGTCCGCACACAAAATTTCATAAGCGTTAGACGTTTCGTTCGAGAGTTATCGTGGGAACACATAAATATATATATATATATATATATATATATATATATATATATATATATATATATATATATATATATATATATAAATTTTAGTGAATATCATTTTCGTATTCTAGGGACCTCAAAACAGATTTCTGCCATAGCCCCGGGCTCAGATTGCGTCATGACACCTACTGTAATAGCTGAATTTCGAGTTTTCGAAATTCGCTAATAAGTCACTTGTTTTTCAAAGAGGAAAAACCAGTGTAATATCCTTACAGGATTTCATCAATTTTTTATAAGATTATACATACATACCTAACATAAAAATGGAATAAAACACAAAGACATTATTTAAACTTATTGATTTTAAAAATACATATACAAACGTATAATTACCAGCGCAAAGATGTGCGTGTACAGTACGTCACAAAACTTGTTAACACTGATATTATCTAATAAAAAATTACAAAAATCTAGAACGAAACACGAGTGTCCCAATAAAGCTGATAGCCTAAGAGTTGTTGAACGATTTTCACAAAGTGTTTTATACCGGTTAGGATTTTTTACACAAACAATTTTTTTACACCCACGAATCAGGAATGGACAATTTGGCAGTCCAAACCAGGGTACAAGACTACTAAAAAAAATTTTGAAAATGCAAAGAAAATGTCCCAAGTCAAAATGTTTTATACCGCTTGAAGTTTTAACAGGATACTCTAGACACTTATTGAAGCCAGAAAAAAAAATTAAAGGCGGTTTGGTGGGGATCCACCCCTTGCCAGGCGGGCACAAACATGCCAATATTTATGCTATACTGCCTGTACCAAAACCGCCTGTCAATTTTTTTCTTCCGTGACTGTCTTTAATTTGGGACCATTTTTTGTATTTTCAAAAATTTTTTTTAGTAGGTTTGTACCCCGTTTTGGACTGTCAGGTTGTCCATTCCTGATTTGTGGGTATATATACTGTTTGTGTAAAATATCCTAACCGGTTTGTGGAAAAGAATTTTGGCTATTATGCCAAATCGAATTCACTGAGCCTCAAAGTGAGTTTTTTATTGTTCCATTCCCTATATCTTTTCAACCGTGGATTCAAGGAATTTGCTAAGAATACCTAACTAAAATTATTTCGATTAAGTTGTGTCGGTAACTTTCAGAACTAAATTCTTAAAAATTGAAAGAATAATTTAAAGTATGAAAAATGATCTGCAGTAAATGAAACTTTACATTAAAGTATGTTTCGCTATTAGAAAAACCTCGACCCAGTCGTGCAACATATTAAAGATTTTTTAAAATGAAATTGAGGTTCATTTAATCACTTTTTATTTTTAAATTTCGATTACGAAATATTATATCTCAATATTAACGTACATTCCTTTTTAAAATAAATAGGAATCCAACTTACCACTCAAGTAACACATGTGTAAGTAACTTTGTCGAATATACTTATTTACTTATATTTATAATAAACCGAATAAAAGTTACAGATAACCGCCGAAAAACATGATTAATTGATTCCGTGTTCTTTGAAATCGTATTGTTCAAGACTACAAAAACGGGTTTCAACCACTGAGGAGAGAATCGATTAGAGAGAATGCTGTGTATTACAAATACATTAAGAAATTGAAGCAAAAAAATTGACTGATGTGAGCAAAAAAACTGATTAATAGGATTGCTTCAATGTCGGTCAAACCATTAATTTAATGGTTTATCTAATATTTATAAACAAGTCTCCGTGGTTACAAGTTGGGCTTACTAAAATGGAGTCATGCTTCAAAATGTAATGCCTGTGGTATCTCTAGGAAACATATGTTAATTTGTTCGATTCAGTGCTCAGTGGTTTCAAGTGAAAAATAAAAAAAAAATAAATAAATAAATAAATAAAAAATTACGAATTATATGCCATATTTAATTTTATATCAAACTAGCCGTACCCGTGACGTTGTTCACACGAAACGTTGAGTAGTTTCTTTTTTCCAATTTGTAGTTTCTTGCAACACAAAATGCATTAAATTGTCTCCAAATTGACAATTGTGTATTTATTGTATTTTTCGGTACACAATTAGCAACATTTTCTTTGATTTCAAATTCAGAAAAATTTCCAAACTACAATATTTAATTTATTTACATTACATTTTGTTACTATAGTTATGAAATTATGAAATATGTAAATTTACGTAACCTGTGTAGATGTTTAAAATAGTTTTTCCATTTTTCCGTGGGAATGCGACATTTTCCCGGAATCAAAAGTATCATAGATGTTGACCCAGGTAATAAGTTATCATCGCACCAAATTTCATTAAAATCCGTCCAGTAGTTTTTACGTGATGCGTGAACAGACAGACAGACAGACAGACAGAAAGACAAAAATTTTAAAAATCGCTGTTTTGATATCTACATCAATTACTATTTACAGTACCTACCAGTACAATTTTCAAAAAATATTCCATGTACAGAAACGATCTCGTTACAGTTTTTAGTTTTATTTTTTTCAAAAAAAATTACTCGAAAATCGTGTAGTATGAAACCGTGTAATTCGGGGGAAAGTACTCGTGTTCTTCGGGGGTTACTTGTACTGAAATGCCACATATATTAATTATCCCAAAAACTACGAAAAAATTCTAACTCTGACTACTTTTTTTTTTAATTTTTAAATTAATTTAGCTATTTTCGCGTGATTTATGTACATAAAAACTTGAGTATGGTGGGAGCGCTGGAATCAATCAGCTTTTATAAGATAATAATATTCAACGAACTAAATTTTTATCGTAAAAAAATTGCCATTTTCGCTAGCTAAAGCAAAAAACTCGACTCTCTAGCTGTATAAGTGATTTAATTAACAAGTTTAACAAGCCTTTTGACGCCTTTAAATACTGTTTGTCGCTTAAAGAATTAATAAATAAAAGCGTGAGACGAAATTGTAACAATTCATTAGTAGGAAGACAAGATATTATCTCTATAGGAAATTTTACCCATATCAAACGAATTTAAATAATATTCCGTTTAGTGGGTATCTAACAGTATCATTAACGGTACCAGTAGGCGTGTCAATTTTCGTCACACAACCTAATTTTATGAATGCATACATAGTAAAATTTATTATAGAAGCTTTTTATTTAATCTGATTTTTCGTCATTTACATTTTATACCTTCCTTACATTTCATTTCCTTTTACGTATATTTATGTTACGAAAATATAATTTTGTATCAGAAAATATAAAACTTTCGACTTTTTATGTTCTATATTTTTAATACTGAAATTGAAGCACTTAAGAAAATTACATTTCTACACAGTATAAAGTTTTTTAAATTTTATTATACTTCTGATTATCCATAAATTCCGGAATTTTCAGTTTTCTAAATTTTTGCCAGAAGAATGAATTAACATAAATTTCAAATTTTATTATATTTGTAAATATTAACCTTTCGAAATCATGTATCTCGATTGGAAAATTCAGATGTGTTTTTTACAATTTCAGTAATTTCTTTTTTAGGGTTCCAAAAAAATATCTCGCAACACTCCCCCCAAGATATCAACCGAGTTGAAGCAAAAATTTTTTTCTTAATTTCCCGTATTAGGAGGTGGGGATGAAAATTTTTGCCTCACATACCACATCGTGTGGAATATCGTTAGAAACAGCTCGTAAAATGAAGTTAGTGACAAATTGGTAAAGAATAACAATTATTTAGTGATAAATAAAATTTTTCAATTACCTTCACCCCAATGATGTAAAAAAAAATCGAAAGCCAGTTGGTAATATTATAACTTAAAGCGGGTTTACATTTGCAATGATTTGTTGGCGCCACTTTTAAGTTTGCATGTCTGTAAAGTTTATACTACTTGTACGTCCGTTTACACATGGTTTGCATGGTATATAATTTGATAAGTACTGCGCAGGTCACAAATGGCTGAATTGGATAAATAACTGTCATATATAGCTTTCATTTATATCTAAATGTAAAGCAAACAATGAATTAGAAGAGAAAAAAACATAATAGGTACCTAAAAATGATATTCAAACCTGAATAAATGCGAAAAAATGACATTCAATTATTTTTAAAATAATACTGGCGCCAATACAAGCTTACATTTGCATGTTTTAATTTTAGTGGCGCATGAATCATTACTGGCGCCAGAAAAGTTAGAAGGTTGCTAACTTTTTTCATTCGTGCATGCACTGATCTACCTTGCACGCCAGTAGATGTTCACACGTTCATTTTGCTTTTACTGGCGCGCCACTTTGTGTTGGCACCAGCAAATCATTATAAGTGTAAACCCCGTATTATTTAAAGCTTGTAACGAATATCGAATATTCGGCCAGAACTCTGATCGAATAGCCGAATATTCGACGAATGCTCGGCGAATATAATTACCCGTATAACAACCCAAAGGAGCTACTGGACCAATCCTTTTAAAATATTACACACTCTTTCTACGCATAAATTACGAGGTAACGCTGTCGAGTTTTTTGATTTTTTATTTATTGTAATTTATTTTACAATAAAAAAATTACCGATTTTTTAATCAGAATCGGTATTTTGATTTTTAAATGTTACCAAAAATTAAAAACTCAATTTAAAAAAAAATCTCGATCAAACAAAATATAATGAAAGTATTAGCACAACAAAAGTTTATATTATGAGGTACGTTAAAGCCAAAAATTACTGATGACATTATTAGCTTCGCAAACTTTTAAAATTCCAGCATGTACGACATAAAAGCTGATTGCTGTATCTTGTATACCCCTTACTCTGTATTATAAATGCACAAATCAAAGTCGGACAGAACATGATTCTTTACAATATACAATCCCCCCCCAGATGACTGCAAAGGGTTAAATACGTTAAAAATCACATCCATCAAAAAAAAAATATGTCAATAAATGAATGAATTGAAAATTACAATTGTATTTATGACACATCAATTTATTTTTAATTAAATTTCTATAAATGATATAAAATCATGTAATGTACTTATCGGTAGATATAGTTAAGTATGGAACATATTATATGATCTCATAAATCATAACATATAAGGTAATTTCATTTTTCTATATATTTATAATTTGAAAAAAAAATAATAATAATTTCTATCAATAAGTAATAATCAGTCAATAAATAGCACATAATAAAAATTTCAAGAGAAGAATCATTTATTATTTTTTACTGTTTGCTAATAAATTAAATACCATAAAACCGCCTAACTTTACCTATTGAACCCAACTTTACCATACCACACTTTGTGTTAAAAAAGTTAAAAATTTCATGACTTATAATACCTATAGCAATTTTTAGTGACACAGCTAATTCTAACAAACTACTAGTGTTCTTTAAATTTTTCGAACACTGCCAACCGCCATTTCTTTAAGTCATTAGCTTTTAGTGAATTTTCGAATTGAAGATTTCTCAGTTTATATGGTACATTCATGTTTTCAAAAAGTGTGCAAACTTTAGTTGATATTTTAGAAGCCATAAAACAGCATAATCTGTACATAACATTATAAGTATTTAGAATTAATTTTCACATTTATTTATTCGTGCATTACCGAATAATTCATTTAACCCTAGAATCATACGTACACGTCAAAACGACGAACGAACTTCCCTACTTGCTCCAATACTACAACTTGTCGGTACCTGCTTGCTGTGAGATTTCTGTTACCTTATTTAATTGTTGTTATAACATATAAGACGTATTTATTTTGTTTATAGTCATTGTCGTTTTGTTTGTATTGAAATAGTGTCCGTCAAAAGGACGTCGATGTATGATTACGCGATGTTTTTTTTAAGGATTTTGTACTTCACATAAAAGTTTTCCTAATTTTTCTAAAATTTATTAAAGATATGCATGTTATAATTAATTTATTCAATGATTATGAAAATGTGAAAGATAATTACAGCTGTTTGACTTATAGAGACGACATAATACTGAAGTTTTAATATATTGAATCGAAAACTAAACAATGCGTTTCAAGTGACTTAATAAAAGATTAACAATTTATTTTGTGGAAAATATTTTAATTTTTATTATTTTTTGAGATATTACTAACAAATTTTAGAAAATTTACAAATGTACCTAATGGGGAAATAACTACATATCTATAGGAATATTTATGACTGAGAAATTTCACATTCTGTAAAGTCATGCATGTCCACTGACTCATAATAGTTCATAAATTAATTATTTGAAACACATGTTTTATGATACAATTGATGTATTTATCTATTTTTTAATTTTTATAATGAAAATATGCTTTGATAAAAAAATTAAAAAAATTAATAAATATTTACATTAAAAAATTTTTCCAAATCCAATTTTTTTAAATATTTTGTTCGCTTTTGTAGTATTGTTATGTAAAAAAAAGTCTTTTGCAAATAAACTCTAAAACTCTCCGTAAAAAGTCCATCCGTCAAAACGACGTCGATGTATGATTAACGTTTTCCGTAGACCAACGTATGATTCTAGGGTTAAGTAATGATTACTATAAGTTTAGTCAAGTTAAGGTCCTTTAACAATTCCTAACACTACCAACAAATGCCTAGTAAAAACAGTTAAAACATTTCATCGTCTTCCAGGCATAAGGTCGTATCTCATTTTTAGTGATTTTTTTAGTAGTGCAGAAAAACAAGAACTACTGTTACATTTTGTTTTGTAAATTATAAGCGAATGTAGTAGGTACTTGAAGAATATTAGTCTGCAAATACATTCATATCTTAGGTTCAAATTTATAAAAGAAAATTTAACAGTTGTTCTTGTTTTTCTGCTCTCCTAAAAAATCACTAAAAATGAGATACGACCTTATGCCTGGAAGGCGACGCGCGACGATTTGATTAACATTATAATATTATTATAGTAATTAGATCACCCATCAAACATTTAAAATCTACTGCGTTTCATTGCTAAGATATATTAGGTACTTGGAATTAACAGCAAAGTGTTAATAATAGTGGAATATATGACAATTTTTCAGTAGTTATCTTTCATATTTCATGAAAAACATGAGTTGGTAAAGTTAGGAGTTCTTTGAAATCTTAACCTATTACTGTTTTTTTTTTTTTTTTTTTTTTTTTGACTAGTCATTTAATTTTCTGGAAAATTTACATAATTATGACATTTATGAGTTAAAACAAAAATTTTTATCAGTTGATTTCATTAAAACAGTAAAATTAACTAAATTAATTTCATCTTCATTTAAATTTATTTAGATCGAAACTTATGGTAAAGTTATATGTGTGTCAACAGTATTATGGTGACATACTTTCCAATTTTTATTTCGAGAGCTCTCAAATAGGTATAGTTCAAATCCTTTCGTAACTTATACTCAGGCTTACCAGCCGCCTGGTTTTCGACTAGACAATCCAATTATGACGTGAATTGCCCAAGTCCGGTTGTTTATGTGTTACTGGATTCTTTATGTTCGGTTAATTGACAAATTTGAAAGATGCCTACCTAAAATCGTATTTATTATCATTATTTTTGTTTTTTAGCGAATTTCCAGAAAGAATTCTGGAAATTCAGCTATTATGGTGTAAGTCATAGTGGAAGTTCAGCCCGAAAATATGGCAGAAATTTGTTTTGAGGTCCCTAGAGCCCAAAAATACCATTCACTAAATTTTATATATATATATATATATATATGTATATATGTATTTATGTATTTATGTATCAGCACGATAGCGCTTCAGGAAAAACTGCTAGTTTTACGAAATTTGGTGACAACGTTGGAAGTTCAAAAATCTTGGATGAGTTCTTCAGCCAAAAACGTCGGAGCTCAGGAACATGGTTTTTTGAGCATTTTTCGTGAAAATGAGTTTTTGGCCAAAATTTGCTATAATTTTAAAGTTTTTGTCAAATTTTTTTACACCATTGCAAAGACGAGAAAAAATAACATAAAAAAGGTTTGGGAACTATTATTCTAGGTTGGCTAGTTTTTGAGAAAATAAGAAAAAAAAAGTCAATTTATTATTTTATAATTTTAGTGTGTCTACAAAGGTATGTTGCATTATGTGTATAATGTGTATATATGTATTTCACTGCAATAGTGAGTTATTTCATATAGATAGACATCCATATAATATATTTCATTATTGCAATCAAGTGAGAATTATATTGACAATAATTTTTTGAATCAGAGAGAGCCCTCTGTTTTGTAACGGTGCAAGCTCCATTAGCTAACGTTAAGCTAACAACATTTTTTTTCAAAACAATAACAGGTGGCATATACTTTGCTTAGATTTTACAAAATTTCTAAAAATTGTCGTCTGGGCGCCAGATGTTCAAAAATCTGAAACGACGCTGTAACAGTTTGGGGTTGTTTAGAAAAATCAGGGCTGGGAAAAATGGTTCATAGAAACCATTTAAAATAGAAAATGAAAAATGGTTTCCAAAAATGCATTTAAAATACAAAATGAAAAATGGTTTTGCTGAACATATTTAAAATTAAAAATGGAAAATAGTTATTTAAAATAGATTATAAAATGCAAAATGCTTTTTTGACTTAAAACGTACTGAAATTAAATACATAAAGGCAGTCTTTTGAGAAAATTTTGTAAAGTTTGCTTGATATGAAAACGAAACTTAACTCTTCAAATATTGTTACTGAAAAATATTGTAAAATTTAAATCGGCCTTGGCGTATTCAAACCTTGAGGACACTACGACTGCAATTTCTCAATAAAAAATTTGACTTAAGAGAACTGCAACTTTAGTAACAAACTTAAGTGACATTGCAACTCGAGTTATGAAATATTTGAGTCAATTAAATCAACTTACATTTAACTTACAGTTTGTTAGACTTCAAATCGTTAATTCAAGTTCTATAATTAATATCGTATACACATAAATTTGAGTATACATACATTTTCATTTTAAATGTAAAATGGATTCAAATTTCCATTTTAAATACAAAATGGAAAATGGTTTGACCGAACTAATTTAAAATAGAAAATGCAAAATGCCATTTTGTATTTTAATTACATATTTAAAATGAAATCATTTTAAATAGTTCCCAGCCCTGAGAAAAATAAATTACAAAGAATATTCATTTTATTTTTCGTACCTGTTTTGTGAATTACAAGAAGTTAATAAAAAAAAGAAGAGAAAAGGGAAAAAATGGCTACACAAGATTCTGGAAACCGTAAGTTAATTGTTAATATTCATATATAGTTTTTTTGTTTTTGTTTTTTTTTTTTTTTTTTTTTTTTTTTTTTTTTTTTTTTTTTTTTTTTTTTATTTACATTTTTATTAATTAAATATAATGGATAAAAAAATATAAAACCGATGTCTTTCTGTCTAAACTCGATACAAAAATTGTTTAATAATACATAAACTGAATAATTAATTTTTAATTAACTGTACAAGTTTGAGACAAAAAAGCATAGGCAATGCAAAATTCCGAAAAAATTTTAATCTGTATATAAGATAAAAAAAAAATTAGTTTCTGTGCTTTTAAATTCTTTATTAAATCAAATGTAAAATTTTGAAAAAATTCTAACACTAACCATATTTCATTACAAAATCAAGGGGAAAATAGCATGTTATACACCAAGGGACTGAAGTGTTAGTTTTAATCCCGAGTGTGAAGTTTGTTGTAAAAGGTCCTGTAAAGGCTTGAGAGCAACAAATCACACGTGGGATAAAAAATAATAATAATAATAAAAAAATATTTTAGTCATGTGGTGTATATATTATTTTTTGCAATTCGGAATACTTTTAAATTATAAAAATTTAAAAAAAAAAAATTTAAATGTTATTCAAATTGTATGTCGTAAAATTCAATCAGGTATATTTTAGATAAATCAATCGAATTGAACAATACAGTATAACTGTTTTTCTTTATCCAAAAGTTTGAATTTGTGGTTGCTGATTGGTTTAAAAACGGGAGCAAAATTACTTTTAAGTCCTTTCGAACTAAAAGTATTTTTTTTAATCCCTTGGGACTAAAAGTGGCACTTTACTCTCTATTATGATGGACTGAATCATGTCTTTTGGTCCTGAAATTACAAATACCCCTGTCGCAGCATCCTGCATAACATAGCGAATTTCCATTTACAAAAGTACGTTTTTCTCGGAAACTAGTTGCTATAGAGTAATTGTAAATAAAAAAACCTTCTTTATGTGATTTTTCCGCCTCATTCCGCCAAATTTTTTTCACGAAAAATGTCCAAAACCCCGTAACCGTTTTCACGAAATTTCTTAAAAATAAGATGTTTCGTTCTTGAGTTATCGTGCGGACACATTTATATTATACAAGTGTTCGCACGATAACTCAAGAACGAAACATCTTATTTTTAAGAAATTTCGTGAAAACGGTTACGGGGTTTTGGACATTTTTCGTAAAAAAAATTTGGCGGAATGAGGCGGAAAAATCACATAAAGAAGGTTTTTTTATTTACAATTACTCTATATCAACTAGTTTCCGAGAAAAACGTACTTTTGTAAATGGAAATTCGCTATGTTATGCAGGATGCTGCGACAGGGGTATTATAATATTGCATACATTACCTATACAAATTTTTTAACTTCTCTTTGCAAGTTATTGCAATGGGTCCGATTTTACGAATCGCTAATTTGGACATACCTCCACGTTTCAAGGTTACTAGAATCCGAATCCATCGTTTTTAGCGTTTTTAGCGTGATGTCCGTGTGTGCGTTTGTTAGTTCGTTCGTTCGTTCGTGAATTTTTTTTCGTCTCGCATATCTCGAGAACAAATGGTGATATCAACTCGGGACTAATTTCATTACATGCGTAATTAAAAGATGAAGACCGGATAAAGTTTTCAGCAAATTCGGATTAGTGGTTTGTTTTTGTGATAAAAAAACGAAATTAACTTTATTAACATAACATAGATCATATAGATTTGTTACCATGTCTTTATTATATAATGGCCTAAAAACCTAATTGATATTAAAAACGCCAGTAAATTATTATAAAATTTAAAAAAAAAAAAGAAAAAAACGAAACAAGAAACTTTTTATAATAAACTTTTTGTCTGCATATCTTGAGAACAAATGATGATATCATTTATTTGATTAGGGTCCCCACCCGTACGGTGGGGTGCAAGGGGCAAAGCCTCTATCGAGGGCCCAACAGAGGAGTCCCCTGAAATGAAAAAAAGAATTATTTATGTACAGTAGCCTCTAGTCTTTAAGGATACCCATTGAGAAGTTGACAGTGTGGGTAGACCTGTCCCCCCAAATTTTTGGTATAATATAATAAACCGTAAGATCTTAAGAATAAATAAAGATATTTTTAGGAAATGACAAAGAATTTTTTGTAGAAAAAGATAAGTATTTTTTGCTTCTTTACTAATACCCAGAATTGCAACTGTTCCTTTTTTTCCAGGTGTTTTCAAATAATCATTGTCCTCTATTTAAAGACTCTGTAAACTGCAGTACTTGGATATATATTGGAGAAAACTGCCTTCAGAGCTTATTAAATCTTTTTTCTAGTTTTATCATCACTGTTAACTATTTCACGTTATTTATATACTCAGAAGTAAATACGTATTAATTATTTAATCTTTCATTATCTTTCATTATTTCAGCCCGGCGAAAAATAGAAAAACTTTTTTTTGCTCGTTACTTATATTTTTGCAGAAAAATTTTAAAAAATGTGGTTTATCCCCGAGACCCGCCATTTTTTTCCACGGCCCTGATTAAGGGACCTATTTACTACTATAAATAAAAGTAATATCACCGAACAATATATCAGTGGAATTTAAATTTAGGTTTTAATTATGTCCTAGAAAAATTTTTGTCAGTTAGTTTCCAAAGAAAGGGCGGGGACAAAATAAACGCCACTTTGAAGTTTAGTTATTTTCAAGAGTCTTCTCTAACGGTTTTTCGAATAAATATGTGTCTTTATATAACAAAAATTTGTTGCCTACCGATTTAACGAGAATAATTATTTATCAACTAGCAAAAACACAACAGCGTAGCTGGAGTGTTTTTTAGTTGATAGTTCTTCGACTTTAATGAATTGGTAATGAGTTGGTTAATGAGTTGTACAAAACACATTAAAAAAAAATAAAAATACTAAGAATACGCTAGGATAATTTAGCGAATAAAATAAGTTAGAACAATTCATATTTTTATTTAATATTTCGTTACTATGGTTTGGAAATTAGTTAAATTTACCAATAACAACTTTCGTTTCATTTTTATGGCGTTTACCTATAACTAATGAAAAGTTCCCTACCATTTTTTTCGCAATAAAAATCTGTTCCAACTTATTTTTTTACGCAAAAGTGGAAAAACTACGAAATTCTTTTGGGAGTTAATACACATGTTGAACTGCCAATATAAAATTTTTTCCCATACAAACTATAGCAAAAAAAAAGATAGAAAAAGTATAAATTTTTTTTTTAAATCGTTTTTATTAATTTTTTTTTTTTTTTAAATCATTTTTATTTATTTTTTCGGATAGAAAAATAATTGTAATCAAGTTTTTATAAATTTTCTGATTTACTTATAAATATTAAGTAAAATTGATCTACAAATTAGTTTTTCTTTTATCATGTATAAACTTAATAAATCTCCGATCTGATGTCAGATTTTCAATTGGATCAAAAGATCTGAAAACAGTATACGGGGAACTTTTCTTGCTGGTATATTATTTAACAAATCATAAAAATTTGTCACTCAACCTTTCAGAACTACTTTTTAATAGATAAATTTAAAAAAAAAAAAAAAGAAAAAAGAAAAAAAAGTTAAAAACTAACCAAATGTGTTTATATTTAAAAAATATTTTTATAACATGATTTTGGTACGGATCAAT
This sequence comes from Brachynemurus nebulosus, assembly GCA_035578155.1. NCBI lineage: Eukaryota > Metazoa > Arthropoda > Insecta > Neuroptera > Myrmeleontidae > Brachynemurus > Brachynemurus nebulosus. Next base: position 6,523,369 of record JAPWDM010000018.1, on the reverse strand, counting down.
CAAAAAACTTTACCGAATTAAGGTTGAAAATTTTCTTCAAATTATTTTTCATCAAATATTTAGTGTAACTAGGTCTGGACTTATTTAAATTCTAAACGAATAAATTATTTTTGGATATGTTATTTTTTTTAGAATTTATACACTAAGTGTCAAAATTCGAACTTAATAATATTGACGTACAATTTGTGAGATATAAATTTTCCGAACTACTCTTTTAATACCTACCTTGTGGGGAAATTACCAAGTTACACCAAAAATCGTACATATAAATAAATACCTCTTAAGTAAAGACTAAAAAATGACCAAAGATAATTATTTTAAGAAAAATTAACTCTTTAGAACTATTTAAAAAATAAAATCAACAAATTCTAGCATATAGTATTTTACTATTGACATATTTTTTTTGTTCATTTTTATTTATTTTAAGTAATTATTTTCGAATTATAAAACGAGCTTTCTCAATAAAATTTTAAATAGATTATAGACTTCTTTGGATTTGCCTTAAACAACGATATTAAAAGTTTTAACGTCTTACAAAAGTTTTTAAAAAAATACTTATAGGTAGGTATAGAAAAAACATATATGTATATTTTATACCGACTACATTATTTATTAATTAGTAATTGTGTTTATTATATTCGCATTATTTTGCACGCTACTGTAATTTTGTTTAAACTATTATCCTTAATAGTTTAGATAGTTTCAATTTAAAATAAAAATCAAATAATATCTTTAATAACCTTTTATTACGTAAAAGTGAAAAGGAAGTAATAAGATATAATTTTTTAATAACTGATTGACATTTTTTAATTTTATTGAATGAAATATCGTAGCGGCGGAAATTCAGATATAAAAACTATAAATTTTATTATATGCAATAAATTTTTATTTTTATTGCGAATCATATTAATTTCTAAACAAAAAAAAGTTCAAAAATTTGTTTTCAATTACTTACATTTTTTAATTAGACAAAAAAATTAATTAACCACTAGAATTAAAACAAAAATAACACTGATTATTTTCAAGTTTATTTTTGAAATTAAACAAAAAGCGCGCGTTTTCTTTATTTAAATCTTTTCATTGTTTTAATTTGAATTCATTTGTTAATTTGTTCTAAACACAAATTAAAATAAACAAAACACAAACATTTTCTTTTTCGATGTTTTTTGTAAATGTGTTTACGATCCGATTAAATCATAGATCGATTCATATCACATTTCATTCACACTACCGATTGATAAATAATTTGCATCTCGTTGATCTGATCTGATGATCCTGTTGATCTATGTATCTTCTTGTTCTTCGTCTATGGACTATGTTTGATGATGTTTATACGCCTGTCGTTTCACTTTGTGTGACTGATTGTCACGCCGCTTGCGCTCCGTCAGAATCAAAACTCTAGATACGCTACCTACTATAACATCGAGATTGTTGTGTTTGAAACTTTGACTACTGGAACAACGCATTAACGTCGATTTTTATTATATTTAAAATAAAATACGCATGCGTTTTTATTGCAAATTGTATATTATATCTATCTATCGATTGTTATTGGTAAATTTGTATCCACAATTAATTAAACAAATTTTGTTAAGGGTTAGTTCATTTTAATTATATAAATTTGAATTCTAAAATATTTGAAATTATTTCTAAAACTTTTTTTAACAATCACTGTAATTTGAAAAATTACAGTGATTGTTAAAAAAATTACACACAATTTAAAAAATTTTAAAAAGTGAGTCCAAACTGTGTAAAACGTTTGCGCACGTGAGTAGAAAAAATAAGAACACGCACATATGTAACACAAACTTTGCGTCAAAACGAATTAAAATAATGTATAAATAATAACGCATTTTAGTTATGATATTATTCTTGGATATCTTACACAGTTTGGTGCGGCATTTTAAATACACCTTAACGTAACATTAACGCCATTAACGCCAACGTCTAATGCTAGGACTACATTCATCTAACCCTATAACGGAAGACGCGTTAATCAATGCGATAAAATATTACGAAATATATCAAATCTTATTATAACTTTCATTAGTCGTAAATAAAATGAATCTTTTACAAGATACAATGAGTGTAATGAAAAGTATCTTACAAAACTGAAAAAATTAGGTCCAGGATAGTACACAAGATAATACCTACATAATACATACATCGAAGAAACGCTAACGTAGGTAAAATAACAATGAATATGATATTAAGTTCCTCTAGTGTGTTCTAAAAATTCACTGATCAGGCTATCATCTAACATCTAGCTTATGCTTAAGGAGGGGTAAGGTTAATTCGTACAAAAAAAGGCATGTTTTTGTTATTTTTTTGTGACGACACATTTAAAACCTCTTTATTAGAACGAATGGTACATTAAAGTATGACATTGGGAGAATATTATATAAAATTTTCACGAAGAAATATTAAAAAATACAGTAATGGCAACAATTATTCGGACGTGTCTCGGAAAAAAGTAGAATTACGGTGCCCCTTATAACTTGGTGCTGGATTACCCGAAGTAAAAAAATGAAAGTTCATTCGGTAGATAACAGTGGCGATGCGTGAAATTATTACCTGGGGAGACAATCTTGTTTTACAATATTTTTAAATAGACTTATTTTCTATCTATTTTTATTTGGAAATCTGTAGTCTTTCTTAGCCTAGTTTTTTTTTTCTGTAATAGACTTTTTGACCCAGCACTTTGATTGCAAAATAAAAATGTTGAAATTTTTGACCAGCCATTTGTGCTTACTGCGCCAAGAATAAAAGATATTGAAATTTTTATTTTGTTAATTGCGGTTAGTGTGAATTAAAGGTCTTCAAAAAATTTAAATTTTTAAAATAACTAGTTCTGAAATTAGTCAGTCTAGATATATTATAGTTTTTAAATTAAATTCATATTTTATTATTGCTAAAGAAAAAAGGGAAAAAATTAAAACTTTTGATGTAACAGTCTTAAACAGATAACAAAGAAAAACAAATTGAAAATAAATACAAATTTTATTAAAAGGTTCTAATATTTAAATAATAAACAAAAAAATCTCACAAAATGTCCCGAAAAATACTGCTGACAAGCAAACAAAATGAGAAAAATTATTTATTTCCCCAAAAATATTGTTGGCGAGCAAAAAGAATCATCAACACCCAAATTTTATTTGATTTTCAATTCCGCCTAAAAAGCGGAAAGTCGCAAACAAGAAATTTTCACCGCAAATTTTGCTTCTAAACCGTCCAGTTTGCGGAAAACCGCCGAATCTGGCAGTCGTAATAATAAAATACTCTTCAGTTGGTATGTATACGTATACATATATACGTATACATCAGTAACCAAAGGCATACGTCACATACGTATCAGTAGCGAAGACAAAAACGATTCTGTTTCCCCTGACACTGCATATCGCATTATTGTTTCAATTTTTTTTTTTTATTATTATCCAAAAAGCACTGAATATATTTTGATAATTTTTGTACTATTAAGAAGAATACTACATTTTACACATAGATATGAAAAAATAATTCCAAAATCTTTCTTAGCTTTTGAGTAATAATGATGTAAAAAAATATTGGAGAATACTACATACATGTAGACTGTGTAGTGTGTGTGTGAATGTGTAAATGGGTACTTGTCACACATGCATGCAAGCCTGGGTAAACAAAATTAAAAATGTCTTTTTTCCGTTTTTATATTATTGTTTCAGTTTTTTATTATTATTCAAAAACTATTGAATATATTTTGATAATTTTTGTACTATCAAGAAGAATACTGCATTTTACACATAGATAAAAAAAAATTATTCCAAAATCTTTCTTAGTTTTTGAGTAATAATGAATTAATGATGTAACAAAAATGTTGGAGAATACTCTACATACATGCAGACTGTGTGTGTGTGTGTGAATATATAGGCAGTTGTCCACACATATATGTAGAGCCAGGATAAACAAATGTAAAAATGTCTTTTGCCTTTAAATAGACTTGTAACGTGCTTGTAACTTACCTATTTTCATTCTGTATGACCACAGAGGCTCATATTTTTCAGGTTATATGTATATATTATTGTATATGGGTGTAAAGTGTAAACGTATATATATTATATGTGCATATATTCGTATATACGTTTTATTTGAAAATGTGAATGTATTGAAAATGGCCAATATTATAAAACTTAGATAATAAATTATTTTAAATTTTCTAAAGGATTTTAAATTTTATGAAATTTAATTTTTTTGGGGAGACACTGTCTCCCTTGTCTACTCCCACGCGTCGCCACTGGTAAATAATAGTTTTTCTCAGGTAACGCTGGGAGGGTTTTTCGAAATTTCAATTTTTCACTTTTTTGGAACACTTAAAAAGGAAAAACAAGATATTTTGTTATTGTATAATAAAAATTATTAACAAATTGAAGAAAAAACTCTCCAGCGTTACCTCGTAAATTGTGTACAGTAATAGTGTTCAAAATTTCAAAAGGATCGATACTGTAGTTTTGAAGTTATGAGGCGCACCGACTTTGAAAACGTGAGTTGTGGGGAAAATGCTTTAAAGTTTTGAACACTTAAAAATTCTTGTATAAAACTGATATAGAATACTTACTGCTAAACTAAATTTTGTACTCTACACTGACAAAATATACAGTACGGGTATAAACACGTTAGTACTTCCATTGAAATTTCTATAATATAACTGAGAGAGAGAGATATATAGAGAGCGAAACATCTGCCAGGTAACAACAAAAATGCTTATAACTTCGTCAATTTTGCTCCAATAAACTTGAAATTTTGAGACAATGTTCTTAAGATATTATGCATTCAGTTAAAATTCTTGTATAAAACTGATATAGAATACTTACTGCTAAACTAAATTTTGTACTCTACACTGACAAAATATACAGTGCAGGTATAAACACGTTTGTACTTGCATTGAAATTTAATAGAAATGAAAGATATATATATATATATATATATATATATATATATATATATATATATATATATATATATATATATATATATATATATATATATATAGCGAGCGAAACATCTGCCAGGTAACAACAAAAACACTTATAACTTCGTCAATTTTGCTCCAATCAACTTGAAATTTTTAGACAATATTCTTAAGATATTATGCATTCAGTTAAAAAATAACAAAAGCAAAAAAAAATTATTTTAATACCTTACCCCGCCCTTAACAATATCGTTAGATATTACCGTAATATTTATTTTATTATTAGTGTTAATTTATTGATGATTAGTATTAAATTAAAGCGTAAAATATTCCCGAAATATCCCCCAACATTAGAACTAAAATAATTAAAGTATTTAACAAACGAAAAATTTACATTTTAAGATTTTATTGAACACCCGTTATAAACGCCAAAAAATTAATACAGATAATAATTTAACCTTCGCAATTATTTACAATAAACAAATTTTTTATTGAAAATTTCACTATTCATTATAAATTTTTACGCATCTTTGTAGAATAATGTGCAAAATGATTGCTCTGAGCGAAAGTATTTAACCAAAACCTCATTATTTCCATTAAACATAAAATATATATAAATACTAACCATAACAATAAAAATGCAAATTTTAAATATAGGTATAATTATAGTTAGAAATTATTTTCAAAAGAAGACATTAAAAAAAGTGTAAATTTCAAAACATTTTAAAATTTTTAAAATTTTAATAACTTTAATTCAGTACTTTAATCGGTGATCATAATAACCGGTTTAAAAAAAGAAGTAGGTATTCCTATGTCCGATGCATATCTAATTATGTATTTATATACACAAATGCATAAAATGCTAAGTTTTCTCAAAACGGTTCGATTGACTTTTATGCAATTTTCATCATATTTTAAGGCTTCTGAAATATTCTTTATCTACGACTACCATGAAATTGCTTGTTTATTATACAAAATACTATCTAAGTAAGCTACATTTTACATACAGCCATATATGCAGCTGTACAAAAGATGGTTCTTTACACGCATGTATATGTAAAATACCAAAGCTTACTACACTTTTATTAATTCTTATATTATATGTATATTATACAGTGATATACATGATATACATATTAGAATCTGTACAAAAATTTTACTTAGCTACTGAATGTTTACGTTTGTTTTTAATAAATTTCAAATACTACATAATTTTAATGTAATGTATTTGTAGATTTGTACCAAATTTTTATCGTTTATTGTGAATTTCATGTTAGTCGTAGATAAAGTATAGTACGTAACTCGGTTGTAAGGCATATTACACACTCGTGCAATTACGCACTCGCCGCTACACGGCTCTTGCCTAACCTGTCGCTCGTGTGTAATATGCAACTTACAATCTCAATCACGTAATATACTCGCTTTCTTTTACAATGCTCTTTGCTAACTTTCATCATTTTAAATTATAACACTTTTACAATTTTCATTCTTTAGCGGCTCAATAGTTTAATTTACAATTAGAGGAATTTCGACTTTAGATTCATGATCAGCGTGGACTAATACACAAAACGAATATTTTAAAATTACGACGGACATAATTATCATACCATTTTGCAATAATTAACCAACATTACATACCGGTCCACTAAAAGTGGCAAGACGAAAAACTGGCTGTGGAAATTTTGTAAACTATGTGTCAATAATTATTGCAGTAGTTAACATATTTAAAAAGTCGTCAAGTGCGTATTTGACACGCATTAAATATAGGTCCTCAGTGATTACTGTTTCTCAATTTTCGGGATAAAGTATATAAAGCATTTAAATACATTTTTACGTTTTATTAAAGAAATAGATGAATATGTTTGACCATAGACATTAGAAATGAAAGGACCAGTAATTTATATTACGTACGAAAGATAATACGTACACGTTAAAAAGAGACAAATATTATAAATAGCATGTAAAATGCCAATATATATTTCTTTTTCTAGGATACCCCAAACTTTAAAATTAAAATTAAAGCATAGTCAGCCATGTTTGCATTAAAAAATTTGGAAAAATAATGTAAAAATTGTCACTATTTTCACTTTTTAAATTGTGTTTTTTGTTATATTTTTTTAAAGAAAATATATGGCAACAAATTTTGCAACTACAAAATATCAAATCAAAAGATATAAACTATATTTTCTAATTCAACAAAAATTGTAAAATAAATTTTTTAAACACTTTTTTATTAAAATAATGATAATGATAATAATAATATGTTAAACGCTATTAAATAAATATAATTAAACTCAATTTAAATAAAAAATAATAACAAATGTGTTATTAAAAATTATGTTTTTTAATAATAACGAAAAATAATAAATTGCATTAAAATCAACAATGTATAACAATTGCAAGAATCGATTCAAAACCTGTAATATAACATGCATAGGTAAATTAATAATACTTTAAGATAGGCATACAATATGACGATACATTACCGTCTATGATTAAGGCGAATACGTTGTGTGGACAAATGTTGAGACCACAGATACAGACCAATAAGCACTATTATATTATACTACTAGATAAAGCGTAAAGCCAGTTTCTAGGCATTTTCCTTGAAGCAGGTAACAGGGTGAGACGGGTGAAATTTAAGGAAATAATATAATGTCAATTTTTGAGCATATGCGACTATAATTATTGCAGGACATAATTTGTATACGTATGTATTTTAAAAATAAAGCGAATACCACTTTTCTCCTTTCAAAATTTTGCAGTTTCTTCTCAAAAAAGTAAAATTTTATTATCAATATTATATTTTTACAATAATTATTTGAAAACGTTACTACGGATACCATCCATTATTATATTACAGAATACTATTAAGGTCGAAACTTGGTCGTAATTGGCTGCCTCAATTATACATTTATATAATTAATCTATATAATATAATATATAATATGTTCATTGGTCTGTGGTTGAGACATATTTTTACAGCGAAGTTCTCATTGGTAAACTTAAATGATTTCAGATCCATAGTAACGAAATATTAAATGGTTATATGATTTATACTTATTTTATTTGTTAAATTCTCTTCCGTATTACACACAAATTTTATAAATATTGTCTAAAAATTTATTAACTAATTATTTTATAAAAATTTGTTAACTAAAAACCATTTAACTCGAAGAACCGCCTTTCATAGGTCGAATACTACGTTGTCGTATTTTTGTTACTTGAAATAATATACTAAATGATTTTATGTTTTATTTGAATAAATTTTAATTTTAGTTGAGAAGAAAAGTAGTGATTTCTGCTACATTTCTCGGCACAACTGCATAAATATAACCCCTTAAACAAAATATGAACATCGCTCTCTCTGTTTCTCTTATAAAGTGAAAATATTTCTCCCCGGCGCTCCCACCATAATTTATTTAAGTGCTGAAAATTGATTTTAAAAATGATGGTGGAGACGCCGTGCACAACAAAAGTATTGTCGTGGTATTATTATAATTCCTACTGATTTTTAAAATTTGCGTAACCTGCTAGCAATGGATGTACAAAATGTGGAACAAAGAATCTCCTACGAATGCAGCGATTCAAAATAACTATTTTTTTATAGATTTTGTTAATTTTTATATATAATAATTTTAATAAAAATGTTTATAACTGAGATAAACAAATACTAAATGCAAATGTTGATTGAAAAATCTTATTACTATTACAATAAGTTTCTTTTGGTAAATTTACTTTTATTAAGGAAAAAAAAAACAGGAATCATTGTGAAATTCGTGAGATTCATGAAATCTTCTTTTTTAGGTGTCAAAAAATCCCTACTATTACATTTCGTTGATATTTTAGGTACAGTGATCCTTCTCAACAGTTCCGTAAAATCAAACGAGGGGAATAGCTTTTTTAAGAAATGTTGTTCCCCCACCGAAGTCCAGTCGCTCGCTAGCAAAGAACATAAATTTCTTTACGTCTAGATTCGGAATTTTTAGTTCAATAATTTATGATTCTGTCAAAATTAAAAACTTTTCAGGAGCGTCAAAACAAGTAGGGGGGTTTAAAAATAACAATGTAACTTAAAAATTTAAATTAATATTTATATAACCATGTAACGAAACTCTAGGGCCAGGCGCACATTGAGCTGCGTCATGCAGTAAACGCAATGCAGGGCAGAGCAGAGCAGAGCAGGAAAGCACGTGTGATCGAGCGCACATTGAGACGTAGTTAACGCAGGCAGAGCAACGCAGTTTCTGTGACTCTTGCAGAAAAGCAGAGCAGAGCAGAGAAGCACTATTTTTCTTCAATTTCTTCAATTGTTTTCATTTCGACGAAATAAAACCAACTAAAACTCGAGAACGTGTTACAATGTCGCGGAGCATCGCGCAGTTTCTGTGTCACATTCACGAGTGCCGCATCGGTCTCGTGCGACGCAGTGCTGCTCTGCTCTGCTCTGCGTTTCAATTCGCGCTGTCCCGTTCTACAACACGAGTCACAGAAACTGCGCTGCCCTGCCTGCGTTAACTGCGTCTCAATGTGCGCTCGGCCTAGTGGTTTACGTTTAACATAATATGTATATACATAAATATACATAATTATACTATGCGAGTATAATGTACCTGTGTACGGTATTGAACTTACAATTAAGTATAATCACTTAATGGTATATCATTTTCATTACAATCATTACTTTATGTGCGCAGTTAACAAGTTTATTTTATTTTTTTTTTGATTTATTATTTAAAATCTAATTAAAAAGTATTGACTATTGTATACCACTTTTCGTTTATTGATAAAATATGTATCCCCTCATAAAATTTTGCAAGACTACGCTCGCTCCTCTAAATGTTTATTATACAAACCAATTTTCTATACCTGCGTAACATAAATTTTTATGTCTATCGGTTTAGAAAATGATGATAACTGAATACACTAATTGATACATATCAGTGAACCAGTGCAACAATATAAACAGTGCAAACTAGTTAGTCGAATAATGATATTACAAACTTAAGTTGTCTTGCTTTGTTTACTTAATTTAGGTAATTTTTCTTTCACTTAATATAAACAAAACATTCTTAGCTCTTATGAAATAGATATTATAATAGGTGGTAAATTGGGGGTAACGGTCGAGTCTCAAACTGGGGACGCGGAACTGTTGAGAGCGGAAATATTCAGAATGTACACTGTAATTAGGCGATATGTTAAAGTATAGTCCCTTCTCAGAGATACTGTAACACTTAAACTTGCAGTCAAGAGATAAAATGAAACTATATCAAAATAGTTTACGGTATCTACATTAATATTTAAATATAAGTATCTTCAAATTCATATTGTAATCTATACAAAATAGACTAAACCCGAAAAAAAAACTAAACATTATGTTCTATTTTCGTTAGTTTTGCAAGTAAAAATTTGGGCGCCGAATATACTCTCGCCACTGTTGCTATTACATATTCAATTTAAAATATGTGATGTAGCAGAACTCTAAATTGAATGCATAATATTAAATATTATATATTAGATTCACTATGTAATTACAAACTATGACAATAATTTTACTTTGCAACATTTCAGAAATATTTAAAAGCAATTCTATAAAATTCCTGTAGCTTGGAATCATTTTCGTTATAAGTTAAAATAGTGTGAAGCCTCCAATAAGAAATGTTTTTTTTTTCGGCGACCTGGTCAGCTATGTAATTCATAAAAATATCAACACTTTCTTAAGCATTAGAGAATTAATAATTAAAAACTATATTCTTTAATTTTAAACAGAATTATTTGCAATCATTTCCTCTATTGTTGGAATGATGTTTGGTCGTGTAATATGAAATGTCGTTTTCCGACCACTTGGGCTACCATGCAATTCAGATAAACATCGACACTCTTTAAAAGTATTTAAAAACAATTTTTTAATTTTAAATACAATTCTTGTAACTTAGAATCATTTCGACCATTAATTGGAATAACATCTTGTCGTGTAATATGAAATGTCGTTTTTCGACCACTAGGTCTGCTATGTAATTCAGATAATTATCAACACCTCCCAAAGCTTTAGAGAAATATTTAAAAGCAACTGTTTAATTTCAAATAGAATTATTGTATGATAGAATCATTTCCGCTATTAGCTGGAATGATATTTTGTCGTGTAATATGAAATTTCATTTTACAACCATTTAGTTTACCATGTACTTCAGATATTATTATCAACACTTACTAAAGCTTCACAAAAATGTTTAAAATGCATTTTTTTTTTTAAGTAGAATTATGTCGTATACGCTATTATGTCCCGTATATATAAATAAAAAATCTAAACTCCAAAAACTATTTTTAAGCATAAAGTTATCCCCGCCATTTCCTATTTTTAAAACAAAAATAATTGTGCTGTATTGTACTAGACATGTGCTATCACATGTAAATAAAAAACTAAATTCCAAGACATGTGATTTTTATCGCTAAAAACCCTTTTTTACCCATTATATAATAATGTTATGGTAAAAAATCCATATTTCCATAAATCCAAAAATCCAGTTAACCCCGCCATTTTTTTATTTTTAAAGTAAAATTAAAAATTATAAATATTTTTGTAAATTTATTTTAGTTCACACATCTTTCTACGGACCGGTAAGATATTTTCGCTGATCGACGGTTGGGAAACACTGCTTTAGAAGAAAGAACTTTAAGAGTGGTGTTTGACTATTCATTTTTAACTTCCCATAGGAAGTTATTGTAATGGGTCCGATTTTACGAATCGCTAATTTTGACATATCTCCACGTTTCAAGGTCACTAGAATCCGAATCCGTCGTCTTTAGCGTGATGTTTGTATGTGCGTTCGTTAGTTCGTTCGTTCGTGAATTTTTTTTCGTCTCACATATCTCGAGAACAAATGATGATATCAACTCCGGACTAGTTTCATTAGATGCGTAATCAAAAAATGAAGACCGGATAAAGTTTTCAGCAAATTCGGATTAGAGGTTTGTTTTTTGTGGTAAAAAAACAGAATTAACTTTATTAAGATAACATAGATTATATGGATTTTTTACCATAACATTATTATATAATGGCCTAACAACCTTCCTTGATGTTAAAAACGCTAGTATTTTACTATAAAATTTAAAAAAAAAATTTAAAAATTTAAAAAAAACGAAATAAGAAACTGTTTTTGAAATATATTTTGTCTCGCATATCTTGAGAACAAATGATGTTATCATTTGTTTGATAAGGGTGGAGCCCCCACCCTTAGGTACAGAAGGCGAAGCCCCCGGTATGGTGCAAGAGGCAAAACCTCTATCGGGGGCCCAGGGGAGAAGTTGCCTGAAATGATAAAAGAATTATTTATATACAGTAGTCTCTAGTCTTTAAGGACACCCAATGGGAAGTTGACAGTGTGGGTAGACCTGTCCCCCAAATTTTTTCAATGTAAAACTGACTGCCTTTACTGTCAATTCGTATTTATTTGTTAAAACATGATTAACTCATCATTACAATTGAAAAAGGTGGACTGCTCAATTGTGCTGTACCTGATGATGAGTTAATTACTCAAAGCTAACTCTTAATCAGTTTAATTTAGTAAAAAGTAACAAGGTAAATTATTCTCATAATATTTTCTAGTAAATATTGACCGTAACGTAACTTTTTTCATATAATTTAGCTACAAAACCAACGAACACTCGACACATTGTACATAAATGATCCAATACCTATAATTTAACTTTGATATACGTATATTACAATTTTATTTTTAACAATTATTATGCTAATAAACAAGTATAAAATGTTTCTGTGTTTGATTATTATTAACAAAAATTTTTACAACCAGCATACCTAATATTTAGGTTAAATACCAAATCAAAAATTATTATAATCATATGCACTCTACAAAACACACTTCAATACATACGGTACATCTCATTTAATTGACTCAATTTTTATTGAGTCAAAGTGTATAATTTGGTTATCGAACACACCAAAAGTACAAAACGAGTACTAACTATGCTGCAAAATTATTACCATATCATACATATATGTAAAAAAAAAAAAAAAAAAAAAAAAAAAAAAAAAAAAAAACGTAAATGTTAAGGCTTGTAGGTTCAATGCAATATTTTTTTAATATGCTCTTGGCAAACTGATCAGTGTTTGATAAATATAGGTCCACCTTTTGTAGTTCCATGTGATTTTTGATATGTCAGTGGTGTTATTCTTTTTTATTTTTTATTTTGGCACATTGATTATTATTGTATAGGTACAAGTAAGCGGCTGCTGCAGTAATTGAAGACTTAGTAGTAAAGAGCAGACCACATGTGTAAACCGCTGTAACTCCAAAAATAACAAACTCAACGTACGGCCTACAGTGCCGTGACAAAAATTTGCAATCATTATACTGGCGAAAAGAGAATCAGAACCACAGCAACAACGAAATGAGTACCGTCACCCGGGGGCGAATCCGGACGATTTTTTCAGTTTTTTTGGCAATGAATTGTTTAAGGCTAATCTAAGAAATTCTAAAAAAATAAATTAAATGCTTTATTAATATCACAAGCATATTATAGGATAGTAATAAAATTTCAAAATTCGTACTACAAAATTTTTTTTTTTTTTTTTTTTTTTTTTTTTTGGTTATGTTGTATCCGGATTTGCCTCTATGTCTGGGTTAAATCCGCACATAACTTTTTTTTTGCAATATAAATAATATTCAATCATGCATATGGGTGAAATCGGACATAAAAAGATAAAAAAATAAATATATACACCAGCGAATGACTTTTGATGGGTGAAATAAAACATTTGGGATGTAAATAAATTTTATTTCGGTTTGTCTTTGAGTCTATCATGCAACGTCGATTTGGGGACATGGTAATATTCAGCAGCTTATTAGAGCAATTTTCTTTTATTTTTAATATCGGTAACTCGTAAAATGCCAGTTCTATTTTATCTAGACTATTCATGTAGTTTATTTCCACTTTCTTATTGTACTAATGCACCATGGTGTACGGAATCGCCCCACCTAAAGAAAATTTTTTGTTAATTAACTTATCAAAAAAAATTAAGTACAACAGAGCTATCATTTATTGCATATAATTTTATTAACACAACACCAAACATTTTGTTACCAGTCCCTAGCTTATATATATAACTTTATTTTTGTACAACAGTTTCTTTATAAGATTTCACAACGCACCTTTAAAAGTTATAAAAGACGTCCCTGTAAGATAACAAAATATTAAGACCTACACCGCTTTTTTCCGACAACTAACTCATATCTGACAAAATTCAGTAGCATAGATTGATCTATAACCTTGCGCGATCGTATAACATTGACAAAGAAATATCTATAGGGGGTTCTGTCCGGATTCACCCTTACTGTCCGGATTCGCCCCCCCCCCAGATGACGGTAACTGAAACCAGATGACGGTAACTGAAACGCAAATTTTTGTAAGTAATTAACTGGCGAAACACATCTTCCATCTTCGTTTCCCACTGGATACGTAGAATTTTGAAACTGCTAATAGCTATCCATAAAGTCTTTTTAACTTATGTCCCTTGATCTGTTAGAAGGTGTAGAAAAGTTTCCTCGATCTTTTCACAGAATCTACAAGATTTTACCAGTTCAAAAAATACATGAATCTGATTTGTGATGGCATTATTACCAGCCCGTAATTTTTTCTGGAATTTTATCGGTCTATAATAACAAAAACATTGAGAAACGCTGTTTAAAAGCTGTATGTCCTATTAGAAAATTATGTATTTATAATTTAATGCCTTAATTTACAATATAACTATGGTTTAATCGACTATACAAAAAATCGCGGATTAACTAAGCCCTCTTCAACTTAATTTTATGCCAGTAGTATACTGTTAAATAAAGCCACTTTACTAAACTACACTTTATGTCAAACAAATAAAATTATTAAAAATGTTTATTTAATACACTAGCCGACACAAATTTTAAATTTATATTCTATCCATTAGTTATTCATGTCTTGTAGCTCATTAAGCAGGAAAAATGTAGTCTCCTTGGAAAGTATGATTTTGTAATTACACTAGTTGCATAATGAAAAACAAAAAACACTAGTGTCATAAAAAAATCTACTTAATAATTTTTAATTTTAATTTTAATTTTACAATAAACAAAAAACATGCTAATTTTATTTGTATACCATATTTATTTACAAATTTATACATAACACTGGTCAACAGGATTTTTGCTCAACAATAATGTGTTGTATTATCAAGAAGTACAGGGAAACTACTCATCAACCATATACAGCCGTAACTGGCTGAGCTCGATTTACTTACATATGCCGGTTGAAACATGTACTGGATGCGCGGGTATATTTTTGAACATTTATATGTTATTGCTTGAAGTGAAGCTTTTCAATAAGTATCTTAAAGAAAAATTTGCAGATGTAAAATTAAAAGAAACGATTTTTATAGGACCGCCAATACGAGAGTTGATTAAGGACAATATCTTTAATTATAAATTAAATAAAGAAGAGGGTAAAGCTTGAAAATCCATGGTACAAATTTTCACTAATTTTTCTAATTGCTATCACGTAAAGTGAAGTCCTGCTATGCTAGCAGATTATAGTTGAGCATTAAGAAGAAAAACTGTAGATCTCAATTATAAAAGACAAAACACATCAACTGTGCATTTCTGAAATTTTAAAATTTATTAATTTAAATAAATTTTGAATTGGACTATAAATTCTTTTATTGATATCCACAAGAAACCCGAGCTAACCAAGACATGATATTGGTGCCACTGTGAATATTTTTTAATGCTCTCAAAATCAGTTGAACTCATTTCATGGGCTTACAAAAGTTGGTAATTTGTTGAATTAATATTTATTTCCAGCAAATTTTTCTCCTTTCTTCTTTAAATATTGGTAGAAGAATCTTCTAAAAGATGTCCCAGTATTTTATTAGCATCAGATGACGATAAACAATAAGAAAAACCAACTCATGCTTTAACACATAATTTTTTTCTGTGCCAACATACATATGCATACATCAATCAATATACATTCAATCTCTGCCCCCTAAACAATAAGCAATGCAATTTTGTAAGTTAAGACGCAACTTAATTCTGTATGGTGATTATTTTTGACATTGTCTATACAAATTGATAAAGATATTCGTGATTAATAACATTACTTATATGTAAATTATTATTTTGTATAACAAAAGAAATTTTTAACACAAATTTATATATTACAAGATGCGTTTGTTTGTGGCTGGTGCATGGTGCACGGTGCATGCTGGGATGATGCAATGGGATACGCACATATATCTACAATTTAATTTGATTCAATGCACCGATGGGTACATATTATGTATTTTATTTGTAATATTGCAATTTATATGCCATTATGATATATTTTTTAAACAAATTATCCAAATTTATTTCATAGTGCACCTATACACATATACACATATAATACGTAGGTATCAAATAAAACAAAAAAATTCATTCAAAAATAAAATAATAAAAA
Source organism: Brachynemurus nebulosus (assembly GCA_035578155.1). Taxonomy (NCBI): domain Eukaryota; kingdom Metazoa; phylum Arthropoda; class Insecta; order Neuroptera; family Myrmeleontidae; genus Brachynemurus; species Brachynemurus nebulosus. The sequence continues at coordinate 6,506,940 of JAPWDM010000018.1, read as the reverse complement.
AAAAAATTGAACCTTTTAAAAAATTTTAAAAATTATTAAAAAGATAAATAACATCACATGTATACCCCATTTCATCTAAAAAAATTTGGGGGACAGGTCTACCCACACTGTCAACTTCCCATTGGGTGTCCTTAAAGACTAGAGACTACTGTACATAATAATTCTTTTTCCATTTCGGGCAACTTCTCCCCTGGACCCCCGATAGAGGCTTTGCCCCTTGCACCATACCGGGGGCTTCGCCTTCTGTACCTAAGGGTGGGGGCTCCACCCTTATCAAACAAATGATAACATCATGTGTTCTCAAGATATGCGAGACAAAATATATTTCAAAAACAGTTTCTTATTTCGTATTTTTTTTTTAAATTTTATAATAATATACTGGCGTTCTTAACATCAAGGAAGGTTCTTAGGCCATTATATAATAATGTTATGGTAAAAAATCCATATAATCTATGTTATCTTAATAAATTTAATTCCGTTTTTTTACCACAAAAAACAAACCGCTAATCTGAATTTGCTGAAAACTTTATCCGGTCTTCATTTTTTGATTACACATCTAATGAAATTAGTCCGGAGTTGATATCATCATTTGTTCTCGAGATATGCGAGACGAAAAAAAAATCACGAACGAACGAACGAACGAACGAACTAACGAACTAACGAACGCACGTACAGACATCACGCTAAAAACGATGGATTTGGTTTCTAGTGACCTTAAAACGTGGAGATGTCAAAATTAGCGATTCGTAAAATCGGACCCATTACAATAACTTCCTATGGGAAGTTAAAAAACTGATTTTGTCGGATGGATGAGGTAAGGGATGTACCTACATAAACAGTACCACATGCACAATCGGTGTATAGATAATATATACAATACGGTGTAGATTAATATACGAACGAATGTATTGGAAAAGGATAGATTCGGATGCAGAGGTAATGGATCTGTTTTTTTAAACGGAAACAGACAGTATTACTAATGTTATTATGACGTCATGAATTACGTGATAATAAGTTTTTTAAGAATGTTGAATATAGACCTGCGAACAAGCCTCTACGCTCGTGTACCTATGTCATCAAGGGGACAACTTCCTTTGAAGATCAATAAAATTTTTTTGTGTGAAATATTTGTAAAATATCTCAAGAATAAACTGCCAAATTTTCAGAGCGATATTCGTACTCCTTCGCAAGGTTAGCCTCTGAACATAAAACTCGCTGTAGAGCGTGAAATAGCAACTGTGACTCATTTTTATGTCTATGTCATATGCATATACATATAATATTTATGTAATCATATTGAAAAAATTTTTTAAAGTTTTCAGATACTCATTACAGAGACTAGAGCGCCACGCATTTTGTGAAGTGGAAGTGGCACGCTTCAATTAAAGTCTTCTGCAACCGCTATTTTTATACATATTTAAAAAATATATGTTATAAGTATAACACTTTAAGGTCATAGTAAATGAAATTCCAAACCTCTAAAAATATAGAACAGTCTTTTCTTTATTAAAAAATTCTCTAGATTGTCTTTATGTCTTATAATACTGAAAAAGGTATAACTGTAAAAACTGTTATTTCAAGTTTTTAAAATAAATTTATGAATTAACAAATAATATTTAATAAGAACAATGATGACATTTTACATATTTCTAAAATTTTATATTCATATACTCGATACTTTAGATTTTAGAACGTTTCCCTACCCTTTTTCAGTCACAGTTCGGTAAAGTCTGGGATAATCTTGTGCAGACCGGTCACATATAGGATGGCATATGATCATTATCAGTTTTCTAAATTAGATTTATATTTAATACGAAAATTAATTTTTGGACCATTTGGCCGACCATGTATTCAGATAAATATCGACACTTTTTTAAGAATTATAAATTTACATTCGTAAATTTTCTAGAATTCGTTAGTAATTTTTCGAATAAAATCTTAAAAAATAATAAAAATTAAAATATTTTCCACAAAATAAATTGTTAATCTTTTATTAAGTCACTTGAAACACATTCTTTGGTTTTCGATTCAATATATTAAAACTTCAGTATTATGTCGTCTCTATAAGTCAAACAGCTGTAATCATTTTTCACATGATCATTATCATTGAATAAATGAATTATAACATCAATTTCTTTAATAAATTTTAGAAAAATTAGGAAAACTTTTATACGTAAAGTACAAAATCTTTAAAAAAAAAAAAAAAGATACGTTAATCATACATCGTCGTCAAATTGACGCACACTATTTTAATATAAACAAGACGACAGCAACTATAAACAAAATTGATACGTCTGTTGTGTTATCATAACAAATATATTAGATACCGGTAGTTTTAGAACAGGCAAGCAACGACAAGTTGTAGTACTGGAGCAGGTAGAGAAGTTTGGTCGTCAATTTGACGAGTACGTATGATTCTAGGGTTAAGAAATGTTTTTTTTTTCGGCCATTTGATCAGCTATTATAATTCAGATAAATATCCACACTTTCCTAAGCATTAGTTGAAATATTTAAAAGCCATTCTTTAATCTTAAACGAAATTATTGTATTTTGGAATAATTCCTGCCATTATATGGAATAATATTTGGTCGTGTAATATGAAATGTCCATTTCTGACCGCTTGGTTTACCATGTAATTTGTAAAAATATCGACACTTTCTTAAGCATTAGAGAAATGTTTAAAAGCCATTCTTTAGTTTTAATTAGAATTATTGTACCGTGGAATCATTTCCGCCATTAGTTGGATAAAATTATCAACACTTTCTTAAGCATTAGAGAAATGTTTAAAAACCACTGTTTAATTTTACGTAGAATTATTGTATCCTGCAATCATTTCCGCTGACATTGGAATGACATTTGGTTGTGTAATTTGAAATGTTATTTTCGGACTACTTAATTTGTAGTAGTTTCCGAACTACGTAGTTCGGATTTTATTGCTCTTTCCGTTTACCAGGAAATTCGCATTTAAAGTGGGGATGTAGCTTAATATAAGTTGGAACCCCCCGTAGCAAAACCGTCAAATATAAAAAAAATATTTATACTAAATTTTGTTGCTCTAACATACCAAGAAACATTTTCAAAAATTGCGTAATTTACCCCAAATGTTATAATTAGTTCGCGACATAAAGGGTTCGCGATAAAACATTGTCTATTTTCAACATCTTTAAATGAGCAACAAATTCAGTGGTGATATATTTTATGATTCAAATGCCAAATTATTGTACGAGGTCTATGCTACTGAAATATATCATCACTGAATTTATTGCTCATTTAAAGATGTCGAAAATAGACACTGCTTTGTCGCGAAGCCTTCATGTCGCGGACGCGTATTTTGAAAATATACCCGAAGTCAGAGCTCTTGACGTCACTGACCGATCTAGGATCGGGTATAATTTACAAAGCAGAAACTAACAAAATGACTCTTTAAAATATACCTCATTTCAGAGCCGAAATCGGGTATATTTTCAAGTACAAGAATACTACTATGAGAATTTGAATATATACCCGACAATAAATTAGTGTAATCTTATACAGTTACTAATAAGGTATATTTTCAAACTTATTTCATCTCTAATTTATACTCGATCTTCATAAAAAAAAAAAATATGCACATATGATTTAATACAAGACTTACTTTGTTGCAAATAAAAAAAAATCGTTACAATTTTTGAAATAATTTTTAGCCGCTTCTTATCTTAATTCTTAATTGTTAGCGTATGAGTTAAACGTGTAAAATTTGTTTAAAATTGAATAATGATTAATAAAACAGATTTAGAAGGGTTTTTTACAAAAGCGTATGAATATGGACAATATTATTTGAATTCGAATCCGCCGAAAAATATTTGGTGCAATTAAAGTAGTAGTCTGGTAATTTGGATTGAAAAAATCGAAATTTTTTTTTTTTTGTTTAATTCAAAAGTACAACATATTGAGAATATACTGTGAAAATTTTAGACCAAAATTCAACGAAAACAAAACAAAACAAAACGGAAAATTTTTGAATCCGTTGCTATTTTATGAAAAAAATGTAAAAAAAAACCTATGCATAACGATAGCTACAATTATGTACTTTAATAATATTTTTTCTTCTTTTGATTTGAAATGATTCATCATTGCAATATCGTTGGTATAATTTGCAATTTGGGGTCACACTGCTGTTTTTCCTTAACTACTTAACTGAACCATTTGTTTACCAATAAATTGAAAGTGGGTATGTTTTTCATACTATTCTTATTAAATATTGAATTTGAAAATATACCCGAGCTCAGCGCTTTTAATGGGTATATTTTCAAGTATCGAACTATGCTTTTAAACATTGAATGTATACCCGACTTCAGATACATTGAGCTCTGAATACGGGTATATTTTCCAAATACGCGTCGCGGACTAAGATGATTTAAATTAATTAGGTACCTACTAGGGATGGGAAAAACCGACCGGTTTTAACCGAAAACCGGATTTTCTGTTTCGGTTAACCGGTTTATTTCGGTTATTTTTTTGACTCGGTTATTACCGGTGTTTTTTTTTAGTCAATAACCGGAAAAAAACGGATAAAATATTTTAAAAAAAAAATTAAAATTTAGGTCATTCAGTGGATGATTTGTTTTTATTAAAAAAAAAATTAATTAATTTCTTACTCTAACTTCTCTAAATTAAATTCTAATACATTTAGTTAATTATGGTTATTCATTATGGTATGGAAAATAATGAAATCATATTTTATTTTCAACATTTATTGTTTATTTGCTTCAATACGCAATAATAAAATCAATTGCCTCGGTCCATCCTGACAGACCAATACCAATATTCAAGTAAATAAGACAAAGAGAAAAGCAACAAGCAAATTTAGAAGATATTGCTATCAAAATTTCACTCAACTTTCAAAATGGCTTATTAATTAGTAATTTATTAGAATTCTTGAAAATTAATAGATCATAAGAAATTAAATTTAGGAAAATGAATAAAATTTTTGTTCATCGCTATCGATTATTTAGTAATTACATAATAAATATATGAATTATTTGTTAATTTGTTTTACCGTATTACACTGGCAATGAGTTCTATATATATATATATATATATATATATATATATATATATATATATATATATATATATATATATATATATATATATATATATATATATATATATATATATATAGTTAATAAATTTGTGTTTTCCTACAGCTCTTTGTTGCGTAAAAGCAATACTTTGTCTTTGCATTTTTGTTAGTTGATAGTTATTCTTCTCGTTAAATTGCCTAATTTTTAGTTTTTGTTTGTATTTAAGATATTAAATTCGTTTAAAAATAAATATAATTATAAAATAAAAATTTCTGCCTATAAGTGTTGTTTTTCCTAGAAAAAAACCAAAAACCGGTTATTTTGAACGATTTTAACCGTCAGGTTAAACCGAGCATAAAATAAACCGAAATAACTGAAAACCGGTTATTTTTGAAAAACCGGGAATCCCTAGTAGGGAAGACAGGGGCATGTACTAACAGATTTTTTACATATTAAACGGAAATGAAACTAGTTAGAGATTTTTTTTGTAAACGTTGTGAAGCATCAACTATCTGTCTATAATTTTTGATAAAAAAAAAACTTACATATCCCTTGTACTTTCTATGGAAAACCCATTTTCTTAAAAAATGTGCTTGTTAATACTTACCCCACTTTTGGGGTAACTTTTAACAACGTTGGGGTAAGTATTAACATTAGAGTTTTAATATGATTATGATATTTTATAGATAAGAAGATATAGAAAATAAAGTATCATAGAAAATATATAGTATATATACAAAGTATATAGAAAATAAAACAAAGTATCATATTTAACGTATTTATTATTAGAAAGGAATTAATTTGACATAGAAAAATCTTATTTTAGATTTGTCTTTATCTTTACTTAATTAGTTAAAGTTAATCATTATTTTAATTTTTTTCTGAGGCAATAGTTAGTCAGTCCTTATTAAGTAGCAAATTACGTCACTTTGACCTTGTAACGAAACAATAATTGGTAAATTTTCAGTCTTCGATAGACAATCACAATCGTTTAATATCTTCTATTTTAAGAAATATTTACTTATTATCTTATTAATAATTAGTCTTCGTCTTATTTAACATTATTATAATTCTTGAAATATATGATAACTCAGATCAAGCAAAACTGTTCCTCTGCTTCACTGCAGAAAAGATATAAAAATTAAAACCATTTAAATTTAACACCCACATATGTACATACACATACATACATGCAAACATATTTGGCAATGTCACGAAAAAAATTTTGGTATCCTTGAAACATGAAAATGACAATATTTGGATTTTTAAATCGGGATGAATATAATAGCTTCCTTATAAGGAATTTAAAAAAAATATTTTTTTTGCATAAAATTTAAACGAGGTAAATGTTAACATGTTAATACTTATCCCATGCATTTTGTTAATACTTGCCCCGAAGGTAAATTTTTTACAAATTTATATTTTTAAAAAGAGTACATTGATAATGCGGTAAAATTTAAACAAAATACAATACAAGATGGGATATGCTACCGTTTGAAATAAATTTAGTTTCTTTTAGGTATACAATCATGCTTTAAATCAAAAAACCGTCGACTTAAAAATGTTCTTTTACCAAATAAAATCTACGCCTTACTCACAATGTTGTTTCGCGGCAACCGGCCGAAGGCTGATTGGTCACATCATGTCCGTGGTCATCTACTGATGACAGCAACCGGACGTACTTAATTTTTTCGTCCGTAGTTTGGCGGACGAAAATGGCCTGTTAATACTTACCCCCGTTAATACTAGCCCCTGTCTCCCCTACCTATTTATAAAAATTTGTTGCTGGTATGATTCAAATACCAAATTACGCAGAGGTCTATGCTACTCAAATATATCACAAGGTGAATTTGTTGCTCGTTTCAGAGTGTCGGAAGTGGACACTGTTTGGTCGTGAACCTTTTATTTAATTATAACATTTGGGGTAATTTACGCAATTTTTGAAAATGTTTTCTTAGTAGGTATGTTAGAGCAACAAAATCTAGTTTAAATATCTTTTTTTTATATTTGACGTTTTTGTTATGGGGGGTTCCAGCTTCTATTAAGCTACACCCCCCCCCCCTTTAAATGTCAATTCGTGCTAAACGAAAAGAGCAATAAAATCCGAACTACGGCAACAAATTAGCACATAATGAGCACAATATTAATTAATAAATGCGACATCATTTAATGGTGGTGGAGGTGCAGGTTAATGTGGATTTTAAAATTCCATTTTTAAACACTTCCGTATACAACTTTTTCTGACTAACTTAGTTTGCTAAATCTTTTAATTTTTAATCAGCATTTCATTATACCTACGTAGATAGAAAACAAATTATTAGTGAACCCCTTACTAAAAATAGTTAAAGAAGGTTACTATGATTTTCCGTTATAGATAAACATCTCAATATTATATTTTCTCATATCTATATTTACAATACTTATACGTTCCATATACATATTTTTATATAGATATCTTCTTTATTTTAATAAATAATTAGTACTTATTTAGTATTGTATGCTGCTTCTAATAGTAGGTAATTTTGTTTGATAAGTAAATATTTAAGTTGATTGGTTCAAATGTGAAGAGTAGGGGAGTACACACAAGTACAATAATATATGTGGAGGTTAATTTTAGAACCAGTTTATCTATTTCACTTATAAGGAAGAGTTTAACCGGATAAGCTATTCCAATAAGAAGACAATAAGACCGTGTATTTTGGGGTAAGCAGCAATTTATTTATTTTTTTGAAAATCAGAGGATTTTTAGAATTGGATGTGTTGAAATTGAAGGTCCTAAATTATCTTCGTAATCGTAAATCTGATAAAACTTTTGCAGTTAAGAGTGTTTTCGTAGATAATATAATTATATCTACATCTTTAATCTGAAATCTTTGGAGAAAAATCAATAAAATTATTGTCAAAAAAGTTTATTACTTTCAAAGCCTGAAAAACCTTAGAGCCATATTATATAGATATATTATTCAGTCCAACTGTAGGTGGGGAAATACCAAATTAAGCAAGGGGAGCCATATAACTTATCTATTTGCAATCCAAAAAATGCGCCTCTAAGCTATTCTATAGAGCATTTTTTTTAATAATTTTACCTACTTAGTTTTTTATTCGGTACATAAGCAAACGATTTTAAGCGCACCGAAACCGGACAAAAAATATATATTCCTACAGAAAATATTGCAAAATACCACTTTCAACCAAATTTTCACTTTGGAAAAATTCTAGTCTGTTAGTATGTTAGCGTATACTTTTACATTGATATTAGAAATCATATACAAAAAATTTATATCAAAATGTATAGTCGGTAACAGAAATTATTTGAGATCGAAGATATCAAAATTTGTTTTATTGCTAATACAGTTGACCCTTTGAAAATGTTACAGCTCGGGATCAAATCACAGTTTGATAGATAGGTGCCAAAGTAAAATTTTTATTATACATTATATTAATATCATAAAAATTGGCTGCTACATACACACAGTTTATGTATGTAATTTAAACAGAGGAATATAATCCCATTAAGGTAATTGTACCAATAGTCGTCATGTTAAGCTAAAAATAAATTTTGGAAGTTCGTATTTTTCTTTAGTTATAAAAAAAACCTACTAAGTAAGATTTTAGGATGTTGCTTGTTAATTAATCTTTGACATAAATTCATTAAAATTCACTAATTATCAAAGCAAGGATAAAATAATTAATAAAAATTAATGAAAAGTGTATTTGTACCAATACCCGTCAGTTTCAAATTTGCAATGTACCAATACCCGTTTCCAATTTGTACCAATATTCGTCATCCTCGCAAAAAACATTATATGACGAGTTGTTAGCAATAATAAGAAAATAAGCATGATTTTAAAAAATCTATTGACTTGTACAATTGCTACAAATGAAATTAGGAGTAACTGAAACACATTTTTCATGTAACCATAATTTACATTTAATACACTGAATCATGTTTTCTTCTCGTTCTTCTTCACACACAGTGCAATACCAAGTCTCATTGGTAGCTTTAGATTTCGTAGCTTTCTTCTTTTCATTCGGAATCTTCTTCTTTTTTTGGGCTGATTGTTTCTTTTCTTCCCTTTCACGTTTTCTATTTTCAATTGCAAGTTGTTTTTCCTTTTTTAGTTCCTCCTTTCTTTTCATGTATTTTTTCCAGTCATTATGAGTTATTATTGACGGTAATTTTTGCTTTTTCTTTTTATTTTCAAGATTTTCTTTTGATTTCGGCCAAAAAAGTATATTCTTAAAAGGAGAAGGAACGCTGTTACTAGTGTTGCTAATATCAGTTAGAACTGATGAAGGAGTCTTCTCATCTATTTTTTCATTACTGTCGCGTAAAGTTTCTACATTAGTAAGTAAATCGTTAGTCATTATCTCTTCTAACTGGTTCTCATCATACGAAACAGATGGAATATTGTCAAAAGCGGAAATAAGACTAAGTTCATTTATACTTAAATTCTCTTCAGTTGTGTTTTCTTTGAGATTTTGCTCAATTTTACTAATTTTAATACTGTCTCGGCTAATTGGCGTACTACAAATATAAGGTAGTGTAGAAATATTAGATTCCTCTGGTTGAAGAACTTCTGTGACGATTTCAACATCCTTTAGCATTACTAATCCTCCGTTTTCATCCACTTCCATCATAACTGAGTCCTTGCCTTGTAAAACATTTTCAAAAATTTCATCACTAATATGCCCCTCCAAATCAACAAGATTTTCGTCTAAATCAGTAATATTCTGCTTTAATTCCTTACTATTATTATTATCAGTTACTGTTATCTCCTTACATTTATCATTATTAAATGAACCAGCAGACATAACATTATGCCAAAATTTAAATAGGCTTGTATCTTCCACCTGCCCAGTCCATACATCACCATTATTTCTAAAAGCAGCAAGTTTTTCAGGTGGAATATTTTTTTCAATAAATTTTAAATGGCTCTTCATTTCATACTGATCCATCCGAAATTTTTTGTTCTCTTGTGCAATTTTAAAGTAATCTATAGCCTTCATGTCAAATGGAAAAAGTCCGCATCGTCGAAATCCATTTTTAAGAATAGACTGACTATCCATCTTATCAATAACCTTTTTTAATAACGGACAAAAATTATTTCTGTGTATTTTATTCCCTGAATTTTCCAAACGCCATTTGTATACTTCCTTTTTCCAGCTCGCCTTTAACGGATGAAAAAAAGCAACATCGAACGGTTGCAAAATGTGTGTTGAATTCGGATATAACGCAATTAAAATAATATTTTTTTCAGTACAGAATTCACTTAGTGGCAGAGTTAAGTGAGAGCTATGGCCGTCAAGAAATACAATAATTGGAAACTCAAAATTATTTTTTATTAAATATGGATAAAAAATGTTTGCCATATATTCGAAAAAGGTTTCTCCAGTCATCCAACCGTTTTCTGACCTTCCTAAAGCCCATCCTTCTGGCAGAGTAGCCATAAAAGCAGAAGGCACTCGCTTCAAATTTAAAACAACCATAGGTGGAATTAGTTTTCCAGCAGCGTTTCCCATAAAAAGCGTTGTGATGCACTCTTTTTCACTGGTAGTGATAATATTGTGTACTATTTTTTGTCCTTTTTTCACAACAACTCTATTACTGTTGGGACTTAAAAATAGAGCGGTCTCATCGCAATTAAAAATTCTCTCAGGATGTTTAAATACATCAAGAAGATTTTGTTGTTTTAAAAAGTCGTTAATTTCTTCAAACCAACTTTTTATATGTTTTTCAGTAACAAGTGCCCTTGACTGTGTTAAATTCTGTGAAATACGTTGGGATATTAATGGATGTCTTTTTAAGAAACAATCGTACCATTTTCGACCAGGTCTACCAGATTCGAAAGGTGTTTCTCTTCCGGAATTTTTAATCAACAACTGTACGCTGTCCAGTAACTGATCCTTGGATACAGGAAACCCAATTTTTCCTAAATGAATTACCCATTTAACAAGCGTTTCTTCCTCTTTTGACGTTAGAAAGGTTGACGAACCCTTTCTACAAGCTAAAGGATATTTTCTTTTACATTTATCTGATAATGTCGTTCTGGGTATTCCATATCTTTTTGCTACTGATGCGATTGATTTTCCACTTTCTACTTCTTCTACTGCGTTTTTGAGGTCTTCTATAGAATATTTCATCTTTTTACCTTTAAAAAATACAAAGCACCAATAATCGTCAGTAAGCTGCACCAATATCCGTCATCTAATTTATTCGTTATTTTTATTTATACATTTCCAATAATCGGTGACGGTTATTGGTAACAAATATTCTAGTATTATTTTGAATAGAACAGATATATTAAACTAACGTTAAATTTAGAAGAAACCATAAAAATATTTATTTTATTAACACTTTACATTGCTCCAATTGTCGTCAGCCCTGTCGGAAATAGGAAAAACGCAATTTTCGATGTACCAATAACCGTCACTTTAAAATATTAAATAAATAACGGTATTATTGCAAAAATTTATGTTTTGTATGTAAACTTAACCTATACATTTTCTAATAAAATTATAATACTGCTAAAATTTCATAAAAATACGAAGAAAGGGTCCAAATAAAAAGTCACCTACCTTAGCAAAAACACTAGCAAAATTTAGATGAATTCGTTTTTCTGCAGTTTCGTATTTTTTAAGTAAAATTTGAAATACTTGTCACAACCACTGCACTACGCAAAATATTAGTTTAAATAGAGGGAGTGTCGTATTTTACTATAGCGTGCGACATATCGTATAGGTACAGACAGTATTCTTAATTTTTAATAAAAATGTAAGAAATGACGAGTATTGGTACAGCGACGGCTACTGGTACACTTACCTTAGTGCCTCATTTCTGAAATTTTTTAACAAACTGATTTTTGAAATTGAACTCTACATATTATGTGTATTGATAAATAAATAATTAATATATATAAATATGTAAAAAAAATATAAATAATATGTAGACTATAATTATTGGTAATTTAAAATGATATAAATGCTTGGTAATATTTCGAATAGAATTCGTTAAATTTTAAATAATATAATAGAAATTCATTATTTATGACTATTTTGACCGCTCATTTATAGCTTTCAAAATATCACATAAAAATACAACCAATATATGTTTAAAAAATTATATACATATATAATATTTTATATCTATAAACTATAGGTAATATACAATATACCCTACACTAGGATAATCTGTATGTATGTATGTACAGGTATCGACAAAAAACAAAACGGATACACCAAACTCGAAAAGTAGTTTTAACACTTAACAGAATAAGTACCTTCCAGTTCTAACACTACTGAATGAATAGACTAAATGCCAATTTAAACTTTTGCTCTATCTCTTACCGTTTTCGAAATATTTGAAAAATTAAATTTTTACTCCAAGTTTTGAAGAGCGATTTCACCCCTTTCAAACCATTTTTCAGTCGATAAAAAAAATACGTCTCACTTATTTTTTAGTGTTCTGCAACATTTACCTACAAATTTTATCAAAATCGATAGGTCCGGTCTCGGGAACTTTACTTGTCAGTTTAATAATTCGGTTCAATTTTTTGCCGTTTTTAATGATCATTAATTTATTATTATTTACCTTAAAATAGTTTATATCGAAAGGTTAATTTTGATATAATACAAATACAAATATTTAATATCAATTAAATGCATACTCAATGTGATTTCGATTGTTTTAATTCTAAAATATATTTTTTTATAAATTTTAGTAGTCTGACAAAGACAGAAATCAATTGATAGATAATAATAATGAAAGTAAAGTAAAGTTACTTTAATCTAGTTTTTAGTTAATAGAAATATTAATTTAATCGCAAGAATGCTTTTGATAATATGTAGAATGTATACTTATTTAATATTATTAAATAAAAAATTCATTATAGCAAAGATTCCGGTAATGACATACTACTACACCCTTAGTACACATACCAAGTTAAACCTTATATGACTTTAAATAATACAAAATAAAACACCCAGAATTTTCTGGAAAAATTAAATAATTTGAACAATATAAAATATTAATCACTTACAATTAGTAATGAAGAGTAACCACTAGCGCTTATTCAACTTTACAACCATTAAAAATTTCATTACAGCCAAAGCATTATCGTTTTCATTACCTGGCTATAGAAGTTTTCACTTCAAAAATAAATATAAAAAATTAAAAAACTATTTAAAAAAAATCGATTTTATTAATTTAATATAAATTTCGTTGATTAAACGTCACTGATTTAATTTTCTGTAGCAACCTTCAATTGTACCAGAAATTATAAAATCTTTTTTTCTTTTAAAATAATAAATATTTAAAAAATTGTATTAACACCATGACGTTCATAAACTGTAATGACAAAACGCCCAACTGTTACACTATAATATTTTGACAACTAATACACTTTATATGGGATTACTGACGTCGTACGATGTGGTGTGTGAGTTTGTAAGGTTTCACTTTTTTAAGAAAATATAAATCAAAAATAATTACATTCGATATATTCTTTTAACTTGTCCATCTTTAGTATAGATTTTCTTGTCCTCTTCTCTTTACCACGCTATTAATGTTCTTCGCTATGCGGACAAGTAATATGTATACGAATATTTTTGTAAATTACATTATGATAAAGAACGCACACGTACTGTTACACAATGCACATCTAGGTAATAAAGAATATCTATGTTAGTTTTACATTTTCTTAATAATAAACCTAACATACATTAAATTATATTGGGAATATGATATAAATTTCAGAAAAAAAAAATACATTTGAATTTTTATAGCTTTTAATACGATTTGATATGTGAACTAATTCATAATCGAAAAAAATCTTTTTATTTGTCTTTATCTAATCAATAGATTTCTGTATTTAATGCACTTTATTCAATCAATTTTTAGATTTTTAACATAAATAATTTTTGTTTTAAATCGCTCAAAATATTAATTAATTTAGTAGATCTAGTATATTCAAATTTGAAAAATCTTAAATTATTATTTTTTATTTGATTTGAGATTACAAAGTATTAATTTAGAAAAAAAAGAAATGTGTATATCTTTACAAAGATTTTTTTGTATTATTTATTTTATAGGGACAATTTAATATGTTAACATAAATTTTTTAAATGTACACCAATGATCAGAAGCGAAAGCACGACTAATTGTAAGTTGTTTTTTTAGTAGATGAGAAAAACATTCATATATCTATACTTACATAATATAATAAAACTGTAAGGAGACCAATTCTGTACATGGAATATTTTTTGAAAATTGTACTGGTAATGTAAATAAGTTATCGATGTAGATATCAAACCAGCGATTTTTAAAATTTTTGTCTGTCTCTCTGTCTATCTGTTCACGCATCACGCAAAAAGTACTGGACGGATTTTAATGAAATTTGGTGTGATGATAATTTATTACCTGGCTCAATATCTAAGATACCTTTCACTCCGGGAAAATGTCTCATTCCCACGGGAAAATAGGAAAACCATTTTGACCATGTACACACATTACGCAAAAACTATTGAACGAATTTTTATGAGATTTAGTCTGATGTTAAACTTATTACCTAGGTCAACATATATAAGATACTTTTTACTACGGTAAAATGTCTTGGGAAAACCATTTTAATCATGTGCTTGCATTACGCAAAAGTTATTGTTCTATACAAGTTCTGTATAATTATTACCTACACTTATATTTACTTATCATTGATTTTATAACAATGCGTCGTACGAACGACGTCGTATATGCATTTTTAGAAAATTTCATAAAAAGAATACAAATAATGAGAATATTTTAATCGAAATTTTTTTTAAAATCTTTTAGGCCATGACCTACACTCATACCAAATTTCAAGTTTCTAACGCTAGCACCTTAACAATATGATTATATTTGAAATTTGAAATAGGTTTCCATAAATGTTTACAACGTTAAAACTCTTATCCACATATATGGCCCAAAGATGTATGTAGGAATAATTAAAATATAATAAGGGATGGGCAACATTATTTACGGGTTCATAAATAAAAAATGTTAATAACCAAAAATATTGTATCTATTCAATGAACCGATCATCTAATATCTTAATTTCAGAAATGATCTAATAATTTTGACTTTTTTTCTATTTAAATTATCTAAATTATAACCTGTATATATGTATTTTTTGCTGTCATAAATTCAATTTATATCAGTACTTTTTTTCTAGTTTAAATTTCAATCTAAAACTAACAATATTAAATATGTTTGATATTAAATTGTACATTAAAGAAATATTAACCAAATGCATAGCGAATACTCATTAAATTAGGATTTTTTTAGGAACTATAGAGTTTAGATAAAAAATATATTCAACAATATTACTTACACTTGTGCTACCTAAGGGCAGTGCTTAATTTCGTCCGGAACGCGAGGGAACGGCGTTCCGGCACCTCCCAGGATTTTTTTTCTTTTGATCAGTGTTATTGATGAACGTGTGCCTAATAGAGTTTCGGTTACCGGAACTCAGAGGAACGTAGTCCACACCGGAATTTAAAGACCACAGAACACTAGAAGGAAAGTGTTCCCATTGTCTATATAAGGTACCTAAGGCATTTAAGGCCCAGCGGGTAATAAGGCCCATTAGCTATATTTCTTACCAGGAAAAGTTCTCTAACTTATCAACAAGTTTAAAATGAACTTTCAATCATTTCAAAACCAGATACAAAAGTTGAGCTACTCAGAGTAACAAACTCATGCCATATTTTAACAAACAAATTTAGAGGTTACATTTTCGTTCGTTGATATAAAAATTGTGCACATTGTGAGTGTTATATTAATGATTTTTTAAAGTATGTTTCTTTCAAATTGTTATCAAAATTGAAAAAAATTAATATTCTTTAAGTTTTACATCACTTAATTTAGTTTATTTCTAAAGTATTTATATAAAATGTATATAAGCATAAATATTGACATGTTGATAATAAGGCCCATGCAAATTTTGTTTGGGCTTTATTACCATCACAATTAAAATCAAACACTATAAAGCCAAATCAATTAAAACAGGTCTAAAGTCATTAACAAATGAAGCAAAATTAGACGCACAACCTTAAATTACTATAGTTACTCTAATATAAAAATAACAAAAAGGAAAAAGGAAAAAGGACAAAAAACTAAGCATATTTAATTTTGATTTATTTGTTGCATTTGTTTAATGATGTCAGATCAGCTTTAGTTGGTTTGGTCGAATTTTTATTTTTATTCCTTAATGTTTGGAAGTATGGCTGATAAAAAGAAGAGAGCGTTGTGGTCTGAGGAAGCACTGGCATCAGTCTTAAGCTATGTCACTCGACATGGCAATCAAAGAGAGGTTGCAAGGAGATTCGGAATTCTAAGAAGAACTCTTAGATTTAATATTTATTTATTTCGACTTAATATATTCAAACACCTAGTACTTGACTTATTCGAAAAATATGATAAAAAAATTAAAAATTAAAAATGACTTAGGTAATTTTTTTTATTGTTGTTTTCAATAACAGTCACCCAATCAAGCGGGATTCAAGGATTTTCGAAACTTTTTTGAACGTGTAAAAATAATAAAATATTTTGATATATAAGTTCAAGTTATTCTTAAAGTATTTTAAAGTTCAAGTTATTCTTAAAGTAATTAAAATCCCCCAATTAATTTAAAAAAAAAAAATAAATGTACTATTTCAGGCAGTTGTAATAGGTGGGCCTTATTTTCTACACCAGTCGGAAATAAGGCCCAATTGCAGACACTTTTTAGAATCAAATTTTTGACTTGTATAATTACAAGTTCATAAATTTTTTTAGGAATTTTTATCAAAAAATAAGTAAATTTTTATAATTAAATACTATATTTTTGATATTTTATAAGATATATAAATAATAAGCATATTTTGCTTAGGTGGGCCTTAATTGCCTTAGGTACCTTATATGCATCTATATATGGTGTATGTATGCGCAATGCATAAATTGATACACATCCAACAAATACAAACACAAACACTGTGTAGCCACATAACATATATTCTATCCTTTTTGGTTACACTGGTTTCAATAGTATAGAGATAGCAGTGTTCCCTCTGTACTCTGTGTTAAAAACAATACTCGTGTATTAATTAAATTGTAACGTAGGTAACAACGTAACTATAATTCGATTTTCGAAATAACATTTCCGAAATTAAGCACTAGCTAAGGGTTGATTATGTGAAAATTTGATTCCATATATCTCTTGAAAAAACATATAAACTTTGATGTTCAATATGTATTTCACCAACAAGGCTTAAAAATGGAAAAAAAGTAAAATACCCATGTCGCAGCATCCTGCATAACATAGCGAATCTCCGTTTATAAAAATTAGTTTTTTGTCGGAAACTAGTTGACATAGAATAATAGTTTAAAGACCTTTTTTATGTAATTTTTTCTCCTCCTTTAATTCGCAAAAATTTTTGAATAAGTGAAAATTTTAATTAAAAAACTAATTTTTTGCAAGAACAAAAACCCTGTTCCTGGCATCCGACGTGTCTGGCTGACGAACTCATCCAAGAGTTTGGCACTTCCAATGTTTTCACTAAATTTCGTAAAAATTGGATACTTAGTTCGTGAATTATCGCACGGACATATATATATATATATATATATATATATATATATATATATATATATATATATATATATATATATATATATATATATATATATTATTTTCGGTTTTTAGGGACCTCAAAACAAATTTTTGCCATAGTCCCGGACTCAAGTCGCATCAAAAAAGCGTCAACTTCATTTTAAAAGATCTTTCCGCATCATTCACAGTAGGGTACCTGAAAGTATTTCTAGAGTTACTTACTAAATTGTATCCATTTTCCAGCATTTTTCTTAATGATTTCGGTTTCTAATCCGGAGACATACCCCAAAATTTAATTTACTAAAGAGAGTTCTTTAAATTTTCCTTTTTTTTTTTTTGAATTTTCGAAAATTTGGTTCCTTTTGTCACCGAACGTTACGTACACAACTGAGCCGAAATAACTTTAAATGAGTGTACTTACCAAGTGCAAGTAAGTGTATTTTTTTCAAATTTCTTGTCTCCAGGATTGAAAAATTACAAGGAGTTTAAATTACAGTATTTGTAAACTGATTAAATATAAAAAGGAGTAAAAGCATATTTCACAGAATGTAGCATAGGTGCGAAAAAAAATTTGTATCCCCACGTCTCAATACGGGAAAGTAGCCCAAAAATTTACATATAACAATTACATTCAAAATTTGACAGTAAAACCTATAAAAAGAGAGCCCGACAAGAAAGGGAAGCAACCAGGGCTGTAGTCCCAGGGCCCGGATTTGAAAAGGAGGTCCGGTCAAAACAAGGAGAGCTTTTTTAAGTTGTCACTCGTATTTTTCCGCGAGACCCGTCAATTCTCGTCACGGCCCTGTCTAACAATTCAATAATGGATTTCAGTTTTTAAAGAAAAAAAAATATATTAAATAGGTAAATTAATGTCGAAGATAGTACAATAGATCATCCAAAAAGAAATTGTGAAAAAAATGAATTACGTAAATAAAAAGTTAGAAATTTTGTATCATTTTGTCATTTTACCTACATGTTATAAATTCAATAACAGAAACCTGTTCAGAAGTCTACTTGATCGTTTAAAATGATATAATTTGTATCCTGGAATTCTTGGTTCAAGATATCGATTTACCGAGCTTCCAAAATGTCGATTTTTCGGCCTTTTTGACAAATGTGTAATACTTTTAATCGTTGATAACTTGTTTATTTTTCAACTGTTAATCTGAATGACAATCATCGATTTTAGCTGAATTGTTAAAAAAATTACACTTTTCCGTCAACTAAAAATTAAAAATAGAATTGTTTAAGCTTGTGTAGTACCTAAAATCATTAGTACAGTCAATTCCCAACTGATAGAAATCCAACATTTCATATTAGGCGGCTTAATAATTTAATAAAAAATTCCCTAATTTTTCGAATTGAATAAATTAAATTAATTACCTGTACAAATGCATAATATTATAAAACAATTTTTCTAGTTCAATCGACTTATTTAAATTAAAACTATAAAGATGTCGTGGTTTTATAGTCTACTACTCTAGTAAGTAAGACAAGTATTTATTTTTTATTATTATTATGACGTTAACTTTTATTATTTGCCAAGTCATAATTCATTTCAAAAGTCAATCCTGTTGAACAGGAAAGAATATAAATTGTCTAACAAGAATCTGGTAAATTAAACGTGATAATATTGGAAAAAAAAGAAAAAGATTAATGGGTAGATTGAATGTTCAACTTTATACGTAATACCTCTACCTATATAC
Source organism: Brachynemurus nebulosus (assembly GCA_035578155.1). Taxonomy (NCBI): domain Eukaryota; kingdom Metazoa; phylum Arthropoda; class Insecta; order Neuroptera; family Myrmeleontidae; genus Brachynemurus; species Brachynemurus nebulosus. Next base: position 6,487,545 of record JAPWDM010000018.1, on the reverse strand, counting down.
TTATTAAAATAAAAAGGTTTACAAAAAACAGTTAACTGTAAACTGACCTTTATAATGTCATTTAATGTATTACTTAATCAATTAATTAAACAAATAAAACTAAGTAATTTTACTTTCCTTCCTATATTCAACCTAGGAATTCTTTCCTGTCTTCTCATTCTACAACTTAAAATTACTCAAGCTTAATGTGTTTCCTTGTTAAAGTAAATAAACCCTGCTCTAGCTTTTCAACTATGAATTTAAAAAATCTGAAAAAGATAGAAAGTAACTTTAAAATAGAATTACTTCGGATATCTTACGTCGATAACTTGAAACGAATACGATATAGGGAACCAAATTACCACATAATTAACCCACATAATCGCACATACTGTGAATGAATAAACTCGCGCGTGTCACATTATCGAATAAACATCTTTGAATATCATCGATTAAATTTATATTTTTACTTGATTTAGCTTTACCGCCACAAGCACGAGTGAAAATTCTTGCGTTGCCAGTTTATTTTATTCAAATTCTGCATCGAAAATGCAGTTTGAAACAGTTTATTTTGATTTCAACTCTTTTTTAGACCAACACGATAAAATAGAACTTGCCTATTTATATTTTTGGTGAGATTTTGATATTCCTCAGATAGTTCGACGCAAGGAATTGAATTTTTAGAAAAGCTTGAATAATATAAAATATAGCAATGATAGGGCAGAAAAAGTACCTACTGCCAAACGAATAAATAACTTTTACCGTTTGTTTGTAAATACTTACAATCAATTTAAAATGATAAGTCGAAAATACCCCCAGCATGCGTTTGTCTTTTAATTATGCTTACTGAAGTGCTTTTGGATATACAACATTTTTTGTTTTTCCGTCTGGTACGTACACGGATAAATTAAAAGTTTTTCCGGCGCATGAGCAGATCACATACAGCTATCCATATGAGAAGAATGGATTTTCCAAATTTGTCAACACACTTGTAACGATTATCCCTGTGCTTTGTTAATGATCATTGCCAGGCCCGACGAGAGGGTGGAGTAGCCGAGGTTGTAGCCCAGGGGCCCGGCTTGAAAAAGGGGCCCGCTGCGGTCAGTAGGGGCCCGGGAAAAAGTAAAATGTTTTTTTTTGTTTGTCACTTATTTTTTCGCGGAGAAATTTTTAAGAGATATGCTTTATTCCCAGGGCCCACCATTTCTCTCCACGGCCCTGATCATTGCAAATGCAAGTCACACCAGACACTGTAAACGTTTGACAATAACTCACCAAAGTTCATCGCAATAAACTATATGGTCAGGGCTGGCTTAACCCTGAGTGTCCGCCTAGGCACCGTGAAAAATGCCGCCCCCACCTTTTGCTCAAAAACAAGAAAATCGTAACTTTTGGCCTACTGGGTAATCCAGCTCAGGATACGGTATGAAATACATACATATATCATATTTTCCGGCGTATAATGCGCACCCAAAAATTTTGAATAATTTTTTAGTTTGTTTGTATGTTCGCCGTATAACGCGCACCCCAACTTTGATAATAAAATAATGAATCATGTACCCAACTAAAATAATTTTAATACATAAACTTCTTGTATGGAATAATTTGAAAAGAAAACAATAAATTATTAAATACTCATCTTGTTAAATTTGTATTAATTGTTAAATTTTCTTTTATTTTTTTCTATTTATTTTTTTCGTTATATGGAGAGTAAAAGAAAACAATATAATTTTACGAATAAAACTTAGGAATTTAGTAAGTGGTTTTAATTTTGACTGAATTAAATGACACTTTTTCGTCAATAGACAAACTGTTTCTTTTACTCGCCATGTTTACAGTTAAAAAGTTTGAAAGCAACTAAGAATATGACAATGTAAAGACAGCAATAAGACAGTAGTATGGAAGTACAGTAGGCAAAAACATGTGCTAGGCAATTACAACAAACAAATAAACGGATTTCTAAGAATCCCTTTGTGCGTACGAAATATTTACGACTCTGTATCACTATTTTGTTTGAAAGCCAGTGAAATAAAATTTTTTTGACTTAAAAAATGACGCATTTTTCGCTATTGAGAGTGGCTACTACGTTATAAAGTGTGTTTCAATATACGAATGATAATGTAAACCAAACAAACCTTTGTAATTTGTACGTTTTAAGGAGTTTTTCGTTAAATAGAAGTTCGTTATATAGAGTTTACACTGTATTAAAATAAAAACAGTCATAATTTTTACAAAACTCAGTTTTATATTCGGCGTATAACGCGCACCACGAAATTTGAACTACGTAGTGCGGTCCATAAGTTCTTAGCCTCACATAGTTAATAGAGGGTAATCTAAAATATTTAATCTTTATAATGTAGATACAAGGCTAGTGATATACTGTGCTGAGTTTCAAGTTTCAATTTATTCCGATAGCAACTTTATTGTTGAGAGTACTTTAAACATTTTATAGTCGAGTGATTTTTGAAAATGTCCAAAATTGAGTATCGTGCAGTTATTAAGTTTTTAACTAAAGAAGGTCTAACGCTAACGCAAATAAAAGGAAGAATGACTGTCGTGTACATTTTATGGAACAACAAGATTTGCCAATGATAAAAAAAAAAACAAGCTGTTTACGACTATGTCAACAGTAAAGATTCGGCATATTTTTATAACGACACAGAAGCGTTACTTAAATGTTGTGAAAACTGTATTGCAATATAGGGAGACTATATTTAAAAGTTATATAAGTATTTTTTTCCTATCCTTGTATGTTAAGCTAAGAACTTATGGACCGCGCTACGTATATTTTTAGTGTTCAAGGTGCACGTTATACGCCGGAAAATGTGGTACATTTGTTGAGACCACTGGTGCGCCACTTACTGTAAAATTGTTGCACTAATTTAGAAACCTTCGTGGGTGTGCGCACAACTACTCACCAAAGTTTAATCACAATCGAATAAGTGGTACAGAAACACATACGAGGCAAACAAAGAACCATTCATTTTTTACACATATACAATATACATAGATGTACAAACCACAAATCTGCAAGGCAAAAATGAAACATTGGGCACATTTAGGTTAATATTATGGCAACTTTACTATGTTTTATTCGCGATTCCATGTAATTTAGATATCATTTTCTTCAAGGGTTGAATATATTTTTTGTGATTATGTATCTCGGTGTGATGCAGTTCCCTGACGTAGGTATACATATATACTACATGCTAGTGTCGGCAAGTATATAAATGATGAGCCAATAAGTACTCACAATCAATGATAATTAGATTAAAATAGTGCCCTAAAGCAACAATATACATAATACATACATAAATACATGCGGGAATATTTATACATATTAGCCATTCAGAGCAGATAATATCGATACAATTTTTTGATATTTTTTTTAAAATTAAACGTACAGTTGTGAACATTAAAATGGTGGCTCATTTACCTTTAAACATAACCCCCGTAATTATTATGTCAAAAAATGAGTGATGGTCACAATTAATATAAAATTCTAAATTCGAACTAGTTTAAAAAATCAATCAGTCACACAGCAGTTTCTTTTTAACGCATTAATTGTTACCAAAAACTTTTGAAGTTCTACTCAGCGTCCGTGCGAGGGGTGAATATCCGGGACGGTTACCAGGGACGCAGGAAACGTGACGGAAGTATTTAAGCTTCTAGGTACTACTAATAATAATACAAAAAATTAAAAAAATTTATAGATTTAAATTACTTGCATATTTTCTCTATTACAAGTGGCATTTACTAAACATCAATCAATGATAAAAATATATACATCTTTTTATCAATAATTTAATAATCCATATTAATTATACATTAAAAATAAAACATATTACGTATTACGTACGTATAAGTATGTAAATAAAGACTTAACAGATTTTGACTTGGGGATTTGAGCACATTTGCTTTGTTATAGGTGCACATAATTATATTATAGGAAGCAGTTGTATGAATAATGATCAGACATGACAAAAAAATGGTCCCTAACAGAATCGCCATATAAAATATTTTATACTGGGGGGCTGTCATAAAACGTGTGTGTCTGTATAGGACTCACCACATTCTCGTCGAGGTTGGACGAGGTTCCCCGTCGAGTTCCTCGCTGAGGTTGGCTCAGCCATATGAATAGCATTAAAACACCAACCGCGAGACACAACGAAATGACCCTCTACTCTACATGCTCTACATTCTCGTTTCGTCCAACCTCGGCGAGAATGTAGCTATGTGAACTACGCAACTGATTTTCGAATATTCGAAATTCGAAAACGGCATTCGAAGGAGAATCGTTTGTACCCGATTGTACCATTTTTCTTTTCGTTTGTACCCCAAAGGGTTCGGAGATAAAGAGTCTCCGAAATTCGAGGTATGGTGAACTTCGTTTATTTATAAGATATTGAAAATCTGAAAACGGCATTTGAAAGAGAATCGTTTGTACCCGATTATACCATTTTTCTTTTCGTTTGTACCCCAAAGGGTTCGGAGATAAAGAGTCTGCGAAATTCGAGGTATGGTGAACTTCATTGTTTTATAAGATACTGAAAATCTGAAAACGGCATTTGAAAGAGAATCGTTGGTACCCGATTGTACCATTTTTCTTTTCGTTTGTACCTCAAAGGGTTGGAGATAAAGGTTACCCCGAAATTCTAGGTACGGTTAACTTTGTTGTTTTCCAAGATATTTGAAATCTGAGAACGGCATTTGAAAGAGAATCGTTTGTACCCGATTGTACCATGTTTCTTTTCGTTTGTACCTCAAAGGGTTCGGAGGTAAAGAGTCTCCGAAATTCGAGGTATGGTGAACTTCGTTGTTTTATAAGATACTGAAAATATGAAAACGGCGTTTGAAAGAGAATCGTTTGTACCCGATTGTACCATTTTTCTTTTCGTTTGTACCACAAAGGGTTCGGAGATAAAGAGTCTCCGAAATTCGAGGTATGGTGAACTTCGTTGATTTATAAGATATTGAAAATCTGAAAACGTCATTTAAAAGAGAATCGTTTGTACCCGATTGTACCGCTTTTCTTTTATTATATATTAAATTATTAAAAATAGGTAATTTTTAATTTATACTGATTTGTTCTCAAAAGTTTCCTTAGGCTAGTATTCAACTCCAGAGGAAAATCCTAAGCCTTGTAATAAAATTTATAGCCCCCCAATCCAAAGTATTTTATATGGCGATTCTGTTAGGGACCGCTCTTTTCCCAAGCACGTGAGGCAAGCCGAGTGTATACTAAATGATATCGGATAATTAATCGATTAATCGATTTAGTCGACTAATTTTGTTTCCATTTAGTCATTTTAGTAGACTATTCGTGAAAAAAATAAGTTTTTACCAAAATTTCCCAAATTTCAAAAGTTTTATGACATATTTTTATACCGCTGGGAAAAGGGGGAAAAATCACGTAAAATAGGTTTTTGAACCATTATTATGGTTATGGGTAACATAATGGGTTATGCAGGATGCTGCCTCAGGGATATTTTTAAATTATACATTGCTATAAAAGCAGCATTGGCTAAACAACGTTATACTCATCTGCACTTATTTTAAAGTTTTGTACAAGCAAACATTAACGCCTTGCTTATTTTGCTAGTTCGTAGAAATTTTAAATAACGAGAACTGAATCCGCTGTGTGTCCTCGGACTGCCTCATGTGCGTTTCCTACTCATGTGTGTACCCAGCTTTAGAGTGGCAATAGAGTGTATATCCACTTTGTTACAATTGCTCTTTATACAGGATGTCCCAAAAGTCAACGAAATTCCTTGGAGGAAGGATAGACCAGCTCATGTCTGACCAGAATATCAAAATATGGTCTAGTATAATTAAAACCCTTATTTTATTTAATAAATATACTATCAATTCTTTACCTATGTACTTATAGGTATATTTTGTTTTTAATATATGTATAATTAATATGGATTATCAAATTATTGATAAAAAAACATATATTTTTGTTATCTTTCCCATCTCATTCCAACGTTAGCACGTGCAAGGTGTTCAAAAATAATACAAATCAGATAACAGTTTTTCCAATAATTTTTATCTTTTTTGCAGCCATTTAAATAAACATATAAAGGTGTTTAAGAAATAATTTTTTTCTAATTTTTTTAAGTAAAACATGTACGTATACGTTTAGGCCATAGAAATATGGCCTAAATAAATTAGGCCAATTCTATACTATAGTGCCGCTCTCAATACGTTCTCAATCCAATTTCACTCCGATAAAATCTTGTTGCGTTCAGTGTTCACATTACAGTGCCGTTTACTACTCGTTCTCCATTCACACTATAGTGCCCCTCTCGGTAGCGTATTTCCGTCTGCGTGTTCATTAGCAGGCATCGTTGCCCCAAAATCCGTACGATTTTGTAACACTCAAAAGACGTGTAAAATTCAAGTCTCCCGTCCTCTAGACGCACACGGATTTGTAATGCAGACTGTTCTTCCAAACACGCGTTGATTAGAAGGATAGTTTTGCAAAGGTAATAAAAGTTGCCCAATATTCGAAGAATGAAAGCAATAGGGAAAAAAAAACTTATGCCAATATTATATTCAATAAACCAATTAGCAAAATAAATGATTGGGAACAAGAAATGATAGAATTTTTACCAGAAAGAAAATCCAGTATTTTCTGACACATCTTAAAAATGCCTTCACTTTTTCTTCTTGGGCTAATTCTTCACCTCCGGTCTCGTCAGCTTCAGATAAAAACTGATTTATCAAAAAATTGACATTATTCGGTTCAAGTAATAATTTTTTAAGTTATTAAAGCTTATAGTTTTTCGTTGTCGATAACATGATTCTTTATAAAAATTTATAAAAGCTACCATTTTATCCATTGGACATAGAAAAGTCTTAAATTTGAGTACAAGCTTATAATATTATATTCTATCCAACATGAGTGTTCACTTAAAAAAATCTAAAGATAAACATTTACTTTTTTTTTATTCACCAGACCCTGTGTGTCAATTTTTGTACTTACTAGGCTGAAATGTGTTACCTTTATGACTATTAGTGTTGGGTGCCAGCGCTAATGACTAACCTTCTAATCCCGACTAGAAATTTTTCCTTATTTGCAGAAAGTATCATCGGGTACTTATCAGGTTTAGATAAGATAATCCCTAATAGGGAAAACCTGATAAGGTCCTTATGAAGATGAGGTCAGGATAACCTTCTTTGAAAAAAAAAAATATATTTTTCATCGGGTTAACCTGATGAGGAAATTATCAGGTTCATGTCAGGATAACCTCACTTGTAAGAAAAATATTTTTCAACAGGTTATCCTGATCAGAACCTCATCAGGATCATATAAGGATAACCTTATGTAAAAAACATAAATTTCCGATGGGGTTATCCTACTCAGAACATTATCAGGTCCATGTCAGGATAAACTTACTTGTAAGAAAAATATTTTTTAACAGGTTATCATGATCAGAACCTTATGAGGATCATATCAGGATAACCTTACGTAAAAAACATAAATTTCCTATCGGGTTATCATACTCAGAACATTATCAAATCCATGTCAGGATAACCTTACCTGTACTTACTATATTATAGCATTTCCCTGAACACGTTTTTGAAAGAACAATGTTCGTTACAAATCCGTAGGCGTTTAGAGGACATGGGACTTGAATTAGGCACGTGTTTGGAAAAAGAGCCTAACGTTACAAAACCCTACGTGTTTCCAAGCAACAATGCCTCCTATTGAACACACAAACGGAAATACGCCTCTCGGTACGCTTTCGATTCAATAAAATCTTTTCATAACCACATTGTATAACTGACAATAAGTGGTAACGAAATGACGAGGGATTGAGAAAGTATTCACACTATTGATACAAACTGTAACAGGTCTGACCTCGCTCCAATAAAATTTCCGATAAATGAAAAAATGGAATGCAGCTTGACAAAGGGACAGGGAGTGTCAAAAATGCGAAATTTTGCGTGTCGTATTTTATGGATAGTCCCTTAGTTACTGAAATATAAAATAGAAAGTAATACAACATAAAATAAATGTTAACATTATTTTTGTTTTAGTTTAATGTCTTTTAACAAATAAAACGTTATTTAAAATAGAATGGTTGGCTTTTATTGAAGAATCTAGACCAATTCATCACAAACTCTTGTAAGGTATATTACACACTCGCGAAATCACGCATTCACCGCTACACGACTTTTCTGTAACTTGTTCGTAATATGCAACTTGCAACAGTTGCTGGGTTCCATTTGTCTTTATAGTCATTCTGTATAAGTTTTAAATTTTTTCGGTAAGCCTTTTCCAACGGGCATTGTATTTATTTTTTTGAGAACTTAATCTGCACTTGAGCTTATTTACTTACATATTATTACAAAAAAGTTATGTCCACACTAAACTACTAGTATTTAATTTATAATCTGTATATAAATATTGAGGAATCGTTTTTGCTCAGTATCATTTTCCAAAATGTTTTTCAAATTAGTTATTTTGTGCACATTAGCCTTTGGTTGTAGCCAGGTATACCGATTTATCAAATAATATTTAAACTCATCTATAATATTTCTATAAGTTTTTACTTTCATTAGGGAGCCGTAACCCACAACCGATCATTCACACAACTCGACTTACAAAATTTTGGTCTAAATGGACGCATTGTTGGTGGTCACAAGGCTGGATATGCCCAGTTCCCGTGGCAAGCAGGCATTAACGTTGTACATGGTGATAGAACATACTTCTGTGGTGGTGCATTGATCAGTCCCGAATGGGTTTTAACGGCTGCCCATTGTGTTGACCGGTATATGCCTAAATTTTGATTTTAAGAATATAAAAAATGTAGAAATGTTGTTATAAATGAGTGATTTTTTTGCTTTCAGTGCATCAGCTTTTTGGGTTCGTCTTGGAACTTTAAAAAGTTCTGGAGATTATGAAGCTAATTTGCAAGAGATTCGTGGTGAACGTAGTATTTATCATCCGGGATATAATCCTTATACATATAATAATAATATAGCATTACTTAAATTGGAGCACAGTGCTAAGCTTAATCGTAAGTTGTTTGATTGAATTACAGTTTTCTTTGTCTGATTTATCAGTATTTCAAAGTTTTTATTTTATTTGAGATAGGGGGAATTGTTAGAAGCTGACAAGGAGTGTACCTTTTTTAATCCGTAACTTCAAATTTCTCTTAGATTTTAACTTAATGAAGGTTTAAGGGAGGTAAGGTTAATTCACCATAAAATAAACATATTTTCGAGAATTTTTGGACGATGCGGTTAATATAAAGAGTCTGGAACCATTACCATAGGTGAATTTGCCCAAGAAATGAAATTCAACGATATGTATGCGATTGTGTAGCTTAGTGAAAGAGTAAACCATACGTATGGATTTTTCCTCAATATCTTTACATTTTGCGGAGTTATAATACCAAATACCAAAAAATAGTGGTCTTATTCAAACTTTTTTTTCTCGTAAACTATTACAGATAAAACGATGAAACAAAATCCATATTGTTTGCTATGTCCAGTACTTTATTATATATTTTTTTCATTTAAAATGGACATTAAATACCCTTTATAAAATACGAAAAAAAAATTCATTAAATTTTTTTAGCTACTTGTACAAGAGTGACCACTTTCTTATTACTACCAAAAGAAAGCTCGCAAGCACTTCCCTCATCTCCCTGAATTTTATTTTTGTCAAAAGGGTGGAACATATTGAAAAAAAATAAGAACATATATAATTGGTGATGTTCATGGTACGTGTATGTACAGGTACAGGTCAACAAATCTGACTTTACCTCTTCAAGGTCATTAAAAATGCATTCTTAAAGAAGTGAGATAGTACTTAATATACAGAAAAAATGACCTTGAAGCGGCAAAGTCAGATTTGTTGAACTGTACCTACTGCCGTGTCACACTAATCTCACGTATCTCAGAAATTATAGTTTTGAGAAAACTTGATTTGAATAAAATATCGTATTATCTTAATTCGCTCAAATATTATTAAATATCTAAGATAATTGATTTTTATTATGCGTTATTGATTCAATGTTGCAGTATTGATTTAATAACATATAAATATACCATTTGAAAATATAAGAAATAAGGAATGTGATACAATCAAAATAAAAATTTAAAAATACAATAGATTAATTATTATATTATTATTAACAAATTAATTAATTTTATTGTCAATATATATATATACTAGGGATTGAGTATAATCCTTTAAACGTTGTTACGCGAAATTGCTGTATCTAAAGATACACGACATTCGTGTCACACGGCAGCCTACTTGTTTTTGAATTGCGTTTTTAAGAAATATTTTGAATGAATAAATGAATCATTGAATTTTTTTTTTTTTTTATTATTACATGATAATCTGATGCCTTCTCTACACTCTCGATCGAAGTTCCTCGACGAAGTAAGCGCTAAAGTTAGCTAAAGTCGGAATACCGTTATAACACCAGCCAGGAAGAACCATGAAATGACCTTTTACACTCCCGTACTCGGTCCACTTTGCGAGAATTGAGAGTAGCCATAAGGAATCTAATATGTTTTATGTTCAAAATGTAGACTCATTTCACATAGGAGTTTTAAAAAATAATCAGCTACGAATCAAGAACTAATTTTTTTCATTGCTTTTAACATACTTCTCAAGTCTACAATTTTAAATTCACTCATGAAGTTAAATACATCACTAATTGATCACGTAAACAGTTTTAGTTTACCTAACGGGTAAGTAAAAATGTTAGTTGGATTTACTTGCGAAATAATTGTAGAACTGAGTAATACGTTAAAAACAATGAGAGAAGTTAGTTCTTTTTTCGTAACTAATTGTATTTTAGAACTCCGATATGAAAAAAGTCTACATTTTGAAGATAAAACATATTAGATTCCTTATGGCTACTCTCAATTCTCGCAAAGTGGACCGAGTACGAGAGTGTAAAAGGTCATTTCATGATTCTTCCTGGCTGGTGTTATAACGGTATTCCGACTTTAGCTAACTTTAGGGCTTACTTCGTCGAGGAACTTCGATCGAGAGTGTAGAGAAGGCATCAGATTATCATGTAATAATAAAAAAAAAAAAAAAAAACATTCAATGATTCATTTATTCATTCAAAATATTTCTTAAAAACGCAATTCAAAAACAAGTAGGCTGCCGTGTGACACGAATGTCGTGTATCTTTAGATACAGCAATTTCGCGTAACAACGTTTAAAGGATTATACTCGATCCCTAGTATATATATTGACAATAAAATTAATTAATTTGTTAATAATAATATAATAATTAATCTATTGTATTTTTAAATTTTTATTTTGATTGTATCACATTCCTTATTTCTTATATTTTCAAATGGTATATTTATATGTTATTAAATCAATACTGCAACATTGAATCAATAACGCATAATAAAAATCAATTATCTTAGATATTTAATAATATTTGAGCGAATTAAGATAATACGATATTTTATTCAAATCAAGTTTTCTCAAAACTATAATTTCTGAGATACGTGAGATTAGTGTGACACGGCAGTAGGTACAGTTCAACAAATCTGACTTTGCCGCTTCAAGGTCATTTTTTCTGTATATTAAGTACTATCTCACTTCTTTAAGAATGCATTTTTAATGACCTTGAAGAGGTAAAGTCAGATTTGTTGACCTGTACCTGTACATACACGTACCATGAACATCACCAAATATATATGTTCTTATTTTTTTTCAATATGTTCCACCCTTTTGACAAAAATAAAATTCAGGGAGATGAGGGAAGTGCTTGCGAGCTTTCTTTTGGTAGTAATAAGAAAGTGGTCACTCTTGTACAAGTAGCTAAAAAAATTTAATGAATTTTTTTTTCGTATTTTATAAAGGGTATTTAATGTCCATTTTAAATGAAAAAAATATATAATAAAGTACTGGACATAGCAAACAATATGGATTTTGTTTCATCGTTTTATCTGTAATAGTTTACGAGAAAAAAAAGTTTGAATAAGACCACTATTTTTTGGTATTTGGTATTATAACTCCGCAAAATGTAAAGATATTGAGGAAAAATCCATACGTATGGTTTACTCTTTCACTAAGCTACACAATTGCATACATATCGTTGAATTTCATTTCTTGGGCAAATTCACCTATGGTAATGGTTCCAGACTCTTTATTTGTATGATTAGTACAATAGTATGATATTTGAGGAATACTCTGTAAAAATTTCATTGAAGAATATATAGAAATTTGCCAATGGCGGCAAATTTTTGCAGACGCCTCAGAAAGAGTTACATTGCGATGAACTGCATAATTCATCACCGAATCATCTGAAATCAAAAAATCAAAAAGATTTCGTTAGTTGATACATTTTTCTAGGTAACGCTGTCGAGATATTTTTTTAAGTTGTTTTTTTTTTAATTTTTGGTCACTTAGAAGTCAAAAAATCGATAATTTTTTATTGTAAAATAAAAAATTAAGAAAAAAACTCGACAGCGTTACCTCGTAATTTATGTGTAGAAAGAGTATGTAAAATTTCAAAAGGATTGGTCCAGTAGATTTTAAGTTAGAGAGTTCACCAACTTTAAAAATGTTAAGTAGCAGAAAAACATGTTTTTATATGTTAAGTTTTATATATTAGAACAGAGGTCGGCAACCTGCGGCCCTTTGGAAGCTTTCATGCGGCCCGCCAAGCAATACAACTTTTCAAACAATTTGCTCTACCTATGCAGAGTTGAGCATACTTTACACTTTTTTTATTCTCCGATGTTTTATAACATGTAAATAAAATTGTTACTAAAAATTTTTTCTCATGTTGATTTTTAATAATATTTATATTAATTTGTGTTAAAAAAAAGAGAATACCCCTGTCGCAGTATCCTGCATAATATAGCGAATATCCGTTTACAAAAGTTAGTTTTTCTCGGAAACCACTTGACACAGAATTATTTTTCAAAAATACTTTTTATGTGATTATTTTCTGCTCTTTCCAACGGTGTAAGAAAATATGGCAAAAACTTGAGGAAATTTGGGCAAAAAACTCACTTTTTCCACAAAAATTTTTTAGGCAAAAATGCCTAAAAATCCATTCCGGGCATCGGACGTGTCTGACTTTTTGGACTTCCAATATTTTTACCAAATTTCGTAAAATCAGGATTTTTCATTCGAGAGTTATATAAATTTTAGTGAATGTCACTTTTGGCTTCTAGAGACTTCAAAATAAATTATTTCTATCATAGTCCCGGGCTCAAGTAGCATCAAGACAGTGACTCTAATAGCTGAATTTTTGATTCGAAAATTCGTTAAAAAAACCTACTTAAGCCACATACTACATTGAAAAATATTTGACTGTGCGGCCCGCTAAAAATTATTTTTTTTAAAAATGGCCCGCCATCCAAAAAAGGTTGCCGACCCCTGTACTAGAAAATCGTACACTCCAACCTTACACTCGTAGAATCATTGATGCCAGCTCTATAAAGCACAGTTTTCAGCACAGAGTACACAGGCGACATTGCTATCTCTATACTACTGAAACCAGTGTAACCAAAAAAGGATAGAAAATATGTTATATATGTGCACTGGATTTACTTTGTATTTGTGTAATCTGCCTTGTGTGTGTGTGTGAGTGATCGGAGGTGTATTGTGTGGTGTCGCATACGTATATATAATACTACATACGCATGTATGTGGCTTCGTGTGGCGGTTCTAAAAATGCCCATAACAATCAAAACGTGATCAAAACAACTGACCTACACTCATCCACTACCACCGAGCGAGTGACTACTAAGTAGCCTAACTTGCTCAGAACTGTACACTGCAGATTACACGATAGAGATAGTAGTGCCGGTTCTGTATTCTGTGGTTTTCAGGCAAACAGAAAGCGAAACAGGTGTCAGGTACTCCCGCTGTGAATGTGTCAGGAAGCTGTTCGCTGTACCTCTATGTCGGGTCGGAGAGACGGAGACTTCCAATTGACTTCAAATTTTAACATAATAAATATAATTTATTAAATAATAATACAATAAAAACGTCGAAGAAATATACCTTGCCCTCCCCCCTTAATTTAATAAAATAATTTGCCTAATTTTTAAAAAATATTTTTCTTTTTTCAGAATACGTTCAGCCAATCCGTCTTGCAAAGGTAGAGGATCTTTTCCCCCCAGGTACTGATGTCACCGTAAGCGGTTGGGGACTGACAAGAGATAGAGGTATGGATTAATTGTATTGATCAAGAAAAGCTGTAAAGTCGATCTTTCGAACACTTATTTTCAGGGTCTTTAAGCATGGACTTGAATTACGTAATACTTAAAACTATCTCAAACGAGCAATGCAAAAACTATTACAACTCACAAATCATTATACACTCAACAGTTTGCTGCAAAGGAATTACAATTGAAAGTACTTGCCATGTAAGGGTTGACTTATAACACCATTTTCCCCTCTAGGATTTAGTAAATTATTATTTTTTATTTTTGGAATTTTAGGGTGACGACGGTGGTCCATTAGTGCGTTATGTAAATGGTGTCCCAAATCATGTCGGGGTTGTTAGTTTTATACCGTCGAATGGCTGTGAACAGAGTACGCCAACGGTTTATACGCGTACAGTTTCATTCCGGGACTGGATTCGACAAATTACTGGCGTATAAACAGCATCGTAGCGAGGAGCTAGCAACAGAGGCGATTATCGTGGACACAGATCGCAAGGAGTGCTAAATCGAATCTACAAATACATAAAAAATTACTTTTTTTACTGAAATTAATATTTTTACATATTATTTGTATTGTTATTAGTAATAACACTTTATAAATACATAAATTCGGTCCTTGAATATTTATTTTAAATGATTCATTGTTCATGAACGCTTCAAAATTTCTCTCTCAAAGAAACTGTGTGATGGAGGTGGAAAGATTGCTACTGAAGGAGAAGTACGGCATTATTTGGAGTGGTATTACTCAAAGCTCTGACTATATATATATATATATATATATATATATATATATATATATATATATATATATATATATATATATATATATATATATATATATATATATATATATATGTATATATATATGTATATATATATATATATATGTGTATATATATGTTTATATATATATATATATATATATATATATATATATATATGTGTATATATATATATGTATATATATATTATATATATGTATATATATATATACATATATATATATATATATATATATATATATATATATATCTATAGGTACTATAATCATACTATTATATAAATTTGTAAATTCGCCATATCTGTACATTAAAGATAATTTCAAAAAATTTATTTAGAAATGTTATTGGGGTAGAATAGGAACCGAAACAACAGTTTTCAGAATTTTTCTCTATCTTTCTGTTTGTTTCGTTGTTGACGTAATAATAATAATAATAATAATAATCATAATAATAATAATAATATTAATAATTAATAATAAGGTGGTTTGGGGTACCGCGTATCCAAATCACTAAGGTTGTTTGAGGTACTTATAACTGTTCCCCTTGGCACCCGTGGAAGAGAATATCCCTCATTGGTGTCGAGGATGCTAAAAGGGTCCTCAAGGGTAAGTTATGCGCAATATAGGAATCTCCGGGTTCCCTTAGCCTCTGACTACCCAAGATCTCAGTCTCGAGGTGCCACCGTTGTTAACAAAAAATGCCGCTCTAGAGGAGTAAACCTCGATAATAAATCCGTTTGTGTTCCAGGGGTTTGTTGTAACACCCGGTTGCCTCGGTGGTCGGTTGCTATGACAATACGGGAAGTAGCGCTCCCGGGCTCCCCGAGCTAAGGCCTGGTACTGCCTAAGTACCAACCCTTATGCCTGTGAGTCAACCAGCGCTAAATGGTTGTCCCTGCGACCGGGCTAACTACCCCCAGCAGGTATCTACTAGTTGAGATCACTCTCCGACGAGGCATACAGTTTTAAGTCATCCATATAAAATAAATGTGTGACTTTATGCTCGCGATTTCCTACCGGGCCACACAAGTACCCGGGTTCCTCTCTCAGGCTGATTGACAGGGGCAACAACGAGATGCAAAACAAAAGTGGGCTGAGGCTGTCTCCTTGGTATACGCCTCGTTTGTATGTCACCAACTCCGTTGACACAACGTGTTCACCGGATGTTATTGTGAACCTTGTTTTCCAGAGCGGCAACAGGTGTTCAATACATTTAATAATGTCGGGGTGGACTCGCAGACAATGGAGCAAATAGATAATGAGCTCATGCGACGTTGTGTCAAATGCTTTCCGATAGTCCACCCAGGCCATGCTCAGGTTGCGTTTGTGCTGTCTAGCGTCCTGACAGATACATCTGTCGACCAGCAAGTTGTCTTTGCAACTGCACACGCCCAATTAGTGGATGGAAGCATCATAGAACATCTTGATGAAGGAGCGACCTATACGTACCTTGGTGTTGGCGAAAGTCACATCCAGGACGTGAAGAACATGAAGGCCGCCTTAAGTAGTAGATATAAGCGCCTTCTCCGACAGATTCGGAGTTCCGAATTGTCGGCGAAGAACAAGACCAGCGCTACAAATATGTTAGCCATACCCATCCTTTTATATACTTTTGGCTCAATTAAGTGGAATGTGAATGAATTGGAGGAACTAGACCGAGACACGCGAAAAATAATGAATATCAACCGTAGTTTGCACCCACGCGCATCGACACAACGACTTTACCTCCCACGAGACTAGGGGGGGAGGGGGCTCCTGTCAGTCGAACGTTTACATGATCGTATAGTCTTAGATACAGCTTGTCGTGTACTTAACAGTTCAGACCCGCTATTGCAACTCGTCAGGGATCACGAGCTTGCTGGCGTAGGCGCATTTTTATTCACAGCAGCGCAACGTGCCGCCTATATCTTGGGCTTAGCCTTCGATCCGCGTAATCGCGACGGTGATGATAACATTCTTTCACTATCACAGTCGCGCCAAAAGTCGTCAATCAAGAGAGCCGAGCAACAACATCTGCTCAATAAACATCGCGACAAAGTTCACCAGGGTTATTTCTACCGTTACCTTGACAACCTTGGCCTTTCGAGCGAACTCACTTGGGCTTTCTTGAGAGCTAATGGACTTAAATCGGAAACGGAAGGCTTTATCATGGCAGCTCAAGATGGAGTGTGGAACACTTTAACACACCAAAAATATGTGATGGGTAATAAAGGGGTTTCGAGTACCTCGTGTCGGGCATGCAAAGCATACCCGGAAACCTTAATGCACCTGACTTCAGGTTGTTCTTATTATGCTAAATCCACCTATATCCATCGCCATAATGCAGCGTTGCGTGTGCTCTACTTTTATCTTCGTCATCATTACGAAGTTGACAAAACACCAGTCTTGCCCTACGATCCTGCGGAAGTAGAATCCTTTGTTGCCAACCAAAAGTGCAAAATCTTTTGGAATATGCCGGTTGCAACTACCAGGCAATTGAACGCCAATAAGCCTGATGTTGTGCTCCAAGATTTAACATCTCAGACTATGTATGTTATCGAGTTCTCTGCTCCGGCGGAAACTAACATAGTCGAAAAGGAGGAGCAAAAAAGGATTAAATATCAAGATCTAATACATGAACTGCGACAACCGTACACGGGCTATACTATCCGCTTGGTCGTACTTATAATCGGATGTCTGGGGGGTATGCATAACTCCTTTGTGCGCAATCTTAACATCATTCCGGCTTGTAGATCTCACGCCAACATGTTAGCGGCGTCAATGCAAAAAGCAGTTATTATCGGGACGCTCCGCACGCTCCGGTCGCACGAGACGACTTTTTCCGGGAGTTCATGAACACCTTTGAACGCCCATGCCCCGTTTAGAGCGGGTCCTCGAACATCCATTGGACCTGCCCTGGAATCTCCCAGTGTTATGGTTTCGCAGCGAGGTTCGGGGATTTATTAGGTAGGGAAGACCAGGAAGGGGATGCTGTATGACGGACATTACGTACCTGACCTAGAAGTACCTGACCTGGTACGCTGCACGGACACTTTTTCCTCCGCCTGGGGGTTTTTGAAGTGCAGTCGCGATATTTATGTTAAATCAATAATAATAATAATAATAATAATAATAATAATAATAATAATAATAAGGTGGTTTGGAGTACCGCGTATCCAAATCACTAAGGTAGTTTGAGGTACTTATAACTGTTCCCCTTGGCACCCGTGGAGGAGAATATTCCTCATTGGTGTCGAGGATGCTAAAAGGGTCCTCAAGGGTAAGTTATGCGCAATATAGGAATCTCCGGGTTCCCTTAGCCTCTGACTACCCAAGATCGGTATCCGCAGCGAAGAGTCGCATCCGTCTCGAGGTGCCACCGTTGTTAACAAAAGATGCCGCTCTAGAGGAGTAAACCTCGATAATAAATCCGTTTGTGTTCCAGGGGTTTGTTGTAACACCCGGTTGCCTCGGTGGTCGGTTGCTATGACAATACGGGAAGTAGCGCTCCCGGGCTCCCCGAGCTAAGGCCTGGTACTGCCTAAGTACCAACCCTTATGCGTGTGAGTCAACCAGCGCTAAATGGTTGTCTCTGCGACTGGGCTAACTATCCCCAGCAGGTATCTACTAGTTCCAAACGGTAACAGAACTAGGAAGGCTGGTCGTGCCGCGGGTCTCTCGGATGGACCCGCACAAAAAGGCGGAACCAGTCAAAATTCATCTTCTCGTCTCGTGCGCCTGGAGTGGACGGACAGCTTGAGGAGAGATTTGCTCACGCGCCGCACACAAAATGAGCCAAATAAGAGAAGGTACATGGCAAGGATGCACGCCATATGGTACCAGATGCATCCCGAACACTCGAATTTAACGCCACAAAATCTGCGTGACCATGTAGCCCGAATCATTAAATTAAACATACCGACCGGACATGACGATAATCGAGAAACTCGCGAAGAAGCTAGGGTTGCTGAAACTGCGGTGGTGGAAGTTGAACAGGATTCTGCGGTCAACGGTGAGAGCTCGACCAATAACATCATAGAGCGGGATCAACCGGTAACTTGCGGTGGCAGCGTAGTTACTGAGGCACAGACGGACTTGTTAAATCAAGCCAACACAGATACTGTGCTAGAGTCTAACACCAGAACGAGTTCAACTCCCACACAGAATGATGCCGATCTAAATAAATCCCTTTCTATCTCAGACAATTTAAGAAAACAATTTCGCGATCTTCTCGATACCGATTTAGACTTTGACAAACGACCACGTTCCAAACACCGACGGACGTATGTAAAGGGCGAACAACTGACCCTACTAAACGAAATTTTGGACGATCATCTATCCCCATCCAGTGATCTCACCGACGTCGACAACGCAGTATATGCAGCGATGCGTGTCCTGACCCAATGTACTAAGCAGCAAAAGCCTGCAGACCTGCAGAGGAGAAGGCACGTATTCGTATTAAACAAATTGACACCAAGATGAGGGCACTACGACAGCTGCTACGAAGAAGCTCACTAGTACCCACCGCCACCTTGCCCGTATATTTTCAAATTGGTTATTTAACTGTGAGCCAATACCATCGTGGCTCGCTGAGGGAAGAACGATCCTAATACCTAAAAAAGGAGGCCTATCACAACCACAGAACCGATAACGTGCGTTCATATACAAGTGAATGCTATATGAACGCATCTTGAAGGCGATTGAACCAGTGTGGAGTTCAATCTATGAACAACGAGGTTCAAAAAGAGGAATGTCGGGTTGCAAAGACAACTTGCTGGTCGACAGATGTATCTGTCAGGACGCTAGATAGCACAAACGCAACCTGAGCATGGCCTGGGTGGACTATCGAAAAGCATTTGACACAACGTCGCATGAGTTCATTATCTATTTGCTCCATTGTCTGCGAGTCCACCCCGACATTATTAAATGTATTGAACACCTGCTGCTGCTCTGGAAAACAAGGTTCACAATAACATCCGGTGAACACGTTGTGTCTACGGAGTTGGTGACATACAAACGAGGCGTATACCAAGGAGACAGCCTCAGCCCACTTTTTTTTACATCTCGTTGTTGCCCCTGTCAATCAGCCTGAGAGAAGAACCCGGCTACTTGTGTGGCCCGGTAGGAAACCGCGAGCATAAAGTCATACATTTATTTTATATGGATGACTTAAAACTGTATGCTTCGTCAAAGAGTGATCTCAACTGCGCTCTAAAATTAACACACGAATACACGCACGCGATCGGCATGGAGTTCGGACTGGACAAATGCGCGGTGGTGCACTGTAAGCATGGTGTAGTTCCGAATTTTTATTCACACGCCCAATTAGTGGATGGAAGCATCATAGAACATCATGATGAAGGAGCGACCTATACGTACCTTGGTGTTGGTGAAAGGTGTTGCATACCTCGTGTCGGGCATGCAAAGCATACCCGGAAACCTTAATGCACTTGACTTCAGGTTGTTCTTCTTCTTATAAAAGTGCAAGATCTTTTGGAATATGCCCGTTGCAACTACCAGGCAATTGACCGCTAATAAGCCTGTTGTTGTTCTCCAAGATTTAACATCTCAGACTATGTATGTTATCGAGTTCTCTGATCCGGCGGAAACTAACATAGTCGAAAAGGAGGAGCAAAACAGGATTAAATATCAAGATCTAATACACGAACTGCGACAACTGTACCCGGGCTATACTGTCCGCTTGGTCGTACTTATAATCGGATGTCTGGGAGGTATGCATAACTCCTTTGTGCGCAACTTAAACATCATTCCGGCTTATAGATCTCATGCGAACATGTTAGCGGCATCAATGCAGAAAGCAGTTATTATCGGGACGCTCCGCACGCTTCGGTCGCACGAGACGACTTTCTCCGGGAGTTTATGAACACCTTTGAACCCCATTCCCCATTTAGAGCGGGTCCCCGAACATCCACTGGGCCTGCCCTCGAATCTCCCACTGCTTGGTCTTGCAGCGAGGTTCGGGGATTTATTAGGTAGGGAAGACCAGGAAGGGGATGCTGTATGACGGATATTACGTACCTGACTTGGAAGTACCTGACCTGGTACGCTGCACGGACAGTTTTTCCTCCGCCTGGGGGTTTTTGAAGTGTAGTCGCGTTTTTCGTTAATCTTTCATAATAATAATAATAATGATAAATAAATAATAATAATAATAATAATAATAATAATAATTTCAGTATAAACTTAATACAGTTGTGGAAAAAGTTACACAGTAATTACTAAATTTATAATTACGAGTATAAATATAATTCCCAATTTATGCTATAGTAATCACTAATATTATATAAAACTTCATACAAAACTTTAACACATTCTTAAGTTTTTTTCTTGATTTCACAGGTGGCAAATCAAGTATGTGTTTAGGTGTATGGTTACATATCTTTATTATGGTGTTGTATTATTTTGAATAGATGATAATGTTGTTTGATCTGACTGCAAATTGTACTTATTTCTCGTATCATAAGCGTGTATTATGCTACGTGTAGTAAAATTTCTTATGCTACGTGTAGTTTGTTCTTGCTTGTAGAACATAACCGCTTCTAGAACTAGCATTCCGAATACTGTAAGAATTTGCAAGTTTTTGAATGCGTCTCTGCAACTGTCTCGAGCTCTTAATCCGACTAGTAGTCGTATTATCTTTTTATGAATGAGGAATATCTCTTTTACATGAACTGATGTACCCCAGAATAGTATTCCGTAAGATAACGTCGAGTAGATGTAAGAATAGTAAGCCGTTATCAATATATTTCGTTTTGAAGTATGATGCTGTTTGAAAATAAATCAGATTCGTAGTTTCCCAGTCTAAAATCTTGTGTCTTGTTCATGTTTAGTTTCAGGCCATTTGCCTTATACCATTTATTCATATTTGCAATCGCTGAGTTAAGATTTGGATGTAATCGCCTCTTCGTTTTTGGGGTTATTATTGCTGCAATATCATCTGAAAACAGGGCCGTTTTGTACGGAATAGATTCCGTGAAATCATTCATATAAATAATGAATAAGATTGGTCCTAATACTGAACCCTGGGGTACGCCCTCTATCACGTGCGATATTTTTGACTTAATTGGTAGTCGATATGACTTATCATTGGATATCATTTGTACATACTGCGTTCTATTCATTAAATACGATTTGAAGATGTCATTCGCTATAGTCCCTAGTCTACTTCCTAACCGTGGTAGTTCTTTCAAATGATACCTCACAGGTTATATTGATTAAAACTTTTTTTTGGGTCAAACTTTTTTTTGACTGACAATACATGTGCGTGTCATCAAGGCCTAACATTATGCCAAATTTCAATTTCCTACGTTACACAGTTTTCGAGAAAAACATTTGTTCCGTTGCTCCTTTTAAGGTACGGAACGCTACGGAATCCTAAAATGATGTGATATAAGAAAGAATGTAATACCTTTGAGTTAGGATACATGTGTATATGATATAATTATGATATACTTAACATTTTTTCCCATAACTTTCCTTTCTTATTGCCGAAAGAAGCAAAGTTTTCGATTCACTTTTATTTTACCGGAAACAACTCAGAACTAACCTTTTTTTGGTGGTTAGGAGACAATCCAACCCTATTCGCTAATCTAATGTAGGTACATACTATGTGTAACATAACAAATACTAGTTTGCCAAAAATAACGCCTTAAGTGCATGAAAATTTAGTGCATATTTAGCTGTTTTTTATAAATACTATATTTTTCATTCTTTCTAAACTGGAAGAAACTTAAGGACTTTGAGTTGCTACAATCAAAATGATGAAAACCAGTTGAAATTAACAAAAGTCGATAGATATTAGAATAAAAAAAATTCCCTTAAAGTTTTATATTGATTTGGAAGCTTTTCGATGAGAAAAATGCGTTATAATATATGGCAAAATACATGTACTCTTATGGGAAATAGCGAATTTTTGTTATATTATATTTTTAAAAATGATGATAAAAATCTGAAATTTTGCATAGTAAACCGGTAAATCTGTGTAAACACGTAGACAAAATTTCAAAATGTTTTGGAAACGCTTTGTCGAAAAAAAGTGAATTATTTCAGACTAGCCGTATATCCGATAGGATTTCCTATCAGCAACATCTTTTTATTAGGTTAGGTTTTAATTTCCACGTTTCTAATTTCAAAAATGGCGAACTTCTCATACGAACTCTCATTTCCTGTTTTAACCCCTTAGGGAATGAATTTCCAGAAACGTTTACACAACTGACTTTTATTTATAAATTGAAACCTAAACACATCTTCTGTGCTCAATTTCGTCCATCTAAACCTAACAGTTTAGGCTGTGCGTTGTCTGTCAGTCAGTGTATAAAATATTATTTATTTGAAGTCATAGTAACAAATTTTTATATATCTAACTTCAAAAGTGATGAATTTCCATAAAAATTTTCTTTCCCCATTTAACCCACTTAGGGGGCGAATTTTCAAAAATCCTTCCTTAGTGCTCACCTACGTTACATAGGGAACTCCTGTGCAAAATTTCATTCTTCTAAACCCAACAGTTTAGGCTGTGCGTTGTCTGTCAGTCAGTCAGTGTTAGAAATTTATTAAGTAGATTTCTGGAATAGATGTATTAACCTGAAATCGCGCAACGTCGCTTTAAATGAAGTATAGCGGAAAATTTAAACATAAAAAAAAAATTCTGTAACTTTGAATAGCACAAAAAATATACGTACACCTTACGATAGTATTATATAATAGCATAAAATAATTTCCTCGGTTATTGGAAATTTTTTAAAGAAAATATGATGTGGATTGTATTGCACAATAAAAAACACAGTAGCAAATCGTTCCTAAGCATAAATAGTTCAGAGTCAATTTTTTGATAACACAATGTATGCAAATAAAATACATAAAACACATTTTCTTAATTTATTGACATAAATCACTCACATAATAAAATAACTTTAAAAATAACCTACATAACCTAATAAAAACTGGTCGAATACATTACACGACCTAATACAGCTAATTGCTAACAAAAAATTTTTGGATGTATTTAAACTACTTAAGTGACATCTACAATTTTAATATTGTAAATTACTGCAACATTGCCGAATTTAAGCATGCAGTACTTTTGAAATGTAGTATAGGCAATTAATCGGACTGTACAAGCTCAACGTCGTTAAGATGTAAAATCAAACAAAATATAAATATCAGAGATGGTGGGAGACGCAGGCTGATTAATATAATATCTTAATATCGTTAATCGGTACTCAAAACAATAGATTAAATGAAAAATTTCGAATTTCGACAAAAATCCAATATTTTGTAGCACATTTGACTCTGATTATACAGTCACTGAACCCTATATATCAGTGTTTCTTAACACTTTTCTCAACAGTATTTCTCAGCACCACCGCCAATTGGCGGATCAGTGCCGTACCACTAAGGTATTTCACCGGTCCGTAGAAAGATGTGTGAAATTACTCATTATTACAATTTTCATTTTAAATCAACCAATAAAAAAATATATTCTAGTTTTACCTATCTCTTTTCACTCGTCAACTTTATTTTAGAGGGAAAACTCGTAACAAAAATTATTTTAACAATTTCATTTCGCCCCTCCCCCGAGGAGCTTGACTGTATACGTCCCTGCCCATATGTAACCAGTCCGCACAAAATTATCCGAGATTTTATCGGGCCTTGATTAAAAAAGGTTGAAAACCTATGCTATGGACTCTCATAGCCTAAAACGTTTTGTCTACCAAAAGAATAAATATTCCAAAAATCATTTTTTGCAAATTTTATTTTATATGGATCAGATTGTACCATGGTCATCGTGTCTAAAGACAAACATATATGTATGTACGTATGTATACCGTGCGTCACATAATATGAATACAAAATTTGCATGAAAAATTATCGAAAAGTTGTCGTGTTATAATATTCTCTAAATATTATAGCACTACGCTGCGCTGCCGTAATAATTGTGTTCAAGAAATAAATAGTCGCCCCGGGGACGTAATTTGATCACGTGACCAAAGCAGTGTTAATATATTCAATTCAATTTATATTATTAACGCATATTATTAACAACCAACTAACTGACTATATACGTATATTCGGAGAGCAGAAAAATGTATAACAGATCATTTTTTTTATAATTATTTATAATTTTTTTAAAAGCTGTAGGTAAACAAATTAAATTTAACATATTTATTTTTTAGACTGGTTAACTATAGCTTCAGGTTTTGAAAAAAGGTGATTTATAAGGGGTTAAACCAAGTGATCGTTTTAAAAACTGTATAGATTTCTGAAATTAAACTGTTAAATTGGCAATTGCGATTTAATAAATCTTTCTGTATTTATTTATATGGATATATTACCTAATAAGTACATTTAATACTAAAATAAAAAAAAATTAACATAATTCTATTGGGAAAATAGTTGTCTTACGAAAAATTTCAGTTGTGTACTTATTATTCAAAAAGTGCCATTTATTTTTTAAAAGCTTTCTCTTAAGGTGAATCGATTGACAAATTAATTACAAAGTCTATTTTTTTCTCTATAAATAAATATAATTTATGTATAGAAAAATAAGTTAAATTTTATAATATATGTAACAGTATTAATATTTGATTATTATTCAATCATCTAATTTTAACACTTTTAAAAGTAATGAATTTGACTCTGGTAGTTGACAAGTACGCACACATAATAATTAATACATACATAAATATATTATGGGTGTATTAGTATAAAATAACATTTTTATAGTTTTTTTTTTTTCTATGTATTTATTACAATAACTAAACATCCAATAGTTGTTTAATGATTCGAAAACATAAAAGAAAATAATTTTCAGTTTTTTTAAATCTTAAATTTGGTTTTTAATGACCTAACTTACTTAAATATATACCTCTGATCCACCTTTGATCATACTTTTGCATTACTCGTACGTTAAAAATTCTAACTTTGAAAATTTATTTCTTCTAAACTAGACGTCAGAAATTATTCAAATGGTGTCAGTGAATGCATCATATCTTTCTCTATAATATACTAAAATTTCAAATTTTAAACTTGGAAAATTTCTTGTAATCGATTCACCTTAACCTATATAAAAACAGGAATCATAGATATATAAAGATCCCAATTTTCTATTTCATAACTACCGTGCCCGCTGTCGCCGGTAAATGACGTCGATATCGCTACCCTTACCAAATGATATGATACATACAAAACACATCATTGTACCTACACAAATTATATATAGTATATACTGTCATCGCCGACCTTTTTAACTAACAATCAATAATTAAAAATAAATTTATTTATTTTAAAAAAAGATATGCCTTTATTTTGAAAATTTCTTTGTTCAATAGAATTTTTAAACTTAAATGCGACACACTTCATATTTTTTTCAGTTTAAATTTCACGAGTTGATTAAAAAAACAGTGATACTCGTTACTACGTGAACCCCATGACGAACAGTAACAGACTAAATCACAAGCGGTTTAAATTGACACAATATTGCATCTTACGAACGACAGATTTTTATATGCAGACTTGCTTCTATAATGTTCTGTGACAGGAATATTGTTTTAACTTCCATTCGCTAATTTGTGGTATAACTATATGTGGAAATTAAAAAATAATAAATTTAAAATGAAATTAATGAGTAATTAATATTTAAAAAATTTAATTAGAATTTACATAAAACAAATTTGCCAAATCCATGTTGGACACACATTAAGTCAGAGTTCCTCAATCGCCAGCTTTTCACAATTTTGAGAATAAAATGCACAGCATTAAATTTAAGTACATTTTTATGTCATCGAAGGATGGCATATTAATATCATTGTGTGATCATAGTGGGGAAACATTATTATAGAGTTGTATATCCATATTGAATAATTATAGAGTTGTACATCCATATTGAATAAACGCAAGAGGGCTGTAGAGTTAACAACTATAGAGTTAACAAAAAATCATAAATTAACACTTTCACTGAGGTGACATTACTTAGTGCGTGTCAAAAACACGCACTTCACGAACTTTTTTAAGATTTATCTATGGCAAAAAAGTCTCACTTTGAATCTCAACGTTTCACAGATAGGGCTTAAAAATGAAAAATGGTAAAAAAAAACCACTTCATTTTAAGAGTCCTTTCTAGCGATATTCCACAAGATGTGGTGCGTGAAAAAAATTTTGTTATGACGAATTCGGAAAGGGTTTCATGATTTTTACTTCGGAACCCTTAAAACTGTTTCAAATTAAACGATAATAAAATATTTAATTTACTGTATTTATGGAAGTATTTACACATTAGCTATTTTGTTGTTTGAAATAAAACAAACAACAATGCGTCTATTCTTACTAATACAGATTATAGTATTAATACTATTGTTACAGAGAAACGATGTAATTAGTCGGTAAGTAAGAAATTGTTTAACTTTATTTTCAGTTAATTCTTCTGCTTTATCAAAAACGAAAAAAGCTACAATAAAATATCTCTCTTGTATTACGAATTTTGTTACTTACATGCTTGTTGAGTGATGACGTCATAGAGATAAATTTTTATTGCTTTTATCTTCATAAAGAATTATTTGAATCATCTAGTTTCTAGTACATATATAGGTCTGATGGTAGAACTTTATTACATAATTTCGAAATATGTATAAGGTACACAGTAGAACTCCAATTTAGAAAGTTGCATAGCTTTAAATTTTCCAAAAGTTATAACCTATGACCAGAAGTAAATACGAAAGGGGTTACTTGAATTAATTTTGTAACCAAGAAATGCTTCAATGTATTAAATCTTCAGATTAAATTTTAATTGCTTTAAATAAAAAATTATTCAAATTTTATTTTTCGTCGAATTGATTTTATGGAATTTTATTCGAGCAATTTTTTCTTGTAAAATTATTGAAATTTAATTTAGAAATATGTTTTATATTTTAAAATCTTATTTTCGGTTAATTATACATACAGCTTTGATTTAAAAAAAATAATAATAATAATAATAATAATAAAAAGAGCAACAAAGCTGGTCAACTTTTTGAAAACTCCAAAGAATAACTAAACACTCTGAAGTGGATTAAGGTTTTTCTTAACTCCTTAAAGGAAATGGTTGTTACACATAGAAATAGACTCCGAATCGGTCTTTCGATCACGAGATTCCGTCTAGTGGTCGAAGCTGATCGAGGAAAATGAGTCATTATTTACTAATATACGCAGTGTATTTTTCTATATAACCCCTCCCTCTCCCAACCTAGGCTACGTAGTTTATTAATACTCCCTAAGCAATCTGCAACAAGTAATTAAAAAAAACTAGATCCTCCTCAATAAGAATATTTAATAACCTTCGGGATAAATCATTTCTTTGCGAAAGAAGTTCAAAAAAATTTGAGAAAAATCTTCCTTTAGAGTGTTTATGTTTCATACTTCTGATTACACCCTTATTTAGTTTCCTTTTTTGCTATAGGTATGTTTGAAATTTCGCAGCATTAACTTTTTTTCGTATTTTAGACCTACGCTTCCTGTATGCGCAGAACGACAAACTTTTATGACGCCCAATGGTTGCGGTCTATGTATTTGTGATAAACTAACAGCTAAATACACGTGTCTTCCTTATGGATGTGTTACTTTATTTAAACGAAAATAAAATATTTTAAGAATGTATCAATTTAATTCTCTTAAATGAATCTTACTTTGAATATATGTACTAACTATTCGTTTTAGTCCTCTGTTTCTTTACATTCATTTACATTAGTAAACCACCATGCACTTAAGTTACCAGCAAAGTAATAAAGATACCATGCACTAAAAATATTTGGGGGTGCGTGAATTTCGCTGTTCCCTAACAACGTTGTAAAATGGCTCCAATCACGGATACTGTGGTCTACTTTGGATAGTAACAATTATCATCTATGTCCTTAATCATCATTCTGTTTTTCTAACTCTATATTAAAACGAACTGCGAAAGTGGCTTCTTCAACACTTACTTTGATCTAAAAAAAGTAGAGTGAAAATTTACCGATTACTTTCCACAACTTATATTAATTCCACATATTTCATCACAACCAGTACCTTCGAATGTTCAGGTCCGTAACTAGACTGAGGTAACCGGGACATTGCCTTGTGGCTCCCAGCTAAAAAGGTACAAGAAAATCCAAAATTAACTAACTTTTTTATGATATATAATAAACATTTTAATTAAATCACCTAAACCAGTGTTTTTCAACCTGTGGGTCGCGACCCCCTGAGGGGGTCGCGAAGCCTTTTTACGGGGGTCGCAGTTACTTTAACAATAAAACCACTCTAATTAAATATATAATATTTAATAAAGAAAAGGTTAATTAAAGGTTACATTAATGTGATGGTTTCATACTTTCGCTTCTAAAATTTCAAATCAAATAACTGTGGCTTATTTTTAATAACAGTAAATCCGAGTTTTAAATAATTGTCGTTATGTAGACGCTCTTTTTTTTTGCTTTTATTTCATTACTCTCATTGGAACTTGAAGTTGACGGTTGTGCATGTCTTTCCAGAAACTCATCTATTTTCAATAATTACCATGAGCACAGAATTTTGGATATTAAACAATAAAACGCCGTGAGCAGCGGGGCCCCATCACGGTAGTCGAATTTTCTCCTTCATCTTCGGTATTGAATGTTTACAAGCGAAATGTGATTGAAAGTCTACAACCGAATTGTCATTTTGTTGGTTTCAAAACTGGTGATGAGTGTTCGGCTGATCGAGGCTTTAAAAAAAGGTTTTAAGTATTTAAGGGCTGTATCTCAGTAAATTTCAATTTTGTGCCGAAAACAGGTAGCAGAAAAAAAACCAACACAATTCGTACGAGGGCATTCCTGCCCATGTTTATCCGCTAATTGCCTTTATGTTTTAGTTTTAAATATTAAAAAAGGACCTTAAATAGTAAACTGGAAGGCCTTTATAAAGATATTTTTTCTTTCAAAAAAAAAAAAAATAAATAAATAAAAAATAAAAAAAATAAAAAATTATTTCTTCGGTATTGAGTGTCTACAAGCGAAATATAATTGAAAGTCCACAAGCGATTTGTAATTTTGGTGGTTTCAAAACTGATAATGAGTGTCCGGTTGATCGGGGCTTTATAAAAAGATTTTAAGTTTTTAAGGGCTGAATCTCAGTAAATTTCAATTTTGTGCCAATAGAAGTTAACAGGGAAAAAGCCAACACAATTCGTACGAGGGCATTTCTATCCATGCTTATCCGCCAATTGCCTTTGTGTTTTACTTTTAAATATTAAAAAAGGAACTTAAATAGTAAACTGGAAGGCTTTTATGAAGATATTTTTTCTTTCCAAAAAAATCCAAAATTTCTATTTTATAAATAATAAAAATCCAAAATTCCTAAATAATAATTAAATAAATAAATAAACAGTGACTTTAATAACATTTGCAAATTACTTAATATGTATGTATTTCATTTGTTAAAAAATTGTATTCACTTTTTTTTAAATTTTTTAAAATTACTATTCGCCTACTTGTATTTACAATAAAAGTAATGCATTTAAAACACATTTAACAATAGCATTCAATTCCGATGTAAAAATGGAAGAAGTGGGGGGAAAAGTAATCTGGACTCACTAAAAGGTACTAGCTGGATACTAACTGAATACACGTACAAAATTTCAGCCCTCTAGGTTTCCTTATGGAGTCTCTAGACGTGTTAGAAAACAAGCAAAAAAATTAAGGAAATATTGGCGTAAAAATCGTGGGGGTAAGGGTTAAAAGTTGAAACCTCCAAAAAACAGTGTCTGGCTATTAGCTTAACCTGTACACCAAATTTCAGCCCTCTAGGTTTATTTGGGGAGATTTTGACCCGAACGAAACTGTTAAAAAACAAGAAAAATCATGTTCTTTTGGGTATAAAAATGGTGGGGGTAGGGGTTAAAAGTCGAGACCCCCAAAAGGCACCCCCTTGATACTAACTCAATCCGAATACAAAATTTCAGCCCTCTAGGTTTATTCGGGTGACCTGTGCGAGTGGTACAAACTTCGAAAACGTCGAAAATGCATGAAATTGTAGCTTAAAAATGAGAGGGGTGGGGGTAAAATATTAAAACCTCCAAAAAGCACAACCTAGGTACGAGCTTTATCAACACACCAAATTTCAACCCTCTACGTTAATTCTGGGGGGCTGGGGGCCTGTTAGATCCAGCGAAAATCGTTTTTCCCCCCTCTACTCCCACCATATCATCCTAGGAAGCTGAATTTTGGATATGTTGTAGATAATTGACCGAAACATTATTTAAAACCGATTTGGAAAAATTTTATTGCTTTTCCGCCCCCCACCACCCCCTTAAAGGTCGGGTCCGAAAAAAAATTTGCCCAAAATTTGACCCCACTTTGATAGTATTGTTGTGCATCGGAATAAGCCCCACTTACCAAATTTCATCTCTTAACTTCCATAGGGGGGCCCTACACATATTAAAAGGTTGCGGGAAAATATATATATATATATATATATATATATATATCAGACATCTTTTTTTTTTACATAATCGTGTTCTACGGGTCCGAAAACGGATAGCGCCCCTGGTCTCGCCTCTCGCAGCTCTTATCGTATAGACTGTATAAGTCTAATTTTTCGGAGAAAATTCGACTAAAAAGACAGTGAGCAACTACTAAACAAACAAGTCAATTCAATAAATTTAAACACAATTCAAAGCGAATTCACAATTCAAAGAATTCAAAAGTGCCATCCTTTACTCGCCTGATACTCCACGCAGCGCTCATCATATCGCGCTATATCTCGCTCACACAAGTCACGCGCGCGTTCAGAAGCTACTATAAGTCGTCAACTTCGATGTCGATATAAAAATATGCCTGTTTAAAATTCTTTGTTACGTATATATTTAATTGACACCTAACTGAAAATGTGATAAACGGATTCGATATTTATAACATAAAATAAAATAAAAGTTAGAAATAGCAGAGGATAGGGGTTGCGAAATATTTTTATATTTTAGGGGATCGCGGAATATTTTTCCATACTAGGGGCGCCGCGCCATGAAAAAGGTTGAAAAACACTGACCTAAACCATTTTAATTAAATCACCTAGTTTTATTTTCACAAAAACTTTTGTTAAATCTGCTCCTCAGTTGTAGCAACAGATTAACAACTCACAATCCTCTCCCCCATCCCCCAAAATAATAAACTCATCCACGATATCCACCTGGCTTTGTTGTTAACAGTGGCGCTTAACGGTATTTTAATTTTTCAAAAACTTTATGTTCCAAGGTGCGTATTACTGTAAAGAAAATAAAAAAATTAAATTTAAAAATCAGAAAACCCGACTACGTAGAAAATAAACTAAAATGATGGAAACAAGAAGAAATAGAAAAATGAATAAAAAAGTAAAGCAGCTGGAGGCATCAGATATTTTTGTTCAACTTAACACAATATGTATGCCTTTGACTGCTTTACATTTTTATTCATTTTCCTATTTTTTCTTGTTTCCATCTGTTTAGTTTACTGAAACTTACTAAAAACTATCTACGAAGCTCTATGTCCCAACTCTATGTACTAGCAGTTTGTTTTTACCAATGTCAAGTCAAGAAGAAAACAATTACAATGACAAGTTTAGTTGTATTAAATTACTACACCTGTTAGTCATTCAATTTTGGCTTAATTTAGTATTTTTTTTTGTGTTTTGAACTAAACCACATGTTATTAAGTTGCAGTTTGTTTAGCTACTTAATTAAGAGTTTGGGTACTGCAGTATTATTCATTTTGTTGTTATTTTTAATAAATTGTGAATGAACTATAATAATATGATAGCTTTTCCCTTCATTTCTAACTGCCAATGCAGTGGTGGATTTACCAGCAGGCTGAGCCTAGAACGGCAGATTTTAGGGGCGACAAAATTTGGAATTAGAAGTGTTTTTTGTTCGTTACTTATTTTTTGGTAGAAAAAAAAAAGTGAAAAAGTTATTTTTATTTTACTGTCTGCCCCGGGGTCCCTAAAGGCCTAGGTATCGGCCTACAAATGTTATCGATAACAATAAATGCAATCAATGTCCATTATGATAAGCAAAAAAACAAAAAAAACAAAAACAAAAACAAAAACAAAACAAAATCTAGAAAATAAATGTGAACAGAAACTATACAAAACTTTTACGAGTCTGTCGTAAGAATTGAACCTCAACCTATCAATCTAATCTAACTACTAGTGACTGCTGACTGATTGTAAGTACAATTATAAACTTTGTTGAAGTTATATTAATAAAAATTGTCTCATTGTTAGTATTTCAAGTTCATGGTGACGGTGCTGGAAAATTAGTAATCACTCTTATTAAACTTATCTATACTTGTATACATATAGGTAAAACTATTAATACTGTAAAAACAAAAGTTACCGAACCGATTTTGAAACTTTTCCACTGTTAGTAAGCCCAACTATATGAAGAGTACCTTCATAAACATCGATAATATTTAAACTTTTCGCATTGAAAACGTTTATAGGGTCTTATCTCATACTTATTTCAAATCTAATCATATTGTTAGGGTATACTTCAATTAATGCTAGAAACTTGAAATTTCGTATATGTCTTAAATCTAAATCTTTTCAATAAAATATTCTTATAATTTGTGTCCAATTTTAATAAAAATCAGTGTCATCCTTACCCAAGGGTATAGTGACCGGACATCCCTATTTTGGCGGGATAGTCCCGCTTTTTGGTAGACTGTCCCGCCGATTTTTAGAAATGTCCCGCTTTTTAGAAAATATCTGCATTTCTTATTTTAGATGTAATTGGCCGTTTTTTTTTTTTTGCTCACCAGTTATTTTTTAAGAGAAAGTTGAAAAAAAAAAGTAGGAAAAATTAAAATTTTCTTCTTTTCAAGCAAAAGTAGGGGTGGCATTTTTCACGGTGCCTTTCATCTCATTTATCCCGCTTTGTCTCAATGAAAATCTGGTCACTTTACCCAAGGGGCACGTTGGATACGAGCCCCAGGCGTCCCGTTTAGGGTGGCCCAGAACCTATGTTATAAATCTTTAAAAAAAAAAAAACAAGTTGTATATTATATGAGAGCCATGCTGAAAATTTCTTCGATTTTCTTCGATTCGGTTTCGATTTCAAAATTTCAAACATTTTACATAAATGTGAACAAAATACTGTAAAACTTCGATTAACCGTCACTCGATTGTCCTACAGTTTCTGTTATCCGTCAACTACTAATAAAAAGAAAATGCAATCTCTGGATTAGGTATACAAACATGTATTCCAAATACATAGCAAACTCCCATATCGCACGCTCCCATTTAACAATTTCATCACACACAAGATGAGTATAATGGCACCCCTCCGTGTTTTAAAGCAAATATGTTTGAATGTGTTAGTGTCTAAGTAATAGTTTGTAACAGTAAATCATACAAATATATAAATCAGAAACATCGACGCCCGTGATCTTTGACTTTCTCATTTAGCAATTTGGTCCCAGTGGATTGCGTAATGGTAGTTTCCTATGTACATAAATAATTCCATAAAAAAAAAAAAATTGTTAAAATAAAGAATATAACATTATTTTATACCGGTAATGATATGTAGGGGTTTTACCGTTTTTGGAATAAGCAAACAACCTCTTAGATGGGAAATTCGCCGTTTGAGATTTTCGCTCCTAACAACAAGTTAGAAAAAATGCAGGGCTGAATTTACCTTTCAGAGGCCCCGGAGCACATCTTATGTGCATGCCCCGTAGAGACCCAGTACTTTTGTGGAAATCGTTCCAAAAAATGGAGTCGACCAAAAGAAAGAGTGCTTATCCTTCCTGCTCTACTTCAGTTTTAAGACATTCATTATTTTGTAAAGACCCCGGCGCACATACAATTTTTGGTAATGTCACGATCGAATATGTATACATACATGGTATACATATAGGCAAGCTACATGCACCACACGCTATGTATTATATATAAGGTATGATGCATACGATCACTGCGATGGTACATATTATGACAGTACGGCTAGTACGACGTATAATTATGATATTATGAACTAGCTGTACCCGTGACGTCGTTCGCGCATAAAATCAATGACAAGTATATAAGTATAATAAAGCATTTGTATAAAACAATAGTTTTGCGTAATGCATGCGCATGCTCAAAATGGTTTTTGTATTTTCCTGAAGGAAGGAAACATTTTTTCATAATAAAAAGTATCCTAAGTGTTGATGCAGGTAATAAGTTATTACCACACCGAATTTCGAAAACTGAATTTTAAAACGAAAATTGATAACATAAATCGACTAAGAAATCTGAAATAAGAGGTGCTTCCTCAATCTGAAATAGTATTTTTAATAATTTATTTAATAATAATTTATTTTTAACAAATCAACTAGTAACGGAAAATCAAAATTAAGGAGGTAAATAGAACAAATACCATCTGAGAATTTGATAAAAATTTTAAACATAAATTAAACAAGCTTCAAACATCATATCGACATGAAATTTGAACATTGATATGTACTAATATCGCAAGCAAGAAAATTTAAAGCATATAAAAATTTCCAGAGATTATAAACGAAATGAAAAATTGAGTAAAACGGGTAAAACCTAAAATAATTTTATTGTATAATTTTATACATCAGAGTAACGTAAAAGCCCCTACACAGGAACACAATTTTCAGGTGTGTAATTAAACTGGCTTATAAAAATAGACAAATAAATAAAACACCCATTTTTTTTCTTAATAAGCATGAAAGAAAGTTTTTTTAATCAAATGAATATGTTTTTAAAAAAATATAACCCAAAAATTGTTATTTATTAATGTTTTTCTTTTACAAAATGTCGACATCTATATCCAAACAAAAAAATATTAACCCCTTTAGTACCGCCATATATTCCAATATTTTAGATAAAGAATTTAAGATCTCTGTAAATATAAAATATGGTATCGTTGCTTTGTCACTTTTCACAGCAAAATAACAGAAAAACACGAGTCGACTTTCGGCTTTTACACCATCATCAGGTGAAAAAACTTAACTTAAGTTAAGTTTTTTCACCTGATGATGGTGTAAAAGCCGAAAGTCGACTCGTGTTTTTCTGTTATTTTGCTGTGAAAAGTGACAAAGCAACGATACCATATTTAATATGGATTTTCACAAAGTAAACCTGTCTAGTATTAATTATCTGTAAATATAATTGCAAGTTTGGTACGTTTTACTTAATTTATTTATAATATCACCGCTCTTTACTATACAGCCTCCAGTGACCAATATAAAACAATGCACACTCATCAGTTGAATTTTTTTCAAAAATTAGTATGATGAGCTGAGCTCGCCATTAGTCTTAAAGGTGTTAATGACACTAGGAGTTGGGAACCGATATACAAACAGACGTGTAATATGAGTAATATGACACATAAAGTGACATCTAGACGCCAAAGTAGGAAACATAGAATGATTTAAGTATCAGACGTAAATAAAGGATCAAAATACTATGTATTCAACAAAAATTGTTTAATATATACTGTATGAGTTTTTCGGGAGTTGCTATTTTTATTACAGCCAAACCGTTGATTTCATCGAAAAATTGTTCAAATAAGAGTTGTAGATATCGACGGGGGCAACCAATTGCGATAATCAGGAGCTTTATAGCTCTTATGGTTTTCGAGCTATGATACAAACTTACCTTTTTTTAAATAGAATAGTATACTGATTCGTTGATAAAAATTATTCAATAAAGCAACAGAAATAAAAAATAAAAATTTTTATCTTAATTTTTTTTTAATTTTGCAACTTTCGCGCTTAAAAGTGATTTATTTAAGTTAATTTTGTGGAATTTAAGAGTACTTTATTCAAACAGTCATCGTTATTTACGTTAAATAATTGTGCAGCTAAACAGTAATTGTATTTATGCTACATAAATGGCTGTAGATGGCTTTACCGTATACAACACAAATGACAGCTCTTTAAATACCAAAATTTTATTAATTTTTACTCAATATTTTGTGTTTATATTGATTTACAACTAAAATGTATCTACCTGAAATGTAACTAATTAAAAAAATGAATTAAGAAACTGCGGAACGTCATTAAATGGTAAAAAAAACTTTTTTTTTTAATTTACAATATTTCGATAATTTATGTAATTCAGTTTTAGATACTTTATTGGAGTATTTCTAATAACTTATTATTGTGTTTACTGAAGATAGAATAACGATTTTATTCTCATATTTAATTCAGTTTCATGGAAGTTTTCGAAATGACATAACCTCTAATATGTTCCTATTCATTGTTATTTTAAAAGGTAAGGGTAATTCCACAATTTCAAAATAATTATTTACAATGTAAGTAACGAAAATTTTTGTTTCATAAGATTCTGTAAAGCTTTAGTGAAACAGGTTCAGTATGAAGTTAAAAATTGCCGGAGCATGGTACTTCTGTGGAAAAAATTCAAGAAATAGAAAAGTTAACGCGAGGAAACTGCCCCTAAAAATTTACCACCCGGGGCCTCTGCCCCGCGTACCCGTAGTGTAAATCTACCACTGGTTATACGTAACTACCAGCAGGGCTGGGAAAAATTGTTCATAGAAATTAAAATAGAAAATGGAAAATGGTTTTCAAAAATGCATTTAAAATACAAAATGGAAAATGGTTTTGCTGAACATATTTAAAATAGAAAATGGAAAATAGCTATTTAAAAAGGATTATAAAATGCCAAATGCTGTTTTTACTTTAAACTCTGTAAACTTTTTTATCAATATTAAAAAAAAGTTAAGAAAATTTCAAACGTACTGAAATTAAATAAAGGCAGTCTTTTGAGAAAATTTTGTAAAGCTTACATGATATGAAAACGAAAATTAACTCTTGAAATATTGTTACTTTAAAATATCGTAAAATTTAATTCAGCCTTGACATATTCAAACCTTGACTACCCTACAACTGCGACTTCTAAATTATGAAGACTGGAAAAAATTGATTTTTATAATTTGGTTAACTTAAGAATAAAACTTCAATTATTTTTTTTTTTGACAAAGTACTTAGTTACTCAATTTTAGAAACATTTTTAATTTTTTCTTCATCTTCGGATTGTTGTACTATTAATTGAATCAGTTATTTCAGAAACAACACATGTAACAATTTCAGTTAGAGATGAATTTGTATATAGTTTACCACGACGCATCGTTTGGTGCAGAAAAAACACACAACATTAACCCAACCCGTTGAAATCTAATCTTGAAGTTTGCCTTTAGAACAGAAACAACACATGTGAATCACTTGTATTGTATTGACTATGAAAATGAGTGAGGCTAATGTGACCACAATCGTAGATTTCCTGCAGAAACAACACATGTGAAATTTCTTTAAAATGTCATAATTTGATTTTTGATGAAATTTTTTCGGCAAAAACTTGTCAATTGTAAAATGTCTTGTCTTGTCAATTGTAAACTTGTCTTTTTAAAAATAGTTTAAAAAGTTTAAAAAAGAGTTTAAAAATTTAACAATTTAAATTTAAAAAAGAGCTGTCATATTATTTATGACAGCTCTACGATACTATCCAGATATGCCATCTATAATTTACTTTCAGAGATTTTTAATAATGACATTTTCACATGAACTAAATTTTGACTTCTTTAATATGCTGTACAATTAAATATTACAACAACATTTGTAATTTGATAACCTGTTTAATAAATATTAAGTTGAATATTTGAGGAAAAACTACAAATTATTTTGATAATTAATGTATTTAATTAATCAATTTTCTGTTACTGTAAGAGGCTAATGTGAATATACCATTACAACTTATTTCGTATTTTTTTTAGTATAAATTCAAAATAAATTGTATTTTTTGCGCTCGTTTAAACAAACCTGACCACGGGTTTTGAAAATTAAAACTTAAAAATTCAATTTCTCAAAAATTTGAAATAAAATAATGAAAATTTTAGCATAATTGGTAATTTGAAGTAATAAACTAATTTTTAAGAAACATCTCAACATATGTTCCCATTTGAAAAAAAAAATTTTTTTCTATTCCAAAAAAACCGTAAGTCCTAGAAGTCTGGAACAATTTTTCGTGAATGGCCCCCTCTATTTTGAATATTTTTTGTATAAACTTTTTTTCCAGTTAGATGCATATTTTAGGAATAAATCGAATGGCAACTCCCGAAAAACTCACACAGTATACGTACGCATGCGTATACCACTCAATACCCCACCCGCTTCACATAGAATGTGACGTATGGTGACGTACCTCGTACTAATATATTCGCATATTCCTGTCCATACGTCATGTGTTTTGATTATATGTGTGCTGTGCAACGTCACTCACTACACTGGCGACAAGTGGGACAGTGACCCAGTGTGATTTAGTCATTAATTTGGTCCCTTGCTTGCCCTGCTCTGCTCTACTCTGCGTTTACCGCGTTTACTGCGTGACGCATCTCAATGTGCGCTTGGCCTTACTATGTGAAATCTAGGGATGGGCAATGTCAACGGACTATCGATTTTTTTAATTTTTCGCCATCGATCCATCGATGTTCTTATAAAAATATCGAAACATCGATTGCTGACATCGATGTTGAAAACGAGCGCGAAAATTTGAAAAAATTATATTTAACCTCCGGTACTGATTTTTAAAATTTTTTTACGTCAGTAAATGTACTTTTATCCAGCATATTGAACAGAGATTTAAACAAGCGTTTATTTTAATTAAAATTTTTAATCTTACGTCTTTAAATGAACGTAATTTAGTAATTTTAAATAATATTAAGTTTTTAATTATTTCTCAATTAAAAAATCATATTAACATAACCTAAATTTGATGTACAATACAGCGTTTATTGTCTATGCGGACTAT
Source organism: Brachynemurus nebulosus (assembly GCA_035578155.1). Lineage (NCBI taxonomy): Eukaryota > Metazoa > Arthropoda > Insecta > Neuroptera > Myrmeleontidae > Brachynemurus > Brachynemurus nebulosus. The sequence continues at coordinate 6,447,812 of JAPWDM010000018.1, read as the reverse complement.
CATTAAGCGGACGGTTTCTATATGTATTTGTGTTTATATACACGAAAATATTTTTTAAACAAACACTATCTTATGTAAACAAATCTTGCAAATTTAACATATACAGGCGATTATTTTGGAAGTTAAGATAAGTATATGATAATAACAATATTAAAAATTATTAATACACATATGAATGTATAATTTCCAAGTTTACAATTAGATGTAAATATTTTGTAGCTAAAAAATATTCTTTAGAAAGTTATTTTAACAAAACTACTTTAACTTTTATATAAAAATAAATTGTGTAAAGAGACACCTATATATGAATTGTCTAAGGCGACGACGTTTGTGTATTAATTGCCGTCCGGTTAAAGAGTAGTCAGTGTAATTATATTGTACATCGGTAGTGACGAGATTAAAATAGATATACAATAGCAATAATTATAATTCAAAATTTTCAATTTATTCTTTATTTAAATAATTAAAATAATTGATTTTAATAATGAAATTTACTGAAACAAAAATTTAATTTACTTCCGGCTCGACGATGTCGATGGTTCAGTAAATTCTATCGACCATGCATATTTCGACTTTAAAAAAATCGATCAAATACATCGATGTTTCTTCAAAAAAACATCGATTACTATCGCCCATCCTTAGACTGAAAACCATTACAATTTACAAAGATGGGCGTCGGGGACGTCGAATCTGTCAAATCATCCAGACACCTATAATGCCTATAATCTTTCTTCACCTCTTCCACTGCGAACGGTGAGGCCAACTGACAAAGAAATGTTGAAAATTCATTTTCAAATATCAGGTTTATCTAAAGTATCGTAAATATTTAATAGTTTAAAAAAAAAAATAACTAAAATACTTGTATGCAGAACATACAAAAAAGTTTTGGGCAATTTTATTAAAATTTAAATAGGTACACAGGTATTTTAAACAAATATGAATAGAAATGTAGAAGAAGAAAGCATAAAACTGTATATAATGTTTCTTTGTTCTGAGTTATACAATTATCAGATTAAATTAAATAATTTACGTTCTAAAATATTAATAGCGAAAATAAAAAGTAAAAAATACAGAAAAAGAGCAAAAATGCTATCATTATTAGCCATCCGTTAAAGGTAAATTTTGTTTTATGTTGTGGTGTATTAATTATATGATACATAATATTGTTTTATTGTAAACTAGAAATTTTGGAAATGGACACTGGAATTACATCTGAAACTGAGGTTGCTGAAACTTCAGCTAAAATTCAAAATAAAATAAATTTGGAATCATCAGAACTTTTGAAATTCATTAAATCTGAAATACCTGAAACAATGGGCACTGACTCTACTATTAAAATTAAAGTTGAGAGTAATCTCCCAGAATTGTCGAGAAATTTATTCGAACATGAAATAAAAGTGGAAGCCTTTGACTTTCCGGCAGTGAGTAGTGATGTTCCTTTGCCTGAAATAATTAAAATTGAAGAGAATTGGTCAGATATGAATAACTCACTTCAAAATAAAGCAGAGATGGATCCACTGGGCGATTATAAAGGGGAAAATAATACTGAAGAAGTTGAAGATGTTTCTAATAAAGGAAAGAAGCTTCTTACATGTAGTACATGTTTTAAAACATTCACAAATATATCAAATTTAAATCAACATATAAAAATTCATACCGGACAAAGACCATTCAAATGTGACGCATGTTTGAAAACATTTATTACCCCTGCGGCATTAAGGGAGCACCATAGAGTTCATACAAAAGAATATCCATTTAGTTGCAATACGTGTTTCAAAAAATTTAATCATATGTCCACTTTAAGAGAACACGAAAGAATTCACACTGGAGAAAAACCTTATCAGTGTAGCGTATGTTTCAGATCATTCATATCGTCATCAAAATTGAAATTGCACAACAGAATTCACACCGGCGAAAAACCATTTACATGCAGTATATGTTCAAAATCATTTTCTCGACCAGCAAACTTACGATTACACGAAAGAATCCATACCGGCGAAAAACCATATAAATGTGATACATGTTCGACAGCATTTGGTGATCCGTCCAGTTTAAAAGTTCATCGAAGAATCCATACTGAAGAATCTCCATTTATGTGTCGTACATGTCTTAAAACATTTAGACATCTGTCCAGTTTGAAAACGCATGAAAGAATTCACACGGAGGAAAAACCATTTCAATGCAAAATATGTCTGAAATCGTTTAAATCCTCATCAAATTTAAGGAAACATGAAATAGTGCATACAGAGGGAAATATGTTTAAATGTTATACCTGTTCAAAAGAATTTAAGTTTCCTGAAAGTTTAACAAAACATTTAAAAACTCACAGCAATCCAAATTCATTTACAATAGATCAGTCAGCTACTAGTTCAGAGCCTCAATTTGAGAAAAACGATAATAATAAATTATAAAGTATGTATTTTTCAAAACGTACCTAACTGGAATTCATCTCAAAACTAGTCCGCGCACCTCAAAATTTTGTATCATTTTTTTAATTTTTTTGTATGTTCGCCGTATAACGCGCACCCTAACTTTGACAATAAAATAATGAATCATATATCTAACTAAAATAATTTTAACGTATAAACTTATTGTATGGAATAATTTGAAAAGAATTTATTTTGCTTCCGAGACTACTAAAGTAGCAAAAGCATTGTGATCACTTTTGAAATATAAAAGATTTTTCCCTCCAAAATAAAATTTTTTACGCACATTTTACATTTTAAAGCTTTCTGGACGTCCGTCTGTCTGTGTGTCGCCAGTTTGCATTAAGTGGCATAACTTCTGAACTATTCGATTGTTTTTAATAAAATTTTCAGAAATTATGCAGTTTTGTTCCTAGATGGTCCCCTATGAATTTAATCGAAATCGGAGTAACGGTAGCTACGCCGCTACCATGTTATTTCATTAATATACTAAATTGCACCAAGTGGCATAACTTCTGAACTATTCAATTCTATTTTATGAAATTGTCAGAAAGTATGCGGTCTGGTTCCTAGATGGTTCCCTACAAATTTCATTGCGTTCGGAGTAATATTATCCACAGCGCTACCATGAAATCCCATTAATGTCAATATCTTATTTACTACTAGTCCCACTTCGCTCAATTTTTATAAATCGTTTTATTTATTTTTATTAATTTATATACCTAGATTAAATTATACGAAAATATATTGGGCATTAAATTACCAAGATGCTTTTACGAGTACGAGGAAGCTGTGTGCCACATCCTATTGACAGCGTATTTTATTTTTTATTGTAACTATCTTATTAAATTTATATAATTATTAAATTTTCTTTTATTTATTTTTTATTTATTTGATAACCCACTTACTGTTGACAGTTAAGAATATACATATAATACTAATATAAAAACCGTCATAATTTTTACAGAACTCAGTCTTATATCCGGCGTATAACGTGCACCACGAAATTTAGACAATATTTTGGGTGTTCAAGGTGCGCGTTATATGCCGAAAAATACAGTATTTATAAATTTGATTAAAATTTACCATACCGTTAGTTACAGTATAATTACGGTATCCATATTTTGGCAAAGTCAAATCGGGACCCCGCCGCCTCAGAAAAAAACACTTACCTTCATAAAAGTTATTTGTCCTCAGACGTTTTTATCCCGTGATTATTCGTCTTTTTGGGCTCATAACTTATGGTCCATTTCACTTAAATTTAACCATGCTTCATCACGTATGCATTTAAATAATTTCCGTTTCCTGGACTTGATCTGTTTCATTATTGCACTTACGTAAATTTTAAAATTGCAGTTTGTTTTTAGAAAAGAACAGAAGATTGATTTGTTTTCAATATAAGAATTATTTTAATTTTTTAACTTTTACTCATGATCAATTGTATTTGAAATAGGCTATACCTATTTATTATTGGTTTAATAATTAATAATAACTTATTTATTATTTATTACGGATCAAAAAATTTCTAATAAACGTTGCAGTTAATCAATTTATTTTGCCCGCCCTAGAACACCACTAGTCCCGAAAACTAAGTTTTACACTCATGGAAACCTACGAATACCATAAAAAGAGATACCTAGTCAAAATGCACTGCTTAGGAAGCATTTTGAAACAATACTTACTGAACTATATTATGTCACTTAGTATTGAAAAAACTGGAACGAAATTGCGAAAGAACTCATCGGGACAAGAGAGTTAAAACTGGAACAAATCCGAGAAACCAGGAAGTATGGACACCCTAAGTATAATTAAACCTTAAAATTCACTGTTATTTCTATAAGAAGTCATAATAATCAAATTAGTGAATTTTAAGAGTAATTTTGAGATGAATTACAAAATTTGAGATTTTAAAGTTGGTTTTAAAAAAAAAATAATAGGATATTTTTAAACGACTCTAGTTGAAGCACTTCAATACGTCTTTTTTTAAAATTTTCCCTTTTGATAATATGGACAGGGCTGGGAACTATTTAAAATGATTTCATTTTAAATATGTATTTAAAATACAAAATGGTATTTTGCATTTTATATTTTAAATAAGTTCGGTCAAACCATTTTCCATTTTGTATTTAAAATGGAAATTTGAATCCATTTTACATTTAAAATGAAAATGCATGTATACTCAGATTTATGTGTATACAATATTAATTATAGAACTTGAACGACTTGAAGTCTAACAAATTGTAAGTTAAATGTAAGTTGATTTAATTGACTCAAACTTTTTACAACTCGAGTTGCAATGTCACTTGAGTTAAATTTGTTACTAGAGTTGCAGTTCTCTTAAGTCACACGTTTCTGACTCTATCTTTAAGACACGTCGATAAGAAATGTTTTTGTATTTCGAGTAAATGATTTTCATAATTTTATTTAGAAGTTGCAGTCGTAAGCGTAGTCAAGGTTTGAATATGTCAAGGCCGAATTAAATTTTACAATATTTTTAAGTAACAATATTTGAAGAGTTAAGTTTCGTTTTCATATCATGCAAACTTTACAAAATTTTCTTAAAAGACTATTTAATTTCAGTACGTTTGATATTTTCTTAACTTTTTTTTTTTTTAATTAATATAAATAATAAAAAAATTTATAGAATGAATTTAAAGTAAAAAAAGCATTTTGCATTTTGTAATCCATTTTAAATAACTATTTTCCATTTTTATTTTTAAATATGTTCAGCAAAACCATTTTGTATTTTAAATGCATTTTGGACACCATTTTCTATTTTAAATGGTTTCTATGAACCATTTTTCCCAGCCCTGAATATGGGTAAAACTTCTTTATAAATAGACATAATAATATATCATGAAGTTTTAGTGCCGATTCACACATGCGTGTTTTTACCGCTGCGTGCACGCAGCGGCACCGCAAAATGTGATGCACACATACGGTTTTTGCACGCTGCGTGCATGGTGCGGCGCCGCAGTGGCTATAAAGTACATTGAGTTAAATTGTGTGATGCACACATACTTGCGGTGCCGTGCGGCGTCGCCGCGTACACGCAGCGGTAAAAAAACGCATGTGTGCATCGGCACTTAAGCAGAACTATTTGCGATCGACAATTTTGCAATACATTGTTTTATATTACTGTAAATTTTTTTCACTTCTAACAATAAATAAACAGAAATTTTATTCAGTTAAAATATATACTTTCTTATATTATCACCTCTTCTATTCCACCATAAAATCCTGAAAGCTTGTCTGAAAAAAATTATTAAAATTGCCGTCATACCAAAGAAGTATTTTTTATATTTTTATCGTACTTTCGCGTACGGTAATAAAGATATTACCGTACCCAACCAGGGCCAACCTTCAAATTACCGTACAGCAGGTTGTCAACACTGCTCGCAACCCTAATTTCGCTATGTCTGTTCGTATCTCATACCCTTATAAATTTTTCTGTTGACGAAGTTCCTTCCCCTTCCTCGTTTTTTCAATATACCCTATCGTTAGGAGGAACTTATTTTAAAATTCGGATAGGTTCCTTTAACCATTTTTTAAAATCTCGTTTGCGAAATATTGGCCTTTAGTATAGCGTATAATGTGCCTCCCTCTAAACTTTTCAACTATGAATAAAAAAAAATCTAAGAAAATTAAATAGCATTTGCTAAGAATTTCCAGCTAAAATTTATTTCAGATAATTTGGGTCGGTATAACTTTGAGATACCAGGAACCAAATCACACACGGTACTTAATTGAAATTAAAAAAAAACCTAAATGCCTGGTTTTTTCACATTAATTAAGTCATTATTAATAAACGTAAAAGTCATAAAAATAACTGTTCAGTTTTAAATAAAAAAATTGCCGCGAAAAAGGCTCATTGTAATGACGTGACAATTTGAAAGAAAACAATCGTCAGTGTCAATCATGTCCCTGCGACAAATTTGTATTCAAGGACGAATTTTTATCACAGTCCGGCTATGTAGCGCTAATGGTACTTGTAGGCGAAAAACAACGAAACTTTCAAATACATATATATTACCAATTTGCAGGAAAGAAAAAATATACAGCTGATCCTTTTTTATACGGTGGGTAGGGACCGCATAAAAAAAATATATTCAAAAATATCATAAATAGCTATAAAAAATTTAGTTCGGTCCAGATTGTAAAAAAAAACTTTTTTTATGCGGTGGTTCGGGACCGCTCAAAACCTCACAGTTTTAATAGAAGTTGCATTTCTAAACAAGATAAAGCCTTAATTTACACGTTTTATTTCATTTTTATATTATGAAAATTTTGAAAAATACATCTGTAGAAAAATTAAATGATGGAAAACTTATGTTCTTATACAATGTATTGATTAAATGCTTAAAAGTCGTTAAAAAGTATTTTTATCAAAGAAAGTTATTATAGTAAATGTTTAGGTTTCTTACTGTCTCTTGATTTTGATTCATATTATGCATTTTAATGGCCATTTTTTACAAACCGCATTAAAAAAAATCGCACAAAAAAAGACCGCATAAAAAAGGTTCAGCTATATATACAAAATACCAAAAAAATTCAATAAATTATTATTCATTGACACACTCCAAAAGCTCAAAAACCACAACTGGATTCTAAGTTACCTAAAATTGCTGCTCATTCAACCTACAAGTACCATCAACGCCATCTCGTGCCCTCGTGGATTATTGTATAGCAGCGACGGTCCGATTTATTTTCTCAAGAAAGATTTTTATAGGGAGTGGTATGGGACTGGTGTCAATCTTTATAATCTCAAAACTTTGATTATGTTCATAACATGTCAAAGTAAAAACGAGTATTTATTTAAATTGTAGTCGATTATATTAAGGTTAATATCAATATTAACACTTTACAGTCCGATCAGACAATATATTATGTCTGAATCGTAAAAGTCGATCACATGTGTGTGATGGTACCACGGACGGATATTGGCCGGTAGTACACTCTTTGTGTGGCAATTTCCTTAAACGTTAGAGCCCGCTGACACACTGATTAGTGCGAGAGCGAGCGCGTACTACAAACACACATAGAATTTTTATGTTTAAGTACATCGAAACAGTACTTAAACGTAATTCTATGCCGTTTGTGGCAAGTACTCGCACTCATTAATGTGTAAACTGGCCATTATAGACGGATAACATAATACATATAATTTTTATATTTGTTTGTATTTTTTATATTTTTTATCACTTTATTGTTGTGTTTATTTGTATTTTTTTTATTAAAAATGTGTGTATTCGCACATGTGGAATTATTTCGTGAATTTATATAGTTTGTTTTTTTTTTAATTCTTTAACAATAATGTCGGCCCTTGGGGAAATTTACTGTGTACACGTGTAGACAGCATTTTATCCCGAAGTTTGTGAAAAAACTCTAGCTGTTGTGTCTACGGAATCCTGGTTTAATACGTACCCAAAACGTATATCAGAACGGGTAAAAAATCCTCTAAACTTAAACAAAAGTAGCTCAACTGATACACTAACTCTTCCATTACACCGTACCGAAAGAGTTATTAAGGCATAACAACATATTAAATTAGCAACATTTGTGAAAAAATTATAAGCATATTTTTTATTGCTTCAGATAAAAACTATAAAGTACAAACACCACTAATTACCTAATCACAGTGCAGTAAAACAATTTTTTACATGTATATATAATATTTATTTTTATTTTATATATATTTTTATTTATTTGTTCATTTTTTTTAAAAGCTGTGACAATAAAAGGAAATTTCAGCAGTTTGAAAACAAAAGTGATTTTTATTTACACATAATTATATTAAAATTGCTCAATTCAACTATGGAATGTGTACAGAAATTTTTGAAACATATACATACTTATAGATAAACCAGTACAAAAAAAATTAATTTTTTAAAATAAGTATTTACATCTTGATATTTGTACAAGATTTAAATGACCAGTGACAATTATTCTTAACTTTAATTAATTCCCAAATTAATTTTCAGTGTCGCTACTTAAATAAAGCTTATAATGAGACTTCAATTTATCTTGAAAATACTATAGAACAGTGATTGAGTTAAAACTAGGTGTGTTCATTGGCACTAACTAAATATTCAAAACGAAAAAAATGCTCTTTTCTCATTAGAGAAAAATACTAAACGCAATTCCCCCAAGTACTGTTTATTTCAAATTCCGGCAGTCAAAAGTACTGTTGAGTATTTGGAAAAGGCCAATGAAACACATTTATTATAGGAAATCATAGTATCGTATATATAATTTCCAGATTCAAACTTATTCTTCATAGACAATATATGTACATAATGGACGTCAAACTCAATGTATTCAAAAAAGTGTCTAAATATAAGAGGGCATTCGTGTGCCTTAGGGCCCGTCCACACGCTCAAGCTTTACCACCGACTTACCTGCGCAAACCAGGTTTGTGCAAGTAAGTCGCTACGTTTTTTCCCGTCCATACGTACATGTTTACTTGCACAAACTGGTTTGCGCAAGTAAGTCGGTGGTAAAGCTTGTGTCGTGTGGACGGACCCTTAGATACCAAAGCGGTACAGTACTTATTCTCAAATGGAAACACTCCCAAATAAAAACGCAAGCTTCTATATCTTTATTAGCTTTTGAATAGAATATTTTGGAATCTTTTTCAATGTTCAACTCAGTTATAAAGTGAGTTTTTCGATCGTTTTAAAATAAACTTAACAATTTTTATTTTGCGTCGCATCATTTACATTGTATATTATATAATTCGCTGACGTCACTATGTAAAATCGGAGTCAATACCATTGGATATCCGCCGTATAAAGTAATTTAAACTATGAGTTTATTTCAAACATATGTAATTTCTATGTATTTGCTTATCATTAAATATCATCAACCGACATTGGTGATTCTCAAATGGAAACACTCACTTCTCCAGTCCCGACGTGTTTCCATTTGAGAATAAGTACTGTATTTACATTCTGTTTTATCCGTTTTATCTTACTATATTCGCTGTATTCACATCAGTATCTGAAGAATATTAACGCCACGAGTGGTGAAAAAAAAGCCTAATATATGCCATTTTCGTAGCCAATTTTGGCAATTCTTCTCATATAAGTTAGACGTCCATTATATATGGTCCATGTTATTCTTGTTCAAATGTGACAAGACTGAAGTTGGTTACAGAACTCATTCAAGTTAAAATAAAACATTGACAACTTACAGCGTTAAAGTACAATACAGCTTCGATAACTGTCACAGAAATACACAAGTCAACCATTTAATCAACCAAATGGTGTAACGGAACACCATCAAATTATTGGGGAGTTAACTCATTGTAACAATTATCGATGTAATTTATAATAAAAAAACTTAATTATTATTTAAAATATTGATTTTTATTTTTTTATTTATTTTTTTTTATTTAATAATTTATATTTTACATAATTTTGAAACTTGTAACTTGATTTCTTTTCTCAAATCGCTTTTGTTGAGATGTTTCTGTTTAATTCTGTAGTAATTTTATTGCTTATGTTAAAAAAAATTATACTTTAGAAGTAGTAGTACATATTTATGTTACTATAAAATTTATTGTTCGTTTTTGTAGTTAAAGTAATCAATTAAACGATTGTAAAAAAATAAAAAAACAAAATGAGTTAAATATTTAGTAAGCTGCGAAGTAACAGAAATGAACTAAATTAGCTTCAGTACCAACTAGCGACAAATATGATAAACAACTGATATAGTATTTAATAACACATGAAAATGATTTGCGCTTTTATGAAAGAAATCACTGTTATTTAAGGCCTTTACACAATTGGGTGTGACAGTGATAGCAACAAGAGATAAGAATGAGGATGAGAAGTTTTGCCTTAAGTCCTTTAGCGGTTAAAATTATAATTAAAAACATTAAATTACTTCTAAATAGCGGCCTACAGGGTATTAGCTGTCAAAATTGTGTACCAGCTGGAGCGTTACACCAAAATTGTTCGGTCTTTATTTTGTGAATACAGCATTTACATTTGTATTCCACTGTAGGTCGCTATATTAGAAGTAATCTAATATTTTTATTTTAATCGCTAGATGACACAAGGTAAAACTTCCCATCCTCATTCTTATCTCTTGTCGCTATCGTTTTCACACCCAATTGTGTAAAGGCCTTTTAAGTGTAAAGGCAATTTAATTTTTCAGTTTAAAATTTTATTTTATAGGCAATGACATTTTAATATCAATCCAATAGTTCTTACGAACGCTACAGGTGTCTCTGCGATATGATTTTCAGAGACATCTATAATTCTTACACGATTCCTATTGCTTCTTTTGTCCAGTGTTATCTATTTTTTTGAATTATTCTTCTCTATACAGATTCTAATTTATCAACATGATAAAAATTTTATTCCAAACGGACTTGTGAAACTGGATGAAAACAGTTTGTGTAAGATTCATTCTGTAAATTATGTATGTACTTAAAAAGCAAAAATACACTTAACAAACCTAAGATGGCTTTTTAGATGTTCACTGCAAATTACTGTATTATTATTATTAGTATTTAATACTAATATCTGATTAAGCTTGGTCTGTATTAAATATTCAAGTAAAACCAATTGTATGCAAAAAATCTTTTTAATTTCATTAAGAACGGGGGCCCTAGTTTAAACACTCATAGAACAGTTAATCTTAGAAAAACTGTTTTTATATCAAAAATGAATCTAAACATATTAAAATTTTGAGGTTTATTTTTTACATATTTGTAAAGTCAAAAAAAATTCTAGTATATTATGTATTTAGTCACTTGAACTATTCGGTGCGCGAAACAAACCTTCTATCCTAGAGCGTCTTGGACTTTGTAATTCTTTTTGACAAACAAATTTTTTTTAAATCCTTTCTTATATCATGCAATCGTTGATTCAATAAAAAAATTCAAAAAACGATAATAAAGAACAAAAAGTTTGGAAAAGGAATTGATTTTTAAGACCAAATTTTTATACTTTTAAAGCAATAAAATGAGGAACGAAGATTTTTTTAAATTTTATTTATTCATCGACAGTATAATTGTTAAGTTAAAATCGAGAATGAAATCAACCGGTCAGTTTTTCTCGTATTTGCCTTGCCAGTTCAAAAAATGTAGTTTTAAGAAAAATGTATTTGAATTTTTATCAAAATCTTAACTTAAAACCAGCTGGGAATTTGATTTTAAGGTTTTGCTGAAATATTCTTCGATAATACAGTAATTATTCCCAAATGGAAACCCCTTTCTCTCTCTTACTTTTATACACAAATACATAGAGTGAGTGAGAGAGGGGGTTTCCATTTGGGAATAAGTACTGTACATGTCCCTGTCACTCTCCATTTAGTCTATTATAAAAAAAATGGACCGTTTTCTGACGTCGCTATAACTAATATACCAGATGGCGTTGATTTACTAGGGGATAAAATTAGAGTCGAGACATGAGGTTTAATAGTTCGCTATTTTTCATCTAAAATAAATTGGAAATAAATTAAATATTTAAAAAAATACTTTGATTCAACCTAGAAAGATTAATTAAATTAAAAAATTTTAATTCTTCGTTAACACATAACTTGGTGACGATACTTTTGTGCTCAATCATATGGTAATTAATTTTAACATCTATTTGATGAAAAATGCTCACATGTCCCAACTCTATTTAGTATACCCCCTATACCATTAGCGCCACGTAGCAAACGTAGCAAACTGTGACATGAAAAGGTCCGTCCTTGAAAACAAGTGGCAGGAACATGGTACTGTATTACTTCCGGTAAAAGCAAAATAGCTTTTTTTTAAATGTCTAAACTAGCCTCCCCCCTCTTCTTAAACAAAATTTTCCGAAATAGTAAAATTAAATGAGTGAAACGTAATACGCATGACAGTCAATATCTACATTAACTACGGGGCAAATTTTCTGGTACAACACTACAATTGAGTTCATTTCTTTTCAGAAGACATAACCTGGTCTTTATTTACGGTTACTTTTCTGAATTTATTGTAAAAAGAAATAATGGCAATAATTATGTAATAAAAAGTTAATTTCTTTAAACACCTTCATCAAGGTACTTACAACCCGCAGTTAAGGAAAACTTTTTAACACGTTGACAGTCATGAGACATTATGATGAGATGCTCGACTGATACAGTTTTGATAACTAATACATCAATACATACATAAAAAATGTCTAGTCAAAATGGTGCCATGTGTCGCACAATACATAATGTATAGTAGAGTACATTGCACCACTACGATATCTATAGTGCCTCGATAGAGACCAGGCTATGTTTGTTTATTGCGTACATATCGGAATTACTGATGCCGTTAGTCAGATTTAACTTGACATTGTACAGCACTCAGGGCGGTCAACGTGTTAAAAAATCAATAAATAAATGTACAATTGACACAAACAATACAGATGGCTGAGAGAGAACGTATTGCGCATATATATTCCTTTCCTTGTCCATAAGAAAGATACGATTTTGTTTACAAAATCTTTATCAACTATCTCAAGTTACCCCCGTTATGCCATGTATTCGGTATGTGTAGTAAGATCTCGGCCATTTGTATTCCTTAAGAGGGTATTCTAATCTAGAAATTAAAAAAAATTGATTGTTTCTTTTTTTTTGCATATTTTCAAAATTTAGGGGAAGGAACATTGTACGAGGCAGGAATTGCTGATTAAAAAAATGTAAGTATAACACACCATAAATGACTCAGATTGCCCGAAACGGTTGACATGATATCTCAAGTTCTAGTGGACCGATTGCTTTAAAATTTTATGCAGAGCTTCTTAACCCTTTTGAACAAACCACATGGAAAAATTTTTTTGTCTCAAAATGGACCTTTACTTTTACTTTACTGCCACTGATAAGTACAATAGATAAGGTTACAAAAAAAAAGAAAAAGAAAAAATCAAAGATCTCAACATCAAAAAAGTGAACTCTACGAATTTACAAAATATAAATATACTAAACTATGTTGATAAAATTGAACATTATTTAGAATTATACCGTATTTCGGAAAATCTGTCACAGATGGCGGCACCTGTACCAGTGAATATATACATATTACAGCATTTTGAGCCGCCATATTGTAGGACGAGTTAACTCGTCTTAATCATCTAAACAGTTAATATATTCAAAATTCGTTTTTAATATATTCAAAAGAGTTAATGTATTCAAATTTTTTTTTTATTATTTCAAAAAAATTTCCAAAATTGAAAAAACGATGGAAAAAATTTTTTTTTCACATGGACGCCATTTTGCAAAAAAAATTTCAAATTGCTCCCATCAAACGAAAATAACATCCTTACTCTTTAAATATTCACTAAAATTTTGTCTTTCAGATCACCGACAGGGTCGGAATCATGTCATCAGGGGGCAGCTTTAATTTTTTTGAGTCCCTACTTTGTCGACCTGTACTTTTTCCAATTTTGACTTTTTTTTTTTAATTTTTTGTACTTTTCAAATATAAATAAAAAAAACTTATAAAAAAAAGCCGATAGTAAAAATGTTTAAAGGTTTTTTATTTATTATGCCTGGAAAAATACCTAAAATTTAACCGTCTAGACTAGAATATTCCCTTAAATTATGTATAATTATGTATTACAAAATTTTCTTTTTATTTGAAATTTAAGTAAAATTTTTTATTGCCATTATTTCTTGTTAAAATATACATTTTGATTAATTTTATCTAAGTGTAAACGATTATAAACAAAAAAACACGATAATTCTCAAAAATATCTAAGTTTTATTAAAATTAGAAAAAATTCAAATTATCATTAATTGAATGGTTCAAAAAGCAAATCGATTCAAGTCCAATAAAAAGAAAAGTGAAAAAATGTGATGAAATAATATACATATCTTCTTAAAATTTGATAAAGTGATGACTCAATCAATTACACTGACGTCTGAATTTGGAAAAATTCAAAAAGTGGACTTAATTTGTTTTGTAAATCATTCTGTTAATTATTGTTTTTTAAAATTTATTAAGATAGAGCGGATATTATAATTTTTTATAGACCGGATTAAGTAAAAATTAAAATATAAAATTATAAAATCAGTAAAATCACTAATCTTATGAACATATCAGTGTGATATGTTCATAAGATCAGTGATTTTACTGATTTTATAATTTTTATAAATTAAATTAATAATAAAAAATTATAATTATCCGCTCTATATTTATTAATTTTTTATTTTAATCAATTATTTTGTCATTTTGAAATCAATAAATAAAAGGATTTTTTCCTTCCGGTTGATAAAATTACAAATGATTGGTTTAAAAATTAATATTTGTTTATTGTTTTTAAAAATTATTCGAATGATTCTTTTTACAATTTTAATTACAATAAACGGGTTAATTAAATTAAAAAACTGATATTTACAATATATTTTTTAAGTAAGTTCGATTATGTACTGGTGTTTAAAATAAAATTATTCCGTGAAAAGAAGAAAACCATAATTGAAATGAGCGAATTACATTAAATAGTGGTTAATTAAAAAACAACATATTTTTTTTTAACTGAATAATGAATTAAATAACATAACTTTAAGACTTAACAATTATATCAAAATATATATATTTATATAAACTAATAATAAATAGATTAGAACCATATCCCTGTTTTCAATTTATGTTATGTACAAGACGGGAGTTGTAGAGATTCACCCTCGATAATGTTTTCAACTTTACTTTGCATATTTACAAAAACACTGTTCTCAATTTATTATAAACACTAAAAAACTCAACACACTATTTTAAACTAACTTCAGGCAATTTATATTATTCTATCTGTGTGAATTGTACTTTTTTATCAGTTCATTCATTATTCAAGTTCACTTGAGCGAGTTCACACAAACTGTTCACATAAATCACTGATTTTTGGAACGTAACGCAGGTCCAAACTAAATCTTATCTCCTCATAGTCCCATTCAATGGTTGCATTAGACTGCCGGCATTGATGTAACTATACGTGGTGTACATTGTGTTTTGTTGGGCGGCCCGTTGAATGGCCGCGGGATCCTGGTACTGGGTTTGAGTCATGTTCATCACGCCCATTTGCATTGGTATTTGCGCGGGTGTGTTAATGAAACCGGCCGCCGTGTTTGCAATGTAACCGGTGACGGTTCCGGCGGACTGTTGCGCGGCCATTCGATACCCATTCAGTGAGGAATATTGTGCCATTAGATTTGGATTTATAACGTTCGGACTGACACGATTTGTCGGGGACTGCATATGTTGAACGGCAACGTTTGTACTGGAGTTTCGTGACGTTCGGCCCAAGTTTTGGCCAATCGGCGGTGTGACAGTGCCGCCCAGTTGGTTCACATTCATATTTGTTGGATAATATTTGTGATAGCCTGCCAGCGTGACTTGCGTTTGTAGATTGGATGGCATTGATGACGGTGATGTTGATAGATGTCGCACCGTTTGCTGTTGTAGCATTTGGTGCGTTGGAGGTGGTGTCATTGTGTGTGGATGGTGACTTGGCGGGGGAGTTAAATTCATCGGGGCTGGTGGTGTTGAATTACATGAAGGGGGTGGTGGTAAGTCTAAGCCATTTGTAAGCTGTTGCAATTTTGCTAGGCTACAACTTGTGTTACCACCAGCCGCATTTCCACCCTGCGTGTTAACTTGCGATGTGGGCGTTGGTGCTGGTGTCGGAACTGGCCCCGGGGTTTGAATGTAAAAGTTGGCTGCAGTGACCGCACAAGCCGGTGATGGACCCAACCTTTGGTGCGACTGCGCGTTCATGCGGTGCTGTATAACCGAACTCATCGGCACACTGACATACGTGCTACCCGCTTGAGATGGTGGAAACGCTTGTGACACAGCCATTTGTGATATATAGTTTGTCTGGTGATGCGAATGTGCTGCCGCCGCGTAACTTTGATGCATTGCCACTTGATGTTGTAAATGCAATTGATGTTGATTTGTGGCAACGGAGGACTGTTGCATATTGGCGTTATGTTGCGTCGGACTGGCTTGCACGGAATGTTGATGAGCGAGTATAGATGGCGGAGTTGTTCGTGAATGGCGTGATTGTTGTTGCGCCGCCGCATTGGTATGTTGTTGAACAGCCGGGGGTGTTGAGCGTACACTTGATTGCGATTTACTTGAGGAGGAAGAGGAGGATGATGATGCCGATGGGGTATTGGATCTATTTCTGTGCTGTTGTAATTGTCGTTTACTGGACGTTGAAGATTGTTGCTGTTGTTGTTGCTGTTGTACTTGTGTGGGTCCTTGATTAATCACCGCCATATTATTCGTGTGTATTGATGACTGCGATTGTACACTCATATTTTGTGGACTTGACGTTGAGTTATTATGTTGTTGGATATTATGCAGTTGTTGATTGCGTAAATTCTGTTGTACGGAGCAGTCTGAATAATTTTGATTTGGTTGTTGCTGTTGTTGAGCCTGTGCTTGTTGTTGCTGATGCTGTTGTTGGGCTTGTGTTTGTTGTTGATGTTGCTGTTGCTGTTGTTGTTGTTGTTGTTGTTGCTGCTGCTGCTGTTGTTGCTGCTGTTGTTGTTGCTGTTGCTGTTGTTGTTGCTGCTGCTGTGCTTGATGTGCTTGTTGTTGCTGTTGCTGTTGCGAAGTATTTTGTTGTGACGAATTTTGAGACGTCTGAGAAGAAACTACGGATGGAGGTCGAGTAGATTCAACAGAATTTTGTGATGCCATGTCACTAGAGATGGATGTAGGTGATTCTAATCCCAACTGACTTACATCTAAATCACACTGACCATAATGTAAACTATGAACGGAATTAGTTGTTGAATCTGGCGTGTATACACCCATTGAGGGTATATCGGACGCTGATGGTGTTGGAGGGGTGTGTTTCGCGGAATGAGAATTCGTTGGAGTGTTTGGTTGCTGTGACTCGACGCTATCAAGTTTGGGTGTTGTATTTCCGCTTGATAATTCAATCGATTCCGTGCTTCGACTTGATTTTAATTGGATTTTGTCCTCTTGTTTAATCTGCGGTTGTTGCTGTTGCTGTTGATGGTGATGGTGGATGTTAGAGGTTTGTAGATGAACGGGGTTATTCATTGAAGACTGGTGGGATATCACTACAGGTGTAGTAACAACTTCTGGTCTTGAATACGCCATATTTGTTTGATTGTTTTGATACTCTTGCATCTTTAGTGATGTTTGTTCTCGAATTTTGTTAGTTTCTAAAGTAGTACTTTTACCAAAATTTTTATTTGTATCATGATCTGGATACGATGACTTCATTTCTTCTTTCACTTTTGACGGATTCTTATCCGTTTTATTTTCGTTTTGTAATTTTTTATCCTTGTTCCGTTCGTGTCTATGCGCCTTTAACGCCGCTTTATCCGATTCGATTTTTTTATGTAAACTTTCGAATGACATACGATTTACATAATTGATATAATCGCGTTTTGTCTGATCGAAAAATAACGGATTTTCAGCCATTTTGTTTACGTCATAGTAACGGTTTTGATCCCATGTCAAACGAGATGGATCCCAGTGTTGCCATTGATGATACTGAGGTTGTGAATTGTGATAATTCGGAATTGTGTACTCAGGTGTTTCCAGTTGTGGTATTTTTGGCTGAGTTGTGACCGGGAGTTTCTCTGATTCAATGTAAGTAGGTTTATAGATTTTCTCCACGTCTTTATGTGCTTTTTTGATGGGACTAGAAATTTTTTCATGTTCTGTTGAAGAGATTTTTTCTTGTTTCGGAATCTCATTTGAAGGTGATGTATTTGTAGGCATTGATACTGGTGTGGACTCTTTTTTCTCTACTTTCTCGTTACAAACGGTTGCTACCTCTTTTTTGTTTTCTGATTCTTTAGTTTCTGGTAATTTATTCGATTCTATTGTTTCTGGCAGCTTGCTTTCAGGTTGTTGGAGTTGCTGCTGTTGTTGCTGTGATTGCTGTTGTTGTACTGGAGATTCTATTATTTGCACATCAGGCTGACTTTCAACTTTTTGCGAATTTTCAGATTTTTCCAAATTTTCTGGCGGTTTTTCTTCAATTGGCATAGATGGTTCTTTTTTATCTACAATATTTTCGTCAGTTACTTTATTGCTATTTTCTTCCTTGTTTTCATTTGGTTTTTCTTTTGGTTTCTCCTCTAATTCTTTATTTTCTTCTTTGTTGGATGTATTAAGAGGCGTTTCTTTATCTTCTTTAGGAATTTCATCTTGAATTTCTTTAAGAGTTTTGATCTTTTGTCCATCAATTTCAATTTCAGATTCGGAAGATTCTTCAATCGCTTTGGAATCCAAATCATTCTCCTTTTTATCAACAGTCTCAACTAGGTTAACTTCCTCTGCATCTTTGTCCTTGCTTTCTTTTTCGACAACATCATCATCTTTTAAGGGTGTAGATTTTGTAGGTTCATTCTCTTCCGGCTTTTTCGGCTCGGTTTCGGAAACAACTTCTGGGATGTCCTCTTTCTTGGATTCATTTTCCTTTTCCGTTATCTTTTCGTCATCGGTAAGCACTTGAACATCGTTCACAATATTCTTATCTTTATCTTCTTTTGGTTTTTCTACAGGTTGAGGAGTTTGATCAACTTTTTCAACAACTGGTTCCGGCGTGCTTGGTACAGATAAAACGGTAATCGGGTTACTGGCCGGTGAACTAGATCGTTCTTTAATCTTTGACGGTAACTTATCGTCTCTTTCATCATTCTCCATTTCATCATCAGCTTCTGCACTAGAGTCTTCCTCCTCCGAATGCTTAATCTTCTTCTTTCGCTTATCACGACTATTCGTAAGAACACTATCGCTAACTTTGCTTTCAATAACTGTGTTATCTTCTTCTGGCGTATCGGTTTTCTTGATGGTGGGTGATGGCTCATCTTCAACAGGTTTTTCAACTGGTTTTTCTTTTTCAGTTATTTTCACGGGCTTTTCGATCAATGGTTTAATAGGTTCAGGTTCAGATTCAGGTTTAGATTTCGTTTCAAGTTTAGATTTAGTTTCAGGTTTAGATTTAGTTTCAGGTTTAGATTTAGGTTCAGGTTTAGATTTAGGTTCAGGTTTAGACTTAAGTTCAGGTTTAGATTTAGGTTCAGATTCTTTGTCAGTAACTTTGCTATTGTTTGCTTTATTTTTCAGCATTTCTGGTAGCGTGACTTGTTTCTTAACTGGAGATATTAATTTTCTCGCTCTTCCTCGAAGCCAACTAGCTCGCTTTTTGATTCTACGATTCATTTTCTTTCTGCGATTGTTCGTAGCTTTTTCTGTTGATGAAAGCGTGCTGGGTGGTACTACTTCGGATTCAGATGCTTCAGGTGTTTCTGGAACTTTAGTGTGATCGACTTTAGTGTTTTCAATTTTCTTTTCCGGTGAACTATCACTGGTAATTTCTTTTGTAACAGGTGTTGTCTGTAATTGTTTCTCTTTACTGTTTAAGATCTTTTGCCTTCGTTGCGACCATCTTTCTCCTTTCTTTGGAGTAAGCTTCGGTTTTCTTGCGGATTTCGCACGCGTTTCAGTTACTGGAGTTTCAGTTACTTTGGATGGTTTTGAAACGGGGGTGATTACGGTTTCTCTATTACGTTTACTTTTAGGAGTTTCTTCTATTACTGGAGTGGGTTTCAAATTAGTATTTTTAACTTCTTCTGTCTTTAATTTCTTCTTTTCGGGTTCTTCTTTTGTTTGAACTGTGTCGATAGTACGTTTGCGTCTTGGAGTTTCTTCATTATTAAGTTTCTCCGTGAATGTTGTTTCATTATATTTGCTAGGTCTTGTCCTCTTACGTCCTGATGATAACGTAAGAGCATTTGGAGTTTTCTTGTTAACAACAATAGAACTTTTTGGTGTTTTATCGATATTATTTTGAACTTTATCCTTTTGCTCCTTCTTTCTTGGCGAGATAGATTGCAGACGCGCTTTTCTTCGACGGCCTCTCCTCATTATTTTAACGCCATTTTTCCGCCTATTAAGGGCTTCAGCTTCCTTAATACTGGCAATATCTAATCTAGGCGATTCGATCACAGGCTCTGAAGATTCTTCACTCTTTTCCTCGACCCTAAACGGATTTACTGTAGGTGTTAACAGTGGTGTCCACCTAAGGCATTCTTTGTCTATGTATATACGCGTTTTTGATTTGGAGACCCGTTCCATATGAGCGTCAACTTTTTTCCAGTCAACTACCAATGCGGCTTTTGGACCATTTTCTGAAGGGACGTAACGTACGAAACCTAACAACTGGAACGCAAGAGCAATATCGTGGCTATACATTCCGGTGTCCTGAGATATCTGCGACAAAGTCAACGGGCCTTGACGATGCTCGTGTAAATATTCTAAGACAACTGACTTCCAATAAGCATGGTATGACACTCGCCCTAGATCAGATAATGGCTTTTCGGGAGTACCTGGTTGACCTTCTTCTTTAGATAATAAATAACCTGGAAAAAAACCCGATGTTTATAAATTTTTAATAATAAAATCTCTAGTTAGGGAGCTAAACATGGAAATTTTTAAATGATCTGTTCATTGGGCTGGCGCTATTAATTTTGAAGTTATCACCATAAGAAACACTAATAACAACGTCTGCCTATGTTCATATATCGTGGAAAAGTTATATTTAAAGGCCATTTTCTTTATTAAGGAAATTTAAAAATATAGAATAACAATGAGATACTATCTTTCTTTGAGTTTTTATATTCCTTCCTTACATATAAGAATCTTCCTTTTTAATAAGAATTTAAAAAGAATCACAGATTAGCACAAATTTTTGTATTGGATTTTAAATGTATTCTAAATGTTTTAAATGTACTAGTAGAGATTATTCCACAAGTAATTCTTTGCAAACTCGCGCTGCAAACCTCATGGTATTTAAAGTTCGTAAGGACTGTCCCGAAAAGTGTTGCACAGTTTTGTTTCCTGTCCGAAATAGAAACAATGTGATCATTTTTTTTTTCATTTTTTTTATTAAAACGTTATACCTTTAACTTACAAATTTTGTACTTAATCTATTTTAATTAACTTTTTTCTACTGAATAACCGTACTTTACTGTTCATGGGTCTCATTAAATTTTGCACTATTTCAACGCAGTCCATAATTTTCTGAATTGTTTTAATGTTTCTACTGTTTATCCACCTTGCCGTAATATGCGTTTCACTATTGTCCAGTATTCTTCTATAAGGTGCAGTTCTGTGACACTTGGCCAATTCATGTTTTTTTTGCAGAAACTGCAAATTACTGGCTTTATACCACTTTTTACAATTTGCTTGCATCAAAATGTGACGTCATCGCATACGTCACCATGGTGAATCGTTTTTCGCGCCAATTTATTCATTTAAAATTAAACAGTGTCTTTTTTTTACGATTTTCAAAAATTTATTAAAAATTAATTAGTTAATACGCAAAAACAAAGCATTTAGAATCATTTTTTAATTGCAGTCAAGTACCCTATTACACGGTTTCAAACAACACGATTTTTAAGTAATTCTTCTGAACAAGAATAAAATACATATATTTGATATAAAGTTACATCGGTCCTCAATGTACGCAAATATATCTGTTCTATGTAGATTTGATTTACACGATTAAAAATCGCGTAAATTGAATCTGTCATTATAAAAAAAAAAATGCTGGAAATAAAAACTACTAAAATTTTTGAGAATTTTATAATAAAAATGATAACGAATCTGTAGAAATGTACATATTTAAATTTTGAAAATGTCGTTAATTTCGACATCGATAATTTTCGATAATGAAAAGCAGGTTTTGACAGTCCCAATATGTTCGGAATACCCACAACCTGCTTCGCTTAAGTCTTTAAAAATTTCGTTAGTTTTTTGCTACGACGCACCGTTTACGGGATATTACGCTCAAAAGTTTACGTTTACGAAAAGTATCGGAAACTAATTTTTTCGAAAATATTCTATTGGTGACTAAATAAATGGGACTAACAGAGCCTAAATTAACCAGTTATAACCAATTTATGATAAGCAGTGTTATCGATAATTTTTGATAAGGAAAAGTAGGTTTTAACAGTCCCAATATGTTCGGAATACCCACAACTTGCTTCGCTTAAGTTTTCAAAAATTTCTTTATTTTTGAGCTACGATGCATCGTTTACGAGATATTTACGATTAAAAGTTTACGTTTACGAAAAGTATCGAAAACTAATTTTTTTTAAAAATATTCTATTGGTGACCAAATCAGAGGGACTAATAGAGCTTAAATTAAACAATTATAACCAATTTATGATAAGTAGTTCGTTATTGATAATTTTCGATAAGGAAAAGTAGGTTTTAACAGTCGCAATATGTTTAGAATATCCACAACTTGTTTCGCTCAAACCTTCAAAAATTTCATTTTTGAGCTACGATGCACCGTTTACAAAACATTTACGATCTAAGTTTTCAATAAATTTTTATGATAGACCAACTTCAGAGCTAACGAATGCTCAATTCCATTCTATTTTAATCGAAATAAATACGCATTACATACAAATGTGTATGTAAGTATGTAATTCAAATTTCGTTGCGTTATTTCTTTAAAATGTTTTTATATTTCTTTATTTTCACACTTGTAATAGAAAATGACTATCTTTGGTGGTCTCGAACAACACGGTTTCAAAGAACACGGAACCAATTAATCGTGTTCTTCGGGGGATTGCTGTACTGACAACATTATCAAAAGGCAGACATGCGCAACGAACAGATCATATACCAAAATTGTGTCTAAGTCCCAAACTATTTATAGTCTAAGCAATAAAACTTACTGAAATCAATTAAAAACCTTCCATAGCCTTGTCTTTGATATTGAGGCATTGTCATAATACAAGAAACATTATACTTTTGTTGACAGTGTTTCTCCTTTGAAAAATATCCTACTAAATGGCACCCTTTTTTGTCATTTTTCGTCAATACATAAAATAAAAATGGCTCAACATCATAATACAACGTTTTATGATCCAAAAACAATTTCGCTAATAAACATAAATTTTGGCAATAAATTTTATTAACATTCCCGTCCACTTCAAAGACAGAAATATCCTGACATCGATAAATTTCCGTTGCCGGTGGATGTCGCCACGTACATTTATCCTGATGTCGTTCAAGAACAGCCTTACTTTTGGTATATTTCAAACAGAATTCACATAAAAATAATTTTGGTAATCTAGCATACTCTTGCGGGAACGGACTTGAATACCACGTCTGAATTTCGTATTTGCCGAATTCGATTGCCGCTGGACATCGTTGTTGTGTGGCAATTGCTTGCGACGGTGGACTTAATGCGGTTACAGAATTTGGTACGGCTGGTGCGGTTGTATCACTGGTTGGAACGACAGCGGGCGTGATTAAATTTGCACGTTCTCTGGTCTCTTTGAATAGTTCCACATCCTTCTGTGTTACACCCGGCGGTAACGCTTGCTTCATTTCCTCTACAAAAATTAACAGATATCAATGTTTTACATAAAATTTATTGTGCAATTACACTATTGTTTTAATTGAAGGAAAGGCAATTGCGTATGTATTGATCACACGGATATAAAAAGAAATTACAAAATATTTTTAATGTAAACAAACTATTATATATATATATATACATATATAGGGTGCAGTTTAATTAACTCTTATACCTTTTGGTGAATTTTGATAAAATTTTACGATGATTTAGAACCGAATTTGTTGGATATAAATTATATTTATTGTTAGTATATTTTAGAACACAAAATTAATATATCTCACGTCATCTGTTATTTATGGGAAAAACTGTATATTATTCAAGCAGATTACTAATTAATTAAGTCTTTATAAATATTATTTTATAAAAAAGCTATGTTGTTTCCAACAAATCCCGTTCTAAATCATCGGATAAAATTTTATCAAAATTCGCCGAAACGTGTGAGAGTTAATAAAATTCCACCCTGTATATAATGACTTGTCTGGATAAGACTTGTTTTATATGTTGTTATTTTTATTTTTTAATATCCGTGTGACCAATGCATACGCAGTTACCTTTCCTTGAATCGAAAGAATAGTGTATATCTGATGCTTAAATGGCACCACTCAGTATTTAAGTACAAAATTATTCAAATGGGATAAAACAAAAAAAAAAAACTACAAAGATATTTCTTTTTTTAAATATTCTACTTCTAAACATGCGAAATTTTAAAATAAACTTAAAAATATCTAAAAATTTTGTGTCGATCAGCAAAAGCTTCGGCGTGGATCAATATAGATCATGCTGTTTAAATTGTTTGTTTTTTTTAAATACAAAATACAAAACAAAATTGTGCATTATTTACTAAATAAATCTAAGGTGAAAATGATATTAGCTTTAAAATTTGTTAGCCATTAAAGAACATAGAAAAAATCGATTTGAGGTTAAATTATGGGTGCTACAGTAAATCTTTATTATCACCATTTCTTTTAGTAATAATGTTACATATTTTTATAAACGCAGTGTATAATAAAAACATATTTAATAAACATTACTTACAAAAATTTATAAAAATTTTCAAAATTTTTTTAATGTTCTTCAACAGTATTAGCATGTAAATTAAACAAAAATGAATAACATTAAAAGACAAAGATAAAACATTGATTGGTACATATTACAGTGAAACTTGATACAAAATATTTACAAAAAAATTTATACTTTAAAAAAACATTTAAGATTTTTAAAAAAGTTTATTTTGTCATTTTAATATTATTCATGGTATAATTTGAAAGCAAGTGAAGATCGGACAATGGTACTAAATTTCTTAGAGCACGCCATCCAGCAATCAGACTTGAGGTAATATCAGAAGATCAGTAAAGAATTATGCAACCACAAAAGACGAAGCGAGCGAAATGCAATCAATTATGGTTACCCAAAAACAAAAATGGTTAAAGGAAAGTCTGCCTAAACGACATCATATTAAAATTTTTAGGATTGGTTTTGGAAAAAATGTTTTTTCAGTTTTGTATAATTGTCATTTAAATTTACTTACACATACATTAATTCAATTTTATGATCAAAAAAATTTTGAAAGCTTGAAGTAGTATTTTTTTTTTATATTTTACCTTTTTTTTAAATCCTGTAAAATTAAGGCAATTCTTTACCCATACATATAAAAATTCATTTTTTACAGGAAGCAAGTTAGATATCGATAGCTTTCTGACGCAACCTCGTATCTCAGAAATTACAACTTTTCAAGAAACATAAAATACTGAATAATTTATGTATATTTTGTATAACTCGTTAAAAATCGTTTTGTTTATGAATTTTTAAGGCCAGAATCCCCATAAAATACGAATTTGTAATTTCGTTTAATGCATTAAATAACTAGAAAATGGTAGGTCGCGCCATCTCTTTTATTATTTAAAAGTTGTTCGGTGTGTTTTTTTGTATTGCATGTATTTCGGTTTTGTTTTTACGTTATTTTAAACTGTTTGACAACAAATGAGCTAACGAAGTTACGTTTTTACTAGTGTAATTATTCAAATTACATTTTTAACATTTATTATTATCGATTACCATTGCAGAACAGAAATTGGTAATAAAATCACTCACTGCAATACTTTCTGATGGTAATAATGTACCGACTTAAATTTCAACAATATAAGAATTCCATAATACAAGTTTGCATTTTTATTAATTATAGGATCAGTCAGAAATCTATCGATATAAAGAGTACCATTTGTTTTGTAAAACAAAATAACTACTTCAAAATTTATTAATCGATTTAAAATAAGTTAAAAATCATGTTAATATGAACAGACAAATGCTTTATTAAAATAAAAAATATTGTATGTAGGATAACTTTCCCAAAAATTGTTGCTTTCTCAAACTCTGACACCCTGTATATTGAAAACAAAACAATTAATAACTCATATTTTGTTTAAAAAAAAATTAATGTAATGATCATGATGTCATGAATTCATGAATGATATTTTTAATTAAACGGAAATAATAATTTTTTCTGATTGTTTCATGTTTCAAAATTTTGTACGTTTCTCCATATTAATGAAAAATTCTTTCGAACATTGTTCTCAAAATACCTTAACCACTGACAATAAATTAGTGACAATACGGTACTTGACTGTATTTAAAATTTGTGTCAAATGTTAAATAATTGTATGCATTATCATTACATATGTCCAATTTTAATGACGAAATTTAAAAAATTTTTATAACTATTTAAAAATTTTATTTTGAAAATCGCCATTTTTCAACAAATATTCAAATTAGTGAAAACGCGCCATTTCTTAAATATGACGTAACATTTTGTAGCTAGATATGTCGAATTTGATAATTTTCATCGATGAGGTGAAATTGTGTTTTCATTTGAATATTTCTATTAGCTTATATATACAGTAATAATAATGGGCCAGAATTCTAATAAATACTTGCTTTTACTTTGACATTTTATGAATATAATCAAAGTTTTGAGGTTATAAATATTGACATTGACATTTAGTTGCTTCAAACTGTGACGTCACTATAGTGAGGCGTTTTTCCCGCCTTTTTCTCATTTAAAATTGTAGGGTTATTTTTTTTTGATGATTTTTTACCAAATCTGTCGAAAATAAAAAAATCACAACTGATATGGAAAACAATGCTTTTAGAATATTTTTTTAACTTCAGTCAAGTACCCTATTTGAGATCAAAGACTTTATGATTTTATGCCCAATATTATAAAAGAAAAGTAAATTTATTTTATTTTCAAATGTTAGTATTATTAAGCCAAAATAAATTTACTAGCGAAATAAATTCAACGAGTAATTTACTCCAGCGCTCTTCAAACTTTTTGGTCCGCAACTCCCTTTTGCACTTAAAAATTTCAAAAAACCCCCAAATTTGTAGAAATGGGTTAATGTACGGAAAATGGATATGTAATCTGTAATCAATTGTTTCTGCGAACCCCTCAAATAGTTTTCGCGACTCCCACTTTGAGAATCACTGATTTACACGATAGAAAATCGACCAAGGAAATTATATTTAGAAATTCACTTGACAGTTTTGTACGATTTATATATATTTTGTTTGGTTATGTTCATATTCATACATATAATATACAAATTATATATGTATAAAATTCGATTTAAATTTGGATATTTGTATCACCAATTCCACTAATAAGTTTCAAAAATTAACAGTTAAACTAGCACTGCCATCTAGATTAACAATACCGAATGTTATTTTACTTGGTAAGTTAATTTTACCAAAATGTCTTTTATAATACTAGGCATTAGTCTTATCTTTATTTTATTTTTTTTTTATTTTTAGCCATATTAATATTTTCCTTTAAATATTAAACAAAAATTTTTTATTTTTTCTATTACAAGGTAATTTAAAATTTTTCTTTTTTTAAAAACATGTAGAAAATAATTCTTGATTCAATAAATTTCATAAAAATATTCTTACCTTTATGACAATGAGAAAATGTAAATTATCTTAAAATACTGGATGATATGAATAAAAAAGTTATAAACCAGAATGTAGCGAAAAGTCAATTTAAACAGATTTAAATAAAGAAATTCTAAGAACTTTGAGTACTCATATCACCCAGCTGCAAAAAGACAATGCAACCGAGATTGCTTTTTTTTAAAAATTCTATTTTAGATTTTTCCATCTTATGATTTGCTTTGTAATAATTTTACCAGATTAAATGTTTTATTCACAAATTACAAAAGTTGATACACAACCAAACTTTCATTTTAAAATATATAATAAAATTACTGAAATGCTTTTAAACAATAAACCTAAACTTTAAAATTGGGAAAAAAACTTATTGTTTTTGTAATTTAATATGATGTCGTTATTAGGGTGTAAAAAATGGATACTTTAAAATTAAAATTGGCCACCACACACCATTATTTGCATGCTTAAAAATTACAAAAATGATTTGTGTTATGTTAAATGCAAAAATAAATTTAAATATTATTACTAAAAAAAAGAGATAATAAAGAACTAAAAAAAAAGGAACAAAAAAGTACTTAAGTTTAAATATGTTTAATAAATATGTCTTTAGATTATATTTTGCTGATGTTCTTCAGATAAATAATTGAGAAATTCTAAAATAATTAAAAACCTTCAAATATTCATCAAGTATTTTTGCTATTGCATTTACAATTATGCAATATTTGAAATGACATGTGCTTAAATTATTACCAACGACGTGTAAGACTTTATTTAGTAACTCGAAAATAATATAAAAAGAAACCATATTTTAACGATAGACGGCACTGTGATCGCGGCGCATCAAGTGTAAAAATAAATGACAATTTTTTTTTGAAAATAAAAAACTGAGAACGCTACTGAGTAGTGCTACTGGATATTGGCAGACAATGCAATATAAGCTTAGTGCCTGGCTGTGATTCATATCCGATTTGTGTGTAGTCCGATCTTACCCGTCTGATTGTTGGTTGACTGCTGTCCAAGATTGCCGGCGATTGGGAGGGCGCCGTCAGATACGACATTGCGCTTTTTCGTCCGTATCTCGTCCATACTAGACCTAATTGAGGAATTCAACCCTAACCCAGTCTCCCCTTTCAAATAGCGGCGTCGTTCTTGTTCGTGACGCTTTGAATTTACAGCTGTTTTAACGAGATTTGATGGGGATAAGTAAGGTATCTCATCTTCCGAGCTCGGCATGAAGATACCAGGCCGTGGAAGTTTTTTCTCTTGGATAGATGGCGCAACGGGTGTGGGAGTGATACGTTTGGGTATTTTTGGGGGTATGGTTATATTGGATTGCTCTTTGACAATAGTAGCAATGCCAACAGCATTCTCAGGTTTGGAATTTATAACTGGGGTGGTGGTTACGTTTGCTAGCGGCGGTTCGGTTTTTATCTCTTTTGGTTTCACTTCAACTTTTACATCGGGTTTAGGTGTTGTTTTAGTTACTGGTGGTGGTTCAATGTTTACTTTTTTAATGGTTTCTTTATTATCGTCGGATTTATCGGCGAACCGTTTGCGACGTGTGAGCGTGTAGTTTGGCGTGACATTAATTCGGTGTCTACTGTGTGTAGGTGTCGTAAACAGATGTGACAGTCCGTCGAACAAGCCTTTTAGTTGACCAAAACCGGGTTTTAATTTGTCGACACTAGTACTTGAGTTTGATGTGGACGATGTTTTGTCATCAACTGTAGCTGTTGTTTTATCATTATTAAATAATTTATTTTCTGAGAACGTTCCGAAAATGTTACTGTTATTGTTGGATGTTTTTGGTGTGAAAACATCGAAGTTTTTATTTTCGGCGGCGGCAGCAGCTGCCGCCGCAAAACCCCACGGTGATGAATCTTTTTTATTTCCTAAACTACTAATACTATCGAATGATAATAGATCAGATGTTTTTGAGCCGAATACTTTATTTTTCGAATTATCTGACTGTTTGTCGGACGTGTCGGAATCACTTTCAGAGGAACTGGAGCATTCTGAACTTGAACAAGCAGAACTATCCTCCTCCTCCTCCTCTTCCTCATCATCATCGGAACTATTTGATGAATTATAATCGGAGCTTGTGTTACCATCTTTGTCGGATTCGTCCGATGATTTGCTTTTTACTGTTGGCTTTTGATTTGGTTTTTTCGGTTTTACTTCAATTTTTGTTTTATTGTTGGTTTTAACGTTAGGTTTTATTGTGGTTGTGGTTTTGCTGTTGTAGTCGTTTACTGTTGGCGTCTTAATACTGTCACTTTTTGTTACTTTTATACTCTTATCACTTTTATTAACAATTTGTACAGGCTCTTTAATTATTTCAACTTCTCGTTTAGTTTCACTAATATTGTTATTTAAATTTTTATTACTCACTATTTTATTTTTAACAGAATCACTATTTGTTGTTACAACACTGGTTTTATTATCAGTAATAGATTTAGTCCTTTTTTTGTCGGCATTAAATGCGGATAGTCGGAAAAATTTCTGTTTTTCCTTCGATATGCGATCGTTTGTCTCAATGTGGGGCGTTGCGTTCGGACTGGCTGTTAACGAATGTGGCTGTGGCTTGACCGCTGTTGTTGGTGTTATTGTGGTTGCAGTTGCGGTGATGTTAGGTCTCACATCCTCGTCCGATGATGATGATGATGACTCGTCATCATCGTCCTCGTCTGAGCTTGTGTCTTCCAATCGTGTGATCTTTGTAATTGGTGATGGTGCAATAATTGGTGGCTTTTTTGGTGTCTTCAATTTTGTACTATCAGTTGTTAATTTCTCTTTGGACAATCTGTAAAATAAAATAAATTTTTAATATTTGTTTGTATGAGTATCTTATCTTACTACTATTATTACTAAGTATCGGACATTTTTCGGATCAAACAGCATTCGTGTTTTGTGTATGCAGGTATATTGCACTTGATGTGATTAATGCGAATAAAAACGAATAGATATTTTGATAAAAGATACATATATATACAATTCACACATATTATCTGTCTATCTGCCTGCATATATATAACACGATGTTGTTTGATCCAAAAAATGTCCGATACCTAATTATTACTAAACTGATTCTTATATCAAAATGGTTCTCATTTTACTAGTATTTTATTTTGTTGTTGTTTCCTGTTGAACATAACATTTAAGAAAGGAAGAAGGTAAGAATAATTTAAGGCTTCTCCTGAATTAGTTAAGAATCTTACATCTTTACTCAATTACGGTAAGAAATCAATATAGGGTTATTACACGCCACTTCATCCAGGTCATGTCACCCATAATCTCAGATTTAGCTGAAAATTTTTTTATTTGTTTAATTAACCATCTTTACCCTAAAGATGTAAACTAAAATAATCTGGAAAAAAAATAATGGTTTTTTACCCGCTAATATTTTTCAGACACGTCCGATGTCTGGAAGCTCATAAAACGAGCTTTTTGGAATAATTTCCCAAAATTCAAAATTTTTGTTTACAACATTGGAAAGAGGAGAAAAAATCACATAAAAAAGGTCTTTAAACTATTATTCTATGTCAACTAGTTTCCAAGTAAAACTAATTTTTATAAATGGAAATTCGCTAGGTTATGCAAGGTGCTGTGACAGTGGTATATACGGCGACCATTTATAAAAGTTAGTTTTTCTTGGAAACTAGTTGACATAGAATAATTGTTTAAAGACCTTTTTTATGTAATTTTTTCTCCTGTTTCCAATAGTGTAAACAAAACTTTTGAATTTTGGGAAATTATTCCAAAAAGCTCGTTTTTTGAGCTTCCAGACGTCGGACGTGTCTGAAAAATATTAACGAGTAAAAAACCATTACTTTTTTTCCAGATTATTTTAGTTTATATCTTTAGGATAAATTAAAAAAAAAAATTACTACGGTTACTGCTATGCCTTTCGCCAATAATCACTTTTAAAGATTTTTTGTTTATCGATTAAAAAATTTCTCAAAATTTAAGTCTAACAAAGCATTACATAGAAATATGAAATGATAATTAACCAAATTTATTTTTCCTGTAATCTACTGATTTTTCTGAACATTTTGATGAAAAAATTATTGCTTTATGTTAAATATTACAGAAGTTATGGATTTTTTAATATAATAACGTCACCGAAAGTGAAACCCGGAAACACCATTTTAACCTTGTTTTGCTAAATTTCAAAAATTCATAACTTGAAAACTATTAGAGATAATTTTTTTAAATTTTGTACAGATGATTAGGATGGTTAAATAAACAAATAAAAAAATTTTCAGCTAAATCTGAGGTCATGGGTGACATCTTATTTTTTTATTGGATGATTTGAAATGAAATGACCCTATAGTGATAGTAAATATATTCTTGACAATTCACCGCTATAAAATTTCCTTGTGCATTAATGACCGCAGAGGCGTAACTATAATGGAATAGGTGGAGCAGTCGCTGTGTAATAAAAAGGAGCGCAATAGGAAAAGAAACAACACGCAACAGAGGAAGTAATAACTTCGAAAATTTGTAAAATTTTAAAGGTAAAGTTTTGGGGAAAATTGAAAGCCGACAAAATTGTTTCTTTTTTTTACTCGTCATTTTTATTTTTCAAAAAAAAAAAAAAAATAACTTTTCGTAGGTAGTACTTGACTTAAAGTCGCTCCAGTGCGCAAAATTTGTAGTTACGCTCTTGA
Source organism: Brachynemurus nebulosus (assembly GCA_035578155.1). Lineage (NCBI taxonomy): Eukaryota > Metazoa > Arthropoda > Insecta > Neuroptera > Myrmeleontidae > Brachynemurus > Brachynemurus nebulosus. The sequence continues at coordinate 6,415,385 of JAPWDM010000018.1, read as the reverse complement.
ATGGCCGTAATAGTTGAAAACGCGTTCACACTTTAAATGTAAATATAGTGAAATTTAGTAAATAATTTTTTTTAGATTTAACAGTAACTCTTAAAATCAGAATACTAGTTAACAGAAACTTTTGTAACTGAATAAAATGCGCCCTCTTAATTTTTTTGCATATCTAGAATAAGATCTTTAATTTTTTGTATATATTTTAATCTAGCTAACATCTAAGTCTTAGCCTAAGAATCTAACAGGGTACATCTCTAAATTATTAGGATTAAGCGAATCCGTGAGTTAGCGAACATTTAACTGAATTATTGATTAGAATAAATTAATTCATTAACTGTAATCAGCGATAGCCGATAGGACTCAAATTTGCGATTTTTCGCACTGTAATCCTCGTCTAGAATCAATAAAATGAAATAAAACATGTGCAGGCTTGCAAACTAGACAATTTTCAATGACCAGATTTTAAAATTTGTTGTTGAGATAAAATTTTTTCAAAAATGAAAAGCCCTATCGTATGGGAATACCGCTGGAAAAAGTTTCTAAAATGAAACTGAAGTTCTCTTTACCATTTTTCATTTTTAAATACCATTTGCAAGTTACTGAACTTCAAAATGTCTTCCCCTCCCTTTGGAAAAGCAATCACAAAAAGATGTGTTTGATATAAGTAAACTCGTAGAGCCTAATACTAGTTTTGGTTTTAAAATTTTCCCTTAAAGCCAAAGTTTTTTCAATGTCAAAAAATTTTAATCCAATTCCTAAGCAAGTTAAAATATTTAATACTTAACGTAAAAGCCCCTATACCGGAACACTATTTTTAGGCATGTAATTAAACTGGCTTATAAAAATTGACAAATAAATTAAACACCCACTTTTTTTTCTTAATAAGCATCAAAGAAATTTGTAAATTAACCGGACAATTTGAGTTTGCATAAATCACGTCATAACTGGACTATCCGGTCGAAAATTAGACGGTTGGCAAGCCTGGACATGTGTACAAAAACAAATAGCAATCTTTTCTGATTAATTACTTACTTATTATTAATCTCTTTATCTCTGTCTTTCGTCAGCTTTTTTCGAACAGTATTCGCTGAATCTAATTTCTGTGACTTTTTGATGGCCGCATTCTCGTTACAGTGGCGACATCGCCACGGTGATTTTGACTTTTTATCTACCGGCGGATCTAAACACTTTAGATGATAGTTTCGATCACAACTCGAACAGCACAACAGGGAGACATCTAAATCCGGAACAGTGCAACCACTACACGATCGGCAATCTTCGCAAAACCAACGCATCCCCTTCGCTAACAGTAGGGCAAGATCTGGCCCCGATGGCAAACAACTTAGATGATACGTTGTACCACAATCTGAACATGAACTCAACTTTTCCGGATTTCCATTGCGATTTTTCTCCTCGGTGCCCAAACATTCTGTGCATATTGTTAACGAAGCCGTGGAAAATGATGGCTGAAAAAATGAAAATAAACAAAAATTAATAACTGATGTATAATGTTAACAAAAAAAATATAAGTTAAAAGGGCAAAATCACAAATCTTTGGTATAAAACTTCCTGCTATCAGGACAATACAGTTGAAATTCTGTAATTTAAGCCATAGACTAGGTGGTCTTGGTGCATGAATTGCCAAAATTATTTCCACGGAAATTTTTAACTGAAAAAGGCGGACTATCAAGACTCTTGACCGGACTATATTTAGTATACGGACTCCAGATAAATTTTAGAATAACATCATCTACATATGCGTCACTAACTCACTACTAACAACTTCCTTTGTTTATTGTGAAGTATGTTCTTTTAAACGGAAGCTATTAAATTTTTATGACATTTGATTGAATATTTTTCTTGGTAAGAATTATTTTTGTAAAGTTTATTAACAAATATTCAAAAAATAAATCGAATGACCATTTGTAAGCAATGTTTGGAGGTTTTCCGACGTAATCCAACTTAATTTTTAATACATAGTTCATCACTACCATGTCCCTGTCACTCTGCATATAGTCCATTATAAAAAAATGGACCGTATTCTGACCCGCTGTAACTAATATACCAGATGGCGTTGATGTACAGGGAGTTAAAATTAGAGTCGGGACATGAGTTTCGATAGTTCGTTATTTTTCATCAGATTCATCTAAAATAAATTGGAAATAAATTAAATATTTAAAAAAAAACTTCAACTCAACCTAGAAAGATTAATTAAATTAAAAAATTTTAATTTTTCGTTAACACATAACTTGGTAACGATACTTTTGTACTCAATCATATGATAATTAATTTTGACATCCATTTGATGAAAAATGCTCACATGTCCCAACTCTATTTAGTATACTCCCCTACCATCGGCGCCACCTAGCAAACTGTGACAGTCATTGGCCCGTCCTTGAAAACAAGTGGCAGGGACATGATCACTACATGCATGATTCTAAACAAAAATCAAAACGATAGGTTAGTCCGAGAGCCCGCCGTATACAAATCCTATATATAAGGTACATGAACTTTTCGTGCGTGAATAGTACTACTACAGGCTCAAAAAAGTCACCATTTATTTAAGCTAACTTTGCTGGCGTCATAGATAAAACGTCATTCCTGATTATAATTTTTAATATTTACTTAAGTTATGGAAAGCATGAATGAAACTTACGTTAAATGTAGATTTCAACGTATACAATGAAGTTATAGTGGGATGTCACTATAACTTCATTATATAAATTATCAAATGAGGGAATGAAATTATCAAGTGGGATTATAATATTACAAAACAAATTGTATCGTCTAACCCTGATACATCCAATATTGCTGAATCAAGTTTTTTTTTAATAAATTTCCCTTATAATTTCTGTTTTGAAACGCACTTTATATAAATGTTACTATCAAAACCTAATAAATTCAAATAATTTTGATTAAAAAAGGGGTAAAACGATAATTTTTTTTTTTTACAATAGTACTAATCATCTTTTTTACCCTGTTAGTTAATATAATTATGATTTTTTTAATCGAAAAATTAATTTTGAACTGAGTTATGGTTTTTTGCGATTTTCCATGATCTTAAAGTGATAATTGGTAGATTTTGATACTAGGCAACTCATACGAAAATGGCAGTTTACCGTATATTAAATTGTTTATTTAACCGTGATTAATTAATATTCTACGAAGACAAATATACATAATAAAGTAAATTACTGATACTGACGTACGCATAATAATCAAATTACAAATAAAGTAATTATTTGATTCATAACATGAAAATATGTACAACATAATATATGTATATGTATGTCAAGGAGACGACGGTAGCAAATTTTTTGTAATTCAATTACGATTGAATACATACAATCAAATCTTTTAATCAGTGTTTGCACAAAACAACACATACTTAGACATTATTTTAATATATGTAATAATTACATATTTAGTACTTCTTATTATTTAATTATGACACCTATATATTATGTAATCAATACCAGCATGTTCAATGTAGATTTCAAGAAAAATGTACTTCAGTTTAGAATTCTAGATAAAATAATCAAAACAGACATTCTCTAGAATTAAGCGTATTAAATTTCAGTACTTATTTTTATAAATTAAATTTTATTTTAAGAAAGGTTTTATAAATGAGTAGTGATGGGCAAAATCAGTTTTGGTCTTACACTTCTTGCAAAACTAAGACCAATACCAAGACAGAGAAGTGAACAAAAACAAGAAAAAAGAAAGATTCTTATTGAAATATAAAAAATCCTAGAAGTTACCAAAAAGTTTTTCAAATTTTTGAAAAATCTCCAGTATGACATAAATTAACAATAATTTACTAGATTTTTTTTTTTTTAATTTCTTAAAAAATTTCATTGCAACATAATATGATCACTCTTGTTCTTACAATATTTTTGAACAAGACTAAGATTACTAGTATAAGAACTAGAGTAGATTACTAGGACCTTGGTCTTGGTCTTAAATTTGCTCATTACTACAAATGACGTTATCAGAACAAATACAATATCCCACTATCTACAAATATAATTTGTAGTTAACCATCAAACTTTAATAAAATGTCAAAATTTTATCCTGAAGTTTAGTCTTCCTAACTAAACTGGCAATTTTAGATTATTCTAAACAATTAGGGAACGACCATCGAACTCATCGACTAACGAATTCATTTCCTTCAGAATACATCCCTTAACGACATACATCATAACGAAAATCCCTGACAAAAAGTCTCTATCGAAATAATTCCCAGGACGTCTTGTAAAGCCGCTGCTACACGATGCTACGAACACCTTCCAACATTCGACGTTGGATGGTTCATAGCATCGTGTAGCCGTTGTTCGAACCTACGAGTGTCCAATGTCGAGCGTCAAACGTTCGCATTTGGTCGTGTCCCGTTCGATGTCGGTATTTTTGCACCGAGTCAAAGGGGTGCTTCGAACGTTTGAAGGTCAATGTTGGTTGCGTTGGTTGGTTCGACTCAGCAGCTGCACGACTCGTTCATGTGAAGAGAGACAACATCAGTGTATAACATTAGAGATAACATCAGACAGATGACATCGTCGTCCACTGAGTACCAACACATCATCATTCGTATTGGATCAAACATTCGATTCACCGTGTAGCAGATACATTCGTCGCACCAACTATCGAACTTAATTGCCTCAAACGTTCGATCGAATGTTGGAAGGAACGTTCGTAGCATCGTGTAGAACCCGCTTAACTGTTACAGTGTCGCGTTCGCTAGAAAATTTTGTTAACCTAACGTTACAAACCAGAAGCCTCGGATTCAAAAACTTAAAATGTATTAGATATTAAAACAACAATTTTTAACATGGTGACTGACTGATTGTTTTTATTCCATAATTTTTGAATGTGGCTATACTTCAGAAGTATTTATTTTATACCGTAAAAAACCAGAGAAAACCATGAAAAAGTACTTAACGTGCATTAATTTTTTGAATCAGAACCCTCTGGTTTGTAACGGTACAAGCTTCGTTAGCTAACGTTAGGCTAACAAAATTTTCTGGCGAACGCCATCACTCATCAGTGTAACAGAATTTAGCTCTACCATGGACATTTTTGGATCTATTACGTTACATATTTCAAAGAGGTTATCGGCATACAAAATGACAAGGCTTGTAGGGTTACAGGCCTGAACACATACCTATTATTCACAAATTTCTTGCAATATTTATGTGATTTAAGCAAATTTTTTAAATTATTTATTAAATAAATTTTACAATTTAAAAATATCAATCAAGTGAATATCATTTATAACTTGAAAAGATACATGACAGGTGTTATACAAGTAGTTAATATGTATTTTGTAAAACATAAACTCTACGGTAATTCATATGATTTAAGTACATAATACTTCAGTTAATAATGTTTATAAAACATTTACATTTACACATATAAAAAAAATTGTTTAACAGCAGTGGGGAGACTGGGGAGATAAAACCAGTTTAATGTCTGTTAACTCTTTAAATTCATTATTTTATCAGCTAACACATTAGATATTTCATTAAAAATAGGTACAGAAGTGATTAAACTGTTTATAGCTGTAAGGAGATTTATTATTTATTAATATTGCTATTGCATTTCCCGCCATAGTGGATATGCATAGCAGGCGGCAATGTTTTGAATTAAATTATGCATACAAAGCAAAATTTTGATCTACTTGTTAAAAATCCGTTTTCATAGTAAACTTAATTTTGCTTACCACATATACATACATAACAAACTAATCAATCCTTCTCTTAATCGTGACGATCACTTTTAAGCTTCTCTTCATTAAAATCTAAAGGAGTCTCCACATTTTCGCCGAGGTTGGACGAAACGAGAATGTAGAGGGTCATTTCGTTGTGTCTTGCGGTTGGTGTTTTAATGCTATTTATATGGCTAAGCCAACCTCAGCGAGGAACTCGCGAGGAAGTCGAGGAGGAACTTCGTCCAACCTCGGCGAGAATGTGGAGACTCCTTAAAAATAAAACAAAACTTTCCACCATTTTGTGTAATTTTTACAAAACAACAAAAACAACTTATTCTAAAGTGAATAATTTTTAGTAAATACCTACTTACTGTTAGAACATTTTTGTATACTCCCAAATTTTTATTAAATTACGTAATTATTTCTATTAGATTATGACAGATTTATTGACAGAATTTGTATGAATATTTTTTTTTATGATGATGATGAAAAAATTTGCCTTGACATTTTTATTTCAACAGCTGCAGAAAGCTATCATTAAAAATAATAATAATGCTTTAGTGTGATAGTCTTTATGTTAGGAATGATCGATACTAGAAAATCATCATGTTGACATCGATGTCAACATCGATTCAAGACTATCGATATACGACGATACATATCGAAAGAAAAACATCGATGTTCGAAAACATTGATGTTTATGTAGGAAAAAAACTTCTAAATACAGCTGAACTCTTTTTTATGCGGTCCTTTTTTGTGCGATTTTTTTATGCGGTTTTTAAAAGTGGCAATAAAAATGCATCATATAAATAATAAAAATCAAGAGACAGTAAGAAACTTAAAAACATTTACTATAATAACTTTCTTTGATAAAAATACTTTTTAACGGCTTTTCAGCATTTATTCAATACATTGCATAAGAACATAAGTTATTGCATCATTTAATTTTTTTGCACATCTATTTCTCAAAATTTTAATATTATAAAATTTAAATAAAATGTTTCTACGTGTAAATTAATGCTTTATCTTGTTTATAGAAGCAACTTCTAAGCAAATTTCTAAGTTTTGAGCGTTTTGAGTTATGTTTTTTCGATGGAACTTTTTTATGCGTTCTCGACTAACCGCATAAAAAAAGTTTTTTGTACAATCTGGATTGAACTATACTTTTTATAGCTATTTATGACATTTTTGAATATATTTTTTTGTGCGATTTTTTTTATGCGGTCCCTATCCACCCCACAAAAAAAGGATCAACTGTAGTCGATTTCAATCAATTTTAATCGTATCGATTTTTTCAGAACAGAATGATTTAAGCGCGTTTAAATGTTTTTATCCATATTAATACGTATAAAATATAAGCAACTGAGAACTGAACCCTTTTTAAAAAAAATTTTACTTTGTTTTTTCTATAACAATTATTTAAAATTATTTATACAAACAAATGAAATAAAACTTTATAAAGGTAAAAACTATTTTTAACTATGTATATTTTTCCCTTGTTACCTTAATGATATTCACCCTCTTTATAAAACATTATTAGTTATTACAATACCACTAAAGCTCATAGTCATAACACATTTATAGAAATACATATACATACAGTGATTACAGAAGACATTCGTACACAACTAAAACTAAAAATTCTTTAAAAAGCCAACATAAAATAGGTATCTCTGAATACAAAAATTAAATTTAACAAAATTATTTCCATTTTTTTAACTCCAATATTCTATGGTGGCAGTGGTGTGAAGCTAAGGTACAGCTAAACCTTTTTTTTCGATTTTTTTATGCGGTTTGTAAAAAATGGCCATTAAAATGCATAATATGAATCAAAATTAAGAGACAGTAAGAGACCTCAACATTTACTATAATAACTTTCTTTGATAAAAATATTTTTAACGACTTTTAAGCATTTACTCAATACACTGCATAAGAAAATATTAAGTTATTGCATCATTTAACTTTTTTACCGATGTATTTTTCAAAATTTTCATAATATTATAAAAATTAAATAAAATGTTTCTACGTGTAAATTCAGGCTTTATCTTGATTAGAAAAGCAACTTCTATTAAAATCGTGAGGTTTTGAGCGTTTTGAGTTATGTATTTTCGATGGAACTTTTTTTATGCGGTCCCGATCCACATCCACCGCATAAAAAAATTTTTTTTTACAATCTGGACCGAACTAATCTTTTTATAGCTATTTATGATATTTTTGATTATTTTTGGGCGATTTTATAGCTATTCATGATTTTCTTGTGTGATTTTTTTATGCGGTCCCTATCCACCGTATAAAAAAAGGTTCAGCTGTACTTGAATTTTTCAATTATGACTGTACGAATACATTTTTACAGTCACTGTACAGTATTTATTATGTTTGTTACGGCACACACTGTGAATAACACGGTGTGTTTGTTACCAAAAGGATCAAGATAGTACCTTCCGCTGTCGTGTGAAAATATGTAAATAAATTTATATCAGTAGGTGAATTATTTTTACGGATGAATAATAATTAGAATATTTTAACCACATTTTACATTAAAAAGAGAATATCATATTTTCAAAAATTATATATATATATATATATATATATATATATATATATATATATATATATATATATATATATATATATATATATATATATATATTAATAATTCTAGAAATAAAATTATTAAAAAGAATTTCTATTCCTACGGTGTTACTTTCCTCTAAATTAGAAACTATTTCAGAAATTCAGTGCTATTCTAATTTACCAACAAATGAAAATTAGATGAAAAATTTGACAGATATGATCTAAATTGATTACTGTAATAAACAGAGAAAATAAATCACTGATTTGAGCGTTAATTCCATATCTGTTGTTATTGCTGATTTTTAAGTACATTTAATCAGTATATTAAATAATAATATTTAAGTTACTACATCATTAAGTTTTTTTTTACCGATATATTTATCACAATTTTCAAAATATTATTTAAAACGAAATTAAATATTCTCATGTGTAAATTAATGGGCTTATCTTGTTTAGAAAATCAACTTCGAAGGAAATCGTGAGGTTTTGAGCGTTCTTAGTTATGTATTATCCATGAAAGTTTTTTTATGCGGTGGAGCGAACTATACTTTTTATAGCTATTTATGAAATTTTTGAATATTTTTTGTGTGATTTTTTTTATACGGCCCCTATGTTAAAAAAATTTGGGGGACAGGTCTACTCACACTGTCAACTAACTTCCCATTGAATGCCCTTAAAGACTATTGCAAATGAATAACTTTTTTTTAATTCAGGGGACTCCTCCTCTGGACTCCCGATAGAGGCTTTGCCCCTTGCACCACACCGGGGGCTTCGCCTTCTGTACCTAAGGGTGGGGGGTTCCACCCTTATCAAACAAATGATAACATCATTTGTTCTCAAGATACGCGAGATAAAAAATATTTCACAAAAAGTTTATTTCGTTTTTCCGTTTATTATTTTTTTTTAATTTACAATAATTTACTGGCGTTTTTAACATCACAGAAGGTTCTTAGGCCATTATATAATAAAGGCATGGTAAAAAATCCATATAATCTATGTTATGTTAATAAAGTTAATTCCGTTTTTTTTATCAGAAAAAACAAACCGCTAATCCGAATTTGCTGAAAACTATCCGGTCTTCATTTTTTGATTACGCATCTAATGAAATTAGTCTGGAGTTGATATCATCATTTGTTCTCGAGATATGCGAGACGAAAAAAAATTCACGAACGAACGAACTAAAGAACGAACGAATTAACGAACGCACACACAGACATCACGCTAAAAACGATGGATTCGGATTCTAGTGACCTTGAAACGTGGAGATATGTCAAAATTAGCGATTGGTAAAATCGGACCCATTACAATAATTTCCAATGGGAAGCTAATAAAACTTCTGGCGCTTTTTTTGTGAAAAACTCTATAAAAGTATGTCCTTCTCTGTTCGTGATATATCAATTGAATGAATCGTGATGTTACAATTAAAATTTTGATTAAAAAAGTGTAAATTAAACAAATTTTTTTTAATAATCGCTTAAAATCCGTGGCCTATTAAAGTGTATATAATTGGACGTAGTTAAGCAATAGCGTATTTCCAATTTTGGAAATTCGCTAAAAAGGACTCAACCCACAATCTATCTGAAACGATTCAAGCAGGTTGGGTTATTGTAGCTAATAAAAAAGATACTCGCCTAACATGTGGTTTGGTTCCATGTCACAAAAAAATGTGTTTCCTTTGTTTGTTTATAGATCCGTTTTGCTGACTGAAAGGCCCTACTTTAATAGACCATTTTGGTACCATTAACTCATTTTTGACAATTTTGTGGATTGAGTCCTGTCTGCTTAGCTACGTCCAATTATTAATTACTCTGTTATTAAATTAGAATTTTTAACTACGTATCATAAATAAATAACTAGATAAAAATAATAAATAGCTTCAAATAAAATGAACTTTCTTTTATACAACGACACACCTTAATCATTTAATGTATAAAATTCAAATCTAATTATTTATAGGTGCAGATTTTAAATACATGCCAATACACTGACAAATATTATAGACATTAAAATTTATTTATATAGGTAACTAACTATACAAAAATAAAAATGAAAATATAAAGCAATTTCTTCACATTTCCTCATAACCTGCCACAAAAATAAATTATTTATTAGCATCCTATTTTTACCCAGTGAAAATATATTTTTAAATTTGTAAGCCGCAGTAATGAGGGTTCATACAACCTATTATTGTCCGAATGATTTGTACGCAGACGTTAAATATGTGACTGCATTTTAATAACAAAAATTTTTTCACAGCGAACTATTTTTAATTCAACCGAAAGAATATTGCTCATCACCACAGCAAAACAATCTCATAAAACGCTTTATAAGTAGAAATTTCATTTGTTGGGTACTGATATAGTGATATGTCGTCTTTTATGGATGTGATTTCCGACTATTGAGTTAAAAATATACTGCCGTTTTCTATATAATATTCTAATGGAAATTCATCCATGTTTGTTGAAATGAGACTTTTGACTAAATATCTAGTTATAACCGTAGGGTACCAAAGAGAAAAAATTTTTAAGTGCGTAGTAGACGCGTAACTTGAACTTAAGATTTAATTTTAACATGTTGACGGTCACAGACGATAATGTAATGTGTATATTCCATATAAAGTGTATTAATTTATTGTCAAAATAGAGGACCAGTTGGACATTTCGTCACTATACGTTATGAGTGTTATGAGTATGACCACCAATGTGTTAATGAAAATTTATGATTAGAATAACTCAGTTTATAAACTGAGTTATTGAATGGAAAATAAAAGTCAAAACTCAGTTTGTAATTAATTAACATCAAGTGAAACCTTACTAACTCATCATATACCACGTCTTACGACGCGACGTCAACAATTCCATATAAAGTGTATTAGCTGTCAAAATAATGTACCAGTTGGGTGTTTTGTCTTTAAGGTTATAACCATCATGGTGTTAAAATTTAAAAAAAATATGTGTTGATCTAAATTTCGTATTATAATCGATAAGTGTGGAAAAAATACTATTTGTATCTCCAGTTCCGCCATTAAAAAATCACACTTAACCGTTAGACAATTTTTATTTTGAGGGAACTCTAATTTTAGCTTTTCTCTGGCCTCCACAAATGGTAGCGACGACCCTGGCTTTAGGATGGCGATGGGTAAATTAAGGCGATGGATTCAAGTATTTACAAACAGTATTATTCATCTTTGTCTGAAGCTAAACTGAAGGTATTTTTTTGGACCCAAGATACGAAAACTAATGAAAGGTGAAAACTTCGATGGAAAACGGACTCCTATAGAATTGACAGCATGAGTATCGTTGAAAAAAATTATTAAAAACTTCTTAGGAAATCATAAAAGTTCCAATTATGAAAATATTATAAATAACATGCTCCAAAATTTTCAAATATTAGGTTGCCTCATAAGTCTCTTAGTTCATTTCCTTCATTCGCATTTAAGCTACTTTCCGGAAGACTTAGGAGCAGTTAGTAAAGAACAAGAAGAAAGATTTCTCCAAGATATAAAGGAATTGGAGCGAAGGTGCCAAGGAAAGTGGAATATTAACATGATGGGCGATTACTGCTGGATGATGAAACGTGATGATTCAAATTGGGCTCACCAATAGAAAATCGATTTTACTCTACTCAATAGAAGCTTTGTAGAAAAAAGGACAAGTTCCACAAGCCACTGTAGTATTTTAAAACGTTCACCTTCACATAAACTATTCGATAAATAAATAAAAATACTAGTTACTCAATTACTTTTTCCTTTTGATTTTTTTTTCTTGAATACCTCAGTTTTTACATGATTTTTATAAGTACGTATTGTGAAAAACTCTGATGTGATAGAGACAAACCAATTTCAAATTCGTCATCAGGAGGTCCCAAAACCTAATAAAACAGCGCTGAAGTCAAAAAAGGAAAAAAAATTTCAAATTTGTAGGTCTGTGTTATGTTTTTAGTATCAACAAAATTATAACACCTTTTAAATTTAAAATAATCAATCATACCAATAATATAGAATAGTCTAATAAAGTAATAATAATTTTCATACATATAGGAAGTTTCACTTCTGTCGTGTGTCCTGTGATATCAACTTTTTTTACATACGAAATCTCGTATTATGAACAAGAATCCTTAGAACCTCTGCGGTTAGCATTAACAATAAAACGCATAATTTAAAAATTTCAGACTTAATTTCCACGCGGCAAAATTTTCAAAGTCTTCTAGTGTTCAGAAAGCTTTTAAACAACCTATTTGTCTACAAGTCTTTAAAAAAGAGTATGATAATAGTTATAACACGTTGGCGGTCCCGAACGCCGTACCACGTCAAGTAATACCTGACTAACTGCAACACAACGTTGTGTCACGTCAACAATTCTGGCCATATAATTATGTATAAAATGTACATAAGCTATACAAACCAACGTAGCTCGATCTCTATCTAAATACATACAGTTTTGACTCGTTGTAAGCAACAATCAAAAAAATTGAAACAGAATAATATATCTTACTCTTTTTAGATAATAAAATTTGCATATACGTAAAAAGAGTAAGGCATATGATTCTATTTCAATTTTAATGTTGTTTACGAGTCAAAAGTGTAAATACCATAAATACCGCAGTGATACAGTGTACCCTACAATACATTACGTATTGTACAGCACACCAAATACCTGTGGCATCTATTGTGCGTCGACCGAGAACGAACTATGTATGTTTGTTTGTTTCTGTACCTTATAATATCAATTAGTAAATTAGTTGCCTAAACAGAGTATTAGTTGGGCGTTTCATCATAATTCCCCATGACCGTCAACGTGTCAAAAGTGAGTTCTTTGGACCTTCTCTAATGATCAAAATTTTGGCGTAATTGTTTCCAATTCCCATAAAACATACTTTCTCCTCAAAGATATATAAAATAAATTCAGTTTTGTTTTTATCTATTATAAAATCAATTTAAATTGTACATATTTGATTGATTAAATTAATTAATAATAAGTTGAGATGTTGAATAATATAACAATGTATTAACATTCTGAATTGATTTAAATTTAAAATAAAAAAATTTGTTTTCAAACAATTCAAAAACACGTGGCAATAATAGGCGGAGTTAAAACTGACATTCATTGTCACGTGATTTTCTATGATAACAACACATTCAACCAATGAACATTAAAAATGTGTTCCAATACACACAGAACACCCATAAAATGGTACAATGCAACTACTTTACAAAATTTACGAAAATATTTAAAAGTGCCTAAAAGTCGTATAAATTTTGTGTTAAAATACAATATGAGAAGTTTCTATAATTGAATTTCAACCTTAGATAAATTTAACCCTTTTTAGATTCTATAATTTAACTCTTTCATGAGCTGATTTCTTTTTTTTCTGTTAAATTTAAAAGTAATAATACATGCACTAAATTACGATTTCCTGGTTTTTCTACAATTATTACGATAAAATATTTCTTGCTTTTATTTAATATTATAATTACAGATAAACCTTTTTCTATGCGGTCTTTTTTGTGCGATTTTTTTATGCGCTCTTTAAAAAAATGGCCATTAAAATGCATAATATGAATCAAAATCAAGAGACAGTAAGAAACTTAAATATTTACTATAATAACTTTCTTTGATAAAAATACTTTTTAACGGCTTTTAAGCATTTAATCAAAATATTGCATAAGAACATAAGTTATTGCATTATTTAATTTTTTTACAAATGTATTTTTCAAAATTTTCATAATATACTTCTGTTGAAATTATGAGGTTTTGAGCGTTTTGAGTTATGAATTTTCGATGAAACTTTTTTTATGCGGTCCCGATCCGCCGCATAAAAAAAGTTTTTTTTTACAATGACCGAACTAATCTTTTTATAGCTATTTATGATATTTTTGAACATATTTTTTTTGTGCAATTTTTTTATGCGGTCCCTATCCACCGTACAAAAAAAGGTTCAACTGTATTAGCCTTTAATATGTTAATAATACGATTATCTGAACCTTTTACTTTTTAACTGAGTCAAAACAGTGGTTCCCAAAGTGGTCTATATCGACTGCCAGAGGTTGAAAACGACCTGCAAGGGGTCCTCGGCGAGGAGAAAAAAATTTGGGGCTGTGAGATGTAAATGGGAGTCTACAATAGCAGAGTAGACGGTCGGCGCGTTTTGTTCACCCTAAAATGAGAAGTTAGTGATTGGTGACTTTTTCTTGCTCACCACCTGCATTTTTGTATTTTTTTTCTTTCTCAGATGGCAAAATTGTCCTAAAATGAGAAATTAGTGACTGGTGACCTTTTTGTTTTTTGACTCGCCACCTCCATTTTTCCGAAAGTTGTTCTTGAACTGAATTTGTACCGGGGGTCTATCTAAGACCGAAAACCATGGCAAGTGGTCTACGAGACATAAAAGTTTGGAAACCACTGAATTAAAATAATAAATAACAATTTTAAAAATAGCCCCTTGATTAAAAATTGTATAATTGCGGTCCTGAAGTTTATAAAAGTGGAGACAGACAGACCGATCTTATAATGATTTCGTTACTCGAACTACGAAATTATAAAAAAAAAGGTGTGAATGTGTGATAAATTCGTACAATTTTTCGTAGGCATTTTCCTTACAATACTTGCATTTTTTATTCTTTGCGATTAGATAAATATTTTAGGAATAAAACAAATGGAAATTTTCAGATTATTCACTGTTCAGTATCTGTTCGATTTTTTAAAGTCAAAATTTTTAAATTTATTCGAAGCATTGCTATAAGTGTAAAAAAGATCAAAATGGAAATGAAAGGGTTAAAATTTTAAATAAAGTCAATCACCCATACCTTTTAATAGTGAGTAACTAAATACCACAGTTGAAACGTGTACAAGTTAACCACATTCTTATTGAGACAGATTTCAGACATTGTTCACAGAATTGGATACAAACAATTTATTGTGTTCAGAAATAAATCCTATTTATACAATACAAAGAAATAAAAAGAAAATTCTAAATCAATTTAAATTTATTGACAATGATTGATATCGGTTTGCAGATAATATTCAAATTTTGGAAAATTTTTTGGAAAAAAAAGCATATTTATACAGAAATGTAAAATTACATTGCCACTGGTAATATTACGATAATTATCGGTAAAATTCCGTAATATTGCTGTATTTGTACTTTAAATGAAATCGTACGTGTCTGTTATTTTTTGTTCAAAAAACGGGAGGGATGTGTCAGTATCTATAGAATAGTATCATAAGGTGCTAATAACGTTAGTACACTTCCGGTTATGTGAGCCTCC
The DNA here is from genome assembly GCA_035578155.1 of Brachynemurus nebulosus. Taxonomy (NCBI): domain Eukaryota; kingdom Metazoa; phylum Arthropoda; class Insecta; order Neuroptera; family Myrmeleontidae; genus Brachynemurus; species Brachynemurus nebulosus. The sequence continues at coordinate 6,399,843 of JAPWDM010000018.1, read as the reverse complement.
AGATTATCCAAGGTGGTCCGCGGGTTTTATTTTACAAGTATTATAAACAGTAGTTGAGCGTTAAAAACTGTAGATGTCGTGGATGAACTCAGTGCACGCGGAGCTAGTGCCCTGGACGGCAAATTGTGGAATTTGACTTTAATTTTATTCATTTTATTTTTTTGCTCGTCACTTATTTATTATAGGAAAAAGTTAAAAAGTTATTAAGAAATTTTTTTAGGAAAAGGCAGGGGCGGCATTTTTCACGGTGACCAGGACGACACTTAGGGTAAATTCGGCCCTGGATATACTATTACTTTGATATATATTTTTAATACAAGGAATTACAATTTAGTTTAGTCATTTCAAGGTGTGTGGTTATTTATAACCTCAAAATCCATTGAGCCTCCGTATTATTCGAGGTTTCGATTGTTCGAGATAGCCTCCGTCCTGACAACCTCGGATAATTGGCAGTCTATCTTTTCGAGATAACTTTTCAAATATGTTTTTTTGTCGATACCCCATATCTCCCTGAACACTTAATAAAAAATAATAATTGATAAAGAATATAGAAGGCGCCATCGGTTGATAATCTGTTTAACTAACATGCACGACACAACTGTCGGTTCGATTTGTTTACATTTTTGTGATCTTAAATGTATTTATTCGATTTTTTTACATTTTTCCTAAATCATTATCTGTATTTACCTAATAAGTTGTGCCATTAAATAATTTTATAATCAGATTTAACTAAACAAAAACAAAAAAATAAATAAATAATTTTACGACAAATTAATGTAAATTTTTATTCCTCATTTATATTTGTTTACGTCATATTTTTTAAAAATGTTATATTTCGTAGAATATTGACCACAATTTTAATTTATTCATACCATAAAATAAACAGTGAATATGTTGCAGTCATATTGTGAAAACAATTTTATAATACATAATAACAAGTTTTAGAGAAACTGTGAAGTGTGATGTTTAATTGTTTATTGATTATTGTACTGATGTGAGTCAATATACTTGACTCTCTGAAACCAAACTTAGAGATCTGCTCACAATACTGTAAGAAACTTGAAACTCTATGAACTCATTTTTTTTTTAGTAATTTGACTAGATTTATTATAGGGTTAAAGCCCCTATACTCGAACGCGATTCAATACTCGAACAGTTTTGATATTTTATATTATATTAATGAAGTTATTTCTGAAAGAAACCGATAAATATCAAAATTGTTCGAATATTGAATCGCGTTCGTGTATAGGGGCTTTTACGTTAATACAACGTTTATGACTATATTGCTGCAACACAGCTTAGGATTCCTAAAGTTTTTCGTAGGCGGACCAAATTGTAAATACCAAAATATTTGGTGGGTCAAGAAAAGACACGAAGAAAAAATGCGTTTATTTATATTTAAGCTTCGTCGTTTCGGTGACCAAATTGTGTATAATATTGGTGTTTAACCCGCCGATCGGAGGGCAAATTTTAGTCGATATCCTACTCTAACTTTTTGTCACCGAAGATGACATATTAATCTCGTTGTGTGATTATAGTGGGGGAAAAATTAATAATAATAATATATAATATAATAATTATAGAGTTGTACATGCATATATTGAATAAACGCAAGAGGGCTGTATTCTCACTGTACTTAAAAAACGAGCCAAAAAATCATAAATTAATACTTTCACTGAGTGACATTTCTTAGTGCGTGTCAAAAACACGCACTTGACGAATTTTTTCCTATATTCTGAAAAAAAAAAATTCACATCCAAAAAAAAACAGATATTTTAAAGCCATTTTTACAAGAAAAATGAAAATTTGGCACTCAGGTTATCCAAATTTCACCAACAAGATCTGATTCAAATATCGTAACTCACTTAAAAAAAAAAAAATTAAGTAAGTGACGTACACCAAATTTTTTAGTTTCAAAAACCCTAATTTTGTCAAATTCAGAATTCAGAAAAGTCACAGCCATCGCATTTTTTGAATAAATTTGGTTACTTCGAACTTTTTTTAAATAATTACCCTTTGACCGAAAATGAGGTTTCAGTTGATGCTCCGTCGTCCGTTTATTCAATCTATTAATATGTGGATTATTCAGATTTAAGAAAAAATTCCCAGCCATTCCAGTATCGGTATATAGTTTAGTGTTTTTAACATTTAAAAAAAAAAATCATTAAAATCAAACCATTGATTTTGCTTTCGAGACTACTAAAGTAGCGGAAGCATTTTGATCACTTCTGAAAAGTAAAAAATTTTTTCCCTCCAAAATAAAATTTTTTACGCACATTTTACGTTCTGAAGCTTCCTGAACAATTTTGGTTTGGTGTCTGTCCGTCCGTCAGTGTCGCCAGTTTGCACCAAGTGGCATAACTTCTGAACTATTCGATTGTTTTAATGAAATTTTCAGAAATTATACAGTTCGGTTCCTAGATGGTTCCCTATGAACTTAATTGAAATCGGAGTAACGGTAGCTACGCCGCTACCATGTCATTTCATTAACACTATGAGGCCCGAGCACTTTCATAGTAAATTTCCCCGGAAGCCGGCAATATTTAAAAAAAAAAACTATATAAACAAATACATAAAATAAAATGATTCAAACACACAACACAGTTCCACACGTATGTATGTGTAAAACTGTAAACAGAAGTCTACGTGATACGTACATACATACTAGATATACACTGGCATTCAAATCAATTTTATTTAAAAATATAAATTATATTTTTTATGTATTTTTTGTTTATCTTAAAATTTTTTATACATAGAAACCAAGAGAGTAGTGTTTGTTGGTATGTATGTGTTTGTGTGAATGGGAACACATCCGTGTGATGAAGAATGATAAACGTGATATTGATAAACATCGCACACATAATGAGTAATCAACTAATCAATTAATTATTGATCGCGGTCGGCCTCTGGGGAAGTTTTGTTTGGTTTCGGATGCCGAAGCCGTGGGACTGAAAGTGTTAATATACAAAATTGCACCAAGTGGCATAACTTCTGAACTATTCAATTTTTTTTATGAAATTGTCAGAAATTATGCGGTCTGGTTCTTAGATGGTCCCCTACAAATCTCATTGCATTCGGAGTAATAGTATCCACGGCGCTATCATGAAATCTCATTAAATGTCAATATCTTATTTACTGCTAGTCTCATTTCGCCCAAATTTTTAAAGTATTTTGGGGGTTAGTTTCTAAAATATTTTTGCTATTATTTTGTAATTTAGCCTTTAAGTATTTTGAGTTACAACAATTTTTTATGAACTTTAAGGCGAAAATATAATTTCACGGTAGAATACTGTTTTAAAGTCTTTGTACGAGGAAGCTGTGTGCCACACCCATTGGCAGCGTATTTTTATTTATAATCGAAATTAAATGGAGCCGTGCTTCTGCTTAATTACCAATGAAATTTTTGCACGCTTTTTCGTTTTGTCAAAAAAAATTCCCCCAAGTATCATTTTTTGGTAATTCAACTATAACACCTAAGACTACATACATAATGTAATAAATTATACATATGTACATTTATATCTAATTCATATGTGTATTCACATTAAAAATATGTTTAAAAAAAATTTTATTACACGTCAGAGATGCAACCTACATACTTATACATTACCACCCACGCAACACAATTAATACTGAACTGATTATAGTTTTAACGTGATACCGTTTTGTATTCTAATGACACCAACTAAAGTATGTAGAATATTACTTATGGCAATGTTCTTCCGAGCAACTTTAAAAAAAAAAACTCATAATATGAATATTATGAGTTCTACACTACAGTCCGATGATACACCATGTGTGTCATAGCCAAAATAACTGTAGAGGCCGATCGCGACCAGGAATCACATGCACCTAAACCTTTTTTTGTGCGGTGGATCAGGACCGCATAAAAAAAGTTTCATCGAAAATACATAACTTAGAACGCTCAAAACCTCACGTTTTGCTTAGAAGTTGCTTTTCTAAACAAGATAAAGTATTAACTTACACATGAGAACATTTCATTTTATTTGTATTATATTATGAAAATTCTGAAAAATACATCTGTAAAAAAACTTAATGATGCAATAACTTATATTCTTATGGAATGTACTGAATAAGTGGTTAAAAACCATTAAAAATTAATTTTTTGAAAGAAAGTTATTATAGTTAATGTTTAATTTTCTTACTTTCTCTTGCTTTTGATTTATATTTTGCACTTTAATGGAAAATTTTTTCAAAAATCGTATAAGAAAAGTCGTATAAAGAAAATCGCGCAAAAAAAAACGCATAAAAAAAGGTTTAGCTGTAATATGTGTATGATGCTACCGTGGATACTAGCCGGTAACATACGAAACACACTCATAGTGTGATGGTTTCTCGAAAGAAACGTATTGACGGATAACATAATACATATAAATTTTATATTTTTTATCACTTTATTGTTATTGATAACATGTTTATTTATTTTTTTTTTTAATTAAAAATGTGTGTCAAAACACACGTCCAGAATTATAAAAATGTTTTTATCGTTTTTCGGCAAATGCGGGTCCATAAAAATAAAATACTCTGAAGTATAGCCTGTAGACGAATTCAAAAAGAAAACATAAATGCTCAAAATGTCAAAATTTAATATCAAATTAAAATATATCCAAAATTTATTATTCCACTGAAACTAAATCAAATTTTTAATTTCTAAAAAATATTACCAAATAATGTTATAAAATATTTGAAGTTTTTAACGTCAGACCTCTTTACCTTAGCTATTATTTACTTACGTAAACCTAAAACTATTTGCAGACTACTTCAAGATCTGAATATTTACGGTCCGAATATTCACCAGCCCAAAATAAAAGCTAGTAAAGCCAAAGATAAAAAAAATTAAAATAACGTTTTAATTTTTTTTTATTGGTTTCAAATTACTTTTATAGACGTTTATAATATTTCTGGTGACTAAAATTGCTTAACCTTACTCGCTAAGGGTCATTTCAACTTTTTAAATTTCGTATCAATAATTTTGCGATTAAACGAGATTCTATTGTACTTCTTATATCCATAAATCACATAATTATTACGTGATTAACATGCAGGAAATAAACACGATTTGTAGTAATGAATTAAGTACCTAATTGTTTTCTCCAAATGATCTTTAAACATTTTATTTAAAAAAAAAAAATGTCCGCACCCTTAAATTATGATAAAATATGAATAAATAAATATTTTTTAGTTATGGAAAATAAAAAACTGTAATAAGAAAACATATTTTTATATATGTTCGGAGAAATGATAAAGGAAAATTAGTTGAAATAAAAATAGCCACTTTATAATTCTAGGAAATTACGCGATCTTAAACCGATCACGTGATTGATGACAAATTTTTAAACGGCTTAATACAAGATGAACACAATTAGATTATGAGGTGTAACAATTTTACAAACCACAATAGCACAGATGACAGCTGACAGTCTATTATATAACCGACATTTTGAGCAGTTTAATTCAATTATTTTAATTTAACAAAATAACGTTGTTTTTGGACATTTCAAATAAAAATTATTTAAACAAATGATAAAACATTAAGGTGGTTGGCATGTCAAAAATTAAGTAACTATTGAAACTCAAGTCTACCAATATTATCACAAAATAAAATTGATTAATTGTGAATTTTTTTTATTCCAGTTTGAAATTACAAAGCACATTTTTACAATTAAAAACTAATTTCATAAAAAAGGGACGTTAAACTAATATTTAATATGGTTACAAATTTTGATACATCTCTCAGTTCTTGTTAAGATTGAACTTAAAAAATAGTACCTATACGTCAGAATATGTTGATAATAAAAAAATATTTTTTCTATCATGCAATCTTTAGTAGAAGGCGTTTATTTATTCAACTAAACGTTAAATTTAATAGATTTGAGCGTTACTTTATGGTATTCCACATTTGATATTAGTAAATAAGAACACTTTACTTTGCAAAATATCACTTTTTGTGGTATTTTGCAAAGCGTTTTTATTTACTAACAACTAAACGTTGGTTTTTAGTGTTTTGAGGGATAACCCTATTATCTGTGAGTTGAAGGTAATTTTTAAAGACTTTACATCAGAACTGACTAAAATTTTGACATTTTATGTATTAAATACTAAAAAATAACATCAAAAAATCACTCATTACCCTTTAGAATGCTCTAATATGCCAACCACCTTAAAACGAATAAACTATAAAAAAAAAAAATAATAATTTGACACCTTAAAAACTTACCTTCTGTTGTGACTCATCGGTTTTATTTGCTGTTTTTTGTGTTGTAGAATCTTTTGATGTTTCTTTTTTCTTCAATAGCGGACTAGGCGTCACTTGAAAATATCTGGCACGATATACTTTACCATCTTGAAGAATTAGTCCACGAGCAACGGCTCGTTTCGCGGAAACACGTAATTTTTGTTTTAAATCTAAATCGGGTGGATCTAATTGCACTGAATGGGATTGAAATATATATTTTTCGATACTTTTTATACTGGACCCGTCACGTTCACCTAATTCTTGTACCGATTTCGCGATTACTTTCGATAAATCGGTCGATTTAGTGATTCGTAATTGTCTCGCTTGTAAACCGCCTGGATCTTTGTACGAACTTTGACCTTTATTGAACACTTTCAATACGGAACCCTCTTTCACGGCGATCTCCAAATGTTCCGACACGATATCCTCGTGAAATATGTGATGTTGACGTATCGCGTGACAAATGCGTTCAACGCTAGGACGCTGTTTTTGCGAACGAATTTTACGTATGGCATCTAAGAACCACTTTACCCAAACTTCTTTACTGATTTCTTCACACATTTTTTTTTTTTTAAATTTAATATACAACTTTATTTTTATTGGTTTTTTTTTATTAAACTTTTTTATTTAGTATGTTAAAAGTATAGAGGAAAGGAAGGCATCAAAGGATTATAAAAGAACGGATTTTAATTATTGTTTTGAACCATTTTAACTGTAAAAAAAAATAAAAAAACAACAATGGAATACCTATTTATAAATAAAATAATTGTTTACTTAAATATAAATCCTGTGAAATAAGACTACAAGTACAGCTAACATTAAAAAAATATGTATTAATTGATTATTTTAAATAATTTATATGAATAATAGAATGATTTCCCGCTATGTGATAGCTGCTCGCTAAGCAAGTACCAGAACAGCGGGTCCCCTGTGAACTCGTTCAACGATTACCCTCGCGTCCCGCGAACCGACGGTCCGACAACGACTAACTAATATCATTAAAAACTCTTAAAAATCATCAACAATTCATTTAAAACAACAAATACGTATATTTTCATAAATTAATAATAAATTTGAATGAATTCGAACAAATCATCAAAAAAACACATCATAAATATCTACTTAAATAATGATCGAATCACTCCCGTCGGCAGCCATCTTGGCATATAAGAAAATATCTTGCAATAAAAATTGATCATTTTTTTATTTGATGTTTGTTTTATAACACAATAAATTACTTACAAAGAAATTTTTAACCAAATATTAATTAAACATTCCGCTATTTTACAATAGATAAAAACTTTTTTAAAAAAAATAAACATTCAATTAAAATTCACTATCACAGTCACCAAGTAATGTACTAGTGCACTTCGTTCCGGCGGAGAACGAATATTCGAACCACTGAAACATTCTATTTATCAAACTATAAATCGAATGGCGCGTAAATATAACAATAAATTTAAATGTACAAAATTAATAAATTAGTCGATTATAATTAAAACAATAATATAACTTAAACAAAATCATAATTGATTACACGAATTTTTTAATTATATCATAAAAGTCGTATATCATATCATAACAAAAGATTTTAATTTGTCACAAAATGGCTAGACCGCTTTCGTGCGTGCGCATATCATTCGTTGAGTCACATAAAAAATGTACCCCGCGCACCAGGTAAATGTCCATCGTGTTCGTGCCCATTGTACAAAAAGTATGGTGGCTTCCGTGGCTTCCGTCCGTCACCAAACAAGCTTGTAAAAATTGATTTGACTGTTTTACAAATAAATTGTACAAAATACATCAAAATATATTACATATGCACATATACGTCAACTTTGTATGTGTGTGTTATATTTTTATTCTTTTTATTGTGGTGTTATCATTTTCACTTTATTGGATTGGCATGCGCGATTCAATTTGGAACGTCTAATAAATTTATAAATATTTCATTATTGAAAAAATAATTATAATAGTAATAGATAACTATATTATGGTGTCATGTTTATGTATTAATTTTCCCAGGTTTATACATAATTCAAAAAATTAATTAACTGATTTATTTATTGAATATTAATTTCAGTACATTTATAAAAATATTCTGTATTTATAAATTCGGTTCAGAAATTCTGTAAAATAGGATGCATTTTTGTATCTTGCTATTATTTACATATTATACTTATGTGACTATAGCAGATAACGCATGGCATATCTTTACGTTATACGCAGTAAATTACATATTTTTTATTTCTCAATCAATAAGAAATAATGCAAACGATTTTTTAAAACTGTATTTAACATCTACAACAATATTCAGATGTTCATTAACATGATTAATTACATATTTTAAATATTTAAAACTGAAATTCAATTCAATTTGAGTTTTAGCTGGTTTCTTAATTAAATATCTAATAAAAGAAGTCTTTTTATAGTGCTTTATTGTTTCACCCCAAAAAAGTCTTTTCGCGCCTATTGTTGCGGTATTGTTAAGTTGGGAAAAAGCTTTATTATTTGGAGTTTATCCTTAGTTTCGATTGTACTTCTTATTGTTAGTTCTAAATACCAATAAGAAATAAAGATATGTGGCTTCAAAAAATTCATACACGTAATCAAATTACGTGCGTTTCATTGAGAGTTGAGGATTTCGAAAAACTTTTAGTTTTAATTTAAAATTCATAAAAATATAAAAAAAAAAAATTTATCATTTATCAAAAACTTTTTAATTAATGCATTAACACTTTGTAATTTTGTACTTTTTTTGTACTTTTTGTGCTGTTATAATTTATAAATAGATCACTAGGTGTTAATGGGTCAATTTATTTTTTAGAAAGCTAGGTAGGTTTTTGTTTCTTTTTTATACATAAAGATAAGTTTTACTGTTGTTATTGCTTGTTTTATTAATTATTGTATTTATATTAACTCCAAATTTTTCATTTTGTGGACGATATAGAATTCGTGATGATTAGAGTACTTTCGTAATCAATATTTATGTATTTCGAAATATATGATTTTCGCGCTTTATTTTAATTTGACAAATGTTTAGGTCAAACGAACAAAAATATCACAAATGTACCTGTTGACTTGTATCTGTGTTATAATTAATATTCATAATTACACGTTACAATATTAGATAATTATAATCATATTTTGCTTTTATAAAAATATGTAATACATAGGTGACATAGGTATATGACGTAACATTGCTGGTTTAAGAGCTTTGCTGACTGTCACTTTTTTTACAACTCTTATATGTATAAAAAAAAATTGAAAGTCGGATTTTATAATGAATTTTACTTTTAGATCAGTTTCACAAATTTTTAAAGGTACAATTTTATTTATATTAATTTTTATATTATCTATAAATTAGGTTAAATTCATTCATTTGGACTATTAAACCAAAATACCGTAATTATTGTAGGACAACATGTAAAATACTTATTCCGATATTGCTCAACTGCAGCCGCATCATCGGAACGTCCAAAAACGGCTATCGTAATGTTAAATATGGGTGGCCCTCAAACAACCGATCAAGTTCACGAATATTTATATCGTATTATGACCGATCGTGACATGATTCAACTACCAGTTCAAAGGTTTAATGAATTTCTGCAATAAAATTGTATTCTGACTGTAATCCGAAATTTTGTTTCTATATTAGCCAGTTAGGGCCATGGATTGCCAAACGACGCACACCCGAAGTTCAAAAGAAATACAGCGAAATCGGCGGTGGTTCCCCGATTTTGAAATGGACTGAAAAACAAGGTGAATTATTGTGTAAACAACTGGATAAAACATCGCCGCAAACAGCTCCACATAAACATTATGTTGCATTTCGATACGTGAATCCATTGACAGAGGATACGTTTAAGAAAATTGAAGAGTAAGTTAAAAGTGTATCTAGGCAATTGTGCATTAGTGGGGCTCAAGTCCAATTTTAAAAAAAATTTAACAATTGCAGTATGTTTAGGATGTTGAAAAAAAATAATTCAGGTCGGGAGAAGCTAGAAAAATTACCGAGAAATATTTTTTTTAGGAGGTGAGATTAGTTAATATTAGGTTAGTTTAGTTAGTTTTCACAATATACTTCGAGTTTGACATAAAAACTAGGTGGTGAAGTTAGTTAAGGTTAGATTATTTTAATTAGTTTTGACAATATACTTCGACTTTGATACAGATGCGTACAAAATAGAAAAGAAAACTAAAAAAATTGAATTTTTCCAAATTTAACGACAGTTTTCCAGCATTTTCAGTACTGATATCGAGTTGTAGTATTTTTTTAACGAATACGGTACTTGACTGTATTTAAAATTTGTGTCAAATGTTAAATAATTCTATGCATTATCATTACACATGTCCAATTTTAATGATGAAACATAAAAAAATTTGATAACTATTTAGAAATTTTATTTTGAAAATCGCCATTCTTCAGCAAATATTCAAATTAGTGAAAACACGCCATTTCTTGAAAATGACGTAACATTTTGTAGCTAGATATGTCGATTTTGATAATTTTCATCTGTGAGGTGAAATTGTGTTTTCTTTTGAATATTTCTATTAGCTTATATATACCTATAGTAATAATAATCGACCAGAATTCAAATAAATACTTGCTTTTACTTTGACATTTTATGAATATAATCAACGTTTTGAGGTTATAAATATTGACATTGACGTTTAGTTGCTTCAAACTGTGACGTCACTATAGTGATGTATTTTTACCGCCTTTTTCTTATTTAAAATTGTAGGGTTATTTTTTTTGATGATTTTTTACAGAATCTGTCGAAAATAAAAAAATCACTTAACTGATATGGAGAAACAATGCTTTTAGAATATTTTTGTAACTTCAGTCAAGTACCCTATTCGCCATAGCGACGAACATTTAAAAAAATCATTAAAATCAGATCATTACTTTTTCTTTTAGAGCCAAAAATAGGTGGAGCCCCACTAATGCACAATTTCCTGTATCTATCCTACATAGCGCCCTTCTAAGCCATCAGTGGCGTCGCAAGACGAAAATGGGGAGTGGGCAAGATAATGTTTGCGAGGTCCCCTTTAATTTTTTTTTTTGAAATTTCTCTCTTAAAAATTAGGCGACAATCAAAAAACGGAAAACAGTCACTCGCGAGGCCCCTTTAAGTGCGAGCCGTGGGCGTGGGCTCACATCGCCCACGGCTAACTACGCCACTGTAAGCCATTTATCTCTGTTAAACCAATTTTTTTTTGCAGAGATGGTCCCGAACGAGTAATTCTATTTTCTCAGTATCCACAATACAGTTGTGCTACAGCTGGCTCCAGTTTTAACGAAATTTATCGCTTGTATAGTAAGAGGTATCTAGTTTGTTGTCAATATATTAATAGTATTCTGAAAGCTCTTTTTTAAAGGTATAAGCTTTTAGGCCGTTGCCGAAAAATATGAAATTTGGTGTAATAGACCGTTGGGGAACGCATCCTTTATTAATAAAAACGATCGCAGAACGAATCCGGGATGAAATGAAATATATTCCAGAAGATAAAAAGAAAGATACGATCATTCTATTTTCCGCACATTCTCTTCCGTTAAAAGTAAGTTGTTAATAACAAATAAAATATTGCAATAATGTCACTTTTATTCATTAAATTTTGTAACATGTTTCGATCAATATGATCATTATCAAATATTAAAAATAGGCGAGTTGACAGTATTAAAAAAATGTACTTAAATCTGTCGATTTTGTGATAAAAAGTCTAAATTAACAACTACAATTTTAGCATGTCATCGTTCGTTAAACAAACAAGGTTAACTAGATTATGGGTAATATTGGCACTAAACATATATGTAAAGTTGTCATAGCGCACTGGTTTGTACCTTTTGATCACTGTGTTTAAGATTATTGCCTTTTTTATTTAGAAAATAAAATGGTTAAGGTGGATGGTGCATTAAAGCATTCTAAAGATTAATGAATGATATTTAAATACCGTAAAACGCCATGACTTTGCTCCACTTTTAGAATTTTTTTTAAAGTAGATATCAAAAATATAATACAGTCAAAACTGAGTAAGGGAGAACTGGGTCAAGATACATCAATCTGACACTATTTGCTATACAGGTAGGCCAGTTACATGTTATTGTCCTATACCCAATTTTCTTACTACAGCTTACTACGGGCAAGCCATCTCCGTAGTTACAAGAGTAAACAATTTTTAATTATCATAGTAAATACCACAATACACAATTACACAAAAATTCTGTAATTTTAGGTTTGTTTAAGCAGCAGCTTTAGAAAGTAACAAACTGTAAGGATTGTGCGCAAAGCGTTTTTAGTCAATATTAAGACCGCTCTGCGCATGCGAAAATTGCTTTGCGCATAATCCTGACAGTTTGGTACTTTCCAAAACTGCTGCTTAAACAAGCCTTTTGATATATTTTACCAGTGACGTTCAACTAGGTAAAAAGTATAGTTTAAAAATGAAAAGCAGATTTTGTATTTAAAGTAAGTAAATGTTCGCCAATCCACCTTCATCAAGACGAAGTTAGTTATTTTCGATTTCCAAAAGCACAGGTTTGTAAACATTTTTCTTTTATACGTACTTATATTATATAAACCCATTTAGTTTGCAATTTTTTAATAATTCGATTCTACGCCACTGAGTTATATATGCATCTAAAAATTGGAACCAAAAATCTAGCGAAACTGGCTAACCTGTATAGTATAATATACTAATCAATCAAATGATCTTGGAACTGGGTAAAACCTCTATGAGTGAGAAACAAAGACCTGTATAAGTTAGAATCGTTTTTCGCTCGTGGACCTGCATAACTGAGACTGCTAATTGCCTGTAGCTCTGTAAGCGACAGTTAAACGTATTTAACATTTGCTATTTATGACTCATTCTTAAATTTCAAAGAACTTGTATTTTATTCAAATGCCTGAATGTGCATATGTTCTTGTTTTCTTATAATTCGAGGAACTCATTTCCTATTCAAATAGTCAAATGTGCATGTATGTAACGCAGAAAAAATTAACTGATTTTTTCAAGTAAATTTTTATGTTTTAATGTTTAGTATTTTTTTTTTTAAAGAATATGTCCAAATATGTATATATTATTTTAATAAGTAGTATCCATACAATACATGCATGTTTCTCAATAAATATTGGTTGTATTTTTTCTAGACCTCTATAAGTGAGGTAGACCTCTCCCGTCCCTCTGTAAGCTAGAAACTCGGGTTAGTGAAAAACCTCCGTAAGAGAAAAATAGATCGCGGTCCCTTGAACTCTCGCTTATCCAGGTTCGACTGTATTTTAAAAATAACTTATTAAATTGGTTTTGATATTTTCTTCTGCAGTCAGGAAAATGTGCATACATATTGTTTTTGTACTATTAAATATTTTTTATTAATTTTTAAAAAGTGGTGGAAAGTATACAATAAGAGCGGGTTACTTTGCACCACTTGAAATATGAATATATTTTAAATTAACAAATTACTTGTTGCAAAAGGAAACCCATTCAAGAACATTATAACATCTCTCAGGACCAGTAGAAACTGATAGGGCTTATTTTATTTTATTATTTTGCTTCCGAGACTTTTGAAAAATAAAAAATTTTTTCCCTCCAAAATAAAATTTTTTACGCACATTCGATTGTTTTTAATGAAATTTTCAGAAATTATGCAGTTTGGTTCTTAGATAGTACCCTATGAATTTAATCGAAATCGGAGTAACGGTAGCTACACCGCTACCATGTCATTCCATTAATATACTAAATTGCATCAAGTGGCATAACTTCTGAATTATTCAATTCTTTTTTATAAAATTGTCAGAAATTATACGGTCTGATTCCTAGATGGTCCCCTACAAATTTCATTGCATTCGGAGTAATAGTATCCACGGCGCTACCACGAAATCCCATTAAATGTCAATATCTTATTTGCTGCTAGTCCCACTTCGCTCAGTTTTTTATGAATCGTTTTGTTTATTTATTTTTATTACTCATGCGGGAGAAGTACTAACTTGGCGCACATATTTCTGTACGCAAAATAGCTGTTTGCCAACTGTACTCTTCCCGCATACTTTTTTGCGTGTGGAAAGTAACTTTCCACACGCAAATTGACAATAAAACACGCAAAATTTAATCAAAACACGCAAAGCCGCCTCTTAATTTTTCATTTAATAAATATTTCATAATTATTTCTATAGAAACCACCAACAAAGTAATTTAAACGATAATTAATTCAGAAAAAAAAGACGAACACTCAAAAATATTATTTTAAAAAGTAATATAAATGTCAAAAATAATGATAATAATAGAAAAAAGTATGTGAAATTCGTAATAAAAAATAGTATGTGCAACTCGTGCGGGATTGTCGATTGCCCTACTCAAGCGAATGAGCGCACTCACTACGTTCGTGCGCTCAACTTCGCTTTCGTGGGCAATCGACAATTTCCCGCACTTATTGCACAATATACTATTTTATTAATTTATACATATACCTATATTAAATTATACAAAGATACATTGGGCATTAAATTACCAAGGTGCTTTTACGAGTACGAGGAAGCTGTGTGCCACACCCCATTGGCAACGTATTTTAATATTGAAACACCTAGCTGGTTTATTTGACCAACAAATAAGCTAAACTTTAGTTTGCTAAACAATATTTTTCTGGTCAAAAAATTATTTTTCCTGAAGACTCCCTTCCGCTCTCATTGCCCGATAGGTCGGGAAATGGGAGCCAGAAATTTACTTTAAATTCGATAAAAATTGTAAAAACGAAATCAGTGCAAAAATACAGCAAAAATAAAGGTATTTTAACAAAATTCAACTCTATAATCAAAATAGAGAAATTATTTTAAGGATTCTAAGGGTTTCGATTCTAAAGATCTGAGCAAAGAACTCAAATATAATCAGCTACACTATCGGAGCCAAAACATTCTGCGTACGTTCAGTTTCAAACAGCTTCTGCAACGATACCATAACTGTCTTTGCCATAACTCGCCTATTATCTTATCTTGTTAATATTTTAGGCTGTCAATCGCGGTGATCCATATCCTTCTGAAGTTGGTGCCACTGTACAACTTGTTATGGAAGAATTAAACTGGAGCAATCCATTCTGTTTGGTGTGGCAGTCGAAAGTGGGTCCACTTCCGTGGTTGGGTCCATTCACTGATGACGCCATTAAGGCATACGTAAAACAGGGAAAGAAAAATTTTATTTTGGTTCCAGTGGCATTTGTCAATGAACATATTGAGACGTTACATGAATTGGACATTGAATATTGTAAAGAACTAGGAAAGGAGGTAAATTTAAACATATAAAATCTAGAGTTTTTTTTGATTTGAAAGTTACGTAAAAATTTGTTTAGGTTGGTGTAGAATGTATCAGAAGGGCCGCGGCTCCAAACGATCATCCATTGTTTATTTCGGCGCTCACGGATATTGTCACAAAACATTTAAATAGTCCGAATAAATTAAATCCGAAATTTGTGACCAGATGTCCGCACTGTGTTAATGTCAATTGTTCCAATGCAAAAAATTGGTACGCAGGAATCTGTTAAAAGTGTTGAAATTTCTAAAGAAATTTCATTGGATTATGTTGCTATGATTTTTATAATTATTTTCATAAGTTTATAAATTGCAAATAAATTGTTTAAAATTATTTTATTTTGTTTTTATATTACTTCCTTCTACTCTTCTAAAACCGGATTTCCCAAACTTTTTAGATTCGCAAAGCCCAAATCACGTCCGGCGGCGCCCTTCCGACTGGATTTAAAAGTTTTCTCAAGAAAATTGACGAGTAAAAAAAGAAAAACAGTCCGAATTCCGTTTAAAAAATATAAAAACATAAAACATCTCCAGGGAAATAAACTGACTCAAAAAAAGAGTACTTATTATTTGTTCCATTTTCTCTTATTTTTCCCGGAAGAAAATTTTCCCTTATTAATTAATATATATTATTTCCCCCTTTTTTAGCGAGGCAGCTGCGACACCCCTGGCGGTACTTCACAGTACCCCTGGGCACAACAGCGAATGGTTTGGGAAGCCCTGCTCTAAAATAAAAAATAATTCATGTCTTTTGTAATATGAAGTTAGCTTCAATTTCAATTTTCAATTTTGAAAAAATAATTTGATGATAAATTTACTAAAGATTTGAATTTAATGGATCATACACAATCAATGAAATAAGGAATAAGAAGTATGCCATCTAGTGACGTTGAATGGAACTTTAACGTAACTGCCCATAGGTATATGTATTTAGGTATTTTTGTACATCAAAATTCATGAAAAAATAACGTTCGTGATGACTTTTTTTGTCACTAAAGTAAAAAAAGTCACGAATTTTGACGTACAAAAGTAGCTACACATTTATATCTATGAGCAGTTACGTTAAAGTTCCACTCAACGTCACTAGATGGCATACTTCTTATTCCTTATTTCATTGATTGTGTAGACACCCTAA
This sequence comes from Brachynemurus nebulosus, assembly GCA_035578155.1. Lineage (NCBI taxonomy): Eukaryota > Metazoa > Arthropoda > Insecta > Neuroptera > Myrmeleontidae > Brachynemurus > Brachynemurus nebulosus. The sequence continues at coordinate 6,383,150 of JAPWDM010000018.1, read as the reverse complement.
AGCGTCAATTAACCCATTATGACCCAACATTCGCACTCTTGGTATGTGAATTATGTATGATTAATTCATGTCTGAAAACAATTTGGTAGAGACGTTTCTAGCGACTAAGGATCATTGGATTGGTATTGAAATGTCAAACTACAATTAACATTTTTTTTTAAATAACTATTTGAGATGAAACAGTCTTGCTGTATGTACATTTGCGTTACGTTACATGCAGTTACGTTAAAGTTCCACTCAACGTCACTAGATGGCATACTTCTTATTCCTTATTTCATTGATTGTGTAGACACCCTAAAGCGTCAATTAACCCATTATGACCCAACATTCGCACTCTTGGTATGTGAATTATGTATGATTAATTCATGTCTGAAAACAATTTGGTAGAGACGTTTCTAGTGACTAAGGACCATTGGATTGGTATTGAAATGTCAAACTACAATTAACATTTTTTTTTAAATAACTATTTGAGATGAAACAGTCTTGCTGTATGTACATTTCACTTGCAATATATTTCGGTGATAAAAAAAACAACCATCGTTGTAGTTAACAATATGAGATCGTTTGCTTTGTAAATTTTCACTACAAAAAATACAATATGAACGAGCTAACGTATCTTATTTTACCTGAAGATGGTGTCGAAACCGATAGTCGCATCGTTCATATTATATTATTTTTTTCTAGTAAAAACTGACGAAGCAAACGATTTCATATTTCATATATGGATTTTCAAAAAGTAAACTTTTCGAATGTTAATTTTAGTTCTCATTTTAGATATTTAAATAACATTACGTGACTTTTGTGAATTAATAACTCAAATTTGCCATTTAATAATTACGTAATATGTACGTCTCTATATGTCTTTTTTCTTTTATAAAAAAATAATATACCGTTTTCTGTCGCCGCTGTGACTAATATACAAGATGGCGTTAATGGTACTTGTATCTAAAATAGAGTCGGGACATGAGTTTTGATAGTTCGATATTTTTCATCAAAGATTCATCTAAAATAAATTGGAAATAAATTAAATATTAAAAAAATACTTTAATTCAACCTAGAAAGGTTAATTAAATAAATAAAAAATTAATTGTTCATTAACACATAATTTGGTAACGATAACTTTGTACACAAACATATGATAATTAACTTTAACATCTATTTGATGAAAAATGCTCACAAGTCCCAACTCTATTTAGTATAGGGATTCTTGACTACAAGTGCCATCAGTGCCACGTAGCGAAAACTGTGACAATAAAAATTCGTCCTTGAAAACAAGTGGCGGGGACATGATCATTACTCAGGCGTATGGTTAATCATACGGCGGGTTATAACATTATAAAGAAACTGCAAAATGTAAAATTTGAATCAAAAGAATTTGGGTAATTTTAAATTTTCAAATTCTGACAAATGATTATGTAAGAAAATGTACGTTATATTTTGTAATAACAATTACAATAGTTTAATAATAATTTAAATTACGAAATCAACTTTAATAGCGTATAACATTACAAAAATTATTTACAATTTTATAAAATTATGATTTTTTAGTATTCCTATTCTTTATACAAAAATTAAGTTTATTTTTTTATAGATTTAAAACGGTCTAAAGGATCAGTACTTTTAGATTTCAATTTCTTCTTAGGTTTTTCCAAGTCTATTTTATGTTCTTGTATATTTTTAAGAAATTCTCGTTTAGCACTCTCTTTAACAATTTTCTTAGTTTGCGCAACTTTAACTGATCCCTTTTTGAGACCACCTTTTCTTCGCGGTTCAACATTAATTTTTGGCGGTTTAATAAACAAAAGTTGTTTCTTAGCTTCGATTTTATCCTGTAGTGTTGGTAAATCAACGTCCCCAATAGTATTCGGATCAAGGCAAATAAGTTCTGGAGGAATTTTCTCAAGTAATGATTTAACCTCATGCTCCCGTTTCTGAGAGAGTGTTTGAAATGGATTTTCTTCGTAGGCGTCAAAGTTTGGTTCGCCAGCACCAGGTACGATTAAACTAGTGAAACCACGACTAGATCCGATACCAAGAACATCTTCATACGGGCAGAATTGCACATTTTCGATCGATGAGTTTAGTTTATGACGCAAATAGGCACGATCGATTTCTTTTTGACAACAATCTTTATATACTTCTACAACATTTTCCGTTCCCACAGCAAGTAATTTCCTTTGTGAAAATGAAAGTCTTTTTGCGGTGGTTGATAATTTATAATATTGAACTGGACCAGTCAGTTGTCGGATATCCCAAATTTTTAAGCCTCTGTCAATTGCAGATGTTGCCAAATAGTGTCCACTTGGGTCTACAGCAATATATGTGATGGGTGATTTGTGGCACAACATTTTGGCTAATGGTTCTCGTACGTTTGGTGACCACATAGAGACGACTCCTTTTGGTGAGCCGGTGCACAGATTTGCGTTCCATGGATTTTGAGTCATTATCGAGAGTCGTCCACCTTTTGTGTTGTACTGTGTGATCATTTTGCCCATGGAGATATCTAGCCAACTAAGTACACCAAAATCACTGGATGTTGCCAATAAAAAATGGTATTTCAGAAATTCCATTCTTAACACATTGGCCAGTTTTTTGATACAATGAATTTCGATACCTTGGTTATCGTAGATGTATACCCAATTCTTTTGAGCTACAGCATACATTGTGTCCACGTGCAACCAGCACACATCGTAAACGGCTTCGCGAACGTTCATTTCACACTTTAAGGTTTTCGTAACCCAATCGATGGCTGCTACATGTCCCAGGTGACCACCCAACAGTAAATGTCGCCCGTTTGTGGTGTATTTAATACGATATGGGCCGAAATCATTTAAATGCAACTCGAAACTTTTGGTCGCCGTTGTAATGTCTACGTTCTCTTTAATTTCAGATTGTTTAAATTGTGTTGTTGTTTCACCGCTGTCAGCTTCTAAAATGCCACTTTCCTCGGTCAAAAGAATTTCGGCTCTTGCAGCTTGTTCGGCGGCCCATTCTATCGCTTTTTCCTTTTTTTGAATCTTTTTAGCTCGGAATTTTCCTTTGATTTTATTGAAATTAGTGATACCATCGCCTTTTTTGTATTTTTTTACAATATTTGGATCGAGTAATGCTCGTCGTGGAATTTTATTGGTCTTCTGTTTGTTAATAGTTTTTAGTTGCCCTTTTCTAGATAGATTTGTCCTTATTTTTATAACTTTTTGTTTATTTTCTGCTTTTTTATCCGATTTCTGTTTCTTTGGTTTAGGTTCAATTTTTTCAGTATCTGAACCTTCGTTCAAAGTTGTCTCAAAATATCTTTTATAAGGTTTCTTGGTATTCTTGGTTTTCATGTTTAAAAATTAAAAATATAATTCAGAAATTACCTTAAAATTTGAATACACGTGTTTGTAAATGCTACATAAAGGTTCTCTGACATAAAGTATGTACATAACCTAAGCTGTCAAATATCCTAATTGTAAATACGCTTGATGACGTGAAAAATGCCGGGGACGCCGGGTATTCTGTGGTCACGAACGTGTTCCAATCAATGTTCCAATTTTTCGTGACATCAAAAAACTGACAGGCCTCCATGCGGTAACCATTTTTCAAAATAGTTTTTTAATAAAAATTTAATTCTTAAATAGGTGCCTCAAGTTTTATATTTCCAAAAGTTTAAAAAAAATATTTTTTTTTTTTAAATTAAAATATATATTTACATTTTATAATAAGTATCTATGTATGCAAATAATTATTTCAGGAATTATTTATTTACATATATTTAAAATTCTCAGTGCAAAATATTTAAAATAAATTATTAATTTGCAATTCAAATGCGTTTTATAAGTTGAAAAATTTTTATAAGCTTTATTCAAATTTTAGCGGTTTTTAAATTTTCCGGATATTGCACAGCGCAGCGATGACAGCGTTGCTCGCGTTGCTTTATTATTGGTCACGTGATAGGATGCCGGAATCCATTTTGTTATGTCGTAAACGCTTTTTGATGGTTTACTGATATACGTGTGAAAAAAAATTGTGTTGGAAGTAATTTTGAAAGGTGGTAATTGCCGTTAAAAATATTTATAATTTTTATTTTGTTAATTTGCAGTTTAATTAGATATTGATTGGTAAGTATTTTTATCATATATATCGTTTAATCTTAATTAAAATAAAAGCATGACAAAATCTGCATAATGGAGCTCGCTCGTCATTGATCGATTGATGAAATTATAAACCTGTATATTTGGATTTATTAAAATCAACTCGTAATTAGAATAAATAATTCATTTGAATAATACAATTAGAATAAGTCGCTTACAGATTTCGTCTATGTTGATGTTGAATAATGTTGAGTACATAAATAGAGCGAAAGCCGTTTCGTTTATAATATGACGCGTACACGTCCGTATTTCAGGGTAAACGATGCCGGGTTTTAGCAGTGCGGGAACTTTCAAAATATTTGTTGGAAATCTCGCCGAGAAAACTCAGATTTCAGATATAAAACCGTTATTCGAAAAGTACGGAAAAGTAATTGAATGCGATGTTGTCAAGAATTACGGTTTCGTACATATGGAAAATGAGTCCGAAGGGCGTGAGGCCATACAAAACTTGAATGGCCACATGCTCGGCGGTCAACCGATGAAATGTGAGGCAGCAAAGAGTCGTAAAGGTCCTGGCACACCTACAACAAAAATTTTTGTCGGCAATTTAAATGGCACGAAGGCACCGCAGATACGCGAATTATTCAAAAAGTACGGAACGGTTGTCGAATGCGATATTGTTCGTAACTACGGTTTTGTACATCTTGAATCCTCTGGCGACGTGAACGAAGCGATCAAAGAATTGAACGGGACGATTGTGGACGGGCAGCCGATGAAGGTGCAACTATCGACAAGTCGCGTACGTCAGAAGCCGGGAATGGGTGATCCCGAACAATGTTATAGATGCGGTCGCGGCGGTCACTGGTCAAAGGAATGCCCAAAGGCGTTGGGCCCCGACAGATTCCGTGATCGTATGTACCGCGACTATCCGCCGCCACCCCCTCCGCCCTTCCTACGGGATCGTATGATGGGACGATTCGGGGTTAGTTGATCTTATACATCCAAAAAACAAAACAAATTTATTTAAAACTAATTGTTCGTATCATGCATCTTTTAATAATTTCTCATTTTATCATTCAATTACTGTATCAAACGCAAACGTACACGCAATTCACCGTTGCTGTTCTCATTTCAGGACCGATTCTGTATGATCAGATGATAAACAACCCACCTATTGCCTATTTTCCTACCTATCATCCCACTTGTTTTATTTCAAAAGCTCTATTATACAGGGTGTCAATTTAAAAACAAGCCGGTCTCATAACTTCGGAACTGTAAAATATAGTTAAAATCTCTCTAAACCGTTTCTATAACATGGAGGGGGAACCATTATGACCTACATGGAAATCCTCTATAACCAACCCCTAAGGCTCCGGCTACCCCAACCCTATTTTTTTTAAATTGTAAGACCCCATTTATGGTGCATTAATGGCAAGCTCTTTAATAATGCTGTTCATTAATACCAAATATAATGTTAATTGATCGATTATTATTTGAAGAATACGAAAAATAAATTTCAGTAAGTTGAGATGTATTTTTCCTTATTCAAAGTTACAAAATATCAAATAAAATCGTAAGAAATGACAATTTTTAAGTCGATAAATATAAATGTTATTAATTTTTCGATTATTTTTGCATAATTATAAAAAATATTATTTAATTAATTCATTCAAATTTAATGTTATAAATGTCAAATTATATATTATTTTCCAAGTCAGTTTATTTTTATAACTTATAAAGTTAAAATGCACAGACGAACATTACAATAACTAATAATACTACTTAAAAATGACGGGCACTAACCTAGGTCAATCCCGAAATGACTATTCTCTAGCCCCATTATTTTCTAGCCTATTGAAATTAATTTTCCGTATTTTTCAAATAATAATCGTTAAATTAACATTATGTTTAGTATTAATGAACAGCATTTTTAAAGAGTTTCCCATTGATGTACCACAAGTGAGGTCTTACAATTTAAAAAAATAGGGTTGGGGAAGCTGGAGTCTTAGGGGTTAGTTATAGAAGATTCCCATATAGGTCATAATGGTTCCCCCTCCATGTTATAGAAACGGTTTTTAGAAATTTTGTGTCTATTGAATAAAAAAAGTAAAACTTTATTAAGTAGTTACTTATGCAGAGAAGTTGTAGGGTAGTACCATATATGTATTATAACTATATGCCCAATCCCTATAAGAGGCAGTGGTTCCGATGAAGTGAGACGGATAGACATCGGGTAGAGGCACTTCAGTTGTTTTGCGCAGATGCATCAATTAGTGTTTACCGTGTTTACTGTTCAGATTGGTTCATATTACCACCAAAAAAGTCGCGTTTGCCCAAAACGAACAAAATACTTCCAAATCTGCACCGTGATGTTGGGACGTTTTTTTCATATCCATTTGGCTATATATGTATACTACATATATGGGTAGTACTTCATCTTACTTGAATAAAGATACCTTTTGTTTAAAAATAATTATTGGAAAAAATTAAAATAATTAAGTATTTACTTATAAGTATTAACTTTTACTTTCAAGTAAACACTTGATTTTGGAGAATTATAACAAACGCTAAATTACTTATTGATTTAAGTTATTAACGTTTAAAAGCCCCCATTACGGAACACTATCTAATACTGGAACAGTTTTGATATTGACATATTAAATGAAGTTATTTTTGAAAGAAACGTTTGATAACAAAAATTATTATTAATAGAATAATTTTTTTTCAATTTAAATTCACCTCGCATTTAATGTTTCCTTACTTAAAGAAATAAATATGTAAATGTTAAAACTGTTCCAGTATTAGATACCGTTTCATAATGGGAGCTTTTTACGTTACTTGTTTTTATTCAACTAAAAAATATCAGTAAATACTTCCACATTTCCACATTAAGTAAATACTGGAAATTATTTGAGTTTATATATTTCCTGTAAGTAAACTATTTTTTTAAGTATTCGCTTATGTTTTTATTTAAGTAAGAACTTAAAAAAACATGAAGTAAAAGTGAATACTTCTTTTTATTCAGTAGACCATTTAATTATCTTTTACAGTTCTAAAGATGTGAGGCTTGGTTTGTTTTTAAAGTGACACCCCGTCTACAATTATTTCATAAACTTTTTCCACGTTTTGGTTGTTCCACGACACCTTACGTTTAACTTCTATACTTTAATTAAACATTGCACTTTCTAGGATGCGTACGATAGCTACTATGATCGTGCTAGATTCGATGATTCGCATGATTTGTTCGAGCGACGATACAGTATGGGAGGTCGCGGCGGGGCCGGCGGACGCGATTTCCTCCCACCTCCACCAATACCACCGCGACGTGAACCATTACCGCCGTTGCCGCCGTCGATGGGAATGCGAGGAGGTCCCATGAGAGATTCATATTCCCGGGGTTCCAGTGAATATTCCATGTTCAGTCGGCGATCGCCACCGAGCAGTTCGATGCGCGGAAGTGGAATGAGGTATAATTTTTATTCCAATTGATTTTATTCGAGTAAATTTTTTTTTGAACTTTTTTTGAATAATACCCCGAAGTATAATTCTTGAAATTTTATGTAAAAATACTGATTGGGATATATGAGTTCCTTATGCTGCCTTTTTTTGTAGTATAAAATATTTTGAAAACTTGGCCCATTTATTTTTAAAGTTTATTTTTTTATTTTTATTTTTTATTTCTTTAAAAATTTTATTTTTATAAATGAAGTAAGGTTATTAGGACCAGAAGATTGTTAGTTTATTTTAATTTTTAAAAAGTAATTTTTAATTTTTCTGGTCCTTTTAGCCGCATGTATGAGGACTTCAGCAGGGATTCTTTTGATGATCGAAGGTGAGTTCTCATATACATAATATCTAATGTTTTTTGTTTTTTTTTTTAATTGTTTGTATCCATACATTTTTTTTAAAAACTGTTCCTTATCAATCCTTATTCCGATTTTGGAATCCTTGCACTAAGTCCTATAGAATTATTGAATACATAAGTGTACGTTTAGTTATTACACAGAGTAAGATTAATTTGATGTCTGAATGGAGAATTTGACTAATTATTGAGAAATTATTTTAAAACAGATATTTATGTATTATGTATGTATAGCTTGTTCATTTCTACTTGGCGGTTGGACTTGGAACCTCACGCATATCTGTATATGTGTTAGGCTGCCTTTACACGATCAGTAATACTGTCAGTATTTACTGATAAAAATAATGAATCATTATTTTTATTACTTCTGTATTTTTATGATACCGTACACTATCATTATTTTCTTCAGTATTTTAAAACAAACTGTCAAATTTAATTTTTCGGAATTTTTAAATTAATCAAATTTTTGAATTATTATTATGGAAGAAGCGTATTTAGCTATAGTACTAGCGTTTGCAACTCAAAACAAGAAAACAAAGAAAAAAAACGTTATGTTCGATCCGATCTGTTCGATTTTGTTTTTCTAGCTAGCCATACATGTACGCATGTATACATATACAATGTACATACCACAGAATAATGTACATACGGTACATTTCGTACATATTGTACATACTGCCGTACATACTAATCAATAATAATATGGATAATATGTACAAGCCTACTTTTCCATGATGTACATATACGATCTACAATCGATTTGTATTTATCTCAGTTGGTACCGCTGGTACATATCGTACATATACCTACGAGAAATATATTTTAACGGTTTTAACTGTCATTAATGTCACTGTCCCCTCCACGTCTTAGTACTGAAGTGAATACTGATGGAATTATAAGCCATTCTTCAATACTTTCATCATTATTTCAGTATCGTCAATACACGATCAATAAAAATGTCAGTATTTTGAAATACTGACAGTATTACTGATCGTGTAAAGGCAGCCTTAGCGTGTATCAGCATCTGTACAGAGTGTAAGTACACAAATACTACTACAGCACTGCAATATTACTTACACAAATAGGTTTCTGCGCCGATTTTGTGACCCGCCAAGTAAAACTGAGCAAGCTGTATATGTTTTTAATTTTTTAAAATAATGCTGAAAATCATTAAAAAAAAAATTGTTTTCAAAATTTGCGTGAAAATGTTGATTAGCTGTCAGTTCCGTCACATTCTCTAGAGAGCAATAGCCGTTCTCTAACTAAAGAAGTTATTGTAATGGGTCCGATTTTACGAATCCCTAATTTGGACATATCTCCACGTTTCAAGGCCACTAGAATCCGAATCCGTCGTTTTTAGTGTGATGTCTGTGTGTGCGTTCGTTAGTTCGTTCGTTCGTTCGTGAATTTTTTTTCGTCTCGCATATCTCGAGAACAAATGATAATATCAACTTCAGACTAATTTCATTAGATGCGTAATTAAAAAATGAAGACCGGATAAAGTTTTCAGCAAATTCGGATTAGCGGTTTGTTTTTTGTGATAAAAAAACGGAATTAACTTCATTAACATAACATAGATTATATGGATTTTTTTATCATGCCTTTATTATATGTATAATGGCCCAAGAACCTTCCTTGATGTTGAAAACGTCAGTAAATTATTATAAAATTTAAAAAAAAAGGAAAAATGAAATAAGAAACTTTTTGTGAAATATTTTTTGTCTCGCGTATCTTGAGAAAAAATTATGTTATCATTCGTTTGATAAGGGTGGAGCCCCCACCCTTAGGTGCAGAAGGCGAAGAAGAAAGAAATTGTTGAGTTTTTATTTTAAAAATTAATTAGATTAATATCCATAGTTATGTTTGTTAACCGGAATTTAAAGTAGCGATCCTAGTGGCGATAGTGCTGAAATATAAGAGAATGCAACGTCACAGCCCGTTTCTCTACAGGTAGATTTTAGCTAAAAAATTACTTTTTTATTTTTATTTTTTTTTAAATTAGATAATGATAGTTATGATGAATTAACATAATAAATTTCTGTTTATTATTAGCAATTTTCATTAAAATTTGTTTTGACTGCTTTTCTACGAACTGTCAAGTCCGTCTCCCCCCATTGTCATACTTTAAAAGTCAGATGTCGTTGGTGTTCTGTAAAAACTAAACGTACACGTTTGTATGTGGCTGGGTGTTTCACTATTTATTTATTAATGTGCGTTTTTTCTGTTCCAGGGATTTCTCATCTTCGTCGCGACGTTATGCACCGTATTAAATTAAGAAACACGTAGAGTTAATTTCGTCTTTAAAAGGGAATTTTGTGAAAACTAATTTTATTTTAAATTATTGACCAGAGTTATTTTATATTAGGATTTTATTTTGTCCTAATTTGTATTATAAAATAAAATTATATCATTTTCGGAGAAATTTTCAAACAGAAAACAGGAGATTAGCTTAGTTACATGAATTATTGCTGAAACAAGATATATTTTTAGAAATTTTCTCTTTAATGTTTAAAACGTTTATGTTGTTTAGTGTATTATTGATGTATGTCTCGTAGTTATAGTATTTCTCTAATTTTCATATTGCGTTAAAATTATGTACAACTAATTATATAAGCATATGGTAAGTAAAAAATAAAGATTTTAATGATTTTATTGTGGTTTTTTTTATTTCATCATTTCACATCTCCCCATTATAAGCTAAAAGTTTAAAGTTCATAAGGTCTAATGATGTAGGAACTGCGAGGTTGTGACTAAAGAATGACAATGAAAATACTCTAACAATGAAAAATATAGGATTAATATATCGGGGTAGATAGATCCAGGGCCGTGGAAAGAAATGGCGGGCCCCGGGAAAAACTGCATACACTGACTTCTCTTGAACCGGACGACAATACACAACGTCGTCCCTTTAGGTTTAGACAATTCATATATAGGCTGTTTTTTTACACAATTTATTTTTATATAAAAGTTAAAGTAGTTTTGTTAAAATAACTTTCTAAAGAATATTTTCTAGCTACATAATATTTACATCTAATTGTAAGCTTGGAAATTATACATTCATAGGTGTATTAATAATTTTTATTATTGTTATTATCATATACTTATGTTAACTTCCAAAATATGTAATTGCCTGTATATGTTAAATTTGCAAGATTTGTTTACATAAGATAGTGTTTGTTTAAAAAATATTTTCGTGTATATAAACACAAATACATAGAAACCGTCCCCGTAATGATAGTCCGCATAGACAATAAACGCTGTATTTAAAAAATATTCTCTCATAAGTGGTAAGCAAAAAAAAATCTTTTTTCTCGGGCCTTCTACTGACAGTTACGGGCCCCCTTTCAAGCTCGGGCGCCGGAGCTGCAGCCCCGGCTACCTCACTCTCTCGTCTAGCCTGGATAGATAAAAAAAAAATGACCAATTTCTGACGAAGTTTATTGCCATTGAATTTTCAGGAAACTTTCTAAAAATAAAGAATAAAATAATAAAAATTCAAAAATTACCACTGATGATTTTTAAAGTTCCAAGAAAAAACCTCGGAACTTCAACTTGTAACCTTTTAATCGTAAGTGCAGGATATTAAAGAGATAGATTAGCACTTGATACGGAGATTTAAAAAAATGCCTTGACGTAGTTGCTCCAAGATAGGTATAAAAATATATCAGTGAAAAAATTTTGTCAAAAATTAAATAATGTATTAATATTCTTCAATTATTGTATTTATATACCACTTGTTTTTTTTTTTTTAATTTCCACGCGCTTATGTTTTAGCAATATAAAAGCCTTGTTGAAAAAACGTAAAATGATGTTTATAAATTATATTTAAAAAACAGCGTTGTGAATAATTTTTATATATTTCTTATTAAATATGGTTTGTAACTTTGTATTTTATAACATATTATTTTATAACAATTTTTATCAAATTCCTTTGACACATTTTCATTTTATTCAAAAAAAAAAAGAAAAATAGAGTTTTCCCATAAGAGCCTGCGTTAAAATTACAAAACTTTGAAATCGTTTTTCTCAAAGTTGGGGTAGTCAATTTTAATCGCAATAGGCTCGTATTATTAGGATTGAATTAAATAAATATCTAAAGAAGTTTCGTTAAAATCCTCTGAGAAAATCTTTTTATCGACCAACTGCCTTAAATGGGTTTACCCGGAACAGCGAGGTCTCGGGACAGAACGAATAAACGGTTATTGCAATTAACCGATTCAGTGCCATTGGCATGTTAACATGCCAAAGGAAACAAAGAGGGAAATATATCTTGCAACAAAAGACAAGACTATATTTTTAAGGTCATTAATCATTTTGACATTTTTAAGCTGCACTCGAATGGTTTAAATTGAAAAATATTGTTTCTCAATTCTATAATAAAAATAAATCACAAGGACACTAGAAATCCACACTGGGTTATTTTCTAATAAAAATTTTTCCCAAAAAATGTTAAATTAAAGTTAAATTGATACTTCTCTAGTTGTCCAACTTGCTTTAAAATGAAATAATAATAAAAAAAATAATACTGTGGATAATTTTATATATAAATATTTACAGAAATATATAAAATTTGCTTCTAATAATTTTTATTGAATGTTTTAACATAATTGAATTTACAGTGTACTATAAGAACATGAAAAAAATTGTTTATTATTGTTAGCAAAAAAATTTTCGAAGTTTGACTAAATATGTATGTATTACATATTATAAAAAATCAATAAATTATTCTGTCAACTATAAAAACACATTGGCTACATTGCAGTAGGGTTGATCTGCAGCAGGTATTCATGCACTTACGCTTCTTATAAAGTCAGTATTATATTATTATAATTTATAAAATTAAAAATACGTAAGATATTGTGCAATACACACAAAGTGGGAATGTCAAATTATAAGAATGGTAGATAATGGTTTCTTCATTCTCTTTACTTATGTTTTTGTAGAATGTATTTTACTTAAAATGAATATCATAATGACATTTGAAATAATTTTAAAAAAATTATTACATGTTCCAAATATTAGTTTAATACCGACTTTACAAAACATACATACATAACAATGTTTATATTTTATGAAGGAAACAAAAATCTTACAATTAAAATAAAATATTTCCAGAAGTACGCAGATAATATGTAAACAATTTTCTCTCTTTATCAATGTTTTTAAACCTGTCTTTTACAAACAAAAATTATTTGGCAGCCATTGAGTTAATAATTGTGGTATGAAATAAAGATTATTTGAGTTAATGTAAGCTAGTACATATTAATAAGTAATAATAACAAAAAATTTGCGTTCAAACTGGTAAGACTAAACGAAAAGATAGAAGAAAGTTATTTTTTTGAAACTGAGATGACTGTTTACGTTCAAAAGGATAGTAAATTTAATACCTTAGTTTAATTTATTAAGAAAGTATGTAAAATTAATTTTTCCCCATTATTTAATATATTTTTCTAAATTAATAATGAATGTCAAATTGATATGTGTAGAGGATGAAATAAAATGTCATTATTGTAGAGATGCAATAAAGGAAGCGAAGGAAGCTAACAGGAACAGGATTTGACGTACCGAGGTCGATCAAAATTTTAAGAATAAGTTATATTCAAAATGTCTACACATATTATATTTTTGCAATACTTTCGTTCCTCATAATAGAGAGCAAAACGTCACTTTTAGTCGCAAGGGACTAAAATATTTTTGTTCCGGATTGTAATTAAATCGGCAAGCAAAATTTAACTTAAATAGCGTTGCTGGCATATTTCTATGCCAACTGAACGTATACGTACATCTTTTACAATACAGTTTTTGATTTTACCATCAGAAGTGCGTGCGTAATCTTTGCGTTATCAATTGTCCAATTTGAATGACAACTAAATAATTTTTTTTTTATTAATTTTTGAAATTTTTTAATCATCTGAAATTGGAAAAAATATGTAATATAATATACGCCACGGCACTAAAGTATTTCTTTTTGTCCCTTGTGCGAATTGTTTCCCTCGGACTTTTACAGATCACATTTTACTCCCTTCAGGGCCGGATTATCGTATAGACAACTGAAGCAAGTGTTTACGGTCCAGTTTTTTGAAGGGCCCGGTCAAACTGGCTATATTGAATATTTAAGTCAATATTTAATACAGTATAGCACCGATAATGGAAACATCAGTTTTGGAAATTTTTTGAGAGCATCAAATTAGTCAACATCACTTTTGGAAAGTTGCATTAAAAATGTCAAGTACATAAATATTAAATACTTGACATTTTTGATGCAACTTTCCAAAAGTGATGTTGACTAATTTGATGCTCTCAAAAAATTTCTAAAACTGATGTTTCCATTATCGGTGCTATACTGTATTTGTTTTAGTTTTTCACATTATTTAGGTTTATTTATTGATTTATATTTTTTATGTACTCTATTTTTTGTGGATGAGAAATGACGGGCCCCGGGAACAAATCAAAGTTTTTCGCCAAAATAAAATGATGAGCAAAAGCTCTCTTTAATTTTTCTTAGGTCCCTTCGTGACAGTTATGGGCCCGATAAAAAGAAAATGTCTAGGGCCCCAAAATGGGTTAACCCGATCCTGAGTCCCTTGGTGTATAACGTGTATAATATACTATAAATTTACTTACTTCATAAATAGAGTTTTTCCTTATGTTACTCTTTTCTCAGATATATTTTCCCTCAAAAAAAATATTAACACTTTCAGTCCCACGGTCTCGGCATGCGAAAATAAACAAAACATCCGCAGATGCCGACCGCGATCAATATTTAGAATAAACAAAACACTTAAAAATATATATAAAAAATATTTTATATTATTCTAATAAAAATAATTTATTACTACGTACCCGAACACTTCATTTTTTATACATATAAATATAACATGTTTTATCATCAAAATATCTAGCTTCATCTTTTATTTACAATAAAAATATTTTTATACACATATGTATGTATGTGTGTGTTGTATACTTGCATGTATGTTTGTTTTATCAAAATAATAATAACTATGTACATATTCATATTTTGGATATACCTACCTGTATAACACATACATGTTGAATCATTTAGTGTTCTGTAAAATCATTTTATGTATTTGTTTACATAATTTTTTTTTAAAATATTGCCGACTTCCGGGGAAGTTTAGTGTGAAAGTGCTCGGGTATCATAGTGTTTATATTTTCGTATCAATTTTATTAAAATTAAATAGTTATTTTGCTGATTATCTTTGTAAATAATTTATATTTCCCAAAAAATATTAACAAATTAACTTAAAACTTTCAATTAAAACTTTAGCAAAAATGAAATTTTACAGCCTTGTGTAAATTTCCTGTAAATTCGTCTCTGTTGCCATTAAGGACGAATGGGGGAGTAGGGACGAATTAGATTTTATGATTTTCCGGGTACATGAAAAAAAATGATTTTTAAAATGGTAAAAATAGAGAATAAGCTATCGGAACCAGGATGGGTCTGTTTCATATCATCTAATATGTAAGAAAGTGTATGTATAAAAATCGGATACAAAGGTCTATTAAAATATTGCGGGTAAGTTGTGTCGGTAACTTTCGGATATATGCAACCAAATTTTTGCTAGTTAAGTTACGGAAAAGAGAATAATGGGTACTTAATATGTAAATGAAAAATGAACTAAATTCGTTTCTCGCTAATGTTTATTTTATGAAGCTAGTTAATGTTAAATGCATTACATTAGCATAAGTGTTCGCTGGTTTAGATTTACTATTCTTTAAGAACCCAAATTATCACACAGGAAAAATCAGTGGCGTAGCTAGGCATGGGCGGTGTGGGCCCACACCCACGGCCTCGCACGTAAAGGAGCCTCGCGAGTGGCTGTTTATCGTTTTTTTTTGCTCGTCGCCTAATTATTAAGACAGAAATTTTAAAAAGAAAATTTAAGGCACTATCCATTTTCGTCTTGCGACGCCACTGGGAAAAATCTCAACATAAAAATCTGAAATCATTACAATAGAAACCAGAATGAATAATTTAGTTACCCCAGTATACTAACAGTAAGTGTATTAGGGGTAACAAAGTCCCCTGCATAAACATTTAATTAATGTTCATAAAAAAATGAAAATTGAAATATTAACCTTTTTTCTAAAAATTATACCAATATCCTTATGTTTAACTAAAAAATGTATTAACGTTACCGAGAAAAATATAGAGATTAATTCAAAAATTAAGAATTAATTATTTGTTTACGGGTCATCCATAAATTACGTCACGCGAAATTTGGCCATTTTTAACACCCTCTACGTCGTTACGCTGCATCAAATTTTGTCGAACTCCCTCTCCATCTATATCACGTCACAAAACTTGGATCCCCTTCCAAGAGATCGATTAAAATAAGTACCTATGAACTATAATGAATTTCTTTTACTCACCAATTTTGGAAGGAATTGGTTGCCGACTATATTTTTTTGCTAGTCATCTGTAATATAAGTTTCTTCAAACGTAACATTTAACGTTTTCTCGAACCCCTACCCCTACTCGTCACGCTTCATCGTAATTTATGGATGACTCCTTAAAGAAAGTTTATTCATTTTCCAGTATTTGGCTTAGTGATCTAAACTTGATTTTTAAGAGATGTTCTCTAATACCAAATCTCTATGTATACAAAATTTTATCTACCGAGGAGCACTTTTCCACTTTTTTTTTTATTTGACTTGAAAATTTGGTTGCCTATTATTGTTGGAATGATTAAAAAAAAAAATAGATAACTATGGAATAATTTATTTCGTTTAAACAGCTTTTAAATTTGTGCTAGAAATGCATACATGGTATTTTTATTCCCAATTAGACGTATAAGGTAATAACGGTTTCTCTTACAAGAGAATGGGATAAAGGAAAAGCAGCTCATAAGAGCTAATGTAAAATCGTAGTATACGAGTTTCAGCGCCTCTACTGAGTAAGGCTTTCACGAAAATCCGAAACCAGCGTCAGAATTCAATTTAAAAAATATTCAAATGAAACGGAAATTGGTTAAAAAATAGAAGGCATCATTAATTTAGATAATGTTTATTTATCGTATCTCTGAAACCAAACAAATGTGGAAAAATATTAAAGGCCAACAAACTTAATAGTTGGTTGCCACAGATTATGTCACAATTATATTTAACTGCTTCTCCTCTATCCCATTTTTTTGATACAGGCAATAACGTAGGGTGGACTAGTCATTTTGTTAGATGAACTGAAGCTAAACGCTGGTGCTCCAGCTGTCAGTTTTTTGGTAGTGTGTGTGTTGTTTGCATTGATAAAATAACTGCATCTCGTTTTATTTTACATGTCTATTAATGTGTGTAGGCTTCATTTCTGTAATATTCACATCAACTGGATGCCACCTCCACTCCACCTTCGTGGATACAGGCCATGTCCCTGCCACTTGTTTTCAAGGACGGACCATTGAATGTCACAGTTTGCTATGTGGCGCTAATGGCATAGGGGGTATACTAAATAGAGTTGGGACATGTGAGCATTTTTCATCAAATAGATGTCAAAATTAATTATCATATGATTGAGTACAAGAGTATCGTCACCAAGTTATGTGTTAACGAAGAATTAAAATTTTTTAATTTAATTAATCTTTCTATGTTGAGTTGAAATATTTTTTTAAATATTTAATTTATTTTCAGTTTATTTTAGATGAATCTAATGAAAAATAGCGAACTATCGAAACTCATGTCCCGACTCTAATTTTATCCCTGTACATCAACGCCATCTGTTATATTAGTTACAGCGGCGCCAGAAAACGGTCCATTTTTTTTATAATGGACCGTTTTCTTTTTTTATAATGCAGAGTGGCAAGGACATGATACAGGCTTAAGAGAGCTCTTAATTTGTAGCGGTAAATTTAAAAAATATTTTACTTTTGCGAAAATAATCGCAATGGTATTAATCAGCAGAAAGTCAAAATCGGTATTTTTTTCTATTAATTACCAGTTTATATAAATCCATTAGTTTTTAAATTATAAATGACTCTGTAGTGTCTCTGTGACATAATTTTCAGGGACACCTATAGTTACTACAGGGTCCCGGTGTGGACTCTACCAGAGAAAATACATATTAGGCCAATGAAAATGTAGCTTTTTCATAATACACTCTCAGATCTGAAAATAATTTTTGATAATATATTAAAACAAGACAAATATAATATTTTTTAATTATTTACACTTTTATTATTTTGCAATCAATATTACACAAATAAATTGACACATTCATTTTACATGATTGAATTAGCTTATATAATATATTTTTATTAAAAAAAGAAAAACAATTCTATTTACATAAAATACACAAACATAACAAAATCAACACATCATACTTCAAACATATCACACATCAGTCTCAAAATACACGTTTGATTTTCTTTTTCATTTAAAAAGAGATAGATAATATTGTTTTTAATTTTGGTTTTTGTTAATTTGTTCAAAAATTTTGCACGGTTTTTGTCGCACGGCCTATTTAATTTTTTCATTAAGTACAAATATTATGAATTTTGTAATTGCTTTGTAAGATGGAAGTTAATAAACAAGTATCTAATGATTACCAAAAAATAAGTGATTGCTTTTTAATCATGAATAACGATTATGATATTCATTTCCTGATGATTCTTTTTTTTTTTAAATTAAATATACTTGATTTCTACAATCCTTCGTCGATAATTTTGCTTAATTTTCATAGGAAAATCTTTAAAACAACTAAAATGAATAATCTCTATACAAAAAGTAGACATCAATCATCGAATGAACACAATTTTCAGTTAAAAAATCGTATGGTTTATATTTTAATTTTTTTAAATTTTTCATAAAATTTTACGAAATTTTTTAAGTAATTTCAATAAAATAATGCCACCTATGTGAAATAAAAGCAACTGTTTTTGTATATTCTTTACAAATGTTGAATCTAAATAAAAAAAAATTAGTTTCAACTAAAAATATTGTTGGTACTGACAAATTCGATCAAAATGAAGTTCTACTCAAATTGATAAAAAAATATGACAAAAAAGTGACGACTTTTAAACATTTTATTTACCATAAATTAGAAAGTCAATTCATAAGTTTTCTTTTAACACCTTGACGGTCATAACCTATAATGACAAAGCGCTCAAATGGTACGCTATTTTGACAGCTAACACATTTTATATGGACTTGTTGACGTCCTATGATATCGTCTATAAAGTTCACTTGACATTTTATGACGTCAATGACCATCAAGGTGTTAATATAAAATTTACTTTTTAGTATGATCCATTTCACTTAAATTTAACCATGATTCATCACTTATAAATTTAAAGAATTTCCATTTTCTTGGCTTTATTTCTTTCATTATAGCACTTGTGTAAATGCAGTTTGTTTTTAGAAAAGAATAGAAGATTGATTTGTTTCTAATAAAAGAATTATTTAATTCTTTAAAGATGACTCATGCTCAATTGTATTTGAAATTGGGTATATATTTAGTTTTTTTTTTACATTATTTTAAAAATTTTGAAATATTTTACGTATTGGTGACGTGAAGATTATTAACAAAATGTCAAAATAACAGACGATACAATAACTTTTTTGTTACATAATTTCATTTTAATAATCAAAAACTTTTGAATTTTATTAATTAATAGTTTGTTATTTTAGAATTTAGTAATTTTTTGTAACTAACGTTAAAATATAAAAAATCTCTTTTTCATTCACTCTGAGCAAATTGTTTTGGAAAATAAATTCCATATAATAAATATTAGAAAAAAAAAACACTCACACAAAAATATTTACAAAACATTGATTCAGTATTCAAAACAGATTTTTAAATTAGAATAAAAATAATATGAACAAGACAAAGAGTTGCAGTAAAACATTGAATATTTTAAAGGTAAATTCGGTGGTTGCATTTAAAAGATGTATTATTAAGAGTGTGTATTTTATTTTACTAATAAACGGTTTCGTATCTTAAAGTGATTCATATCTTCCTCTTATTTTGTTGTTTTTTAACTTGCCATTAAGTCGAAAATTTAACATGTTGGCGATCATGAAAGCCGATGGCGTCAAGTTAAACTCTGAAAAGCAAAGAATTATTACAGTTTACCATTTGTCCGTCTGCTGTAGCGCCTTTGTTTATTTGCTCTTTTTTCCCCTTTACATTAAAATTTTCTTCAAAGATTCCAGAAATCCAGTGTTTCTGTGGGATCAATGATAATAAAAATTGCAAAACTATCACAAATTTGTTACTTTTCTGACTCGATATCCGACAAGCTTAATCGTTTTTTTATGAAAAGCTGTACAAGTCAGACAATGTGTGTCTTGCCGAATGAAAATTTTGCTCAAACTAATCAATTCACGCATGCGCAATCTTTTTTACTTTGAGAAAAATTTCATTTGCGAATATAACTCGTATTCGTTCTTATAACTCTTTATGTCTCTGTTAATAACTTATTTGTAGACTGCAAATTTAATTTTAAATTTAAATTCGAATTTAAATAGTTCTTACAACGACCACTGGCGTCTCTGCAAAATCGGAAATACTTAAAAAAATGCTTTGAATACTCAATCAGTACCTTTTAATTGATTGCTATCATTGCTAGTGTAATTTGTATTATTACAATATTTGTATTAATTAATATTTAAGTATGTACAATTTTTTTCTATTTACACAAAAATTAATAATAACCGTGATTCGTTTTTAATAATTTGCACTCACTGTGTTCTATGGCACTTAATTTTAAATATAAATACAATTTTTACTTTTTTTTACACAATCTTATAAAGACGTAACGTTTATTTTACATACATAACATTTTAGTAGTACTGGATTTTTGTACTATGTGTGTTATACATAATTTTGTGGTGTTTGTGATGCCCTCGTGTGATGTTAAGGGTTAAATTCTTATTGTGAGGGTATTGTAAAATTGAAATTATTAATACACACAACTGGTCAGACATACGTAATTTTACCGAATGTTTCATTTGAAAAATTCTTTCTCAATTTTAGTTGGGTGTCTATTTTGAATGAAAATTTAGATTACGGACATTTTATGAGTTTGTTTTCTGTTCATATTGTTTATCTAACTATAGCAAGTCCTCTTGCATCCACTAGTTTATGTGTTACTATGTTTTTTGTTTCTTCTGAAAAGTGAAAGTTTTTCAGTTTACTTATTTTTCTAAACAATCTGAAAACTATGGAAGTTGCGGAGACTCAGTTCTCAAATAAATCAAGTTTTATAGATGTACAGTGACCATTCAAAACCTGTTTTGTCATGGAAATTCAAAATTGAGCTATGCGCATCATATTTTGATTCTTCTCACTGATTCCTGTCAGACTAGACTAGTGATTCTCAAACTGTGGGTCGCAGAAAGAATTGGTTATATATTTTATATACCGTAAGATGGTCTTGACTCGGTCACTTTTTTGCTATTTTTAGGTATAACTCCTTCCTGCTGTTGAATACAACAATAAATACGTTTCTATCTCATAAAGTATGTTTCCTTTATTATATCCCTGAACCTTTAACTTACATGTGTCTGTAAATAAAAATAATAAAAAATAAATAAAAGTGACCGAGTCAACATGGTAAAACGATGTTGAGTCGGTCACCTACTTAAATTGCATTACAACGTCGAAACTAACCTTTTCAGTCCAAATTCGGGGTTATATTTAGACAACAGAGCTTGTTGACAATAGTTGGTGATTGGTTGCAAAGCTTGCAAAGTCAGATGTAAGAAATATGGGAAAAAAATCAATGGCACACCACATATAATGACTAAGATATTTTATTGGTTAACATAGAGTAAGGGATAGTGTTTTACAAATTAGTATGATGTAATAAAATAACATAGGCCTATTTTAACATCTTAAATTATGTTATATCCATCAAACGAATACTTAAATTTAAAAGAAACAAGATTTCTCATCAAAAATGAGAGTGACCGACTCAACAATAGAATTTGTTTACACCGAATATTTTTTTTGTTGATAAGGATACGATTATACACCTATCGAAATATCGATGCCGATTAAGTTTAGAGTCGAATAAAACCATCTCTTTTCGATTTATTATTCAATATCTGATTATGTATGCCTTAACCAGACAACAATATTCCGTCGCTGTTTTTAGATTATTTGGTCAACCCGGTATTATATTTTAGAAAAACCAATTGGAGTTGAAAGACATTTACAGCTGCTTAGAGTGTTTATAAACGATGAAAACGAGACCAGTTGCGAAACATTAGGTTGTCTGGTATCTTAATAACAAACATTTTTACCGATCGCGACATGGGTGACCGACTCAACAACCCCTGACCGAGTCAAGACCATCTTACGGTACCCATTTTCTACATATTTCCTACTCATTTCTGTATATTCCGAGGGTCCTTTGAAATTTTTAAGTGCAAAGGAGGGTCGCGAACCAAAAAGTTTGAGAACCATTGGATTAGACAACTCAAATGCCGTCAAAAAATTTTTATCCCATTAAAATTAATAAAGATCACCATGAATTATTTAAGCGGTTCATTACCATATTTGATTCAAATAATGTTTTGTTCAGCGACCAATGGCAATAGCCAGCAAAGTGTTCATTGGTTTGCTGGGTCATGTGATCAACAAATGTTGACTTTGGGTAGCTTTTCAAAATATAGATTTTTTCGAATGCCATTTAGTGGATGAAAAAATGAATTCTCTATTACCATCTGTTAACAGTTAATGATTATCGGAATTTACTAGATTTTATGTTTCCGCATGCGCCAATTGGGTTAAAATTCATGAGAAGCCATTTAGGGATTGATTCGTATAGGCTCTGAAAATTGGACATGGACACGGACACAAACGGAACGACAAACCCGGAACCAGAGTTATTTAAGATCGTCTGAAATGTAAAACGGAAGTGAAAACTTTTGAAGGGAAAAAATTTTCACCTCACAAAAGTAATTAACAATGTTTTGAATTTCTGCAACCGTTTCAATTCTTAATTTATTACTTTACTGATTTATTCTAATAAAACGACGAATAACTATTCTACCAGTAAATTAACTTTCCAAGTAAAATAACGTTCGGTATTATAAAAATATCTTGGAAAGTAAATTAGTTATTAGCCTGTTTATTAACTGAAGGTTATTTCGTTATAATGCACGAGTTGGTAGTACTAGTTTATCTATAAATTTACCTATAATCTGTAAGTCTATGGTGGAATTCTTGAAGTAGAAAGATACAGATATATAAATATTGAAACTGAAAGTTTGTTTCGCCCACAATATGTTGTTCATATGTATTAGTTTCCATATTTGTAATATAAAAAGTAATTTTGTACCTATAATTTGTATTAAAATGTTTAAAACGTATGAATAAGACCAAAACTAAAAAAAATAGTAACAAAATTTTAAAGAAAAATATGCACAAAAGGCATAAAATTGTCAAGTTAAATCTTTGAATAAATTTTACTTGGTAAATTTACTTCCTTAGTAAAAATAATTTATAGATTTACTTTTTCGTTTTTCATAATACTGGACATTGAAAACTTGAATTTTTTTTTGACTGATCTAATTAGCTGAAGTTATTATATTGGAGAATAGACCTTTTCTTGATTTTTTTGAACTCATAAAATGCCCATAACCTCAAAATTTTCATTAATATTTGTACTTTTGTATGTAATCCATAACTATAATAAATCATAACATATTTTGCTGCAGTAAATCATTCCAATGCGGTTTTAGAGCGAAAAGAACTCAAAACGGTTTTTTTACAAGCTTTCATAGCTTGGTGAATTAATATTTTGTAAACAATTGTCACAATTACCTCAAAAATAAAGCTGCAAAATTTTTTTACCTTCTTTTCGCTCTAAAACTTATTATAAATCTCTATTTTACTCTCTCTGTCTGAACCCGGAGCTGTTTGCTCTGAACATTGTTAACACCAGCTATCTTTCCCACAATAGCTGCTCATCCAAAATTTTCACATAATATTTTGTATTTTGTACAAAAATTACATTAAATTCTATACAATTTTAATACTTGTGTCCGTATCCAATTTGGATAAAGTCTTTTTCACTCGCAGCGCTGTCAATCGCACAACAGGATTTTGGTGCCAACACTCCTGCATCACTTTCGATATCGTCTGTAACACGGGATCTGAGTCCCATCGTAACGGGATGATTGGACGTACACGTTTCACACACACCACCAAGTGCATATCGTCAAAACTAGGATCACTAGGCACACAATCGTAGTATGGTAGAGCGTAATCGTCGGCCACTATTAACTTATCACCGGTGCCACAGCGTCGCGCCATTTCCCAAAACACTAACCCCAACGAATACATGTCGGCCATTTTGAACGCTTCAAAATTCGATGTATTCAGTGTTTCGTCAAGTACTTCCGGCGCCATATATCGTCGTGTGCCCACACGTGTGTTTTGCGCGATATCAATTTCGTTACTGTCACGTAAATATTTCACCGCGAGGCCAAAATCGGCAATTGCACACTGCCCGTTACGTTTCACTAAAATATTTTTACTCTTTATGTCACGATGTGCGATCGCCGGTTTGCCTTTTGTACCGAAAATTTCCGTGTGCAGATGCGATAGTCCACTGGCAATCGATAAACTCATCATAAGCAACGAATTTGTGTCTAACACGGTTTTTTGTAAATAGTCATGTAACGAGCCGAGTTCATGGTAGTCGGTGATAAGTAACATTTGTGTCCATGACCCAGTACCCTTGATGTCGGCCGCGATGAAACCGAGTATGTTCTCGTGTCGCATTAGAACAGTTTGATAAATTTCCGTTTCACGAAACCATGATGCTTCTTCCGTTGTGAAAAACACTTTCACTGCCACTTTTTCACCACGCCACCGAGCCAGCCACACTTCACCATACCGTCCCTTGCCGACCGAGTGAACCATTTGAATTTGTTTTGCAATTGTTCGCTGTACCAAAAATGGTAAACCGGAACCGGAACCGCTTGACTGCTCGATTAGATCGTGTAACGCTCCGTTTGGTTGTAGGAAATCACAATGTTTTGGCGGTTTTTCCAGGTACATCGATTTACGTAGATCCTCGCGTTTCTTATACCTTAAATACATGAAGGCAATTATGATTAGGAAGACTGTGATGCAGATGGTGAAGGAGATTATTAACGCTGTGTACAGGATGCTGTCGTCGTAATTGATCGTTCCCGGCATTGCTGTCGTGGTTTTCAGTTCAGGCAACTCATATTTGTTACATAGATCCCCTGAGTCGCAACATTTAATAGCTTTGCCGGACATATCACCTCGACACTAGAACAAAAGAAGAAAATAATTAGTTTATGGTTTAGATGGCTTATTTTAGTATTTAGGCCTGGCACATACACTCAATTAGTATCTCGACTAAACTGTTTAGTCGAAATCGATGAGCCTCATGATTTCAACCCAACTAAACTGTTTAGTTGTAGGATGCGCATACTATCAATTAGTTGTTCGGCGATTTTAAAATTATTCGTACCCTTATTTATTCCTATTTGTGCATAATCCTCTTTTTCAACCAATCATAAATAATAGTTCCTATATCTTTCATGTCTATTATATTTATGATTTTCAAAACTTGTTGAATGTTTTATGTTTTTAATTTTTTAACGATCTTATCAATCATCAAATTCAAAAATAGTTAATAGAAAAAGACTTGTCTGTGCTTTGCTTTATATAGAACGTACGACAAAGAAAAGGAAAAGGAGATATTTCGTACATCCCATATATATCACAGCATAGATAAAATACTCCAGAATTTACCATAGAGATTATATTATGTTCGGGTTACAGATCGACTATTTAGTTGAGTGTATACGCACTTCAATACACAGTAATGTACATATACCTGTCGATCGATAGTTGTTTAAGTTGTCCGACTTTTTAGTCAAAAAACGATCGATATGGTTTTATGATTTTTTTGTCGAGTTACTATCGTGTTGATAGTATGCGCACCTCCATAAGATCCCATAGTCTTTTGACATACAACTAAACAGTTGTTCAACTAAAAATTGTGTGTATGCGGCTAGTCTTAGTAAGTAGCGGGAGCTAAATATGGTTAGAGCATTGAATAAAATAAGTTTTCCCTCAAGTAGTTTCAAATTAAAATACACTGCCTGCCAGTGGGGAAGGCACACAGCTTCCTTGTACTCGTAACAGGCTTTTATCCAATCTCTAAAGTGTTTTTGTGCTTAAACTGCATGTTATCTTAAATTTCATGTTTTATATTATTAACGCAATGGTTGAAGACAAGAAAACATTAAGCACAAAGATAAGGTGAACTGCTTCTTTAACTTAAACTTCCTAAATAAAATTTTCACTAATTAAAATAGGTCTGTCAGACATTAATTAATAAAATATGCCAGACAGACCGATTCCTAGGTAAAATATATAATTTGCTATAAAATATGTGAATTTCAACAAGGTGTTATGTAAGGTAAGTTTACTGTTATTTTTTTTTACCAATTTCAAAAATTTATAAAAAATATAATTTAACAAAAATTTAAAGGTCTGTCGGGCATTTTCTATTGTCGGCATTAGTTACTATCGATTTAGCTTTTTTTAATTTGAGGTGTTTTACCAGGTATGATTTTCTGCTATGCGAGCTTGGACTATAAGGGAAATATTAATTAGAAAGTAATGTACTTTGTGTGTTACGTTTGGCTTGTTAGTTTTGTAGCATATCTCAACAATAGAAAAAATACATTTTTTTGTACTGCCTAAATCATTCCAAAAACTTAAATTTAAAAAAACGCATACCTGGTTCTTGTTAATGATACTAGAGGCGCTAGTGTCCCTAACTGTACGATAAATGATATGGAATGATCGACAAAAATCGAAAATCATTACTAGTTCACAATATACTTCGTGTAATATTATTTAACACAAATTAAATAACATTTAAATAATTTTTTTCTTAATTTTTACGATTTTAAAATATTCGGAATTGAAAAAATAATATATTAACCACGGGACTAAAGTGTTTCGTCTGATCCCTTGTGTGAATTGTTGCCCTTGGGCCTTTACACATTCTCTGGCATCAAACTTCACACTCGGGATCAAAAGTCACGCTTTAGTCCTTGGGTGTATAAATATGCTATTTATTATTACTATTAAATTTCTACAAAGTAATAAAGTATAAAAAAAATTAAGATTTATTTGAATTACATGCATATTTGTTTCTTGTTTCATGCTTCTTGATAATATTAAAATAATGCGTTTAACCTTCATTTTTCAGACCTTAATGTCTATGACAAAGGCCACTTAAATCATTATTTCTACACTTACAGAGTTTACAGATATTACATTATTTTTTGAGGGAGGGGGGACAGGGTCTAGAATTTGGAAGGTATGCGTCTGCAACGATCTTGTGTCAACTGTGTCGTTTTTCGTTTGAATTTGTGAAAGGAAATCGAAGGAAAGTCGTCATAAACATAGCCGTTCATGGAAGGGTTCGTATTCAGAGGCGGCGCAAGACTAAAATAGGATGTGGAACAAGATGATTTTTTTAAAAATTAGCCGACAAGCAAAAAAATCTTTTAATAATGCTTCTACGAGGCCCATTTTCTTCTAATTTTTCAAAAAATGCCTCCCTAAAACTTTAGTGGCGAGCAAAAAAAAAAAAAAGATTCAACAACTTACAACAAGCTTTATCAAGTTCTAATAGCTTTTTTACACATGCGAGGCCCCTAAGGGCGTGAAATTACAGGCGGTTGCCCACTTCACTCATCTTTCGCGCCGGCTCTGTTCGTACTATATGCCAAATCAACTAAATATGGTCTGATATCATTAACAAACGAAGCAAAATTAGACGTACAATCACTATGTTTAATATGAAAATAACAAAAAGAAAAAGAGGCAGTAAACTAGGTATAGTCAAATTTATTTATAAAGCAAATGACTCATTTTAAAATAAAGTTTTGTCGCATATAAAAGATATTATAATTTCTACTATCCTTTTTCAATATATTAGATAGTAGATCTTGGTTTCTCTATACGTCTAATTTTGCTTTATTTGGTTGCATTTAGCTGATATGCCCTATACCTACTTATTTTTTTTATTATTTCGACAATATTTAAAAGTTTCTGTTATATAATGATCCTTTTTTGTACTAATTAAAAAAAAATTAAGACAATTATTTGATGAAATTATCATACTGAATCATTGAAACATTCTTAAATAACTTCAACTGTTAAAAATCACTCGATACATCACATACAGAAAATATCTATTCTATCTTCATTTAATTCAAACGTATACGACGTGAATATCTATCTGTTCTCTGTTGGTCTGTGCAGTGTTGTATGTGCAAAGTTATGTATTATAAATAAGTATGCGTGGTTCTATACCTGCATGAGTCCGCTTTCGTCGGGCGGTAGACAACCGAAAGAACGCTCCACCTCTCTGGCGCCGGTCTCTCGATCCACCACTTCCTCAAGGGACGAGAAGCACATGCTGTTTGGTTTCGCGATACAAGTTCCATTTGGAGCTCCATCTGGACACTGATTCTCACAGTAACATTTTAACATTCCTCGCGCTGTAATAAAAAAGAGAATTATTTTAATAAGTGAAAAAAATTCATATCTAATTTTATTTTTAATCATAAAAATAGTTTTTACTAGATTTTTTTCGTAAATTCTTAGTATTTTTTTTTATGTATTTGCAGAGTACACTTTTTTTAAATTTATAGTAGAATGATTTTTGTTAAAATATTTATAGATAAAATACAAATTTTATATTCGTATTTGTAAAAATATAAGCTATAAAATATTATTTTCATACGAATACAGGACACAGGTGTATCCGCAATGTCCTAGTTTTAAGATTTCGTAGTACAGTCACAAACAGTGATAAACAGTGACTAATAAATGCCGTGCTTAATACGCATTTGGAAATTTTTTTGTCACGGTTGACAGACAGCGGAGGTTTTAACAGGTACGGTGAGTAGGTCCGGGCGTACCTAAGAATTTTGAAAAAATGAAGAAAAAAGATACGGGGGAAAGTAATATGAATGTTTGAAGGATGATTGTAAGTCAAGCATTTTTCTGAATTCTGGAACTTTGTATGCTCATGGTCTTGTCGGTGATATTTGTAAGTACAGTTTCTGCTAAACGAAAATTATTGTAAAGAAAATCAAATCGCATTTAACTATTTAAGATCAACCATGCTATGACTGAATAAATATTCAATAATTTGGGAGCACAGACCAGTAAACATATATATTATATTATATAGACTAATTATACAAATGTGTAAATGAGGCAATCAGTTACGACCAAGTTCTGACCTTAATAGTATTCTATGTATAATATAGTAATGCATTGTATCCGTAGTAACGTTTTAAAATAATTAATGTAAAAATATAATATTGATAATAACATTTTACTTTTTTGTGAAGAAATTGCAAAATTTTGACAGAAAAAAGTGGTATTTGCTTTATTTTCAAAATACATACGTATTCAAATTATGTCCTGCAATAATTATAGTCGCATTTGCTCAAAAATTGGCATTATAGTATTTCATTAAATTTCACCCGTCTCACCCTGTTACCTGATTCAAGAAAAATGCCTAGAAACTAGCTTTACGCTTTGTCTGGTAGTATAATATAATAGTGTTCATTGGTCTGTGTTTGGGAGTTATTGCTACGAAAAGAAAAGTTAGTTATAAATAATTATAACCTAATATGTAAAATCATTAAAAAGATTTACTGCTCATTTAGTGTAATTCTAGATTTCCAATAGTTTTATGGTTTTAGTAGCAATATTACCTCATTTGTTATCTGAGATTTCTATTTACTTATCATTATACTTATTTGATATAATAATTGTGCTTTAATTATTTGTGTCGATCAGACCTAACTATATATTTAAGTTCAGTAAAGTTCAATAATATATAGGCTTTCCTAAGAGGTATGTGATTCATTGAAATAGTTTGCAAATTTTTCTTAAAACTACGCTTTGTTCAGTTTTAATATTATGCAATAAAAAACGCATAGCTTCAAAAAAAATTCGGGCCTACTCAAAATAAAAATCCCAAGACTGCCTCTGATAACAACAGATACTTATGTCTGCTATAAAATCCACTGCCCTCATGTATTTTTGCTTACATACAATTTGCACATTAATTTAGGACGAAAGTTATCATTAAATTTCGAACCATAAAAAAACTAATAAGCATGATAGTTGCGAATTGTGAAGTCGGCTCTATACATTCACGTCACAAAAGCTTATGAACGTGAAACCCACATTCATAAGCTATTTTAGTGAAATTTTTTGAGTTACGATCATAGGGTGAATTCATGCTGTTACTGCGCAGGCGAACATGGAGTTCTCTTAAATGAAATTATGTCTACTTGTGTGGCATTGCCAGATAATCGGAATTTGTTTAAGTTTTTCAGACTTATATATCGTAATTTGGTGACCCTAAAGTTCCTAAATAAATTGCAGGGTTTATAATTGTCGTATTTCAAATTCAAGGTATGAAGATATGGTAGATATTATGGAACATGTAATTTATTCTGCGCATGTTCATAAATAACTTGTTTCGAATAGATTAAATGGAATGAACCTATCTAGTCGATTACACATACTTTAAATTTATTTCTGATAACTTATCAAATTGTATGATTATCTTGAATACTGTCAACACTTACAACATAACCCAAGTAAATATTAGAAACATTTTGACTAGTTTTCAATACTAGTCAATTAATAATAATTTAAAAATTGCAGAAAAATGTTGTTGATGTAAACGTTGTCTTTCTTACTGTTATTTCGTTCGATCGATCAATAAGAGATCACTGATTGATACGTTAGTCACGATCGGATGGTTAACGACCTTTGAGCTAAGATTTCAAAGAGAAAACCGCAACAAATCATAATCATTATTTTTACTATATAGCTTTGTTAAAATCATTTTTTTTATAAACTGAACACTTAAATGTCGCGCGACATATTACTTAAATTTTATTACAGGAAATAGTGTCTATTTCTGTTACACACTGTACATATACAGCTGAACTATTTTTGTGCGGTGGATAGGGACCGCATAAAAAAAATTGCACAAAAAACATAAATTCAAAAATATCATAAATAGCTATAAAAAGTATAGTTCGATCCAGATTGTACAAAAAACTTTTTTTGTGCGATTGGTCGGGACCGCATAAAAAAAGTTTCATCGAAAAAACATCACTCAAAACACTCAAAACTTAGAAATTTCCTTAGAAGTTGCTTCTATAAACAAAAAGCATTAATTTACACGTAGAAACATTTTATTTCAATTTTATAATATTATGAAAATTTTAAAAAATACATCTTCAGCAAAATTAAATGATGCAATAACTTATGTTCTTATGCAATGTATTGATTAAATGCTTAAAAGCCGTTAAAAAGTATTTTTATCAGAGAAAGTTATTATAGTAATTGTTTAAGTTTCTTACTGTGTCGTGATTTTGATTCACACTATGTATTTTAATGGCCATTTTTTACAAACCGCATAAAAAAAATCGCACAAAAAAGGACCGCATAAAAAAGAGTTCAGCTGTATACATAAATAAAAATGGGATTATGATATTTTTTTGTGTGTCGCATAAAAAGAATTATTGCAGTCTGCGTATTTGTTCACATTAAATGTCCTTTAAACGGAAAAAAAAAGTTAAAAATAAATATTCTGAACTAAATTTTAAACCAGTAAAATATTATATTTTAAGATCTTACTTAATATTGGAGACATTTATAGCGTTGTTTATTTTTGTATTAATAATCCATGTCCAAATCTACGTACAGTGTTTGTCAAAAATTGTGGTATCAAAATCAATTTAAAAAAAAAAATTAAAAACTATTTTTTTAATTGAATCTTTTTTTATGTGTGGGGTTTACGGTACTCAGTGTCGGAATCGGGATTAGTAAATAAATACGTTTTTGTAAATTTTTATTTACACAGGGGGGTAATTTTGAATTTGTTAAAATGCACATGATCGCATGACTTTTACATTTTTGATGTAAAATTCAATACAAACAGTACTGTCTTATTATTGGGGTGGTAGTGCATTTTTTTTTTTCTAGATAATGTACTTTAAAATATATCGTAAATTTGTAACAATCCATCATATTTCTGCTCATTATTAAATCAAAAAGTTAAAATACTTCCCAAGTCAACCTCCTTTTATACCAAAAAATACCCGATAAAATTAGGGGTTGAGGTGGGGGATGAAACCGCAATGATTTTATAATTTTAATTTTTGTATCATAATAAAGATCTTAACGAGCCAATTCCAAATATACATAGTTTTCCTACCAAAGCTCTTATCATTTCCAAGATATTTAACAAAATTGAAAAAAAAAATAAAATTTTTAGGGGTGAATTTCACCCCCCTTAAACTACATATGGCACGAACGAAATATGGATCGTGATTACTGATTAGTTTTAATAAGGTCTACAATCCAGCAAAGTTTCAAAATTTTTGGAGAGATACAGTTGGATATGTTTCCTTGTAAGAGTGTATATGGTGTTACAAATTTTTATCCCTTACTTCATACATCCAAAAAATCGTACCAATTTAGAAAAAAATCAACAACCATAATTCGTTTATATACTACGTTTATAATAGGTATACATTAGTGATGTGGAGTTGAGGAGCAGTTAGTCGATTAATCGACTATAGTTGTTTCTCAGACAAAATTAATCGTTAGTCGAAAATATCGAGCAAAGAATAATCGACTAAATTTTTAGTCGAATTTATGAATAGGGCAGTTTATATAACTTTTTCAAAAATAATGTTTTCTTTTGACTTTAATTATTGACTTTTTTAAAGCAAATGAAAATATATCACATAACCATAATGTGTTAATCACATAAAAGTGAAAAATCATACAAATAGATAATTCTTTAGTTTTCATTTTTTGAAGTTAAAAAAATAATACACAAATACCTCGCTTTGCGTCGCTGCTGAATTAGTACTAATTTTCACTGTGCATCGTTAGATTTTCGAAGTTACGTCGTTTTGAGTTCGAGTCTTTAATTATTTTTTCGAAATTTTTTGAAATTTTTTTTTTTTTTTCTAAAAGATGACTGTTGTAATATGGTGGAACGTAATCACGACGCAAATTGAGGTATTGGTGTATACAGAAAAATTATTAAATTAGCCGTTTTCAGTTATTTAAAAAAATATTAATCATTTTAGTAAATTAGTCGAGGGTAAAATAGTCGATTAAAAAATGACTAAATGTAAGTAAAATTAGTCGACTAAACCGATTAATCGATTAATCATCCGACATCACTAGTACACATTAGTGATGTCGGATGATTAATCGATTAGTCGGTTACGCTATTCATGAATTCGACTAAAAATTTAGTCGATTAGTCGACTATTGTATGCTCGATATTTTCGACTAATGACTAATTTTGTCTGAAAAACAACTTTAGTCGATTAATCGACTAACTGCTTGTCGACTCGACATCACTAGTACACATACAATTATTTCTGTATCACACTGTTGTAACTGAAATAATATAATTTGAATTATAGGTATTCGTAATCAAATGTTGCCCATTATTTAAAAACCCGATTATCTATTATTTCTAATTCGAATTACTCCATCATTTATACACTCTTTCGTTGACTGTAACTCAAGACTCATAACCTAACGAGGAAAATAAACTGGATATATTTTTGGAAAGAAGACTATCCTATTTCTTGTTCTTATTAGAAAAAGATCAACATATCCAACAAGTACAACGTGTAAAAATTTTAAAAGTAAGAGTGCGTTTATACTTTTCGATGCCCGTATAAATACGATTACATAAAGCGACGAAAACGTTTCTACAATGAGAAAATACTTATTTAAAATAAAATCAATGATTGGCTCATCATTTTCTATTTTAGCCAATACAAACGGCACGAAATAATATGAGTCAATCAGTTAGTTAGTCAGTCAGTAAGTGGTAGTGTTAATTTTGTGAATGATTAAAGAGACACGAAGACGAACAGATAGACGTCCGTCCGACTATGTATAGTGGACAGATGGATGGACGGACGCACAGACAGACGTCCGTTCGTTCACGCGTTCAAAAAAGCGTCGTTCGTTGATGTTGATGTTGTTTGTAGTACCTATATTATTTAGACGACGTATGTGCGATGGTATGCGTCTGTCTGTGTTTGAGCTATCTTTAGGACGGACGCTGTCTGTCGGATACGCAAATATCACATTTTATTTCGACATTCAAGATATTTTTTTGTCATTTTTAATTTTACACATATACATATTATGAAAAATAAACAATATTTTTCCAAGATATATTGTTCTCATTTTCATCAAGTGTTGAAAACTCTGTCTGTAAATTTTTTTATTATAATCATCATAATGTAGTCATATTATGTACTATACATGTATATAAAAGTAAAAAAAAGAAATAAAAATAAAAAAACATAATAAAATATTTATTTACAAAATATTTTGGTGATATTTATATAAAAAAAATTCAATAGTATATTTGTGACTTTATGACATAAATTGTATATACAGATAGTAAAACAAAACAAAGAAAACAGTATAATATAATAGCTATTATGAAAATTTTGAACGCAACTGA
Source organism: Brachynemurus nebulosus (assembly GCA_035578155.1). Classification (NCBI taxonomy): domain Eukaryota; kingdom Metazoa; phylum Arthropoda; class Insecta; order Neuroptera; family Myrmeleontidae; genus Brachynemurus; species Brachynemurus nebulosus. Next base: position 6,348,633 of record JAPWDM010000018.1, on the reverse strand, counting down.
CATTTGTAATTTAAATTTTGTTTATTAGTTAATTTTTGAATCGAAAATTCAGCTATTACAGCCGTCATAGTGTGACTTGAGTCCGAGACTATGATAGAATTTTTATTTTGATGTCCCTAGAAATCGAAAATGATACTTACTAAAATTGTATGTATGTATGTATGTATTTGTGTATCCGCACGATAACTCTTGGACGAAATGTCCTATTTTTACGAAACTTGATAAAAATGTTGAAAGTCCAAAAATCTTCGATGAGTTCCTTAGCCAGACACGTCCGATGCTCGGAACATGGTTTTTCGGGCATTTTTTATGAAAAAAATAAGTTTTTCGCCAAAATTTCTCCAAATTCAAGTTTTTGCAACATTTTTTACATTACTAGAAAGATGAGAAAAAATCACATAGAAACGGTTTTTGAACTATTATTCTGGGTAAACTGGTTTCTGAGTAAAATTAATTTTTATAAACGGAATTTCGCCTTGTTATGCAGGATGTTGCGATAGACGTATTTATTAATTATAACTTTGTACGAATAGTAAGAGCTATTTTCGCTTTACAGTTTGTTACTTCATATTAATAACTTTTCTAGTCCCAGAATAAAATAAAGCGTAAAGCTCCAGTCCGACTAGGATGACGCCGGTACCATTGCCCGCACTGTTAACTAAAATTGGTTCATTCTGTTTAGTAGACGTAAATTCTTCTGATTTTCTTTATTTATTTATTTATTTTTTTAAATATTTTTTAAAATTAAAACAGAAATATTAATTATTTTAATAATATTTTCAATATTAAAAGAACGTAAATTCATTGATAAAGTAAAATTTCTCAGAAAGGACTTATGTACATGCCCAATAAATTGAAAGTTATTTTTATATATGATTTGAGTTACTTTCAGAATATGATTTTTTTGTTAACGTGTGTACATGAAAAATACTGATTAATAACAGTGGTGTTCCCTATTCGATAATATAAAAATTGTGTAATTGAGGTCTTCGATTGTAAAACTTGTTAAGCGACAAAATTATAAGTAATAAAACTTAAAACAAGGAGCCTGAATTGAACTGATACGCATACTATATGCAATGGAAAATAAATTTTTGTTGAACTGTACTAGGGGACTACATCAACTGCTTTATCCGGCTACTTTTTGTTTTTAAACCGCAATTTATCATATAACCTTTTTTGTCCAATCCGCTACTATCAATATTTTCACATACCGCTAGCAGGCCTGCCGCGTACTAGTGATGTCGAATGATATTAATCGGTTTAATCGACTATTTTGTCCTCCACTAAACGATTAAAATGATTAAGTTTTATTTAAATAACTAAAAACGACAAATTTAATAATTTTTCTATATTATTTATAAGATTTCAAAAAATGTAAAAAGAAAAAACATTTTCGACTAATGACTTTTTCGATTTTTGTTTGAAAAACCACTTTAGTCGATTAATCGAACGTGTCGTATAGGTACTAGTGATGTCGGATGATTAATTGATTAATCGATTTGTTTAGTTGACTAATTTTGTTTACATTTAGTCATTTTTTAATCGACTATTTTACCCTCGACTAAATGACTAAAATGATTAATTTTTTCTAAATGACTACAGACGACTAATTTAATAATTTTTTTTAATTAGTTATTAGATTCCAAAAAATGAAAACTAAAAAATTATCTGTTTTTATGAATTTCAATCTTTATGTGACTAACACATTGTAATACGTCATACCTTTTTTTAATTTAAAAAAAGAAAAATAAATGTTAAAAGTCAATAATTAAATTCAAAATAAAATATCGTTTTTGAACAAGTTACATAATTATAGGTTAGTCTATTCGTGAATTCGACTAAAAATTTAGTCGATTAGTCGACTTTTCTATGCTCGATATTTTCGACTAATGACTAATTTTATATGAAAAATACTTTTAGTCGATTAATCGACTAATTGCTCCTCGGCTCGACATCACTACTGCGTACTCTCCAGGGGTACGTGTGTCACAGACTGAGAATCGCTGCTCTAGAGTGTCTAGAATTTAGAAAATAAAATCTATTGAAAACAGTCTAAGTCGCTCTTTTTCCATCATCCCCTTCAATTGATTCAACTGTTTACATACAAATAATTAATTAATTAAAATTGAATACTGAATTAAATTGAACACAACTATAACATATGGAACGCGACATCCTTGGTGGATAATGAGTGGGCAGTTTGGCTGCAGGGCGTCATAATCTGAATGTTGTGTACACAACATATACATACATGAATTTGTCTATTTATGAACTGAGTATAATATAGTGAAGTCACCAACAAACACAGCAGAGAACACAGGTGTTGTAAATTACATCCGGTGACAATTGCACCCAATCATATATAATATACATATGTAGATACATATATGTGTTACTAATCTATACATACGCAACCACACGTATACATATTAAGTTTGTAGTAATTAAATGCCTATATAACTGTGAATTTTGTATTTTAATTAATTATTATCATTAAATTGGTTGGTTAACTGTTAGTTTGTTAACAATACGAGACATCTTCATACAAAAATAATATCATATTTATTATGTTATTGAAACAAATTATGGTATTTGGGGCGCATGTGCAATAGAACAGTTAAAATTTTAAAGAGAAATTAACCCCAACGTTGTCTCTGTTCGTTTTGATTGTGTTATATCATAGTAATGTAGGGTTTCGAGAAGATAACGGTACACTTGAAGCTGAGATGACGATTAGTGATGAGCAAATGCAAGCCTAAGACCAAGACTTGGCAGTCTTGGTCTTGTTCTGGCATTAAGAATCTTGGTCTTGGTCTTGCAAAATTCAGTCTTGGTTTTGGTCTTGGTATTGCTAAAAAATCTTACACTTTCTTGCATTTTTTATTAGCGAATTTTTTCCTTCTAAAATCAGAATTTTCTTATAATTAATTACACTTTCAAACTATTTAAATAGTTTTACAAGAGTCTTGCTTTTGTCTTGGTCTTGCTCACTTGAGTCTTGGCATTGGTCTTGCAAAAAATGCAAGATCAAGACTAATTTTGCTCATCACTAATGAAGATTATGAAAATATACTTCAACGTGTCTTTTGTAATAATATTATTAATACGTTTATATTAGGTCGGTCTGAATGTGTACACCAATAGAGTATGTACCATAAACAAACATAGCTTGCTCTCTGTTTAGGCACCATAGATACCGCAGCGGTGCAATGTGCTCTACAATACATTACTTACTGTGCATCACACCTATGGTACCTATCGTTCCTAGATAAAGAGCCAACTACGTTTGTTTAAATATACTGGTGTTTTAGTTGTTAGAATAGTGTATCAGTTAAGCGTTTCGTCAACACGTTTTGGTAGATTCCTTTCTTTTTATTCCTTAAAACTCAAATATAAGCAAACATTGTTTTGTAGAATGAGTATTCTTTTCATTAGGAAAAAATTTTTACAAGTACAACTGTACGTAAATGAAAACCGTAAAAAAATTTCATTTTCTACACGAATGGCACAAATATTTTTTGTTTTCATATTACGTTTGTAAATAATTAGTTTCTGGCTAAAAATGTAACACATTTCAGATAGAATACGTAATACTTGTAACACGTAAAATCATTTGTATATTATACTATAACAGTACAAAATAATCGTACACATATAAGAAACAGTTTCTTCTACAGTTTCTTCCATTTTCATTTACTGATACAAATCTAATCTAATGAGTAGAGTAATAATAGCAGTGGAACTAAGGTTTTGTAGAATCCGATGTGCTAAATACTCAGACTTGTCAGATATACCCATATAAAAAAATTATGGCCAATAAAATGCATACGGTGAATAAAAAGTAAGAACAAGAACTTAAAAACAATAAATAAGTAACTTTATCGCAAGTTAATAGTCAAATTTCTTACTTTTTCATTAGGCATTTTGATGGAAATTTTTGCGCGATCGGTATATACTGTAGTGATGAGCAAAATTAGTCTTGGTCTTGCAGTCTTGTCTTGATCCGGCATTTTTTACAAGACCAAGGCCAAGACCAAGACTATGTATACCAAGAGCAAGATCAAGATCAAGACTATAAGTATGGATGCAAGACCAATACCAAGACTCAAGTGAGCAAGACCAAGACAAAAGCAAGACTCTTGCTAAACTATTTAAATAGTTTGAAAGTATAATTAATACCGTAAAGAGAGAAAATTCTGAATTTAGAAGGAAAAAATTTGGTAATAAAAAAATGCAAGAAAGTGCAAGATTTTTTAGCAATACCAAGACCAAGACTATATTTTGCAAGACCAAGACCAAAACTCAAACTGCTCTAGCAAGACCAAGACTCTTAATGCAAGAACAAGACCAAGACCAAGACTGCCAAGTCTTGGTCTTGCATTTGCTCATCACTAGTATATAGATAATACACACTATACAGTCTAGATTAATACGAACAAGCGCATTGAAAAAGGATAGATTCGGATGTAGAAGTCATGATCGATCGTTCCTTTTTATCACTATACTTACATGTAGGTAAATTAAGTATTTAAAAATGTTTAAATGCTGTGTAAATTAATTTTTTTTCTCTTGTCTGGAAAAACAATTTAACGTATTTTCTACGGAACATTTTTTACGCGGTCCCTATTCACGACAGAATTTTTTTGCGCGTCTTCTTTATGCGGTCCCTATTCCCCTTACAAAAATAGGTTTTAGTACACTAGACACAAACTGACTATTTTCTATATTACTATTATTCGAACACTTTGCTAAGAGTATAGTATTTACAATTTAATATATAGTTAATTATTTTAAATTCTATATGCGAATTTATGTATTTATTTTATTTATATATTTGCACATACATATATTATTTTACATTAAAATTTAACATCAAAACAAACATATGGTTTTGAGAAAAAATCTCGTAAATATTCACATTCTAACTTACACGTTCATTTTACTACGAATGATTATCATTTTTTGGGATACTGACTATGAATCAGTGTTTTTACGAAATGGCACATTAAATTTTTTGATTTCATTTCAGAGTTCGGCTAAAAAGTTCAAGATTCAAACAAAATAGTAAAAAATACTTTCACGAGAGGTATTAAACGATATTTTGTAAAAACAAAATTCAGTTTTCTTATAATTAAAAATCACCTTGAAGTGATTGAAACCTTATCAAACAGGCTTGGTTAGGAAGTGAACCCAGGATTCTTGATAACCAGATAAGCATCTTATCATTACCGATCTCTGTTCGAGGGACCCATTCTATGAAATGCCGTAAATGCCTATCCTGCCGTAAATTATTTATTTATTTATTTATTCCTTTTTCATACATTTAATGTATATGGAATACGTCAAAAAGGGAAGGAATGCAGCTAGGGCTGACTTTAATTAGGTACTATCCCGGTATTTACCTTAGCAATGATGAAAAACCATAATTAGGATAGTTGATACATTAGTATCTAATTAAAATATAATTAAAAAAACAATAAAACTTCACCACTGTATGGCAAAAGGACCACACAGCAATACGTTAAAATCTAGTAAATCTCACTGTCGTCTGGCAAAAGGACCATACGATAATGCGTCATCAATAAAAAATAACATAATATAAAATTTAGAATTTCATCATTATGTTTATTACATCATCATTAAGCGGTGATATTAAAAAACAAAGCTGTTTCAGGGAAAGGCAAGTGTTTAGATTAATTATAGAAAATGTTTTTAGAATAAGGATGGGAAATTTTGATACCCACAGACAACCTATTAGGTACTTTATTTCTGCTAAGGAAAACGCTAAATAAATTTATTTTTTAACACATTTTCTAAGATTAGCAATCCAGATAAAAATGTTTTCATTGCCCACCATTACTATAGAGCAGTGATTCTCAAAATGGGGGTCGCGAAAACAATTTGAGAGGGGATTTTCTACACATTTTCTATCTATCTATTTCTACATATTTCGGGGGCGTCTTGAAATTTTTAAGCACAAAGGCGGGTCGTGGACCAAAAAGTTTGAGAACCACTGCTCTAGACAAGCGTTTCTTAAACTATGGGTCTAAACGAGGTCACAATGTCACAATGTGAAAAGTTTCAATAAAATAAATAATTTATGTATTCAGCCATTCTTTTGAAACATACCCCTTTCAGTCAAAATGGTGCATACTAGTTCGCTCCCGCGGTCAGATTTTGATCTTATCCTGAAAAAGGGTCGTAGGTTAGTTCGCTCTCGACGTGTTATTTACTGACAGGTAAAATTAATTACCTAAAAATATTCTAACTTATACATATACAGCCATTCTTTTTGTTACGGACGTGACATTTTCATGCCGTTTACACGCCCTCTTATAAGAAAAAAAAATAGAAGTTATTTTTTTCCTATAAATTTTCAATACTAAGCAGGTAGACAAATGTGTACACAATATTTGTACTGAATATAAAATACATAACATTATATTAGTTTTAATACTAGAGATATGTTACGGACGCGACAGAAAGGTACTTTTTGTCACGTCCGTAAGACAAACTCTATTAGCTCTAGCATTAAAACTAATAATGTTATGTGTTTTATATTTAGTACAAATATTGTGTACACATTGTGTACACATTTTTTTTGCTTATGAGAAGGCGTGTAAAGTGCGAGAAAATGTCATGTCCGTAACAAAAGAATGGCTGTATTTATTTGATCTTTAGTATGTACTTGGCGCTGCAAAAATTACATGATGAAGAATGGAATTACGGGTGAAAAGAGTTTAAGACGCGCTGCTCTAGAGTAAAAACCTAGCAATAACACTTAAGGGTAGTGTAACTTTACTAATTGGGCATTAATTAGTTTTCCAAAAACAAAATACATTATACGATTTCAGTTATAACATTGGTTTAAACGACTACGATTTTGTATATATATTATGTGCCATAAATATATTTATGTTGTTTTTAAGCACACCAGACGGTCGAATGGCTCGCTCGCTGTCTATTCGAAAATATTACCGCAAATAATTTCACCAAATATACTACATACAACATAATACGTATGTATGTGTGCGAACACAACATATGTTGAGATGCGCGAGGCGATGTGGGTGTACGAAGTGTAGCTACATATATCCAATACATGGCCACCTCGCTGGCTCAACTGTGTGCCTGCCTGACTAACTGCGCTGCCAGCACGCACACACACGCACGTACACCACAGCACGGCAGTCCGCGATGCGAACTTTGGCAGATCGCACCGCGACACACACAGCCAGGCCAGCCAGCCTGCACAGTTCACGTAATATTTTATAAATATATTATGTACGAATTCGAAAAACGGCACCATGTCGGTCGCGACTAACAAGGAAAGGTATCCAACTGTATCTCTGAAAAATTTTTGAAACTTTGGTGGATTGTAGATCTTATTAACTCTTTGCACTCAAGCAAAAAAAAAAGTGAGTTGTAAATAGGCTGGTAAGACATGTAGCACATGACAACAACCGACGTTCTTTTTTTGACGGATTCTTTTGACGTTCTAACCTTGTTTCCCCAAAGTTGAATACTAAATGCGCTAAATACGTCCTCAATGCTGTTTTTATTAGTTTTTAATTTTAAAAAGATAATTCAACGTGATTTTGTATTATTTTATTTACAATTTTTGTAATAAATGAATGTGTTTGCAGTTATTAAATAAAATATTCATGTAATGTGAAGTATGAGCAGTCATTACAGTTCAACATTCAGTGTGTCATGTGGTACATGTCTTATGATCCGACAGACAAAACACCTTTAAATATGGTAGAGTTAATAGACAAACCACCTTGTCATGCTGTACATGTCTTATAAGCGCAAAGGGTTAAAACTAATACAAAGCCATATTTCGTTCGTGCCCATAAGCGGTTTAAGGGGGTGAAACTCACCTCTGAAAATTAGGGTTTTTTTCAATTTTCTTGGAAATGGTAGGAGCTTTGGTAGGGAAACTATATACCATGTGAGTTTTTTGAGAGTTGCCATTTCTATTACAACCGAAGTTTTATGATAGAAATGGTACTGGAAAAGGTTCTTTTCTTGGATGTAATGGAAATGTAACCAAGAAAAACACTATCGGTTGAAGTAGCCTCAAGTACATATGTATATTTTTACCGCTTAACTGATAAATTAAAGAAAAATTTAAAAATTAAACTTGGGTAAAAAAATTTTTTTTGCTCATTTATGTTGTTAATTAATGCATTAGATCAGTTTTATCGAAAAATTAATATATAGTCTCATTTAAAAATCTATAAGTTTGTATCATAGCTCGAAAACCATAAGAGCTACAAAGATCCTGACTATAGCAATCGGTTGCCCCCGTCGATATCTACAACTCTTATTTGAACAATTTTTCGATTAAATCAACGGTTTGGCTGTAATAGAAATGGCAACTCTCGAAAAACTCACAGTATATTTGTAAATGGCACTTTAAGATCTTTATTATGATACCAAAATTAAAGTTATAAACTCATTGGGGTTTGTATGGGGGGGGGGGATGCAATGTATTTTTTCTTTCTAAATTATATATTTTAAAGCATATCGTAAGTTTGTAACAATTCATTACTAAAATACGAGATCCTTTGACCGTATTTTGGCTCATTATTAAATCAAAAAGTTAAAATTTTTCCCAAGTTAATATTAACAATAGGTGTATTTAGGCAACAAGAAATAAACTGGTGGGATATGAAATATGTATATTAATTAAAAGTTCTTTTATTTACACATAACTGTCTCCTCTTTTACCAAAAATACCTGAAACAATTAGAGATTGGGGGTGAGGGATGAAACTCCAATGATTTTATAACTTTAATTTTTGCATCATAATAAAGATCTTAAGTGCCATTTACAAATATAATATATAGTTTCCCTAATAAAACTCTTAGCGTTTTCAAGATAATTAAGAAACTTGAAAAAAACTCTAATTTTCAGGGGTGAGTTTCACCCCCTTAAACCGCTTATTGGCACGAACGAAATATGGCTTTGGATTAGTTTTAATAAGATCAACAATCCACCAAAGTTTCAGAAATTTTTGAGAGATACAGTTGGATACCTTTCCTTGTATAAAGTATTTCATTCTACATCAATGTCAATAAGGTGCGTTCTCTGGTCGTCCGTGTATAGTCCATTAAAAATTATAATGAAAATATTCAAAATCTTAAGAATTGTTGATTTTACGATAGGAAGATTCTTAAGGTGCATCAACAAAACAAAATGTTTTTTTCCATAAGTAGCGTCTACATAATAGATATAACTGTGGTCTACACTCTCGCGAAATTGATTGAGTACGAGAGTGTAGAAGGTCATTTCGGTGTTCCTCGTCATTGGTGTTATAACGCTATTCAAGCCTCAGTTAACTTCAGCGAGGAATTTTGGCGAGGAACCTCAACCTACCTCGGCGAGAATGTAGTTGCTGCACTAGACAAAATTGGCTGGGAATATTTCAAGAATTCAGTTAATTAAAAAATTACTTTTAACTATAGAAATGATAACATCTAATATCTGGTCTGGTAGGTCGGAAGTTTAAATTTTGATCGGGTGACAGTGCTGTAAAGGTTTTTCTGTAGTTTCTCTTCACAGGTCAATTCCAAATAAATACTGACTTCACTATTCTAAGAAAATGGTTTGGAAACGCACATTTTCCAAGAAAGACCCCGCTTCTCTTTTCAACGACTTCATCATTTTAGTTAAATTTTCAACTCAAGTTATAAAATTTCCTTGAATTTAATGGGGTAGTGTATACTGAAGCTCAATCATCTCTAACTTACTGTTAAATATTCGTTAGTTAATTTAACTAACTGAGCCGAAACAATTAATTAAAATTTATAAAGACTGTGGGTTGCGATATGATTTGAACTTGTTATTCTTTGCACTACAATCCAGTGTTAGCCAAAATTAAGATTTATTGCGAATAAATTTAAATTCTTTTATGAAGTACAAAATACAACCTTTATTACAAGTATAAAATACAAGCATCAAACAGAAAAAATATAGTACCAAAACCACTTATTAAATTCTTTTACTTTTTACTAATTTTTGTTTACCTTTTAGTAATTTCATTTAGTGTGTTCTTTTCTTCTCGGAAATGGCTATTTTTATTTTACAGTATTAATAAATATTACTATAATTACCATCAACAATAATAATATTTTTTTATTACTCATGCGGGAGAAATACTAACTTGGCGCACACATTTCTAAGTACAAGTGGCGGGAAGAGTACAGTGGGCAAAATAGCTGTTTGCCCACTGTACTCTTCCCGCATACTTTTTTGCGTGTGGAAAGTAACATTTCACACGCAAATTGACAATAAAACACGCAAAGCCGCCTCTTAATTTTTCATTTAATAAATATTTCATAATTATTTCTATAGAAACCACCAACAAAGTAATTTAAACGATAATTAAATAATTCACTGTTGAGAGATTTACTTTGTGAAACTCCATTTTAAATATTGAAAAATATTTAAAGTTCGATTACATAGGAAGCTCCCATTTCGCAATCCACTGGGACCAAATTGCTAAAGGGTATAGCCGGATAAGTATAGGTGAATCGGCCCCGGAAGCGAATTATTTTAATAACTATATTGGCGGTATGGTAAGGCTGTAAGTAATTGATATCTACAATTTTGGCGGCCAAAACTGAGTAGTTATGGAGATAATTAAAAAAAATTAAAAAATTCCAAAAATTTTTTTCTTGGTAACTACTCAACATAGGAAAAGAATTCCAAATCCAGATGAAGGCAAACACCCTCAAGAATATTAGACATATTTATTATCGTGTCAGTCCTCGTTATTAAGGATAATAGCAAGGATAATATCCAATTCAATGTTGTTTTTATGGGGTTCCAATTGAGCGACCACTTTAAAAAAAATTCAGTAACTGTGCCCTAATGCACTTAATTACTGCACGAAGTTTCATCAAAATTCAAAGGGTACAACATGGTAAAAAAAAATATTTTTCATTTCTAATCTGCTGAACCGCCCCTCCAGTGGGTCCGACCCTGGAATTATATACATCAATCGAAAGTACTTTAAAAATAAAGTATTGTGTCTCCTAAAATGTTTTTTCCAATCTCCTATAGTTTTCGAGATAATCAAGAATAATCGAAAGAGGTATACTAAGATATAGGCTATCTGCCCCTGATAGAAAGTTCCAGTAGTAAGTGTATTATCGTTTATGTGACACTGCAGGTACTTCATATGCATAACTTTCCTAGATCAAAACAAACCCATTGTAGAAATATAATAGAAAATTTTCAAAAAATGTGGTCTAGTAGGCTTTTTTAACATGTAGAATACAATGCTCATTGAACTTTAATATTCTACATGTTAAAAAATCCTATTACAGCACATTTTTTGAAAATTTTCTATTACATTTCTACAATGGTTTTGTTTTGATCTAGGAAAGTTACACATATGAAGTACCTGCAGTGTCACATAAACGATAATACAGTTACTACTGGGACTTTCTATCAGGGGCAGATAGCCTATATCTTAGTATACCTCTTTCGATTATTCTTGATTATCTCGAAAACTACAGGAGATAGGAAAAAACACTTTATGAGACACAACACTTTATTTTTAAAGTACTTTCGATTGATGTATATAATTCCAGGGTCGGACCCACTAGAGGGGCGGTTCAGCAAATTAGAAATGAAAAATATTTTTTTTTACCATGTTGTACCCTTTGAATTTTGATAAAACTTCGTGCAGTAATTAAGTGCATTAGGGCACAGTTACTGAATTTTTTTTAAAATGGTCGCTCAATTGGAACCCCATAAAAACAACATTGAATTGGATATTATCCTTGTTATTATCCTTAATAATGAGGACTGATACGATAATAAATATGTCTAATATTCTTGAGGGTGTTTGCCTTCATGTGGATTTGGAATTTTTTCCCTATGTTGAGTAATTACCAAGAAAAAAAATTTTGGAATTTTTTAAATTTTTTTAATTATCTCCATAATTACTCAGTTTTGGCCGCCAAAATTGTAGATATCAATTACTTACAGCCTTATCATACCGCCAATATAGTTATTAAAATAATTCGCTTCCGGGGCCGATTCACCTATACTTATCCGGCTATACCCTTTGAAAGTCAGAGATCACGGGCGTCAATGTTACTGATTTATATATTTGTATGATTTACTGTTACAAACTATTACTTAGGCACTAACACATTCAAACATAATTGATTTAAAGCACGGAGGGGTGCCATTATGCACATCTTGTGTGCGTCGAAATTGCTAAATGGGAGCGTGCGATATGGGAGTTTGCTATGTACTTTGTCTATTTCACGAATTAAAAGTTATTTTTACTGAACGCGTCTATTTCACACGCGTTCAGTAAAAATAACTTTTAATTCGTGAAATAGGCAAAGTAATCGAACTTTAAATATTTTTCAATATTTAAACGATAATTAATTCAGAAAAAAAGACGAACACTTAAAAATATTATTTTAAAAAGTAATAAAAATGTCAAAAATAGTGACAATAATAGAAAAAAGTATGTGAAATTCGTAATAAAAAATAGTATGTGCAACTCGTGCGAGATTATCAATTGCCCCACTCAAGCGAATGAGCGCACTTACTACGTTCGTGCGCTCAACTTCGCTTTCGTGGGCAATCGACAATTTCCCGCACTTATTGCACAATATACTATTGTCTACGCCAAAACACTATTTGTATCCTTTAAAATACAGGAGCGGTTTTACGCATGAGATTTATGGGCTGCAGTCCAAGGCATCGTTCAATCAAGGGTGCTCCTTTCACGATCAAAGAAAAAAGTTGCTAGGTGTAAGTTGGACATTTTTTCGCTAAATTTTAACATAGTCATTCATAAGTAATAAAGAAAACAATAGAAATAAGCAACCGGTAACTGTCCAAGTTACCATCAGCAGGGCCGGACTTACAGTCATTATGAGGGAGGGAGCAAACTTTGCCGTTGGCGCCCTCCCAGAGCAAAAAAAAGACAAATTCAACATTTTGGCGCACCAATATTTTTAACTTTTGTTACTTTTTTTCTGCAAAAAGTAAGTGATGAACACAAAAAACCCTCAAATTTATCATTTCAGCGCCTCTCAACTTGCGTTTTTGGCGCCTCTAGATCCGGCCCTGAGCATTAGATGGCACGTCTGCTCTTCTCATTTAATACAGATGAAATTTCCACCGAGCCGGGCTTTGTCTCTTTGATATTATTTACTTAAAGTGCAAAGATTAGCACAATGGATAAATATAAAAACTTTATTTTCTAGATACTCAATTCAAGGAATCATCGTTTAATACTTTTGATATTTGTACTATGTATGTGTACATTGTTGTTGCATGTTGTATAATACTAATCTAATAATTCCCCTAAATATAAGGAAGATAAATTTGGTATTGTTTTTACAAGTGTTTGATGATATTTTCGTTTCCCCTTGACATAATATTTAATATGAAAATATCTAGTTGAAAAATTAAATTACATATATCAACCCCTGAACAGTAAATGTGATAGTATTGCTAGAATTATTTTCTATCCCCTACATAAATAATAAGGTTATTTAGACTGGAAAAGATGAGTATTATAATACTGTGAACAAAACTAAACATTAATCCTAAGTGGTTTTTCGGATATATTTGTGTTTTTCGAAAAAAACATTTTTCTTAATAAATACAATTCATATTTAAGGCGTGACATTATTTTGGAATGTCAGAAAAGAAGGTTTTATTCGAGAATTTTTTCCTCCGTAACGAAATCAATATAAAACTTTTTAGAATGTATTACACGTTATCTAAGGTGCATAAAAATTTTTTCCTTAACTTATAAAATAAAATGGCGACACGGGTGCGGGTCGAATACAGACACTCTTTGTTCGAAGAGGTTCAACGTGGGCAGTGTAATAAATTTCAAACAGAAGCCAAGAAAATAAAAAAAAATTATCATTTAGATTAGTTTTACTAAAGTGATACACAAGACTATTTAAAAAAATAATTGAAAATTGACGAAAAGATCAACCTTAATTTGTTTATAAAAAAATATTTGTTAACCAATTTCAAAAATCTTGTGTATCGCCCTAGATAATCTTTCTAGGAAGCTGCAAATAAAATTTCAAATCAATCGAATGAAAATTGCTGGAGTTATTTTGCTTACTATTCGGGAAAACGTAGTTTCAAGAAAAACCCATGTAAAGTTTTAAAACGCGTTTATCGTTTTCTGTGTTTATACTCATTTTTGAGTTATTTATGGAAAAATAGCAAAAGTAACGAAATAAGCTAAAAACAAAACGCAGTCATAATTCCATTTTAATATCATTCTAGAGATATTAATACATTATTTAAGTCAATAAAAAAAGGTAAAAGTTTTTTCCCCGAAAATAATGTACTACCGCCTTAAGACAATAATTGGGTTTTTGAATAAAAAATAAATATCATTTTTTTTCTTTTATTTCAAATCTATATCATAAATAATATTGATAATCGATGCGAAAATTTTTTTAAAAATGATATATAATAAATAATAAATTAATTAAAACTTGAAAAATTTTAAAAAATATCATTTGGTTAAAAACAGCACTACAAGAGATCGCGATGTCTACGACGTCATAAAGGTAATATGTCAAAAGTGTCAGAATTATTAAAATTTAGTAGAAAAATTATTGATGGTTGTTTCATTGATTTCGACGTTTAAGATCTTGAGGGACATTTTTTCTGGATTTATTTTTGTATTGCTATCACAAAGTGGTACAAAACAAGCTCGATATTTCTTTAGACATTTTCAATAAGTTATTCAATACAGTGATGTTTAGCAAGCAATAATTTGGATAGAAACACAATTTCACAGCAACAATAATTTTATAGTAATAATAATTTCATAACAATAATCTAATTGAAAATAAAAAGACACTAATGTACCTATATTCAGGCCTTATAACCTTTATTACGTCACATAAGCGCTCGGGCACTATCGGCCCGTTATCGGTTCTAAGATTAAAAATTTACAGCAAAGATTCTTTTTATAATACACCCTGATCAGATAGAAATGCAATTATATTGCTAAATCTTTTTAAATACAAATTCAGAATATACAGGTTGATAACTATGACTTGCGATTTCGATTTGTATAGAATACAAATGTATATGATAATTGTTTGCAATGCATTTTAGTGCAAAATATTTAACAATCAATTAAAAATTTATACTTTTATAAAAAATAAATGTATTTCGTATTAAAAATGCATTGCATATGTAATACATGAAACATCCTGTATACAAATTATATATTCGTAGTACATATTTAAATGAATAAAAAATATATTTCTTTCTTTCTTAAAAAGATTACGAAATATGTTTCTCTCTTTCTCGCACATGTATTATAAAAAGAATCATTGCTGTAGATATTTAATTTAATATAACTTCTCAATTATTACGTTTAAAAAATAAATAAAAAGAGTGTTCTATAAAACTTATATTAAAACTTTCCATTTATGACAAAAAAATTTTTCTTCAAAAACCTAATTGCAGCTTTAAAATGAATAGAAAAGGATAATTTTTTTTTAATATGGGACAGTGGTTTAAATTTTTTTTAAAAAAGAATGAACAAAATATTAAATTTCCGTAACCCAGTATAAAGTAGCATAATAATATATTATGCATATGGACTTACATGAAAGATTTAAAAGACCATGAGAAGAATTTAATTGTATGTTATTAGTTTATTACACATAGGAGAATAAGGAACGATATATAATATTAAAGAGACAACGAAAAAATAAACCATTTAACATTCAAAACACAAATCGCCAAAACCTGATTTCCATTCAAGAAGTGAATGCCCGAAGCGATTTATAAGAGAGCACGAAGAAAGAATTACGCACACATAAAGATGAAACATGCATCATACCTATATATAAAGGCAGACAGTTCAGATTTACAGTATTGTTACAAATTTTAGCGCACATATAATGCCCTATTTTCGACAATTTTCTAAGAAAAGGAGTGGAGTTTTAAAAATTAACTCTTTGCACTCAAGCAAAAAAAAAGTGAGTTGTAAATAGGCTGGTAAGACATGTAGCACATGACAACGACTGACGTTCTTTTTTTGACGGATTCTTTTGACGTTCTAACCTTGTTTCCCCAAAGTTGAATACTAAATGCGCTAAATACGTCCTCAATGCTGTTTTTATTAATTTTTAATTTTAAAAAGATAATTCAACGTGATTTTGTATTATTTTATTTACTATTTTTCTAATAAATGAATGTGTTTGTAGTTATTAAATAAAATATTCATGTAATGTGAAGTATGAGCAGTCATTACAGTTCAACTTTCAGTGTGTCATGTGGTACATGTCTTATGATCCAACAGACAAAACACCTTTAAATATGGTAGAGTTAATGGACAAACCACCTTGTCATGCTATACATGTCTTATAAGCGCAAAGGGTTAAAATTGTACGTATTTTAAAAATGATTTTTTTGCAATCCAAATTTCAATTTTGTTTTACATTACACGTAATAAATTTTCTGAAAAATTCCCCAACTTAATCGAATGATAATTTTTGTGTCTGGTTACTGTTGGCACCAACAGATTTTCTAGGGTCGACCGAGTAATTTCCCACAAACTGGTAACTGGTAGCAACACTCATCAAAAATTTTTTTTCTTAAAAATATTTTTTTTTTTTTTTTTTTTAAATAAAAATCCCACAAGGAAAGATTCTAAAATTTCAAAGAAATATAATAACAGGCGTCTTAATGAACATTTTCTTGAAATTTCAGATAAAGTTCATATTTTTTGAAGGTATTGTATAATCAAAACTGATATGATTACATTGTATTTTTACAGTAACTACCAAAAAGAAAAAAAAGAAAACATAATAATTATTTTAAGATAAATTGATTATTACCTCTTTGTTTTAAAAGATTTCAGGAAGTGAGTGTGATGTTACAATTACCATATACGTATTCGTATAACTGTTTTGAGGACACTGGTTTCGTTCAGTTTTTTTCTTGTCTTTAAATAAAATTTGTAATTATAAATTCATGATCTTGCCATCAATATGTTATTTGGAAGTGATTGATTATTACTTATAAATAATCAGTTTCAACAATAATTTTTTATTTGAAATACTATTATGGGTCAGTTTACAGTTTGAAAAAAATGCAACATCCATTCAAGGAAAGAAAGTTAACTGTTTTAAAAAAAAAATGTATTTTATTTATTCTTATAATGTGCAATTCGAAATTTTAATCTATACATATAATAAAATTGTAACGAGACTATTTCTGTACATGGAATATTTTTTTTTAAAACTGTACTGGTACTGTAAATAGTTATCGATGTAAATACCAAAACAGCGATTTTTAGAATTTTTGTCTGTCTGTCTGTTCACGCATCACGCAAAAACTATTGGACGGATTTTAATCAAATTTGGTGTGATGATAACTTATTACCTGGGTCAACATTTAAAATACTTTTTACTCCGGGAAAATTTCTCATTCTCACGGAAAAATGGAAAAACCATTTTGAGCATGTGCACACATTAGGCAAAAACTATTGGACGGATTTCAATGAAATTTGGTGTGATGATAACTTATTACCTGGGTCAACATCTAAAATACTTTTTACTCCGGGAAAATTTCTTATTCCTACGGGAAAATAGAAAAACCATTTTGAGCATGTGCATGCATTACACAAAAATTATTATTCTTTGCAAGTTCTGTATAATTATTACACTTACATACTTCTCATTGAGTTTATAACAATGCTTTGCGCGAACGACGTCGCGGGTACAGCTAGTATCGAAATATACCTTTATACATAAATTCACAAAAACATTTTAAAATAAGAAAGGACACAAAGGAAAAATGCTCATAAAAGCTACAAAAATCATAATTTTGATTTTAGAAAGCTGAAATTTGAAGTTGTTTGTAAGTTTCTGATGCTGCTTTTTTGTTTTTCACAAAACCGGAATTTTTAACAATAACAGTAAAGTTACATTCGGAAATTAAATCACATTTCCTGAAGGAATTTGTGAAAAGTAATTTGTGTATTAAAAAAAGGTTGAACACTACTGATAAGGTGATTCATTGATATATAAAAATCCATGTAAATAATGTTGTTTCATGTTTAATAACCAAATTTATCTACAAAATTCTGGCATCCACTGAATAATCCACTTTCAAATAAAAATCCATGTAATATACATATATGTATATGTATCACATATAAAATTTTCGATATTTTCAGCGAAAAAATTTTTAATTTACGAATTTGAAACTGCAAAAACTTTGACATACCGGGCCGAATTTTTGGAATTCGCGAGTTGTACTTTACGAACCCCTGTTTATATGGTCTTTAATAAATTAATAAGAAACGAACACAAAAAAAGGTATTATTTTTATTAGGTATAGTATTTGGAAAAATATGAATTACAGATGAAGCTACAAAAAATTATTAATTCTTGGTACAAACAAAAATATCAAATATCACATCAGTGCAGTGCAGTGCCAGAAGGCCAAAAGTAGTGAGTGGCACAGTCAGTCATAAACAATGTATTGGACTTATTTTTTCAGTCAGAAACAAACTCAGAAATATCACACATGTTTCATTTAAATTATTTTATTCTTTTCTAATTGGTTATTAACACATACACATATTTTTTGGGGATGTAGTTTTTTTTTTCTAGTTAAGTTAAAATCAATGTTTATTTTAAAAATACCAAACGATTAATGTTGGAATAATAGATAGTTATATTTGCTTTTGAAGAATTAAATGTAACATTTCCGTTTTGCTGTCAGTATTGAATTTCCCCATTCAAGGGAAGAGTGTGAAGCATTACAAAAAAAAAAAACATCCAATACGTGGTTTAAAAATTGTTTTTCGATTAAGAGATGTAAATCTCCCTAACATTTTGTTGTTTTATTTTTAAAATACATTATCAAAGGTTGTGGCACATAGTTTCCTCGTACTCGTATAACATACACGACTTTTGCTTTAAGCGGACATTCTTTAAGGGAACGGTGTTTGTGTTTGTGTTCACATAATACAGTCTTCGTGAGAATATTTTTAAAATAAACAATATTTTTATGTAAACAAATTTTCAATATTTAACATAATATACAGGCGATTATTTTGGAACAATAATAAAAATTATTAATACACATATGAATGTATAATTTCCAAGCTTACAATTAGATGTAAATATTATGTAGCTAGAAAATATTCTTTAGAAAGTTATTTACTTATTTTAACAAAACTATTTTAACTTTTATATAAAAATAAATTGTGTAAAGAAACACCCTATATATGAATTGTCTAAGCGGACGACGTTTGTGTATTGCCGTCCGATTAAAGAGAAGTCGGTGTACTTATATAAATCAGTGAAATGCCCCCAAATACCCTAAAAATTTATTGGATAAATAGCAAGATATCGGTGTTTAATAGATTTCACGGTTGTGAATTTAGGGATTAATCCACATAACCCTTGCGGATTTCATTGAAATTGGCTGAAAAGCTTTGAAATTATGCGCACTGAAAAGTTTTATGGAGACGCAGATGAACAGATATAAATACCGAAGAAAAATTGTTCGAGAAGCTCCGAAACGTAAAAGGTGAGTGAAAATTTTGATTTTACAGGAAATAAATTCTTCATCTCATAAAAGTGATTATAATACTTCCGCTACCTTGGTAAACTTATTATAATGTCGCTCTCAGTTCGATAAAAATATCTTTTTATAATAACCGACTGCCAACGGAGTGTAGTGAATACAAGTCTAATCTCGGTCCGATAAAATATTATTTCAGTGATATTGGTATAGGAGCGGTACTAGAGCGGGATTGGACTGTGACTGATACCGTACTTGGATCGTAGCGATGATGTGAATATACAATCATTATTTCTTATATAAGAATATTTTATCGAACTGGGAGCGTACTGAGACTGTACCACGAGCGGTACGATAGTGTGGGCCAGAGCTTAAAGGAACTTTCACTAATACAAACTTGCTTATTTTGACAAGTTTTATTCGCAAGTTAATACTATTCATGTGGATTTTAAAAGAGTTTCGTAAACTCCAGGTAAATTTATGATTATTTTTTAAGCGAATACTTCTAACCTCCTTTGTATCTTATTGTTAGATCCGTATTTCTACCAAAATTTCCAAAACATTTTTAATATTATTTAAATACGTAATCTAGATGTGAACATGTAAATTAACAATATGTATTTATTGTTTTCTTTAAATATTTATAAAAAGTTGTATTTGAACTTTGAATATACAATCAAATCATTACTTATTTTACAAATTAAACGACAGAGAGTTATTTAAATGCCGGTATTCTAGTTCTAAGGCCGCGGCTACTGTTAGCCGGTGTGATTTGAAAGGAAGCGATGGTTGTCCTTGTAAATTCATTACAAATTTTGATGTACATATGTTAGATATACACATACACGTATGTATTTACATGTATTATATGTATGTGTGACATCATTTTTTAGGGCTTGTCATTATAGTTGTCATCGGTATCATTAACATTGTATCATGTGTGTGTTTAGATTTAATGAGACTACATTAACAATGTTTGTGTATACAATACAATACACAATACACTGTACATGTAGTTGTGTACTTGAAAAAAAATTAATTAACTACAATTAAATTTAATTTCGGAAATGTTCAAAAAATATTTTAAATTACTTTCTTTCTGGTTAGACTTAAAACAAATTGATATTTTCTGATAAAGTGTTGAGAAAACAAAAAATAATAATTAAAATTACCAACTTGAAAAAAAAGTACAGGGAAAAACTGTCAAATTTTTAGCCCTCAGCGGTTACTATTACACATTCAACAATTCTTTTTTTGAAATCAGCATTTCTCAACTTTTTAGCGAATTTCCAGAATGAAATTAAGCTATTACAGCCACTGTCATGACGCGACTTGAGCCCGGGACCATCGCAGAAATTTGTTTTGAGGTCCCTAGAAACCGAAAATAATATTCACTAAAATAATATATATATATATATATATATATATATATATATATATATATATATATATATATATATATTCGCACGATAACTCTCGAATGAAATGTCCTACTTTTACAAAATTTGGTGAAAATGTTGGAAGTCCCAAAATCTTGGATGAGTTCTTCAGCCAGACACGTCGGATGCCAGGAACATGGTTTTTGTTCTTGCAAAAAATTAGTTTTTTACCAAAATTTCCATTTATTCAAAAATTTTTGCGAAATTTTTTTTCACCATTTAAAAGAGGAGAAAAAATTACATAAAAAGGTCTTTAAAGTATTCTTCTATGTCAACTAGTTTCCGAGAAATACTAATTTTATAAACGGAAATTCGCTATGTTATGCAGAATGCTGCGACAGGGGTATTTTCAGTTACGACCCAGTAAAATCTCGAATAATTTTGTGCGGACCGGTCATATATGACGATTGTCAGTTTTGTAAATCACATTTATATTTTTATGTAACATAGAATGTGGTATTCCAATCACTTGGCCAACATTTTCTTAACCATTAGAGAAATGTCAAAAAACTATTTTTTAATTTTAAACATAACTCTTGTAGCCTGGAATCATTCCCGCCAATAATTGGAACAACATTAAGTCGTGTAATATGAAATGTCGTTTCCCGACCACTTGGTCTACTGTGAAATTCAGAAAAGTACCAACACTTTCTTAAGCATTAGAGTAATGCTTAAAAACAGTTTTTTAGTTTAAAATAGAATTTTTGTAGCCTGAAGTGATTTCCACCAATAATTAAAATAACTTTAAGTAGTGTAATATGAAATGTCGTTTTCCGGCCACATAAATTACTGTGAAATTTAGAAAAGTATCTCAAGTTTCTTAAGCATTAAAGAAATGTTAAAAAGCTATTCTTTAATTTTAAATAGAATTATTGTATTCTAGAATCATTTCCGTCATTGGTTGGAATAACATTTGATCGTGTAATATGAAATGTCGTTTTCCGACCAGTTGATCGACCATGTAATTCAGAAAAATATCGACACTATTTTAGGCATTAAAGAAATGTTTAAATGCTATTCTTTAATTTTAAATAGAATTTATTTAGACTGGAATCATTTCCGCCATTAGTTGGAATGGCATTAGGTCGTGTTTTCCGACCATTTGGTCGAAAGTTAGTTCCGCCATTTTTCTTTCAGAAGGTTGCACTTTACTGTGGTAGACGCGTGCTATCATAGGTCGTAAGTAAAAAAATACAATTCCAAAACATGAGATTTGGATACATTAATAAAGCACAAAAAATTATTAACTAAATTTCATTTAATTTTTGTGGTAAAATAATTAGCAAATATTAGAAACGTTACCAAGAATATGGGATTCGTTTTGGCGTAGATGAATCGAATAACGTGAGTTTAACTCGTCATATCGCAAAAACAATAATTATTTGATAGATTTGAGCGTCAGTTTATGGTATTCCATTTTAAAATAAAAAGACAATTTTTAACAATAATTATTCTCAAACTGAAATTTTGTCTTCTTTAAACTATCATTTAAGTATGTAGATTATTATTAAATAAAATTCATGAAGTCCCCAAAAGGAGCCAAAAATAGGGATATTTTGGGGGTCACTCTTTGAATGAAATATGGTACTCTCTAGCAATTTTTAAGTTAAATGGGATGTAACAACATTTAACAGTAACACTCAAATACCTTTGTCGCAGCATCCTGCAAAACACAGCAAATTTTCGTTTATAAAAATTAGTCTTTCTCGAAAACCAGTTTACACAGAATAAAAGTTCAAAAACCTTTTTTATGTGATTTTTTATCCTCTTTCCAATGGTGTAAAAAAATGTTACAAAAACTTTTGGATTTGGGGAAATTTTGGCAAAAGACTAATTTTTTCACGAATAATGCCCAAAATACCATGTTCCAGGCATCAAACGTATCTAGCTGCATAAATCATCCAAGATTTTTGGATTTTCAATCTCCTCACCAAATTTCATAAAAACAGAATGTTTCCTTTGAAAGTTATCGTGTTGATACATAAATACATATATACATATATATTTATAAATTTTAGTGAATAGCATTTTCGGTTTCTAGGAATCTCAAAACAAATTTCTGTCATAGTCCCAGACTGAAGTCGCGTCATGACAGTGGTCGTAATAGCTGAATTTTCGATCCGAAAATTCACTAAAATGTTATTAGCTGACAGGAATAATGCCAGTTGTATTTATTTTATTACATTTTAAGAAAGTTTTTAATGCTAAATGTAAGAAATTTATGATTTCCTCTAAAATTTACAGCAATTATTTTAGTAGCTTCGGATAGTTTCAAAATCTAAACATTAAATTTTTCAAGACAATCAAATAATTTAACAGATAAAAAGTAGGCAGATATGTAGATACTATGAAACACGACATTTTAAACTTTTTATAGATCTAAAAGTTGCCACGAAAACTGGTGTTGTGTTTGTTAAATGCGTGTTGGACCACACACATTAAAATCGATTTTCGTGATAAGATTGGTATTTTTTTATTTTTATTTTTTAATAAATTAAAGATTAAAAATATTTTTTCGTTTCCAAAAAAAAAAATCTATATAAAATTTATTTTGCATTCAGCACCCACTATTCCCCCATCGAATTCAATCTTATGAGTGCCATATTTTATGATAAATAGTTATGTGAAAATTTATTCATTTGTATTTAAATACTGTACGACAAATCATACAGGAAATAGAAAATATTTAAATGTTCTAAGAAATTCATTTTCATATGTTTGTCGTTTTATTTGTTTGCTCGCTATGGTTGAAATGGGGAAAATTTTCCATTAAATTTGGAATGCTTACAATTACATATATTTACTCTGCTGTGCACTCATAGCTATTTGAAATGAGATTGTTATAGCTTACATATATAGCATAAAGTACCTACATATGGACATTTTATTGTTATGAGTCAGCCTCAGCTCCTATAGTAAACCAACAATGAATGAGATAGTTACATAGCAAGCGAGTATATGAAGAACAATTTGAAAGTATGTACATACAATTTATTGGTCCACTTCCAAGGTTTCCAAGTGTGGAGTAAAATAAGTATAATAAAGTTGAGAGTGGCTACATATTTGTTTTTATGCACGTATCTTTTATTATAGTATTATTATAGTTTATTATCATTTCTTTAATATATCTGAGTCTCATGTAACTTTTCTAGTTCCGGGATTTCACGTTACATAAATTAGATCAGTGGTTCCCAAAGTGGTCCCTACGGACCCCCAGGGGTCCCCAGGATCATTCAGGGGGTCCGTGGAAAATTAAAATTGATTTGGGGGTCCCTGAATAACGTCTGGGGGTCCGTGCAAGGTTTAGTATAAAATGAAAACATTATGACAAATTTTTATTAATATGGAAGCTAAATAACAATGAACAAATTATTAGCGATTTTTACGTCCTAAGTAAAGTATAAAAGAAAAGTTATACTCATGTTTAAGTTGATTAAAAAAATTATTTATCACAGTTATCAATACAGTAAGCCATTAACATTCATTAAAGATTTCTTTTTTTATTAAAAACCGAAGAAGGGATTGTAAGTTTTCCTAACACAGATGTGTTTGTAAAGAATATAAATATTATTAATGATCAAAGATGAGGCTTATTTAAGATACAAGTATTTGAAATACAAATACAAGATACAAAATACGTATTTTCATCTTATATCTTTGTATCTTATAATGTATTATTATGGGTTATTGTACAGAAGCTGTTGATTACTTTTCAGTTTTCCTATTTGGTAGAACGTGGATTTAGTGCCGTTATAAGCCTCATCACAAAAAAGCCGACCAGAAATTAGTAATCGTGGGGATTTGCTGTTGCTACTCACAAACATTGAGCCGGACATAAATACACTCATAACATCCCATCAGGTTTATCCAAGTCATTTTTTTTGTATTTTGAAAAAAAGTTATAATTTTAATAAATACTTCTTCAACAAAATGTTTTATTTATATTTTATTTTTACGCTACCATTTACCATTCAAAACATCAAAGTTAAATTTGTGTTTTTTTTTTTATTATACATTTATGTAGTTTTTCACCCAGGGTCCCGGAGCAAGTTTTGACTATGAAAAGGGGTCCGTGGGCCAAAAGAGTTTGGGAACCACTGAATTAGATAATCTAGTCTTGAGTGTTGAAAAGATACAAAAGCCGTAGTAGTCAGCTAAGAAGAGAGAAATCTAACCCCATGCATAATTTCTTATTTATTTTTATTACTACGAATGAATGTAACGATTTGACCAAGTTTGAACCTTTAATTATAAATCCAACCCTTAATTGAATGGCTAACTGCAGAAAGGAAATAAGTCACTATTTTCTAATTTTACAGGAATCGAAAAAAATGTGTAAATACTATTTTTCTGTTTCTTTTTATTTTTCTTAACAAAAATCCAAATATATAAAGAATTTTTATTCATTATTTACTACAGATCAAATATATTACCATTTGATTGTCTTTTAAAGCGAATTTTATTTTTGAAGATATCTCCTTTCTGCAATTAAAGGGCCACATGTCCCTTTTCTGAGGTAAAGTAGAAAATTATGCAAACATTTTTCAGGTTTCATTTTCTATTATTTTTGAAAAATACCTTCTTTTTTTAATTAATAAACAATAGGACTTCATTCTAAAGCATTTGTTTTACTTAAAGTAAGTCAGGATTTTTTCCAAGATTCCATTTGGAAACATGGAATGAACTTTATGGTTTATATTTTTTTTGTATTTATCTTCATTTAGAAAGCCCTTTTTCCTTTTTTTCTTAGGAACATCAACTTCCAGTGAGCTCATTATAAAAATTTAAAAACTAGTTCACTTATTTTCATAAAAATTTAAGAAATATATAGATTTTCACAAAGTAAACCTTCAAAGTGTTATTTATTTAATTATAAACTATTTAAGTACAGAAAACACTTTTTAAAATAATTTTTATTTTTTTGAACAGTGATCAATTTTGCACTAAGGTCAAGGCCCGATTTATCCTAAGTGCCGCCTTGGGACTCCGTGAAAAATGCCGCCCCATCACCTAAAGCCAGGGCCGAAAAAAATGTTGGGCCTCTGGGAAAAACTCCATTTTTTAAAAACTTTTCCTTTAAAAAAAAGAGTCGAGGAAATTTTTTTTTTGCTTTTTGTTTTTAGGCCCATTAATTTCACCATTTTTTCTAAAAAGATAAGTGGCAAGCCAAAAAAAGCTTTCTATCCCCTCTACGTTCTCACGTTTCAAATTTTTCAATAGGTTATGTTCTTCGGGAAGATCTTATAAAAAATTAAAATTACTTTTGTTTTTTGTATGAATCTTAAATTTTTGAGAGAGATTTTTTCCTCTTTCTGTAGAAAGATGAAAAAATCATGTTTTTGTTGTAACAAAAACAAAAATTTATTCAAAAATATTCAATATCTACTCTTAACGCTTCAGTTTCTATAACATGCATATTTATTGAAATTATAATTTTTTCTTTTCTTTTTTTAAATATTATTAGAATTTTGAAAATATTTTTGAACATGTAGATGATGATACGATCACTTTACATTTTTAAATTAAGGGTCATAAAACCCACAAAAACACTGATCACTTAAAAGTTAATTAATACTTTTTCGAAAGAACTGTAAAAGAAGTGTATTTAGTATTCTTTTTAAACCACTTTAAAATATCAATAATTCTAAAATCCTAAAATTATTTAACTGTTCAACATTTACGAAAACAAAAAAATAGTAATTTAGAACCCCGTGTATACAGTGACAGGTGAAATTATATTAAAAGGTTTCTATTAAAATCAGAAAAAAACGCTGCAGGGTGAAAAAAATCTATAATTTTATATTTAAACTCAGGTAGCTTCTTTAAAAAATAAAAAATTAAGGCCATTCCATTCGTTTTCAAAATGCAACACGCCAACTGTGGCGTTTAGAAAAGGTTTAAAATAAGAAACAATACAAAAAAAAAAAAAATTATATAAAACCAGTTTACGTTCTTTTATCTTTACCTGAATTGAAGTGAAGTTGTATGGTGTAGTAAATTTTATTTGAAACAAAGGTACTAATTGATGAAGGTCATATGTTTTTAATTATAGGTTTCAAAATAAGTACAAAAAAGGGTAATTAACAATTACGTATTATTATCAAATAATGATTTAATTTATAAATTTCAAAAACAGTTCATTTTAATAAGAAATCATTTGTATTTAATAAAACACACCTTTTAAGGATACACCAAGGCAAATCTTTAATAATCATATATATAAATGAATTTTTTAACTCAAAATAATGAATTACTTTAGTGGATTCGAATTAGAACTTGCTAGGGTAAAACTAGCCTTACTGACTGTCAAATTCTCTGTTTCGAAATTAATTTACGAGAATTGGTTCTTCAAAAATCTAAAGTTAGGCTGCATTTACTAAACTAATTTATTGAATCGAAGGCTCCAACGAACAAAAGACTATGTTTACAATAGTACGTACTTTTGAGAAGACCAAATGCCGGGGACTTGCTCCACATCAAACTGAATATTTATTTATTTATTTTTTAAATTCGGAAAACGACTGTTTATCGAAAAAGTATTCGCTAAAATGCTACAAAAAACAGATTTACTTTTATTTGTTGAACATATCAAGCCAGGAAGTTATAACACATAATAATGGTTAATATAAAACCTACCAGTTTCGTCAATATTCAATTTAATTAATTTTACTTAAAATTTATTTTCCGTACTTTATCAATTTTTATCGTTAAGGGACGTCATGAAAATAACTTTTAAATATAATAATGGCTATTAATTCAGGTTTCTGCTATCTTTTAAAAGACTAGTTTTTAAGAAAATTAAACAAGTCCCTATAAAACTATAAATAGTGTTTTTAATTATTATAAAGCCGGGTCTACATATAACGCACGAACGCGAACGAATGCGAACAAACGTGAACGAACGTGAACCAACATGAACGAACATGAACAAACAAAAACAAACACAAACGAACGCGAATAAACAATTAACGTCAATTCGTTGATGTTCGTTTATGTTCCGGCTACACAATAATTTTTTAAAGAAGTTTAATAAATTTTGAAATGAAAAGTTATTGCAGTAAGGGTTTTATGGTCTACTAATCGCCCACATTATGACACCAATTTTATCATGCGATCTTTAAAAACCAACAAATCAAAAAGATGTTGGTAGATGATTTTGTTTCATAAGAGCAAAACTCGTTATAATGCCTCTAATTTACTAATTTAATTTGTGAAAATTCCTAATTTTTTGGAAATTTTACGAGATCGTCACTATCAGATTTCGAAAAGTTAACTGAAATAGTTGGACCAAAAATATCTAAACAAAATATACATTTATTATCGGACAGCAATTCCTGTTAAGACTTCAGTGTTATTACACATTACGATTTCTGTTAATTAAATTTTCCCTCCAAAGATTCCCTAAAAAATTATCTAAAACATTTCAAAACCTCGAAATAAAATTTCAAATCTTATCAATTTTAAATTGTTAACTGAATTTATATTAAACTGTCTTAATTTATTGTTAGAATAATTTTTAATCGTCCACATCTGACAGACACAAACAAACACGAACGAATCTTTTTCTTTGATGTACCGACAACAAATGGAAAACATTCGTGAGTGTTCGAAACTGTTCGTTCGTGTTTGTTCGCTTTCGTGACTACGTCCACATTTGTTCGTTTATGTTTGTTCGCTACCATTCGTTTACGTTTGTTCGCATTCGTTCGCTTTCGTTCGTTATATGTAGACCCGGCTTAAGATACCAATTAAAATGAATATTATAAAACAGTAAAAAATTTGATAATTTTATCATCACGAATGACCTTGATCATTCTATACGTACATATAGTATAATTATATGCAATGAAATACATAAATATGTGTACGAATTTCAAGATAATTTATCTTTACAAGTTCATTTGTTTAATATAAGAATTTTAATAAATTGAAGAATACAAAACATACTGAAAAAAAAAAAAATGAAGTAAGAAACAGTTGGCATGAATGAATTACGTTCGTACTACTACACCACTACCAACCACTACGGTAATTTCCTTTCTTATCATTAACAACATCCGGTTATTAAAATAATTATGTATGCTGTTTTTTATTTTATTGTATGATCGGTTTTCAATATTGTATTGTACAAACCAAAGAGTTATTAGTTGTATATTGTCGATTCTTTGTATTTATGTATTTTAGCGAATTTCCATTCTGGAAATTCAGCTATTACAGCCGGTGTCATGACGCGACTTGAGCCCGGGACTATGGCAGAAATTTGTTTTGAGGTCCCTAGAACCCAAAAATAACATTCACTAAAATTTATATATATATATATATATACATATATAGATATATATATATATATATATATATATATATATATATATATATATTTATGTATATATGTATGTATTTATGTATTAGCACGATAACTCTCGAACGAAATGTCCTAGGTTTACGAAATTTGGTGACAACGTTGGAAGTTCAAAAATCTTGGATGAGTTCTTCAGCCAGACACGTCGGATGCCAGGAACATGGTTTTTGTTCTTGCAAAAAATTAGTTTTTTGCCAAAATTTGCTATAATTTAAAAGATTTTGCCACATTTTTTTACACCATTGCAAAGACGGCAAAAAATCACATAAAAAAGGTTTTTGAACTATTTTTCTAGGTTAGCTAGTTTTTGAGAAAATAAGAAAAAAAGTCAGTAGTAAGTTTTGAACAGTTCTGGACCCACCATTCGATTTTTTTGAGCGACCTCAAGGAGGAGGTACCACTTCAAAAATGAAATACACTAGATATGATAATTTTCAGGTCCTTGACACTTCAAAATATTACAAACGCACTATATATATATATATATATATATATATATATATATATATATATATATATATATATATATATATATATATGTTCGCACGATAACTCAAGTACGAAATATGCTATTTTTAAGAAATTTCTTGAAAACGTTGGAAGTCCAAAAATATTGAATAGTTATATTATATATATATATATATATATATATATATATATATATACTAATATTATAAATCCGAAAGTGAGTTTGTTTGTTTGTTTGACTGGCTTTCACGCCTCAACAGCTTAACCAATCAACTTGAAACTTTGTACAGACGTTGCTTGCGGGCCAGAGACGGTTATAGGCTACTTTTTATCTCGGGAAAATATTTCATTCCCGTGGGAAAATGCATAAAAATAACAACAGCTGACTATTAAATACCCCTGTCGCAGCATCCTGCATAACATAGCGAATTTCCATTTACAAAAGTACGTTTTTCTCGGAAACTAGTTGATATAGAGCAATTGTAATTAAGAAAACCTTCTTTATGTGATTTTTCCGCCAAATTTTTTTCACGAAAAATGTCCAAAACACCGTAAACGTTTTCACGAAATTTCTTAAAAAGTAGATGTTTCGTTCTTGAGTTATCGTGCGGACACATTTATAGATGTTTACTAATTTTCCGCACGATAGCTCAAGAACGAAACATCTTATTTTTAAGAAATTTCGTGAAAACGTTTACGGTGTTTTGGACATTTTTCGTGAAAAAAATTTGGCGGAAAAATCACATAAAGAAGGTTTTCTTAATTACAATTGCTCTATATCAACTAGTTTCCGAGAAAAACGTACTTTTGTAAATGGAAATTCGCTATGTTATGCAGGATGCTGCGACAGGGGTATTGTTGCAATTTACCACACAACACTTATAAGTGAAACGACTACAATTTTATGTATTTTTTGATTTTCGACAAAAGTTATTAAATAATATTTAAATTTAGATGCCAGAGAATTGCGTGTACTTTTTGTTTTCTTTGAAAAAAAAAAAAATAAAATAAAAAACAAGTAGGTATTATGTATGATTTTAAAAAATAAAAATTATTTTTGTTTCATTAAAAAAAAACTAAGGCGCCACGATATTTTTAGGATTTCGTAGTTTGAACAACGAAATCATTATGGTTTTATGTTGTATATCGCCTTCAATAAATCAGCAAAAACTACAGTGTTACCCGTCCATACTTTTCATAATAAGAGGACAATATAGGAAAACTTCTGCTTTAACTGAATTGTTGGAGAATTCGAATTGGAATTTCTTAGTTTAAAAATTTTGGTCTGAATTATGTCACGTATTTTAAATTAGACACACTCAGTTTAAGGAATTCAGACTTTTAAAGGACCGATCAGACCAAGACTTGCGGGCTAAGTAGATGTCATATAATTGTATTGCACTACTTGATTTATACCTAAACATTCAAGTAGGTAATAATTTCTGAACACAATTAAAGTTAAATGGATTTAAATTTTGACAAAGGAAATGTAAAACGTGTTTTTGGTCGGTTTGTCACGTTTTAGCTCTTATGTCAAGTAAGCAATATAATTTCTTAATTACTGTTCCGGGCGCCCACCAAGATCTGTCCTCACACTATACGACATTTGTATCACGTTGTATGGTTTTCATTTCAGTTTTTATTATTTTTGGAAAAAATCGGTTATCGATCTCTTACTTTTAATAATCGATTCATGAATCGATTCAAAAGAAAAAAATCGAAAAAAGAATCGATTTTTTAAGCTTCGATTAATTGATTTAAAATTGACATCTCTAATTCTCATGCACTGACTTACTTTTGTAATCATAAACTTATTTGCTACTTATTAGGTCAACTGATTTAGAAAATATTCCTTTGTCTAGTTGAAAGCAGCACATTTTTCTAACGGTTTCTAAATATACATTTAACCGTATCCAATGCGGTTAGATAATAATTCTTAATATATACATATAGTAATATTAATAAATAATATTTAAAACTACCTAGTATGATAAAAAAAAAAATCATTTGTAATACAAGAATGAATTACTTGACATTTTTTTCTTATTACTTAGAGCTATTGATATTGTTATTAATTATTGGTGACAAAAGTTGACTGCGTTCAGTCAATGAATCACTGATCCGAATGATCTGAATACACACATGAGGTAAAAGAGACAAAGGCACACAAAGGTTTAATAAACAATAAACAGTGACAGATGTGGTAATAGTATTCGATTACAAAAACGCATTCCATGTGGTTTTACGTGTTCTCTTACCTTTCCACTAACTACATTGTATGTAAATACATAAACGTTCAAAAGTTTGAAACCCATCATGAAATTTGTTTACATCTACTACACTGAAGTCGCAAGTTAAAATTCCCCAATTATCTTTAAATTATAATTTTTCATTAAAAAAAAATTCATTGACTTCAATAACTACTCGAGTCTACTCAACTCAAATGAATACGCTTAAGGGGGGAGGGTCCTCCAGAACTTTCAAATTTTTCCATTTTTGTTTTGCTTTAAAAGTTCATTTGAACCTTAAGGAATATATTTCTAATGTTTTAATCCCAACAGAAAGATTATCTTAGATTACGATAAACTGCTTTTAACTCTACTTGTCAAGAACGAAAACTTTTTAATAGCGTTTTTCTCAAAACAGATTTTTTTCCGCGCCGTGGAACGTAACTTAAAAAGTTATTAAGGTATTAACCTGAAATTTTGTATAGATATTCTTTAAGATATAGGCGTTTGCATATATCTAAAATATTGCATAAATTATCACCGTAAATATTGTTTATAACAATTTGTTTATAAAAAAAAAAAAGTGAAATTTTTTTCTTTTTAATTTTAAATTGTGAAAAAAACAATTTTCTCATGACAAATAGGTATATGCAAAGCGTAATGACTTATTTTAATAAAATTTTTTTGTCCGATTGAATTCAGTTGATTACAAGAGGCTGGATATTCCACGGCGCAAATTAAAAGAGTCAACTTGGAACAGCTGTAGTGCCGCCATTTTTTCTTTTTTTGCATAAGAATTTATGAGTGAATACACCATAACATGTACTTATACTATGTAACTTCATTTGATACAATAAATGTATCCAGTTTCTTAAAAAAAAATTATTAAAAAAACCTGTCGTCTGGAGGACCCTCCCCCCTTAACTCAAACGTGATACTGGCCATAATATTTTGTTAGGAATTTAGGTATACGGTATCATTTCCAGTTTTACTATTCTAGTACAGAAACACCAAACTCTTAAGGTAGGGAATTAGGGATATGTAAGTATACAATGTGGTGAATTATCATTAACAACTCGAAAGCCTTGATACACACATAAAGAATATCAGCTATATCGGTGAGTTGTGAACAAAATAATGATAAAATAACATTTTTCTATATTTCTTTTTTTTTACATTATCTCAGAAACTAAACAGTGAATCGTCTTCAAATTGTGTGAAACTTTTGTTTATCTGTGTAACTATTTGATAAAAATTTTTTATCAACATTGTAAATAAGTAAGAGTACTTATTATGAGTGAATCCAACTATACGTAATTCAAATGAAGTAGCGAATTTCGACGCACACTTTTACATCGATTTTCCCTACTCCCATGCAGTAAATAATTTTTTCCATCAGAACGAGTTGTCATCAGCACATTCTGAATAAGTACCTACGTAAAATCTAAAAATTATCTTAAGAAAATTACTTTCCCGATGGAACTATGTTAGACACTAATTTTAATTCTTGACTATGACTAAACTTATGAACAGTAACGTATGTTACGAAACACATTAAATTTATTATTATAGATAATAAATTCATGTTTTTCATCTAACACTGTTACACGTAATCAGTGACAGACAATGGATAAAAACAGTAAGGTATGCAGTGAAAAGTAAAATATGGAAAAAAGTAATCAAAGAAAGTTTATCAAAATACATTTTCGTTTCTTGGGTAACGATCTCAAAACTTCACAGCGAATAGTTTCGGTTACGAATATCTCATTAAAAGTCCCAATTGCGAACACTAAATATTTCCAAAGGATTATGACTATTTTTCTACAGCTAAATTTAGCTACCGGAAGCCGATTTTAGCGGATTTTTCCCACTTTCTCTTCGCAGGTACAAGTCTAACGACTGGTTATTGTAGTAGTCGTTAATTCCAACCTCACCTTTCTAATAGATGTTTTTCACTTTAACTCTAGCTGTCACATAAATAAAGGCTTGCTACTTCAGTGCTACTTTTTTAGTAAGTTAAATTTTATTTTAAAGAGTATGTATTTTAAGTTTTCAGTTCAAGGCTGAAGCCGGTTACCTCCGCCAGTTACCTATGGCGTTTAGGAGTCTTACGACTCCCTGTCGTTAGTTTGGTGTATGGATAGGGTTGCCAACTGTCCCGATTTAATCGGGATGTCCCGATTTAATAGTGGCGGGACGCTAATTGTCCCGATTTTTAACATCTACAATTTTTTTTACTTTTTTAATCCCGGCAATCTCGCTATTGCTGTTCCCAAATTATCGCGCTTGCATATCATGTCGTCGCCCCGCCAAGGAAGTAAGTACCACATAAAATATACAGTGTTCCAGTTTGACTCATCTAAATTCCCTCAACAATAGTCAAAATCCCTCCAAAAAATGCATTTTAGGTAGAAAAAACTTCCAAAAAATGAAATAAATTATTTAACGTACATGAATTACACAAGTGGCATCCGAGAAACCCAAAAATATTCAATATCTAAAGCTGAAAACGTTTTGGCAAAAGTCTTCTTTAAAAAAATACAGTTCACAGTAAAAAAAATTAATAATTTCTCGCAAAATAAAAAAAGTACTGTAATATTATCTTCAAGAAATGGTTTATTGTATTTTTTAAAGGATAAATGTTGTCTTAAAATACGATAGCACACATTAAAATTTTAATGGTTGATTTTAAACTGATTATTGAGTAAGAATGATAAATATAAATATTGTATGTAGCTAGTAAATAGTTCTGTGCATTGTTTAAAGTTTTAGTGGAAATTTTTACCTTAAAAAATTGTTTGTTAATGATTAAAAACTTTTTTTTTAGCAGTCCCGATTTTGTATATCCCGTTCCGATTATTTTTTCATTAAATCCCGAAATACTTATTGGAAGAGTTGGCAACCCTACGTGTGGAGCTACATGGGCAACTACATTTCGAATAAAAACGATCTGTCAATAAAGGGGAGCATTTTTTTAAATTTATTGTTATTGCATTTTTTATTGTGTTCAAATTTGAAGTCGATTGGAGCAAAGCTAACGGAGATATAGAGTTATAAGTAGGTATCTGTCCCTCCAACCCAACTTGGAGTTGCAGCGAACAGCGCAATTAAAAATTTCGAATTGGCACTATTAACATTATTATTTCTTGACTGTGTCTATTGAATCCTATTAATTTTAAAAATCTCGGGTATAATTACAGTGTGAATCTCATTTAATTATCACAGATAGTTTTATACACCATACCTATACATAATTTTCTTTCACTGAAAGTTCTCAACCGTTAAAAGTTTTTTCTTTTTTTTTTTATATAACAAGCTAATAAAAACACAATCATCAATTTCCGAAATAATTGATGTTATTAAAATCTTATTAATTAATTTTCTTCTTGAAAAATTTTGTAGGTGTTGAACAGGTAAATTTTTAATTATTTCTTTGGAGATAATTAAAAATTACTTATATAATTTCCTGTTAAAACTCTATAAAAGCATCCGGTCACAAAATAATCATTTTATTTTAATATTTTTAATTTCCAATAATTGTTTGCTTCTTTCAAAAAAACAAGAAATGTATTGTTCAATAATGCCGCAGTTAATTAATTAATTGCGGTAAATTTTAATTAAAGAATCGAATAGACCTTTACTCTTATAGATCTTTTTATTTTTAATTTGAAATATGCTAATTTTTGTTGCTACTATTTAGTTAAAGAGAATTCTCGGTATGTAAATAACTATTTTTGTAATGTATAACTGGTTCAACTTTTAATAACCTTCCGATAAATAAAAAAAAATTAACAATTATGCAATTAAAATGTTATGCAATCACTGAACGGTACCAATTAAGGCTTCATGAACAAATCATCTATAAGGAGATGTGACAAGGCAGGGTACCCACATTATCACGCTACCTGAAGGCATCAATCACAGTCAAGTATACACGTTCCTTCTGCCTTCTTAGATTGGGTTAGTCATAGGAAAACGGTGAAAGTAAATAATTAAATTTGTATGTTAGAGCCAAAAAAGTGGTTTTCGTTGTTGTGCTATCATTGACATATGAGTTGCCTAGTTTCAAAATCTACTAATTCCATTTTATAAAAATCGTGGGAAATCGCAAAAACCCATAACTCAGTTCAAAATTAATTTACCCCTTTTTTAATAAAAATTATTTGGATTTAGTAGGTTTTGATAGTAAAATTTATATTAAGCTGGTTATGAAACAGAAATTATAAGACAATAATAATACATTTGTACCCCTTTCCCACAAAAATTGTTTCTTCTTCTCTTCTTCTTTTTTCTTACTAGACCGGTTTCGATCACTTCTGTGATCCTCTTCGGTAGTTTTTTCGTTGAAATAAAAAGGTTACTAATTATATATCTAAAATAGAAGATATATTAAGAACCTAAAAGAGAAAGAAAATTATGCTCCTAAATAGAAAAGAGAAAAATAGGTTCTCTTTTAGGTTCTTAATATATCTTCTATTTTAGGTACATAATTAATAACCTTTTTATTTCAGCGAAAAAACTACTGAAGAGGATCACAAAAGTGATCGAAACCGGTCTAGTAAGAAAAAAGAAGAAAAGACACTTTTTGTGGGAAAGGGGTACAAACATATTATTATTGTACAAATAACCCACAGTTTCGCTCTTAATATTATAATCATTCAGAAATTATAGGGGAAATTTGTTAAAAAAATTTTTTTATTTTTGTACAAAAAGTAAAAATACAAAACGTTTATATAATATATTCAGAATCTATTAGTAATAGTTCCGGCTCTTTAAAAAAAAAGGATTCCTGAAATTTTAATTTAAAAATTCACTCTTTTAAAAGAGGTTAAAATAAATACTTGTTTTTTTAATGTTATTCAAATAGTAATTTAGCAGGATTTGAAATAAAATTACGATATTATTTAGCAAAAGTTTTCAATGTAATTAGCAGGATTTGAAAATTATGTTATATTTTAGTTACAAATTTCTTTAGCAAACAATTAAAATTATAACAAAAAATGTTTGGGGGCATACATCTTATTGCATTTAAAAGATAATGGCCCTAAAAAATAAATAAAAAAATTTGAAAACTGGAATTAGTAGATTTTAAAACTAGGCAACTCATCTATTTTCTACATTTAGAGAAGGTATCAAAGTAATGAAACTTGGACAGGTATGAGGTCGCGTTCAATAGAGAATGAAGTGGATTGTTAGATAATATAATACAGTATTTCATTTCAACTTCCGATTATTATGTGAAAGACAAAATCGGGTATAGATTTCAGCATCACTCCATATTGCCACTCACCAATCAACGTGACTTAATTTCTATTAGTTGCTTTCTGAGAATTTGGTTAGTTATTTATTTATTAAAGAAATGTGCTTTTCGTGCAGAATAGTTAGAAATTATATAATATGTAACCTCTTGTTCTGTGGGGTATCCTGTCTTGTCACCTCTGGCGCAAGATGGCGAGGAAGGATTGTTATCCTTTCTTCGACTTAATTTGAAAGACGAATGATCACAGATAGCAGAAATAATTTCAAAAAGTTTTGATCTTAGGAACATTTGCGTTTATCAACAAAGCTTAGCTACTCCGTCTTGCCCCAACTTCCCCTACCTTGTGTTTATCGAAATCAAAATTATTAGCTAAATATAAAATTAATAACAAAATAATAAAATTTTACAACCACTACAGGTAACAGTAAAGAAAGTTGTAGGTACTAGCTGAATCAGGGTTTTATGGATTCTAAAATTTTGTTTGAGAGCAAGGGTCGGCAACTTTTTTTTCGTGGAAAGCCGTAAAAATTTTTAGAGTTATATTTATCAAAATAACCTTTGGGATTATGGAATCCCAAGTCTGTAACAAGCAAATTTTGTTTTGTTTTACGTATATTATTCGTTAATTTAAAAGGAGAGACAATTATGCGTTAGAGAAGTCACGATTTACCGATCCCTGCCATAGAGTCACAAATTTATATTATAATCATAGGAACTAAAAATAATACAGATTTCTTGAATTTTAGTAAAACTTTAATCAGTTTATGATATCACTAAAACCTTTCTTATATTATGTTTTAAATGGCTTCAAAATTATTTTACAGACTTTATTTATTATTATTAACCCAAGTGGGGTGTCCATCTAGTCTAGACAAAGAAGCAATTATTACTTTACAATATGGGCACTCTACCTTATTATTGTACTAGTAAATACAGGTAGAGATATCAACATGGTATCATCTTTATTAATAATAATAATAAAACTAGTTAAGCTTTAAGGGTCGTGGTGCCTACAATAATTGAATACGCAAAAATATGTATAGCCGCTTCTACCAGTTAGTGATTCATCCGTTTTTAATCCAACAAAATTTTTAAGGAAACGGGACGTCTAGCCGTATGTTTGTCTATTTTCTCTTACAATAAAACAGTCATAAAATAACGATTTTTATTAAAACAATTTATTGTTTAAAATCATAATTTTTATTTAATATTCGAATTCTGCGTATCTACTCTGTATATTTTATCAGTTTAATCTCTTTCAATTATACCTGTATCAACAAAAAATAATGAGAAACCTTGCAAGGCCATTCGATCTAATTAAATATTACCTGATATGGTTTTTTATTTCTTTCTCGTATTTATATTTAAGTCGGAAGTGGTGAGTGTAATTTTGTAATTAATTTGTGTATTAATACTCTTTGAAGGACACTGAAAAAAATACAGTTAAAGCTCTGAGTAATGCCAAACTTGTTCAGTGAGGGAGTAAAAGGAAATTTTGTTCCATCTGAGTACAGCTCAACTTTTTTATGTATAGTTTTTAAAAAAATGGTCACTAAAATGCATAGTGTGAATCAAAAGTAAGAGAAAGGAAGGAACTTAAACATTAATTATAATAATTTACTTTGATAAAATTACTGATTGACGGCTTTTAGGAATATAAATTTCTAATTTTTAGGAATATAAATTTCTAACACTGACTGACTGACTGACTGATAGACAACGCACAGCCTAAACCGTTGGGTTTAGAAGAATGAAATTTTGCATAGGAGTTCCCTATGTAACGTAGGTAAGTACTAAGAAAAGAGTTTTGAAAATTTGTATGTAAATTCGTTATTTTTGAAGTTATGGTATATAAAAATAAAAATATGTTACTATGGCTATTAAAATAAATAATACTTATCACATTTAAATAAATCTTTAACTTTGACTGACAGACAAAGCACAACCTCAACTGTTGAGTTTAGAACGACGAAATTAAGCACAGGAGTTATGAAAATTGGCGTTTAGTCTTCAATTTATAAATAAAAGTCAGTTGTTTCTGGAAATTTATTCCCTAAGGCGTTAAAACATAAAATGAAAGTTCATATGGGAAGATCATCACTTTTGAAGTTATAAACGTGGATATTGATTTAGGCTTTTGAAAAACATTAAAAGTGAGCAGAAAGCGAGTACCTAATAAAAAGATGTGGTCGATGGGAAATCCCATCGAGCATACGGCTATTACATATAAGTTTTTAGAAAAGTAACTTGAAAGGAAATCGTGTGGTTTTGAGTTATGTATTTTCTAAGAAACTTGTTTTATGCGCGGTCCTGATCCACTGCATAAAAAAAAGTATTTTTACAATCCGGAACGAACATCTTTTATAGCTATTTATGAAGTTTCTGAATATTGTTTTTTTGTGCAATTTTTTTATGCAGTTCCCATCCACCCCATACAAAAAGGTTCAGTTGTATTTTGTTATTTAGTACATGTAAAATTTGATCTTCAATGGTATTATTAAGATGGAGCGATTCAAAATCTCGCTTGGAACGAAACTGTTTTGTGGAAGTTATGTAAGAATACGGCATTATTTAGAGATTTAACTGTTAATAAAAAGAATATTTAGGTAAATTCTACACCGTTTCACCCTAATACATTATTTTGCAACCGTTGCAATGTGTGTTAATACAAAGTAACAAATTGTAAAGTAAATGTTACATATATTTAATTACAAAATTTATCAGTCGCAGCAATTATAACTGTAATTTTTTCTCCATTCCGACATGCACATATAGATAGGTGGGTACATATTTTAGTAATTAGTAGTTTCATTCATTGATTAAATCGCCAATAGCGAATTATATGTAGAATGATTTTCTACTTTCTTCTGTGTTTGTAAAACTCAAGGTAGGTAAGTACCTATACGTTGTTAATTTTTTTTTTGGGGGGATTTAAAAATATAATACTTCTGTTGCAGAATCCTGCTTAATATAGAGAATTTCCGATTACAAAAGTTACTTTTTCTCGAAGACTCGTTTACATTGAATAATGGGTCTGTACCTACAGGTTTACAAGTAAAAACTTCAAATATCAAGGAATATAATATATAATAAATTTTACGAAAGATAAAAAGTGTAAAGTTGAAAGGAAACGTAAATGGTGAGTTTTTGCTTTAACTTCTGATTTTTCTGTCTAATTTAATAACTTAAAAAAGTCTGCATTTTTGAGAAGACGCAGGATTTTTTTTTAAATCTTAGACGTCTCTAGGACAAATACGATTAATGAAAATATGTAATCAATATGTATAAATTTTGTATAACATGTTAGTAAAAACCATTTATGTACCTATTATATATAGAAAATAAATGATAGAAGAAACACATTTTTTAGAGAGAGAAAAATTACTGACAATATATTTTGGAATGAATGCGAAGACTTAAATCAAATTTTTATAAGAAAATTTGTCAAACATATTATAACACCTAATAGTTTACATATAGACTGAGTATCTCAATGAAGAAATGAAGCCTCAAGATACGTTCAAAAATACCTTTTTTAACCTCTTCGCTACCAATGTACAATATATTGTACATCAAATTTAGGTTATGTTAACATTATTTTTTAATTGAGAAATAATTAAAAACTTCTTAATATTCTTTAAAATTACTAAATTACGCTTGTTTAAAGATGTAAGGTTAAAATTTTTAATTAAAATAAACGCTTATTTAAATCTTTGTCCAGTATGCTGAACAAAAGTATGCTCATTAACGTTTAAAAATTTTTAAAAATTCGTAGCGAAGAAGTTAACTGCAAATATTTGGGAAAAATTGTATTGGTTTTATTTTTAAAATACGTATGTATATATACAATATATGTCTTGTAATAAGTATGGTCCTGTTTAATAAATAACAAACCGCACATTATGTTCCTCATGTCACACCCCGCTAGGTGCTTCAGTGAAACAATCCCGAAACTTGCTTTATAACAGTATTCATTATAGTCTACGATATTAAACAACTTTTAAAATTGACGCCGAGATTCAATAAAAAATAGTATTTACATTTTTTATTCTATTTTAGATTTTAAATAGACTGAAAAAAAAAAAACTAGATGGCTTACCGTGACTTTTTCAATTTCTAAGCATCTTTTTAACTGATACGTCGCTAGTCTATAAGTACTTACTTTAGAATCAACTTATACACAGTTTAATATATTTCAATACAAAAAATTCTAAATATAAAATTGTAAACAGATACATTTTAAATTAAAATGTAACTTTATACTTAGGTATATACGGCTAAATGTACTTGAATATCAAAAAGGTATTTTATCCAGTTGACTGCATATAATCACAATCTGCTGAATCAGTTAGGTAAGTAAGCAAGCGGCTGGCCGCGGCTAAGTAAGCGGGGAACATTAGGTAGCCATGTAGGCGCATACTGACTGAGTACTCATTGATATTTTAACACTATTTATGTCCAGTATTTTTAATTGAATTTATTGGCCGATACAGTAATAATCAATCAATCGATAAGAAATATTTTCACTTGATTTATAATAATTCACATTAATTATTATTAATTCATTTTATGATTTATTGCATACTAGGATACTTATGTATAAATCTTAAAAAAATATATATATATACCGCAGGTAAGTACTTACTTCACCGTATATACCAGTGATTTTCAAAGTGGGGGTCACGAAAGCTATTTAAGGGCGTCGCAGAAACAATTTATTACGAATTACATAGCCATTTTCTACACATTTCCCGCCTATTTCTACATATTTCGGGGGTCTTAAGAGAGCCATGGGCCAAAAAGTTAGAAGGTAAATGTATGTATGTACAATCAGTTTTAAGCTCACGCATATCCCTTTTATACCACTGAATATTTTTATTAATTTTTAAAAAGTGGTAAAAAGTATACAATAAGAGCGGATTATACTTTACACTAGTGATGTCGACTGTCGAGCCGAGGAGCAGTTAGTCGATTAATCGACTAAAATTGTTTTTCAGGCAAAATTAGTCATTAGTCGAAAATATCGAGCATAGAATAGTCGACTAATCGACTAAATTTTTAGTTGAATCATGAATAGGGTAACCTATGTAACTCTCAAAAACGAAGTTTTCTTCTGAATTTAATTTTTGACGTTTAATATTTTTCTTTTTCGTTTTAATTTTTTGAAGTCCAATAAATAATACAGAAAAATTGTTAAATTAGTCGTTTTCAGTCTTTTAAAAAAAAATTAACATTTTAATAATCATTTAATCGAAGGTAAAATAATCAACTAAAAATGACTAATTTTGTTTACATTTAGTCATATTTTAGTCGACTATTTTACCTTCGATTAAATGGCTATTAAAATGATTAATTTTTTTTAAAATGACTACTAAAAACGACTAATTTAACAGTTTTCCTATATTATTTATTAGACTTCAAAAAATGGAAACTAAAAAATTATCTATCTGTATGATTTTTCACTTTTATCTTATTAATATATTGTGATATTTCATATCTTTCTTTTTCTTAAAAGAAAAATATTAAAAGTCCATAATTAAATTGGAAAGAACCTCGTTTTTGAAAGTGTTACATAGTGTTACTTACTATGAATTCAACTAAAAATTTAGTCGATTAGTCGACTACCCTGTGCTCGATATTTTCGACTAATGATTAATTTTATCTGAGAAACAATTTTAATCGATTGATCGATTAACTGCTTCTCGGTCAAACATCACTACTTTGCACCACGTGAAACACTAATTCATTTTAAATTATAGTTTGTAAAAGAAAACTCATTCTGAAACATTATAACATCTCTGATCAGTAGAAAATGACAGGGCTTCATTTTTCTTTATCTGAACTAAGAAAATAATTCACTCATTGAATCCAATTTATCTTAAAAAGGCTAATTGTATTATTAATATTATGGTTACCACGATTATTACACTGATTTTATAAAGTAGCAATTAGTCATATCTTGAAGCTTCATTTATACATTGGTATTGGGTATTGTAATTGTTCTGTTCTATATGTACTATGATTGTCGTTCAATGCAGTCATGTTTGTTTTGAGAAAAATCTC
Source organism: Brachynemurus nebulosus (assembly GCA_035578155.1). Taxonomy (NCBI): domain Eukaryota; kingdom Metazoa; phylum Arthropoda; class Insecta; order Neuroptera; family Myrmeleontidae; genus Brachynemurus; species Brachynemurus nebulosus. The sequence continues at coordinate 6,305,235 of JAPWDM010000018.1, read as the reverse complement.
TAAATATTTTTGGAAAATTGAATTCTTTGGTATTAAAGAAATCTGAGTTAATTAAATTACAAAATAATATAAATTTCCTTAAAAGAAAATGTTTATGCTAAAGCTCAAAAACGGTAAATTACTTAGAAAATTAGTTTAGACTATTAATAGATTAGAGCGTTACTTTATGGTATTCCATATATGTTTATTATTTAGCTTAGATCAGTTTATTAAGAATTAAATTATCTATATAACTTAACTAACACTTCGTCAGCTGAGTATTGGTTTGATCCCAGTCCACTTTTAAAAAAATTTTTCTAGATGGTTGTTTTGGGCGTTGAGGAAATCGAAACCACTATCAGGAAAAATTTTTTTAAAAATGGACTTGGTACAAACCAATACTCAGCTGACGATTTGTTCAAGTGAAAGTTAGATTTAGTCATTTCGTATTTTCAAAATATTTAGTAATTGATGCACTTTTACGAATATGATACTGAACTCTTTTCCCATTTCACCGACTCTCTAGTCTTTTATCAAACAAGCGAATAAAACAGTTTTTTCTGTCATGTTAAATACTTATTTACTAACAATAAAAGCCTGATTTCAAACATTTTACCAAAATTATTTTCCATTTTTTGTCACATTTAAATTAATTTTAAAACTTTGTAGCAAATAAATACGCTACTGTGGTTTCTACTAATTTATACGTATAAACTGGTATTCTCTTATTTATCAAAAACCAAGTTATCCAGCGGCAATTAAAACATTTTAATTGCCTAGGCATATACAGTATCATTTTAGTGCCGTTCAAAGGTCATAAAAAAGTTGCTTTTGTGATGGCGGGAGGGAAAAATATTTTTACAACTAACAAGTAATTCCATAAAGTTTTCTCTTCATACCTTTGTAACATAATATTTAAAAATTGTTGAAACGCCAAAAAATCTAAATTTCTATTTTTAAATTAGTCTCATTTACAAAAGCTGTCTAAAAGATATTTTTAAATGATTATTTTTCTAGCTAACACATAAAAAAAAACACCATGTGAATTCTACATTCCCTATAAAAATATACTTAAGTAATTTAAAGTGAATTATTTTTATAAAACCATGCTGTTAGATTGATCGACGGCTGAGCTGAGTTACTAATATCCGTAAAATTAAAATAGAAAAAAAAAGTAATCAAGTAAAACCCATTTCTTTGGAAGGTTTTTATGAAATCAGGGTCATATTATTACTGTTTTGAACACAATAATAAAATTCCTTTTTTTGGTCTTTTTCAATTAAGTAAGTATTCAGTGTGAAATTAGAACTCAACCTTGTAGATTATACAGAAAAAATAATATTTTTGATAAATTTGCAAACATGGAATTAGTCTGATCGACGAATTAGACGTCTAACTGAAGATTACGCTGGTCGAAATATGTCGAAAGAAATGGGAAAAGAAGGTAAAACTGATTAAATTTTAGTCAAGAACCGGTTTTAAACACTGACCACAAGCAAAAACTAAATTTTCATTAATAAAATTCTCTTAGATGGATGAAAATAGCCTTACCAACTATACAAAAGGAGTCATTTTCGGAATTTTCTAATTCGATACTTGGGACTTGGATCTACATCTCAATATATACTATAGTGCTACTGTTAATTGTAATATTCGAAGGCGATTTTATTTTCATTAACTTTAAATGAGTACTCTGTGATTGAGCAATATTACAAAGATATGCCCACGCGGAAAAAAAACGTAATAACTAGAATAATTAAAATACAGGTATTTGTAAATAAATCAAAATAAACTAGCATATAAGTAACAAAGAAACAATCTTAAGTCAAGAAATTACAGGGAAGAGTAAGTCAGTAAAAATTATAGTATCAAAACTGGAGGGTTTTCTTAATAAGGGAAATTATAAAAGCAATATTTTTCTACGCTAAAATTATTCAATGTTTCTAAAAGTAATTATGTACTCGGAGAAAGTCCTATGTTATTCTTACAGTATCAAGTACTATAATGACTTCAAGAAAGTTAATATTCCTCCAGCAAACTAACCATTTGGTCGCCTTTTATTTAATTACTACTATTAAATGTCAAAATAATACAAAAATTGTTTGGCAAACTGATAAAATATCAATAAAATTGTTAGTGAACAAAATTTCATACTAATTAAACCTTGTTAGAAAATTATAAATAAGAAAAGTCAAAAAGAATTACCCATTGCTTTCTTGAAACGGCTACCTTTCGATAATCGCATGATGTAACAAAGTAAAAATTATGAAGTTTGTTTGTTTTTCACACAATCAGTACCTGTTACTGACATTTTCAACTGTTTTCCAAATTCACGTCATCAAAAATAACAAAAAAATTTTTTTATAGAAAAATAAAATTAATAATACAGTATCATCACAACACAGACAGTTTTAAAAATACGATTATGAATCACATTTTTTCCTCGTCACCGACGAATTTTCCGTTTCGAGAATAAAAAACGATTCACTTCTTCAATTTTCTTCTTTATATCTTTCAAAATAAGAATGCCAGCTACAGAAGAGAACGATGAAGTTGAAGAATATAACCATAGACGTCAATATATGTATATAAAAAAAAATAATTTTAAATTCCTTGGCGCCAGATTTTATTTATCTAATATTTTTTTTTCTTTAAAATGAAAGAAAATAAATACACACTAATATTTATTAAAACGACACTTCAAATAACTTGCGTAAAACAACATTTATTAAACGCACAACAAAAATGGAAATATGAATTTTATTTATGTTTATAAATTTTTTCTCAATTTAACTCGCAGCAAAACACATGTTACCCACGCTACGGTTAAATCTCAACTGATTGAGTGTGGAGCGAGTCTAGCGAGAGTAGTCTCTCTTCGTCGTTTGTTCATGCACAACAAAACAGTTGAGGAACAAACTGATCGTACGTCTCGTACGTCTGTCATATGAACACACACACACATTCACATACACATACGGATACACGCTAAGGCCAGTCGATCAGTGCTATAAAGCACAATATTAGTTGTGTACAGTACTGTCTTGCTAGGCCAGAAGGCAAGAATTCAGAAAACAATAATAGGAGTGGAAGATTGGAAATTGTTTGTCGTGTGCAAATTCACTGAACTGGGCAGGAAGCAGGGCCCGCTCTAGGGGCGGGCAACCCGGGATTTTTGTAAATTTTGGTAAAAAGACGGTGGCTTCTTGTGAGTGACGAACAGATTTGCCCGGGGTAGGAAATTCTGAGGGCGGGAATTTTACAAAAAAGGGGCGGCAATTTATACCCGGCGAGCAAAAAAAAAAAAAAAGGTCGTCAGTATAAAAAAAGACAACAACGCCGGCTTTTTATACCCGACGAAAAATAAAAAGTGACCGATTTTTTTTCCACTGGGGCGGGATTATTCCCTTTTGCCCGGGGCGGCGTAAACGCTAGAGCGGGCCCTGCAGGCCCTGAAGCTTATTGATAGAACAACCAGAAAATTTTTTAACACTTTTTACTTACATAAGTGGATGATCTGATTCACGAGGAATGTCAATTTTAAAGTTTATATCATTACAAGTATTTACGGAAACAATGGTAGTTTGTATTTTGTCTAGGGAATAAAAAATACAGTAGTATTAATAGTCACCAAAAATAAAAATATTTTAAAGATCTACAATATAAGGAAGAAAATTCAAATTAAATATAAAAAGAATCAAATTTTCTTCAAAATATTCACCAAATACTAGTGTCAGCATGTGCTAACACCCTCCGTGAAGTGGTGTTTCCACAGTTCTGCAGGGAATAATACTATTCCATTCTCTACATATAACCTACTACGTACTGAAAACTGTTTAGCTAAGCATTCGGCGTCGCCATTGCTTAGGCAGGAATAACGCTTCTGGTAATTGTTCCTTCCAACGTTTCACGCTATTACTTTATTCACAGATTCAGTAGCCACGGTTGTATACATTATATGCTACATAAATTTTAGATTACAGGGGTGGAAACTGATTTTATGGCTAAAAATACTGATTTTACTGACTAAAACCCTCTAAAATACTAACCATTTACTGGCCAGAATCTCTAGAATACTGACCCTTGGTCGGTCAATTTAACATTGAAATACGAATTTTAGTTGCTGTTAGTTAAGTATGTTAATAATATACGGAGAATGTTTGTGAATAAGTAAAACCTGTACCGCCTTTTATTATTACAAATTAACTTATTACAACATTAATTTGAACAGCAATCGATCATTTTTGATTAAAAAAAGAAGTTCTTAATTTGTTTTTCCTATTGTCGACATATTTTTGTATTTTTTCTGCTTCAGAATATCATACTGATATTGTTCTCAACACAGAGTAATGCAGAGGTACAGCAACTATCTCTATCATGAAATCTGCAGTGTGCACTTCTGTGAACGTTAGGCTACTTAGCAGTCAATCTTTCAGTGGCAGTCGATAAGTGTAGGTCAATCAAAAGTCAATTGATTTGATTGTTATGTTGGTTGTGTTGGTATGGTTACAATTCCCACACGGAACACATACATGCGTGTGATATCATAGATATGTATGCGAAGCACGGGTACCACCACCTCCGTTCACTCACACAAAGACAGTTTAGCGCACAAATACAAAGTAAACCCAGTACACTTATATAACATATTTCCTATCTGTTACTGGTTACACTGCTTCCAGTAGTATAGAGATAGATATCAAAGTAGATTAAGAAAGGTATGCCGACGCGCAGATCTTGATGACGTAGATGGCGAATTGCATATATACAGACTGAGTTTTTTGAGAGTTGCCATTTTTACTACAGTCAAACCGTTGATTTAATTGAGAAACTGTTCAAATAAGAGTTGCAGATATCGACGGGGGCAACCGATTGCTATAGTCAGGATCTTTATAGCTCTTAGCTCTTATTAACGGTTTGGCTGTAATAAAAATGGTAACCCTCAAAAAACACATATTGTATAAATATAATAATAAGTAATTGTAATGTTGCCCTTTTCTAAAAATTCAAATATGTGACGTATTATGACGTAGATGGCGAACTGCGCAAAAAAGGTTATTTTGGACTCAAATGTAGTGTACCTTTCTTAATCTACTTTGATAGATATGTTGTCTATACTGCCTGTGGTTCTCAATAATTCATCACTGGGACCACGCGGCCCGCTTGCTTGTTTTTAAACGGTACTGTATACCCCAAAAAGGGACTAAGGGAACAAATTCTTAAAACAAGGGATATTTAGGGACCTACCCAAAAAAAGAAATATAAAGAGATTAAGAGACCACTCGAAAACGGCATTTTTGTCACCTCAATCTACAGAAATCACAAGACTTTTGTGGAAATGTGGTCCCTAATCCTCAAAATACTGACTTTTACTGACCTTAGTCAGAAAATCTGACTTTCACTGACTTTACTGACCATTTTCCACCGCTGGGATTAACATATCTCGTATGTTATTGAGAAGTGGACCTTAATATTGTAGATGTCTTATATGGAGGTGATGCTTTACTAGTAGACGAAATCTGGTCGAAATCAGGTGAGGGGGCATATCTGAACTCTTCCTTGGTAGTAAACTAGTAACACTTTCGTTACTTGAATTTGCGATAACTTTGGTCAATATAAGACTGAAATACTATTTTGTGGCTTAACGCGGAAAATACATAAACTTGAGTCTACAGTACAATCCGTATACGTATTGCCAGTTCAGTTGAACGCGTTTTATAATCTAATATTGTGATCTCTGTTTATCATTGGTACAGTAGAGCTTCAGTAAAGTTAACATCAGTTTTGTTAAGTGATGTAATTTTTTTCTCACTAAAATTAAGACGATTTTATAGAAATAGAAAGAAACAATATTAGTATCTTATACATTTGTAAGACAAAGATATTATAAATTCTATAAAAGCTATATGCCTAGTAAAAAAAAAAAAATAATTACATACAGTATGATTTAAAGAAATTGGTTTGGATGTCATAAGAGTGTTCAAATTAAAACTTTTCTCTGTTGAATTTTAGAACTTCGTTTGTAATTTAAAGTTTATAAATGTTACTAATTATGTTTGTTCAAAGTGAAAAATCGAATAATATTACAAAAACAAAGCGAAATAATATTAGTTACATATTTTTCATGACATATTTAAGATTGGTTATGAGCTGAACTACAAATACATAAATTATAAAGTGTAATAACATAAAAACTTAAACAAATCAGTGGTGTCTTTTAATAAAAATATTTCTCTATGTAAAAAGAGTTCTAGAATGTGGAATTCTAGAATTTTGAAAACTTTTTTCAGATATATACAAAGCGAAATATCTGACTGAAGGCTACTTACTCAATTCAGTTCTTCACTTAATATAGTAAATAAATTTAAATAATAAATATCAAAATACTTGAATACCAGAGAATTTGGTGAATCTAAAGCAAATCATAGTTGCTTATATAGATTGAAAAATAGATACGCTACTTGTCAGTTGTCCGTTCAAGGGACAAAAAATCAATTTCTATAGCAGATATATCTATAATGAAGAACTTTTTAAGAGCAATATTTTTAATTAAATTTATACATTGGTATAAAATCCAATTAATCCACTGGAATCCAAATTATTAAATAGTTTGTTCTTGTACGTCACCTATGACTTAAATTATTATTTAGTCCCGATCATGTATTAAATGACCGCCACTGACCTCAATCTGCTTCACTAAAGTTAAGTTTCACTAAAGCCTGATTTACATTCTCACTCCGATATCACTACGCTCCCGATTCGATATAATCTTGTTGTGTTCACATTACAGTACTGATATCATGCTGGTACCTATTCGTTCTCTATTCACATTATAATGCCACTCTGGGTACACTCCCAGTTCGGTCTCAGTTCGATACAAATATCTTTTCATAACAACTGAATGCAAGCGGAGTGGAGTGGAATCACAAAAGTGTTTACACTATCGTTACAAGCCATAACAAGTCTGATATCGCTCCAATAAAATATTACCTGAGTGGTATTGATATTGGAGTGACATTGAAGCGAGAGAGAACCGTGACTGATATCGGACCGATATCAGAGCGATGATGTGAATACCACTCATTGTTTATTGTGTAAGAATATTTTATCGAACCTGGAGCGGAGTGAGACCAGAGTGTTAATGTAAATCGGGCCTAAAGATTACCAAATTTTTCTTAACTTTAGTGAAGCTCCACTGTATGTTATGTTATGTATTCAGTTCTGCTTTTTTTACTCATTTCAGATGCGCGCTCTATGTATGTATACATGTATGTATGTCTATGTCTGTCTTTTTACGTCTCTGTGTGTTTGTATTGTTATGTTTGTCCTCTCGTAGCCAGACACTGTGTGTGAAGATTTATATATGTTTCACAGTGGGATGCTGGGACTCCTTTGTTACCTGCGTCCGCGGCCGCCCCGTATCCTAAACCATCATGTAGGTGTGAAAAAGGTGTGATTGGCTGTTAGGTAACTTCGATAACGTACACTCACACACATGGATCTGTGGATCACAGAATATGTTTCTGTCTTTGTTTTTGTCTGTCTGTTCGTCTGTCATTCTCGTCATTATTGTGTTTTTTTGTTCGCGTGGTATGCATGTATTCTGCTGTTTCTTCAATTCGTGTGGTGGGTGAAATATTTTTCTTGGATCGTACGTGGATCTTATACGGATCGGTGGATCTATGTGTGTATGATCGATTATTAGTAACGCACTGATGTATTCCAACACTTACTGTTTGTATTTTTTCTTCTGTTTTTGTTTTATTACTTCTGGGTGTTCTAATTGACATAATTTTACAGATCATTTCAAAGGCTATAATATAATATTTATAATAATAATAATTTACTTTTTTTTTTTAAAATAATACATAATACATATATATTTTTATAAATAAATTGTTTAAAATACCTAATTTAAAAATTTTAAGCAAAACAATTTTATTGGGTAGAGCTAAAGGTTTACATTTTTACGATATTTTGAAAAGCTCTAATAAAAATTTATCTGAATTTAAAAAAAAAAATTTGCGTAAACAGACAGTTTTAAATATATAAGTATTTATAACACATAATTCTCGGCGCTTTCACCAACATTATTTGGTGGAGGCCCCGGATATACCTAATATAATCGGTGCATTACCACAGTATTGCACCGATTATTTTTTTAGTGAATTTTCGAAATGGAAATTCAATTATTACAGCCATTTTCATGACGCGCCTTGAATCTGGGACTGTGATAGAAATTTGTTTTGAGATCCCCAGGAAACAAAAATGACATTCTACACTAAAATTTGTATAAATATATACGTCCATTTATATGTGTCCGTACGATAACTCAAGAACGAAATGTCTTATTTTTATTAAATTTGATGAAAACGGTGGAAGTCCCAAAATCTTGGACGAATTCTTCAGCCAGACACGTCTGACACCCTGAACATGGTTTTTTGGGCATTTTTCGTGGGAAAAATTAGTTTTATGCCAAAATGTTTCCAAATTCAAAAGTTTTTGCGACCATTGCAAAGAGGTATTTTAATAAACTCATCTACTATTTAGTTATACTATACGTAAAATATGTTTCAAGACTAATTTCATGGGGGATTATAAGCACGAAAAATTAAGCTATTTTTAGACTGCATAGACGTTTATAGCTTCCTTTGTATATTACAGTTTGTATCACAATTCTGGTGTTTATGTATTAGAATTTATTTAAGATCTAATATCAGCTAACTAATACCCATACCTGTTAACAATGGTTTGAATTAAATGTTATCAAAACACAGTATTAACATTTGAATATAAAAAAGAAAAAATCTATTTTCCACATTTTTCACATAAATAAGACTTAATTTTTCTTTTAATACTTCTGATAAAGTTACTGGAACACGTAAAGTACACTTAAGTATAGTTTATATACTTTGCATAGACAGTTGAATAGATAAACAAATGTAAGTATTTAACTCAAAACTTAATTTGCACAGTAATCTTTTAATTACTTGCATGTCGCCTACATTTTTCCCGCTACCTGTCGCGTTTTATGTAATTTATTATCTTATCATATCACAAATGTTTTCTTTCATTCAAACTAATATTAGAGGATGTAAAAGGCGCCAAACACAAGTTAATACAATGTATTAATTGTATAGAAGATGTACAGGGATGTTTATAAAATAACAGATTAGGTATACTCTATAACTACAAAAAAATTTTTGATCCAGGTTCTATGCAACGTACAGAGCAATTGTGAGAAATTAATGCATTAAATAATGATAGATATACAGCTGAACCGTTTTTCATGCGGTGGATAGGGATCGCAAAAAAAATTGCACAATCATTCAAAAACTTCATAAATAACTATAAAAAGTCTACTTTTTTTATGCGTTGGATCGGAAACCGTATGATAAAAGTTTGATAGAAAATAACATAACTCAAAATGCTCAAAACTTCACGACATTGTTTTCTAAACAAGATAAAGCACTAATTTACACACGAGAACATTTTATTTTATTTTTGTAGTATTACAAAAATTGCGATAAATACATATACAGTACACTCTCGTTAATTCAAACCTGCGATAATTCGAAACTCTTTATAATTCAAAGGTATCACGAGTTCCCTACGAAATCTCTTTATATTTAGAACTAAAACAATAGGTACATTTTTAGACACTTGGTAATTCGAACGAAAAAATCATTGCTACGTAACAAAACGACGCGTTAATTCGAACTCATCGGCGTCAAACACTCGACAATTCAAAGTTGCAGAGAGAAAGAGACAGAAAGATTGTAAGTACATTTTGAGACGAGTTCAAGTTCATTCATCGCAAATGCTTAAAAAACTAAAATTGTTACTTGCTATAATTCGTACTATTTTAAGAGTCCCTCGAGTTTTGAATTAACGAGAGTCGACTGTATATAAACTTAATGATGCAATAACTTAAAAATTAAAAAAAAAAACGCTAAACATGAATTGTATCCGGCGGTCAGTAAAATATTTAATTTTTCCATGGTGCCGTAAAAAACGGAACCCTAACTTACTTCAGGAGCAATACGAACTTGCGTTCGTATATATATATATATATATATATATATATATATATATATATATATATATATATTATATATATATATATATATATATATATATATATATATATATATATATATATATATATATATATATATATATATATATATATATAAATTTTAGTGAATATAATTGTCGGTTTCTAGGGACCTAAAATCAAATTTCTGCCATAGTCCTGGGCCCAAGTCGCGTCATGACAGTGGCTGTAATAGCTGAATTCCATTCTGGAAATTCGCTAATACGCTAGGGTAAAAAAATAAACTAACTAAACTACATAAACTAAAATAACTACGCTAAGTCGGTCAATTTTTTAAGATTATTCTGTTTAGTTCTGTTTCATATTACGTTAAAATTTACACTGTTTCATTTAGATATGGATGCGTGGGTATTGCTATTAGGCTTATGAATGTATGTATAAACAATACAATATACACATACAAATTGTGTACGTATGTTTATTATTTTATAAAATCATCAAGTTTTTGTTCATTCAAATTTTAATAATGAAATTTTTTTAATTATTCTAAAGAGAAGAAATTAATGAATGAATGAATGAATTTATGTGTATTCGTCGTTACTTTGTTATTGAAATTCTATTATAATAATAATAAAAAATTTACATTGAAAAATATATTTTTTTTACTGACTATAATAAATACGAAATACGAATGTCATAAGACCACGCAAGTTAATAATTTGTTATGAACATATGTTTTTAGAAACATCATTAAGGTTACAGTGTGAGTCTAAAAATGTTACATAATTTTGCAAGTAATGTAGTCTTAGTTAATTTACTGTAAAAGCCGTTCAAATGTTTGAGCTTAGCAACCTTCAAATTTTGACCTATACTGTTAACTTTTAATTCCGTAGCTTATTAATACAGTAACAATTCATCTTCGATATTTTCAAGATATTTAAATGTGATTGAAAGGCTATAGGTGGATTGTTTCAAAAACTGATGATAAGTGTCCGGCTGATCGAGGAATTTGAAGATTGACTATTTTCTTTTTTTCAAAAACTACGCAGTCACAAACGTTTTTATGGACATATTCAAAATTCATGAACGATTTTCAATCGACTGAGTATTAGTGATGTCGGACCGAGAAGCGGTTAATCGATTAATCGACTAAAATTGTTTTTCAAATAAAATTAGTCATTAGTCGAAAATATCGATCACAGAGTAGTCGACTAATCGACTAAATCTTTAATCGAATTCATGGTAAGGTAACCTATGTAACTCTTTCAAAAACGAGGTTTTTGTCAAATTTAATTATGGACTTTTAATATTTTTCTTTTAAAAAAAAGAAAGATATGAAAATATATCACAATATATTAATCGCATAAAAGTGAAAAATCATAGAGATAGATAAATTTTTAGTTTCCATTTTTTGAAGTCCAATAAATAATACAGAAAAATTGTTAAATTAATCGGTGTTTTAGTCATTTAAAAAAAATTTATCATTTTAATCATTTAATCGAAGGTAAAATAGTCGACTAAAATATTAGTTGCCTAAACCGACTAATCGATTGATCATTCGACATCACTACTGAGTACTAGTTAGTGATGTCAAGTCGAGATGCAGTTAGTCGATTAATCGACTAAGGTTGTTTTTCCGACAAAATTAGTCATTAGTCGAAAATATCGAGCATAGAATAGTCGATTAATCGCCAAATTTTTAGTCGAATTCATGAATAGGGTGTGTCCACGGTAACTCACGTTACCAAGTGAATCAAAATTTAATAGTTTTTGTATTATAATAACACTAAGTTAAAACATTTTTTAATTGGAATTTTTCCTAGTATTAGCATGATGATCTGCTTTTACCATAATTTTTTTTAAAGCTTTTGGGTTGTCCACAACTGAAATAATAATTTAAACATTTCGGTAACTCACGTTACAAAAAAGGGACAGTACAAAATTTACGTTGGAGTCAATTGCTTTTTTCTGCTCCCGATTCAAAGTTACAAGAATAATTTTTTTTTATATTCAACCTGTGTGTGTTATATAGAAGATGATAAGTTTGTCAAAATTTTCCTATGCCTGTAGAAGACTTTATTATTAAAATTCCATATCAATGTCGGTAACTCACGTTACGGTAACTCACGTTACATTTTGTCTTCATTGAAAAAAATAGTCTGAAAACAATTATACAAAATAATTATTATTTGTATACATTACTCAAATCAATGTATACAGTTTTTAAAAGAATATTTTACAATGTTGAAGCCCTTTTTTTATATAGAAGTATTTAGAAAAGAAGTGTTTGGGCAAACAAATTAAGCGACACATATGAAATACTAGAAATTACTAAATATCAGAATAACAGAAAAATTTTATAATACCTGTTATAAACTATAAAATACTAGTCTTAAACAATAGAAGTTTTAAACAGAAGGTGAAAAAGTAGCCTATTTATTTTAATCCTACAATTTTTAGTAGGCTGTCTTATAATACTGGTTAAAACATTTCTAAATTCATAATGGGAAACCCTTACTGTTTTTTACTTCTCTTTAATATTAACTCATCTTTTGAACTTCAAGTACATCCTACCACCTTTCATTTCAATTTCTGGGTACGGAAGTACATTTAAAACCTGTTAACATTAACAAAAGTAACGTCATTTTCATCTATTTTGAAAAGTTTGTTATTTTGTCCAGAAACACTCTTCAAACACATAACTTTTGCTCAGGGATGGCATCCACATTACTCTGGCACACATAATTTCTCGAATAAAGAAACAACTAAAGAAATAACTCCTATTTAACCTCGTCGCTACCGATGTACAATATATTGTACATCAAATTTAGGTTATGTTAACATTATTTTTTTATTGAGAAATAATTAAAAACTTCTTAATATTATTTAAAATTACTAAAGTACGCTTGTCTAAAGACGTAAGATTAAAATTTTTAATTAAAATCAACGCTTGTTTAAATCTTTGTCCAGTATACTGAACAAAAGTATGCTCATTGACGTTTAAAAATTTTTAAAAATTCGTAGCGAAGAAGTTAAGAAACTCCGTAACGTGAGTTACCATTCTGGTAACTCACGTTACATTTTTTAGGTACGTTAAATTTACATTTTTGTTTTTTGTAAAAATATAAAAAAATTAGTTCTGCAATCAATGAGTTATTTGTGATGAGAATACAAAAAATCATATGTCTAAGTCCAATTTCCTAAAAGTTACAGAAACAAATTAATGTTTTGGTAACTCACGTTACAGTTACTGGGTTGCTAATCTTTCATCCATTTCATAATTTTATGAAATTAGTTTGAATTAAAAGCTTTAGGGTTATAGTTACCTTAGATCCTGTAGATCATTCTTCTTTTATCAAAACTTCTCAACTTTCAACTATAACTCTAACATTATTCTTAAAAAGGATACAAAAAAATCAACACACCATTAACAATCAACATAGCCTCCAAACAACTGGCAAAAAAACAAACAAAACACAAGTTCCCTGCAAAAACAGAGTGGTGCCCACTTCCTACATCTAATACACAACACAATACCAGTAATATTATAATTTTATCATATTTTTTATTTTTTTATGTTATGGACCTTTTCTCGTGGACAGACCCAATAGGGTAACCTATATAACTCTTTCCAAGACAATGTTTTTAATTTAAATTTTGACTTTTATTTTTAATTTTTCCTTTTTCGAAAAAAAATTACTTATTACAATGTATTATTCATATAAAAGTAAAAAATCATACAAACAGATAATTTTTATCATTTTTTCGGGTCTAGTAAATAATGCAGAAATACTGTTAAATTAGTCGTTTTTAGTCATTTAAAAAAATATTAGTCATCTTAGCCATTTAGTCGAGGGTAAAATAGTCGACTAAAAATGACTAAATGTAAACAAAATTAATCGATTAATCGGTTTAGTCGACTAATTTTGTTTACATTTAGTCATTTTTTAGTTGACTATTTTACCCTCGACTAAATGACTAAATTGATTAATTTTTTTTTAAATACGACTAATTTAATAATGTTTGTTGCGTTTAGTGGACACCAAAAAAAAAGAAAAAAAAAGAAATAAAAATAAAAATAAAAAATAAAAAAATTATCTATTTGGATGATTTTTCACTTTTATGTGATACCTCATGTTTATCTTTTTCTTAAAAAAAAAAAATATTAAGTCAATAATTAAATTCAAAAGAAAACGTCATTTGTGGAAGAGCTAGGTAGGTTACCCTATTAGGGAATTCGACTAAAAATTTAGTCGATTAGTCGACTATTCTATGCCCGATATTTTCGACTAATGACTAATTTTGTCTGAAAAACAACTTTAGTCGATTAAGTCGAAAAACTGCTCCTCGGCTCGACATCACTACTGATTGTGAGTACCCGAAAACGTATACTGATCTCTAAAAAAAGTATTTTCAGACATTTAACTTTTTTTAATAGTTAAACCCGGTTTAAACCCGGGTTTAGTTAATAACTTAAACCCGGAAAATAATTCTGAAAAATCTCATTTAATATGATGCATTTAAGTGAAATCTACTTAATAAATTTTTAACACTGACTGACTGATTGACAGACAACGTACAGATTAAACCGTTGGGTTTAGAAGAATAAAATTTTACACAGGAGTTCCCTACGTAATGTAGGTGAGCAATAAGAAAGGATTTTTGAAAATTCGTCGCCTAAGTGGGTTAAATAGGGGATGAAAATTTGTATGGAATTTCGTCATTTTTGAAGTTAGAGATATATAAAAATATGTTACTATGGCTATTAAAATAAATAATATTTAATAAATCTTTAACACTGACTGACATCCTGAAATGTTGCCGTTGGTAAATACTAAATCCCATCGGATGGGTATATGGCTAGTCAAATATATTTTGTATTTGTATTATTTCAAAGCCAACCTTCTGTCATAATTATTTGATGGTAAATAGACAATTCTGATTATCGATTCTGTTTCTAACTTGATGGTATTTAATCTTGAACTCGGTATGAAAGTAATTTATTATTATTTGTTTTCCGAATTTTTGTTATTGACTTCGTACGTCCATCATAACCGGGACTCGTTCAATCAGGTCCTTCCTATAGATAGGACCTGATGTTATGTTATTACTTCGAATCGGTTACTTCGGTCGTGTGGTCTAAGCACACTCGCAAATTTTTTACTGACCACTCAATAACTTTCACGTTACTCAGGTGAATCTCGTTCTGGCGATGATGATCATCATCATTATGATTGCGAGTGTTGGTGCATTTCAAGTCAATCGTCAGTCAGTACCATAATATGGCGTGGGCATTTTTCATCAATCGGGGAACACATGTGTTCATTTCAAACACATACACATATTACAAATTTGTAATTGTACAAATATATCTATATTTATATGTTTGTGTACTATCTTTGTTTAATATTTAATTGTAACTAATATGATAAAAAAGGTTAAATGCAACTAGAAATATATACTCGTACTTAAGGGGTTATATACAGTTGTAGCGGGCAAAATAACATTTTCTCGATTTTCTTTTCAACAGGAAAATAAATATTTGTTTAAAAACTGTTAATAACATTGGTCAGTGCATGTTTGGATACTTGTTAAATTTTTTTTTATAGAAAAATATTTGATAATAGTGGAACTACAGCTGTATTCAAGTAGCGCCTTTTTTTGGGCATCAGTTGCAGTGGACATGATAATTCAAAAACGGTTCATCCGAAATAAAAATTTCAAAAACGTTTCGTTAGTACCTATATTTTATTGTTTGGTTGCTGACAGAAGGATTTGTCAAAAATTAAAAAAAAAAAAAAATAAATAAAAAATAAAAAAAATAAATAAATAAACAAAAGGCCACGATTTTTTCAAAATATTTATTTTTTCAAGGTGTTAAGTTTTCGATTTTTTTGGTCTTAAAAAAATCTTTAAAAAAAAAATTAAAATACCTCTCGTCAGCGATTAGGTATTATCATAATAAATAAGCAGTATAAACATATAGACCATACTAGTAACCAAATTACACTGTTCCACTTGTCGCCAGTGGGTAACGTAAAATTTCCCCACTCTGTTGGTGTAGATACACGCTGTTTGCCGTGGGATTGGTTTAATGGTTGCGTCTGTGTGCGTATTGACAAACACTACTACAACACACGTATTACCAGAGAGAGAAATGTGTGCTGTTCAACTAACAATGTCTAACAATGTAATACAATGCACTGTGAGTTCGGTGACGGACAGCGACTGACTACATGACTAAAGCTGTGAAAGGCCTACAAAGAGCTCCAAGCAAGCTACACTTCGTTGATATTAGTTGGCTTCTAGTGTTCTATGACTATAAATATGGTGTTGATCGGATTGATAGTTTTTTTAGTAATCGCGTCCACCGCAAAGGCAGTTTTAAAAAAATACGATTCTAAGATAATCGTGTTTAAAGTTACAAGTTTGTTTCTTTCATATTCGATGTTGAACATTCGAAAGTCTGTACATACACACAACTGTTTCAAAGTTTCAAAGCCATTCATTTCGAACAATACAATAGAGCAGCGAAAGTCGACGTACCGCTTATATTATATTATATCGAGTGGCAACTGCGTAGGAGCAGTCGCGGGTGCAATAAATAGCTATAACTTTGGATCTAATGCTCCGATTGTTACGAAATTTGGTGAGAGTATTCTTAAGATAATGTACTTAAAGAATATACAATTAAAAATATTAAAATTTTCCGATACTCACAACTGTATATAGCCCC
Source organism: Brachynemurus nebulosus (assembly GCA_035578155.1). Taxonomy (NCBI): domain Eukaryota; kingdom Metazoa; phylum Arthropoda; class Insecta; order Neuroptera; family Myrmeleontidae; genus Brachynemurus; species Brachynemurus nebulosus. The sequence goes on along the minus strand of JAPWDM010000018.1, from coordinate 6,288,463 downwards.
TTAATAAATATCGTATAAGCGTGAATGAATCATTTTATACCTCTTAAGTAATCATAAATGTATTCCTTTTATTTATATGTATGTAGGCTCTGGTGGTTTGGTACGTAGGTGATGATGAACGGGTCAATGGATCCACTCACTCAACTGTTCAAATATCTATTATTTTATTATGCCTACATATGCGTTTACTATCGATTCCACTTATCGAAATGTAATCGTTAGAGTGTGTGGTTGAAATTGAATAACGCACATTTATTATACGTTCGACAGTGATTACGACATTTGTGTACACCTGTTTCCCGGCTTGCTGAGATTTCCAGGATGTTTTAATACAAACACGTGGTAGTTATATTAATTAATAAACGGTGATGGGAATAGGAAGAGTTCCTGAAAATTAATCATGACTATTGTGCACTTATAAATATTTTGAGAAGCTAAAATTTATTGATAATACTTAATTAATAACATAGCCACACACAAAAAAAAAATTTCTGACCTGGAGGTCTCACTATATGTACTATATGTTTTTGGGGTCACTGAATCCGAATTTGGGGTCAGTTTCATTCCAGTACATCCGGGTTCGGCCATAACCTCAAAAAACACCCTCAAAATTAACAAATATAGCAATTTTGAGGGTGTTTTTTGAGGTTATGGCCGAACCCAGATATACTGGAATGAAACTGACCCCAAATTCGGATTCAGCGACCCCAAAACATATAGTACATATAGTGAGACCTCCAGGTGAGAAATTTTTTTTTTGTGTGGCTGTGTAATGGGTGCTTTCAAACCGCTTACAATACTTGCAGCCAAAAACAAAGTATTCTTTTAACTTTCTACCTTAAGGCAATGTTTCTCAAATTTTTTATTCTGTGACCTCCTTTCGAAAATTTCGAAGGACACCCAAATGTGCAGAAATGTGGAGAAAATGGGTATGCGATCTGTAATTAATAGTTTCTGCGACCTCCCAAAAAATTTTTCGCGACTTTCCTGAGGATCGTCACCTCCACTTTGGGAATCACAGCCTTTGATAATCACTAGAGAGCGGAATTATATGCACAAAAATATTGAAAAATATGCAATATAATATGCACGATTTTATGGTAAAATATGCACCAATTTTTTCAAAATATGCACAAATATGCAGTAATAAATGTAAAAATAGGGCTTAGTAATGTAGGTAATAATTTTGATGTAAAATAACAAAAATAGAATTTTTTCTAAAATCTAAAACAGAAATAAGAGCATAAGGTACTTGCCTGCCTTTTGCTTAAAAAGGAAAAATCGTAACTTTTCCTACTTTTTTTCGAATTTTTCCTAAAAAAAATAAGTCTAATTTTTTCAAGGAAAAATTCGACTAATAACTGACGCGCAAAAAAAAAAAAAATAAACGTACGCCTAGATAGGCCTAGTGGGTAATCCGGCCCTGCTTACAGGTTTTCCACAAACTTTACAGAAAGCAGTGTTATTTCTTGTATCAAATTGAAGTTCTGGGATAGATTTTATCCAAGAATTTACTGAATTAGTAACATCTTTATTTTTGGGATTTTAGATAAATTTTTTGCAAGCTCCGTTACAAAACGTTTTGGAACAAAATTTTCTTCAAGAACAAAAGCAATATTAACGCTTTTGTTTCCAAATTTTTTTATTTTTAAATATTTTTGGCATTAACACGTTCATTGTCAAGCTAAAAATATAGACTTTGTGGGATGGCCAAATATTTTATGTTAAATAAGTAGGTCCTTATATTTGGCACACGATATCGTGTGATTGGCCATATTGTAAAGTAACTCCATCATGCGATATCGCGTAATCGTCAATGATCGTTAAGTGAGTTTGATAAAATTTGTAAATATAAAATTGCTATATTTTTTTCTTGCGCCCCAAAACTTTAGGAGTAGGTACTAAATATTTATTTCTCAAGAATTATTCTGCTGATTTCAGTGTAAAATAGCAAAGCATAATTCTATGTTTTGTTAAGAAAATTTGTATTTCTTTTATGAAAAGTGCTAAATTTGATGAAAATATGCATATTTATGCAAAAAACTTTAAAATATGCAAAATTTTGTCAAATATGCAAAATATGCAAATTTTAAATAGTCTTAATCAATTCGAAAAGTGGAGATTCGGATACATCCGAAGTTTTATTGATATATGACCAGAACTTATCGATATGCAAAATATGCAAATTCCGCTCTCTAATAATCACTATTCTAACTCCACTGAGAGCAGAGAGGTTAATAAACATAAACGGTTAGCCATAAACTATGGTGTGCCTATACAGTGATATTTTTATTCACAGACTGGTAATATATCTATCTGAGTGCATATTGTACTAGATCAATGGTTTCCAAAGGGGTAACAACCTGGAAGGGGTCCATGGCGAGGGAAGAAAAAATAAGGAGTTTCTGAGATGTAAATGGGGGTCTACAACAGCAGAGTAGATGCAGAGCGGTTTTTGCTTAAGTGATAAAATGAGAAGTTAGTGACTGGTTCGTACATTTTTTTTCGAATGTTGTTCTTGAATTTCTGGATTTGTACAGGGAGTCTATCTAAAACCAAAAACCATGACAAGTGGTCTACAAAAAAGTTTGGGAACCACTGTAATAGATTTTTAATACATTTCTTGTTAGGGTTCAGGATTTGAAACTAAAAAAAGACACAGTTTCAATAATTTTTTCTAGAGAAACCTTATATGCAATCGATTTGAAATTTTACATATTATCAGGCATTTCTTATATATCAAAAAAAAATTTATTTTCCTTTTACCCGATGACGATGCATTTTATACGTAGTGGCAAAGTTGACGCTCAAAAAAATATTCTTTGCGGTGCACAGCACACAACTTCAGCAGGTGACCAGAAATTAGAAAATCTGACGGGGGGTTTTGAAGAAAATAAATTTCCTTCAGAGTCCCTAAATCTAAAATTACATCGGTTCAGACAAAAAACAAATTGTAAGCTTTTGAGATTTTGAGCGTTTTGAGTTATGTATTTTCTATCAAACTTTTTTTGTTTTTCTGACAGTGCATAATAGTACATTACGTGATTGAGGTTGTAAGTTGCATATTACACACGAGCGAAAAAGTTATATATATATATATATATATATATATATATATATATATATATATATATATATATATATATATATATATATATATATATATATATATATATATATATATATATATATATACTACTGTGTGAGTTTTTCGAGAGTTGCCATTTTTATTACAGCTAAACTGTTGATTTAATCGAAAAATTGTTCAAATGAGAGTTGTAGATATCGACGGGGGCAACCGATTGCTATAGTCAGGAGCTTTATAGCTCTTATGGTTTTCGAGCTATGATACAAACTTATAGATTTTTAAATGGGACTATATATTAATTTTTCAATAAAACTGATCTAATGCATTAATTAACAACATAAATGAGCAAAAAAAATTTTTTTTACCCAAGTTTAATTTTTTAATTTTTCTTTAATTTATCAGTTAGGCGGTAAAAATATGAATAATATGTACTTGAGGCTACTTCAACCGATAATGTTTTTCTTGGTTACATTTCCATTACATCCAAGAAAAGAACCTTTTCAAGTACCATTTCTATCATAAAAATTTGGTTATAATAGAAATGGCAACTCTCAAAAAACTCACATGGTATAAGAATTAATAAAAGTGTAGTAACCTTTGGTATTTTACGTATATGTACATTGTACATAAGTGTAAAGAGCCATTTTTTGTACAGCTGGATATATATGGCTGTATGTAAAACGTAGCTTACTTAGATAGTATTTTGTACAATAAATAAACAAGCAATTTCATGGTAGTCGTAGATAAAAAAGTTTATTTCTTTACAATCTTTTACTTTTTGTGCCATTTTTTAATGCAATCTCTATCCACCGCATACAAAAAGGTTTAACTGTATTTTTTCGAATCATCTTATTTGATGGTGTAATAATAATTCTTGTCCAGTTTTAGTAATCAATATTTTTGTAAAATAATTATTATAAAACTTAATTAGTTTTTGATTAATTGCAATGAAATATTTCTACTTTAATAATTTCGTATTATCATTACACAAGACATTTGTAACCGCAACAAAACTACTTTTGTATTAAAAGTACATACACATTACTTACCTAATTAATTAACAAATTAAGATAAACAACACAATTAAGTATGTTTCGGCGACCACAAAAATATATTGTGGCGACATTTATTTAATGTTATTCACTGTCCAGTTCATCAGCTTGTATCATTAAAAATTTAGTATGTATAAAAGGTGGATATATGTAGTTCTCCCGTAATAAGGTAACTTTCAGGTAAAATTATTTACCTGATTTTTGATATAAAATGCTTTTAATGTTATTTATAATTAAATAAAAATTAAATACATACTTTTTGTATTTATAAATTTATCTATATTAGAATAAAATTCTCTTTTATCTTTATTCTGTGGTATTTCAAATACTTCTGGTTTAATGTTTTATTAAATAAATACTCGTATGCAAAGAATTTTTACGTTTTCTTTTTTTGCATCAACTTATTTTTACTCTTTATAAACAAGCCAGCCAATTAGTAGGCTTTTTCTTGAGAAGGTCAAGTGTACTTATTAAGGTTAATACACTAAAAACTAAGTTTTCTACTGCTATACTGGCAAAAAAAGAAATTAATACCTAATTGTACAAAATTTTATTAGAAACCAGCTGTGATCCACGGTCTCAAGCGCATTTGAATTTACATATCTGAATTATGGGTTCAATTATTTTCAGATATTCAGAAATTTGTACAAAAACAGTTTTTTATAGTGTTTGCCTCCGTTCGCCAAATGACTCTAAAGTAATCAATTTTGATTTCACCTTACTTCTAAATAAGATATTCCAAAAATTTACGGAGCATTTTAAATTCGGATCTCTTTTGAGGTCCCAGGATTCTGGAGGACAATACTGAGCCTGTGTTAATTTTTTTCGAAGTCGCAATAATATTTGAGTCAAATTTGGCCAATATCCAATTAGCCGTTTATTTTTAGTTCTTTTTGGGGATCTAGGGTCCGAAAGGTAATTTTGACGTCATTCTTATTTTTCCCAGTTTTCAACAGTATTTGAACAAAATTCGGTCAAAATCCATCCATTCGTTAATTTTGGGTTTTGGGCTTTTTGTTTCTCGAACCTTGGGAATTAATTTGACTATCACATTGATATTTTTCGTAACGCATAGAAAATTAGAAATTTTTTTTATAGAAGGTCGAAAATGACCACGCTGCTCGTGGTAAGAGTTACTGTTAGTGAATAAATAAAAATTTTTGGAGAGAAACAAATAATAAATTAATTATTTATATTTAGTTATAAAAATAGACATAAATTCGAAAATTAATTTTTATTAAATTACATTATATTAAAATAAAAGACCATATGGTTCTATATACAGTACTTTTCAAAACGTAAGATACATCAGAAAAAAATAGGAATTCTTGATTTGCAAGGTACGACTGTAGTATGAAACTTGTAGGTACAAAAATTGTATGTGCTACCCTCTGAAACAAAATTTTTTTACTACTGTTTGCGGAATTCCCAGGATGCTCCCGCGAGAATTGAAAGACAAAATTAAAATTAATGATAATGCCACTAGACTACTAGAGACGCCATTTGTTGCGTTACATTTGTGTTAAAACTTTCGCTATTCTATCAGAACGTTTTTAGATCTTACAAATTAATTTAGTTGTTTAGCTTGCAAAAAAAGGAATATTTGGAACAAATAACATAATCATGGTCATGGATGTTCGAATGCTACTCATCTCTGGATTTTTAATTGATTAGTGTTATATCAACGTTTCGAGTGGGGAAATTTTTGCGTAGTTCCATATTATTCCAGTAGAAATTTTGGTTAAATTTGTTATTTCGCTTAAAGATACTATGATAAAATTCAGTGAGATTATCAAAAACGCGAAGTGCTCTTTACGAATAACATGGTATGGTTCATTTCAGTTAAATTTAACCATGCTTTGCCACTTTGAATTTAAATAATTTTCGTTTTCTTGGCTTTATCTCTTTTCTTATTGCATTTATGTAAATTTTAAATTTGCAGTTTATTTTTAGAAATGAAAAGAAGATTGATTTGTTTCGAATATAAGAATTATTTAATTTTTTAACGAAAGCTCATGATCACTTGTATCTGAAATGAAGTATATATTTCATGATAAGTCGACCTAGAAAAACCAGCAGACTTGTACCTAGATGTGTATTTTCATATTGTTATCGAATTTTTGGGTCAACATAAAGGCAAACCATGTTATATATACATAAAAAACATAGCACTTCTTGCATATCAAAGAGCAGATAAGAGAGTAGGTTAAGTTAAAGAGCAGAGCCGCCCAGTGCAAATAACTAGCGCAGTGATGCCATCTGGGTACGCACGAGTACGCATTGAGTACTATCCTACTCTCGTGCGTACTCATGTACCTACTTTTCGCTTATTTTGCGTACTTTCCCAAGAATATGACTCAATCCAATCATAAATTTTCAAGAATGTTTCTAGGAAAATTTTTTTTATTATGATTCATTTATATTTCAAAAACGACCCACTGTCGACATGCTCCTTATATTTTCTATTCAATACAGTCTATTACTTCAGGTTTGGAAATTTTCCCGGTTCATTACCTATTGTTATTTCTGGCGCCAAATTCTAGTAATTTAATTATTTCAGTGAATTAGAAATACAATTCTGAAAATTATCTTTCGATAATCTCTCAATAATTTTTGTGATTCATTTATTACAGTGAATCGGTATTACAATTTTATTATTAAAATTATTTGTGGTTTTTGATTTGGAGAAAGTTTGAAATTGCTGTCAAATGATTCCCCCCCTTCCCCCATCTTGCGTACTCTAGTGCCCAGTGTGCGTACTATTCTTGGTTACGCTGCGTACTGTAACGCAATTTCCAAAAAAAGTGGACAAAAATCAAAAATTAGTTTGAGTAAAACAAAAAATGGTATGTAAGGGTTTTTAAGGTCGCTGATTATGAATTTGATATTATTTTTTTAAAAATTCAAAATGGCTTGTCCAAAATGGCGGGCAAAAATAAAAAAATTAGTTTTATTGAAACAAAAAATGGTATATGAAGGTTTTATTATGAATTTGATATTATTATACATATTTTAAAAACTCAAAATGACGGGCCCAAAATGGCGGACAAAAATAAGAAATTAGTAATAACTAGTATTAAGTTAGAACTTATTAGTAATAAGTTTTACTGAAACAAAAAATGGTATAGAAAGGTTTTCACGGTCGCTGATTATGAATATGAAGTGAGACAAGAAAAAACTGAAATTGGCGTAAAAAACGAAAGGCCACATTGGGGCAAGAATTTTGTTTTTTAAAATAATCTACACACTTCATACTTTGTTGCAAAAAAAGCAAACCATCCAACTCGATCAAAATCATACCTACACTCTCAAAACGATTTCTTTGTGCAAAAATTGAAAATTTCTTTAATTTTTCTTTCTTTAAATCAAAAAAGGTTTCTTTGAAATAATACCGTGATTTCATTACGAAAAAATTCATATTTTTTTGAATTATTGTTTTACTTCAATGAAATTTTTTCTTTAATTTTAATAAATTTCCTAATTTAAGAAAAAAATAGTTTTAAGTGGAAAAAACTAATTTTTTTAAATTGAAAAAAAACAAAATTTTTAGAATAAAAAGAAATTTTTTTGATCCAAAGAAGTTTTTTTTCAATTTAAAGAAAAAATTTCTTTGTATGATGTTTTGAAGAATCAATTTTTTTAAAACTAGTCAATTGCGTTCTTTGAAATTATTTTCTGAGCATGCGTAGTCACATAAATATGTGCAGAATACTGTTATACACATACGTGTACATACACATTTTAAGATGGCTACATAGCTACATGTGATTGAAGCGAAATACCCAAAAAAATTTATTGAAATGGTGATTTGTTTTTAAAATAAATCAGAACTGATTTTAGAAAGATAAAAACAACATTTTAAGTTGAAAAGTGTTGGGAGAAAGTATTTCACTATATGGAAATAATTTTAGATATTAGTCATTAAAAAGGTTGGTACAATTTGAAATTTTTCTAAATAAGTATAGGTTAACTATGTTAATAATTTTAAATTTTTTTATGAAAATAGGATTATATATACGTGTCATATTTTAGTTAACCTACTAATTATGTCATAATTATGTGCACTCTATATTGTTATTTATTTCAACAGTTTAACAAATGTGTTTTTTGCTTAAATACAATTAAAAACATTATAGGTATATAGACTGACAAATGAACAATTCGTTTTCTTTGAAACAAAAAAAATTATTGCTTTGAAACAAAGAATTTTTTGTTCTTACGAGCATGCGCAGTTACGTTTATCTGTGCGAAACAGTTAAAATGGCTGCAATATACAGTTGAGTAAATTAACCAGAATAATCATGTAAATCGTTAAAATAATGATGTTTTTAAAGTAATTCAGAGCCATATTTCATTACAGTGAAGTTTATTTTAGTATTGCTATATTGATTCTAGTTAATTTGACATTTTTTATTTATTTTAGTTAATGTACTTACATACGCACATTGTTAGAGTGGAATAAAAAATTTGAAATAAAATGGAGTGATTCCCATAATTCTTTTCAAATTGTGAAAATGAGCGCAAACAAAGGGACATTCACGGGCAATACGTGCAAAAATCAGTACAAATTAAATACATGTAAGTATTATTTCTTTTAAGTTTCTAAGTAATTTTATTTTACTTTAAGGAGTATTATCTGTTTGAAAATTTTTTGTTGAAATTTTAGATCAAGCCTTTTTAGGCTCTGGATACTTTCGGTTTAACTGTGAGTTAGAATATTTACGATTTTTGTGCGGAAATAATAATGCACTGTGTATCAAAGTGGTCGAGAATTCAAATTCGGATGTAGCAAAAACCGCGAGGCGCAACACTAAATCGTCCGAAAATAACTCGAAACAAACTATCTCAATTCGGAAGGACAGTTATATGGTGCTGGGATAACTGGCTAATGGTAAAAGTCGATATCTTTAAAAATTCATATAGAAAAATGATTTTTAATTTTAAAAAGCGTTTTTCTCAAAATCGTGTTTCTAAAATTCGTACGCAGTAGAACTCAACAATTTTCATTTAAGGTCCGTTTTTTCGTCAAAAGTCCATTTTATTGTTTCAAAACAAAGTCAAATTTGAAAAAATCGATATTTTTTAATGTCCATGTGTGCTTTTGTGACAAAACACATGCTAACAGTGAGAAAAATTTTATTTTGTTCTACATACCGACGTTCGTCAGTTCTACTGCGGGCTAATTAGTACCTTCGAAAAAAGTAATCTTGGTTTGAAGTGCTGTACATAGCCATTTTGTTTTTAAAATTACAAAAAATAAAGCTTTTCTTAACTCTAATATATAATCAGTAAGTGGCCGAAAGGATTTTTTGGTTACTTTTATAGTTTTTTCTGAAAGTATAAATAATGATTTTGAAGATTTCGAGTAAAAACGATTGTATAAACATGGATCTGTTTTTTGACTGGGTGCAAATGATCATAATTGACTAAACCAAAAAATAGCTAGTTTACTTACTATTTACTACTTTGTTGTTGTCTGTAAGTGTATTGCACTCACTATAAGACATATCTATGACTTAAAATTTTTCTGTTTGGTACTCCTCTTACCTTTTTTTTTATTTTTGTAGGAATTTTTATAAAAAATAAACGCACATGGACTAGATGTACATCACCTTTTACTGTTTCGGTTTCGACTGCTAGTGCCCAATCATCTTTTGATCCAGGGCTATCCAGAGCCAGATTTACATAAGGGCACTTGGGGCACGTTCTCCGGGGCTTTCACACAATAGGGGTCTCCACAAATTCAAAAATAATGAATAAAATAGAATTATTTTTTACTTGTCAACCTCACTTTTTGGAAAAATATTAGAAATTTTCCAAGGGGGCTCCACATGGGAAGTGTCCCGGGGTCTCCGCAGAGGTAAATCCGGCCCTGGGGCTATAAATGCACATTTAATTATCACCAATAGGTACTGATTTCGTTGTCAAAACAACAATTTTTGAATTTTTTATCTATCACATACAAAAACCGGTTCGAGCAAGAATTACGCGGAAACTTGAAACTGATTTTATTGAAACTTGGAAGTTGGTAGCTTATATCCAAAATCTAGTCTTGGTCTTGTTACATGGACAAATTGTTCTATTAAACTTCTAAAGTCAATGGCTTAGCTACCAAAATAAAAAAAAGTTACAGGCTACTGCTCCTAAAATTCAATTTTCAAAATAAATCTTTTCTGATAAGTTATTTTTTTTACTCTAGTTAATTTTTGGCCTGCGTGGTCCTTTTCTACTCAGCATACCTAATAATTATGTATTTTTATAATTTTGATATATACTTTTTAAAACTGCGATGTAATTTCAACAAATAAATAATTTTCGTTGTTTGTTTTTTTTTATTTTATATCCCTACTTATTTTTTTTTTTTTTTTTTGTTCAGACAATTATACGAAATGTAATAGTGTACTAAAATTTTTCTTTCATTTAATTATTATTCTAGTAGTAATTTTTTAAGTAAAAAATAAAAAAGTAAAAGAGAAAAAAGAATTATTATTTGTCTAAAAAATTTATTTTTATTGAACCAAATAAAAAGTTATTTAAAGCAAAAAAAGTTTTTATTTGAAACCTTAAAAATATTTTATTTTAAAGAAATCAATTTTTTTGAATTTAGAATTTGCTCTTAAAAAAATTCACTTTTTTTCTAAATTTGAAGAAATAAATTTATTAATTCAAAGAAACTAATTTTAAAGAAATCTGTTTCTGTCATCAAAGAAATTCACTTTTTTCAATCTGAAGATTAAACTTATTTAGTCCAAAGAAATAAAATTAAAGAAATTTCTTTCTACCACTAAAGAAATAGTTTCTTTGTGCGTATTGAAAGAAATTACTTCTTTAATTAAAAAAAATTTTCTTTGATTCAAAAATTTCTTTTTGAGCGTGTATTTCTTATAAATAAACACATTAAAAATGCAATATTTCTCTGTAATAAGTACACCCTATAGCAATATTCAATTATCCTTTACCACATATCCCTAATAATTACTCACCTTTAGTTTCAACTGCCATCACTTTTGATTTCAAAAACACACTTGCAAACAAAAGTTATTAATGAACAACTAGAAGGTGTGTACGAGTCCGGTCCTCAGTTAGCTGTGTTTGACCTACCTTTATCTGGTAACGTAGACGGTATAATGGACTGTCGGTTTGCACCGAGGTGCAGAGGTGTCCCCCCTACGGTATTACGGGGTAATAAGTTCAAAATTACAAACTTCACTTTTCTCATTTTTGTCCGCTTTTTTGGAAATTGGACCACTATGCATCGCTGCAAATAACAGTGTTTTCAGTGGTAACTGTCTCACTACTAAATGTCTTCAGTAAGATTAGTATAGATATATCCACGTGTGAGAAAACATTTTCCAAAGGTACACAACTATTTTGACCGTAGTGTATATTGCTGACAAAAGTTCGTTCGCTGTATTCAATAATTTTATTATTTTTATATTGAAAGTTGTTAACAATAATTATAACCATATGTGCATTTTACGATATGATACGAACGTACGTCCAATGCTGGCTGGTTGGACGTTTTTGTCGTTTTTATTTTAAAACTCAATCGATTAATAATATGTATAGTGGCGAATGGAAAACCATATATGGACATGAATGTACATACAAAATAAACAATGCTTGCACATACACTCACACAAACATATATAAATAAATACAGTATTGTATGTATGTTGGATTATATGTATATACAGTTGAATTTTTATATTTAGACAATGACGTAATAAATTAGCACAACCCTTCAGAGCCACGTCATATGGATTTTAAGCCAATCATTGAATACAAAATTTTTAATACTCCTTCAAAAATTCCGTCTCGATTCAACATTACGAATTAGAAAAAGATAATATAATAATTTAATCCAACCTAATTAAAAAAAAAAAAAAAAACAATTGAAATATGAATGATAACAATATAAATAACTTACAATATAAAGATGCGACTTACGTCGTTACCTATTTTTAATAACACTCCAGAAGAAGACGTAATTATAATGAATTGTCTGCCAAAAGTTGCTCTTAATAAGATTTGCAATTATTTTGAATATTGGACAGTAAGGCTCAACGTAATGGTAAACTATTAATTAAATTTTACTGTGCAAGTGGATCAAATAGTTATGAATTATAGTTATTTAATCACAAACAAATCAATCAAACTTTCCAATCTTATCTAAATTTTTTTTTATCAACAACAACTCACTCACATTTTATTTTAAAAATGCTTACTTTTTGAGTTTAGCGTACTTTTTCACTTGACCTAGTAGTGTACTTCTAAGTAGTTTTAGATTTGGTTTATTTAAGGCAATTCAACTATTTTAACGAATTTCCGAAAGGAAAATTTAGCTGTTACAACAACTGTCATGAAACTTGACCTCAGGACTATGCTTGAAATTTTTCACCAGAAACCGAAAATAATACCGATTCGCCATATATATATATATATATATATATATATATATATATATATATATATATATATATATATATATATAAAGGTAAGAGCACCAGTAGCCGTCACTGACTCAATAGCCGTCAAGTTTTCGTAAAATGATAAATATTTAGATATTATGCAAGCATATATTTGTAACACAGATAAAGCAGACAATTTGTATCACTTCTTGACAGAGTGTCCCCGTCCAATCATACCGAATTCACTACATAGCCAAATACACATTGAAAGATATTACTCAAAATAACAATCATCTAAAACTATTAAACATTGAATCCAAAGAACAAATGAATAATATTTTTTTCTACATTTTGCCCTGGGAGAATAACCCATAGAGCGAGAAACTTAAAAAATTATAAATAAGAATTTATTTTGTTACAACGTCTTCCTTTAAATTACTGAATATTTGTTATTGATGTTGTTATCTTTTTCACTAGAGATATATTGTTAAATGTTATTTAACACTTCTTGATAACACAAGAAGTACAAAATTGTTAAATCATTAAGCTAAAATTGTTAGGCCCGGCATACACGTTACGGTATACCGGAGAGGTATACCTGTCCAGGTAAACTGCAGCGGTAATTGAAAATCAGTATTTTCTACCTGCGCCGGTATGTATACCGCAGCGTGTATGTGAGTCATACAACACCTACACAGGTTTGATTTCAATTGTTTATACGCTTTCACTAATCATGAGTAAAATCTGTGCAGTTTACCTGTACAGGTATACCTCTCCGGTATACTGTAACGTGTGTGAGCTCGTTGCCTGTACAGTTTACCTGCACAGGTTTATCTGTGCAGGTATACCGTAACGTGTATGCCCGGCCTTACTTGATACTGTACATAGGTATTCTTATTTTGTATTTATGAAAAAGCTCAATTGCCAGTCGATGTTCTATACAAATTTTATTTAAACATTAATAAAATGTTGATATGTTGTTTATACAGAAAGTATTAATGAATCGAATAATTGTCCTGAAATGACAATTCCGCCAGTGGCGTAGAATATAGGAGGAGTTAACCTTATTTGTGACAGTAGTTAGAAAATCTTATTTAACATAGTTTAGTATGGTTTACGGTACCTACACATCCTGCCAAGTATGATAGAGATACGTCAAATAGTTTTAAAGTATTGGGAAAAAATAGTTATTAAATTTTTAAATAAAACACTCGTAGCTTAGTAAAGAGCAATTTTATCTAAGTGGTTGGGGTTGAATCTTTATATTCTGAGCCCAGGAATCCTCAATTTAAATATTTCCAATTATTAATGAAACACCTATATATATATATATATATATATATATATATATATATATATATATATATATATGTATATATATATATATATATATATATATATATATATATGTATATATATATATATATGTATATATATATATATATATATGTATATATATATATATATATATATATATATATATATATATATATATATATATATATATATATGTATATGTATATATATATATATATATATATATATATATGTATATATATATATATATATATATATATATATATATATATATATATATATATATATATACAAATTTTGGCGAATCGGCATCATTTTCTGGTGACCTCAAAATAAATTTCTATTATAGCCCCGAGCTCAAGTCTTCCATGACAGTGGCAGTAGTAGCTGAATTTTTCATTTGGAAGTTCATTAAAACATTTGAATAAAATAATAAAATAAAAATTTAATATATATTTAGCAGTACACTACCAGCTCAAATGAAAAAGTATAATAAGCTCAAAAATTAATAATTTTAAAATAAGAACATTACATCAAAACAAGGTATTGAAAAATTATTACTAGCTGTACTCGGGACGTCGTTTGCGTGAAGCGTTGGTATAAAATCAGTGAGAAATATATAGATATATTATATGTTTAGTATAGTATATATAATATATTGGTATTTAAATCGCCAACTATCTACAGTATCAGTAGCTACAATTTTCCAAAAACATTCCATGTACAGATACGGTCTCGTTACAATTTTATGATATGTGTATTGTGTATATAGATTAGTAATGCACTGCATTTTAAATATAATCTTATTTATAAGAACTGAAAATGACTCATTTCAAAAATAAAATTTTGTAACATATCTAAAGGTTATTATAATTTATACTATCCTTTATGCAATATATTAGATAGTAGATCTTGTGAGAGATAGTTATATTACGAGCTTGTCTGATACATAAATTAATGTGAATGAGTTATTTTCTGTTGTCGTTGTTTTCACTATAAGTAATAAATATATTATGTACTTGGAATTTATTGATTGTTTTTTTAAAGGTTTTTTGGATATAAATTTAATATTTTGCGGGTTTTATTGGTCTTATTATATCATACGCATCTGTTTAATCATAAGTTTAACCTTTCGCGTATTATAAAATTTATAAATAATTAGTCTCTTTGTCAAAACTACTAGAATAATATGAACATGCCATATTTAAGTTTGTAGTTTTTTAATATCTGGGTTTTAATATATGGGTTATAATACTATTATAATTATATAGTAATTTAACTTTATGTCCTTAAAGAATTACGGTCAGATTAACTGTTATTTACGAAATTAAATTTCAGACTTTTTTTTAATTGCTGTTCATTTTTGTTAGTAGAAGCTCTAATAGCACATTAATTTGCTAACCCGTCAGACGTCAGAAAACTACGGTCGGCAGGCCAGATCTGACCCACCTGCTGTTTTTAATCCGGTTCGCCAATTAATATTTTGTCTTTTTTAACTTTAATAATGTTTTTTGATGGTGAATTTTTTGAATGAATACTTTTAGTAGAAGATAGCTAAATAAATTATTTAAAGTTTAAAGAAATGGGTTATTTCAAATTCTAGAATGATGATACGATCTACTAAAATCACCTGCATGGAGAGTTACTTTTGCATTGGAAATGTATACCTCTAATACGAAAAGATATTTTCAAAAACATAAAATAAAGATATAAATTTTCAAACAATTTTATACCAAGCGAAGTCAAGTTTTAGTATTATAAAAAGATTATCTCAAAATTCCATTTTGTTATATTTTATTAAATTTTATTAAATTTTTTTAAACTTAAAAATAAATATAGTAACCTGACGAAAATTAGGTGCTTTAAATGTACCTATCATGTTTAATAATTAACCTTTATGTAGTCAAAATTATTTGTATCCCTGGCAATAGCGGGCTGTGGGTCAGAAAACAAATATAAGCTGTTATTGATAAAAAAAAGTTTAACTACGATTGAAACATTTGGTTAATTTATTTGCAATTAAACAGTTATAATTTTGAACTATTTGTGTGAGCCTTACTGTACTATGCTTCGAAACATTTGAAATCTTCCAGTGGTGTGATTGTTTACGCTAACAAGAAGAGTATATCAAGTACACTGTTCAAATTTTTGTTGAAGAGTTTTGTTATCTAGTGATTGCTATCTAGCGAATATTATCTCGTTTTCGAAAATGCCGAAATCTAAAGTCATTTATGAGGAAATGAATTCCGTGATTTTAAAATTGATAAAGTATTTTACTTTAGAATTGCAAAATGGTGGTTCTTTGATTCCTTTAACTGCCGTACAAGAGGTAAATATAAAATTTTTGCAAATATATTAATTTATTAAGTAACACTCATGATTAATTTTAACATTTTAATTAAATACAATATTGCGCGCTTTTAGAGAGTAGCTTCAGCATTAGATTTAAGTATATCTTCAATTGCAAGAGCAGTTCAAGTGGCAAAAAAACCAGCTGAGCCTAAGGAACGCAGAAAAAGAATGTGTCCCAAAACTACCGACTGCGATTCAGTTGTAAAAAATGACATTGTGAGGACCATTATTTATGATATGCACCAACATGGTATGTGTCATCATTGTAAATTATCTGGATACTTTTTAGAAATTTGACTTATAATATTAGATATTAAAATAAAAGTATAACATTTTTCTAAACATCATTTTATAACATCAAAAAGACTGTGGACAAAAAAAACTGGATAATATAATTATTATAATACTAAAGTTAGTCATAGCACACTTATTAACATCATAACTTAATTGAGTAAGTAATAACTATTTCAAAATACTTTTCAGTAGAAAATTGTAACTTTGTTCCTTAAATATGTTGAAATTTTATTCTAATTGCTCAATTAAATTTTTAAATTACTTAATTAAGTATTTTTATTTACTAAACTAAATTCACCACAGTATAGATCCATTACTGTATAAAATTTTGTATTGTGCCAAGATCTGCGAAAGATGAAAGTGACGTTAAAATGATTTTCCGGGGCCTTGGTGCCTTGAAGGGCCTAAAATAGAAACAATTCTAAAACTGCTGGTATAGGTACTCATAGTAAGTTCTTACGGTGCGGAAATTACCCATGCTAATAAAATATCAAGATAGTTATTTTAGAGTCATTGGGCGAGCAGGGTCAAGTGCTATAAATAATTGATTTTGCACAGAATTTTGGAATATATGATTGAATTGACCTATAAATTTTACTTATAATTCAGATAATTTTATGCAAGTGACACCGCGGGTCGCAGCTAGTTAGTATTAATTTAATTTTGTCTGTCTATCCGTCTTGAAATCTTTTAAACTCGCCAGTAATATCTGTCCGTCTTGAAATCTTTTAAACACGCCAGTACTAATAAAATTTGATTTTGATAGTATTTAATTGAACTGGCAGTCCTAAGCCTGTGTAAAGTGTGAAGGAAAGATTTTTGAATAAAACAAAAATTATTTTATGAAATTCTACTGAGTGCATTTGAGTCCACACTAGGTAAGCGCCTTTTTAACTCATGCAGTTGTTCCCAGCACTATGGAAGAAAATGATTACATGAGACGAAAGTACACTAATAATTTATATTAATAAAGTGAAATTTTCGCAAAGTAATTTATTTGCTATTATGAGCTGAATTTCCACAAAGTCACGCTCACAATCAAGGCCGTGGACTAGCAAAAAAAGCTCCTTTTATATTCTCCCGGGCTCCCTACCGATAGCTATGAGCCCGCTCATAAAGCAAAAGTCCTTTTCCGATGCTGCAACCCCGACTACCCCCTCTTGTTGGGCCTGCAACACAATTCTAGACATTTTTAGGGAATTACTTCCGTTAAAATAACTAATGATTCATCCTCAAAATTGACACTTTGACTTACAAAATCTTATTTAAAATAAAGATAATAAATAAAGTTGATTATATCAAAATTGTAAATAAATACAGCAGTACAAAAAAGAAACTGAAAATATTTTAACAGTGTACTTTTAAGATACATTATTACAGTGTACTTTTAAGATACATTATTTATACCAATACCTAGATGCGCATGTCATTTATTAAGAGCAACTTTTGGCAGACAACTCATTATAATTACGTCTTCTTTTGGAGTGTAATTAAAAATAGGTAACAACGTAAGTCGCCTCTTAGTAAATAATTCATATAATTATCATTCATACTTCAATTGTTTTGGTTTAATTAGGTTGGATTAAATTATTATATTATCTTTTTCTAACTCGTAATATTGAATAAAGAAGAAATTTTTTAAGGAGTGTTAATAATTTTGTATTCAATTATTGGTGTAAAATTCATATGATGTCACTCTGAAGGGTTGAGTTTATTTATTACGTAATTGTCTAAACATATTAATCGGACGATACATATTTACACGTTTATTTTTTATCGATATATACCAATAAAGCACCATATTTAACGTAATGCACGACCTGCACACTACAAAATGAGAATAGTTCAAAAAAACTAATTATTACTAATTAATAAATTTAAATACTAATTAAAAATTAATGTATTCTAAATGTACAATTTATGAGACATTTACATGACGAAAGACTGAGTATTTTTTATATTGATTTATAATATACATAATATATTTAATATATTACAAGACAAGAGTGTCATAAAAACTGCAATTATAATTTTATGATGTCTGCAAAATATGTAGGTACGTATTTTGCTAATGTTTAAGATATACATATATCCATAATTATATTATAGGATTTTGATTAATGACTTATGAAAAATTTGCTGGACTATGTTTTACAGCAGAACTTTAACGCGTTTGTATTGCTTGTTGTCAAGTCACAGGTGGATACATTCAACAAAATGTTGATTAAGTGACATTAAGTCCGAACATGAAGCGACAGTGACGTTGTGACAAAAGCTCCCATGAAGCGACTCAAATGACACTTTTTTGTGTTGGATATTTTGTTGTTGTTGGTAATATTCAGTATGTTATGGCCAAAAATCTCTGGAAGCCAAAAAATAAAAAAAATAAAAAAACATTACCTATCAATTAATAAATACATCAAGAATTATTAAGAAGTATATCAGTCACAGCTAACTTAAACGATTTAATAGCATAATTTTTCTAAAAAAAGTTTTAAACTCTGAGAACCCGTAATTCAGGAACAAAATCGCTTAGCCATATTTTATTTAGATATTATGGTTTTCAGTCATTTTCTAACACAGTCATTTCCAGTGTTTAAAAAATATCTGTCTATAAACCAAATTATGTGATCGTCAAAAAATTCGATGTTGGATTTTTAGCGGAAATATACGTTTTGAGGTCCCTTGAGTCCAAATTAGTCATTTACACAATTAATCTGCCTGTCTGTTAGGAGAGCTATTTTGATCTTTAACTATTGAACCACTTAAGGGATTTTGATGAAATTTGGTATGGAGATGAAGTTCACCAAGATAAGTACACAACCTGGTGAGGTAAATACATCCAAAAGGTGTTGTGGGTGGGGCCTAGCCGTTCTTGAATTTTGAAAATGCCCCGAAAATGGACAGATCGACCATTTGCAGAAAGACGGCTCTATAACGATTTTGATTAAACTTTAACTACATAATATAGAATACATTTGTGATCTAACAAAAAATCTAAAAGCTGAGATATAGGGCATTGAAAAAGGGTCTGACAATGCCAAGCGCCAGAAATAATTTACCAACGCAAATCTAGCCTGCCTCCGGTGGCAAGCTATTCTTCTTTTCTTCTTCTTTATCTATTAATGTTATAGGACCAAATGTTGTACGAATATTCGAACGATGGTCAAGTAAGGGATCAGTCAACTAAAAGAAAATGATAAACAATTTTCATTGTCGTTTGAAATGAATTTTACGAAAAGTGAGAAATTTAGAATTTTTCCATACATATAATGTTTTGTTCTTGGGAAGGAATTGTGTATACAATGGTATACAGTCGACTCTCGTTAATTCAAAACTCGCATATTTGAATTAACGAGAGTCGACTGTATTTAACATGTTTACGTGTTCATTTATAAACAAAAATATTTTAAAATTTATTTTTATTACACTTAACAAAATGAAAAAGAAATACATAAAAAGTCAATCTATCAAGTGTTAATAGTTTTTACGAACGTGCTCTCAAGGGACAAATTTTCAAAAAATAATTATTCCATAAACACATAAAAATTGAAAGAAAATCCATTTTAAATCGAAAATATCACGTAATATACATTTTGGACGTATCTATAGTACTTAAATTATAAATATTATATTATAGTAATTCTAATTTAAAACTTGGTGATAATGACCTGATCAAGTGATCAAACTGAACGGAGGATTGACTGACCATATGGTCAACAAAAGTATTAAATAACCAACTTTATTATTATTATTTTTTTTTGTCGATTTTAAAAGTTTGATTTCCCTTAAATGGTCTCAAAATGGCGGCGTGTGTTGGCTTGAACGTGTTGTGGAGGCGAGTTGGATGAACCACTTTCTTTTCTATTGTTCACAATTATTACTTATATTATTTTCATTATTTACAAATGTGCACTTACTTAGAGATCTTTTGATAAATATACGTACTCGTATGTATATACATAGGTATACTCTAGTATATGTATAATATATATATACTTATAAAATACCTTTTATTATAAATATAGGTCGTCGAACATATGCTTGGAAATTTTTCAAAAATTTATTCTTAATCCTTTAATTTTCACAAAAAAGGTTTATTATTTAACTGTATTTGACAATTAAAAAAATAATTTCTATAAAATGAATCGGAAATCCTCCTACAGTAAAAGTTATCTATGTCAACAACTGATTGTATTAGGAGAAAATAGAAATGATATTTTTGAATCATAATGTTTTCTAGATACGAGACTGTTAATATTTCATATAGAATTATAGAAAAGTCAGAGCTTAATTTCAGCTAGAACGCGACAGAACGGTGTTTCAGCACCTCGCAGGGACTTTTTATTTTTTGCTGGAGGGGTCCGGCAGAATTACTAGTAAAAAATTAGCGAACTACCGGTAAAAATTTTAAAGCAATTTTTATGATGTACTGAGAAACTGATAAACCGGTTTACCAGTATAACAATCCCTAATTGAGGGTTAAAAACTCGGCATTAAGAAATGATTTTTTACTCAAGCAATATTGTTCTTCATATCTTCATGTCTTACATTCAAAAATAATTTTATTAACCGACTTCAAAAACGAGGAGGTTCTCAATTCAACCCGTATGTTTTTTTTTATGTATGTACACCGATTTTTCCCACATTTTTGGGCCAATTTGCACCATTCTTTTTTTCAGTTAGTAGATAAAGTTCTCCAGGTGGTCCCATAAAAATTTTGTTGACATTGGTTGAGTAATTTTTTAACCATCTTCAATAATATGAATAATTATACCAAATTAAAAATTGTAATAAGGTGGATTCATAAGCATTCTCACTAAAAGGTATGAAATAAAAGCTCTTTTAAAAAACCGACTTCAAAAAGTAAAAAATAATTAATAGCACGAATTTTGAAGTCAAGCGGGGAGTAGTATAAAAAAATTTAGATCTTGAATAATTCATGAATTTTTCAAGCACATCCAATCGCAATTTTACATACGACGCCTGACTTCAAAATTCGTGCTATTAATTATTTTTTACTTTTTGAAGTCGGTTTTTTAAAAGAGCTTTTATTTTTTCTGTATATACCTACTTCGTTTAATCAAAATTAACTTTGACACTGACTCCAACACCATATTGGTCCCATTAGAAGACCAATATTCAAAAACAATTTGTATAGACGTCAGACAGTATACTGGAGAGAATTTATTGGTGATACGAATTATAAAGTTTACAATTTGTAGACGCCTTTAGTATGTAACACAGACATTATAATAATTTTAGATAATAGTAGTTTAGTGCTTCAGTGTATAACGTGTATAACTAATTTGGTAAGTGACAGTCGTAGAAATTAATTCGGTTGTTGACAGACTTGAACTAATTTAAAAAATTTTTAAATAAAAAGCTATTTAATAATAAATCATAAGCATTTTCCAAGAAAAAAATAATAATTTCTTAATTAACAATAGGTACGCTTACTTGAAAAAAATAAGTACTACGGACTGTAGTTACATTTAACACCTGTGTGACATTGTTAACGTTAAAAATAAAGTAATTTATGTGTACCAAGTGTTAATAAAAGTAAATAACGCTCAAGAAAAAAAAACTTGATAAGAATAACAATAAAAAAGTCTTTCTCTTGAAATATAAAAATATTTTTGTAATAAAAAAAAAACTTATTATTTACTACAGGATTACAAAGATATAGCTTGCTATGGCACAAAGTTAAACGAAGGTAAGACTCGTTTTGTATTAGGCAACTGAAAGTTAACATCTAAAGAAATATAAACATTTTCATGCATTGTAATTTTAATACTGTATACTTAAAATGGTGAAATAAAACAAAACTGGCTATGCAAGTTATTGTAGTGTATGTACATATAACGCTGAGCAAATAATACGACTACATAAAAGTGATGGGCATAAGGGAATAAAAAATAAACGATTATTCGATTATTAAAATATCTGGAGATAATCATTCGATTACTTTTTATTCAAATAATTTTAAAAAAATATATTGAGATCAAAAAATCATTCTATTATTTCTCATTTGAATGATATTACAAAATACTTTATCTCGAAAATTTTTTTTTTATAAATAATATTCAAACGATGGAAATATTACGTTTTTAATATTCAAACGATGGAAACGTTTTTACACTTTATTAATTGCCTTTAAAAGTATTTCTATTCCATTTTAATAAATTTAAATTTTAAATA
Organism: Brachynemurus nebulosus; assembly: GCA_035578155.1. NCBI lineage: Eukaryota > Metazoa > Arthropoda > Insecta > Neuroptera > Myrmeleontidae > Brachynemurus > Brachynemurus nebulosus. Next base: position 6,265,748 of record JAPWDM010000018.1, on the reverse strand, counting down.
ATCGAATGAAAAATAATCTAAAAATATAGTCAAACGAAAAAATAATCGATTATTTATAATGTTTACTAAATAAAAAGAAGTGCTGGAAGAGGCTCGCATGCAATGTGGTTATTTACTGATATTAATCAGCGAAATATTTGTATCCACTGAAAACAAACAGGCGACAATTTAAATACAAAAAAAAATTTTATGAAAACCATGAATGGTGAAGTTTTGCAGAAGTTGATGAACCGCATAATTCAGCAGGGACGCTACTTTACTAAAATGGAAAAACCTCATAATATTGTAACTAGAAATGGATATTAATTACAAAGAATAGATAAATTTTTGAAGAAAATATAATAAATTGCCTAAAAACAAAGAAATTGCAAGGTGGGTTGTGTTCATAGAACTAAAACCATTCGCAAAAATTAAACTGGAATTTTTTTAATATTTTCTAAATTTAAATAACTGAATGAAAACCCATCTATGAAAATAATCAATAGAAATAATAGAATGAAGATAATTGATAAAAGTAATTGAATGAAAAATAATCGAATAATTATTCGATTATCATTTGATAATTAAAATAACTCGATTAATAATAATCGATTATTGAGATCATTGGATTATTCCCATCATTACTACATAAGAAGTAAATCTTATGCGGATGTAATAGTAATGTAACTTTAAAAAGTTGAGTCAAAAGTGTGTAACACCAAGAATCAAAGCTCCTTTCAATTGAAACGCTTTCTCAATAAAAGCATTGGTTGAAAGGAATCAAGTACACTATCAGGCTCCTTACAACATTTGAATCGGCTGAAGTATTAGAAAGGGACACATTGAAAAGAGGATTCAGGAGATGCGCATGGGGGTCATGTTTTCTGCCTCCGGCACGAAGGAAAAAAATCTCCTACCGGTAACTATTTAATAAATAACTATTTACTAAATTGATGATATGTGATTACTTTTTTGGCCTGTTATTTTTTGTAACTATAGTAATCAGAAAACAAAATGGTAAATGTTGCCCATGTGTCAAGTTATCTGCTATACATATAAACGCCAACTTAGGATTTAACGGGTTGAAAAAAATTATTACTAATATATTCGTGAGCCTGCTTAATTTACAGACAGCTATTATTCAGTGTTTGAATCCGTACATTAAGCCCGTATTTTGCAAAGGTTTAATCAGTTTATTTGAAAATTTCTTTCGGACACTTTCGAGTTCTACAATTTAAATAAAAAAATTTAATGTAACATGTCCACCACAGACCAATGAATACTATTATATTATACTACTAGACAAAGCGTAAAGCCAGTTTCTAGACATTTTTCTTGAAGCAGGTAACAAGGGTAAAACGGGTGAAATTTAATGAAATAATATAATGTCAATTTTTGAGCAAATTCGACTATAATTATTGCAGGACATAATTTGTATACGTACGTATTTTGAAAATAAAGCGAATACCACTTTTTTTTCTTTCAAAATTTTGCAGTTTCTTCTCAGAAAAGTAAAATTTTATTATCAATATGATATTTTGGCATATTTTGACAATAATTATTTGAAACCGCAACTACGGATACAAACCCATTACTACAGTGACTTTATAATATACTTGATAACAGTGAGGCCATTAGTAGGTCTAGTTTTTGATTGGTTGACGCCATTAACAGGCCAAATGCATTGAATTTGTATACCTTGTTTATTCTGTTACTACGGTTACTCACTTCAAATTTGGCCTGAATATGGCGGATACGGTTCCAATGGCCACACTGTTATAAAGAATATTATACAGTCACTGTACCCATTACATACTATATAACAGAATACTATAAGGTCGGAACTTGGTCGTATGTGGTTGCCTCAATTACACATTTATATTATCAGTCTATATATATAATATATAATATGTTCACTGATCTATGATGTCCAGCCTATTCAATTTGCTCGATTTCACATAAACTGGTTTTTGTCAATTATCAGAGTCAAATCACCGAGAGCAAATTTTTCTCTCATTCTCATTCATTCCTAAAATTCCTTAGTGATTCATATCAAACACTTCTGTTTTCGGCAAATAATCTTCAAATTCCAGCAAATCTCACCCCTCTAATAACTGCTGGTTTTTCCTATTTTGGAATTTTTTTTTTTTTTTTTGTTTTGTTTTGGCGCGCAGCGACTAGGCTATATGCGCCTTAATGTTAGCATAAAAACTATATAAAGAGGAATTTTTTTAAAACGTTATTTTACGATACAAATACTTTTTGGAAAAGTGAAAATAAATATTCAATATTTGTAAGAAAAAAAGTGAAGATAATCCAGTTTCTAGAAATGAAAATCGCCCGGGGAATTCTCATATCATTTGGGTACGCAAAGAAACACCTAATAATACTAATTAATGCCCTTATTTTTGACTATGATTATACTTTATGCTTATCGCTACGGTCAAGTGCTGAACGCAGACTACAAAAACAATGTTTATAACACGTGCATGGCTGTACCATATCTGTTGAAATACATCTGCGTTTTTGCATGTGTAATTTGACCATTTAATGCAATCTAATACTTTTGTTGTAAATTGTAAACTGTTAATAGTTTTGTTAAAATGTACAATAATGTACAAATAAATTAAAAAAAAATTACGTTCATGAGACTGGGAAACGATCTATATAAAAACTGCAGCATACATAATACATACTATTATTTATAGGTTTATCAGTTATTAATATTATATACGGAAGGTTTGCATTTTTTCGAATAAATTTGCGTTTATCCAGCGAAACTTTGTTTTGTCGCAATTTTACAACAAGAACTATACCAATTAACAAAAATGCGATTGCGTCTCAACAAACGAACAAATAATTAGCTCTGGTCAATCTTTATTATTATATTAGCTACTAGCCGTACCCGCGACGTCGTTCGCGCAAAGCATTGTTATAAACTCAATGAAAAGTATATATGTATTTATTAAGTGTAATAATTATACAGAACTTGCAAAGAATAATAATTTTTGTGTAATGCATGCACATGCTCAAAATGGTTTTTCTATTTTTCCGTGGGAATGAGGAATTTCCCGGAGTAAAAAGTATCTTAAATGTTGACCCCCAGTAATAAGCTATCACCACACCAAATTTCATCAAAATCCGTCCAATAGTTTTTGCGTAATGCGTGCACATGCACAAAATGGTTTTTCTATTTTCCCGTGGGAATGAGGCATTTTCCCGGAGTAAAAAGTATCTTAAATGTTGCCTTAAGTAATAAGTTATCACCACACCAAATTTTATTAAAATCGGTCCAATAGTTTTTGCCTAATGTGTGCACATGCTTAAAATGGTTTTTCCATTTTGCCGTGGGAATGAGAAATTTTCCCGGAGTAAAAAGAATCTTAGATGTTGATCCAGGTAATAAGTTATCATCACACCAAATTTCATTAAAATCCGTCTAATATTTTTTGCGTGATGCGTGAACAGACAGACAGACAAAAATTCTAAAAATCGCTGTTTTGATATCTACATCGATAACTATTTACAGTAGCAGTACAATTTTCCAAAAATATTCCATGTACAGAAATGGTCTCGTTACAATTTTATTATGTATATGTATAGATTACAGCTACTGTTATGGTGCGACTTGAGCCTGGGACTATATGATAGAAATTTGAGTTTGTTTGTTGAGATTCCTAGAAGCCGAAAATGACATTCACTAAAATTTATATATATATATATATTTCCAAAAAACTTTTGAATTTCGGAAAATTTTGACAAAAAACTCATTTTTTCGAGGTTTCGAGCATCGAACGTGTCTGACTGAAGAACTCATCTAAGGGTTTGGGAATTCCAGTGTTTTCGCCAAATTCTGTAAAAATTAGATATTTCGTTCGAGAGGTACCGTTTATCAAAAATGTAAAATTTTACAAAATTTAAAAGTTTTTCGAAATTTTTTTTTATATTATGGCAAAGACTGGTAACTTTTCTTTCAAGAAAACATATTATTTTTTAAATGAAAGCAGTAAAAAAGTCAACGAGCAATTTATCCGTGGCATGGATTTTTCTGCGATTCTTAATTTGTATTTTTCTTTTAAAATAGACAGTAAATAGTCGTTGTAACCTACGTTACAAAATCGACAATACTAGTTATATTTAAAAATTACTATGTTGACTATCATTTGAAACACTTTGTACATACATACTATGTACGCATAGCAAAATAAATGTAAAGCCGCTGCTACACGATGCTACGAACACCTTCCAACATTCGACGTTGGATGGTTCATAGCATCGTGTAGCCGTTGTTCGAACCTACGAGTGTCCAATGTCGAGCGTCAAACGTTCGCATTTGGTCGTGTCCCGTTCGATGTCGGTATTTCTGCACCGAGTCAAAGGGATGCTTCGAACGTTTGAAGGTCAATGTTGATTGCGTTGGTTGGTTCGACTCAGCAGCTGCACGACTCGTTCATGTGAAGAGAGACAACATCAGTGTATAACATTAGAGATAACATCAGACAGATGACATCGTCGTCCACTGGATAAACGTTTGTCCCAACACATTATACAAGAGAGACAACATCAGTGTATAACATTAGAGATAACATCAGACAGATAACAGCCTCGCCACTGAGTACCAACACATCATCATTCGTATTGGATCAAACATTCGATTCACCGTGTAGCAGATACATTCGTCGCACCAACTATCGAACTTAATTGCCTCAAACGTTCGATCGAACGTTGGAAGGAACGTTCGTAGCATCGTGTAGAACCCGCTTTAGTTGAACACGTTGAACAGCTCTCTCTGGTAATACGTGTGTTGCAGTAGTGTGCGTAAATACGCACACTACTAAAAAACCCCAAACTAATACACTGCAAACAGTGTGTATCTACACAAACAGAGTGGGGAGATTTACGTCATAAACTCATTACAAGTGGAACAGAGACATAGACAATCTAGTTTGACCCCTTGAATAAAACAAAACGATAATAATCGTAAAATTTAAAAATAAAAAAAAGTGGAGATTGGATTTATATGATCGTATACCTACCTATATTTGTATACAATTGTACGATGTGTATAATTTATTTAATAAAATGCAAAAATTAAAAACATAATAAAATGAAGATGTAGCACAACAGCACACAATTTTATTGTGACAAATTAAAACAAGTTTATATTTCATATTGCATGTTACTATATAATTAGTTATCAACACATACATGCATCTATTTTACACGTGCAGATGTACTACGTATTGCAATGTGTGTATGTATGTGTCTTATACAATTATAATTAATTAATCAAAGGCAAGCCACCATGTTATAATTTTATAAATCTGAAAAAAATACACATTACTTGACATTACTTACTAATAAAAGTACATGCATAAATGGTGTTGAATATGGTGCAATATAAGGATATAAGACAGCGTTCCCATTAAAAATAGTTCGAATAATTGATAAAGAATACGGAAGCATCTTAGATATAGATAAGTAAGTATACTGGTAGCCATAAGCGGGATTTCAAGAAAAATATTTGGGGAGGGGAGCAAGGAATAGGTATATTTAATATAAAAACCACCTCGGGAGTTTCTTAAAATAGCAAACCAGTTCAGGTCGACAAATACTTGACTTAATTTCTGCATCCTCACCCCTTTTCTTTTGCCATATCATTTTAATAAAGCTTGTTCAAGTTTTAAATTTTTTATTTGCACGAATATTGGGGGAGCAGTTGCCCCCCCCCTTGCCTCCCTCTGAATCCCGCCTATGCTGGTAGCGTCCTAAGTACGATAGATAAGTTCTTTTTCTAACAATAAAATTTCAGAATCAGTAGATCACGAAACGGAATTTAGGGGTTATAGTATAGGTGATTCATAACTTTGTGCCTTTGTCAATATGAAATCGTGCTAATAAATAACTACGTCTTAATTTTATTCAGAAAAATTTGCGACATATATGGCCCGCGGACAAAACGTAAAATTTACTTGGTCCATGTTCAAATTCGCCCATCCTTATTCTAGATTTTTCATATAAACTTCCAAATTATGGGTTATTCTATAGGTAGTATAGATAATTTAACCGCAAAATTTAAAAAAACTTACAAGTAGCAGTGCAGATATGTCCCTCTACGATTTCGATCAGATTTCGTCTACCGGTAGACAGGGCCGTAATAAGGTCTTCAGGAGCCCCGGGGTAGAAAGTACATTCGGGGCCCCTACGCAGCCCCAGACAAAAACAAAAAATTCGGCGACTTTTTTTGCTCGTCAGTCGTTTGCCGTCCTAATTTTACAGAAATACAGCCCTTAAAATTCCGCCTGGTGTGGTAATGGTTACTTGAAAAATTACATTAGTACATTATAATCATTATATATTATAATATTTAAGAATAAACTCTAAATATATATTTATAACAGGAGTTTTTTCGTATAGAAAGGTCTCTTGTCTGAAAACTGTTTTTATAAGGATTTACTTTACCTACATGTTTTATTAAAATAATATTTTTTTCCTTTCAAAATAAAAAAGATTCATTGAAGCATTTAAAAGTATGATTAAAAGGAATAAATAAGCTAAATAACACCTGCCTTCAAAATGAACTTGATGGATATATGTTGAACATGGTTGGACATATTATATGTGAAATACAATACATAAATATACGGGGTATACCTACACAAAAATCTATTAGAGGATCAACCTGTTGTAAGAATTCTTTTGAAAAAATGAATCTTTATAAGCACAATGAATAATAGCAGCCGAGCATACCTGTCTGCTATTTGAATGCGTTTAATATAAAAAAATAAACCCACATATGCTTTCAAAAAACTAATTTGAAATTTGTTTGATTCAAAAGATTTTTGGGTTCTTTTACTGAAAAATTTCTATACAAAAACTATCTGGACAATATGTTTATTGTACAAAAATGTATACTCTGTCTCGTCGAAGATTTGTTTTGAATAAAGAAAAGACCATCGATACGTTACGAAAATATGTTTGTATTTTGAGAAAAAAATTATTTTTGACCTTTTTAGTGCACTCTTTTAATAATATGATAACAAAGGAGCGTAGTGTAACTGAATTTTCCGGATATAATAATAATGCACTAGATACAATATATTCATATCGACGTAATAAAAATGTACATACAAGAATCTACTTATACGTTTTGATACTTACTACTTACTATTTATCATTTTGGTCCGAACGAATTGTTAGATTTTCGATTTTTGTAATTAGAATGCCGAAATTCGTTTTACAAATATGCTTCTACCTGACAAGAGCGGAGTCTTATAGTACTTTAATCGTATCGAAAATGAAAACAACGACAGGGAAACTCTATTACTACATCATTTAAATTGGAAATTTTGTACCTTAAATGTACTTGAAAACGTCACAAGGATTTTAGAATTAATTATAACACGATCATTAGAATTTTTTTTGTATTTAACTACTGTTTTGTAATTTTATGTAAAGCCAAGGATACACTGGCAAGTAACTTCTGCAATTTATTGCAGAAGTTACTTGCGTATCTGTTTCCACTGGATGTAATAAAATGAACAATTTATTGCTACAAACACTTGCTGCAAGTTACATCAACCATATTTGCAGCAAATACTTGCATGTGTTGCTTCCATTAGCAATAAATTTTCAAGCAATTTTTGAGCGAGTGTTTCCACTAGCTGTGATAAATTCTACAAATTGATTACTGCAAGTAACTTCTGCAAGTTTTATCACTAGAACTTGCTGGATGTTTTTGTTCTCTGTTTACATTATTATTTGATATTTTTGCAATTTTCTTATTTATTTAAAATCTGACCGTTAATTTGTATGTATTATCAATATAGGTACAACTGTCATTATAATTTTTATAAGTTTTAAAACAAGATTAGATGCGTAAAAATACATATTCCTAATAAAACAGCTGTTATAATGAGTATTTCAACGAAATAAAAATTTAAAAAAAAAAAGAAAAGTATCAGTAAAAGATGGCAGTGGCATGAAATCGAAAAAAAAAATTGTTTAAATAAAATTAACAGCTGAAGATTTAATAAAAGAAATAAAAAATTTTACTAGAATATCATTAGAAATTACACAAAACACGCAAATTCGAATGAGTATTAGTGCAAAAATGTTTACTCGTAACAAAAATTTTGAAAAGGCTCAAAATAACTCAAAATCGATTAGATTTAAATGTGGGACATTCTGAAGTAACCTATACTGAAATTCAATATAGAATTTATATTTATTTTAAATAAGTATTTCATTCTAGTTTTGTTTAATCATTTTTTTTTTAAATTTACTTATTAAAATTTTATCAAACTTTACAATTACAAATACAATTTAAAACAAAATATTTTCGATTGGTTAATATTAATGACTTAAGTTGTGCTAAAAATGAAAAAATCAGCAACTACAGAAACTTATATCGAGTTAAAAATATCAATTATTTAAATTAGAAATTCTATACCTAACCTAAAAACCAAGTGACTATCATATTTTTCTTAAATAAAATGTTATCCAAATGATTTTCTAGGTGTTTATTCCTACAATTTTAATAATTTCACCGACCCAACTAGAAAACTTTTGTATAATAAATAAAAAAATAACGAGCAAATAACTCAACAAAATATCATTTTCTAAATATGACGCATAGTTATTTTTGAAAATGGAACAAGGAACTAAGGAATATTCATGTGATATTATTTACTATGAAAATTAATTATTTACATATTGTCACATTAAATATATTATTGAGATAATAATAATTTTTCGCGGTTTCGATTTTTGACAACCAACGCGACGCTGAAAAAAAAATTAAAATCGCAGACGACAGTGCAGGCACGATAATATTTACAAATTTGCTTGTGTTATTTGCATGTACGACTAGATTTGTACAAAATATACACCAACATCTGGGCGCGAATAGATATATTGTTTCCTGATTCTCAATTAGTTTCAAAACTACATATTTATATATAATATGCTCAATACTGTATTAAATACACTTTAATAATGTTCATGTATTTGATAAAGTTAACTGCACAGTTCTGAAAACTAAAATGTAATAATGGGAAATTTTGTTAGCAAATTTCAAACGGAGACAGCAGTACTTCAATTTCCTACGTGGATGGTACTGGTTGATGTAAGATAGACAGTAATTATCAGAGGGTGGAAATACGTGATGTAATATTACCTCCCAGGGGACAATAATATTGCATTATCTATAAATGAACGAGAATTATGTAGATAATATATGGATAAAGTAATTTTTAAAAAATTTCACTAACAGTTCAACTTATCTGTATTAAATTCAGTAAGAATATTGTAGCTTTTTCACTTTAATATACCGCGGAAAAAGGTTAGGGCAGATATTTACAGCGGAAAAAGCTTCAACTGGTTAATTTCTTCTTCGCGTAATAAAAATAAAACAACAGTATTCATTTTAAATATACAATATTTAAGTTAAATTTCGTTTGCTGATTGGTGATACTCTATAAATTTTTCTCGATAATTGGCATAAAAGCGGGAGCAAAAATATTTTTAGCACTTTGGGATTAAAAGTGACACTTGATTCCTTATTATGAGGGACCAAATCATGTATTTTAGTCCCGAAATTGCAAAATAATATGTTATACAAGGGACTAAGTGTGAGTTTTAATCCCGAGTGTGAATTTTGTTGCCAGAGGGCCTGTAAAGGGCTGAGGACAACAATTTACACGAGCGATAAAAAAAAAACAACACTTTAGTCCAGTGGCGTATATACTATTTTTTGAAATTCCGGATAATTTAAAAATATAAAAATTAAGAAAAAAAATTTTGAATGTCATTCAAATTGTATTTAATAATATTAAATCAAATATACTTTGGATAAATTAATCTAATTGTATAATACAATCATAGAGATGTAAACTGTCTGTCTACAAGTTTGAATTTGTTTATTATTTTAAATTACTTAACAACGGTATTTAAGTTAAGTTAAATTTTGCTTATTGATTAGCTTAAACGTGGGACTAAAACAATTCTTTAATCCCTTGGGGCTAAAAGTGCCACTTTACTCTCTATTATAAAGAAATTGCAAAAAGTATAATATTCTAACTAATTTAAGTTCTCTTAACCCCATCAAATAATGAAAGTACCATAATTTCAGTAAGAAATTAATTTGAACTGTTTTTAAAAACAGCCTTTAGTTATACAACAAATTTTTTAAATCTAATAACTTTTATGTCTTCTCGCATAGGTATTTTATCTTTTAAAATAGTATACCCAACAACACCTAGTATTATAAGATAGTTTATTTAATCGTGAAACAAATAGATTGCGTTTTAGAAAAAGATTTCAACTAGAACTGTGGTGACAACTGACAACTTAAAAGGCATTTTCAAAATTTTCAATTTTACACGACAGTTTATTAAAATTTCAACGAGCAAATTTTCTGGAAATAAAATTAAAAGTGACGTTTGCACATTTTATTGCTTTTGATAAAAGCGAATATATCGTCAACGGAGAGTCATTACTAAAGCGGGTTCTACACGATGCTACGAACGTTCCTTCCAACATTCGATCGAACGTTTGAGGCAGTTAAGTTCGACAGTTGGTGCGACGAATGTATCTGCTACACGGTGAGTCGAATGTTTGATCCAATACGAATGATAATGTGTTGGTACTCAGTCAACAACGCTGTTATCTGTCTGATGTTATCTCTAATGTTATACACTGATGTTGTCTCTCTTGTATAATGTGTTGGGACAAACGTGACGAAGATGTTATCTGTCTGATGTTATCTCTAATGTTATACACTGATGTTGTCTCTCTTCACATGAACGAGTCGTGCGCAACCAACGAACACAACCAACATTGACCTTCAAACGTTCGAAGCATCCCTTTGACTCGGTGCAAGAATACCGACATCGAACGGGACACGACCAAATGCGAATGTTTGACGCTCGACATTGGACACTCGTAGGTTCGAACAACGGCTACACGATGCTATGAACCATCCAACGTCGAATGTTGGAAGGTGTTCGTAGCATCGTGTAGCAGCGGCATAACTTAAAGAGTACACAAATAAGTTGGATAAATATGCGCGCGAGAGAGATTATATTTTGTTCTTGTTCTTATAATATGTATAATTGACGGATGTTAACCATGTGATGTTAAATTGGTTCCTTGATCTATAAATAAAACGCACATATATACCAGTTAATAAAACGTTAAATTACTATTTTTTACTTCGACTAATTAATAATCATTTTATTAATTATGTTTTAATAAAAGTAAATTTAGATTAAATTAAAAAAACAAAATTGTTATTTCTGTACTTTGTTGAAACGATTACTGATTAATTTCCAAGAAGAGAGGTTTTGAATGCCAAATAAAATTCTATTTGTTTGTATCGAAAATAGTTTCCGGTTGGAAAGGAATTAAACCATACTGATATTTGCAATTACAGTAAATGCAGAGTCGGATTTACGTAAGGGCACATGGGGCATATGTTCCAGGGTCTACACATAGTAGGGGCCTCTGCGAAATTAATAATGAATTGCAAAACATCGGAGTAGAACAGGAACTGTCTGTTTGCTAAATTGTCTTTAAGGGGAGGTTTACTTGAGAGTCCTTAAAAATTATGTATTTTTCTGGAATTTTTTTCTCAAGAACGGAACTAAATGTCAATTTCAAATTTTGTACACATATTTATTAAGTATTAGACTATACAAAAAAAATTTTTCAAGGAAAAATATAAAAAATTGTTCATTTTATAGATAGTGCAGTGTGATGATCCGAAAATCCGATGCCTTGTTGGTTGACATCATAGCACCGATAATAAACCACCGAAATCCAAAAACAAAAAAGATTTATAAAATATGTATATGAAGAGTACCGACACCTATACCTATAATATCAATAAATTGCTGAAAGAAAAAAAATAGCGGATGTGTGAACTTTTGATTACGATTTTTATTTTATTTTTCGCTCTTTAAAGTAAAATAAAAAAATAAAAAATATTGAAAGTGTATCGGAATTAGGTATAGGTGTCGGAGAATTGAATTATCTTTAAAATAAAAAAATTAAAAAAAGGATCCATCGAATAGTTTTTGAGTTATCGTGTCAACCAGTTCCAAAAATGTAGTTCCGAGATATTACAAAATATATATAAAGAAACGTATTTTCAAAATTTTATATTTAATACTCATTATTGCGTGAACTACGTTTTTTGAGTTTTTTTTTTTTTTTTTTATAGAAAGCTGGATTCGGTCAATGTGCAAAAATCTATTTTTTAAATTACTTTCAGCAAAATCACTTTGGGAACATATTCTACACATAATTTGCTATCAATTTCGGCAAAAAAAATTGATTTTTTGATCAAATCTCAAAAACAAAAAAGATTTATAAAATATATGAAGAGTACCGGCACCTCTACCTATAATATCAATAAATTGCTGAAAGAAAAAAAAATGGCGGATGTTTGAACTTTTGATTACGATTTTTATCTTATTTTTCGCTCTTTAAAGTAAACTTAACTCGGGAATTCCCAGTGTCACCTGTAGGTGACAGTGATTTGCAATTTTTTTTTAAAGACAATATCATATATATTAAAACTCATTGTCACGTGACCAAAATTGAACGGTAGCCATGTTTGAATTGAAGAGTAGCCATATTTAAAAGAGTGTTTCCATTTAGAAAACATAGACGACAACGTGAATTTTTTTTTCACAAAATTACTTTTTTTTTAATTTTATTGCAAAACTACCATTTTAGTTGCTTTTAGAAGCATTAAAAGGTTAGTTTTATAGAGTTAAAGTTTCATTAGATAAAAATTATGCATTTAGCAGTATACAATTTTTACTCGGTGGTATTCGTATGTATGTATTGTACATGTACACATTTCAATTTGAAAAATACATAATGGAAAAATATCTAAGACTCATTGTCACGTGACCTAAATTGAAGAGTGGCCATGTTGGAATTGAAAGGTAGCCATTTTTCATTAGGAGTGTTCCATTTAGAAAACACAGACGACACTGTGTGCATTTTGAATGTTTTTCACAGGAAACCAATTTTTCAAAATTTTATTGCAAAACTAACCTTCCTATTTGCTTTTAGAAGTAATTGAAACATTAGTTTGATCATAGTTTTCTGGAGTTAAATTTTAGTTAAATGAAAAGTATGGATTAAGTAGTATACAATTTTTATTCAATGGTAATATTCAATGGTAATGTATTATTTAATTACTCTATTACTCTTTATTATCGACTTCTAAAATTTAAAAATATTCTTATAGATGTCGCAGTATATTTTATAATTATAATAGTACCACTTAATTAAGAATTAAGGTAATATACATCTTATTATGTTTAATAAACTTATTAAATAAAAAATCTCTTCGATAATTTTTTGGTAAAAAATACTTATAACAACATTTTGCTTATTAGTACATATAACAACCTAAAACATTTCTGTAATTATTGCTGGCGTTCCGGACGACAATTTTGTTAGCCTAACGTTAGCTAACTGAGCTTTCATCGTTACAAACCAGAGGGCACGCATTCAAAAAATTAATATGTTATACATTATATTAAACAACAATTTCTAACATGGTGACTGATTATTTTTATTCCATAATTTTTAAATGTGGCTGTACTTCAGAAATTAAGTATTTATACCGTGAAAAAATATTTAATGTGCATTAATTTTTGAATCAGAGCCCTCTGGTTTGTAACGGTGAAAACTCCGTTAGCTGACGTTAGGCTAACAAAATTTTCGTCCGGAACGTCAGCATTAATATGACAAATATTTATGATATTTATACCATATTTATACTTATAGTGTTATGGAGGTTATGGACGTGTTTGTGGATTCCTTTTGTTACGTGTAATATTTATATTAGTTGTGAATTTTTCATGTTTCAGTTTCGTAAAAGTTTTTTACATAAATTACGTACATTTTGTTATTAATATATTTTGCGTTTTCGATTGTTTCTAAATTGATTTTCTTTTTCAGGACGTTTAGGGCGGTAATTTTATTACAGTAAATATATACTTAACCACAAAAAGAAATTTCGACAAGTACAAAAAGCAAATTTAACAAATTAATAAGATTTCGTACGGATACAAACAGAATTAAACAAATTAATAGAAATTTTTAATGAATACAAACAGAATTAAGCAAATCAATAAGAATTTTTAACGAATACAAACAGAATTAGATAAAGTAATAAGAATTTTCACGAATATAAACAGAATTTTAACAGATTTAAATTAACAAGGCTGTTCATCATTATATATTAAAACTCATTGTCACGTGACCAAAATTGAACGGTAGCCATGTTTGAATTGAAGAGTAGCCATATTTAAAAGAGTGTTTCCATTTAGAAAACAGACGACAACGTGAATTTTTTTTTTCACAAAAAAACTTTTTTTTTTAATTTTATTGCAAAACTACCATTTTAGTTGCTTTTAGAAGCAATTAAAAGGTTAGTTTTATAGAGTTAAAGTTTCATTAGATAAAAATTATGCATTTAGCAGTATACAATTTTTACTCGATGGTATTCGTATGTATGTATTGTACATGTACACATTTCAATTTGAAAAATACATAATGGAAAAATATCTAAGACTCATTGTCACGTGACCTAAATTGAAGAGTGGCCATGTTGGAATTGAAAGGTAGCCATTTTTCGTTGGGTTTGTTCCATTTAGAAAACACAGACACTGTGTGCATTTTGAATGTTTTTCACAGGAAACCAATTTTTCAAAATTTTATTGCAAAACTAACCTTCCTATTTGCTTTTAGAAGTAATTGAAACATTAGTTTGATCATAGTTTTCTGGAGTTAAATTTTAGTTAAATGAAAATTATGGGTTAAGTAGTATACAATTTGTATTCAATGGTAATGTATTATTTAACTATACTATTACTCTTTATTATCGATTTCTAAAATTTAAAAATATTCTTATAGATGTCGCAGTATATTTTATAATTATAATAGTACAACCACAGTACAACTTAATTAAGAATTAAGGTAATATACATCTTATTATAATTAATAAACTTATTAAATAAAAAATCTCTTCGATAATTTTTTGGTAAAAAGTACTTATAACAACATTTTGCTTAAAAGTACATATAACAATCTAAAACATTTCTATAATTATTTATAAACATAGGGTTTCGAATTTAATACAATATGTAGTCTATTTTATCAACATATTCGTTGGAAGTTTGGTCAATATAATTCCAAACATTCCAATCAATTCAATAATATGATAAATATTTAGTGTTATGGTTTTCTTTTGTTACAAACAATAAATTGTATGTAATCTCAATAAAATCTTTAATTCTGTTTGATACACCTAGGGGAATACCATTGCGTAATGTACAATGCGTAATGTATTACAATGTACAAGGTCGGTACATGGTCGGTACTTAAAACTTCAATATATAGTGAACGTCGGTAATATCAAATTTAAGCAGTCGGTACAAGCTGAACATAGTACATGATTCAAATACGTACCGATGTCACTACTGAGAATTTCTGTTGTAGTGCTAAATCCAGTCGTTAGATGACATAAGTATGAACTTAAGAATAGAGTCCCTATAATAAATAGAGTCGTGACATGTCATCCATTTTGTATCCAAAACAGAGCGGGAAGCTTTAAAATTAATTATCACATGTTTGAGTAAATATTTTTGAGTACATAATAATTGTTAATAAGTTATGAATTAATGAACAATTAAAAATTTTTAATTTAATTATTCTTTCTAAGTTAAACTGAATGGTTTTTGTTAAGATTTTATTTATTTCCAATGTATTTTACGAAAACTTTGGATACAAAATGCCGGAACCAATCAGCATTCAGCACACATGTCACGACTCTATTTATTATAGGGACTCTACTTAAGAATAGAATCTCAAAATAAATAGAGTCGTGACATGTCATCCATTTTCTGTCCAAAACAGAAAGGGAAGCTTCAAAATTAATTATCACATGTTTGAGTAAATATTTTTGAGTACTTAATTATTGTTAATAAGTTATGAATTAATGAACAATTAAAAATTTTTAATTATTCTTTCTAGATTAAACTAAATGTTAATATTTAATTTATTTCCAATGTATTTTACGCAAACTTTGGACAGAAAATGCCGGAACCAACCAGCGTTCAGCACACATGTCACGACTTTATTTATTATAGGGACACTACAGAAATAGAATAAGTTTACTTATCAAAGTAATGCCGGCGTTCACCAGAAAATTTTGTTACCTAACATTACGTATCGGTGCTTGCACTGTTACAAACCTGAGGGCACTGATTGAGAAAACTATATCAAACTAGAGAATTCTGTCTGATTCAAACAAATTAACGCGCGTTAATATCCTTTCATTTGTTTTTTATGGTATAAATTTTTAACTTTTAAAGTACTCTTGCATTTAAAAATTATGAAATAAATAAAAAACGAGGAGTCGATGAGTTAGAAACCATAATTTTAATATTTAATGCGTTTAATTTCTTTTAACTAACCTCTCTGATTTGTAACGATGCAAGTTTCGTTACGTTACATTTTTTTTGGCAAGCTATCCACGGATTTGAGATGACGATTTTCGACAGCAATATCGAAAACTGGAACAATTATTGTTCCAATCCAAAAAAATGAATCAGTTAATTTATAAATTAAATTTATAGTATTTAAAAAAAAATGCACTGATACAATATATACCTGTCTTACCAAACGAAACCGATATTATTTTTTTTCAAGATCATAATTCACTGATATTTTAATTTTTATTGTTAAAAGTAAATTTACTTGGCAAAAGCTTTGAGCTAAATGATATTTAAAACACGCGAGAGACGCACGTCATCTACATTTTTTTACTATTTTATATTTAAAAGTAAATTTATTTAACAATAGTTTTGATTCAAATAGCATAGGAAAACGCGCGCGCAGCGCGCGTCGCTTAGTTTCTAGTAACATATTTTAAAATAAATGTGGTACTACTAAAATATTAATACTTAGTAGTATTCATGATTTTAATTTGGCAACACTGACGTTATTTCAACGGTCAAATTAATTCCGTTATTTTAAATGGTGTTCTGTTTTTCTGCGTGTTAGTCCATCTTGTCGTATTTTCGCTGCTATAAAAATCCTAAAGGGTAAGTACTGTTATTATTGTTATTATAAATTATTATTTGAGAATCCAGCTTATAACGAAAGAGATTTTTTTGCAAGAAAAACTTTATTATGTATCTAAAATAACGTTGAATTTATTGAGTGTCACCTGTAGGTGACACTGGGCAATGTTTTAACTAGTGTTGGCATTAAGCGACTGAATTTTTAATCGATTAATTAATTTGATTAATTTTTTAATCGATGAAATTAATCGCGATTAAAAAAAGAATCATTATTTTGATTGTGTTAATCGTTAAGCGTATTTGAGAATTTACCAAAAAAAGAAGCACTTTTTTAAAGGCTGGATTGATTGGAAGCGAATTCATAAACACTATTGTATTAGGACAACATAATAATTAGATAATTAAGTTACTTATGTGTTGTAAGACAAGATGCGTCGTGGTACAGTATCATGTTTTCCTAATACAATAATTTTCAAATAAATGAAGGCTGAGGTTTTTTTGGACCACCATCAATCTCAATCATGGCCCATCTCAATCTTACCCATGGCCCGAGTAAAAAAAAAATAGTAAAAAACTCAAAATTTCAATTGTCAAGAATATATAATAAATATCCTTTTTATTTTGTATAAGTTCATGCAATAAATAACGCCCAGTGTCACCTCTAGGTGACACCTCATTTTAAAAAAAATGAAACGGTATTTTTAAAAAAAAAATTTTTTCCGTACACTGAATACCTGAATATAAAAACAAGCACAAAATTAGGATCTTCTCTCAATAGATCTTGGCATGGGAATTGCCGAGTTAAAAATAAAAAAATATTGAAAGTGTATCGGAATTAGGTATAGGTGCCGGAGAATTGAATTATCTTTAAAATAAAAAATTTAAAAAAAGGATCCATCGAATAGTTTTTGAGTTATCATGTCCGCCAGTTCCAAAAATGTAGTTCCGAGATATTATAAAATATATATAAAGAAACGTATTTTTAAAATTTTATATTTAATACTCATTATTGCGGAACTACGTTTTTTGTTTTTTTTTTTTTTTTTTTTTTTTTTTTTTTTTTTTTTTTTTTATAGAAAGCTGGATTTGGTTAATGTGCAAAAATCTATTTTTTAAATTACTTTCAGCAAAATCACTTTGGGAACATATTCTACACATAATTTGCTATCAATTTCGACAAAAAAAATTGATTTTTTGATCAAGTCTCAAGTAAACCTTCCCTTAAATTACTTTCAGCAAAATCACTTTGGGAACATATTCTACAAATAATTAGCTACCAATTTCTGCAAAAAAAAAAAAAATCGTTTTTTTTTAACGACTCTCAAGTAAACCTCCCCTTAACTAGTTAATTATAACTCAGACACAGTAGTTTTATTTCATCTACCGACCTTTCTGGATTATTTTCCAGTTTTCGAGGCTAGACCTTTGTTTGTTGAAACGTTTGTAGAATGTAAAGAATCCAGTCTACCGAAAAATTAAAATCTACAAAATCTAATATAAACAAGCGCACTTACTGACGAAAACGTACGATACATATATTATTATAATGATATAAACTGTATAAAAATAAATAGAATAATTTTAAAAAAAAATGAAATTTGTATAATAACAATAATTTTTATTGTTATCACGTAGGTACATATGTCCACTTTAATATTATTTGTTGCATACCTTTTATTTATAAAATGACCTTTAACAGTAGTCACTAGTCATGAGTGATATACATAATAAGAATGCTTACCGTCCAGTTTTTAACTTCTTACTTTAGATTTAAAATTTTGATAACGCAACGTGAAACAATGAAATCATATGAATTATACGATGTATTTCATAATTAAGTGTATCTAACTCTTTTATGTCTACTGCATGGCTGCTCATTTTCATTTGTAATTGGATATGTTAAATGTTAAGTTTAAAAATAATCTGATTTGTTACTTAAATTTTGTATTCATAGTCTAAAACTGGAGATAATTTATTTTTTTATCATATAAATATAAGTAGGGTAGAGCGGGGCTAATTGAGCATAGGTGTAAGTTGGGCAATCGAAATATCTCAGAAACTATACATCGTATGCTAATACATTAAATGGCGGATAGAAGCGGGCAAGAGAGGGGAACTCATTACACGACTGCTAGTTGCAACCTGTCGATCGAGTGACGTATGCGCACACTTTATTTATTTTTCGTATAAAAAGTAAAAAATTTTTGTCTATGAATATTTCTTCTATACGAGGCAATTATTATCTATGTTAAATCAAATAAATGTTAAACTTTTATGAAATTAGCATATTTTGATATCTAGAAAGAATTTGGTTCTAATTCAAAGAGTTTTTTTCATAACCTCACTTTTGTATCAAATTGTGTGAGTGGGGTAAGTTGAGCAATAGAACTCTCGATTGCATTAACTGCAACAGTGACAATTATGATGAAGTTCTTAATATCTACTTAATGTTTCTCTTTTAATTTAAATTCTTTTTGATTTATTACTTAAACGTTAACGTCCGATATTAAGTAGAAAGATTGAGTATATTCCAAATAGGTATTAAGTTTAAGATTGTAGTTTAAATACTAAGTTGAAGATGATTTTTTGTTAATTTTATTTTCTGTATTTAATATCCAAAGGAAATTACTTTTTGTTTCATTATTATGTCACTAAAGCATTATAAATAAAAGACTGACTGTCAAATAATCTTTTTTTTTATGTCTCATAAACATCTAAGTCTCACAAACATTTTCTAACTGCTCAATTTACCCCCTACCCTTCTCAACTTACCTCACCTATGGGGTACGTTGAGCATGTCCGACTTTCTTCACTTAAACAGCTGTATCTCTTAAATGTGAATTGTTAGAAAAATGTTACTATGGGGACTTTAGAAAAGGAAGAAATTACCTACACATCAGTATGCATAACAATAAATTTGGACTTACGGTTGAGGAGCTATGACCGATTAACTGAAAAGTTGCACAACTAGCCCCGCCCTACCCTACCTATGTATGTATAATATGCGGATGTAAGATTGCTGCTGTCTTTTCATGGAATTACCTAAAGTGTTAGTAGGTAAGAATTTACGTAATAACTGAAAGTTTAAAGGAATATATTTAGAAGTATTAAGTTTCAGGATTTACCGGAAGGAAGTCACACACTCTCAAAATAATTACTTTGTTCAAAGATTAAAAATTTCTTTGAATATTTTTCTTTAGATCAAAGAAAATATTTTTTTGACTACTGAAAAAAAATCAAATAAATATTTCTCTATTTCAAAAAAGTTTATTAAGTATACGGATATAGTCAGAAACTCCATATAAATAATAGAGAATATCACTACTACTACACTATGTAAAACTCGCCTTACATATAAGTAACTTACATAGATGAAAGCAGTAACTAGCTAGTGTAACAAGATAATGTTTGTTTGTTTAGCATAACGTTTATCGTTTAAACGTAAAATTTAATCGTTTAGCGTAACTTAAATACCACTAATATTATAATAAGAACTTGATTAGGAAAAGATAACATGTAACAATATGAAATTTCTCACATTAAATTATTTAAGGTTAAGGATTCCTAAAGTTTTGCGTGAACGTGGTGGGCCAAATTCTAAATACCAAAATATTTAGCGAAGAGAAATTTTAAAATAAAGAAAGACACGAAGAAATATGTTTATTAACTTAAATTCCGTGGTTTTGGTGAACAAGGATGCTCAGCTCGTCAATTGCGATCGACCGGTCAATATAGCCTGACGGCAAAATCATATCCGAATAATAAGTCACATTTTCTGAACGAACACGGCTATTTTTACAAAAAAAGGACTTTTCGCACGTAAGTTACCCAGAGGTCACCAACTGATCTAATTCATTTCATTTTTGTAGTCAAGTATTAACGTAAAAGCTCCTATACCGGAACGCTTTCAATACTCGAACAGTTTTAATATTTATCGGTTTTTTCAGAAGTAACTTCATTAATATATAAAATATCAAAACTGTTCGAGTATTGAACGCGTTCGGGTATACGGGCTTTCACCCCTAACAAACAATTGAACTTAATGACGTCACCACGTACATTATATTTTTTAAAAGCTCCAAAAACCATAATTTTGATGTTTGAAATCTGAAATTTGAAGCTGCTCGTAAGTTTTTCATAACTTCCTTTCTCATTTCTCACAAAATCGGAAATATAAAAACAATAGAAAAATTACATGGGAAAATTAAAACATATTTCATGATCGTCAGTAAATAAACCAGATAAATTGCTAAGGCTTGATGTTATCCGTATATGTACTGGAGTAGAAAACCTATCCACGAACATGATTCAATGTTTTTCCAGGCAACGGAGAAAATTCTCTTAGGTTTTTCATACATTTTGTTCTAAAATATTATACTTAGTACTAATTTTATGTCAATTGTTGATAGAATTAAATAAGAATTAAGTATTAGAGAGAGAAAATGCCTGTTATATGCCTCAAAGCACAGAATCTTAACTAGTCTTTGGTGGTCTATGTATAATCAGTAATATTGACAGTAGTTCATAATACTAATAGTATTATTGATTATGCACAGATAGCCTATACTTGTAACTTAAGTGTTAGTACTGTGTTATATAAATACTGACTGAATTAGTTGGGAGTCGAGAATACTGATGTACTGAGACTTGGATTGGTAAGTTGTGGGTTAGACTGTGAAAATTCTCAACAGTTTCCATTCACAATTCCAAATAAACATCAGCATTGTTCTTTTAAAAAAATAACTGCAGACGCACACCTTCCAAATTTTAACCCCCACAAATTATATGAAATAATGATGTGCGGAAGGGAGTCCGTTAGGGACGAAGTGAAAAAATGGTTACAAAAATTTTTTTGAAAATTGCAAATTTTATATAACAATATGACAATACGATTTTTAGAAAGAACCACGTACTTAAGAGCACAAGTTGAAACTGTATAATAATTTACTACAATGAATAATGAGGCTAATTTTTCATTTCTTTACTACAAACTTTATATTACACGTATAAATTATAACAATAAAATGTTAGCGCTGGTCATATTTTATTAGTTTAGAGAAAAAATTAATTTTCTTGTCAAAAGTTTGACTTGACTGCGATATAGCATGTAATATTATTTCATTTGTATATTAAATACGTAACATTTGTTAAGTCACGTACATTTTTCAAATAAATCAAAAATCATAAAAACCATTGTTTAACCTTTGCTTTAATAATATTTGCTTGCTTACAATTACGATCCGTTCTGGTTACTGTTAACATAAAATTAGTAGTAAAATTTTTATTTTATTTTACGACGGCGTCAAATATGAATTAAATTTTTTATTTCTCTAAAATTTATGAAAAAATAATAAAATTCTTGATTGAATTTGATGCTAGGGAATTACAAAACGTCTATAAATATCAAATTCAAATACATTTGTATTTCGATAATTACCACTATGATCGGAATACTTTTTATGTTCAAAAAATTTTATGGAACACTATAAAAGCATACAATGTAGTTCAGTACCCATTTTTCTATACCAATTTTCTCGCAGAACACTTTTTGTGGAACACTGATGTTCCGCGGAACACAGTTTGGGAAACGCTGTAATAAAATGAGACTACCTTGAACCACAGAGTTACAGGAGCAGTGAGCAGATAGATACTATGGCGATGTAATATACCAAGGTGTACAAGAGGCACTTTAGAAAGTTTAAGGGACTGGATCTCAAATTTTTTGTTCTCCGATCCCTTTTGCACTTAAAAATTTCAAGACCCCGAAATATGTGGAAATTGGTAGAAAATGTGTATGTAATTTGTAGAGTGAGAACACTGCGGTCCGTACAAACGCATTCCTATGGGGTGATCAATTTTCGTATAGCGGGTTCTAACACACACTACGTCGTCAAAAGTATGGTCATACCTTTGCCTAGAAGGTGCCCACACTTTTGACACGGCAGTGCACTACAACATTATATACAGTACCGCGTCAAAAGTGTGGGCACTCCCCTGACTTAAGGTGACTCCATACTTTTGACGACGTAGTGTGTGCTAGAACCCGCTATAAAAAATTGGTCACCCCGTCTGTGCCGACCAATGTCCTCCCTCCAGTAATTTAAAATCAATTGCTTCTGTGACCCTTTCAAATAGATTTCGCGACCTTTCTTGGGAGTCTTCATGCCCACTTTAAGAATCACTGGCTTAGGGGAACTTTAAATATGTATGAAAAATATGCTACCGTAACAATTTTTGAAGAGCAATTATTCTAAATCTATACATATTAATATTTACTAGTAAGCATACTCAAAATTTTTTTCTGATAATAGGTACTTTTTATTTTAAAAATTTATTCAGGTAATTTATAAAAAAAAAAAGAAAATATGTTTGTACCTTTATGAGTCATTTAAAAGGTGATCGGAGTTATGTTTATTTATTTCTATTGCTTCTAGGATTGTTAACTTCTGTCCTTTGCTTGCCTCGTGTAACACGGTAATTTCCCGTCCTGGTGTGTGTCCAGTGTACAAGAAAAGAAAAATTGATAAACTTAAAAAAATCGGGTATCTACAAATTAAACTGTCAAAACTGTAATAGTTTTTACATCGGCCAAACTGTCACACACTTTGAAACCCGGAGAGCAGAGCTTTTCAGATCCTATAGAAATAAGAAATCCGACTCTGCTTTTGTGAGGCATTTAATTGACACCGGACACATACCAGAACGGGAAATTACCGTGTTACACGAGGCAAGCAAAGGACACAAGTTAACAATCCTAGAAGCAATAGAAATAAATAGCCATATCTCCGATCACCTTTTAAATGACTACACCGATATTTACAGTTCAACTTTATTTTCAATATTATAATTTATTTAAACCTTTAAAATTCTATTTGCTGTAATATTGTCTGTTTGTCAATTTCAATTTCAATCTTTTGTCACGTGTTTGTTTGCCTTTTGTCACATGTAATGTAATCTTGTTTTTCTTGATTTTCGGATTGTTCCACTACCCCGACCCCTTCCACTTCCACATCACATACCTCTCTCCCTTCATAAGTATAGGTAGATAAAATTAGTATAATTATAAGGCATGTATCGAATGTAATTTTTATACTGTTTGAAAATGAACCGACGCGATAGTTCGAAACAATATTGTCATAGTTTCAAAAATAAAAGTGGTATTTTGCAAAGAAAAGTATTTGACAATTTATTGTATTTGGTTCAATAGTTTTGAGCAATCCAGTTCCTAATTTTTATTATTGTAACATTTTAATTATAGGTCGCAGTAAAAAAAAAAATTATATCGACATGAAAAACGTGATTATAATTTTAGAACTGCCTTCAGGTAGTGGGTGCGAATATTAGATTAATCAATTTAATAGATCAATAGTTTATATCACGTTTAAAATTTTAAGTAAGATTTCTAGCGCAATTTTTAATATTAGTGTTAAAATCTACAAACAAAGGCATGAAAGTATATGCCTAGTAATTTTTATCAATAGTATGTAAATAATAATTAACACGTTACCTCTAAATGAATTCAATTATTATTACACAGGCAGTTCTAATCAGAAAGCGAAAATATTAGCCGAGGTTAAGAACCTTTTTTTGTGTTATAATTTTTATTATTATTATTGTGATTATTACTTAAGTGCTAATTTTTAACAAAAATTCTAAATTACTGTACGGGTCAAAATTGAGGCCACGATTTTTGAAAATGCTGTAATAAAGAGATGAAGAAATTGCTTGATTAAAAAAAAAAAATTCAATGTGAAATTTGACATCATTGTTTGGAATTTGGATTACGTTTGATTTTAAAAATGATAAAATATAGAGAAAAGCTTTAAAAAACAACTATTAGGCTCTGGTTTCACTGGATGCGAATTCGTACGAAAATTGATTTATACGAGCTCGTACAAAATTCACTAGTACGATTGGGTGGTTACATTGGGCACGGAATCGTGTTACGAATTCGTATTTAAACTGAAAACCGTTAATACAATATACTGCATGAATCCAGCTGCGGAATCTTATTTATTAGAGTCACCGTTTTCAAAATTTCTAATTATAGAAAACAGACAATTCTGGGTAAACGTTTATTATTCACGTAGAGCAGAAAAAGCTGAATTCTGGAATTGCTTTGAAGAAATTTTTCAAGACGAACAGAAATTTTTTGAGTACTTGAACATGTCGCAAGTCACATTCAGTTATATTTTAAAATCGATTGAATTTCAACTTTAATATTTAGTTAAATTTTTAATACACATACTTAAAATATTTTTGTTAGGTTAGGTTAGTTTCATTTGTCTTAATATATTTAGCAATTAATTAATTATATATTAAAAAATTATCTAACCATTTTCTCTGCTACCTCACTCCATAATTTTTTATAAAACGGTATAAGAATTTCTGAGATTACACAAACAGGGGCGGTTGGCGAGAAGGTGAAATTGATAGTATTATTTGTAAAACTTTATATAGACACAAACCACCCCTGCTTCATTTCGTGGTAGGATAGTTCTGGATGAATATTATCGACAGAAATATTAAACGCCCAAATTGATTAACTCTTTAAATGATTAAGACAAGTTAACTTGTCCTGCAATATGGCGGCTCAAAATGCTATGATATGTATATATTCACTGGTACAGGTGCCACCATCTGTGACAGATTTTCCGAAATACGGTATAATTCTAAATAATGTTCAATTTTATCAACATAGTTTAGTATAATTTATCTTTTATAAATTCCTAGGGCTCACTCTTTTGATGTTGGAATCATTTGATTTTTTTCTTTTTCTTTCGTTGTAACCTTATCTATTGTACTTATCACTGGCAGTCAAAAGTCCGACTTTCTGAGACAAAAAATTCTTCCATATGGTTTGTTTAAAAGGGTTAATAAATATTTTCAAAAACTGGGGTCCAAAAACTCCGAACTCTAAAATTAAGTTACATACTTGGAAACTATTAGGTACACTAATGAATTTAGGTGTGCTACTGATTTATTAGAAGAACTATTGAATGATTTGAACCTGAATTGATTTCAGTATGTAATGTTTATTTAGGAATAAGTGGATATCTCATAATTTTTAGATCAGCACAACTTCACAACACTTACAGATTATAAAAACAGAGAGAATGAACAAGACTATGAATTTTTAGGTGGTTCCTACTATCAAAGAATTACCTTATTATTTTTCTTCTATCTTTTACGCAATCCTATATCTGTGTGACATATTTCCGATTAGGATTGTACAAGTACTTGTAAAATAACGCAAGCAAGTGTTAAAATTTATTTTAATAATTTAAAACAACAAAATACCTATACACATCTCTATTCTATTTTAAGAATTGATAATTTCAATTAGCGTAAATATTGAAAATTTTGTAAATATGTAGGCACATGCATCATATCACATACATAGTAATACAGCTGAACCTCTTTTTATGCGGTCGATGGGGAGGGATCGAATAAAAAATTGCACGAAAAAAGTATTCAAAAACTTTATAAATGGCTATAGTTCGCTTCAGATTGTACAAAAAAAATTGCGCATAAAAAAGTTTCATAGAAAAAACGTAACTCAAAACACTCAAAACCTCACGATTTCCTTAGAAGTTTCCTTGTCTAAACAAGATAGAGTATTAATTTACATATGATAACATTTTATTTCATTTTTATAATATTATAAAAATTGCGATAAATACATGTATAAAAAGACTTAATGATGCTCATTTGATGCAGTATAGTCATGTTATCGATAAATTATTGCAAATTAATGTTCAAATTTCTTTATTAATCATATGCACTTTAATGGGCATCTTTTTTATAAATCGTGAAAAGAAGACTGTAAAGAAATGGTTTTGCTGTACTAATAATACGAATATCTATAATGTGTACATAGTTGGCTGATAAATAATTAAATATCATATCTTTGTATTTATAAAATAATTCAATTTATGTGTTTATTGTATTTGTAATGTTTACTTAAGATCATACAATCATACATATTTTAAAATACATAATATTATTAAAAAAAAATTGTGATAAAGTAATTATTAATAGATTTATAGTAAAACAATTAAAATTTCGAATCACATTTGAGACGACTCTTTCAATTTATGTTACTATAAGATTAGGGCTAGGACAAAGTAGGATTGAAAAATTCCAATAGCCAATGACTAACGCTCAACTGATACATTATTTGGATAACTAATTTTCCACTTTTACACAATGCTATTGTAAAGTGTAAAACCGTTAACTAGTAGGTATAAATCAAGGCACCAAACTAGAATGTCTATCAAACTGTTCCACTTGTAGCCAGTGGGTGACGTAAAATCTTCCCACTTTGTTGTGTAGCTGCACACTGTTTGCAATGGTGTTGGTTTCATGTTTGTTTCTGTGTGCGTATTCACACACACTACTACAAAAAACCTATTATGGGACAGACCAACCTGTCCAATTCAAGTCACAATGTCTAACAATGTATTACAATGCACTGTGTGTTCGGCGACGGACACCGACTGACTACATGTCTTAACTCGGCAATACCCATATGCCGCGATCTATCGACAAAATATTCTTATTTTGTGCTAGTTTTTATCTTTAGGTACTCAACATATAAAAAATAAATAATTGAAAAAAAAATACCCTTTAGTTTTTTTTTAAATGGCGTGTCAATTATAGGTCATACGAGCCGTTATTTGTAATATGAACTGATAAAACGGTATGAAATCACCGGCAAAAAATCACTTTCATTATAAGCTTCATTCTTAAATAATAATTTGTTATAACAATAATAACGGTACCTACTTTTTAGACATTTTTATAACAGCGAAAATACCACAATATACACTCACGTGCAATAAAACAGCAAATCGTTTGAAACAACAGAATTAATTTGACCGTTAACATAACTTCAGTGTTGCACTGTTGCCAAATTAAAACCATGAATACTACTAAGTATTAACATTTTAGTCGTAACATATTTATTTTTAAAATTTGTTATATTGTCTGTAAAAAAAAATCACAAATCACTGTCACCTAGAGGTGACACTGGGAATTCCCGAGTTAAGTCGTGTCGGGCACACTCTGGGCTCACCACTTACGCTGAGGACTTCTAGTTGATTGTTAGACGTATTTGTAATATTAACGCACAAATCATAAAAATATTATTGATACGTTTTAAGGTACCATCACAGTGTGATTGACCGAAAAATAGTGAACTTTCGCGATTTTTTTTCCGATGGATAGGATGGGGGAATGGGGATAAATTTTTGTTACGATTAATATCACTATTTAACAATAAAAAAATATTTTTTTTATTCATATTTATTTATTGTTTATAATTATTCTAATTTTTTCAAAAAAGTGTCTTAAAAAAGGGCGGAAATCGGTACACACGATTGCCGCCGCAGTTTTCATCCGAAAAATAAAATAAAATAGATTATCAATCTGTAGGTAAGCCGCTATGTACCTATGGGAGCTTTTTTATATTTGAAATCATCCTATTTTTCCACACGAAAAACTATAAAAAATTTTGTACTTTTTATTCAAACCGCCGCCATTTTTTTAAATTTCAAGAAAAAAAATCTCTTTTACCTACAGATTGATAATCTATTTGACTTTCTTTTTCGGATGAAAACTGCGGCCGCAATGGTGTGTACCGATTTTTGTCCATTTTTGTAATTTTTTTCAAAAAATTATAACAATTATAAAAAATAAATAAAAAATATTTTTGTATTGTTAAATAGTGGTATTAATCGTAAAAAAAAATTCATCCCCATTCCCCCATCCCATCCATCCGAACAAAAATCGCGAAAACTGACTATTTTTCGGCCGATCACACTGTGATGGTACCTTAAATAATAAAATTACTTAATGCTAAAACTCACTTTTGTAATTATGAAATAGGTAGGTATTTATCTACCGAAAAATATTAACATTATAATTAGATTTAATAATTGGTAACTGATTAGATCTTAGTTTAGGAAATATTATTATGTATATTGTGGGTGCGGTTAATTTGATAACAAACAGCTTTTTAAAAAATATACATATTTCAAAGTTTTCTTTACGTCCATTGTGTTGTACCTATACATAATTATTACTGAACGACAATTATCGATAATCAATTTATCAATAAGTGTAGCAACTCAAATGATTGGTTTTTTTTTTTTTAATAAAATATAGTTCAGTCACCTTAAGATTAGTATTTCAAGGTGTAATTAATTCAATATTAATCTAAAAATTTGGTGGTAGAAACGAGTTTAACAAAGCAAAATGCTATCTAGACATTTTAACTTCTTCACTACTGATGTAAAATACATTGTATGTATATTAAATTTAGGGGTATGTTAGCATGATTATTTAACTGAGAAAAGTTAAAAACTTAATATTATTTAAAATTACTAATTTACGCTTATTTAAAGATGTAAGGTTAAAAATTTTAATTAAAATAAACGCTTGTTTAAAACAATGTCCAGTATGCTCGACAAAAGAATACTTATTGATGTAAAAAATTTTTAAGAAATTAGTAGCGAAGAGGATAAAATATTTATTAATAGTAAGTGAACTAAAATTAGAAAGAAGAGCCGGAATTCTTTGATAAACAGTGAAAAAATTTGTCTTCTGCATAAAAAAAGCTAATGGTTAAAATTTTTGTGTTAAATAAGTAATCCAACCCTGTGTTAATGTAACATTTAGTGTTTGTGCTAAATGAAAATGTGAATAAAAATTTTGATTTAACAGAATTAAAATGTTAATCTGTTTTAAACAACACACAAATAACATAATGTTTGTGTAAAATGCCTAAGAATGTCATAAATACACTTATTTGTGTATTTACAACACCAATAAACTGGTTTCGCTGACATCTATTGCTTTATTTGTAAGAGCGGGGGTAGTGGTAACTGATACCATCGGTCCCATCGGTATAGCATCATTGCCATAATCATTGCAGTATTGGACACTGCGACGTGCATTCAACAGAAAAATATCTATGTATAGAAGCAGACGGAATATTTCAAAATCAAAAGCGTACTCCTAAGGTTAAATTGGTTTTAATTATTTAGATATTAAATATTGGTAAGTTAATTAAAAATATTATAGATTGAAGTTTTTTCTTTTTTTGCAGAATTTACTTCAATTAATTAAAAAATTATCGAATATTCGGCGTTCCTGAACATATTCAAAGGGCAAAGAAGATCAGGTAAAGAGGGAAGAGTAGTCGTTCCATTTTGCCTTCCACGTTCAGTCTGAAAACGATCTTCACAATTTTTGGGTATTGCTTCAACATTATTTTCATCAGAACACAACTTTGTAGAAATATTAAATAAATAAAAAAGTTCAAGTACTGAAAAATTATTTTTTACTATTTCCTTTCATTTATATAATAAATAAGTAAAAAAAATACTAACTTAAAAAAATAATATACCAACACATTTACTGAGTAAACTTCTACATTCTAAATCAGTTAATTTTATACATAATTGTGGTAAAATTATAATTACGTAATTGTGTAAAATTAACACAAAATGTATGTCCTTTTGTGTGTTAAATCATTGACACAAATCTTGTGTAAAGATTTGACACATATGCTTTGTGTTAAAATAACACAAAAAATTAAGTGGACCGTTCTGGACGTGTGAAATGTGTTAATTTTAACACAAATTTTTTCACTGTGTAGTTTCTTACTATTAAAGAATAATAAATCACATACAATTACAAAGTATTTCTATTTTGAATGACATTGTT
The DNA here is from genome assembly GCA_035578155.1 of Brachynemurus nebulosus. Taxonomy (NCBI): domain Eukaryota; kingdom Metazoa; phylum Arthropoda; class Insecta; order Neuroptera; family Myrmeleontidae; genus Brachynemurus; species Brachynemurus nebulosus. The sequence continues at coordinate 6,234,927 of JAPWDM010000018.1, read as the reverse complement.
ACTCAGTGGTTCTAATCCATCCGATATTTAAATTAGAAGGCCTTTCAGAAAATTTGCCAGTTTGTTTAAGAATTTCTTTGAAACATTTCTGACTCTATGTATATTTTCCCGTTTTCTATAATAGTAGTCATTAATATATAACGCTATATCAGGGGTTCCTAAACTGTGTGTCGTGAAGCATCACAATGGGTCGCCGCGGCTGTTTCGGTAAAAAAGGAAAGGGCAAATAAAGTTAATAGTTTTAAATCCGCGGATGAAAGTGGAAAGAGTGTGGCTGTGAAAAGTGGGAATATGAACAAATATGAAAAATGACTCGGATAGAATTTTCTTAAGGGAGCCGCGCATTTAAAAAATTTGGTAATTTTTGCTCAATATGTTTTAAAATTGGCTAAAGTGTCTTTAACAATATCTGAAAAAAACCCAGAAGCAAAAAACTCCTTGAAATGATGGATTTGTAGACAATAGATGTTATAAATAATAAATACAAATCATCAATATTTTTACAGATATTATGGGCGCAAGCCAAAAAGCACTTTTTTGCCTACATCTGCATTTATCTTTGTCTATCATATTAATAAATATACGTTTATTCACTCGCTCCTTTAAAAACATAATTACTTTGTTTGGTTGGTAACTATGTCAATAATACAATTTGTGTTCCCCTCACCTCAGTTTCTGGAGGTTTTTTGAGCTTGCGAGCATTGTACATATTTGTCAAAAATTAATTATCCATCTTTATTTAGGTACTCGCAGTGATACCTGGATCAGCGTGGCAAAAATTTCTTCTTGGCATTAGCAATAAATGGAAAGTATTTACCAATTTTGAAACGCGTTAATACGAAAAATTCTCAATGGCAACAAATATCTTACAGAATTTCTTATAAAACTTACAATAGTCCAGGAGGTATCGGCGCATGAGTACCGAAAACTATTCCACCTCAATTTTTTTATGAGATCCTGTTCAAATTGCCCTACTGATGATATAAATGCGTGTTGCCATGGGGCAACCCGGGGCCATATTGTTTAAACCGAAATTGTTTAAACAATTGCAAGGAATTGTTATTTTTTATCTTTGTTGGAATTATTATTTAAGTATTTTTTCAACCGGACAAATTTTTTTTATATTCTTTATTGAAATACAAATAAAAAAGGTCCTATGACTTTTCACGATAAAATTCATATGTCTAAAAATATTAACTTTATCGTGAAAAGCCAAAGGACCTATTTTATTTGTATTTCAATAAAGAATATAAAAAAAATTTTCCGATTGAAAAATAACAATTCCTTGGAATTGTTTAAACAATATGGCCCTGGGTTGCCCCATGGCAACATGCATTCATATCAACACTAGGGCAATTAGAACAGGATCGCATAAAAAAATTAAGGTGGAATAGTTTTTGGTACTCATGCGCCAATACCTCCTGGACTACAATGATTTAGTGTCACCATAATTTATTTTATCTATAATATTGAAAATGTCCCATCAAAAACAATCAATGTGAACCCAGAAATAAAATATAATCAGCATTCATATACATATTATGTTATGTATTTAAAAATAACTATATGCTAATTGGATTAATTATTATTAGGTGATATAAATAATTGCGAGTAATTGTAAATTATTATAAAAAATATATGCATAGATAACTTCCATTCCAACTTATCAAAGTTTAAATAAAATAAAAAATATAATTATCAATATATGGGAATTTTAAATTAAATCAATTAATTTTTATGTATTGATTATTTAATTAATATTAATTGAAATAATAAAAGAACAAATTTATGTTTTTATGTATTAAGTACCTATTTAAATATTATCTAGGTTTCAAAAAATTTCCAAAAGTTACTCTAATGGGAGTAAAATAAAAATGTTTAATTGTTTCTAAATAAATAATTAATTATAATGAATAACGTAAAAATTAGGAGTACTTGCTATTGGAAAAATTCAGTTTTCAGATAAATTTCTTTAAGTATTTTCGTTTTAAATAATTAATATAAAGAAAATATCGATTTTATCGATTTTATATTTCTGAGAATAGTTGGATACAATAAATAAAATATTCAAACCTGTTGACAGGAACATTAGGTATTAATAATTTTCATGGCACGTACCTGTAACAGACAAAAGAAAATATTTTAAATTAGAATACAAATACCTTTTAATATAAGGCGGCTAACTTTTTCATTAGTTAATGCGGGATAATATAGCAATCTTGGACCTTATTTTTATTCGTGTGATATTTTGAAAAACAACAAACAATTTTCTTTTAAAATTAAAAAAATAACATTTTTGCAATAAATACAATTTATGAACAAAAAAAAAAAAAAAAACATTGACGAGTAAAGATCTGGAGGCCGGATTGCAATGCAAGACAAATTTTTTTTTGTCTGAAAAAAAGGAAATTGCGGGGCTAGCTTGGCGAGGTCATATGGTCAACCAAAAGGTTGAAAAACGACGAATCATACAGACACCACGAGCCACTGTTATACCAATTAATGGCGGAAATGATTCCAGGCTGCAAGAACTCCGTCTAAAATTAAAGAATTGCTTTTAAACAATCCGGTAATGCTTGTATATTTATCTGAATTATATATGGCAGATGAAATGGTCGGAAAACGACATTTCATATTACACGACCAAATGTTATTCCATCTAACGGTGGAAATGACTCCAGGATACATGGAGTCATGGAGGCGGAAATGTTTAAGAAAGTGCTGATATGTATCTGAATTACATAGTAGATGAAGTGGTCGGAAAAACACATTTTATATTAAGTAGGTATCAATGTAATCTAAAAAACTGATAATTGTGATGTGATTACAAATGTGACCGGTCCGTTTAAAAAAAGATCCGAGATTTGAGCCGTTTATTTTGAAAGTGGGGCAAGTCCATATTTTGTTATTGCGAGATATTTATTAGGGGTTTGCGTTTCAATAAATTTAAAAATATTGGTAAATGTTAATAGACGTATTTTTTGTATTATGTGGTATTAGATAATGTAAGTTTATAATCCAATAATGTTCATAGTGTTGACTAAAAAAAATAGTGGTTTTATTATAAACTAAATGGACTTGCCTCACTTTCAAAATTAATGAATTATTGTAATCGTTAATTTAAATGGATAATATCTGAGTTTTGTCATTTAAAAATAAACATAATAAAAACTTTTCATACGACAGTTCAACTTCAGAAGCACATACTGTGACATTATTACCCCCTGCCAGTGCCTTAGTAGTAGAAATGAATGTATGAAAATAAGTATGTACTTTAAAAGGGCGACTCACCCTCTTTGCAGTGTTGCTTAAAATGGATTTGGAAATTTATTCTAATTGTTTTAAACTATTTTCCTTGAAGAAGTTTTTAATTACTCAAATAGTACGATTATGTCGACACAGTCACCCCCGTAATTAACTACCCCTAGATTTAATATTAAGAAATTGAGTAAAAACAGGTCGATTAGATTTTTTTACGTACATTTGAAATTTGTAAATAAAACCTTATTATATTTTATTTTTTACCCCTTTTCGCAAAATTAACCCCCAAATTTTAACCCTAAACTACCAACAATTTCATAAGAATTTAAACAAATTTGTGTAAATTTAAACAAATTACATATCAATAGATAGCTTTTTGAAAAAGACCAATATCGCCAATTTAAGCTTTTGCTCTATTTCTTACCGTTTTCGAGATATTTGAAAAATTAAATTTTCAGCCCAATTTTTGCAGGACGATTTCACCCCTTTAAACCACTTTAAGGGTTAAACCGTTCTATAATATATCAAATAATATAAGTTTCATCAAAATCAATAGGTCCGGTATCGGAAATTTTACTTGTAAGATGGACTTGCACCACTATCAAAATAAACATATTTACAATACTGTTAAGAGCTAAAACTTCAATCTTCCAAATATTAGGCTTTTGAATTCTTTTGATTATAAATTGTCGATAGATAAAAAGATCCTATAAGTTCCTATCTATCTAAAGATCCTAAAGATAAGTCCTATCCATATCTACCATTATCTTCATTTTTTTCAAAAATAGTCTTGCCCCACTTTCAAAATAAACGGCTCATTTCATAATTTCTACAACATATTCAAATTTCATCAAAATCGATAGATCCAGCCTCGAGACCTTTATTTGTCAATTAAATTTTTTTATTATTTCCAATTTATTGATTGCGGGACTTCCGGAACGCATTAGACTCATTCCGGGATTTTCTGAGACTGTCCCGCAGAATCTGGGACGGTTGGCCGTATTAAATAAAGACTTGCAAAAATAGTATTTTTAAAAATAAATAAATCGGACAAAAGCAAAAATAGCAGAATTTCCAGAGTTCTTTCTGGAAATTCGCTAAAAGAAATCGGACTTTGGATACCTTCGTGTAAACTTAAACACAGGAATAAGACACAAGTACGGGTACATACACGGGTATAGTCAGAATTTTGTAATGTGTGATCTTTTTTCAAGTATTGATGTTTATTATTACTTTAAGACAAAAAATAAAATAATTATTTAAAATCAATATGAATTTTGCAATATTTTAAATTGTCGCTAATAAATAATTTTTAGATGAGTAGATGACTAAAAACAATCAATTAATATTTGCATAAACACAATGATCACATTTTTGTTATAAAAATTGTGATGATGTCTACTGTACAGTTGAAGGCAAAATTATTTTCACGCAGTTTTTATTACAAAGTAAAAATTCGTGATTCTATAATATCAATATATACAAAATTACTGTTCGACTAACTATACACAATTTTGATACCTCTGATACATAATTTTGTATACTAATTATTCTTATAAGATACAAAAAGTGCCTAGACGGAAAGCGAACTACGTTTGTTTATGTACTTTATAACAATAATTAGTGTATTAGTTGGGCGTTTTGTCACAATCCCTCATGACTGTCTTATCCTAAATATTATTAATCAGTTGGTCGAATAATACAAAACATGATGAACACTCCTTGTTATAAACGTTATTTTACTTTGAAACAGAGGGAGATTTAGTTAGGATTCATTTTTTTACCTAAGTGTGATGAATGTTTTGTTCCTAATTGTACATGTACATAATATGTGGGTTTTAAAGTGAAGTAAGAATTCCATTGAATACAAAGAAACAAACAAAATAATTACTGGAGCTCCTCCCTATTAACCCATATACATTCACATGTAATCATAAATAATGTTAACGTCAATTGAAATTGCAATTATTGATCTTTGCATACAATAAAAATTAACAATTAATATATCTGTATGTTCTGTCTTTTGTACAAAGGCAATTACGTACATTAAATTTTATATTTGATGCAAGGAAAATAGTGTAAAAATATTGTGTCAACTGCAGTATCAAATTTGAAATAAAGGACCCTTCCGGATAAGATAGGTGAATCTGCCTAAGGTCCAACCTGGGTCGAGGGTGCCATGGTAGGGTTCGCCCGTGCACATGTATTCCATAGCTGCAATATTAGGTCAAGGTTGCTTTGCGTTTTCGAGTTGCACCAAAATGTTCAATTTTGGACTTTTCCCGATTTTCCACTTTCCTTCCACCCAAGTGCATAAGTATTATATATATGCATGTAGGGTTCTAAGAGCTCCATAAGACAGTCCATGCAGCTTTCCTGATAATTAACTTTGTTCTTGAAATAAACTATAATTCTCGATTTCTATATATTCTATAATTTTCGAAATTTTCTAAACTAAGACGCACCTTCCTTATTTTGACATATTTATGCTTAACAATAAGAAAAAAAAATATTTATTCAATATGTCAAAGCGTACTGTTTGGTTTTCTTTCAAATAATCTCAAAAGTTAAAAATGACAATTGGAAATTAATCACGAACTGGGAAAATTAGATATGAAAAATGTTATTAAGTAGGCAAAATTTGTATTTCACCATTAATAGTACGGGAGGTAGCGTTGTATTTTTATTAGCGATTTTTGACCGAATGAATTCTACTTTAAAAATTAGATTAAAACCTAATAATCATCAAAACGGGCATCAGCCGTCGCATCCGTGGTGGATCTGAAAGAGGCAGCGGGTTTAATTTTGAGCTGCTTTTTGACATTTAGAATTGTCAAATATTATCCACTGATTTTACGTTACAAAAAAAATTGTTATTGTAATTCTTAATTTTCATAGCTATGTTTGATCAGAGATTTATTTAATTTGCTATGATCGAAATTAATTTAAAAAAAAATTAATTAAAGAAATATTTTTTTAGCTATATTTTGATCGGTTATTCTACTCTAATCAAACATAACTATGGAAATTAAAAATTATAATAACAAGCTTTTTGTAATGTAAAATCAATGGACAATATTTGACAGTTGTAAGTGTCAAAAAGCAGCGCAAAATTAAACTCGCTGCCTCTTTTAGGTCCACCGGCGACGGTTGACGCCCGTTTTCACGATTATATCATGAAAATACGTCGCTACCTCCCGTACTATAATCAAAAGTGATAAACTCTGATATATGTATATAAAATCGATTTTAAATATTTTGTTAAAAATTTAAATCTTATTGTTAAAATTAAAATATAGGAAAATTGTACGTGGCTCCATATAGATTTTTTAGATGACTAGTACTTAGGTATTATACACACATGTATTATGCAATAGCCTTATCGATTGTTGAGTAGATTAATCGGTTTATTAATAAGTCAAACGTGTTTTAAAAATATGTATTATCGGGAAACAAAAAGTCACCAACAATATATAAGTATGTAGTTGTAATCGATTCTTTACACACATACAAAACAAATTATTTAATACATCAATAAGCAAATTGTAATCTATTAGAAAACTCTGTATAAAATTAAATAAAGACGGCGCAATAACAAGTTTTTATTTCCCAGAAACTTTAATATAGGTAATTGCTTTCTTAAGTTGATTATTGGTTTGTGAGTATTTTTAAAATTAATTTATTGAGTACAAGTTGTCGTCAATCGATAATTTTCTTTTTGTAAAGAAGATTTTCTGATTATATGTGAATTTTTTCAAGTATTTTATCTCATAAAAATAGAATAAATTCTACTTATCAAAATACTAGATTTGTATATGTGAATTTGTGAATCGTTGCTTAATATTTAATGTTTAAAAAAATTTTTTTTTTAAAGCCAAATTATTTATCGGTGTAATTAAAAACACTACCAGTGTTGGGCAAGATATCGAATTTTATTATCTAGATAACAGATAATAGATAACTTAATTTAAAATATCTAGATAAAGATAACAGATAGTTTAATCATTATCTAGATAAAATTTTAGATAACAGATAAGATAATTAATATTTACAGAAATAATGCATTAGGTCAATGTTTCTCAACCGCTGGCCCGTTGACCGGTACCGGGCTGCAAAAGTACCTCACCGGTTCCCAGAAAGATGTGTAAATTATAATAAATTATAAAAATGTTAAAGATACGCTTTTGGCGATAAAAATCGCATGTTTTGGAATTTAGTAATTTTATTTACGATCCATGATAGCAAACGTCTAGCACAATAGAGTACAACATTGTTTGTTTAAAAAAGTGCTTAAAAAGTGTTGATATTTATCGGAATTACATGATCGACCAAGTGGTCGGAAAACGACACTTCATATTACACGATTAAATGTTATTCCAACTAATGGCCGAAATGATTCCTAGCTACAAGAATTCCATTTAAAAAAATGTCGATACTTCTTTGAATTACATGCATGGTAGACCACGTAGTCGGAATACGACATTTCATATTACACGACTAAATGTTATTCTAACTAATGACGGCAATGATTTCAGACAACAAGAATTCTGTTTAAAATTAAATAATTGCTTTTAAATATTTTTGTAATTCTTGAGAAAGTGTCATCTGAATTACATGGTCGGCCAAATGAATACATATAGGGAAATGGTGAATTTAGGTCCAATTTTCTTTTTTCAGAAAAAATAAAGATGTATTGTTATTATCTTATCTTTTCCCTTCGCTTAATAAAAAGATAAGATAAAAGATAACTTCTTTTGAAAATATCTAGATAAAAGATAATAGATAACGAAAACGTTATCTAGATAAAATTTCAGATAACGTTATCTAGATAAGCACTGAACACTACCGCACGTTCAATACGCAGTCGATCAAGTTTTAATTCCTGCGAGAACAAAATTCACCTTTTTGAGTTCACGGAATGCCTTTACCTTTTAAAGGTTGAAGATTCCACGGCCACAGTTTTCAGATTTAAAATTTTTTAACGAGTCAAATGATCGAGCTGTTATCGTATACATTCCAGATTTCGAATGTAACCGCTTACCTTCCAAATTTTAGACCAACTCCCTCCTACCTCCATTTTCTTATTCATAGGTCACATTACAATAAAGTGTAATATAAAATTGTAAACTGTATAAATACAGTTTAGAAATATGCTGCCAATGAGGTGTAACATACAGCTTCCTTGTATTCGTAACAGACTTTTATATAATCTTGACGTATAAAATTTATACATCTTGATGATTTATAGAAAGTGATGTTATGTTTAAATTGTTCCTTATCTTAAATTTCGTGCGTTTTGTCAAATTACTAAAGTGATGTTTGAAACAAGAAATACTTTATAAGATATGAAATATCCAAGTCTTCCATGTACCCTGAAATTGGGTATATTTTCGTCGTACAGTTCATGAAAATTTGTTGTAACTCAAACTAGTAAAAGGCTAAGTTATAACATAATAGCTATATTTTATAGACTAACCACCAAATACACCAATAAAATTTAAGCGAAGTAAGACTAGTAGCGTCAAGAAAGATATCGATATTTAATGGAATTTCAAGGTAGCGCCGTAGTTACCGTTACTCCGATGCGATGAAATCAGTAGGAGACCAACTAGAAACCAAATCACATAATTTCATTAAAAATAATCGAATAGTTCAGAAGTCATGTCACTTGGTGCGATCTGGCGACATACAGACACGAAACCAAAATTGTTCGGGAAGCTGTAAAACGTACATAGTGCGTGAAAATTGCCATTTTGGGAGGACAAAAAAAATTATATTTCAAAAATGATCACAATGCTTCCGCTACTTTTGTATTGTCTCGGAAGCAAAATACTGAAAACACTGATGGATGATTAATTATACCACTTGCATGAATGTATTTTGTGTTTGATTATAAAAATAGGTAATTTCTATAATATGAACAACAAAAACACAAGAATCTGCTTTACATTTTCCATGTGCAACAAAGTAAAAGAAAATTTTTTCGTATCAGAATTGATCAAAATGCACATGTAAAGCGTAAACAATTTTTTTTTCTTATAAACGATCGGTTTGTTGTCTATAATTTTAATTAAATAACTGTTATAATTTCAACAGAAAAAAAAGTTATGGTTCACATATCTCGTCATTCAATCACACAACATACGTGTGTATACCTTGTACAAACATTGTCACAAAATTGGATATATAGGAGAGAATGTAATACAACAAAATAAATGTACAGTGTATAATACAATAATACATTTAGTGCCGATGCACACATGCGTTTTTTTACCGCTGCGTGCACGCAGCGGCATCGCAAGATGTGATGCACACATACGGTTTTTGCAGGTTGCGTGCACGGTGCGGCGCCGCAGCGGTTATAAAGTACATTGAGTTAAATTGTGTGATGCACACATACTTGCGGTGCCGTACGGCGCCGCAGCGGTAAAAACACGCATGTGTGCATCGGCACTTAATTATTAATATTTCGGATACTTAATACTTATACATACTAGTATGAGTGGAGCTAGCTATTTGATAATTTATCGATGCCTCATTTGCATTATACGCATACTAACTCCATGAACTCCTGATATCCTAAAAAATCAGTTTTCCTAATATTTAGTCTCCCTCACGAAATCATGTATCCGTAGGTCGATATCATAAAGAAGTGTAACCTTCATTGATTTCATAATTTTTCACTCAGTCCCTTTTGAGATATTCAACTTTAAATATTGCAAAAATACGGTTTTGACCATTTTTGAAAAATCATATAAAAACAAAGCACAAAGTTCTCAAGCCTGAAACTTCACAGCAGTCCTATAATAAGTCTATACACGGAAAAAAAATTAAGGTGATGCTTTCTTCCTATTAATAATTTTGCAGCTTTAAAAGTACCGTTTTTTTGTTAATTTTTACTTTATATTTGTGAATTTTTTTTCACCCCTTTCCTTACCGCTCAGGTAATATTATGTAAAAACAAGAAATCTAGAGCATATCATTTTGATAATTTTGGTTTTTAGCTTGTCTTGATATCTTTAAAATTAACAGAGTTAGATCCACTTGTGCAAAACTTATTTTCAGTCAAAAAACACTACCAAAGTAAACTCAAAATGGTCACTAAAAAAAGTTAGGGTCTGAAAATTTTTTTAACCCTCCTTTTACATGAGTAGGTAATTGAAAAAAAAATTAGGAAAATAAAAAATGTTGAATAATATGGCTGGTCTGTTTCTATTGGATTCATCCATAATTGACTAGTTTCCTTTATACATAATTTAATAAAAAACCCAGTCTTTATGCATTTTCAATGCATTATTACTGTCTGTATTTGTGTATGCACTATACAATGTTTAGTATAGTGTACATAATTTAATCGAACTACGTGAATATCATAAAAATTATCTAATTAATAAAAATTTGTAAAGAAAATAAATTAATTAAAAAAATAAAAATAACTACATCATATTGGTATTATTAGATATCTACACTTAAATGTGAGTATTTACTAAAATGGATGAATTACAAGTACCCATTTCAATAAAAAATTCATTGTTGATTATTTAAAATAAAAACATCCATAATTACTACTGATTATCTATTAAGTAAGCATAGCTCGTGCCAACCAAGCTTGCAAACTCTGTGTTAATTAAATTAAACTGTTTCTCAGTTTAGTAATTATAATAATCGCAGCAATAGACTGTACTGTCTGCTACATACGTTAATTAAAAACTTTACACCTTAATGTAATATAAAGGTGATTAGTAGTATAATCGCTTGATCGTTTTATGAACATGCGAGTACATTATGTAAAAAAAATTTGTAAGTTTCCATGATACAAATCATAAATTTTTTGTTTAATACGTCACACAATTCTTTTTAATGATTTTCAACTTTTTTTGACACAGCTACGTATTTTTGCATAAATAACTCTGAAATAGAGGGAAACTTATTTATATGAGCCGGCTAGTTTGAAAATAGCTTAAGTCCATGTTTCAAAAAAATCAAACTAACTTTGGATTGCCTTAATACGCATCATAACTACGACATAGTCATTGGCCTATAGATATTTCTTACAAATCCGAATGGCATGAATTACACTTGCAATTTTTGAGTTTCAGTATATAGGTAACACCCGAAGAACACGGTACTCGAAGAATAGGGATCTCGAAGAAGACTGGTACCTTTCCCTGAATTACACGGTTTCAAACAACACGATTTTTAAGTAATTTTTTTTAAAAAGAATAAAATGCATATAACGTAAAAGCCCCCATTATGGAACGGTATCTAATACTGGAACTAGTGATGAGAAAATGCAAGACCAAGACCAAGACTTGGCAGTCTTGGTCTTGGTCTTGTTCTTGCATTAAGAATCTTGGTCTTGGTCTTGCTAGAGCAGTTTGAGTCTTGGTCTTGGTCGTGCAAAATGCAGTCTTGGTCTTGGTCTTGGTATTGCTAAAAAATCTTGCACTTTCTTGCATTTTTTTATTACCGAACTTTTTCCTTCTAAAATCAGAATTTTCTCTCTTTACGGTATTAATTATACTTTCAAACTATTTAAATAGTTTATCAAGAGTCTTGCTTTTTTCTTGCTTTTGTCTTAATCTTGCTCACTTGAGTCTTAGTATTGGTCTTGCAGCCGTACTTATAGCCTTGGTCTTGATCTTGCTCTTGGTATACATATCTTGGTCTTGGTCTTGCAAAAAATGCAAGATCAAGACAGGCCTGCAAGACCAAGACTAATTTTGCTCATCACTAACTGGAACAGTTTTGACATTTACATATTTATTTCTTTAATTAAGTAAGGAAACATTAAATGCGAGTTGAATTTAAAACAAAAAAACAATCATTCTATTAATAATAATTTTTGTTATCAGACGTTTCTTTCAGAAATAATAACTTCATTAATATGTAAATGTCAAAACTGTTCCAGTATTAGCTACCGTTCCATAATGGGAGCTTTTACGTTATTATATATTTGATATAAAGTTACACCGGTTCTCAATGTACCGGTCTACTATATATCCATTCCATGTGGATTTGATTTACATGAATAAAAATCGTGTAAATTGAATCTGTCATTATAAAAGGAAAAATATAATATTTAAATTCTGAAAATATCGTTATTTTCGACATTAATAATTTTTGATAACGAAAAGTAGGTTTTGAAAGGACCAATATGTTTGGAATATCCACAACTTACTTCGCTAAGTCTTCAAAAATTTTCGTTATTTTTGAGCTACGATGCACCGTTTACGAGATATTTACGATCAAAGTTTTCAGTAACGTAAAGAATGATTTATAAACGAACATAATAAAAAACAGGTACATCTGATGCTAGACCGACTTAAGAGATATGGAAGAAGTAGAAAACCTCTACACTGTGTGTTCCTTAGTGTATATTTTCGACATTATTCCAGCATTATTTCCTATTTTTATTGTCAATTACACTTTTACGCAAGTAATTAAATATATATTGTGTGTAATAAATTAACAAATATGTGTAATAAATTAATAACTCTAATGAAATAAATAATAATCAGCTATTATAAATGTGTACACCTCCACAAGAAAGTGAGTAACCTGACCTTTAATGCAACGATGAAATATTGATTAATAACTGATCGGTGCGAATGCATTATCCGGCGCCCACATTTCGGATACAATATCAAAACATATGAATGTCCGTATAACCGCGAAGTGAATATACATACACAGTCGAACAGGGTTGAACAAGACCTCTGAATAATATTCGAGGTGAAATGAAGATTACTTAACTATAATATTTTCTAATATCTCTTAGTATTAGAGATTGTATTGTTTTATTCAGATACATAAAATCAAATGAAAATTCTTCAGGGAAATGTAAAAAAATATAAACGTGTTCAACTTTATAATATAATAAAACTGTAATGAGACCGCGTCTGTACATGGAATATTTTTTGAAAATTGTATTGGTATTGTAGGTAGGTATCAAAAGAGCGATTTTTAAATTTTTTGTCTGTCTGTTCACGCACCACGTAAAAACTACTGGACGGATTTTGATGAAATTTGGTGTGGGGATAATTTATTACCTGGGTCAACATCTAGGATTTTAGGATACTTTATATCTAGGATACCCGATCTAGGATACTAGACCGGGAAAATGTCTCATTCCCACTGGAAAACACAAAAACCATTTTGAGCGTGTGCGCCCATCACACGAAAACTACTGAACGGGTTTTAATGAGGTGTGGTGATAACTTATTACCTATATGGATTAAAATATAAGATACTTTTTATTGTGGGAAGATGTCTCCTTTCCTCGGGAAAATACAAAACCATTTTGAAAATGTGTACGCTTTCGCAAAATTTTGAGAAATTTGGTGTGATCAAATTTTGGTTTGGTAGTTTTCCTTTATTAAAATAGTAAGTCCTGAGAGCGGAGAATCCATTATTAAATAAAATAAAACATGAAAACGCAGGACAGGGCAGGAAACCACGAGAAATAAACTGTATGGCCGGGCGCGCATTAAGACGCAGTCAACGCAGGCAAAGCAGTGCAGTTTCTGTGACTCTTGTTGTAGAACGAGATAGCACGAATTTAAAAACAAAGCAGAGCAGAGCAGCACCGTTTATCTTCAATTTCTTTAATTGTTTTCATTTCGACGAACTAAAACTCGAAAACGTGTTACAATGTGGTGCAGTTCCTGTGTCACATTCACGAGTGCCACATCGGTCTCGTGCGACGCAGTGCTGTTCTGCTCTGCTCTGCGTTTCAATTCGCGCTGTCCCGTTCTACAGTAAGACTCACATTAACTGCGTCTCAATGTTCGCCCGGCCTTAAGGTTGGCTAGCTTTTTTACTAAAAATCTTCAGTTTGTTGTTTTACACTTAAAATAGTGACATTTATAACATTGTGACGTACCTAAACGAATAAGTCTTGCCACAAAAATCCTTTTTGATCACTCCCAACATGAAACTTTTCAAAGAGCAGTTAGATTCAATGAATTACTGTAAAAAATTTGATTTTCTTAAAACTTTAGTCACATAATCTTTATTAATTCTAATCTATCAATAGACTGGTGCCTACCGTTTGACCTCAGATAAAAAAACACAAGCGCCACAAAACGTTTAACGTCTAACGGAAAATGGCGTCACTCGTATCGAAACCGCTATTATTAGATACGTACAATCAGTATAAATATATTGAACCATGCATCTTTTCTGACTGATTTTAAAGAAAAATTTATTTCATAATACACATTATGTTATATTTTTACCTTTTAAAGAAAACGCAACAAAAAAAGAAACATTGATTTACTTATAAAAAAATAAAATAAATATCTATATAAATACATTTGGCGGAGAAATGTATTGAATTAGCACAAAATTATAGTAAAAAAAAAATCTCACATATAGGTTGAGATATATCAGCAATGAATTATCCCACGATAAAATAATTGATTTCTAATCAAAACAACAACTTCCGTGGCTCACAACACAACGCAGCGCAGCGCATTGGCTCACAACGTACAACCGTATGTAATGTAATGTATGTGTGTATGTACATTGTGCAGCAGCAGCAAGCAGTATGTGTGTACATAGTAAGGTCGTTGATACATTCCAGATGCATTTGAAAAAATAAATTCAATCAAAGCACGTACAAGACAATAGTCAAGCAATTGTATATGTATGTTATCCCATCCAGTAGGCAATATAGCATTAATAGCAACGTTTCAAATGTGTTCTTTTACGGTGTACATTTATACCAAGTGTTCTACTGAAAATTTTTTTTAAAAAAAAATGTATCCCTTACAGAAAAAACATCTAAAAATTTATAATAATCGATCAATAAAATCAGCGAAATGACCACGCGTGCTTAGTTTTCCTTTATAATTTCAGACGAATATCGACATAGTTCCTTAAAAAGACGGCTGCAGACGCATAACTCTCAAATTCTAGCCCCCACACCACTTCCCTCGTCCCCAACCCATATCATAATATAGTATATTGTGCAATAAGTGCGGGAAATTGTCGATTGCTCACGAAAGCGAAGTTGAGCGCTTGAGTGGGCAATCGACAATCCCGGACTAGTTGCACATACTATTTTTTATTACGAATTTCACATACTTTTTTCTATTATTATTACTATTTTTGACATTTTTATTACTTTTCAAAATAATATTTTTAACCCTAGAACGACAAGTCAGTGTCATACATAACACCTACGTTTTTTGTTTCAGCGCTGTAACTTTTGATAATGTAGAATTTGACAATAATCTAATTTGACAAAAATCTAAATTGAAAAGTTTCTTTTTTGGTAAAAATTTGAATACCATCTAGACAGATAGACGTTGACACTGACATCAATTAAATATCGATTTGACACACTAGAACCGGTGTATTATAGGTGTCATTTATGACACTCACTTGTTAAATTTGTCCCATAACAGAGCCTTATCGTCTAGGGTTAATCTACCAAGAATTCAGAGTAATAGTACAAATTTGTATCTACAACAACGAACGCCCCAAATTCTTTGTTATTAACATTTTATATTTTTTCAAATTAAAAAAATAAATATATATTATGGTGGAAGAACTGGGGATTGGTAAAGTAGGCAAGTTATTTGTTTATCTACATATTTGTTTTGAGAAAGCTTAAAAATTATTCTTTATAATATAAAGAACGACTTTTCTTCCAATTTCATCATTCGGTCTCACAAATATGGTTTGCTTTGAGGAAAAAATTCCCATTTTCTCAATATGGGAAGCAAACAATATTTAAACGGTTTGAATTAGAAAGATTCATTAAATTAGAGTAATTTGCATGTGAAATTTCCACTTTTGCTAAAAAAATAACCTAGTTCCTTTTATAAATGAGACTGATCCAACAGAAGACCTTTATCTAGTTGTTCTATTTGCTTAATTTTAGTAAAAATGGCAAGAACAACTTCGAAAAGCTATATTTAATTTGCTTTAATTTTCTTTATTTTATTATTTTACTTACAGTTTTTTAAGAAACTGAAACATTTTAGTAAGTCTAACGACGTCACTAAATTTGAAAAAAAAATTTATGTCCGTAAAGTTAGCCCCATCATTTTGTCATTTTCAAATAAAAAGGGTTGTGCTACATTGTGCTAGACATGTGCTAACATATGCCGCAAATAAAAAAAAGCGAATTTTGAAAATTTCGTTTTTAGAGCCAAAAGTAATTTTGGGTGTAAAAGATAAAATAGCGGGGCTAACTTTACACCCAAAATTGTTTTTGGCTCTAAAAATCGCAGTTTTCAAAATAGACTTTTTTTATTTGCGGCACATGGTAGCACATGTCTAGCACAATGTAGCACAACCTTTTTTCTTTGAAAATGACAAAATGGCGGGGCTACCTTTACGGACATAAAAAAATTCGCTTTCCCCGAAGCAAACCATATTGAAGTGGTTTGAATTAGTGTAATTGGCTGAAATAAGAAGTCTGGGTGTAAAATCTTTCATTTTTGTTTTCAAAATGACCCAATTTATTTTATAAATGTAACTGATCCGATTGAATTTTGTCTTAATGTTTCTACATGCCTAATTTTAATGAAAATGAAAAAAAACAACTTCGAAAACCTACATTTCTTTTCCAATTTCATTATTCTACCATTTAAATTATGGTTTTTAAATCATTGAAAATTTTAGAGAACTGAACTGGAACTTTAATAATTTTTTTAAATTTAATTTTGATTCCATCTTTTTATTCCGCTTTTTACGCAGTCAGACTTTTTCATTTTTTTAATTTACTTTTTTTACAGCAGATTTTCAAATTTTCTCATAATTCTAAATAATTTAGTCGCAAAATATACGCAAAAATAGAAACTTTTGTGAGACATCCGAAACTGATACTAATTTGTTGAATCAAAAAACAAAAATAGAACAATTTGATTAAGGAATAAAACAGCGTTTCAGTAAAAACGTTTTCTCGAATTAATATGGTACAACAGCAATAAACCACATTATGACATTCCCACATGTATCTTCAAAAAATTCTGACAATTTCAAACAATTATCATAAGCAATTTTTAAATAAGTTGTATTTCTATTTTTATTCTCAATTGTTTCAATAAAAATTTATAGGTTAAATCAAGTTTTCACAACATTAAAATATTACAAATAAGAACTTAACTAGCCAAGTGTGCTAGCTGATTCACCAGTGATTGCTGATCGAACGACAAAAATGTAATAAAAAAAATTCATTTTAAATGGCCGCTTTAAATTCCGTATGACAATGGCCAAGCAATTTTCCGTCTATAATTGGTTATAAAATGTTGCAATTGTTCTTGAAGTTCTTAAAACAATTGTTATAATATATTTATTGATTCGATATTAAATAGGAATCTTGTCGGTCCATCTCAGTATTATTATGGCAATAGGTTTTATTTATCTCTTTCTAACGCATACAAATTGTACCAAATTGAATAAAGAATCTTAAATGTTGTTCGTTTATACGTATACATGATGTTTAATGGTAATTACAAAGTTTAATCAAATAAATTATGAAATTGTTCGTTTCAAAAATGTGTGCTGAATTTAACGGTGGTCTGGCTCTTAAAAATGTTATTAGCAACATTTAAGTAATTGGTGATTTAATATTTTAAAAAATTCTATTCAAAATTTTTTCCCTCTTGAAGAATACTTACTGAGGCAATTATTATCGAAAATGTTAAATAGTCGTCATACCTACGAACGATTTCACATAGGTAAAACATTTTGATTGAAGAACAGGCACAAAGTTTTCTAAAAGTTGTGAAAACAGTTTATATTAATTTAATCCATTATTGCGAAATATCCATCCAAAATAGTTTAACTTTTTAACAATGATAATTTAACTCATGTGTATCAAATCCCATAAGAATAATGTAGTTTTTTCACTTTTACCATGGAAAAAAGTTACGGCAGACTTTTACAGCGATAGGAATGGTACAAAATATTTCATTGATCATTTCAATGTAGGTTAACACGATAAAAAAAAAAATTTACTGGCTTCAGAACCATGGTAACAATCTATTAAATAATAATATGAATTATACTAATTTATTTTATTCGTTAAATTATCTTACCGTATTACATTTGAGTTTTATACTTTTTCTGAATAAATTTGTGTTTTCTACAACTCAAATTTCTTGCCTAACAGTAATTTAACTCGAAGAATTGTCAACCCAAAAATGCTTCAGCTCCGCTGTCGCGTTTTTGTTAGTTGACAATTCTTCTCATTAAATTGCTAGGCAACAAATTTTCGTTAGACAAACCCAAATTTATTCGAAAAAATACAAACTTCCCGAAAACTGCAAACTTCTCGTGAAAAAATACAAACTTCTCAGTGCCCAGAAACCTGGCGGATCTCAAATAATATAACATATATCCATTTAAAATAGCATAGCTTTTTAAGAGTGAAAAAATTTTTAAAATCGGTTGAGTAGTTTATTTTTGGAGCTTTTGGGATCGCAGGATCTTGGTTGACCTTATATGAGCCGTTAATTTTGAAAGTGGGGCAAGTGCATATTTTGTTATTCCGAGATATTTAAGGGGTTTGCGTTTCAATAAATTTAAAAATATTGGTAAGTGTTAATAGACATATTTTTTGTATTTTGTGGTATTAGATAATGTAAGTTTATAATCCTATAGTGTTCATAGCCCTGAATAAAAAAAATAGTGGTTTTATTATAAACTAAATGGACTTGCCTCACTTTCAAAATTAATGAATTATTGTAATCGTTAATTTGAATGGGTAATATTTGAGTTTTATCATTTAAAAATAAACATAATAAAAACTTTTCATACGACAGTTCAACTTCAGAAGCACATACTGTGACATTATTACCAGGGCCGTGGAGAGTAATGGCGGGCTCCAAGGAAAGGGGCACATTTCATAAAAATTTCTCCTCAAAAAATAAATGATGAGTAAAAAAAAGCTGATTTTACTTTTTCCCGGGCCCCTATTAACCGCTACGGGCTCCCTATCCAGCCCGGCCCCCAAGGCTGCAACCTCGGCTGCCCCACCCTCTCATCGGGCCTGACTATTACTCCCTGCCAGTGACTTAGTAGTAGAAATGAGTATATGAAAATAAGTATGTACTTTAAAAGGGCGACTTCCCCCTTTGCAGTTTTGCTTAAAATGAATTTGGAAATTTATCTTAACTGTTTTAAACTATTTTCCTTGAAGAAGTTTTCAATTACTCAAATAGTACGATTATGTCAACACAGTCACCCCCGTAGTTAGCTACCTCTGGATTTGATATTTGGAAATTGAGTAAAGACAGGTAGATTAGATTTTTTTACGTACATTTGAAATTTGTAAACAAAACTATTATATTTTATTTTTTACCCCTTTTCGAAAAATTAACCCCCAAATTTTAGCCCTAAACTACCCCTGTTGGTGTAATTTAAACAAATTTCATATCAATGGATACCTTTTTAAAAAAGATCAATATCGCCAATTTAAGCTTTTGCTCTATTTCTTACCGTTTTCGAGATATATGAAAAATTAAATTTTCACCCCAATTTTTGCAGGACGATTTCACCCCTTCAAACCGCTTTTCCGCAGATAAAAAAAAATACGTATTACTTATTTTTTAGTGTTCTACAACATATCTAAGTTTCATCAAAATCAATAGATCCGGTTTCGGAAATTTTACTTGTAAGATGGACTTGCACCACTATCAAAATAAACAGATTTACAATACTGTTAAGAGTTAAATTTTCAATCTTCCAAATATTAGGCTACTGAATTTTTTTGACTATAAATTGTTGACAGATAAAAAGATCATACTAAGTCTTATCTATAACTACCATTATCTTCATTTTTTTCAAAACAATATAACAAAACATATCCATCTAAAATCAAGTTTATCTCTCTAACACTGAAGAAATTTTTAAAATCAGTGATAACGCGTTCTTGAAAATTTAGTTCATTTTTATTCTGAAAAATGAAACAGACATAAATAAGTATTGTTATTGTAATGACAAATACGATGAAGCATTTACTGTAAAGGAATTCAACCTTAATTTTTCCTAAAAACTAATTCATTTAATGATTCAAAAGCTTATCTTACCTACATATAATTTTTTACGCTTATTTCGATAGTGTAAAAAGCATTGAATTCTGGGCAATTTTTGCGAGAACTCATAAAAACCGCTGTACCTAATAGCTGAATTTCCAAAATGAAAATAAAAAAAAAATAAAAAAAAAAAAAAAATAAAAAAACAAAAAAAACAAAAACAAACAAAAACAAAAAACAACCAACTTAAATTCAGTTATTCAGCTAAAAATATCTCATTTCCAGGGGAAAATATAAAAACCGGGTCGAGTAAGTATTACCCGAAAAATATAATATTAAGTACCTACATAATACATATACACTTATGTATTTTTCATTGATTCTATATTGACACTTCAAATAACTTTTTGAATTTATTAAAATCACCAAAGCTATTTGAATTTTTTTTATAAATTGTGTCATGAAAACTTTCGCAAATCTGAAATTTTTTTTTAAAATAATTTTTAAATACCTTAGATTTTTTCAATACATTTGAGAGTTTACCTGACAAATTATAATGAATAATAAATAATACAAAAAATAACTATGTCACAAAAATAAGAAAAACTACAAACACGGATATACAAATTCCGTTAATTATCGAAACAATGACTTATTTTAAATCTTATTATCGTCTTTATTTATTTATAATAACAAGATAATTTATTGCTAAATTGAAATTTCATTGCACACATTTTTTTTTATTATTAAAATATTTAATGATTCCTATGTAACTAAAGAGAGAAAAAAAAAGAAATAAATTTATAATAAAAATTCTTGTTATGGAATTAATTAAAATTACTAATTAAATAAATATGTATTTAAAAGAGAAAAAAAATTGTCGGAGTGATTAGCCGCATTTAGAGAGACATTATTCGGAGACAAACGAAGAAGTACATAAGTACAGGCGCAAATTAATTTATCCATTTAAGTATGTAGTATACGGTTGCCGTAGTCCGTGCATGGTTTATTGGTCTTACTCTTGTCCGATTAAAATAACGACGCCGCGTGTTCACATTAATTTTATTTCACTTGTATGTGTGTCAACATTAAAAACGTACGTATATTCATATTTACGTAGCTATGTATATGTATGTAGATACACAACAAGACAAGAAATAGAATGCAGTAGAACTTTGATTAACCGTCATTTGATTATCTGTAACTTTCTGTCATTCGCCATTGCCAAAAAAATGCGGTCTCTGACATTACCTATACAAACCTAGTTTCCAAACACATACATAATTACATAGAAAAAAAATATTTTATCAAAATAAAGAATATAATTGCATTGCAACGAATATGAAATTATTTTATATTGGTGATGATATATATGTAGGGGTTTTACCCTTTTGTAACCTAAAGTTTCTTTGAATAACTTTGAAAACTAAATATATTAAATATGTACCTACTATCTTATGTAAACATATTAATTTTTATTTTCATCTCAAAGCTAGCAGTAAAATCAAATTAAGAAATTGATTTTACTGCTAGCTTTGGGATAAAAGTTGAGTGTCCGAAGAGCTTTCGCGGCTACATCCTGCTTTTATCTAGCAATATTCATGTCAACTAATTTACCAAGATCCAATTATCTTAAATGACCCCATTAAATTTCATTAGTGTTTCTATATTGCTTATAAAATGTATACAATCACATTCGTGGTAGTAGCGCTGGGGAATAAGTTCGATTAAGAAATAAATTTAGGAAGATAAGAAATAAATTACTATTTTTAATTTGAAATTATAGCATCTTGCTTGCCTTTATCATATTTCTAAATTATAGGTATTTTTTGTGATTTTTTGAAGAATATTCGTCGATCATAAAAAAGTTGATTTCCCAAAAATAAGTTTCAGAAGTAACATCTGTTTGTAAAAATAAATATTTTGCAGATGATAGGTACCTATTATAAATTTTTTTTAAAGTATCTACTTAATAAATCTCTAACACTGACTGACTGACTGACTGACAGACAACGCACAGCCTAAACCGTTGGGTTTAGAAGAATGAAATTTGGAAAGCAGTTTTCTATGTAATTTAGGTGAGCACTTAGAAAGGATTAAAGTAAATACATAATATCTTACTTAATAAATCTTTAACATTGACTGACAGACAACGCACAGCCTAAACTGTTAGGCTTAGAAGGACAGGAGTTATGAAGATTGGCGTTTAGGTTTTTATTTATAAATAAAAGTTTGTTGTTTCTGGAAATTTATTCCCTAAGGGGTTAAAACAGGAAATGAAATTTCATACGGGAAGTTCGTCATTTTTGAAGTTATAAACGTGGATATTGATTTAGGCTTTTGAAAAACATTAAAAGTGAGCAGAAAGTGAGTACCTAATAAAAAGATGTTGTCGATGGGAAAGCGGAGTGGCCAAGTGTGCTTACGGACTAGTACTTGCCGACTAGTAGGCCGAGGGTTAGAATCTCACGGTCGACTATACATATTCGTGAAGATTTTTTGTAGTTTCCCTTTACAAATCCAGATGAATATCGACATAGTTCCTTAAGAAGACGGCTACAGACGCACACCTTCCAAATCCTAATCCCTCACCACTTTCCTTGTCCTTCACGCAAATCACAACGAAAAAAAAAACTGGGTAACATGTAATGAAATAAATAAAGCAAGGAAAATAATGATGTGGGTGTGACGAAAGTGAATTAGTTTATTTGTCTTGTTTGACGCATCAACAACTTAACTAGTCGACTTGAAACTTTGCAGTTTGTAAAGAAATAACTTGGGGTACAGAGAAGGATACAGACTTTTTTATTCAGGGAAAACATTTTAGTTCCGCAGGAAAATTTCTAAGAAAAAAACTCAATATGTAGTGACACGATACTGAAGTTAGACACGTATACCCTATATACCATGTGAGTTTTTTGAGAGTTGCCATTTCTATTACAACCAAACTTTTATGATTTTTATGATAGAAATGGTACTGGAAAAAGTTCTTTTCTTGGATGTAATGGAAATGTAACCAAGCAAAACACTAGCGGTTGAAAGTAGCCTCAAGTACATATGCATATTTCTACCGTCTAACTGATAAAGAAAAATTAAACTTGGGTAAAAAAAGTTTTTTTGCTCATTTATGTTGTTAATTAATGCATCAGATCAGTTTTATCGAAAAATTAATATACAGTCTCATTTAAAAATCTATAAGTTTGAAAAACTCACACAGTATTATGTACTTCTTATAGTTTCAAATACAAAGTGGATGAAGCTATATTCTAAATCTCTATATTTTTTGTTTTAGAGCGTATTTTATATTGAAAGTAATTAAAGATAAATGTTACAACAGAAAAAGAAAAAAACTCATTTTGTTTAAATTTTTGGACTTTTTTAGGTTAAATACATGTATATGTAGTTCTAACCTCTTTTAAAGCGGAAACAAGAAATATTTAAAAGTACAAAAGTTATCTTTAATTTAATTAGTTTTAGTTCTTGAGAATATCTTTTCCACCGGTTGGTCGAACTGTAAGTACCAAATTATTTGGCGAACCAAGGAAAAATTTTCAAAAATATGGAAGGATACAAAGAAAATATGCGTCTGGTTATTTAAGCTCCGTCGTTTCTGGGAATAAATTATTATAATATATAAGAGTGGTGTTCAACCTGTCGATCGCAACCGAATTTTGATCAATTTACAAATTAAAAATATGGGTACTGCTTTACAGTAAAATGACATCCGAAAAATAAGTTATATTTTATAAACGAAAATGACCATTTTTACAGAAAAATGAAAATCTGACACTTGCATTACCCAAAACTTTACCAATTCTTACCAAATCCCAGTCACTACAGTTACCAAATTTTTTTAAAAACACGAAAAACCATAATTTTGATGTTAGAAACATGAAATCTGAAGCTGTTCATAGAATTTCGATACTGTCTTTGTCACTTTTGACAAAAATCAGAATTGTAAAAACAAAAGAAAAATCACCGGTGGAAATTAAATTACATTTTCTGAACCAATTGGCTTATTTTGACCTAAGAACCGGATTTATGTAAAAGTAAATTATTGAATCTAAATCCTGTCAAAAAAATCTGTTCTAATCTGAAATGAATCGAATCCCCTTTACAGTATGAAATGAATCGAAAACCCTTGACAGTATGAAATGAATCGAATACCCTTGACAGTATTCTTTGTAAACAATACTGCTAATTTTAGCAATCGACACGGAAATTCTAATTTCCATTGTGTGTATTTATTTTTCAGACATTATTTTTCTTATATTTTAGTAGTCATTCAAGTATGCATATTATAAAAATATATTTCAATATATTAATTTTTAATGGATTATTATAATTTTTTTATTTTTTTAAATAAATGATTTATTTGGACGAAAATAACATTCTCTTTTTTGATTAATTATCATAAAAATCTATGATTATTTTTCATTAAAATTGAATATAAAATTTTTTTTGACTTACAAATTTGCATCGGATTATTAGAAAATTAGTTTGGTAAATGGCAGTAAAAATTTGATTTTGTAATCGAAATATTTTTGATTTAATGGTCGATGACTCTATTTTAGTCACGATATAATTGTGCTTTACATACTATAAAGTGAGAGCTTGATAAACACAGTTGTGAAACTTTCAAAGAAAGAAATATTTTCATATGTACTTTGATAAAGTTGGTTTCACTTTACAATTTGGAATTTCAGTTTGAAATTAACAATTTATTTAGTTACCTTAAATCTGGTTTTGTCCAGAATTAATTAATTTTTTCTGCAACTAGACTAAATTCTTTATTATTTTGTAAATATAATTATTTTAGTATACGCTACTGGAGAAAATAGACCCTCAAAAGAAAATGCCGTGGGATGTTCTTTTTTAATTGGCTAGAAACTACATACAACATGATTGCATAATGATTTCGTTGTTGTTGGAACTACAAAATGATAACAAACGGTAGTCTAGTTTGGAAGTTTCTTATATATCGTTGATTTCATTAGTTAATTTAGATAGTGGCCTTAAAAGATCGGAACTTTTAACGAAGGTTTCGTTAAACGTAGGATTTTCTAACTGCAACAGTTAGAAAAATTACACTATAGGTTATTCCGAACTTAACTCGTAATATAGATTATTACGAATTTTGATGTTCAACAGTTACGATATGGTATACTTTAAGACTTGGAAATCTTTATTTCTAAGGGGAAATATTACCTTGCATTCAAAATGTTCAAGGATCATATTTTCAAATTTGTTTAAAAGAAATGAAAGTATTTATTGGGTTTCGGACTAAGGGGATAAGGAAATTTCCAAAATTTTTTTATTTTCTCCGAAAAATGCAGTTGACGAGCAAAAAAAATTATTATTTTCTTATTCGTTTTCTATTTTGAAAGATTTATGTGTCCCCAGTATCCTTATGGTAATTTCAGTTCTAACTGGAAGTTTTATGTTTTTTTTCTTAATAAAAAAAAATGGTGCCATTAAAATACTGTTAGAATCTTTTTAGATCTTTAGAAGACCCGCTATCAAATATAGTGATGAGCAAACTTAGTCTTGGTCTTGCAGTCTTGTCTTGGTCTTGCATTTTTTGCAAGAGCAAGACCAAGACCAAGACTATGCATACCAAGAGAAAGACCAAGACAAAGACTATAAGTATGACTGCAAGACCAATACCAAGACTCAAGTGAGCAAGACCAAGACAAAAGTAAAAAAAAGCAAGAGTCTTGCTAAACTATTTAAATAGTTTGAAAGTTTAATTAATACCGTAAAGAGAGAAAATTCTGATTTTAGAAGGAAAAAATTCGCTAATAAAAAAATGCAAGAAAGTGCAAGATTTCTTAGCAATACCAAGACCAAGACCAAGACTGCATTTTGCAAGACCAAGACCAAGACTGCATTTTGCAAGACCAAGACCAAGACCAAGACTCAAACTGCTCTAGCAAGACCAAGACTAAGATTCTTAATGCAAGAACAAGATCAAAACCAAGATTTGGCAGTCTTGGTCTTGGTCTTGCATTTGCTCATCACTAACCAAATCGATAAAATAAAATGCGTACAAAACTAACATTAATTTAAACAGTGTAGCTCTATAAGCATTAAAACTCTTTTTTTTGATTTGTCGCACTTGAAAGATTTTTATTCTAACTCTATATACGGTTTTAAAATTTTATATAAAATACTTCATTGTGTTTTCTTAACGTTGCGAATTTCTTCATCTTGTGACGAATCTTTTTGTATTTCTATTGTTATTTGTACCTATATAGGGAATTGGAGGAGAAAAAAATTCTCAAGCTAACACGAGTTTTGATTCAATTTGGTTGATGAAATTATGGTGGGACATTTTAACACGTTGAATTATGTACGTATTTTTATGGTACGCGTTCGTGAAAAAAACACTTTGTGACATACGTCCTTTTGTGTCTGCTAGCAGCCGCGAACACAGCAAACCATATATGTATGTAACCACGTAACAAACACTGGTGCGGCTGAAGTCGGTTGGCCGTTCAGTCACATTCGTCTGCGTGTTAAACAAGTCGACAGGAGCATTTAGTTACGCGCTCCATTAAATTAAGTATACTGCAAAAATCAATAGTCTAAGTGCTACATAGAAAATTATTGCGAGATTCAAAACTAGTTGGAACCTTAAAAAAGTTCTAAGAATTTTAATTTCAATATTGTCGATGTGCTGGTGAACATTATTAAGCATGGCGAATTTTTGTTTGTATTTAAACTTACGTGAACACCTTGACGGTTACTGAAGTCGTAAAACGTCAAGTGAAACTTTACTAGTTGACACACCAAGTCGAAGGACGTCAACAATTCCCTTATAAAGTGTATTAGTGTCCAGAATGATATACCAGTTGGACGTTTTGTTATTATAGGTTAGGACCGTCAAGATGTTAATATTCATATGCTCACTTATAAATGTTCAGCTAAACTGAACTTGAACACACGATTTACTTTGGCACATTTGACTAAATCATTGTTTTAATTAATAATTGATGTATTAAATATTAACGTATATATGTTTAAATACGAACAAGAGTTCGTTATACACTGATAATGTTCACAAGCACATCGGCGGTATTGAAAATAAAATAACTGCTTTTCACAACCAAGACAATAAAAATATGTAATTGATACTTGTCAAACTGGAGTAGGTCTCAAACAAGGATCAGTAGCTTAGTGGTAAAACCAGGGTTTGATTTGCCCTAAATGGCGCCCTGGACACTATGAAAAATGCCGCCCCTAAAAAAAAAAAAACATCAACTTTTCTCTGAAAAAAAAACTAAATAAGTGACAAGCAAAAAAAGCCTTTTCTTAATAACTTGTGTGCCCCTAATGTAAATCCAGCACTGGGTAAAGCACTCGACTAGTAATCAAGAAATCCAGAGTTCGAGTCCTAGCCGATCCGGTCGGATAACTTATAATGTAAATATTTTATAAGATAAATATTTTATAAGGTAACAGTTTCTAAATCGTGAACTTTTTTCGTAATCTACATTAATTTATCTTTGGAAGTACGCAAAATTTTCAAAAAATATTGATTTTCGCAAATCTGTTAAATTTTAGATAAAAAATTTAATTGTTTTAACAGAGAAAAAATTCCAGTAAAAATTACTGAGCTGCCTCCGGTAAACGAGTCTTAAGTGACCAGTCCGTAGGAAATTATTAAGCAAAAATATAAAAAATGCGTTTCAAACATTATTTTTTACGATTCATTTGAAAATTTTTCCTGTACACCTTAAGAATTTTTCCTATACAGCTGAGTAATTTTTCCTATACAGCTGCGTAAAATTCGATGGGGTAGTAAAATTTCAAGTGGACACCGGGAAAATTTACTTAATTTTTTGTAAAATTATACTGGACATAGAATAATTTTTACTGAGTCGGTGTGTATTTCAGCACCACTGCATACCAAATATTACATAGAACAGATTAAACAAAACAAGCACGCAACCACCACGCAACCTTGAGGCCCAGAGAGCATGCGTGTTAGACAATACACGACTTACAGACGCAGCAACCGTGGCAACCGTTGGTTCGTCAGTTAGCCAATAGCAATGATAGTGATTGGATGTTTATAAAGTGTTTTTTTTTTTTTTTTTTTTTTTTTTTTTTTTTTTTTTATAATAAATTATTATTTAAGTATTGGACTTTCCATTTAAAACAAAAAATTGTTGTGTTTCATGAATTTTTGGTTAGTTTTTATTTTAATTCTTGTATGTTTTTTTTATATGTATTGATCTGTTAATTGAAATATGTTTTTATACAAATTATTATAATGTGCTTATTGTTAAAAATTTTTATCATGTAATATTTCAAATAAAGAATTTATATATTTTTTTCCACAAATAATAAAAAACCACAAAAAATTTTTTCTATATTAATAATTTGATTTTAATGCTTACCCTTCTATCAATATCCTTTTAAACTATTTTAATTCAATTATTTATTAATAAATAAAAAAAAAAACCTTATTTATAAATAATACGGTAATTTTTACTGAGCTGTAGCGTAATTTAAAATTTTACTATAAATTATCGTAGTTTTTACTTAGCCTGTCACTTATGTCCGCATTACCAGAGAGCTCAGTAATTTTTTACCAGAAATTTCAGTAAAAATTACTGTATTTTTTTCTCAGTGTATTTATCAGTCATAAAATTCATATATACTTCAATAGATTTGAAGCCAATCGGTTAAAAATTTCCCAAGTTACGATACCAACTACTTTAGAAACATGAGTTGCTCTAGCTCTTAGTCTATAATCAGTTCAGACCAGCAAACAAATCTCGAGCAAGAAAAAAAAGGACAAAACAGAATATGTAATACACAACAATTCTTAGAAACAACGTTACAAAAACAAAAAAATGGTCCTCTCTCTGTATTCCCCGTAACCCTCTCTGTGGCTCGATATGGAATATCATTTTAATATAATTTTCTACATGTTTTACATGCCCTTTTCAAATTCTTGCTTGAACAATGTGTAAGTTCACAGAGAACAATGTCACGACAATTGTATAATAAACAAATAGCAAAACATTTCAAACTGTTGTTTTCGTTTCGAACGGTTCAAACGAACGAACGAACAAACGAATGGATGGACGCTGATCGATAGACGACGCATGTCTCTGTGTTTTGTTTTCACGTTTTAACTATAGATGTCACACAAATAGATTGATGGAATGACAATAAATTTGCATATAATATGAATAAATAGGTATACAATAGGTATAGGTATATAAGAATGGTAAATACCTACAAGGGAAGTGGAGCCTTTATTATGCAATAATAATTATATGTATGCGTGTTGTATAATCAAAAATATGAAAAGGGTGTGCGGACAGTGGAGGCACAAGTCAGACATTAGATAGCCAATTTAGGCAGCTTGGCATGTTTTTTTAAAGTTTGATAATTTTGCATAAAATTTTGATGGTGTGACTATTTTAATAAGAAAAATTAGCTAATTTACAAATGTATCCTGGACACAACAATCTGAAGGGTTGTAAGGTCAAACAGGAACCGGTCCAGACTTCGTATAGCACTTCTAGCTTCATTAAATATGCAAAGCTAACAAGTAACAACACATTTAACCGATTCAGTGCCAGTGGCATGTTAACATGCCAAAGGAAACAAAGAGGGAAATATATCTTGCAACAAAAGACAAGACTATAAAGTCATTAATCATTTTGACATTTTTAAGCTGCACTGGAATGGTTTAATTTGGAAATTTCACGCTGTAAGATGTCAAGTGAAACTTGTTTAACTGCGATACCACTCTGCACCACGTCAACAATTCTATATGAGCCGCCTATTTCCAAATGTTGCTAAATACATATTTTTAAATTTTTCTGTTTTTGATACTACTAGATGCTGATAAGCCATAGGTATATTTTATATGCATTTTGACTAACAAATTTGAATAAAATCATATAAAAAAATGATAACAAAAAAGTCCAGTAATTTCATAACAGTTTAAATGCATTAAATATTAATTTCAAATCAATCTTAATATGAAAGTAAATATGTTTCAAAAGTTACTAAATGTATATACATTATATACACAGTTTGAAGTTATTAAAAGGAGCAATTTCAAACTTTGTTATATTTATGTGTTAGAATAATATCCTAACCTCAAAATTATTTGTGTATTATATAACTGTAAAACGGTTGGAATCAACTCTAATGTTTTATTGTTACAATGGAAGAAGCAATATCACAAAACGCAAGAAAACATAATAGAAATCCTACAAAATGAAAGAAAATATCGTCGAAACAAAAAAACTGAGGTTTGTATAGAAAAGTATGTTTCTTTTAGGGTATCTGGGTACACCTACATATTAGCTGAAATATACGAAATTTTGATAAAAACCGTTAGCGGTTATTGTTAGTTTCCACTGTATTAATGTCTTACTTTGTTGTTAAAATTCACGGCTTTGCAATAAATTTTTTTAAATATTGTTGCTATAGGATTCAAGTATTAAAGATGCGAATTTTAAGATATTGAGCCAGTTTCAATTTTAGATTATTATTAATTTTCAATTTAAGAAATTAACTTCACAACAATCTTTAAAATATGTCGTTAGCTTTTATATATAAAAAGTGATCATAAATAAGTCATATTTTGTTATTTTTTTGAAAGAAATTTTTAATTTTTGTAATAGTAAAAATTGCCATTCAATAAAAATATTGTTATTTTTATTTCAAAACCTACTAAATTTCAATTAATTTTCAAAACTTGCTAACTACAACTCATTTTTATCAGGAACTCTATAAAAAATTGTTATTTATTTTTCACAATTTGCTAATCGATATATAAGCCGTTTATCTTCGAAAATTTTTAAAAAACTTTCCCCATTTAGACTTATTGACTGAAATACAGTTTTTTGCATTTACTCAAAATTTTATCTGAGTGTATTTAGCAACTTTTGGAAATAGGCGACTCATATAAAGTGTATTAGTTATCAAAACAGTATACCAGTTGGTCATTTCGTCATAATTCTTCATAACCATTAACGTGTTAAGTTTAATTAAGGCATTTTAACACGCCCATTTGTAAGATCTATCCTTCGATAATGTGAATTATGTTAATGCATTACGTCAAGATACCTCCCAATGATTACTTCTTCCCGAATTTAATAGTATCACACAACGATTAAATCATGCAAAACTTAGTTTCGTAGCTCGTTCACACTGGACCGTTTAGTGTATGTGTAGTTAGTAATTAGTAGCAAGTAGTAAGTAGAACGTATTAGTAGAACAGAAAAATACATAGCTGTGGTACGCATACAGGGTAGAAAGTATATGTCTTGCTGCGAAAACTGTGGGTAGATCTCACTCACGTAATTAATATTTGCCAATAAATTTGAGCCAAAAGTGTTTTCTAACAGAAAAAATTTCATATTGAAGGGGCTCTTAAATTTTTCTTTTAATCCTGCTCTGATAATTTCATGTTTTTGAGATAAATTTTCGGTTAAAAAAAAAAAATACACCTGGAAAACAGTTACGGCAAAAACATGTTTACAAAATTTTATTAAATTTTAGTCAATAAACTTATATTTTATCTTTGGGACTAAGAAGATATTTATGCATAATGTAGTCAGAGCCGTACTTGGAAAAATTTGCAAACATCGTGGAGTCAGTTTTCTAAAACTGTTAATTCCGAAAAAATTCCTGTGGTTTTAGTGTCTACAGGGTGCTATGAGTCACCCCTGCAAATGACGAGAGTTATTTACTTTCTACTCTGATGTACACAAATAATAAAAGTATATAAAGTAACAAAAATAAATAGTCTATATTAAGTCTATATAAAAGTAAATAGTCTAATAATAGTATGGTAAAACATTTTCAAAAACTGGAAATGGTTTTTATTATTACTTTACATACTTACATGTATATACCTACCACAGCTATCTATTTTTTTATTTGGTTAATACGTTCTACTTATTACTAGCGCGTTCTACTTGCCACTTACGTTACAAATTAATCATTAACTACTAAACGATCCGATGCACGAGGTGTTAACAACTTTCTTAAAAGTTATCTCAAACGTTGTAAGATCGAATAGTTTTTAAAAGAAGTCCGATGGTTTCAAGAATTCATTTAGATAAAATTTATAGAATACGTAATATACTTATTTGTTCTGTAGAATTGCGAGGATTAAAAATTAGAATTTTGATTTAGATTTTGAAATAAAGAACACATGGAACTGAAAATATAAAGAACAATTAAATAAAAATATTTGAACATATAGTTACACTAATTTATCCAATTTCAATCTCTTTTACAAATAAAAAATTTTATACATTTACTATACAAATCGTTCATATAAAAAAATTTTAAAATTGATATCATCTCGAAACGAAATGCTATGCCCGACTGAATACAATTCGAAAATTTTATTTATTTTTCATGAATCGAACCATAAATTTCGATCTTTACTTGACAGTGCACCACCATAATATGTTATCGCCTGTTTCCAGTTTCCATCTACTGCTTGCTGTATGCGCCACTAATACAACCAAAATGGAATAAAATTACGATCACGGTAACCATTACGCTATTTATGTATCGAATAAGACCACGAAAAAAGATATGTATGTATGTAAGGTGTGCTTTGTAACGCCTAACTAAATGAACGTATGTTTTCAATCGTTAAACAAGGTGTTTTGTGTGGGTCGTTAAGTTGCCGCCAAACAAGTTTTATTTCTTTGGTTTTTTTAATTTTTTTTTATCCTTTGGTGTGTTTCATTTTTGTAACCTTGCGTTTATATTGAATAAAAAAAACTACCAAAAAATCATCTGTTTCTATTTAACATATGAGAGATAAAATATATGCGGTCTCACTTTTTCCACTATCGTTTTCAAGTTTTGTTTTATTTTGTTCACAATCAGGTTTAACAATAGTCGAATGTTTTTGATATTATCGCGTAACGCCAGTAAAAGTGATGTTAGACTATCTAGTTTTTTGTTTGTTAATATCACAGATAGATTCAAAGCTACCTATCTCTATACTGGCGATACACTGTAGCCAAAATATAACGTAAAATTGCTCCCTCCACAAAACTATTATGGTACCTACATACAACATATTACTACATAAAGGCTAACTTCAAAAATGCATCACAGCTTGCATGAGGCAGAGTCAAAAGTTCAAAAACGCATCAGACGCCTCACAACGGAAAATCAAAAATTCATTTTTGCATTTGATGCGTCAAAACAATGCATCAAGAAATTTGGTGATGCGTGTCATGCGCATAATGTAATATCACAGCTACTTATATTTAAAATATAAGTGACTGTCGTAGCTATGGTAATGTGAATAAAAGAAGTTACCAATGGTCCTATGACCATAACGGTTATAGGAATAATTCCGAAAAACTAAATGTTAAAAAAGATGAATTTATTTACTTCTCATTAAAATTGTTTAAACTATCTGAATACATCTTGCATTCAAAATATGCATAATTTTTTATTCAACAAATATCCATTTTTTTTCAATTTTCAATTTCAAGTAAATTCAAGTTGAAATTCAAAGATAATGTATACAAGGACTGTATTGCTATATTATCTATAGTCTAACCATGCTATATTATCTATAATCAAATCAGAGGTTAAATGATGCCAATATCCCGTTCAAAAACATCTAATGTGCATCAAATTTCAAGAGAGCGTCAGCATCTCATCATGTAGTATTAGACGCATTAGAAAGGTCATGATGCTGCATCGATGCGGTAAAGTTTACATTTTTGAAGTTACCCAAACCTATCACTTCATGTTCACGGACTTGTGCTTGTATACATATATGTCGACACGCTGTGTACATAGTACATGAATGTACATATACAGTACATTCATACATATACATACATATACTTAATCATGGCTGACTGTGGTTGACAAACAAAAAATTAAAAAAATCTGTTTACTTATTTAAAGAAAGATATACCTTTATTTTGAGTATTTTTTTGTTTAATGGAACTTTTACCCTTCGATACGACATAGTTCATATTTTGTTCTATTTAAATTTCAAAAGTTTTAAGTAGAAAAACAATGACTCAACAAGCAATGTTGCTCCTGGCACAGACTGTAGCGACTGATGAACTGGTTGTCTAATCGACACCAGACAAACAACAGATTTTTGTATTTACATTGTATCTGTAATCCGTAGTTAGCATCATATAAATTTTAAAATTATTATTGATAAAACTACAGTAAAGAGGTGCAAGACTAAAGAAATTTTTAGCCGGGCAGTAATTATACGTACTTATAGAAGTAACAACATTATTTTAAAGTTTTATGCCGTTTAAGAGCAGCAGAACAGTTCCTTATTATTATCACATCCAGGAGCCTAGCACACCGAGAAAATTTCTCACTAAAATACCTAGTTTTTTTGCGGTTTCCCTTCACAATTCTAGATGAAAATCAACATAGTTTCTTTAAAAAGACGGCTGCAGACGTACATGTTCCAAATCCAAACTCTTTACCACTTTCCTTGGCCTCCATTCACATTAGGTATAAAAAAAGTACATGTAAAAGAATTGTAAAAAAATATATAAATAACGTGTGCAAATAATGATGTGAGTGGCGTCTGTTATAGACGAAAAGTCTCAAAAACAGACGTTAAAACCACATTATTACATTATTATTATTATAAATCAACTGTGTACTATACATATAGTCTTAGAACGACTTTACAATAAAATTATGCGCTGATATCATATAACACTATAACAAATATTTTAGCTTATAAAGGTAAGTTATATAGTTTTTTTTTAGTCATTTAATTATGCTATGGCGACTGTAATAATTTTTAAAGGAATTTGTTTAAATTCATGTACGGACAATATTTTTGTTTTTTTTTTTTGTTTTTTTGTTTTTCTGTTTTTTTTTTTTTTTTTATTTTCTGATATTTTTAACAACGGAAATTTTAGATAAGAACAACGATTAGTAAACAAAAAAATTAGAAAAGTTTTATTCTTGCTATTATTAATTTCATTTTGATACGTTAAATATTTAATTTAGCTAGTCATACAGTTGTAAAACGATTTCTTTGTTCAACGATTAAAAATTCTTTGAATTTTTTTTCTTTGAATCAGAAAATTTTTTTTTTTTGAGTCAAAGAAAATATTTTTTTGACTCAAGGAATATTTTTTAATTCAAAGAAAAAAAATTAAAGAATTTTTTAATCTTTGAGCAAATAAATCGTTTTGAGAGTGTAGTTATATCGTTACTATACCGTTGAATCACGTACTAGCTTCACTTATATTTTTTTATAACCGATTTACACTCCTTTGTGTACAAAAAATACGAAACAATTCCAAAAAATTGGTTTAACTAGTACAATTTTTTATTGTGGTAAGAAATATTTTAATTACCATTTACCACGTTGTTAGTTGTTACTAACACAAAAAAAGATTGGTAAAATAATTAAAAATTAATGATCTGTGTATATGTATAGGTAGTATATGTATCAGTTTCATTTTTTGTCCAATATAATTTAAGAGAAATGATGTAATCATACCAATTTTAAGAGGAACAAAATAAATTATAATTACTGCAAAACGATACAAAAATTCCATGTCGCATTTTTTTCGAAGAGCCATGCACAAACAGACGTACAAAAAAATAGCAAATAAATTTATGAAGTTAAATCATATTTACCTCACTAAATAAATGTACACTAGTGTACAAAAGTATTTGGACACAATATTTATTGTTAAAAAAATTTATATGCTACTGTTTTACGCAAAGTTTTATGTGACGTCATAATATTTATTTACCTAAGAATACAATCAATGTCTTTTTATTTTGAATTATTGTTACTATGCAATTATTGCTTTTTTGTATTGAACATCTTAACATAATGACGTCATAGACATCAAGATCTTTTGTGGTGCTGTTTATAACCAAATGATATTTTTCAAAATTTTATAAGTTTTAAATAATTTATTATTTAGGTATTATATAACGTAAAAGTCGCTATTATCGGAGCACCATTTTTAGGTGTGTAATTAAACTGGCTTATAAAAATTAATAAATAAATTAAACACCCATTTTTTTTTTCTTAATAAGCATGAAAGCAAGTTTTTTTAAGCAGATGAATGTTTTTTTTAAAAAAAAAAAAAAAAAATTTTTATTTATTGTTTTTCTTTTACAAAATGTTGACATGTATAAAAAAACGGACAAAATATATTAACATCATTAGAGAAACACCATTAGACGCCAAAAACCGAAAACATATGTAATTTTTAAAATGTTGACGTACATGACATACATAGTGCCATCTCTTGACGTAGATATATATATCTACAAAGTAAAGAGCATTGATTATGTATAATAATTATTTAAAATAGCGTCACACATAGCGACATCTTTTGATGTACCTAGATAAGTATATATAATGGTTTGTTTTGATGCATCTACGTAAGTATGTATAATATGTAGTTTAAGTAAAGAATAAGTACATAATGTACACAGATTTTTAATCAAGTATTTTATTGAGTTAAGTGAAGTTAGAGCCGCGAAATTTCTTTTCTTTTTTGATGTTTTTAATTTTCTCTCTCTAATTATATAATTAAATCAGAAAATCACGCCCTGATTGGTAAAATGTTTGCAGTGCCTCATAGTAGTTGCCTCTGTGAACTACATCTAAAAAATTAATACAGGTTGTGTTTTCTACTTACTATACATAATAAAATGAAATAAGAAATTAAGAGCTTTCGCCATCTAGTGATCTATTAAAAAACATCGTGTAGCTCTTTAACTGAACAATACACTATAGCGTAGTTCACTTAGATGTCACTCTACATTTAATATGGCTGCCATTTTCATTTCGTAATAACAATTTTGAAGTTTTAAATCAATATTAATTATCTATCAATTAATTCTACGTTCTGAAGTAAAAAGAATATTAAAGTAAAATTATAAAAACAGTTAGGCAAGTGTTTTAGGCTCAAAAATAAATTAAAAATGTTTATAAAATACATATGTAACAGGTAATTCTAAAAATGAAATACAAAGGTTAAAATTTCGAATGTATATTAAAACACTTCTGTAAACAATATTTAAACTATATAAAAAAGTGATTTAGCTGTTATAATCTCTTTACTGGACTAATAAAAATTATTTGTATTTTCATTATGCTAACTTTAAAAATTCGCTGATAAATGTTAAAATTAATAACTCATGTTTTTCATATTCCGGTATAGGGGCTTTTATGTTATCATTTTTAAGTTTTTTTGCATCAATTATCAATATTATTTATGATATAGTATTGAAATAAAACAAAAAGAATGATAATTATTTTTCATTCAAAAACCCAATTGTCTTTCTCTACAAGAACACAAATATTTCTTCAAGGAAAAATTGACTTACGATATTTTGAAGTTTAACTGTTTATATATTTTTTGAATTAGCAATTTTAAATTTGTCTAGAAAATTATTTAACACTTTACGGTCTGATAACACACCATCGGTGTCATGCCCAGAACAACCGTCGTAAAGGCCGATTACGATCAGTGATCCTACATGTGAACGTGATCAGTGATCACATACTACCGCGTATGGTAATATTGGTAACATGGGTCTCAAATGACTTATAGTTCAACATAACGATCTATATTTGTATGTATATCTTATAGCGCGAACTGTGTACTGTTAATATAACAAAATGTTTTTCCCAAATTCTCGAATACTCATCAAATTTGTAGTTTCATTAATTTTATCCTTAACTGTATGCATATGTAAAGAGGAAAATACCAGAAAGGAAAAAAATGATTTTATTAATTACTTGGTGTTTTTATGAATAATTTTAAAAACAATAATTAATCATTTGATTAATTACAATATAATAATTCTATAAACATTTAGAAAATTGTAGACAAACAAATATTGATAATCCACTAAAAATTTTTTTCAAATATTTTAATATTTTTATTTACTTACTTATTTATTATTCTTATAATTTAAATATCTAATTATCATAATTAAATAAACGTAGGTACGTCTGCTTGTTAAAATTGATAAATTTTATTTTTAAATGAAAATTTTATCGATTATTTTTAGGTAACGTTTTATTAACCAGTAATCATTTTATTTTAGCAAAGGCGCCTCACACTATGGGGCACTAGAAATATATACTAATGAGAACTGATGTTTATAAAATATGCATTATAATTCATGGATCAGTTAAATTAAAATTACCAAATGTCTCCTAAATAATGTAGTTAATAAAATTAGTGGCATGCTTAATGGCAAAATATTTGACTATTTAAAATATGTACAGTAAATAATCTTATAATTTAATATCTATGGGTAATAATTTCCGGTATTTATCACTAAATCCTTTCGAAATTAAATAAAATTGTATAAATGCGTGTCGGACACGCATTAAGTCGGGGTTTTGTAGATCCTGGCTAGGGTTTTTCATTACTTTCGGGATAAAATGCAGGAAATTTAAACACGTTTATTGCTTATTATTCGTCAATGCTTTTTTACACCTAATTTAATTTTTTATATTTCTTCAAGTTATCTAAAATAATTTTAATTGAAAATTCCTAGTAAGCGCAATTATTTGTATTTTTTTGAGACACCCATGGTTAAATTGTTATGAGGGAGGTACATTACACACCACTTTAAAAATCAATATTATATGGCTTAAAAGCCTTTGCTATCAAAATAATGAACAAGTTTTGCTATAAAAATGACGAAATTCCTTTTAGAAATATGACTGAACTCTTGTTTCTGGTAGCCCTATATGCTTAACTTCCCTAAAAATGAAAAAAATGACTTAAAAAATCTATAAGTCGCTTCCAATTTTATTACTCTATCATTTTATATACATTTTCAAACCACTGAAATTTTTCAATAAATTTAATGTCATCAAATTAAAAAAAAATTGTTTTTTCTTATACCAGCTGGTATGAAAGTACTTTGAATTAGATTTAATCGAATTTTGTTGGGTTAGGGTCATTTTTGTTAGTGTCGCTCTCGATACACTTTCGCTCCAGTCTTACTATCACTTCGATAAAATACTATCTGACTGGGTTAGTGGTATTGGTATTGGAGCAGGATTGGATCGCCACTGATACCGTTCTTGGATCGGAGTGATAATGTAAATACACTCATTGTTTCACTTGTGTAAGAATATTTTATCGAACTCGGGGCTTATCGATACCGTATCGAGAGCGACACGAGAATGTAGATCGAGGCTAAAGGAACCTTAACTCCATTTTAAAAAAAACTTTTCTGACAATATGACTAACAATATGGCAGTTTTTTTAGTAAAAAAAGAAAATATTTTTGCATTTTTCAGTATTTTTCCCAATGATCTGGGCTTTGATTTTTGAGACATGT
Organism: Brachynemurus nebulosus; assembly: GCA_035578155.1. NCBI lineage: Eukaryota > Metazoa > Arthropoda > Insecta > Neuroptera > Myrmeleontidae > Brachynemurus > Brachynemurus nebulosus. Next base: position 6,195,322 of record JAPWDM010000018.1, on the reverse strand, counting down.
TTTCTTTCTAATAGCAAAACTTCATATAAAATTTCATTTTTTTTACTGGAATTACGAAAATTCGGTTACCTATATCTCTGGCAGCGTTATCAATGTAACTAAACCAAAAATTCTTTTTAATCTTTCGTATTCAGGATAGTAGATATAATTTAAAAATTTTAAGACGGAATTCAAATATCTGAACTTTATAATTATTGTCAAAATCAATTTGCTTACATTCATATATAGTATATTTATTTACAAATATTTTACAGATTTGTTGAACAGACATTAATACAATCGTAAATAATAATCGTCTCAATTTCCTGTGTTATTCTTTCACCGATTATCTACTTAAAATTTATGAATACTTAAATCATATAAATAAAAAAAATTTATTCATTACTTAATGAATATTTAAATATAATGGGTATCTAGGAGTATATCAGCTATCCAGATATACTGGATGATCCAGAATTTTCTACCGTAATTACCAGAGCTAATAGAACGTTCCAAAATAATACTACTTTTTTGTAAACACTCTTTTCCAAAACTCAATAATAAGCAAGGGGTCAAACCAGTATGTCTAGCAAACTGTGCCCACTGTAATCAACGAGTGACGTAACACAACACACATACGATCAAAACACATTATGTATGGACACGAATTATATACCAATGTGTTAGTATGATATATTGATGATAATGTATGCAGTTCGGATACATATAGCATATACTATCATGGCCAGCGTATGTTAACACCAGTCAACAATTAAAAAGAAATTTGTTTATTTTAAGAAAGATATCCCTTTATTTTGAGAAATTTTTATTCAATAGGATTTTTACACTTAAATACGACACACTTCATATTTTTTTCTGTTTAAATTTCACGAGTTGATTAAAAAAACATGACATTTATTATGACGTGAACACCACGACGGTCAGTAACAGACTAAATCAGTAGTGGGGTAAATTGCCACTTATTACAACTTTCGGATTACACTTTTTTATATGTAGGCTTGATCTGTCTCATCTGTGATAATAAGGGAGATAGGTGAAATATAAAGAAGTGAAATGAAAATCATTTTTATCCCAATGTGAAATATACATCACTAAAATATCAGTCCGTTATTCAAAAGCGTCTGGAAAATATTAAAAAAAATAGTGGTTTTGATTTCACCTGTTTACTAGCGAGTTTCGGAAAAAAAAAAACTAGGTATATAAAAATTACGTTAGAAGGTACTATCAGCTCTCACAATTATGGTACCAAATTCTGAATCACTCTGTATATAACACTCTCTATATAACATTTGTATATTTCGTAATCGAATAAATTTTTTTGGATTTGCGTGTGCTGTATAAGTTGAAGTAGAGACCAAAGTAAAAATATATGAATGAACTGCGCGCGTACCTTCCGGCAATATTGATGTTGACCGACCACTGACTGGTTGATTGCAAACAAAAATTTTTTTACAAGAAGAATATTACTTAATTTATACAGTTACTTAAAAAATTAGTACCTATATACCTACGTAAATATAATATACCGTGTGAGTTTTTTGAGAGTTGCCATTTTCATTACAGCCAAACCGTTGATTTAATTGAAAAATTGTTCAAATAAGAGTTGCAAATATCGACGGGGGCAACAGGTTGCTATAGTCAGGAGCTTTATAGCTCTTATGGTTTTCGAGCTATGATACAAACTTATAGATTTTTAAATGAGACTATATATTAATTTTTCGATAAAACTAATCGAATGCATTAATTAACAAAATAAATGAGCAAAAAAATCTTTTTTAACCCAAGTTTAATTTTTTAATTTTTCTTTATCAGTTAGGCGGTAAAAATATGCATATGTGCTTGAGGCTACTTCAACCGATAGTGTTCTGGTTGGTTACATTTCTATTACCTCCAAGAAAAGAACTTTTTCCAGTACCATTTGTATCATACAAATTTGACTGTAATAAAAATGGTAACTCTCAAAAAACTCACATGGTATAATTTGAATTAAGTTGTTCGAATAGGTTCACCTTGTATTTCTAGCATACATAATATGCGTGTGTTATGTACGTCGGGCTGTGGTTATGTTTGATCTGTTCACCCACTCAGTTTCAATATAAATTTGTGCAATAAACTATGTATTTGGTTTTAGAAAAAAAATTACCCAAATTGTAAACAATTATATTACGAGCTATTAGTGGTTCCCCGTCGCGTCGTATGCGCGTAACGATAACATAATATATTGCAGTCTTCAAATGCCTGCAGTGCGTGCGTATAATTACTTCATAGTTTTATAACTATTGAGGGAAATGGTCCGGGCGCTCACACTGGTTGGAGCGGATCTTAACATCCATACGTGGCTTAGACATAGTCGATCACAGCACTGTCTAGAAACGAAATAAATTTAATATGGGTTATTGTTGAAAAAGGTTAGTCTGCATTAAAAAAAATTGCATTCATATACGCAAACTTTTATCAAATCAAAATACTAAATTACACAGATGAAAATTATTCTTATAGGGTAAAAGTCCCCTTTGTGGAACGGTATCTAATACTGAAACAGTTTTGACATTTACATATTTATTTCTTTAATTAAGTAAGGAAACTTTAAATGCGAGGAGAATTTAAATTGAAAAATAATCATTCTATTAATAATAATTTTTGTTATCAGACGTTTCTTTCAGAAATAGCTTCATTAATATGTAAATGTTCATAATTAGATACCGTTCCACAGAGGGGGCTTTTACCCTACAGCGAGTTTCAAATATCCAAATATTTATGGTGAATGAAACAATGCTCAACACAGTGAATTGTAACTCTTCTATATGATACTAATTTTCACCCAGGGTCGTAACTAGATCTTCAGAGGCCCCGGGGCAGAAAGTACATTCGGGGCCCCTACTCCGCCCAGGCAAAACAAAAAATTCCGCCCCCCGTAGTAAAAAAAAAGAGCGACCTTTTTTTTGCTCGTCAGTCGTTTGCTCGTTTGCTGCAGAAATACCGCCCTTAAAATTTGCCAATTTCTTGTATTCTCTTGGAGGCTCCGGAGCAATGTCCCGGCTGCCCCAGCCTAGTTACGGCCCTATTTTCACCGTATCTGAAGAGCGAGTACCTGACATTCGTGGCAGTGCTATTCGCAGACAGAGAGTGTTCGCGCTTTAATTCTGTTTATTGAAGTGCTTTTGGATACACAATATTTCTGTTTTCCCGTCTGATGTGTACACAAATAAATCGATAAGGTTTTCTTAGGATTTTCCAAATTTAATCCACAAACTTGCAGTGATTGTCCCTGTACTTTATTGATGGTCACTGTAAATGCGAGTCGTACTGGAAGCTACAAACGTTTGATAAGTTTCATCGTATCTAATAAACCAGATATGTGGATATACATTTGTTGAAATGACTCGCGCGCACAGACCAGTGAACATATTATATTTTATATTATAGAGACATATAATATAAATGTATAATTGAAGCAATCAGTTACGATTAAATTCCGACCTCAATAGTATTCTGTTATATAGTAATTGATTCGTATCCGTAGTTACACTTTCAAATAATTATTGTCAAAATATAATATTGATAATAAAATTTTACTTTTTGAAGAAGAAACTGCAAAATTTTGAAAGAAGAAAAGTGATATTCGCTTTATTTTCAAAATACGTACGTATACAAATTATGTCCTGCAATAATTATAGTCGCATTTGCTCAAAAATTGACATTATATTATTTCATTAAATTTCACCCGTCTCATCCTTGTTACCTGCTTCAAGAAAAATACCAACAAACTGGCTTTACGCTTTGTCTAGTAGTATAATTAGTATAATATAATAGTGTTCATTGGTCTGTGCTCGCGCGTCACCTATTGCAAAATGGTTATACTAATTCAGAAACCTTCGCGGGCATGCGCACGAGAGAGATATATACAGTTCTTACAACTCCTCATTAGAAGTACTAAGACATGTTTATTGCGTAATTTCCTTTACAAAAATCACTATACCATTTACAAACAAAATAATAGAAACTGTTTTTACAAAGATAAATATATAACGTTTATTTGCCGATAAGTTATAGATACATTGTTACCGGTTAAGTATGCATTGTGTATGGCTTGATATCCATAACTAGTAAGCCAACCTCGATACAACATAAATTACAATATACTCGCCCCTCCTGTTACAATGTCCATGTATTGCATCACGTATGCGTACACAGGTACATAGGCATGAACTCGCTTTACTGCTCCTGTTTAATGTTGCATTCCCGTTTTGGGTGATGAGAATTTTTTTGACGTCTACATATATAAAATAAGTACGATTATTGAATACAATTGCAAACAAACATGTCCAACTGGAAATAAATTATTTTTTATTGAATTTTTGTTGTATTGGACATATTTAGTAATGTTTTGAAATTAAGGTTAAATTTTCGAATTTTTAATTTAACTTCCGTGTGTAATTTTTTTCGAATCGTTATAGTAATATAATGTGAATAAAAAGGCGTGGATAGATTTTCTACACAGAACAAGTTTCTTTCAAACTTAATCGACAGTCTAAATTACTCACGTAGGTAGGGCGGGGCTAGTTGTGCAACTTTTCACTTAATCGGTCATAGCTTCCCAACCGTAAGTCCAAATTTATTGTTAGGCATACTGAGGTGTAGATAATTTTTTCCTTTTCTCAAGTCCCCATAGTAACATTTTTCTAACAATTCACATTTAAGAGATATACAGCTGCTTAAGTGAAGGAAGTCCGACATGCTCAACGTACCCCATAGGTGAGGTAAGTTGAGCAAGGGTACGGAGTAAATTAAGCAGCTAGAAAATGTAGCCAAACTATGTCTTAAATATTATCAAAATTATCAAAATATTATCATTATCAAAATTATCAAAATATTATCAAAATAGGAGGTCATGTCCTTTGTTGATGTCTACTTTCGGTTGTTTTTCACAACTGAAATCGAATGTTCCTGAAGATGATCATTTAAATGATTGAAACATGTAGAACATTTTATTAATTTTCTATTATTTTCATGCAGGTTGTCGTACATTTTGAATTTACTCATTTGTCTTAAATGTTTATCAGACATAAAAAATAAAATGACTATTTGACGGAGAATCTTTTATTTATAATGCTTTGGTGACAAAATAGTGAAACAAAAAGTAATTTTCTGTGGATATTAAATACAGAAAATAAAATTAACAAAAAATCAACTTCAACTTAATGTTTGGAATATACTCAGTCTTTTTACTTAATATCAGACTTTAACATTTAAGTAATTAATCAAAAAGAATTTAAATTAAAAGAGAAACATTAAGTAGATATTAAGAACTTCAGCATCATTGTCACTGTTACAATTAATGCAAACGAAAGTTCTATTGCTCAACTTACCCCACTCAGATAATTTGAAACAGAAGTGAGGTTATGAAAAAACTGTTTGAATTAGAACCAAATCCTTCCTAGATATCAAAAATATACTAAATTTATAAAAGTTTAACACTTATTTGATTTAAAATAGATAATAATTGCCTCGTATAGAAGAAATATTCACAAACAAAAGTTTTTTACTTTTTATACGCAAAATAAATAAAGCGTGCGCATACGTCACTCGATCGACACGTTGCAACTGGCAGTCGCGTAATGAGTTCCCCTCCCTGTCCGCTTCTATTCGCCATTTAATGTATTAGCGTGCGATATATAGTTTCTGAAATATTTCGATTGCTCAACTTACACCTATGCTCAACTAGCCCCGCTCTACCCTACAGAAATTACTGACTTTAACAAAAACTTGACGTCTTAATATAGCTGGAAACATACATGTAGTAACAAGTACAAATATCGGATGCTTCCGTAAAAATCATGCGACTTCTACGGAGGCATCCGATATTTTTTATCAACATTCAATAGTACCCTAGAGAGCTGAGAATCGTGATCATTTCAAGCTGAGGAAAGTGAATATTCATTTTTGAAAAAATCAATTTCAATTTTAACACCGTACGATTTATTAAACGAGAAAGGAGAAGAAAAACTTTCGATCCGACAAATCGAGGATCTTGTTGTAACCCGCAAACATCCACATCCGCACTATATTCGCATTAAAATAATGCGGATGTTGATGCTGATGCGGAGGTAAGAAATGAATGCGGATGTTCCGCATGTGTAGATACGGATATCTGCAACAACCCTGAAACGTACCTAACCCTGGCTCTGTTGTCGCACAATCGGGTAATAACAAAGAACAAGCTTCAATTCTAATTTTGTAGCACTGATTGTAAGAAATGCCAAAAATGTAGTATTAGGTGATACCGACTGTATCGAAAATAAGTCACACCTGTAGCACTATAGTTTATAAACAACATTTCATGGTAGACATTTTTTTTTTGAAATGTCTAATTGTAAGTATAAAATTAAATGTAAATCCTACTGCAGCACATTTTTGTTGTACCTACAACTAACTACTGCCTATTGTGGTTTTGTAATGGCACACAGTAATGGTGGATTGTATGATAATGAAGTCTCTACCCAAGCACACTATTTTGTTTGGAACCACTTTTTTCTTTTTGTTAAACGAAAAAAAGCACATAATAAAATGCAACTACACATCTACATATAGGTATAGATATAAGTGATTGTGAACATGTTTCTACAGTAAAACCTCATAAAAAGCATTATAATGTTTGTTATTGAGTATTGGGTAACACTTTCTCTTATAAATACATTAAAAGACTTATTTATCTAAAATAGCTACCACATCACTACTTCTAATCAACAAATTACCACTACTAATTAAGAAGTACCGTAATACCGTCTAGACCCGGACACTTTTTTACATTTTTTGGTATAATTTTAAGTTTATACATGTTTCCTTCATAGATATCACCAATAAAAGTATTACCATTAGAAAGAGCGTATATTATTTGTTATATACCTGACCCATTTGTTTCATTATAAGTAAAAATAAAAAAAATAAAAAATAATTAGTAAGTGTCCGGGTCTACACCCCAAATCCGTCTTGACCCGGACACTTACTTAAATAATGTAATAACATGCAAACTAACCTCTCCCGTAGGGGTTAGGACAGTGTTTTATATCGTCTGATGTCTTTGAACCTGTCAAAGGGTTCAAAACATTTTATGGGAAGGGAGAGGGATCAATACATAGTATGCCCCTCTATGAAGTAAACATACGATATGACACCAGAAGCAGGCATAAACCGCGTAATTCTGGCGGGAATATAACGTATGGATAGTGGAAGTTACAGCCAGTGCGAATCGCGGCCATAGTGTAATAAACTGATGTGTCCGGGTCTAAACGGATATATGTATATAGCATGTATTTTTTTATATATATACATCGAATATAACTTCAAACATCATTAAATGATGCGCGATAAAATTCTGAACACATACATATCAAAATTAAAACAATATGACAATTATAACGAAAATTACATGTCTAAGTTAGACACACATTTTATTTCTTTGAAAAACTGGAGAATAGTAATCCTGTAAAATGAGATAGTAAAAGTTGAAATCCGTAGTTTTTATTGGTACAGCTGTTTAGAGGATGTTTTTCTCTCTCTAATGACGTCAAGAACAAATGTTTATTGTAGCAGGTTAATGCAGAAACTACTTACTTTGAAGATTGATGCAAAGTGTCTGGGTCTAGACCCCCTGTCCGGGTCTAGACGATTTTACGGTACATAGAAAGAAACCTACTTTTGGCGATCTTTTCTTATGTGCATAGCATGACTCAAAAATAAGAAGAAGTACGAAATCTGAACATTAATTTTGCAATAAATTTAGTTGTTGACTACGTTTAACGTATTTTACCATCACATTACATAAGTATATTGTGCAATAAGTACGGGAAGTTGTCGATTGCGCACGAGAGCGAAGTTGTTAGCTATATAATAAAATTTAACTTTTTTGTGATAAAACTGCAAAATTTTGAAAGAAAAAGAGTGATATTCATTTTATTTTTAAAATATGTACGTATAAAAATTATGTACTGCGATAAATATAGTCCACAATCAGTGGGAGTGCTGTATATAACAATCTTAACGTTATTCACACTATAATACTTCTAGTGGAAGCGTTGGTAACGTTAGAGATATGTTTGATGGTTTTCTGCTTTGTTACATAATAAAATATATAAAATCCAACCAACAATGGGAGCGCGTTTCTAACATTAAAAATGTTATACACAGCGCTTCCATCATCTAAAATATTTGAGGAGATTTTTATCTCAAACGTATCTCAAAGTGTATGTTTAAATAACACCTAAAATACATCTAGCTGTATTTTTTAAAAACTTTTATTTAATTTGCAATGTTAGGTTGTTTGTTTAGATCAAATCTTGCAATCAAAATTTAGACAAGTTCTAATTGAGCTAGAGATTTCAAATTTTGCATACATGTATAACTTTGATGACAATGCAATATTGTATAATTAGTTTTGTTCTAAATTCGTCCAAAACTAAAGCTATTGATTTTGTCTTGTGCAACTTTGTTGATATTTCAAACTTTTGACGTTATATATTGCCCACTGATTTTCCATTATAATTTTTAGTTTCCATAGTTAGTATGTTTGATTAGGGAAGAATAATTGATTAAAGAATAGATAAAAAAAATACTTTCTTTAATTAATTTTTTTAAAACTAACTAAAAAATATAAAATCCTAAATAAAAGGAAAAAAATATTTTTTTAAAAAAAGCTTTTATTTAAAATTGGGCTAAAAAGTATAAAATAACTTTTGAGTGAAGTTTGAAGCAATGTGCACCACAATTTATAAACGCTTGAGGCGTTTAATTAAGTAGCTACTTACATCTAAAACGGAAATATTTAATGGTAACGCCTCAAAATTTTATAAATTATATTGCATATTGCTTCAAATTTCACTAAAAAGTTATTTTATACGTCTTTTTAACCCATTTTTAAATAAAAGTTGTGTTTTTTAATTTTTTTCTTTTTTTTTACTTTGATTTATTATCTAGCTGTTTTGCGGGATTCTCAAAATTTTTGTTTTGGGGACGACTAGTTTTATAGAGGTTTTTTACTATATATTCCCTAAATTGATGTATACCATGTATACCATATTACATATACCGGCAACATTCCAATTTTTAACAAACTACATATTTGGTATAGTGAATTGGTGTGGACCAATCCTTTTGCACTAATTCATTCCATACAATCAATGCCCAAATTAATTTATATTAGTAACGCAAAATTAGGACTAGAATAAATTAATCTCACCTTGTGAATTCAACACTGACACTTGATTTAGACGAAATTAGTTACGTCTTGAAATCGGATGTGTTCGATAAAATATGTACATATGTAGGTATCTATGTGTATATACATAATAATAGATTTAATACAATAAATATTATTTAGGTTTGCATGCATGCATGTAGGTATGTGTAAGTATTGGCTGACCCATTGTTTGGAGCAAGAACATAAACTACACATTATATCAATACATTTTATTAATAGTTAAAGTCAGTGTGTGTATTGTTAGTGTGTGATCGAGTTTCGATTGCATTTCTTTTAGTACTTACTGTGAATTGAATTCAATTATTTTCAATACGCTAAAAGTGCATTATATATATTGTTATGACAATCCACAGTAGTGTACATAATACATATAATGTTATGTAGTGTGTAGGTGTTAGGTATATGTAGTTTAAGAACAATGTAGTATATTGTTACAACCACGATCTGCTACCATTTTTCATTTTTTTTTCTCTTTAAAATAATTACATGTTCAATACATTTATTTATCAGAGAGAACAGGAAATGATTTAAGGCAGTATTCTAATCTAAAAATTCGAAAAAAACGACTTTTTTTCATATTTCAGATCTTTAAGAATAAGCCTAATTTTCGGAGTTATGGTTATTTTTTCCCTGTGTACTGTGTACACTCACAAAACGATTTCTTTGTTTAAAGATTAAAAATTTTTTTAAAATTTTTTTCTTTGAATCAAAAAAATATTTATATGAATCAAAGAAAATATTTTTTTGATTCAGAGAAATAATTTTCTTTTTAGTAGTCAAAAAAATATTTCTTTGATTCAAAAAAATAATTTTTTTGATTCAAAGAAAAAAATTTCAAAGAAATTTTTAATCTTTGAACAAACAAATCGTTTTGAGCGTGTATCTTTTCAGTGTTAAATTCAAATTTTTAATATAAATTATTCAAAACTACATTTTTCGATAGGGTTGATATGATATCTCAAGATCCAATGCATCGAGTTACTTGAAATTTGGTACAGACCTTCTTAATACTATCAAAACTGATCCGACGTAGGGATTTTCGGTATTTTTATTTTTTTACTATTTTTAAAAAATTTCCAAAGTTGAAGATAGGAGGCGAAAAAATGATTTTTTTTCAAATGGACGTCATTTTGTGAAAAAAATTATTTTTCAAATCGGCTACATCCGACTAATTATACATCCTTCTTTATTAAGAATTAACTACATAAAATTTAATGGTTCAGATCACCAGGAGGGTTGGAATCACGTTAACCAGGAGACAACTTTTTTTTCAGTCTCCACTTCGTCGGCCTGTACCGATTTCAATTTTGAATTTTTTTAAAAATTTTAATACATTTTTATACTTTTCAAATATCAATAAAAAATTGGTAAAAAGTGGACACTAAAAAGTTTGGGTACCTTTTTTTTTCTATTACGCCCGAAAAATCACCTCTAGACTGGAATACCCCCTTAAACTTGTTCTTCTGTAAGTATTAGACAAACTCTGACAGTATAGGAACTAGTTAATGTTTCGAAAATTTTTATTCATTTTAGCAGATATTGCTCAATTTCCAAATATTCTTGTTTGTAGAGATACTGGTCTAATTCCAAACCATGGTTCTCAATTTTTGGTTTACCACACTCTTTAAGAAAAGAAGAAAAAAAATTGCTCATACTCCCTTTTTAAACATGAGAACAATTTATTTCAATCCAACTGTTAATTGACTGGTTTCTATTATTATTATTAATAAAATGACTTGAGTGATACTATAGTCCGTTCAAATTAAACTTAAGCCTGTAATCATAGTAATTGTCAATGATTCTCATTGAAAGGATTTGAAATTTTTGTTTATTCAGGCTTATCTTTAACTTGAACAGACATAATGAGCGCTTTATTCAAAAATTCTCATTATAAGTTGCAAAAATTTCTATACAGTTATCGGCACTGTACAAAATGCATAGAAAAAAAATTTTTTGGCGCCACATGATAAATTTTTGTTATCAAAATCAATTCAAAAGTGCTTAATTAAATTTTAATTAACAATAATTAACACATCTCTTATCAGTCCAATGATTATTCAGTTAGTTTCGCATTATTGACAATTGTTTTTTGTTTTGGGTCATAAAGTTCTAAATGTGAGGAAGGTTACACAGATATGTACGTAAATCGTACATACAGAATTTCCATTTAAAATAGGAATGTACGGTTTTTAGAGAAAGGGACAAATTCATTTGAAATGCAATAGTTTTAATTTTGTTTATTTTGATATATTCAATTTTGCGAGCCAACAGAAAGAACCAGGGTTGGGAAGAGAAATGGCGGGCCCCAGGAACAAACGCATTTTTTTAAAATTCCCTCCCCAAAAATAAATGGTATAAGCAAAAAAAACTTCAACTTTTTTCCCAGACCCTCTATCGACAGCTACGGGCCTGTTCCTTAAGCCCAGGCCCCGGGGCTGCAACTCCGGCTACCCCACACTTTCGTTGGGCCTGGAAAAAATTAACAGGTAACAGGAATACAATATTGTCATTACGATGGATCTATTTCTGGTCATTATAGTTGAAAACTACTATCTGCTCATTATAGTTGAAAACTACTATAAACTCATTAAATAAACAATAAAAATCGTGGAGACAATAATACATATATGTAGTAACTTAGTAAATCAAATTACGGTTAAAACTGGATTATGTTTTGTTAAATTTTTATTAAAAATGACCAAAATAAATGTTATTCTCAAAAAATATTTTTTTTGATAAGAATGTTTACACATATTTTTGATTATGATACAGGAAACAGAATAATATTAGTATATTATATGTATACCAAGGGATTAAAGTGAGACTTTTAATCCTGAGTGTGAAGTTTGTTATTAGATGGCCTGTAAAGACCCGAGGGCTACAATTAGGGTTGCCAACTCTACCAATGAATATTTCGGGAATTGGAAAAAAATCGGGACGGGACAAGTAAAATAGGGACTGTTAAAAAAAAAAAAAACAAACAAAAAAACGTTTTTTATATCAGGTAGTAGGAAAGATATTCCTTTTATTTTTATTATTTGTTACTAACAGCTACATATTTAAACCATGATTTTATAAATAGGGTTGCCACCCGTACTTTTTTAAAAAGTATTGTACTTTTTTTTAGACAAATGTACTTTGTACTTTATAAAGGAATAAAAGTACGCTAAAATACCTATTTTTTTTTATGTATGTTAAATTTTCATTCATTCATCTCATTTTTAGCTCTTATTTTAAATTATAATGTTTAGGTACTTTGTTGTCGCTTGATTTGATGTTCAAAGTTAGCGCCGAAACTTAGATGCTTAACGTGTGGTTGCATCCAGTTGTACAAGTACAGTTTGAACCGTTTGAAAAGCTTAAATGTCGTTAGTATCATACAACTGAAATGCCTAGTGCGCCATGTATTAAGATAATATGATTTGTATTCAGAAGTAAACATAATCAGACATAATTTTATTAATGAATTGCTTGCAAAATTAATTAATTGTGCACATTTTAAAGATATTTCTACTGCAAAAAAATTAACGCTGCAATAATTTTCCAAATGCATACAATAACTGCCCATCTTTTGTCAGCTTTTGTCTATTCCTGCTACATCAGCATTCATAGAAAGAAAGAGTATTTTCAATAATGAGTATTAAATGGCGTGAGGAAAGGAACAAGGCGTCACTTAATAAAAAATGTATTACTGATATAGATATTTATATTAATTTAGATATACAGACTGTAAGAATGCCTTAAAATGTTTTTAAAGAAGACAAATATCCAGATAGCCAGGGCCGGATTTATCCTAAGTGCCACCCGGGGTATCATGAAAAATGCCACTCCCTTGTTTTTCGTAAAACGAAAATTTCGAAAAAATTTCTTAGTAAACATCAAGTGACGGGCAAAAAGAAAAAAAAACATTAAAATCCAAATTTTTCCACCCTGTTTAAGATTTGTCGCTCGAGGTTAGTGCCCCACGTGGCCTTAGTGTAAATCCAGGACTGAATATAGTTAAGAGCAATAAAAAATACTTATAGAAAAATAAATAATATAAAAATTTAATGCGTACTTTTTTTTTAGTAACTGTACTTTTTATTTTTGCTAAAAAGCGGAAAAATACTTTTCTTGCCTTAAAAAAGATGGCAACCCTACTTATAAACCTTTAATAAAACAATTTCTTGAAGGTAATATTATTACAATAATATTTCTAAATACTTTCAAGTTTTTTTAATTTTTAGATTTTCAATTTGTTTTCTTTTTTTTCTTATCAACTGTATTATTTTTGGAGAAAAACATTCTTCATAAAGTTGATCGTCTTTGGCATTGACGTATTTCATGTACGTCAAATAATGTCTCCCATTTTTGGAGGGATTTTAATGTTAGAGAGATTTTAATCAGTTAATCTGGCAACACTGTAAACTGTATAAGTTATAAATCAGTAGACCGAGTACAGTTTATCAGTAGGTACAGTAAATATACTTACTTCCTTGGCCGTCATGACGTGCAAACGCGATAATTTTGAAATAAAAATAGCGAAACTAGCGGGACTAAAAATGCAAAAAACTTGTAGATCATCCCGATTAAATCGGGACAGTTGGCAACCGTAGCTACAATCCACGAGAGATCAAAAAATACCTTACAGTTCTTTAACGTGTATACATTATTTTAGGCGATTGTAGCGATAAAGTGGTGAGCAAAAAAAAGAAAAAAAAAAAAACATTCTAAGCTTGCCATTTCTATTTCTCCCAAAAATTAACCTGACGAGCAAAAAAGAAAAATACGTTTCCAAATAAGACTTTCCAAATTTTTCAACGTTCTTACTTCCTTGTTGCGTCCAATTTGTTTCCACTATTGCGCCCCGCTTTCTGATGCGTCCTAATTATCGTTATGCTTCTGATTTTGAAAATACAAATAATCAATATTTGGCAACAGTAATCATATATTTGTTGGAGGGAGCAATAAAAATCAACAAGAAGTCATATCAAAACTGTTACTGGAGCCCGGATATTTTATTAATTTTATAAAAAAATAAAAAGGTAAATTATATCCTCTAAAAATGCAGACACCACTATTAAAATCTAAATAACACATTAGTTTAAATACGTTTGAGTTTCTAATAATAATAATAGTTCAATAAAAATCTTTGAAAAATATCAGTAATATTAATTAAAGTGTAATAAGGAAGAAAATTGTTTTTAGACAAATAGTCAATAATTAATAACAAATAAAACTAACTGATAAACCTGATAAATGACAATACTAATAAATAAATAAATAAAATAGTTAATTTCATATTAGTCAGTAATACTAATAAATAAATACCATCAATTTTTATTGGTCTATGAAGTAATAATATTTTCATGTAATATAATTACAACGTATATACATTTATATAATTAAAATTTCAATCTTTACAATTCATCATAATTCATAATATCATATTTGTACATAACGTAAATACATACAAGAAAGAAAAATTTCTTTACACCTAGCAACACACTCGTAAAGTAGAATTGTGTTAAAAGTTTTACTGCAAACAATTATTATTTTAGCAATAAAATAAAACGTTCGGCTAGCCCGAGCAATATTCATAAATGATTTAAAGTCGATTTTCAATTTATGTAATAATTATGACGCGGACATAAAATTATACCTACAGTAAAGTAATATTCTTAACAGAAATCGTATATACAGAATGTTTCTAAAGAACTAACAGTGATGAGATTGTTCAAAATATACTTGCTTTCTTAATAATCTACATATAATGATCCTTCAGTGGCGAATGGTAACAAAAACCTTTATTCTTTAAAAAAGAAGTGACTGCAGTTTTATATCAATGTTTGGCATTTACGAGCGGTTTTCTTTCAAGTTAAAAAAAAATATTGTCATAGGCATAATTATATTAATAATAGATACCTACACATTAATGTTGCACAACACGATATACTGTTAACATTAGCATATAGGTGATGCGAATCCATAAGATTTTGTCATACCAAAAATCGCTCAATGCGCCTAAAAAAGTCTTCGCTTCACAATCAAAAAATTGTGTTAAAATTAACACATTTCACATGTCCAGAACGGTCCACTCAATTTTTTGTTATTTTAACACAAAGCCTATGTGTCAAATCTTTACACAAGATTTGTGTCAATGATTTAATATACAAGAGGACATAACATCTTGTGTTAATTTTTCAAATTTATTAGAGTTAGTTGTTAAACTTTTTTATTCAATATTTTACTTCCATTGCAGCTTAAGATATTTGAAAATCGTCAAAAAATTACAACGATTTTATTCATATAATTATTATTATAAATGAGACTCAAAGAACGCAAAGTAAGTCAGTCCTTTGTAAAAATTTTTACTTGTTTCAAATTTTCACTTGTTTAGTTACAAAAAATCATGTATATTTTGTTTATTGTGTTTGGAATATGAATCTGTTCTGCAAAACAGGAAGGAAATATGGTGTTCATAGGTATATATATATATATATATATATATATATATATATATATATATATATATATATATATATATATATATATATATATATATATATATATATATATATACCTATATATAGCTTTTTATTTTGTTTGGAATATGAACACCTGGAATGAACACCATATTTCCTTCTCTGTTTTGCAGAACAGATTCATATTCCAAACACAATAAACAAAATATATATTGAGATTGTGTTATATAATATACAATCTCTTAAATAAGGTTATATGATTTTTTGTAATTAAATCTGTAACAAAATAACCTTAAAATGTAAGAAAATTGTTTCATTTTTAAACGATTAATTAAACTATATTCGTCAATAACTGAAAAAACTTACAATTTTTCGGTTTTGTTTAATAATAAGAACTACTCTCATCTTTATATACATATATATATATATATATATATATATATATATATATATATATATATATATATATATATATATATATATATATATATATATATATATATATGTACCAATATATATATATTTTGGTACATATATATTCTAACGTAACTTATGTACTTATAACATTCTTTTGCTTTACACAAAGACTGTGTTACTTTTTTGTTGTTCAAAACAGATTAACATTTTTATTCTGTTAAATCGAAATTTGTGTTATTATTTTCATTTAACACAAACACGAAATGTTAGATTAACGCAGGGTTGTTACGTATTTCACACAAAAATTTTAACCACTAGTTTTTTTTTTTTTATGCAGAACATAATTTTTTTACTGTGTACAGAAAAAAAATGGCAATGATCCACAAAATTTTGAATATATTTACGCGAATCCATAGATTAGGTTTGTTTTATGTAGGTGTAAATACAAAAATACATGAATCTAGATTAACGTAGTTGCTCTCTAGATAGTCAGGTACAAAAGTATATCTCAAAAAAAAGATTTTCTTTTATCAAAAATTAAATAATGTATTAATATTCTTCAGTGATTATATTTGTATATCACTTGTTTTTTTGAATTTCCGCGCGCGTATGTTGTAGCAATATTAAAAAAATTGTAGAAAAAGCGTAGCAAAAACGTTGTTAAATGATGTTTATAAATTATATTTCAAAAACGAAAACGAAAACAAAAACGAAATTATATTTTTATTTGTTATTAAATCATTTGATAAAAATTTAATATGTTATAAAATTCAAAGTTACAAACTATAACTTTGAATTTTATAACATATTAAATTTTTATCAAATTCCTTTGACACATTTTCATTTTATTAAAAAATAAAATAGAGTTTTCCCGTGAGAGCCCGTGCTAAAATTACAGAACTTTGAAATAGTTTATCTTCAAAATTGGGAGTCAATTTTTTTTTTTCAGTAAGGGCTCGTATTATTGGTATTGAATTAAATAAATATCTAGGGAAGTTTCGTTAAAATCCTTTGAAAAAATCGTTTTATCGACCAACTACTTTAACATATCTATTATTTTATTATGCATACGTAAAATTTTTTCATGTCTGTTGTACATGAGGAATAAAAACCACACATGCATGTTGCTGCACTATTACCAGTACCTATTTTCTGGTATTTTCTCATAAGGTATATCAAATAGTTTGTCTTGCCTTTTTTGTGTCTATTTTACAAATTTTTTTTAAATGAATTAACAGGATTTATTCTGTTTGAAAATAATTTCCAGCATACATAACCGTCTCTTATCGATTTTGTAAGTCTAGTTTGGAATCACGTTACAAAGTAATTGGGGCGATAATACGAGTTATGCTGGCTTCCAAAGTGTTATGACTCATCAGCATTAATCAGAAATTTTACATGGCCCAAAGAAAATAATCCACTGACGTTAAATTACTATTGACAAAAAGTCTCAAAAATGAACGTAAAACCCCATTACTTATAAGATAAATTGGCTTGAATTGCGTGCATAGTAAATTTAGTAAAAATCTAAATTTTCTTTGGGTATAGTGTCCCTTAAAAATTTTTGAACTTGTGTTCCACGACGACAAAAGTTTAGGAAACACACTGGTCTATATAAATTTTTGCAAAAATTTTCTAGCAATGTACCTACGCAATTTTTGGCTACCACCAATATCTTTTTGAAACTGTAAATAAATAGAAATGCAATAAAAATTATACTATATTTTCCGTATCATATGAGTTTTCATGAACATTCTGTGTTTACAGTGTATAAATGAATGTATACCTCTATACATAAACAATAAAATGAATACATATACGTAGAAATATCTGCAATAAAATTGCAATAATCTTTTATGCTCATAATATATTTTACTATATTTGACGCGAACAATCAGTAGCAATTTCAATGGTTCACATTTATCATTATCCACTGTTCACTCCATATGTACCTATATGTCCGGTATGTACATTTTATATTATGTATATTGCATGATTGTGTTAAATGTAAGTTTAAATTTTATTGCATAACAGGTAGGGTAAACATAAATTCAATAAAATTCAAGGATAGTGGAGCCACTGTTATTATCGGTGGGAAAATATTATTAAAGTAAACTTACGCTTCAGTTTACATCCAATATAAGATACATAAACAGCCATAAGTTCTCTTTTTCTCTATGCACAATAGACACCACAAGTATTAGGTGTGCTGACATAATATATGTACATATATGTATAATAATGTATTGTAGAGCACACTTACAAGTAAAGTTCTCGAGGCCGAATCTGTCGATTTTGATAAAACTTAGATATGTTGTAGAACACAAAAAAATTAACGACACGTATTTTTTTTTATCTGCGGAAAAACGGTTTGAAAGGGTGAAATCGCCTTTCAAAAATCGGGGTAAAAATTTAATTTTTCAAATATCTCGAAAACGGTAAGAGATAGAGTAAAAGTTTAAATTGTCGATATTACTATTTTTTAAAGAGCTACCTTCTGATATTGTTCAAATTACATCAACAAGGGTGATGGGGGGTTAAAATTTAGGGATACATTTTTTAAAATATGAGAGTGAAAAATAAGAAATCTTAAAACTTTGTTTACAGATTTCAAATCTACGTAAAAAAATCTAATTGACCTGTTTTGCTCAATGTTCTAATATTAAGTCTAAGGATAGTTAACTAAGGGGTGACAGTGTCGAAACAGTCGTACTATTTGGTTAGTTCAAGAAGTTATTCTTCATGGAAAATAGTTTAAAGACAATTAAAATGACGTAGGAATGGAATTCTCGAATTCTAAATTCAGTTTGAGCAACATTGGAGAGGTTTTTATGTTGGCTTTTTAATGACACTCACTCTTCGTTATCGTAAAATTTTAGTCGTAAATATATCCTAAATGGTACGTCGTAGCAAAAAAGTAACGAAATTTTGGAACTTAAGTGAAGCAAATTGGCAACGAAATATGTACAATAAAGTCAACATAAAGGTGAATAAGTAGAAAGAATGAATGATTCAAAAAGAACTGCTCAATTAAATTTTTTGGTTATAACATTTTGTAAATCGACCTGTAAATCGACTATCGAACTTACATTACCCTACATTCTAGTTATTAATTGATCACTTCTAATTTTAGAGGACAAATCCAGTTTTAATGTTTCGGATTTCAAAAGATACATCATAAGCAAAGTTTTTTTTTTCTTTTTAAATCAAAATCGGAGCTGCTTCCTAGAAGAAGTTAGT
Organism: Brachynemurus nebulosus; assembly: GCA_035578155.1. Classification (NCBI taxonomy): domain Eukaryota; kingdom Metazoa; phylum Arthropoda; class Insecta; order Neuroptera; family Myrmeleontidae; genus Brachynemurus; species Brachynemurus nebulosus. The sequence goes on along the minus strand of JAPWDM010000018.1, from coordinate 6,175,945 downwards.
TAAGTTCTTAACGTAAATTGACTTGACGTAAATTGATCTCAACGTCTGGGCATGGTTCCATTTTTAAACATTTTAATACTCTTTGAATCCTTTAGTATTTTATGTACTAACAGTATTAGTATTAGATGAATTAACATACTTATATTACTCATTTATTCTACAAATTCTACATTAACACAAGCATTAAATTTAGTACTCAAATAAAACGGAAAAAAGAAAACCAATTTACAATTTTCTCCACATAAAAAAGTTATTATTACAATAAAGTATAAGTCAACAGTATTTAGAAAATTTCAATAACTCTTCATCGATCGTCTGACCTATCATCGTCTTGATCGATGATTGTCTCAAGTTTGAATTGATGTGCAAATTGTAAATACGTACTTAAAATAAAACATTACATATTTTATCTATATAAATTACATATGGGTATGTATTTAAATATTGACTATTGTATTTACCTAACTATTATTTAAAATAACAATTTTTGCATTTGAAAAGTCTTCAGTTTATACAGAATATTTATTTTCATTTTACGGTTATTCGAATAAATATGTACAATCTCGTACATGTGCCTATACGTTTCTCTTTATTAACGTAAAATTAATATTTGTATTTAGTATGATATGCGGCTATTTATTGGACTAAAGTGAGGGAAGCTCTCACGTAGGGACTTAAATATCAATTATGTTATTTCGGCCATAACTTTGTTCAACTTAAGAAAGTTATTCTATCATCGATTTCAAATTTATTTACTTATTTATTTATTTATTTATTTTTTTATTTTTTTCGGAACGTTCAAAATGTTGTAACAAAAAATGTGATGGAACCAAAAAATACAAGAAAGTATAATATTATAAGATAAGAATAAAGTGAGCAACTCAAATGTCAGTTATTATTTCTGGCATAATTTTGTCATTTTTTTAATCGATTTTAGACATTTTTTTGTTAAAATTTTCGGAACATTATAACAAAATTAACGTGACAAAACTAGAAAATCAAAAAATTATTAATTAATACATAAGTTACGAATTTATCATAGATTTGAGCGTTACTTTATGGTATAGTTGCTACACGAGCCTAAGAATAATACACATTTTTAAAAATTTCTCCCCGAAAAAATAAGTAACGAGTAAAAAACAGTAATTTGTGTATTAAGAGCGCAAAGTGGTACATTGCCGCTCGGTTGAGAATGTTGACGCGCGACGCCACCAGGCAGAGCGTGTCATTCTCATGAGAGCGGCAAAGTTACTTTGTGCTCGAATTACACACACATAATTTTTTTTCTACAATTTTGTAAAATGTGTTCGTTTTATTTAAAAAATTCTTGAAAAAATAATAACGGACGTTAAACATTTTTTTTTTAATATTATAATTTTTGCAGCTTCAAAAATATATGGAGACGTACTTGGAAAATCGCAGTCACTACATTATTTGCTACTAAAAAATAAAACAACTTTGCAAAAATACCACTTTTATTGTTAAAACTTATGACATGTTTTAGTCAATATGGCCATTATCAACTTTGTCATGGTCAGCTAACGAATTCCAACAAGTGTCTATCAATAGGGAATGATCTTAGAGGTCCCCAACGGAGCCCAAATTTTGGAATTCGGTTTCGTTCCTGAATTACGGGTCCTCAATAAACGTAAAGTAAAATTTCTATAGAAACGACTGATACGGTACAATTGTACTATTATGTATATTCAAATGGAAAAAAGCTATCTTTTAACTTAGTTGTGATGGCAGCAACACTTTTGAACACGTTTCTTTATATTGAATCACCTGAATTTATCACTAGAAGTTAGTGATAATAATAATTTTTGCGTAAGGTAACATTACGTGTAAATTTTCTAAAAGTCAATCCATTTACTCGTGACAGTATCAGGAACTGTATTAGATAATAAAATAATCATAAAAATTTGATTGTATCATCTTGTGAAGACATACACGCCGTATAGATTGTATTATGTAGATTTGAACTTGTTTATATAAAAAGGTGAAAATCATTATAGCAATTATTCCGTGTTGAATTACAAAAAGCAACTAACAGCTTCTCTAACTTTATAAACAACTATTATATTTTATCTATTTATTATATGTTCATTACCATATATGTAAGTATAAGTAAACAAGTATACAAGAATCCTTATTTATAGAATGTGCATTGAACGCTACTGGAACTGTTTAAGTCAGTTCAATGCGCTTGCGATATAAGTAAGTATAATGAGTTTAATGTAGTGTTTATGTTATATATAAATAATGTGAACTTGCGAATTAATTTTAATCTTATTAGGATTTATAATACTATGTTGCTTGTATGCCCTTCATTTCTCACACAATTTTTACAATTTTAGATAAAATTGCTTGTTGTTTGTTGTACTCAAATATACAGAAATATAAAATAAAGCACAGAACAAATAGAACGAATATAACTGTCTCTTTTCTGCAATCACTTATGTGGAAGTATGTGCATCTTAGGCTGCTTAGGTGTCAGTTGCTCAGTACCCGTCGTTCAGTGTAAGTCAGTCAAACAACAATAAATTTGATTGTTGAACCGGCACAAGTAGCGTTGTGGTATCACACACATCACATACATGTATGTGAACCAAAGGTCACGTGACGGCTATCACCACTCACACAAACAGAGTTTACTGCACAAATACAAAGTAAACACCGTGCACGTATACAACATATTTTCTATCTCAAGTGGTTACACAGGTTCCAGTAGTATAGAAATATGTATTTTCTCTCTAGATGCTCTATGAAATAAAGTAGGTAGTAACGTAAAAGCCCCTATACCGGAACGCGATCATATGTCGGAACAGTTTTGACATTTATATATTAATGAAGTTATTTCTGAAAGAAATTCTGATAACAAAAATTATTATTAATAGAATGATTATTTTTCAATTTAGATTCACCTTGCATTTAATGTTTCATTACTTAATTAAAGAAATACATATATATATATATATATATATATATATATATATATATATATATATATATATATATACACATATATATATATATATATATATATATATATATATATATATATATATATATATATATATTAAACAATTTTTCTTGAATACAGTATTTTGATCCTTTATTTACGTTTGATACTTAAACCATTCTATGTTTCCTGCTTTGACGTCTAGATGTCACTCTACACATATGTATCATATTACTCATATTACACGTCTGTTTGTATATCGGTTCCCAACTCCTAGTGTCATTAATATTTCTTTGTTTGGTTACAGATGTCGACATTTTGTAAAAGAAAAACATTAATAAATAAAAATTTTTGGGTTGTGTCTTTTTAAAAACATATTCATTGGATTAAAAAAAACTTTCTTTCATGCTTATTTAGAAAAAAAATGGGTGTTTAATTTATTTGTCAATTTTTATAAGCCAGTTTAATTACACACCTAAAAATAGTGTTCCGGTATAGGGGCTTTCACGTTAAATGAATTTAACCCATTAAGACCCGCCGCCCCTTATCTGTACCGGTCAGATTTTAATACAATTTACACCAAGATTCGGAATAAGATTCTTATGTAAATTCTAGAAGAAAATCCTGATATCCTTTCCAGGATAATAGTAGAAGTCCGTTTAACCCTAACTAATACAGTGAAACCTGCCAAGTTGGACACCTCTGTATACTGGACACCTGCTCAAGTTGGACACTTTTCAATTGGCCTGGCGAAATTACATTGTTTTAAATGCATATTAATACTTATAAGTTGGACACCTCTATATGTTGGAAACCTGTCTAATTTGGACAGTTTTTTTAAAATGATTTTTGATATTTTGACCTGTTTACGTTGGACATTCATGTATTTTACACGTGACCGAAACGCGTGTTAGTTATGTTATGACAGTTATAATAATTGAATTTTTACACGTGACCGAAACACGTGTTAGTTATGTCCTAAAAATATAAAAGCTCGGCAGTCACAATGGTTATTAGTCAATAATCAGCAGTGATTTCATGTGTACAGATCTCTTAAATATTTATTAGTTACAAATTTAGCACCATGAGTTCGAAGCGAAAATGTTTAGTAGAATTGACCATTGAAAAGAAAAAAAATGTTATAGACTTAGTAGAGAATGGTGTTAGTTTAAGAAAGGCAGCCGACCAATTTGGAATTTCCAAATCAACTATTGGGAATATTTTGAAGTGTAAAGACGAAATTTTGAAAGCTTACGAAAAGAATTGCAGCGCCGAACGAAAACGAAAAATTCGTAAAACTGGTAATGAAGCAACAAATCAAAAAGTTTATGACTTTTTTGTTAAGTGCCGTTCATCGAATCTTCCAGTATCCGGTCCTCTACTGCAAGAAAAAGCAAAAGCGATAGCTTTAAAATTAGACATTAATTTTCAAGCAAGTAATGGATGGTTAGAAAGTTTTCTAAATCGACATAATATTAAATTTAAAACTTTGTGTGGAGAGTCAGCATCAGCAGACTTAGAAGAGGCGGAAGAGTGGAAAAGAAAACTGGAAAATCTGTTGCAAGATTATGCGCCAGAAGATCGGTTTAATGCAGACGAAACTGGTCTTTTTTGGCGTTTATTAGACAAAAAAAGTTATGTTGCACAAGGTGATCCATGCAAAGGTGGTAAATTGTCTAAAGAACGGTTAACTGTTCTATTATGTACGAGTTCGGTCGGAGAAAAGTTAACGCCGTTAGTAATTGGGAAATCAGCACGTCCTCGAGCTTTTAAACAAATGAGATGTAAGGAGCTTCCCGTTATTTGGCGACACAATAAAAGGGCATGGATGACGACTGATATTTTTGAAAGTTGGTTGTCAGATATTGACAGGCAAATGCGTAAGGCTGCTAGAAAAATTGTGATCATACTAGATAATGCTACAAGTCATAAGATTATGAAATCGTTCGAGAATGTTAAACTTGTTTATTTACCGCCAAATCTAACATCGGAAATTCAGCCACTAGATCAAGGCGTGATTCGAACAATGAAAGCTTATTACCGCAAAAGTTTGCTTATGTGTTTAGTTGCTAAATCTGAAATTTCTAACAACCACAAGGAATTTATCAACTCAGTCACGGTTTTGGATGCAATTCGATGGATCAGCGAAGCATGGCAAGCTGTATCTACGGAAACAATTGTTAAGTGTTTTAGACGAGCTGGTTTTAGTATTCCAAAAGCAAATGAAGGGGATCATAATGAAGACCCTGATTCAGAACTTCGCGATGCAATTAAATTATTACCTCCAGAGTTTCAAAATCAGTTACAGACTGCTGAAGAAATGATCACCGCCGATGCCTACTTGTAGGTACACGATCATGTCTTCAATACACATCAAGACGTTCTTCAACATGTTTTACAACTAGACGAGAAACAAGAAATCGAAGAATCTAGTGACGAGTGCGAGAAAGTAGCGGAGAAACTAACAACCCCTGAAGAAGCTTTGAACGGTATAAATACCGCCAATAAGTATTTAACTGAAAACCCATGCGAACTGTTAGAAGATTTATTCAAAATTCAAAGCAATTTAGAAAGCAAAATTTTCCTAAAAATTGTATCCAAACAAACTAAGATAAGTGATTTTTTTACGAAAGATAATGTTTAAATATCTATAATATGTATGTATTACGATAGTTTATTTCAATAAATATTGATACGTAGATGTGTGTATATGTATTACTTTAAAAATAATTAATTTTGCATTATATTCTAAATTAGTGTTAACCTTAAAATTACTAAGCGTAGATGATTTTGGTATTTTGCATATGTTGGACACCTGTTTATGTTGGACAGTTTTTGACTGCACCGCGGGTGTCCAACTTAAACAGGTTCTACTGTATTACAAATTCGAAAATGAGTTTGTTTGTTTGACTAGCTTTCACGCCTCAACAGTTTAACCAATCAACTTGAAACATTTCTCTCATTCCCGAGGGAAAATGTATTAAATTATAACAGCAGACAATCAAAAAACGTATACAATTGATTTCAAACTTTGTATATTGTTAACAGCAGGGATGAAAAAGGACACAGATTACTTTTTAACTCGGTAAAATATCTCACTCCCGTAAGAAATCTCATTTCTGTGGAAAATATATTTTAAATGAAACAAAAAAAAAGATTCTTTGAGTTTGTTCGAACTTAGCATATTGTTAGCAGAAAGGACGATATATAGTGATAAACAAGGTTACTTTTTATCCCAAGAAAATATTTTGTTCCCGGGGAAAAATATATTTAAAACGAAATAATGAAATAACGACAACTGACAGTAAAAAAAGCATGAAGAGAGGACGAAAAAGAGCAGACTACTTTTTACCCCGGGTATAAATTTCTAAATCCTGAAGGAAGTCTTATTCTTGTAGGAAAATATATTTAAGACGACATAAAAAAAAATCATTGACTTCATTCGAACTTTGGATATTGTTCAAAGAATGTTATAAAGTCTATTTTTTACTCGGGAAAAACACTTTATTTCTGTGTGAAAATTTCAAAAAAAAAGTAGCAGTTTTCAATAGCGACGCGATGAAAGTACACTTTATACATTTTAACTAGATTTATACGTGTTAACTGTCAGTTCAAATTCAAACATACGAAAAACTTAACAAAAATGTTGAATTCTTGATAGGTACTCGTATTATCGCTTTTATTACAAATTTAAAAGTAGGTACATCATGTTTTAATTGTAAAATATACCGAATAGTTTAATGAAGAAACGTCATAATTTTTTTTGTCGTATTACAGAAGTAACTACAAATAACTAATCCATACAAAGAAAAGAAAAATAACTTTCCTATACTTCAACCAATCAAATTTTCAATATTAAATTTTACGAAAAAAAAAAAAAACCGCGAACTTTCATGCTAATTTTCGTTCGTTTTGGGTCATGTTTAATATATAAAACAGGAAATTTTTACAATTTTTCATTCGCACGTATATTAGGAAATTACCAAATTTGGAAATATTAACTATCGGAAGAACCTGTTGAGGGAGGGGGGGCTTGGGTAACCGGGTTTGTAGCCTCAAAGGAGGCTGGCCCGGTTCACCAGATCGTATTCTTTCAGCTAACATTTTTTTTTTACAAACTTTATTTTATCTTAATGATTCAACATTCTTAATGCAATTGAACATTATTATTTAAAATTTATTGAATGATCATTTAAAAAAAATAAATTTATTCATAAATTTCATAATAAATGAAACGTAGCAGCCAAGAACACAATATGCACAAATGCGACATTTGTAACATTTGGTCTTTCACGATATATCAATTGAATTTAATTTCAATTTTTCATTGTTAGTGATTCATAAATAACACACTTATTTTAATTATTGTTTAATGGATGACAATTAGTAAATAATAAATTTTCTAATGATGACATTGAAAATAAGTAACAACAAACACAATGTATACACAGAAGTGAATAGGGTAAGTATGTAATAGACATTGGCAGAGACAATGATAACAAATCTAACTTATATGTACTAAATATTTAAATGTGATTCTTTAATTTGGTAGATGACTTCAATTACTTATTGTACTGTTTAAATGTTCATGTAGAGATTTGAAAAGTACACATCTTGGGTTTAATATGCAACAGCGTACTGCAATAAGTTTTACGTTATTAGTGATTCTGAATTTCGTCTATTATTATAAACCATATTCCCTCAGTAAAAAAGGTTTCAAGAAGTTACATTCTAACCAAAGTTTCAACTAGATTTTACGTAGCAGTATTCGTTTTTAGTTGAATAATTTTCCCCGATATTGTGATTGCAAGTGTAGAAATTTTGACGTAAGTGTGGATTTTAAATCCGTTTTAGGGCCCGTAGAATATAATTATTGAATATAAATATCAGACAGTTTTTTCCAGAATTATGTTCTATAATAAAATACTCCTGTTGCAGCATCCTGCATAACATAGTGAATTTCCATTTATAAAAATTAGTTTTTCTCGGAAACTAGTTGACCTAGAGGAATAGTTTAAACACCTTTTTTTCTCCTCTTTTAAAAGGTGTAAAAAAATTTTGCAAAAATTTCTGAATAAGTGGAAATTTTGGGAAAAAAACTAATTTTTTGCAAGAACAAAAACCATGTTCCTGGCATCCGACGTGTCTGGCCGATGTATATATATATATATATATATATATATATATATATATATATATATATATATATATATATATATATATATATATATATATATATATATATATATATATATATATATATATATATATATATATATATATATATATATATATATATATATATATATACATATATATATATATATATATATATATATATATATATATATATATATATATATATATATATATATATATATATAGTGTATACTTATGTATATATATAGTATCCGCACGATAACTCTCGAACGAAATGTTCTACTTTTACAAAACTGGGTGAAAGTCCCAAACTCTTGGATGAGTTCTTCAGCCAGACACGTCGGATGCCAGGAACATGGTTTTTGTTCTTGCAAAAAATTAGTTTTTTTCCAAAATTTCAAATACATATAAATTTTAGTGAATATTATTTTCGGTAAGTAGGGACCTCAAAACAAATTTCTGCCATGGTCCCGGGCTCAAGTCGCGTCATGACAGTGCCTGTAATGGCTGAATTCCATTCTGGAAATTCGCTACAATGAAAACTTGTATTAAGAATTTTGATTATAAATAAAAAAAAAAAGTTTTAGCATTTTTTAAAAATCAACTGCTAAGGCGTTCAAAAAAGTTAACTTCTCTCCTTTTGGGGAAATCTTTAAGTCAAACTTTGATTGTTGTTGCAAACTTTTATTTTGTCATGATATAGCGTTGAATTTCATAACTCTTACCTATTTTTGTTTCTTCAATGGCTAGCAGTTACCTACAAAATCGAACTGATGTGTTACTGCCCAAGATGTGTTACGTCTAAACTTGGATGTATTTATGAACTTGATGATGGTTGGACCCACTATAATTGAATCCAATTGAATGATAAAGTCCATTCTTTAAAATGCAATTATTGATGTAATATTGTTTTAATAAATGCATGTTGATGAGATATTACTTATAAAGATATGCTGGTTGGTTGATATGTTCTCATCTCCTCACATACACAATATTAAAATTATATTATTGTACGTACATTTGCGTACAAGTAATACAAAATGTACAGTCTGTTCAATTAAAAATGTACATACAAAAAATCGAATAAGGTCAAAAGGATTCGAGTCTAACAATGAAGTCAAAAGTAGCCAATATATCTTATTTCAGCCAAAATTCTTAAAATTTTAGCTTTTGTACACATATACAATTTACTGTCCATGTGATAAGTTAGAAGCCCATAAAGAATTTTAACAAAATTTCATATAAAATTTCCTAGAAATCGATAGTCAAAAAATTTCAAAAAGCTAAGGTAATGGTAAGTTGATACGTATTATCTGTTTTATTGTTAATATCGTTCTGTTACATGAAAATTCCTAAATTTGTCGGTTTTCAGTTTTTAAAACTTGAACTCCGTGTAAAACTGAATAAAACTTTCCTGCAAAAAATCTCTATGATCTATGACTTTTGTAATGAATTTTGAAGGTTTTTTGGTCACTATTATATGTTTTTCCAAAAGAATTTACCAAATCATTTTACGCACCATAGAAATTTTCCCACCTACTCGAGATCCTGAGTTCGAGTCCCAATCGACCCAGTTTGACAATTTTTCAATTACTATATGTATGAATTTTGATTAAAACATTTTGATCATGTATACATGCTAAAGTGAGTCGTGTGTTCAAGTTCAGTTTAGCTGAAAACGGGATTATTTGAAATCAGGGAGGCTATTTAAAAAAAAAGAAGATTTAAACCTTTATATTTGCTTGATTTCTAAACGTATTAATAACGTTATGCGTCTTTAACAGAAGATGTTAATGTAGTAGTATTTTGACCAGTACAAACTTGTTCAATTGTTTCATTTCATTTGTGAAGTGTCAGTTGATAACAACATAGAAATTACAGAATATTGTAGTGCAAACTTTCGACTGGAAAATTCAAGTTAAGGTATTTATTTGAATGGTAAGTTCTTCACTAATTATTAGTTTTTTCCTTTTTACTTAGAAATCATTAAAATTTGTTTATATTGACGCCTCAATATTTTAAAGCCCCTTTTCGGAAGTAGCGCTTTGAGAATATAAAAAGGGGTTATTTGGAATTAACTCAAAATTAATTTATACACTATTAATTAAAAATTTTGTTAAAGTTGAATTTATTGTTATATTTTATTATTGTTTAAGTGCGATTTTTAATTAAAGCCATTTGAACTGCTTGAAAAATAATAAATTTAATAATTTTTATATGCTACTACTTTGTTTTATTTTCCTAAAATGGTCAGTTTTACATTGAATAGTTACATGCTGTTTTACTAGGAAATCGTTCCAAATAGCCCCTTCTTAATCATAAACTTTTCTTAACTTTTCTTGTTTTGAAAAAAAATTTCTTTAGCCTGTTTTTGATAACTTTTTTTATCCGATATTAAATAGCCCCACCCCGAGCATAATTTGGAAAGGCCACAAAATAGGGAAAAAATATCATTTTATATTTGAGTTGATGAGTTTCAAAACCATCTAATTAACACAACCAAAAATGTTCAGGAAACACAAAAAACTATTTTCTCACTTATAATAATGATTTTGATGTGGTTTTTACCATTAAATTTTTAGGAAAAATCATACAGTTCTTATAAAGAAATAATAACAAAGATACCACTCATTAATAATTAGTAAATAACGATTAAAAATTATAATTAACTAATTTTGCTGCAGTTTGCTTTAATTAGATGGTTTTGAAACGGTTGATTTTGTAATTAGCTACTTTTGCAGCAGTAACACTAACAATTAGACACTTTTGCAGCAGTAATACTAACAATTAGAGAATTTTGCAACAGTTTATTATTATTTCAATAAGTTTTAAATACAACATTCGTTCAAATCCATCTATTTACATCGTATAACGTAACTTATGAAAACTAAGATATTTTCTTATAATTTAGTAGAATATTCTCCAATAAAACAAGTCTCTTTGCTGTAATTTAACAGTAAAACACAAATCAGAACCGTTTCACACAATTTTATTCTGTACACATTCGCAGCCTGTTATATTTGACAATTTAGATTTTTTTCTAGTTATCTCAATAGTAAATATTTTCTTAGAGAGAGTAATAAAATTATCACATACCATTATTTGAACCTCTGCAGCTTTTGCAGTGCCACATATTGACTACCTAACTAGCTACTTCTGTTCCAAGTTTTTCTAATGATGCCATTTTTATATAAGTAATTAGATAGTTTTGCGCTGGTTTGTGTTGCTTGCAACTCCATGTTTTTCCAATTGGAAAATACTGCAATTTTTTTACTTTTGAAACAGTTTCGTATTTTTGCCATTAAAATTAAAGAGGAGAAAGCTTGACTTTGCACCGTCTAGTTGATATTTTTTAGTGTAATTTATCCTCCTGAATAATAAACCGTATCTAACTCAATTTTGAAAAAATCGTCAATTAGATAGTTTTGAAACTCAGCGACACATTTATTAAATTATCCAAAATTAGGATTAAATTGACAATTATTATTATGTATTATGTAAATTGACCCAATTTTTTAAAATATATAAAGATAGAAGCAAAAATAGATAACATTTTTATCGAATAGCTTCATTTGACGGTACGCTTAAATACGAACAAACGTTTGCCACACACTGATAATGTTCACAAGCACATCGACAATATTGAAATTACAATATAATATAAAATTTTTGCAAAGAATTGACTTTTACGTTCATGATGGCGGTCGACTACAACACATCGGGTTCCGAAAACTCCGTTTCACACTTATGATAGACTCTTCTTTCAATTGCTAACAAAATCGATACCTATTCAAAATGAACGATCTCATTACCTATTAAAATAACATAATAGCGCGTAATTTTATTTCCACAAACAAATTTGGAACAAACAAAATGGACAAGGTAAGACCTGGCCTACCAGTGAAATAATAACCTTTCGCAGTGGGTCGATGCCAGCTGACAAAATATCACGCGGCTGACCAAGTTTACCTCAGACACCCAGCATTTTCATAACTAATGATAAACGACTACAAGATCTTTACATCAATGGGCAAACACTTTTATATTATCGCCTTCTGGTCTACTTTATAGAACAACCTATATTCCTTGTAGTACTTTCCAACGCTCCCACCACTATAAACAATGATCCATGTACGTATTAAGAATAGTAACATATGAGTGAGTCGTATCAATTTCAACACTGTCAATTCTGTAAATCAGTTAACTGTCACGATCAATAAAACTAATTCTGTCTATCCTATTGTCCCGTAAAATTAAATAAGTACATAAAACCAAGAACAGCTAACTTTAAATCACAATTAGCTGTATTATAATAATGCCTGGTACATCTTCTCTAATGTGACTCTAGTCTATTTGAACCGTCAATTACTTTCTCAATGATCGTTTTAAATAAACTTATAGATAATTTCCGTTGTGCCCAATAAATACACACATCTACACTACCATCAGAAAATTTGGAACAAACGATAGCTTTTATAATCATCGAATATTTATGATTTTTTTTTTGTTATGATAGAAGTTTAAATTGAAATAAAAGATGTACGAATTAAGTTTGAGGTAAAAACTTTTTTTTATTTGAAAGGTGATATTATAACATTTATTGTATAGTAAGTAATTTCCGGCATATGTTCATCACGACTGATTTTTTATAAACCACAATATTCTGTCAGTCCAATTTTGAGTCATATAACCAAGTAACTGGGGCCTTATGTCAACATTTTAATGACTACTACGAGTTATGTTGACTTCCAACCAATCAACTGTTCCTGATTTATTAGCATAAAGCAGGGAATTTTACATATATCTCTAAAGAAAACAATTCACGGGCGTCAAATCACGATTTGTCGAAGCCAATTTCTCGGACTATTTACCGAAATACACGCTAGTGTATTTCGGTAAAATTAAAGGATAAAAAAAAAATTCCAAAAGTTAGCGATTTTTCGAATGGCTGTATCTTCGTGAAAAATGGTCGTAACGGAGTCGTAAGCATAGCAATCTAAAGCTGGAAGTTTCTAGTTTCGAGATCTTGCGATAAAAAAATTTTCAAAGCAACGTGTGTGGCGCAATCCTAATAAATATCACTGAAAAAAAGATTTTCGAAATTTTTTCGGTTTTTTTTTTGGTTCAAGGACTTGGAAAAAATTTTTTCGACTTAACCACCATATGGACCGGATAACTTGTTCATTCAGCTTTAATTTGCTTTTTTATAGACTTTTACATGACCATTTCTCGCTGAGATATCGGACTTTGAATGGAAAAGGGTCATTTCGTTTTTGACCATCGATATCTCAGCAACCAATGATCACACAGAAAATTGAACGGGTGTTTTAAAAACTCTAATAAATTCTCTACAAGGATTAGCCATTGTTTTTTCTGAAAAAAATTTTTTCGCATACTTTACATAGATTTGCAAAATCAAGAAAAAAAGAGCTTTTGGTGGCTCTTTGGAAAATCAAGCGCTGAATTAAAAACTTCGAGAAATCCATTTTCTCGCAAACAACAGTTCGTGAACATCATAACTCAAAATCTACTTCACCAATTTTGTTGAAATTTTGTACACTGTTTCTACACATAAATCAACAGGTAATCAGGTCGAGTATTTTTTTTTGCTATTTTTTTCCAGTTTATAATAACAAATTAACCGAAATTTTTAGCAAAAAATTGCTTTTTTTCACTTCAAAATGCTTCCAAAAATAAAAACATCGAAAAAACACAAAAAACTCTTCTTGATTCCCTAGGGAAACATATCGCCTTTTAAACGCATTTCGATTTTTTTGTCTCGGATGAATACCAAGTTATGATGTTCACCGCAAAACAACTTTTTTTCGAGGCGCCTCCGGAAATTCGCTATCACGGACTTATTTATCGATATTTGTAATTGATAATTTTTTGAAAGATACTTCAGATGTTATACTATAACGTGTATATGAAATAAATGAGCCAACATTATTCATATCTCCAAAAAAAAAAAATCATGAAAATATGCCTTTTTTCGCTTTTACAATCTTACCCCCCTTAAAAAAAGTAGCGTGCACATTCCAGAGGCAAACAGAAACAGTTCTGTTTCCAAACTTTTTTATAGTACTGTATATATTAAGTATACTGTACATGGTATGTAAATATTAAAAATATAAAAATAATAAAACCAAGCCATACAGAAGTGACCTAACAGGAATATCTAGCATAGTAAAACAAATCACAACCAATTATATTATTAAAGTTGATTACTATAACCAAAACTAAACTGACAAAAAAAAAAAAAATTGAATAGAATATCACCACAGACAGACAGACGCACGGTTGGAATAACCACCGCATATTATTATGTATATGTATACTCAGAATAAAGGAAATTAACTGTCCACATTTGTATGACAAATATGACATTTGCAAATTGAATATGATTGAACTCAATCAAAAAATAGGTACATATGGCTACAATGCATATGTTCTTAATCGTTTTAAATAGCCATTTAAATATACATCAAAACTAAACATACAGAAATATGTAAGTGTAAGTAAAATTTATGTCATCCAAAAATTGAATTACATTATGAAATAGCATTATGAAATACCCCTATCGCAGCATCCTGCGTAACATGGGAAATTCCGTTTATAAAAAATAGGTCTTCCCAGAAACTAGTTGACATAGACCTTCTTTACGTAATTTTTTCTCTTCTTTTAAATGATGTAAAAAAATTTAACAACAATTTTTGAATAAGTGGAAATTTTGGTAAAAATACTAACTTTTTGCAAGAACAAAAACCATGTTCCTGGCATCCGACGTGTCTGGCTGACGAACTCATCCAAGGGTTTGGAACTTCCAATGTTTTAACTAAATTTCGTAAAAATTGGATACATCGTTCGAGAGTTTTCGCGCGGCCACACACACACACACACACACACACACACACACACACACACACCCATATATATATATATATATATATATATATATATATATATATATATATATATATATATATATATATATATATATGTATATATATATATATTGTGACGAATTAATTCGACACATTATTGCATCTACAGTGTTCTACAACATATTTAAGTTTCATCAGAATCGATAGGTCCGGCCTCGGGACCATTACTTGTTAGTGTATTAAAAACACTGAGTCAACAAGATCTTGTTATAAAACTTCATTTGTTTACATTATTTTGCGGTAAAAAAATAATCTCAGGATGGGCTATGAAGGGTTTGTAGGCAATGGGTCAATAATGCAGATTTTACGGACTTATATTAAATCATTTTAATTCATATGAAATAACTTTACTTGATAACAAGCATTTACAAATTACTTATATTCTTTAAAAAAATGTAATACTTCTATGTTAAAAAACCTACCTAGCCATTCAAAAACCTATCAATCTGGAATTTACTTGTAATAAATATACATTGTTTATGTAATCAGATAGTAGGTTTAACTGCTACACAAATTGTACAAAAATCTAATCATAATAAAAGGTAAATCTAGTCTAAAAAATCTAGTGAAAATGGAATGCACCTCAAAGCTTAATTTAATCTCCATTTTTACAAAAATTGAATAATGGATTTTTACCAGTATTTGATTTGTAAATAATGAAAAAGTCTAAATGTACGTGTTTCAAACATAAAATTTTCCTAGGAACTAAAACAATAATGAATTAAAAATATAAAAAATAATTACATTATCAGAATAGAAGAAACTGAAGAATAGAAATTGAAAATAAGAAAAATACATTCTTATTCACTTATTTATACGCCAGTGCTCGAGAGCGTCTTAAGTCACTTGTCTTCGATTTAAAGAAGGGCGTTTTCACGTTCCAGTTATTTTTACTGTACTATAAATAAAGTTTTTTTTGCTTCCATTTTACGATCAAATTTAAAACAAATAAATTTTCTGCAGGCTACATTCTAGTTGGTTTTCTCATAGCTAATATTTCTGCAGCTGTAAGTTTTTATGTACCGAACAACTTCGTGCAACTTCGGTACATAATAAGATTGGACTGTGTAGAATGAATAATTATTGAGTTTTACATCCATATTGAATAAACGCAAGAGGTATTGCTTGTGTATTGTATGTATTTAATGTACCTGTGAACTCTATAGTTCGATTAAACGATTAAGACTTGTAACAGTACTGCTATCTAGCGATGTATATAAGTATTTCAAAGTAACTGGTATTGTTCAAAGTACATAACTGGTATTGGGGACGCAAACCCCGAGTAAGCAGTGAATAGTAATGACGAACAGAAAAAGGAAGTTTGAAATGGCGGATTGATAATGAGTTAAGTTAGAAACTGTTTTGGAAAATTAACAAAAAATTTATATTAAAAAAAATATTTAAAAATAAAATAATATAAAAAATAATCAACCAATATATTTGAAATTATAAAAACAAAAGGAAAACCTATAAATAAAATATTATCATTACTTAAACCAAAAGAAAACAAAATTAATAAAATACATGTGCTTTCGTGTTTAACCTACAAGAGAATATTATATATTTTTTTTTTTAAAATATTCCCTGTGTTTCATTTATTTACCTTGGAACCATAAAATCTACATCAAGAAAATCTTCCAGTTACGATAAACTCATTAGAAATAACTTTTGTGATATAATAAATACGTTGTCTTTGTAATTTTGTGTTTCTAATAAAAAAAATCGTAGTTAATATTTTTTAAACCTTTATTTATTTCTAATTTTTATTATATACATAATTAACCCTAGAACGACAAACTTATTTTTTCTACTCTTAAACTACAAACTGGAGTATATATTTACCCCACGGGATTTTTGGTCGTAAAATCGATCTGACAGCAGCAATTTCACTTATAAGAACGCGAATTTGTTCGTTTTTTCATGCTGAAGAGAATGGTGAAGAGTAAATTCAATTTAATCAAAGCTTAGTCGGTGAAAAATCTATTTAAATAGCTAAAAGTGTTCAAAAACGCTCAAATTGTCATTTAATAAACAAAAATTGATAACTATTTTTCTAATGAACCGATTTTCAAATTTCAGACGGTATTTTAAAGAGGACACAAGGGACTTCAAGCATACAAATGACATCATGATGTTTTGCCAAAAAAGTCGATTTATTTTGGATTTTGAAAATTAAAAAAATTGTGAATTTGATATGTGGAAAAATCAAACAAAAATGCATGAAATTTTAGTTTTTAAGAATATATTTCATTTTTTTTCATACAAAATGTAAAAAAAAGGAGAATTTAACTTATTCAAAGGCACTACAATCGCTGCAATATATATTTCCATGATTCTCGCAGGTCGGTCGCTTGCACTTCGTGCAATATATTCGCGTTTTGCGGTCTTCCTCGAGGACACAAGCAGCATCGGGCTGGCTATATCTAATGTTTTGTTGCAAAATAAGGTCATTATAAGTGAATCCAAATTATTTTAGCAAGAAAAATAAAAATAACTTACCTAAACAAAACACTGACGTAAACTACAAACTGGCGTACATATCAACCCCATACTAGCTTCACGTTTTCCCTTCGTCGCAGTAGACAAGAAACCGCAGGGTTTCCCGACCTCACTCTACTGTTAGAACCTTGAACTAAATTATGGTATAGGTGTTCAGTCGATAATGTTACTGACTAATTTAAAAACGTAGTTTAAAGTTTACCTGGGGTAGATTTCTACCCCAGTTTGTCGTTCTAGGGTTAACTTTAATAAAAACAAGTTGTCAAGTGCAAGTTGTACTTGCGCTAACAGTGTTCCGTACAATCAGTTGTTTCTAGGAATTTTTTATAACGGGATGTGAAGGTGGATAAAATATTTTTCCTAATAAATAAATTTTATTCCTAAAGTATAACCCATTTTTAGATTTCAGAACGATCGTGTTCGTATGTGTCACATCGTGAACGTATGTGTCCGGACTGTTATATTTTAAGAAGTTTTAGTTATGACCACTGATGGTGAGGGACATTACTTAGTGCGTGTCAAACACGCACTTGACGAATTTTTTATACATACTTTGGAGCGCAGATCTTTCTGCAGGAGCCCGTCCTCTTTCTGCGACAATGTCGCTCAGTCACCCGTTGTTCTGCTTTGGGAGTACATACAAACGTATATATCGTCGGCTTAAGAAGAAAAGTGCCTAATTCCATTTTAAAAATTAAATTAATTTTGCCTCTAAATATATCCTACATAGAGGCTAATTTCATTTTTAAAAAAAGTGGAGTTAGGCACTTTTCTTAAGGCGACGATATGTGTACATACAAAACGTTCAAATAACGTTTCTAAGGCCCAGAAACGTTAAGATTCTATCAGAAGCGCATATGAACTGATATGATCATACTTTCCCTCCTTATAGCTATAGCTCCGCTATATAGTCTATATAAACGGTAAAATGTGGATAAGTTAGGTTTTAAAATTCGAATAGTATAATGGGCAGTAATGTCGAGTCGAGGAGCAAAAAAATTTTTTTTAACAAAATTAATCATTGATCGGCAATATCAAGTCGGTATATAACAGACGGTTTTAATCGACTAAATTTTTAGTCGAATTCATTAATCGGGTAATTTATAAAACTATTTTAACGACAACATATTCATTTGAATTCAACTACTAACTTACCAACAGTTTTAACACGTTAATGTCCACGCACTCTGTACAACGTTTAGTAAAACTTGACTACAGTGTATTTAAAAATCTCAAAGTCTGATTTAACGATCTTAAAAGTGAAGCGTCTGGTGATGTGGCAATACTCTGTTTCTAGATTTATAATATACATACTCCTTAAACCACAGTGATCACACTGTGTTTTTCTTAAATCAAAAAATTTTATCAAATAATCTTTTATCTTTTATTCAAACACAGAGTATTTTTATATTTTTTTTTTTTTTAAAAAACATAAAAATACAAAAATAAAATAAAAATTACAATTCTAAAATAATACGATTCATTATACTTTTTTAATAAACAATTAGTATGTTGATTACTGATTTTATAATTAAATATGGAGGCCTCCCAAGATTTTTATAATTAAATTAATTAACAATGCAAGACTTAGAAAATAAAATAATACATAAAGACACACAATAATAGTATTTAAAATAATTACAATTCAAATATTTATTTAAATATAAAATAATAAAAGTTCATTTATTTAAATTTCAAAAAACTTTTATTTCTTTTTTTTGTAATTCAAATATCAGTTTTATAGTTAAATTTGAAAAAATATAAAAATAAAAAAATAAAAAGATTTATAATAAAATGACATTGCTTGTGTTTAATTATATATTAATTAAGGCGCCAAACTGATTATATAAATATACTAAATATGCACATATATGTACGTAGTTAATTTTAATTTTTAAATAACATAGTAAAAATATATTACTATTCAATTTCTTAATCTAATACTATTTGTAATTAAATATTTCATTTTACTAGCCAAATAGCTAATCATCCTTATGGTTGGTAATTAAATTTAGATCAGTAAATCGAGATGCAAATCTCACTGTCGGGGCTGTAGCACCGAGACCCAGGTCCGGAAATATGGCCCGACCAAAGTGTAAAACTCTTTTTTGTAAATTTTATTCCATTATAAATATTTTATAAACAGGAGACCGGACGTAAAAGCAGCTAACAAAACAAGAACATACCATTTGTCGGCTAGCGACGAAAGAAAATATGCCGTTACCGAACATTAAATCGACGACTACTACTTGTTTGATAATGGTCATACCTATTGATCGAAACATATTTTAAGACTTTAACACAATAAAACTGGTATTTTTACGAAGTAAAGTGTTTTATTTATTAATAGCAAATATGGAATACCATAAAGTAACACTCAAATTTATTAAATTTACTATTAACTTGTACCAACCAAGCGTTTTAGAGCAAAATAAAAGTCTACAAAAAAATTATGTGAAATCTTCTAATTAACGTCTGATTTTTGTTAAGGAATACATGGATTTCGGAAGCAAATGGTTAACGGTTATCTTTCTCAATGCGAAACGCTTAGTATTCCTACTATTGCCATGATCTTTGGCAAGAAGAAAAAATTTCCCCTAAGCGACAGGTCGGTGGTTAGAGCATTATAGTATGGGGTGGAATTCCTTTTAATGTCCAAGTCAGTATGCCTTTTAGAACAGTAAAAATGAAATCAAAGTAATGTAAAGAAATTTTAGAGAGACATTTGCAGCCGCCGGCTGGCCGGAATAGATTTCACAGCAAGGCAATGTGCATCAAAGGGAGATGGAATTATGATTTCAATAAAAAATTGTTCGTTATAGAATGATTAGGGCGTAGTCCTGATCTAAAACCGACTAAAAACGTGAAGGGTGTACTATCAAAAGATCAATGTACAAAAACGGTAGGAAATTTACTAGTGTAAAAGAATTGCAAAAAAAATTGAAGCAGGGTGAAATAACATAGATGTTTCTGCGGTTCAAACGTTAATTCTATGAATAAAAGACAGAATTTTTGTTAAACTATAAAACAAAAAGGAAATTACACACACTTTTAATTTTGTTTTTCATTTGAAAGTGAGAAACTTTAAGTGTACTATCATTTTTGAACAATATTTTTCATGTATTTTTATATTATTAAATAATTAAGTTTAAAATATTACCTATTAGTATATATTATGTTATATATTTGTAAATATGCAAATCACTTCTATAAACAGTGAATTACGAGAAAATAAAAAAAAATTAATAGGTGCTATCATTTCTGGACAGGGTGTAAGTATATGTTGTACATGTTTTAGAATTTTATGTTAGAATATTCATCGATGTATGGATACAGAAAACAAGTAATTTTAAAATAGTCATGAAATATTTACGAAATACATACAGTAATTAATCGTTATTTTTAACCGTTAGCGTGTTAATAAATAAACAAATATGTAAAATTAAATTATGTATGTACATAACCACATAGACACAGTACATACTATACAGTCATATATTTACATTTTACAATTCCTATAAATATGCATAATCTTATATGCATTAAGAAGCCACCACTACAAATTAAATTTATTAAAAAAAAAATGTACAGTTTGTACAAGTAAGCATAATATGATAAACGAAAAAGAGTAAAAAAAAGGTTGGCCTACAACAGTTAAGCTTAAGATCATATGCATTATTTTGACCACCAATAAAAAATACAGTATAGCCATTCTTTTGTTACGTACGTGATATTTTCATGCCGATTACGTGCCTCCTTATAAGAAATAAGAAAAAAAAATAAAAGTTATTTTTTCTTATAAATTTTCAATACTAAACAGACAAATGTGTAAACAATATTTGTACTGAATATAAAATACATAACATTATTAGTTTTAATGCTAGAGCTAGATAATAAAGTTTGTGTTACGGACGTGACAAAACAGGAACTTTCTTGTCACGTACGTAACACAGCTAACATTAAAACTAATAATGTTATGTATTTTATATTCAGTACAAATATTGTTTACACATTTGTCTATCTGCTTAATATTGAAAATTTATAAGAAAAAAATAACTTTTATTTTTTGTTTCTTATAAGAAGGCGTGTAAACGGCATGGAAATGTCACGTACGTAACAAAAGAATGGCTGTATATGTATGAGTTTAAATATTTTTAGGTAATTAATTTTACCTGTCAGTAGGTAACACGTCGGGAGCGAACTACCCTACGAACCTTTTTCAGTGTAAGATTAAAATCTGACCGCGGGAGCGAACTAGAATGCACCATTTCGACTGCAAGGGGTACGCTTAAAAAGAATGGCTAAGTAGCTGTGTTTTATTATATTCTATTATCATACCAAGTTTCATTGAAATTCAAGGGGTACAATATATTTAAAAAAAAAAATTTTATTTCGAGTCTACCGAAGAGCGCTTCAAATAGGTCCGACCCTGGAATTGTGGCAGCAGGACTGTGGAGAGAAATGACGGGCTCCGGGAATAAAACATCTATTAAAAATTTCTCTTCGAAAAAATAAGTGAGGAACAAAAAAACGGCTACAATCCCCACTATCCCATCCTCTTGTCGAGCCAGCATATCAGTCGAAAGCCTTTTAAAAATCAAGTGTTGTATCTAATAGAGTGTTTTTTTTATCTCATGTAGTTTTCGAGATAATTAAGGATAACTGAAAAAAGGTAAATAGTTAGATACCTATAAGCAATCTGCCTCCGATAGGAATTCCTATCAGTTATTGTATTGTCGTCTATTTGACACTATAAGTACCTGATATCTATAACTTACGTAGCCCAAAATAATACAGTTATAGAAATATAATAGAAAATTGTGAAAAAAGTGTTTTAATGGACTTTCTTAATATGTAAAATCTTATAATCAGAGTATTATATTTTACATGTAAAAAAACCCATTTCAACACATTTTTAACAATATTCTATTATATTTCTATTATTATATGAGTTATATACAGCGTGAGTCGTAGACTCAGCCCCAAATTAAAAGTGATGATAGGCCATGAAAAACTGAACAAAAAATCCTAATACGATTTTCTTCTACGGTGTCTAGTTTTCGAAAAAATTAATGTTAAAATTTTGAGACCACTGTTTTAGAGACACTGATTTAACTATATATATATTTGAGATTTAACAAACATATATTATATGTACACACTTTTTGCGCGGAGCATGTGCATTGCCTGGCTAAAAGGTATATTAAGGTTTCTTGTTTAGTTTATCATGAATTAATTACTTACCTAGTGTAATTTGGGGCAGAGGTCGCGACTCACCATGTATATGAGAGCAGCATTATTGAAATTTGAGAGCCAGGTTTGGCCCACGGCCACACTTTGGAAGCTTCTGATTTAAACCTCACGGAGACTGAGAAAGAATACGAAATTTTCTACTTAACCACCTAATATTTGTAGGTGTCCTGTGAACAGACACGAAGTCACAAATGTACGAACAGTAACGGTAAATGAAATATCAAAATGACATATGTACATGACATCATATCATACTTATCTGTACAAACTATTTAATCTTTTTTTCTTTTTTTTTAATTAATCACAACAATGTGATAATTAAATGTAAACAAACAAGTAAATAATAAATACATCAGACGTACATACAAATTAAGTCAGCTAACTCGTCACTTCGTCAGTTAACGTCGTCATGTAGCTAGCAATCAGCACTGACACAGCCAGTGAAATAACAATGAAATGAACAACAAGGCGTAAGTATAAACCTAAGTAGAAAACCTCTATCGCAGCATCTACATAACATAGCGAATTTTCAAAGATTGGATACTGGCGGATCTTACATAACAACCTGTATTCAGCTGAAATAGTTTAACTCTCTAACAGTGAAAACATTTTCAAAATCCGTTGAGTAATCAATTTTTTGCGCATTTAGGTCCCCAGGACCTTGGCAGATCTCACAAAATATAGCCTATATCGATTTAAAATAGTATAACTTTTTAACCCCTTATCGCATACGAAGCCATACATGGATTTTAAGTTTTACTATTTTTTTTCAACATATTAAAATATATATTTTTTGAAACTAAAATGTTAAATCCTAACTTTATACTCTTTCGGGTAACGGAACGTAATTTTTGTTGTCTTTGGTAAGTGTGGGTTGTCAAATTATTTGAAGTTATGTTCAGAGTGTCCGACCGTTACAGTGCAATTAATTGGTGCTAATTTTATTTGTGAAAGCTAAAAACAATAAAGTGGTAAGTACTAAAATCAAAAATTTTCAAAACACATTCTTTATATATATATATATATATATATATATATATACATATATATATATATATATATATATATATATATATATATATATATATATATATATATATATATATATTCAAGAACATGGAATAGTTGTGATTCGTGTGTGTTTTCTTGTTTTCTTCGATTTTTGGGGCTTATTTTGAAGTTACTATATTTGGCTTCATATGCGAGTAATTTCTATACAATAAGACTTAATTTTTTTCCTTAATTCGATTACTAAAATAAAAGAAGTGAAAGACATTTTCAGTAAAAAAAAATTTTTTCTTCACCTCCTTCATAATTGATTCAATAAGGGGTTAAAGACGAAAAGAGTTTCAAAATCGGTTGGGTAGTTTATTCTTAGCACTTTTAGGACCTCAAAACGCTTACGAACCTCATACAACACAATTTATAGCAATCTAAAACAGTTTAGCTCTCTAACAGTGAACAAATTTTCAAAATCGGTGATGACGTGTTCTCAAAAAGTTTTTAATTTTTATTATGAAAAATGAAATAGATATAAAAAATATTGTTGTTGTGAGGACCAAAATAATGAAGTATGTATCCTAAAGGAATTCAACAAATTTCTTAATTCTTCTCAAAAACTAGCTCACTTAAAACAATGGTTCCAAAACCTTAACTTATGTATTTTTTTACGGTTTTTTCTTTAATGAAAAAAGAATTTTTGTACTCTAGTCAATTTTTACAAAAAACCAATCCAAAAAAAAGAAAAAAAAAATACCATGAAAAATGACCATGAACATCATTTTCGATTTCCCGAAACCTCAAAACAAATTTTTGTTACAATCTCGGGCTCAGGTCTTACCACAAATAATAGCTGAATTTCCAGAATGGAAATTCGCTAAAACGTATCTGACATTACACGTTAAGTTTGTCTAATTGCACATTATGTGACTGATATGCTGATACTTTCATACATGTATGTACATACATAGTTCTAAATTATTATGCTGTGCTGTACTGGGATTGGAAGATACTGATGGATGGATGATACTGACGGTGACGTAACTGGAAGGCGCCATCCGCGCCATCTCACACATACACAAGTGATAAAAATTAATCACAGACGTACACACATTTCAATAAATGAATTACATAAATATATACATACTTATGTATTTGTTTATGGATTTAAATACATGCCTACACATAATGGACAGAAATAATCTGCAAATGGCGTATTAAACATTAAATCGATATAATAATTGAAAATAAATATATATTTATCTATTACATTTATATTTCCGTATGTATGTACGTAATAAGTGTAATCAATGCAATATGTTTAACGTTAATCTTCTTGCATGATCATCTCAAAATTTGATGAAATTTATTAAGTCCATAGCCTTCATATAAATTAAGAACAAAACCAAATTTTATTGTCATACCTGTTTTGAAATTAGGATAAAGATTTACCGGAAAGAAGTTGGCGCCGAAAGTTGAAAAATCTTTCTGTTTTTTGTATGGCCAAATTGCTCCTTTGGAATCAGTAATTGCTCCACCTGGAACTTAATTACTTAATTAGTTATTTACAAACAAAAAAACATTTTTGTTTGACTATTTCTATTATCAAAATCTTGTCAAATAATGCATTTTTATACAATTACTTTATATCAAAAAATTGCTCCCAATTTGCTCCATCTAATTGAAAAGTTAGTTATTAATTTCTCTGAATAATAATTAAAATATATTAAAATAAAAAATATTATGAATTAGGTTATGTATTATTAAAACGTATAGGCAATCCATTATACCTTTAAGTCGTTTGCATATATTTAAGGATAAGTGAATTTTGACAAGTTAAATAACATTATAAAAAAAAAACAAAATATTTTAATAATTATTCAAAAAAATTAAGATTTAGCTTTTAAATTAAATAGAGCAAACTGGGAGCAATTTATTGACGTAAAGAAAATATATAAAAAAGTATTATTTTGGGAGATTTTGATAACTTAAATAACGGAAAAAAATTTTTTTTCTTTATAAATAACTAATTAAATAATTAAGTTTCAGGTGGAGCAATTACTGATTTCAAAGGAGCAATTGGGGAGCAATTTAACCATATAAAAAACAAAAAGATTTTTCAACTTTCGGCGCTAACTTCTTTCCGGTTAAAGATTTTAAAATATTTTCAAATTGTACTGGGAACTCTCCTAATAATAGCCCAGTAGCACTAAATTTTATCTAGACATTAATTTTAGAATAGACATAAAAATTTTTTAAAAAGAGATTCTTGTAGGGATTACCGAGGACAACATTTGTGCAAAATGTTAACTCCCGGAAATGTTTTTTTTTATATTCCTTAAAAACTTTTTCGAGCGTTCCGGCAAGGTTCCGGACAGCACACCCTGCCGGAACGCTCGAAAAAGTGGATTTTTGAGTGTGCGTTTGGAGCGCTGTATTTTTTCACCTGTACAAGATAGACAGTTACACTCGCGGACTTTTTAATGTCTCTATCACCGTTGTCGCTACGTAAGAGGTGAAAAGTCAAAAAAAAAAAAAAAACGCTATTCATGAATTTCCAATATTGTTTAAATAATATAAAAAAACATTTCCGGGAGTTAACATTTTGCACAAATGTTCTCCTCGGCAATCCCTACAAGAATCTCTTTTGAAAAATTTTTATATCTATTCTAAAATTAATGTTTAGTGAGATAGGACTTAAAATTAGTGTTACTGGACTATAACTGAAATACTGAGCTGAGATCATTGTTCAGTATTTTCCAAGATCTTTACTTTACCAAAGAGTAAAAGTTGCTGCAAAATCCAAGATCAAAGTCGTAATTTTAAATTTCTTGAAAAATACATTTTGAAAAAATTTACAAATTTGTAAATAACCTATACGTAGGGGAAGATGATACAAGACGGGGTAGTTAAGTTTTGGTTATAAATAAATACCTCTACTGCAGTATTCCGGTTCAATTTCGGGTTACAAAAGTTAGTTTTTCCGGAAACCAGTTTACAAAGAACAATAGTTCATAAACCAGTTTTTCTGATTTTTTCCCTCTCTTTCGACGGTGTAAGAAAAATCTAGTAAACTTTTTAATTGTAGCGAATTTTACCAAAATTTTTTGGACGTTCCGACATCGGACATGTCTTGTTCCGAGGGGAATTGTGGCTTCCAACGTTTTCCAAAAAATATTGTAACAATAGAATGTTTCGCTGAACTGTCTAATTTTTTATAAAACGTTGTAAGTATACAAAAAAATTTATTTACCTTTCAGGAGGCTTCGAGGCGCTCCTCATGTGGAGGCTCCAAGGCAATTCTTATGTAGAGGTTCTTGCTAAGAAGGTAAGGAAATTTTCGAAAAATTTTTTAATTTACTCGCAAACGCGCTGACGAGTAAAAAAAAAACACGTATCCTTTCTATTTTCTCCTATTCCAGGGCTTCTTAAACTTTTTTCATTCGCGACCCCAAATAGAGATATATAAGTATTTTATAAGGATTTATTGATTAGGTAACAATATATATATATATATATATATATATATATATATATATATATATATATATATATATATATATATATATATATAAAATTTTTCGCTATGACCCCAAGATTTCGCTAAGCGACCGCAAATGGGGTCGCGAACCACAGTTTAAGAAGCCCTGTCCTATTCTATTCTTTTAAGAAACTTATTATTAATTTTATGGACGAACTCTATTGTGTGAGGGCCCCACCAGGACACATACCCCAAATGCTCGTATGTAAATTTGACTCTGTTCATTACATATCAAATACATACATATTTATGTGGACAGGCTAACAGTTGCAAGTTGCGTGGCCAAGTTACTTAATTAATAAATAATTTAAAAATAAAACAAAATGTATCTCAATTATTAATTTTTGGTTAAATATTATTTTATTATTAATTTCAACAAACATATTTTGATATTTTAATTAAAGTCCGGATGTGTTGTTTATTAATAATAAAACAAAAATAGTAAAACAGAATAATTAATTTTTTAATTAGTTATATCAAAAGTTTTATGAGAAATTGAAAGCAATGTACGTTTAATTTTGATTTTAAAATTTATGTAGAATGCCTGTTGAGAAATTATTACAATATTTTTTTTTTTTTATAATTGGGCCGCCGAACTTCTGGTGTTTAAACATGGAAAATATGAAAAATTAATCGTAACAATAAATTTTGAACTACAACTACAACTGTGTTAAATCAACAAAACGTATTTTAACCTTCAACATAAAGAGACTGGCCGAATAATTATCTGTATTATTCAACAATTTCGTTTTTTCGATTATATCTCATAATTTTAAAATACATGTTAAACGCCGTTGCTATTAATAATAAAAGTAATTACATAATATTTAAATTCAAAATTTGATGTGAAGAATAAATTTAATAGCACTTAAAAAATGCACTAAAAATTTATATGATAATATTTAATGACAATTTTATTTGAGAGACAACAAATTTTACTGCGCGAAATTTTCGCCCTTATGAAAGTAATAATAATGCCCCTTGTGAATGTAATAAAAATATTTTAACATATTTCTCATTTGGCAATATTAAATTCACTTCTATATTTATGTATATAGTAATAATTTTAGCCATTATGTAAATGAGAAGTGACAAAATATGATTTCTGAAAATAATGCCCATCTTATACAGGGAGTGTCTGTATAATAAAACGGCTTCAGTTAAATTGGACCTAAAATCCGTAAATGCAAATTTCTTTTCTTGCCAATAATTTTTTGCTGGCAAGAACCATAATATTTTAAAAGATAGTATTTGCAATCATTAATAAATCAATATATTCTACCCCATTTTTCGCCTTATATGTTTTGAATATCACGCATATTTCAGAAAAACACAAAAACCCGTATCCTTTAATTTTTGGTACTCTTTCTATTTTTGATGGTGACAATTTGATGCATTGAACCACTCAGGTGGTACAAGAAAATTTATCCCCATTTTCACCCCTCCAACCTCCTTGTGAACACAACCAAAGTTAAACATGTCGATAGGTCTATCAAAAAGTAGCATCTCGTCAATTTAAAGTTTTTCTCTATCGCTTACAATTTTCGTGATCACTTTAAGGGGAGAGGGTCCTCCAGAATTGTCAAATTTTTCATTTTTTGTTTTGCTTTAAAAGTTTATTTGAACCTTAAGGAATATATTTCTAATGTTTTAATCCCAACAGAAAAATTATCTTAGATAACGATAAACTGTCTTTAACTCTACTTTTCAAGAACGAAAACTTCTTAATGGCGTTTTTCTCAAAACAGGTTTTTTCCGCGCCGTGGAACATAACTTAAAAAGTTATTAAGGTATTAACTTGAAATTTTATACAGATATTCTTTAAGGTATTGGCCTTTGCATATACCTAAAATTTTGCATAAATTATTACTATAAATATTCTTTATAACAATTTGTTTAATAAAAAACAAGTGGAATTTTTTCTTTTTGATTTTAAATTGTGAAAAAAAATTTTTCTCATCAGAAATAGATATATGCAAAGCGTAATGACTTATTTTAATAAAATTTTTTTGTTCGATTGAATTCAGTTGATTACAAGAGGCTGGGCATTCCACGGCGCAAATTAAAAGAGTCAACTTGAAACAGCTGTAGCGCCGCCATTTTTTCTTTTTTTTGCATAAAAATTTATGAGGGAATATACCATAACATGTACTATACTATGTAACTTCATTTGATACAATAAATGTATCCAGTTTCTTAAAAAAAATTATTAAAAATCCTGTTGTCTGGAGGATCCTCCCCCCTTAATAAACACGATTTGAATCCCTAACTTTAGGAGCTGGTTTCACTCTGTAAAAGTGGAAGATGGCCGATAAACAAAATATGGGTCACTTGTTTTTGCCTTTTCTACACACCAGCAAAGGTGAATTAAAATTGCGAATTTCACTCTGGGTGCATCTCCTTTTAAATGTATGAATGAATAAATGAAGCCTCAAGATACGTTCAAAATACTTTCTAATATTGTGATCAGTGCAATAACTGTGGTATCCGTAGTAACAATTTTTTGGTATTTTTTCAAATAATTATTATCAAAATATAATACTGAGTGATAATTTTACTCATGTGTATTAAGTCCCATAACAATTAGTGATGTCGAATAATTAATCGATTAGTCGGTTTAGTCGACTAACTTTGTTTATATTTAGTCATATTTTAGTCGACTATTTTACCTTCGATTAAATGATTAAAATGATTCATTTTTTTTTTAAATGACTAAAACACCGACTAATTTAACAATTTTTCTGTATTATTTATTGGACTTCAAAAAATGGAAACTAAAAAATTATCTGTCTGTATGATTTTTCACTTTTATGTGATTAACATTTTAATATATTGTAGTATTTCATATCTTTCTTTTTCTTAAAAGAAAAATATTTAAAGTTCATAATTAAATTCGAAAGAAAACCTCGTTTTTGAAAGAGTTACATAGGTTACTTTAACATGAATTCATTAATTTTATCTGAAAAACAATTTTAGTCGATTAATCGATTAACTGCTTCTCGGCCCGACTTCATTAATAAGAATTTTGTAGTTTTTTCACTTTTACCGTGGAAAAAAAAGTTAGGACAGATTTTTACAGCGAAAAAACATTTCATTGGCCATTTCACTGTAGGTAAATACGATAAAAATGAAACAAAAATTCGTATTGGTAAATTTACCGAATTTCAAATCGATAGTAACAATGTATTTAAATATTATAATAATATGAAGTAATGTAAAAGCCCAAATACTGGAACACTATTTCTAGGTGTGTAATTAAACTGGCTTATAAAAATTGACAAATAAATTAAACACCCATTTTTTTTTCTTAATAAGCAGGAAAGATTTTTTAATCCAATGAATATGTTTTTAAAAAAATACAACCCAAAAATTTTTGTTTATTAATGTTTTTCTTTTACAAAATGTCTATATCTACATATATCCAAACAGAGAAATATTAATGACACTAGAAGTTGGGAACCAATATACAAACAGGCGTGTAATATGGGTAATATGACACATAGAGTGACATCTAGACGTCAAAGTTGGAAACAGAATGGTTTAAGTATCAGACGTAAATAAAGGATCAAAATACTGTATTCAACAAAAATTGTTTAATATACATATGTATTTATTTAATTAAGTAAGGCAACATTAAATGCGAAGTGAATTTAAATTGAAAAATAACCATTCTATTAATAATAACTTCTGTTATCAGAAGTTTTTTCAGAAATAACTTCATTAATATATAAATGTCAAAACTGTTCGGACATATGATCGCGTTCCGGTATAGGGGCTTTTACGTTATACTATTTTATTCGTTAAATTATCTTACCATATTACACTTGAGTTTTATATTTTTTCTGAATAAATTTGTATTTGCTACAACTCAAATTTCTTGCCTAAAAGCAATTTAATTCGAAGAACTGTCAACCTAAAAACGCTTCAGCTTCGCTGCCGCGATTTTGTTAGTTCACAGTTCTTTTCGTTAAATTGCTAAGTAACAAATTTTCGTTAAACAAACCCAAATTTATTCAAAAAAATATAAACCTCTCATGTAATAATAAGTGATAATAAAATTTAACGTTTTTGGAGAAAAGACTGCAAAATTTTGAAAAACGAAATGGCATTAGTTTTATCTTCAAATATGTATGTATGCAAATTATGTCTTGCAATAAATATGGTCCTATTTACTGAATAATAAACAGCACATTATGCTCCTCGCATCACATCTCGTTACGTGTTTCAATGAAGTAGTGTGTATATAATTTCATTGGTTTGGGGCTGCATCTTTCTTAACTTATTTAGCAAACGTATGTTTGCCTAGCATGATAGTATATTATTCAAAGAGCTGGTGAAGATGAAATTGCGACACGAGCCGAGTTTACGAGGCGAGTGTCGTAATGCATCTGAAGTGAGTAATAGCCATTGCAAGCGAGTAGAATAGGTACGATATTTTTTCTACGACTTTTTTCCGTTTTGATTTAAATAAAATTGAATATAAATTTTAAATCAAAAGAATAAATTTTTTAATAAATTCTAATTTCATTAAACGTTTGTATAATGTATCTATAGAAACTATCAAATTAATATATAAATTTTTTTGTTTATTCATACGTTACTACGCAACATATGTTAAATTAAAACTTATTGATATATTATTCACAAAACAACCGCAAACCCACTGAATAATGGTTAATACGATGATTTCATTGGTCGATAGGTATCGAGTAATGATCATTCCTCCACATCTTTGGATAATGCCTAACTTTTTCAACAATTAACGGATATGTAATGAGTGTGTTCTTCAGCAGCAGTAGAAAAAATATTTTATTAAATAAATATCTATCTCCTAGCGCTAGACTAAATTGACGATTTGATGGAAATGATGAAAATTCATTTTATGAAATATTTATGAAGGAGTTATAAATAAAAAATGTACATAATGTGCAAAATTTAAATAACGTAGGTTAGGTAGGTATGGTATAACCATGGTATAACGATATATTTATTTACGTATAAGTAACGTGTTTATTATTTCATCCATACGATATTATCAATATGGAGAATTTTATGAATGAAATGAAATGGCGCTATAACTTTATTTACGTTGTACATTGTTTCTCTTTCTGTTTCCTTTCACTCCCACCGATCTTTCTTTCTCTTATTATCAATTTACTCTCTTTTTATCGGTTGACGTTTCTTTCACTTTAAAAAGTTACATACATGAAATAAAAAAAAATTATACTGTCAATGTGTTGTGAAAAGCTAATTGTCCAATCCATTCAATTTCTCAGTTACTCACCATTAGTGTTTTTACTAAGTAAAACCAAAGACGTACAAAAATTTTTAATTTTTTTGAAAAATCTTACAGTCTATAGACAACATTTTTTTGTTGTCCGGAAAAAACACTGAATCACGGATATGTTTTTGTTCATCAAGGCACATTTTGTTGTTATGTGTGAGATTCGAACGCAAGACTTCCTATATAAAAAACCAAAATTATACCGCATCGTCACAAACACACTTGAGACGTCACCTATGCACTGTAGATACATATCCGTACCTGCGTTTTTCTGGGATTAATTTTTTTTTCTATGTCCTAACTCAAAAATTTATACATGACTTTATAATTTCTTACAGTTATTTTTTATTACAACACAAAAATTTTGGGTATGTAAATTACCAAATGAAACAATTTTAGAAACGACTTAAACCTTAACAGTTTACAATATCATCTAACTATCTGCAATGACAATAATTAAATCGGTAATTGTTTTCTCATCCCCAAAATGTGTTTTCAATACAGAACAATAGCTCCTTTTGTTAAACCGACATTTTAGTTCAGAAATTAATCGAGTGAGATATTTTATGACATTCTGCATAGCATTAGAACTACAGTGACTTTATAATATACTTGATAACAGTGTGGCCATTAGTAGGTCTAGTTTTTTATTGGTTGACGCCATTTTCAGGCCAAATGCATTGAATTTGTATACCTTGTTTATTCTGTTACTACGGTTACTCACTTCAAATTTGGCCTGAATATGGCGGATATGGTTCCAATGGCCACACTGTTATAAAGAATATTATACAGTCACTGTAATTAGAACTATAGTAATATGGGTAAAATCAACTAAAAATGGCCTGTCATCAAACAAACGCAACAAATGAAGCAAAATTAGACGCATCTAGTGTTTTATGCTTCTTGTCCTTTTTGTAATTTTTATATTTTAGAGTAACGAGAGTAACTTAAGGTTGTACATATAATTTTGCTTTATTTTTTAATGATATCAGAACATTTTTAGATGATTTGGCCTTTATTTTGCAGCGTATTTTAAATGTAGTCAATATTCTGCTTAAATATTTTCAGTGTAATTTTCTTAAAATTAATTTATAACATTTAAAACAGATACGCATTCCAACCCTGTTCTATTTTATAATTATTGTATCACATACACAAAGCTTAAAATATTTAGTAATTAATTCATGGTACGTATGGTTAAATAATTCATAAAGTAACTAATTTTATTTACATATCTGGAAAATTCTATGAGGTAGTGCGCATGCGACTTCCAGACAAAAGATACAAACATATTTAAGTCAGCTGAAAAGGCCAAAAAGGTTGCTGTATTGCATTGCTTTATATTCAGTTAGTTTGGAGATGACCCTCTGTTATCTCATAATGTAGTTTAGTGTATATGGTTTAATATTTATCCATATTTATGACACCAACAGTATTTGGTGATAATAATTCAAACGTGAGTTTTTTAATGAAATTTAATGTTATTTTTGCTTAAGCAATTGTATGTTTTGTAATTATTTTACATACATTTGCATTATCGAAATTTAATTTCTCTTTTTTCCATTTATTCGTATTAGGATTATTTAGGATTAAGGTTATTTTCGCCCGTGGTAATCTCTACGTGCTTTGAGTAATTTCTATATTTAATATGTGTAAATAATTTTTATTATATTGTATTATTTGCATTTCGGTCACACCCTTGGATAACAGGTAAAATTTTGAATGAAACAAAGATCCGCTGTGATTGTTAATAAACAACTGTATATGTTTTTGAAAACTTTTGTATTTATCGATTGAACGGTTAATGACATTCAGTTTATTTAGTTTAATTCATTTTACTTTCTAAATTACAGCTTCCAATCATCACCTCAATTTATTTTCAGATTCTCTAACTTTTAATTTAAAATTTTTTACCCATGCTGCTTCAATTTATCAAAATTTCCCACGCATCAAGCACTCCCACCGTATGTGTTTTTCTTCAAAGATTACAATTTTATTCCATAGACTTTTGAATAATACCTTGCTTACAATAATAATTAGAATTTTTTTTGTAAGTAAAAACTGTTGCACAATATCATTCTTTTAACAGGTAAATGATAGAATTGAATGAAGTAAATTTATTTGTACAGAGAGTTTTAAGAGTTGGATTAAATTTGCATAAACGCCCACATAAAAACACAATTTTACTGTTAAACGTATGAAAATATTATAACCCCAAGATTTATATATTTACACATATAAATTAAAATATGCATGGATATTCCAATGTACATATGTATATAAATAAATATAGCGATTTTAAACGATCTATCTAATTCTTTACTGGTGTGCATAAATATACGTAAATACGCTTTGTGTTAGTATATATGCACATAAGTATCTGTTTTAATGAATTTATTTAATTACAGTTGCGTTCCGTTTAGTTTTATTAGAGTCTAAATACATTTAAAAGGCAAAATCTCTCTTTTCACACCTCTTTTCGATGGTGTAAAAAAAATTAAAAAAACTTTTTGA
This sequence comes from Brachynemurus nebulosus, assembly GCA_035578155.1. Lineage (NCBI taxonomy): Eukaryota > Metazoa > Arthropoda > Insecta > Neuroptera > Myrmeleontidae > Brachynemurus > Brachynemurus nebulosus. The sequence goes on along the minus strand of JAPWDM010000018.1, from coordinate 6,140,789 downwards.
AACACAGATGAGACAGATCAAGCCTACATACAAAAAAGTGTGATCCGAAAGTTGCAGTAAGTAGCAATTTATACTGCTTACTGATTAGTCATCCATCAGCTCTTCAAGCGTACACATTCATTGTTAAGTCGTGGCCACACTGGTGGCTGTTCATTGTTACATCACTAGTAGCAGGTACTTGCATATGATTTGTTCTAGTATACATATACACCTTGGACCACCGCTACATACATACAGAGTATTACACACACAAACATCCACTACCTTACACATACCAACACAAACTCTAAATACGTATATAACCTTCCACCTCTCTGCCAAGTCTGATGACGTAGGATTCTGATTACAGTCGGGATGCTAACTATCATAATAGTAGTTTGGCCCCTTGTTTTGAAATGTGGCCAATTTTGCAAAACCACTAATACATAATTTTGACTTCTAAAAATCGAACATATCTGGTTGACGAACTCATCCAAGCTTTTGGGATTTTTGATCTTCTCACCAAATTTCGTAGCAACTGGATGCTTCGTTCAAGAGTTTATATTAGTGAAGGTCATTTTCGGTTGTCTCAAAACAAATTTCTGTCATAATCTCGGGCTCAGGTCTTTCCATGACACCCGCTGTGATAAATGAATTTCCAGAGTGGAAATTTGCTTAAAAGGAATATATTTTTTATAAAAAAAAAAAAATGATTATGTTCCCAAAATTTGCAAAAATTCCAAACTCTTCATTTTTTTTTACACAATGGTAAAGAACGGAAATAATCAAACACATAAGATAGGTGTGAATTAACTAGTTCCCCAGAAAACTTAAAAACATGCTTATGGCTGTATATCAAAATTTATAATAGACAGTTGTGTTAATTATACTTAGGTTTCAAAGAAAAATTTGCATTTTCATGAAGGGTGTAGACCTCAATTAACAAATAGCAAATAATTTTTTTTTTAATTTTTCAGGTATTGTTTCCTTTTAGAAAGTTGCAATGAAAATTTTTTTCTCACTTAGGTACCATAACGTGCAGGATATCACTTTCATTTTTAAACCCCATTTCTGAAAGACTGAGTTTTACTCATAAAATGAGCTAATTAATGTAAAGGTAAATTCGTTATATTATGCAGGATATTGTAAGGTTTACAGTTTTTTTTTTTTTTTTTTTTTTTTTTTTTTTTTATTTTAAATATACCATACGGAATGATATTTTGGTTACTGAGTTCGAGCAACAAGAAACCAAAGAGAGGAATTCAAATATAGATTTAAAACCAATCATATATATTCATCAACTGGAATTTAACTGCACAATACAACGCGAATAATATTTAAAACACAGTAAAGTACATATATTTAGTTGAAACTATAGAAAGCAGAGGATTTAAAGAGTATAATGCAGCATGATGAATGAAAGGTCAAAAATTATAAATAAAGAATTATTTTATTAGTTAGTGTTGCTTCTGCATCGAGTGTGGTGCAATTTGTTTGTACCTAGCGGCATAAATATACTCATACATGAATACATACATATGTAATGTATACATAAGTAATTAGTAATTACTTTTGGCAAAGGACTATTTTACATAAATATAGATGTTAAAACATACATACATAAATAATATTGTATGTAATCGCTATCATACTGTATAATATTATAAATATTATAATACAGCAACCGAAATAAATACCTTTACTAAAGATTCATTCATATCTACAGACACTGAACGTCACAGACATGTACCGCGGCAGACACGACAAATATTTTTAATGCTTTTCTTATAAACATTTAGATTCTATTTTACCTTAAATAATTATGTTAATATTAAACCTTTTATCTTGAAAAAAAAAAAACTGTTTGAGAAAAAAATAACAATAAATAAATTTGTAAAATTTTATTGAATACTTATTAAATTTAATTTTTTTTCTTTTGATTTTGTGAATCAAATTATTCTTTGGATGACGATGGATGAACTTTAAATCAACCGATTGCATATTTTACCATAGTGATGAGCAAAATTAGTCTTGGTCTTGCAGTCTTGTCTTGGTCTTGCAGTTTTTTGCAAGACCAAGACAAGACCAAGACTATGTATAGCAAGAGCAAGACCAAGACTATAATTATGGCTGCAAGACCAATACCAAGACTCAAGTGAGCAAGACCTAGACAAAAGTAAGAAAAAGGCAAGACTCTTGCTAAACTATTTAAATAGTTTGAAAGTACATTCCAATTTCTTTAAAAGTCCGCTTACGGGTTTGTAGGAGAATATATTCTAAGAATTCCTGTACCCCCACTTGTGCTTAGTAGTCGACCGCCGTAACTCACACTTCCCCTACTTTTCAAGCGTGTGAGAGTGTATTTATTTATAAAGTTTAAACGATACTGTCAACACATATTTTCTTTAAAAATTTTTTTAAGATCTTTTGTAGAAATTGTAAATAATATTGTTAGTCAAACAAAGTTTGTAATATAATCCGCGCAATGAACGAACCAAACTTGTTTCGGTCAATTACACATGTATTGTGTAAACACGGACCTATAAAAAAAATTATTATAAGGAGTCTCCACATTCTTGCCGAGGTTGGACGAGGTTCCTCGTCGAGTTCCTCGCTGAGGTTGGCTCAGCCATATGAATAGCATTAAAACACCAATCGCGAGACACAACGAAATGACCCTCTACATTCTCGTTTCATCCAACCTCGGCAAGAATGTGCAGACTCCTTTAGTGAATAAAAAGATTCTGACAGGACGATTTATGAGTTGCACTAATCGTACGCTTTACCCTAGGTCATTATTATAACGAAAAACTTGAATGAATTTTTGTCGGTCGTGGAGGGGGAATGTTTACAATAGAAATATAAATCGGCGGACTCATAACGAGCGAACTTATAACGAAAGTCTACTGTATAATTAATACGTAAAGATAGTACAAATTCTGATTTTAGAGGAAAAAAATTCGCTAATAAAAAAATGCAAGAAAGTGCAAGATTTTTTAGCAATAACAAGAGCAAGGCCAAGACTGCATTTTGCAAGACCAAGATCAAGACTCAAACTGCTCTAGCAAGAGCAATACCAAGACTCTTAATGCAAGAACAAGACCACGACCAAGTCTTGGTCTTGGTCTTGCATTTGCTCATCACTATTTTACCGTATTATACAACATATTGATCCATATTTTGTACTTTCTCTGTAAAAGTCATTCATTTCAAATTCACCATTTTGTTTTTACTTCAAATTTTGACTTCGAATTCATACCTACTGACTTTCAGCCAAATTTATAACGTTTTCGATTTCTGGCCAGCTTTTTAGGATTTGACCCTACTGTACGGCTGAGAGAAAACATATTGCGGTTATATATTTCTTACCTTGTCCATCATATGTACAAAATTTTTATTAACATCTTAAGTCACCCTCACCATATCAAATGTTTAGAATGTGAAAGCTTAGATGCCTGTACTGGTTGTGTGACTTGTACATAAAATATACATTCATTAAAATTTAAATGACAATAATATTTATTTGCATGTATGATTATTATGATTATACTGATATTAATACATACAGCTTACAAATAATATAATAATAATTGAATCGAAATGAACTCCTAGGTAGAAATTTAAACAAGTTTACTAATACGTTAAGTCAAATGATAATGCTTCAAGCACCACTTCTATTTTATTTCTCTAGACTTGATCACCAAAATTCCCCATTTCGGTAAACTAAAATATGGCCTTTAAAAAAATTTCTAAGAAAGCAAATTTTTTAGTTTTAACCTTGAGGCATGCGACATCATTAAATATTAAATATTTATAATTAGTTTTTTTTTCTATATTTGAATTAATGTACCAATTCTCTTCAGGGTGTTTATAAGCACTTTCTTCTATTTTTGAGTAAATTTAGTTAAATTATGCGTAATGTAATATACCTATAACTTATGGATTGTTACGTTTAATACGTTAATGGCCATAAGCACCATTTGGAATCACACTGTTTTTTTGGGTATAAATTCTGTGACCAATGTGGACAAAATATGTACGTTTTCATGTGTATGCCTTATTGGGCAAGAAAAGTAGTTTACAATTTAAGGCTTAAGCGCTGGTCGTTAGTGTGTTAAGTTTTGTTTAAAATGGTAGAATTTAGTATCAAAATTCAATTTTCTACGTCAGAAATTTTTTAAAGAATTTTTTTAAAAAATATTCAGCACATTTATAATGAGAAAATTTTTTCATTATTTTGAAAATATTCTTTTGCAATAAAAATTTCTTTTTTTCTCAAAAAAATTTTTGTTTAAAAAAAGAAATTTTTTTGAAATAAAGAAATAATTTCTTTGAGTCAAAGAGTGTTTCTCTCAGTATGTGATTCTAGAACAAGTTAATTAGGGAAGGAACTAATCCTGAGTGAGCTCTGTATCAAAATTTCCTTGGAGTTTTATTTTGGAAGACAAAAACACCCGCTTAAACAAAACAGAAGTGTTGAAAACACCAACACATAGGTTGTAAAAAACTTTACAACTGGAAAAAAGATTACAGTAAGATAATAATCTTATCCTTTTTTCGCAAAATATACATTGATAGCTGAATCCGTTCTTGTCTGTTATGTACCTAAATAATGTATAACATTATGCATACTAATACAGTGAAAATATCATCACTAAAGTAAATTTAATTTAGAAAAATAAATTTGCAGCTCAAATTATTTTCTGAAACAGTTGATAATTATCTAAATTATTTCATTTTGTCTAAGTTTCACTGACTTTTTTAAAATTTTTAACAACGATGGCAGTGGAATTTTAACTGTCATTAAATTTTTTTTATTTAAAGATTGTCATCAGTTATTTTTGATATTTCCTTGTAATTTTAGTGTGTTTTGTGGTCTTTAAGATATTTCTTATATGTATTAATTATTATGGTGGCTTAAAATGTCTGGTGATAACTCTTGTGCTGCTAAATTTTGTTTAAATCATTCAAAACAAAATTTCAATTTATGTTTTTTTTTGAGTGCTGTTTGATGCAAATTTGTAAGTATTATTATAATTTGAATGCTTATGTAAAAATACGTTAAATAATAAATAATTATTAATATTTTATAATAATTCAGTTAATATTTTCGATTTCGACAGTGGTTGGTGCTAATAGGTCGTGACGATCTAAATTCTCGTGTTGAATACTGTCATCAATTTCGCGTTTGCTCAATTCATTTTGAAGAAAGTTGCTTTTAGTTGTTCATATAACTAACATGACCATTATCAACCCTCAGTCTCACATGTACAAACACATACAATCACATAAGTAAAAAAGGATATACATAATTGTTTGTACTTATATCAAAAAAAATTCGTCAAGTGCGTGGTTGACACGCATTAAGAAGGGCCCTCAGTTATATATATATGGAACTTTTTTGTAAAGCGTCAGTTGGACTACAATATTGTCGTTTAACTTTTTGTCCTATATTGAATAGTTTAATCCTATTTCAAAATTTACCCCCAATTTTACCTGAACAGTCCCTCTAGTCGGTCCAATCCAGGATTTATATACATCACTAGAAAGCTCTCTAAAAACAAAGTGTTGTGTTAATACGGTACTTGACTGCATTTAAAATTTGTGTCAAATGTTAAATAATTCTATGCATTATCATTACATATTTAGTTAATATTTAAAAACATAGTTAATATGAAAAATATTATTTTAATAGTTTTATTTAATTCTAATTTTTAAAAAAATTTTTCTGTTCCAATAGTTAAAAAGCGTTTTTATTGATAAATTAAAATAAGTTAATGTTTTATATATCAAAATTGAATGTATAAGACGTTAAACATTAATTTAAAATGCAGTTGTACCATTTTTTGCCTGAACGTCTTGAGTGTCAAAATGGTACAAGTCAGAAAAAATGCTTAGAAAATTCATATGGCTTGACATTTTCAAAAAATCATATTGATACGGAAATCTGTATAATGGTCCGGGAGCTGTTTTCATCATTGATTACCACTCCTCCTTAACTTCGTGTGCGGCTTCGTTTTGACGAGTCTTCCAAGTCTTTTATCTACGAAAATTCTTATAAGTGCGGCGTTTACTAAATACGCAGTTGTGAAAGGCGTTAATTCGACGATGTTATAAACAGTTATTACCAACGTTTTACTTTTAAATTTACGTAAAAGGCAATGAAATAACAAGCCAAGTTACAGACGGCGGACACGGCGAACGACGCACCGTTTTTGTCGGACAAATATATTTTCGCGTAGGTTATTTCATTATCTTTTACGTAAATTTAAAAGTAAAACGTTGGCAATAACTGTTTATAACATCGTCGAATTAACGCCTTTCGCAACTGCGTATTTAGTAAACGTCGCACTTATAAGAATTTTCGTAGATAAAAGACTTGGAAGACTCGTCAAAATGAAGCCGTACACGAAGTTACAGAGGAGTGGTAATCAATGATGAAAACACCCCCTGGCCCCCAGACTATAATATATACGACCGAAATTTTTTGAAAAATAAATTATTGTTCACCAACAGATTTTTCTATCACATTTAAACTTTACAATTAAATTTCTCAATATTTAAGTTTATTCACTTGTACCGCCTTTCCACTGAGGACCTCATATAATATGTTCACTGGTCTGTGGTTCAGCCATATATTTTGCGTCTTATTTGGAGCTATAGAAACCTTTCTGATTTTTATTACTATTTTATCAACTGTAAATCAGCTTACTGTTAAATAAAAAATAATAAAAATAGTTATATTAAATGTGTTTTAATTTTATTTTTCTGATTGATACTTGATTTAATTGAATATGTTGATTTTTTTTATTTAAATTGTATTTTCAGATACTTCATTTGCAGTACATTGTAAAAATAATTTTTTTCAATGTAATTAAATCAAATATCAATCAGAAATCTGCGTATAAGAGTAAAAATGTAAAATGAAATTTGAGTGTAGTGGCATGTCAAACGCGCGCTTCTAAAATTTTGTTTTCTCTCAAACCGAGAGATGGCATCTAAATAGTCTTTCAGCTACAGAGTACAGAGATAGTGATCTTTAGTGTATTTGTCTATGGTTGAGTTTACATGTGACCATGTGCAAACTTGATACATCACTTAATAGTCAATTACAACTTACTAAGTTATAAATTCCAATAAATTAGCTTTTGAACATGCAAAATGGATAAAAAAATATATTTAATTTGCTATTAAATGTCCTCAAAGCTATTATAGGAAATTAATATTGTTCAGTATCAAATTTAAAGATATTTTGGAATTATGGGACAGTAAGAAAAAATTATTGTATCGTGTAAACTACGCTTTCAACATCAGTATAATACATATATTTGTACACAGGGACGTGGGAAATTTTTTAATGTTATTTATTTGTTTTCTTGCCTCTGGTTGTTAAGTTAACCTTAAATTTAATAATAGTACGACTATTTGAATGTCAAACTACCTGTTTTGGTTAAAAAATTTCATTAATAGTTTTTTTTTCTGTTTTAAAAATAGCCCCACAAAAGTGAGAATATATTTTCATAGAAATGTCAATGAAGTTTTCGACACATTAATAATAATAATGCTAATAATATTCCATTGGTCACACAAGTAAATTAATAGGGTCCCTTCGGGCCCTAAAAAAGGATAGAAAGTGCGTTTCGCTACTGCCTATGGTAATAATCTTTTATTTATACTGTGACAAAACTATACCTAACTCGCCTCCTCACAAATCTCGTACAAAATCCTTTTTTAACCAAGAAAATCATTACATTCAAATGATCCATAATATCAACAAATCAATATAAGATACATATTGAGCCCGAAACGTAAGTGGCATTAAAAATAAATTTTTATAACACGTGTATAGCTACAATATATGTAAAATAATTAATAACAGTAACAGCTACTTCAGTGGTAATATTATACATAACCATATAATATAATGTTTATATGGAAAGATAATAATTTAATCGCTGTTAATATAAAAAATTAATAATATTAGTTCTTTTAGAAGAGATGATTCCTTTGAGGCTACCATCTACAAGCCAAACAAGCTACAAACAGTAAGCAAGCCTACAGCTACAGTCGCGGTATAAGAAGATTTTTAACAACATTTTTGAGTGGGCAGAATAAAATCCTACATATGCTTTTTTTGATTTGAATTAATTTTTACAACCTACGATTTAAAATTTAAAGAAAAAAAAATAATAATAATCAGAAATGTAATTTAAAAAATACACAATAATTTATTCTTTTTTATTTACAAACAGCAGTGCTCCTTTCATCATCATGGATCATGGAGCCATTGGTAAATGATTGTTTGGAGTATCAAAAATAATAAAGGAATGTACTTACATAATAAACCTACTCATTGAAAATATAACTTTTGGCAGCAATCATTGTTAACGGAAATTTTAAAAGGTTTAATTGTATTCGTCAAAATCATATTATAATATCAAATATTACTTTGTATAGCTACTTTTATCAATAATAGAACAATCGGCATTTGATATAAGTACCTACACTAATTGTATAGCTCAACTTATTATTAGTTCTACCAGAATCTGGTGATTTCAAGGTAAGGTTTAATGTAAGACTGTGTTTTTTTATTTTTTTTTTAAATTAAATTTTTTTTTTTGAAAAATTTCAAATATATTCTGAAAACAATTAGCATTAATTTGAGATTCATGATAAATGTAAATTAAAAATCACAAAGTGATTGAAAAAATTATCCGGATCGGCCGGGAATCGAACCCAGGATCTCTTGGTAACTAGCCAGGTGTGCTATCCATTACACCATCGATCCTTTGCTCGACAGGCGCCCGATACAGACAACATTCAATCACTCATGTGTATGTACTCTCTATAATGCGAGAAGCAGTTACGTGAATACTACGTGTGTTTAAATGCAGACAAAAGTTTGTCATACGTAGTAGTGTTCCACAAGCACTCGATAATATTTGAAATTGAAAAATTGTAACTGCTTCTCACATTATAGAGAGTACATACATATGAGTGACTGAATGTTGTCTACTTACTACTAATTACTACTTTTCTAGGGGAATTTCGATAGACATGATACTGTTTACTGCACTACAGTGCCGGTATCGATACGCTCCCACTCCGGTCTCGTTCCAATATAATCTTGTTATGTTTACATTACAGTGCTGGTACCGTGCTGGTACCTATTCGTTCTCCATTCACATTATAAAGCTGCCCTTGGTACGCTGCCAGTTCGGTCTCAGTTCGATACAAATATATTTTCATAACAACTGAATGCAAACGGAGTGGAGTGGAATCAAAAAAATGTTCACACTATCGGTACCAGTCTGATATCGCGCCGATAAAATATTATTTGATGTGAGTGGTATTAGTACTAGAGCGATATTGAAGCGGGATTGGATCGCAACTTATACCGTACTTGGATCGTAGCGATGATATGAATACATTCATTGTTTCATAGGTAAGAATATTTTAGCGAACTAGGAACGTATTGAGACTGTACCAATAGCGCCACGATAGCGCGGACTGGGACTAACAGACCTCAACATGCAAGGTCGACTAAAAATAAGTTAAACTCAAGGGTAAAGTGGCACCTCTTGAATCTTGTAGACTCCTATCCATTTAGTTCTAATTTGAAAAAGATTCATATGAAGATAAACAAGATTTCTTTTTTAACACCATCTATGCCAATAATTTTGATAAATAATTAATTGAATTCAATTATTAACTTAAAACAAGAAATCAGAACTGTCCTAATAAGGTGATAAAATTGCTTTCGGCCAAAAATCTTACACATGTTTCTAGAACTAATTTATTGCATGTAAAATATTTAAAATTTAGCTTGGCACCTACACTAGTGTGATGATGTAAATGTATAAATTTTTAGATGAAAAAATGAAAAATTAACAATTTTAACATCTCAAAAACTAAGCGTCAAGATTTATTGACTTCCGCTGTTAAATTATTCGAAATGAACTGTTTTTCGTTTGTTTATTTTTTATTTTTTTTAATTAAATATATTTATAATTCTGTCAAATATTCAGTTTTTGTATTTGATTCAGTTACAGTAAATTAGCCGTAAAATATACTAACATATTTAAAATAGAATTATTTTTTAAAAAAAAAAAACGAATATCAAAAAATTACAAATTTATAAAAGTAAGTAACTAACTGACATTATAATTATCATAAATCAAAGTTACCATAAACCTGCAAAGTGTGATATCGTCAAATTTTCAATATTAGCACCGATGTTACTAATTTTTTAACATTTATCTAATTGAACTTTACACGGAGAGAAAATTCCTATAAAAATTACTGTGTTCATACTACAATCGACGTGTAACAGGCGAACATATTTAATTTTACCGTACAAAATTGAATATGTTCGCCTGTCACACGTCGATTGTAGTATGAGCACAGTAATTTTTATAGGAATTTTCTCTCCGTGTAGAGTTGATCAAATTATGTAATGAAAAGTAACCGAGAAAGAAACAGAGAAGTTCATAATAATTCCATGGTAACCTTTAAGTGTAGATGTGAAATCTCACAAATAACTCTCAATTCTTGACCTACAAAACTACTCCAACGACTTTTTCGAAAATTTCGTTTGTCAGAAAAAGCTGAGAAATTGAATCATGAAATACAGAGTCTGTAAAACGTCACGTCCTCTGGATAGATTAGAGAATAAATTTTCACATTACATATGAATTAATTATGTTACGAATATATTATAAATAATTATAAAAAACAAATAAATATTCAAACCTGTAGATTTGAAAACTTGTTGGATGAAAAACTTCAGTAAACAAATTTCAGTACGTACCTGTAACAAACAAAATAAAAATATAAGTAATTGTTGACTAGAAATCAGATATTCTAATATGATCTTAGAAAAATTTTTGTAAAGTTTTTAAGACGAATTAGTTGCAGAACATGCACTAATACCAGAGCACGGAAAAATCGCAAAATTCTTTCGTGTTAAATGTGTGAAAACTTCTATCTTTGTTGCTAATAAAAAAATTCGTAAAAATTCAAAATATAAGGTAAAAGACCCGGTAATTGACCCTGGCCCAGTTTCTGAACTTTTCAACTTTGTTATAAATTAATAAAAAAACTATATTTTAAATAAGAAAAAAAATAAATTCTTAATTTAAAGTAATCTATTCTGTGTCTAATGAACAGCAATTTAAAAAGTTTAGAATATATTAACTAAATAAAAAAAAATTTTTAAGTTTAAAATGTGTGTAAAAACTATTTTTTTGGTAGTTTCTTAACAGTTTATGTTACAAAGTACTCATTTTGATCTGTGCAATATTCATCATGTAAGTATGAAAACTTAATTAAAAATATATGAGCAGGTTAATGTTTGTTTAAAATTTATTTTAAAATATTTATAAAATACCTTAGAATGATTTTTATTATTGAAATATGAGGGTCAATTACTAGGCTCACTTCTAAAGTGGTATGGCCCAATTAAATTCTAACCAATTTTTGTTATTTTGTTATTTATAGTTATCTTCGATTAGTTTTTGTTATTTTTCATAACGTATATAACATTAAACATTCAGTTTTATCAATAAAAAATTATTTATAAATTAAATTTTAAAAAACTATTTTTAAATTTAAGGATCAGAAACTAGGCCACTGTCAGGGTCAAAAACTGTCACATGAGAAATTTTGAAGGTCAGAAACTGGGTCCTTTTTGTCAATTTTTAAAACATTAATTTAAATTATTAATTCAATTCAAATAATTATTTTACTTGTATGACTTTATTTTGAAAGCCATAAACTAGTTGATAAAATTATTAATTGTCTCTTAAGTTTAAACTTATATTTATTACTGTCGTTTAACCTCAGCCGTCACTCTTAAAAGGTCAGAAACTAGGCCCGTTACCTTATGTACCTATAATTAATACAAAAGAAATTTTACAAAAAGAAAATACATTACACAGGCCTACAACGAATTTCCTTTTTGAAGTTCAAATAATGTTTCTGCTAGATTTTTGTGTGCTAATTACAGGAAAAATAGTTAAAAAATTCGATCACATCAGAATTTTGAGGAAATAAGTTTCTTTTTTTCATTATTTTTTCGATAGGAAATTAGTTTAAAGGCAATGTACGTTTAATCAGACTTATAATTAGGATATAATATGAAGTTTGTCTGATTGTAATTGGTCATTGCCCTATGAACTGAATGAATAACAACACAGGCAGTCATGGGGACTACCGACAAAAGTGAAAACATAAAATACTTTCAATGTTATTAGGACAGAAAAGTGGTTATACAAAATATTCCTGTTTTTTTTTTTTTTTTTTTTTTTTTTTTTTTTTTTTTTTTTTTTTTTATGTGTGAATGGGATGGCAAAAACAGAGCAAAATCTTACTACTTCCTCAGCACGTAAAACTTGGTTTTATGAAAAAATTTGTGAAGGCTTAAATTCAGGTAAGCTTAAAAAATTCAAGTATGGCGATGGATGAATTAAGACGATGGATTCAATTATTCCAAACAATATTCATCTTTGTCTGAAGTTAAATTGAAGGTATTTTTGTTGGACACAAGATACAAAAACTAATGAAAGATGAAAACTTCGATGGAAAACAGACTCCTATAGAATTGGCAGCATGGGTATCATTAAAAAAACTTTTAAAAACTTCTTAGGAAATCATAAAAGTTCCAATTATGAAAATATTATAAATAACATGCTCAAAAATTTCCAAAGATTAGATTGCCTCATGAGTCTCTTAGTTCATTTCCTTGATTCATATTTGAATTAGTTTCCTGAAGGACTTGGGAGCAGTTAGTAAAGAATAAGAAGAAAGATTTCACCCGGATATAAAGGAAATGTAGCGAAGGTGCCGAGGACAGTGGAATATTAACATGATTGGTGATTACTACTGGCTGATGAAGCGTGATGATCCAAACCGGGGTTACAAAAGAAAATCGCTCAACAGAAATTTTGTAGAAAAAAAGGAAAAGTTTCACAAGCTTAAGTAGTATTTTAAAACGTTCACTTCGGCATAAACTATTCGGTAAATAAAAAAAATACTAGGTACTCAATTACTTTTTTACTTCTGATTTCTTTTTTCTTGAATACCTCAGTTTTTACATGATTTTTATAAGTACGTATTGTGAAAAACTCTGATATGATAGAAAAAAACCGATTTCAAATTCGCTATTAGGAGGTCCCAAAACCCAATAAATCAGCATTGAAATCAAAAAAGGAAAAAAAATTCAAATTTGTAGGTTTGTGTTATTTAGATTTTATTAAAAAATAGATAAATATTACTTGGAGGTGTATTACATGAGGGTCAATTACATGATAATTTTGGTTGTTTTTCTAAAAAAAAGTACATGAACTTTGAAAATCAATATTTGGTAAGTCAGGCTTAAAGACAAAAAGTAGTTTACAGAATCTCAGCATCATTTTTTAAAAATTTTACATCACCCATACGCCAGGAAAATTATGACTGAAATTACTTACGAAAAACCAAAATTATACCTATTACCCGGACTTCTCTTAAAGATTTAGTTGAATTTTTAGGAGAAGTTTCCTAGAACCGGAAGATAACTCGATGAAAAATTATATTTACTAAGAACCAATCCACTTCAAAATTTTTCAAATCTTTTTTAAATTTTCGAAAATTTGGTTGCTTATATCTCCAAAAATTATCAACAAAACTTTGTCAGAATAATTTGAATTGAGAGTTCTTATTAGCAAATTCTAGCATCTGTATTTTCTCAAATTTCTTAGATCACTGTTGAAAAATTACGACAAGCGTGGGAGGGAGCAAAAATAACTTCACTTTGAAGCTCAATATTTCGCAAACGGCGTCCAAAAATTACAAGTAGCAAAAGAAACCTCAACTTTATTCTACGAACCCCTTTTAACGATATCCGACATATTTTCCAATATGGGAAACTGTCTCAAAAATTAAGAAATTTTTTTTGATACATATTAATTAGGATCTACACCTGTAATATGTATATGAAAAATTTCAGCGTCATAGACCGAAAGGTAATAGTAACTATGAAGGAGGGAGGGGTGGACAGATGGATAGATTTGACAAAACTATAAAAGTTCCGAGATTTTTTCCGAAACTCTACTAAAAGGTAAGAAATGTATCATGATTTCCTTTATTACAAATTATTCATAAACGCTCAATACACGCTGCTAATTTTTAAATTTTAAATTTCAAAAAATATTGTAGCCGCCCTAAACTCATTAGAAAATAATTTGTGTTTATTAAAACAAAAACAATGTTTACACAGTATTCTTTAATAAAGAATTCACCACGTTTAGGTTACGTTTCTATACTGGCATTGTAATCACCGAATGGTTAGACACAAGAAAAAAATTAATTCACTGGCTAAGGTTATTTTTGTTCTTTTTTATTATTATTTTGTGATGTTATGTTTTTCGGTCACAGACAATTTATTCAACATTTTTAAAAAAACCGAATGATTTATTCAGCGGCTAACACCAAACAAACAATTTCATGTGACAAAAGCAGGCGGTGTGAACGTGTCACGTTTTAATATAACTCGTTTTTCATTTCATTTTATTTTATGTCACACAGTCATGGGCGTAGCTAATTTATTTTATTTCATTATAATTTTACGTCAATTTCTATACATGTAGTTGATGGAACGAATTATGATATTATAAAAAGTTTCAGTACTTCAGAATTTTATCATCAAGTTCTTTCTTAACAGCAATCGTTCGTGTAAAAAAGGAATTTTAGTTGTCTCTGTTGTTGTTGCGTTTGCTGCTTAAAAGTTATTGACGAATTAATTAATTTTGGTATTAAGTAAAAAATTTATAGCAATTCTTTAACAATTTCAAGAAATTGTGAATCAGTTTATGGAGGAGCTAATAAAAAAGATCAATTAATTATTTATTAAAACAACTTTGTAATTGTTTGACTTACCTACGTGTATTAATTCCCAAACTTATAAAAATTAAAAGTATCTAACTATCAAAATGTGATAACTGGCCAACAAAGTATCTTTCAATTAAAACGGTTTTTTTGAAATATCAAATCGTGATTGAAAACATTTTATCATATTTCTCAAGTACAATTTTTGCTTTGCAAATTCTCATTTTAATTTTATTTAAAAAATTTAAAAAAGTAAAAATTTCCGAATGATTTTTTTTATTACGTAAATATGAAGTGCGCATATGTCATTTTCGACTAATCTATTAGTAATATTATCTTGAATATAATGAAAATAACTGACCCTTTATATAAAATGTTTTATTATTTACCCATCTCCCCTACCTACAGTTATTTTCGAAAAATAAAACATTCATCAAATATACATCAAAAGAAGTGTACTGGAGATGTTATCAATCTTTACAAAATCGTTATCTTATCATTTTTCACATTCACAAGAGACTGTTAAAATATCTTTTATGTACGCCACTGCATTATTCTTTAGTTTTAGTAAATAAAAAACACGGCTTTATTGTAGCTACGTAATTCTCTAATAGTTTTATTGAATATATTATTTCGAAAAAATGCTGTTTTGAAAATTTAAACAATTGCTGTTACACAAAAAACAGTTTAGGTCCTACGTGCAAAAGAGAACGAGTTCAAAACAGGAATTTACGTTTAGAAAATAACAAAAAAGAGAAGAAATTTTCCAAGTCTAATTATATAATTCTTTATAATTATTATATCTATACAAAAATATTATGACACCGTGATCAAATTAAAATTATTAAAAAAAAAAAAAATTAAAAAAATTACACAGAAAAGTGGCAAAACCGAATGCCTGATCATGTTTTCCTCATTCTTTTTATTCTCTCAATAGCATTTGAATCTGTCAATTGAATCTCGAAATTTCTTTCGCTCTATGATGATAAAATGTATTCAATTAGTGATTCTGTTCACGCGGCCACTATAATATTCTTTATTGTCTCGAATTCAAATCCCTAACGTTTTCTAATTTCTAGTCTATCTGAACTTGTTGAATTAGAAATTAATTCGAAATTACAAATCAAAATTTTGATATGAAATGAAAACCACTAATGAATTAAGACCACTGTAAATAATTATTGTAACTGTAAATCCTGCATAACATAGCGAATGTCCGTTTACAAACTTTAGTTCTTCTCGGAAACCAGTTTACACAGAATAATAGTTTAAAATGAAATTCTTTCTCCTCTTATCAATAGTGTAAATAAATGTCGCAAAAACTTTCCAATTTGGGAAAGTTTTGGCAAAAAATTAATTTTTTTACGAAAAATGCCCAAAAAACCATGTGTTTGGCTGAAGAACTCATCTAAGATTCCGGAACTTCCAACGTTTTCACCAAATTTCGAAAAAATAAGATGTTTTGTTGAATTTAAAATGAAAAACTTTCAAGATTCATACGAGATTTTATGAACTAAATTTTATTTCATTACATTTATTAAATACACATCATGAAAATAATAGAGTAAAAATTTAGCAAGGTTTACGGCTCAATTATAGCATCTGAATTGTCAGTAATAAAATCTAAAAAGGCTGTTACACGTGTATAGGCAACCGGATATCCCTTTTCACATCCACACACATGACCATATGAAACGATACCGATTTGTAGAGGCTCTTCATTGCGGTACACAACAAGTGGACCACCAATATCACCCTGTAATATCAATTTATCATAGAAATATATGCACCTATGCGTCCTTTTAGATATTTCCAACTTACATTACAAGCTCCTCTGTTCCCTTGACCAGACTGACAGACTTGCGACGACGGGATATTTAAACCATCCATGCGTATACCACAGTCACCATTCGTGAGAACCGGATTTGTAGAATAGCGAAGAATCGGATTGATTGAATGAGAAGCTAAAATGTTTAGCTAAGTCAATTTTGTTATCAACACTTCCAACTTCTTTTTTATATAACCAAACTTACAATCACTTGTTTTTCCCCAGCCACTTACAGTAGACAATTCTCCAGCAAATGTTTCGTCAATTAATGATTTGGAAGGTAGTTTAACAAGCTGGATTCGTTCTAAGAACATAAAATGTTCGTTACAAACCTGATACATTCTCCTATAGTTTGTTGCTTACCATTTAGTACAACACCTCCTGGTAATTCAATAATTGCGATATCGTTGACAAGATTATCGCTATTCCAATCTGGATGAATTGTGGCATTGAGGGTGTTGATAATAACACTGCCGGAATCTGGCTTATCAATATTATGCGTACCAATTATCACTTTCCACCAGAACGATCTAAAATTTTGTTAGATATGAGTTATGTAAAAATACCTCACCTACATATTAAGCTGAGCGTCCATTAGGTTGAAAACGCGGCGCGGCGGCGGCGCAGCGCAATTCCGCTCTCGGAGATAAATACATCTGAATAGATGCAGGTTCGTCCACTAGATCGACAGAGCGGCGCGGTACCGCCTCGGAAATCTTATTGATGTAAGAATCGCGCCGCATTTCCGACCTAATGGACGCTCAGCTCAAGAGAGAAATTTATAGACAGAAACTAAATAAATAATAAAAATCTCTTTAATCTTTAGAGAAAGAATCCTATACCGATCAACACAGTGGGCAGCTGTTAGAATGTGCCGTTGCGAAATAAGTGAACCACCACAGAATGCTACGGTGTTTCCGTTGCCCGTGTAAGCAAATATTCCAATTTGATACGGAAACTGATGTGGTTTGGCTTCCTCACCATTGACAATCCGTGGATTCGAATGTTTGGATTTCGATGGTAGAAATGAGTCATCATTTGGTCTTCGACGATACTGAGTCGTATGGAAAACATAGTTCCAATCGTCAACGTCCGCCTTAATAATTAAAATTGGTAAGTAAAAATATTAAGTATTTGAAAAGGGAAATAAATAATTATTTTCTTACCTCAATAGATCTGGACTGAGGTGCAATGATTAGAGCAAGTAAGCATAAAATTAATACTTTCATTTTGAGTTAGTTTAAAATAAAATAGGTAGGTAACAGTTAATTTGGTCTTACATATATATATTAAAATATCTTGCCATAATAATTGTTTTTATATTTCTTAAGTATACACTAATCTTCTACTCAAAAACAGAATAGATAATTTTTAATTATTTTTTTATGAAATCGGTAAGTAATTGAGATTAATCTTAAGTAGCTACGTGTTCTGATTTAAAATTTTAAAAAATTAATGTTCTGCTGAATTCTCAATTCAATGTTTGTATAGCAACAACATATACAATGACCACAATATAATTATAACTAGTCCTCTTCAGCACTTATACCCAATAACAAAAATTTCTTAATATACTGTTAAATTACTGACACTCACATTACCACATTGAAAAATTCATTTCTGAGAATTTTCCGCAAATATCTTACTTCTAATATAAATTATTTATTATGACATTATGTAAGTATATGAAAAATAATTATTAGATAAATATTAGAAACGAAATTCTCTTTAAAATCTCCGCTTTTCCTATTCAGTTTAAGGAGAAGGTAAAGTTAATTCACTATAAAATAAGCATAATTTTCGAGAATTTTTGTTTTTTTGACGATATGGTTAATATTATAGTATATTACGTGATTGAAGTTATAAGTTGCATATTACACACGAGCGAAAAAGTTACGCAAGAGCCGCGCAGCGGCGAGTGCGTAATTACGCGAGTGTGTAATATGCCTTACAACCAAGTTACGTACTATACTTTATCTACGACTAACATGAAATTCATAATAAACGACAAAAATTTGGTACAAATCTACAAATACCAATACATTAAAATTATGTAGTATTTGAAATTTATTAACAACAAACGTAAACAATCAATTGCTAGGTAAAATTTTTGTACAGATTCTAACATAATATGTATCATATATACCACTGTATAATATATAATAATTATAAGAATTAATAAAAGTGTAGTAGGAGTTGTTATTTTTAGCATACATACGTGTAAAGGGCCATTTTTTGTACAGCTGGATATGCGGCTGTATGTAAAACGTAGCTTACTTAGATAGTATTTTGTACAATGAACAAGCAATTTCATGGTAGTCGTAGATAAATTTATTTATATAATTAGTACATAATAGAATGATACTTGGGGAAATATTCTATAAAAATTTCATTGAAAAATATGCAGAAATGAGCCAATGGTGGTACACTTTTGCAGACGCCTCAGGAAAAAGTGACACTGTGGTGAACCGCCTAACTTATCACCGGATCATCCGAAATCAAAAAATCAAAAAGATTTCGTTAGTTAATACGTTTCTCAAGATCCTCAAGGGAATGAAGTTCTCTTTAAGATTTCCGCTTTTCCTATTCGGCGCTTAAGATATCCAATATTTTAGTTAAAACCTAAAAACCTAGAGAATTCGATTTTTTTTTCTTGTCAAAAAATTTTCTTACCAATTCAAACATCATCGATATTAAACTACATTATAAAATCAAATTTTTTCCTGGTGTGGTTTCCTTTCTAATATTTAAATTGTGATTATGCGAGATATACTTATTAACACATCTACCTCTATCCTTATTTAATCTTCGTCTATTTCTTCTTGTGGTATTTGTTTATTAAAAGTAAATAAAGGAACTTTAGAGAGAGGATTCTTAAATACACAATAAATAAATGTTATAGAGAACACACACGTCCGTGTACTTGCATGGCGTGTACACATTAGGGTACTTTCACGGATATGAATTTTAACAAATATTTATTTTGTATATTTGTCAGGATAAAAAGTACATAAACGGTTACGTAGCTGGCCATACAGCGTGCAAGCGAATGCAACGTGATGTACGGCACATTCTTCTATATTATTTTAGTTTATACATAATAAACTTGAAGTCTTCTATAATGTTAATTATGACACAATGAAATGAACTTAACCATTTTGGTAATCCATTAACTTAATGTTTTTCAAAGTGTGGTATGCGATACCTAAGAGGATACGCCAGTTCAGGGTAGGGATACGCAGCCAGACTTCTATGATGACGAAAAATTAGATTTAAACAATTATTATGTTATAGCAATATTATTATTACAACATATTTTCAATTTTAACAGCAAATTATTCAAGTTTAACTATATGAAAAATATTTGAAATTAATATTATAATATTATAATATACAATCTCAAGTAAACTTACATGATTTTTTGTAACTGAATCTGTAACAAAATAACCTTAAAATGTAAGAAAATTGTTTCATTTTAAACGTTTAATAAAATTATATTCGTCAATAACTGAAAAAACTTATAATTTTCCAGTTTTGTTTAATAATAAGAACTACTCTCATCTTTTTTTATTATATATATTTTGGTAGACGATATTTATTCTAATGTAACTTACGTACTTATAACATTCTTTTGCTCTACACAAATATAGTGTTACTTCTTTGTTGTTCAAAACAGGTTAACATTTTTATTCTGTTAAATCGAAATTTGTGTTAATATTTTCATTTAACACAAACAGGAAATGTTACATTAACGCAGGGTTGTGTTACTTAACACGAAAATTTTAACCACTAGTTTTTTTACGCAGAACACAAATTTTTTTACTGTGTGGTGGCAGATTCAAATTTATAATTTTTTATTAATTTACTAGATATGGTGGTTGGAAAGAGATTTTTCAAATAAGAACCTTGCATACGTTTTTAAAAACATGAATTAAAAATAAAATGGTGCCGTTAGAGCCCGTAGTTTTGAATTTTTATGGTGCATTAATGTTATATTTTTATATTCTAATAAAATTGGGTGGAAAAATTCTTTACTCACTGAAAATACGACAAAAAAGCGATAAGTCTAGTCCACAATAGTCTGAATGGTCGGAACTCTATGATGTATAATTATGTCTTATTTATCGTCTTACAGTCTAACATTAGAATTACATATGTTGTGCAATTGACTTTACAATAGGTAACTATAATGTTTAATTTTTTCTATATGATATTGTTGACACGGTTTTGGTGGCCATATAAGCAAACAAATGGAGCAAATATTCATTTTAGATAATAAAGATTCATGGAACTGAATTATTTTACTTTTGAAAACAAGTGTTTATACGAAAAGGCAGATGTAAAACTAACTCAAAAAAATAAATATTTTGAGAAGCATCTCAAAATGTGACAAAGTCAGCTTTCGTATTAAAGTAATATAAACTGAAAAAACTGAGATAAATAAATTAAAATTCAATTTTCTAAAGGGACGGATTTTCTAAAGGGACGAGCAAAATAAATCGGCCCCTTCCTAAAACTTTTGAAAATGTTACCAAAGTCAATTAAAAATTTAAAAAAAATAAATAAATAAATAAAATAAACCAAGTTTAATTTTTGAGATTTGTTTTATTTCGTTATCGCCTCCCGCATGAATAACTTTTGAATCCGCCACTGATTTTCCGCAGTTGTCTTACGGTAAAAAAGAAGAAGAAATAGAAAACTTCTTCTACTGACGAAGTAGAATAAGTTTCATTTTCAAAAATGTTAAAATAAATTTTTAATGCATTTTACATTAGAATTTCTCTCCCCAACTACTAATCTATTAAGTACATATCGAAACAAGGCTAACGTATTGTTCAAGTACATACATAAATTATCATAATGCACATTCTTTATGCAAAAAAAAAAAAAAAAAATGAAAACGTTTCATCTTCAGAAAATAGAAAGCATACATATATAAACTGATTTAATAAAAATTCTTTTTTTTAAAGAAAAACGAAAAATAAGCTAATGACAAAAAAATAAAAATAAATGGACTAAAAGCACTATATTTTATATTATCAGATAAAATGAAATCAATTTTCCGATTGTGGAAAAAAGCTTTTTCCAACGAACAATAAACGATAAATGGTAATTTTTTCTTTTGTAGAAAAGCGGAAGATTAGTATATCTTTGGTAATATCCATTTTATTTTTATTTTTTTATTTTTCTTGGATACTGTACAATCATTAGATACTCATGTCGTGTTGCACTGTAGGAAATTTCACAGTATAATTCTGAAAATAAAGGAAAGGGAATATAAGAAGTAGAATGACTGTACAAAATATTCACACACTTGTTTGTATGTACTATAATGTTTCGATGAAAATAAACTTAGGAATCAATCAATTTCCTTGCCTTCCACGACGAAAACCAAAAACATTTTCAAACGCTCGTATTAATTCTTGAAAAAGTTACTTTTCCACACAACTAAAATATTTGCGAATATGTCAGTAGCATTAGATGGGTATTAAATGGAGGTAAACCGAAGTCTAGAAGGTTTTTTTGGGCTCTCTCTTAACAAATGAAATAAAAAAAGGCAAACTAATAAATGAGCTATCTTTGTATGAGCTGTCTTGTTTATATATATATATATATATATATATATATATATATATATATATATATATATATATATATATATATGTATGTATATATATATGTATGTATATATATATATATATATATATATATATATATATATATATATATATATATATATATATATATATATCCTTTACTGAAATGCACTATTTTCTGGTATATTAATGAGATTGGAAGAAGTCTTACGTTCGGAACAAATTCATTTTAAATATAAGAAACGACTTTAAACGAAAGAAGTAAACAATCAAAATCAACAAATTGTGAGTGAGATCCGGTTGGTTATACTTATATTTCAAAAATAAGTACGTAGTTAAAATTGTTAAGCAGTGGCTCTTAAATTAAATCTGCCCTACTGAACTACTCTTCATTGAAAACATTCAACACTGGCTAGTAGAGTTAATGGCAATATTAGAACGCCCGTTGAAATGGTGCTGTATCGATGGCCATTTGTATCCTATCTATTTTGTTACTCAATTTGGAAAAATCCGCGTCTGTGTTACATCAAAACGGAAATAATGCGTATGCGAATGCGGATGTTTGCAACCACCCTGGTGGAAATGCTGGAAACTATTTTTTCTATATTGAATCCACTTATAATTAAAATAATTAGCAGCTGGTACCTACATTTGAATTTGGCTTACAACTGACTGAAGTATTTATTGTTAAATAATGGAATCAAATAAATGACTTGTCGAAGAGTATTTTTCATAAAAAGACGATGACTGAACACACTATTATAAGCGAATATTGTAGTAATATTGGAAGCGTTGGGAAATAAGATTAAAAGAATTCTGAATACGATAAATCCTGAAAAATTGACGATTTAACGATAAAAAGCTTTGCTTGTTTCTGTACTTGTGAATGAAAACTTTTGTAAATCATTGTATAGAAAGGAAGCTATCCACGATGGTGTAATTCGACAACATTCATGGCGTTAACAACAAAATATTTTCGAAGGAATGAAACCGAACCCGTTCATAAGCCCGTTGTGTTGGTCGAACTGCATGCGGTCGTTACTATAATAATTTCTTTTTGAATTATGATTTTTTTTTCTGTTCGTGATTCCACAAGAGTTGCTTCTAAATAGTAAAAATGTTTCTGAACTGTCACATTGAATGTTACTGTTAAAAAAAAATATTCTTCTTCTTCTCCAATGTAAAATATCAATTTTAATTCAGAACAAAAATAAATAAATATCTTTGTATTCCGATGATATCAAATAAAAAAATACAGGTTAGTACTCAGGTATACAGCTTCAAGTTTTTGCCTAAAAGCAATCCCATCTGTAAATACAAAATAATTACTGGAAACTGAAAGACAGAAATCGATGTTTCGAATTGAAGGTAGACCTTGGGATTTAAAGTGAGAAGAATAATTTCTCAGTATTCTAAGAATGATCGCGGCAAAAAGTATATTAAAACATCGAGAAAAACAGTAACTAGCAAAAATCAACCAACATTAATATTTGATTTCGTTCACATTTCTTTTGAAAAACTGTGCTTTCAAAAGATCAATTAAAGAAGACTTAGATTAATTAAAAACTGACGAATAATGATGTGGTACCATCTTTAAAAATAAATAACCTCATTAGACTATCAATAATTGTTCAGATGATTTTCTGACTTTTCTTGATTAAAACAAATTTCCTTTTCTTATTTTTCCACGGTTAATAAGTTTTCAGCCTTTTTTCTTTATTTTACACAGTACTTACACCCCCGTAACAAAATTTAAGACTACTTCAATTTTTTTTTCTTAAAATTGTTTTATCTATGCAATGAAAACTTGCATTTAAACAACGTTGTGTATACGATTTGACTACACATTGCGCTTCCAATCTATGCACTTGTTTAAATTATTTAGGCATTTCTTTGACGATCACCTCACATCAAAATATGAAAGTGGATATTCTCTATTCTTTAAAAAATTGAAATATAATTTTTTTAATAGATAAAAATTGTTTTCTCTTAATTAACGTTTCTATAATATTAAATAACACATTTTTAGCTTTCTAACGACCACCGAAAAATTTCCGTACGATGATTAGTTATGAACAGTCAAAATTTAATGTGTGCTCTACTCTTTGAATTACTATAACTCGGTTAAAAATTGTCGTATAGCCATGAAAAACAAAACGAAATCAAAGGAAAAAAAGTAATCTTTTTGAATATAATATTAAAATTAA
The DNA here is from genome assembly GCA_035578155.1 of Brachynemurus nebulosus. Classification (NCBI taxonomy): domain Eukaryota; kingdom Metazoa; phylum Arthropoda; class Insecta; order Neuroptera; family Myrmeleontidae; genus Brachynemurus; species Brachynemurus nebulosus. Next base: position 6,116,313 of record JAPWDM010000018.1, on the reverse strand, counting down.
TTGAAAAAGAATTCTCTGAACTAATAGTGAGCTTTGAACGTAAAAGTTGAACCAAAAAACATATGTAGTACTATTAGATATGCTCCTACACTTTTTGGCGATTTTACATGTCTTTATAAAAATAGTGTTTTATGTTTAAGTCCCTGCGTTTTCGGCAGAACAAATGAAAGAGCGTTGATTTTAATACAGAATGAAAGCTTAGAATTTCTTCTTTCAGAATATTTCCTTAAAACTTTTTTATGTTTTACTACTTTTTATTTATGGTTAAAAACCAACTTGATATAGGAATGGAAAAGGGAACTTTTACGTTCAAAGCTCACTATTAGTTAAAAGAATTCTTTTCAATTAATTTTAATATTACATTTAAAAAGATTACTTTTTTTCCTTTAATTTCGTTTTTTTTTCATCGCTGTACGACAATTTTTAACCGAGTTATAGTAATTCAAAGAGTAGAGCACACACTAAACTTTGACTGTTCATAACTTCGTAACTAATCATCATACGGAAATTTTTCGGTGGCCGTTAGAAAGCTAAAAATGTGTTATTTAATATGATAGAAACGTTAATTAAGAGAAAACAATTTTATCTATTAAAAAAATTATATTTCAATTTTAAAAAAAATTGAGAATATCCACTTTCATACTTTGATGTGTGGTGATCGTCAAAGAAATGCCTAAATAATTTAAACAAGTGCATAGATTGGAAGCCAAATGTGTAGTCAAATCGTATACACAACGTTGTTTAAATTAAAAATTTCATTGCATAGATAAAACCATTTTAAGAAAAAAAATTGAAGTTGTCTTAAATTTTGTGATGGGGGTGTATATACGGTAAAGAGAGATTTATGCAAAAAAATGTGGAATAAAAGATAAATTACAAATAGTAATATTAGAGATACGTTCTATGATATCCAAAAACCATGTAATAGAAATAAAAAACTACATACATGTAATTTAAGAATGGTATGTAAAAAAATGGCTGTAATATGGCTGATAATAGCAACAATTAATTAAATACATACTGTAAGTTAATAAAACAATTTAATGATGCAATATGTTATGTAAATGTCATATTTTGAAAGTCGTAGGTAAGAGTTATCGAATAAGGGAATTCCCAGTATATATTATAGCCGTGAGCAATGTTGTCTAATTTTTTTTAAGTGTGATAAATTAAAATGTGAATTTTTTTACGCGTTGGTATCATCAACTGCAACTTGTACTAATGAATATAATAATACGATAATGGTACTGCAATCGTGTTAAGTCAAAGAATTTTTTCAAAAAAGGAAAGCTTTTTTTGATTTATGTAACTTACTCAACAGAATTGGCTGTAATTTAACCGTAGAGATACATAGAGAGACAACTTAAAAAATCGTTTAAAAAGTTAAACAGTCATTAAAGAAAAAGATGACAGCAGTCATTTGTATTTCTAAACTATATTTTGTCTTTATCTAATGAATGACAAAATACATTTGTTAAAGAAATGCTAATTTTGAGTCAGGAATAAACAAAGATACATTAAACCTTTAATGTCTTGTTGTTACACTCTTATCAATTGTTTATATTGGGGTTTTTGTTGTCATAGATCCCAGTTGTGTACAACATACTTGCTTCAAAAGTAGGTACATAGTTGGCCATCCATGTATATCACTGAATTTAACTGATAATGTGAGTGCAGGACAAAAAGGTGGTGCAAAACTCGGTTTTTGGGAAATGTGCATCAGCATTTTGCAGTCATCTTTGCATGCCAATATTCAACTAGAATTGTAGACTACAGGAATCATGAACATACGACAGAGCCTAGACGCGCACGGCCACTTTGTGAAGTGAAGAAAATCGTAAAAATTACAACAAATAATTTGTTGAAATATTTATTATGTTTAGCTAAATTAAATAAATTTTATAACATAAAAAAAACGTAAATTTCAAATTTTACAAAATAATTTATCAACATTACAGTTCAATTAACAATTATAAATACCCAATTTTTAAATTCCACGAAAAAAATCAAATACAACTCTGCGTCCGAAACATGTTAAATTATAAAAGATGAACGAAGTAAAAAAAAACATCACGAAGTGAATCGAATTCGAATTTATTTATTTCTTTTGTAAACGAAAAATTCATACCTTAACAACGTATACATATATGCTAAGGTAATATACCTAAGTGTACGTATAACAAAAATCTATTCAATTCCGTTCAAGTGAGACATGTGAGGCGCCTGCCTAAAACAAAATACAATCGAGAAGTCTGGTTTATAGTTTTTTTTCCATCTTATTTGCTTGAATTGTTCTTTACATACATTATAGTGGAGCTCTGAACGCGATAAAGACCTTGGAACTTACGTATTATAAAACATTGTTATGTGCGTGGATCTTTCGGTTGATAATCGATATTCTGTCCTATATTATTGAGATCAACATACAATAAAGTATTTTAACGAATTCTTTTTTTTTTGTTAGTTTTTTTTGTTATTTTTAGGTATTTTTATTTTCATATCACATTTAATTACATAGAAATTTGTAAAAGAAATTGTTTTGTTAAAAATACGGTCGACCTCTATTATTAATTTGATAAATGAAAGAATCGCAACTCTTTAAAGACTAAAAAATTTTCCGAGAATAGATACAAAAAATCCTTAAAAAGAAAGAACTGTTTCTTTTTAAAAAGAAAGGTTTTGATGATAAGAAATAAAATTCAATAAAATGAAAAATCATAATATAGTGATTGAAATATTATTACACTGGACTGACTGGGATTTCGAACCCGGGATCTAATAACCAATCACGCACCTTGCCAACTAGATACTTTCATTGAGTGCCATTACATTTTCAATTATTCCCAATATGCACTGTCTCTTAATAATGTCTTCTCTCAATGAGTATTTTCTCTTAGACATCGTTTTTTCAAAAAATATATTCTCTTAAATTTTAATAATTCTATCATTGTTGTAGAAACAGATTTTCAAAATTCTTCAAAAATTCCTCCGCCACAGTAGATAACCATTTTCTGGTTTGGAGCAAATTTCGTCGCAACTAAATATATAGTTGAGATTGGAAAATAGCAAGAAGCTTATTTAATGAAAGTTTTTAATTGAATTTTTTCCTGTTTCCAACTTTAGCTGATAAGTTTAAATTACTAAGAAAAGCTAAACTGAATACAACACACTGACCCTTCCTCCATCCTAATATGTAATTCCTCTTGCCCTATTTCTTATCGCTTCTAAGGTATTCAAAAAAATCAAAATTCCCCCTGAGCTTTAGGAGTTAACACCATCTGCTAAAACTATTTATTCGTAGAAATTAACAATAAAAATCCAATAATACTTTGCAAAAGGTTGCGTATGAGCTTAATTGTGTGACGCATCTATAGCCCACCGAAAATAAGTTCATTTCACTAAATCCGAAGAATAAGCGAAATCAAAAGAAAATCTTGAAAAAAATATTCCTTATCAACTCAATTTTAGAATATATTTCACAATACTTGACTACTCAAAAATAAGTACCTTTCTTAGTGAATAAGTCAATTTCCTAAAATATATATCTAAGGTTGGAAGTAGTAGCATTAACTCAAGAAGGAAGTTCTAGGTTTCAGAATGATATTCTTATCTGGATTTGGTTAAATACTACTTATAATTGTTGACACACTTTCTTCCACGAAAAACACTTATTTTCATCCTGCTTTGGTTTTGTATGTTGTATACTTTCTTTTCTTTACTAGTAGAAACTCTATTAAATGCATAAATATTATAGGCGGGCTCCACACAATTTGGACTAAGAAGGGTCTACCCCAAAAATACGTCTAAATATATCTTCTCATTCTTATTCACTAATTTTAACAATAACTGTTTTTCCAAAAGAGATATTTTTCTTATTTTCACATAAGAAAAAGAGGTCTACTACAATTATTATTGTAACTGTATCCTTGTTATGAATAAAATCGTTTAAAAAATAAATATGTATAATTTTTAAGAAACAAATATATTATCTTATTTTATCTAAATAAACAGCGTTTAACGTTTCTCTTTTTGTTTGTTGAAGTTAGGAGATAGTGAAAATTTTTTATTGAATTACCCTTAACGACCTATACAGGCCGAATGTTGGCTGGTGTTCAAAAATTTGCAATCGATTTTTAAAATACTACCTTTCCATATCGAAAACATTTCCCCTTATGCGTAGAAAATATTCATACAATTTGGAGTAGGGTATACTATTTTGCATTTGCAAATGGCATCATTAAAATTTCCTTAAGTTAATCGTCTTTTATATATTAAGGGGTGAATAAATATTTTAAATATAGATATAGATAAGATCATTTAAGACTAATGATACGTTAATTAAAAATGATGTTGTACATACAATATATGTATGTAATAAATTATTAATTATTTCTTTGGTAAAATGTTAATTAACCCGAATTATTAATAACAACCTCCATATTTTTCCATATAACAAGCATAAAAATAATGCCCTATTATTATTAAAAACTTACTTCCTCTACATAAATCAGTATTTTAATTTATAATTGAACTAAATTATAATAATTTTATTTCAAGAGGATTACAGAACGCCCAAATAGTAAAATTTTAATTATTAACAAAAAGAACATTTAAAATTATAATAATGTTTATGATTTCATCTTTTTTGTTTTTGTTTAGTGAATAGTTTGCGTCTACAAATATGACTGGACATGTAGGTACATATAAAAGATTAAAGATACAGAGGTATCAGCGATTTTCCGGTTATGCTTACTGAAATTGAAATAACTCCGTTTAAGAATGAAACGAAAACAGTAATGATAATATAACGAAATCTGTAATGGTTGAAAGTGTAAACCATTCAAAATATTTTTCTTTCATATTTTAGGTACTTATAAAATTTCCTGGAATGAAAATCCACTGGACTATTATTACTGTATGAATCGAGAAACTTCAGTGGAAAAACATAAAAAATTCATACATTGGGATATAATAAGCAGTCAGTTCCAACATGACTATAAAAAATGTAGTATACTAGAAAAATAATTAAAAAGGAAAACAAAAGTTACTGGACTGGGCCATTTAAGAACCAAAAGAATTTAGGGTTGGGCGGGGTAAAAAAAAGACACTGCTCGAGTGGGGTAAAAAAAAGACATATTAAACTCAACAGTGTTAAATTCGAAAAGTAAAAAATATTACAACAAAAAACATTAGTATTTCAAGCTGTCTGGGCCAAAAATTATTTTTTGGAGAGGGCTTTATAACATAAAAAAATTTTCTCCCAAACTTCTGTTATTCATCAGCGAAAAACTTTCATTCCGCGACGATAAACTTTTTCAGTAAATAAAAAATCTGATAAGATAGAGTGCTGCATTTTTTTTTTGTATTTCTACATGTTTTACTAATGTAAAGTACAAAGTTTTATTTTAATGGTCCAACTGCTTGTAATTTTTTTTTATATGTTAAAAAAAAGAAAAAAATGGGGTAAAAAAAAGACAAAACAAGAGGTTAACATTTAGGAAATTTAAAAATTATTGACAAGGATTTTCATTTTAAAACTATATTATGACATGTTTATGTATATTTTATGGATTAAAAAAATACTGATTCTTCAATAAAACAATTTTTTTGTTAGTGAGGAGACGGTTTTCATGGATATCAATTTCAGCTTATTCGAAAATTTGTATTTTTGACCCATGAAAATTTATTTGTTTTTATAATTTATAACTATGCTTTACTGCACACATTTAGTATTTTTAACTCATTCATAGATTATTCTGATTTATTTTTTTACTTTATGTAAAATGGTGTAAAAAAAGACTCAAATTAACATATTTGGTTTTTTAATGACGTACGTTGTACGTTTGTGAAATAAAAATTATTTTAATATTTAAAGTCCAAAGAAATTTCCTATGAGTCAAGCTTTTGCATCAGTTAACTTTTTCTGACTTTTGTTACTGCTTAATCTTAGTTGAAATTTTTGGTAAAATACGTAAAATTTAAATATATCTATAAAAAATTTTGTAGTAGAGTTGTGAAATAAAAAGTGTTGTACTGCTAACTACCCAAGCTGTCTATTTTTTACCCTTCCAATCATGTATTTGCAGTATCCCATTAGTTAGAGGTCTGTCTTTTATTTACCCTCCACTGTCTTTTTTTTACCCCATTTGGCGGGTAAAAAAAGACAAGGTTTCTATTTTTTTACAGATTTATGTTATTAGCTTGAGTGAAAAAACATGCAAAATCTCAAAATACAAGCAATTTAACATCATATAGTATTTTTTTTATCTAAAAATTCAAATATTTTCTACATGAAAAATTAAAAGATTTTATTTTGCCTTTATTTTACCCCGCCCTACCCTACATCTAAGAATTCGATTAGTAAGAAATCGTAAATTTAATAAATTTACAGTTACTACTATGATACTTATACTAGTTATGCTACTTATATCTGAGACGGAAATAATTAATAATGTCTCATGCTCAGTGGCGTAGCTAGGCGTGGGCGGTGTGGGCCCACGCTCATAGCCTCGCATCTAAAGGGGCCTCGCGAGCGCACTTAAAAGGGCCTCGCAAGTGGCTGTTTTTCGATTTTTTTTTCGCTCATCGCCTAACTTTTAAGACAGAAATTTCAAAAAGAAAATTAAAGGGGGCCTTGTAAAAATTATCTTGCCCACTCCCCATTTTCGTCTTGCAACGCCACTGCTCATGCTCTTATAAATTATTTATGTTGTACATTGCCTCAAAATTCACTCAAAAATTATTTTAAAATTTTTAGTCCATTTTTGAATAAAAGCTAAATTTAAAAACAATTTTCTTATTTAAATTTTTATTACAAATTTCCGTCTCAAATATACGTAGCTATATACTTTACGTCTCACAAGTTACCAAAAACGCCTCAAACTTTTACAAGTTATATTGCACATTGTCTCAAACTTCACTCAAATATTATTTAATAATTTTTTATTCATTTTCAAATAAAAACTTGACTTAAAAATATTTCTTTTATTTATATTTATTTCATCCTTTTTTTAAGTAGCTCGCCTTTCAGCTCAATTCGTTAATAGCTTGAAATTCGTATACAAATTTTGTAACGGAATTTATTTACTTAAATATTTACGAACATAGCAAGTCAAGGAAAGAAAAGCTAAGTTTTGGTGGCTTTATCTTAATATATAGCCAACTCACTGTTTTATAATATCTCGTAGATTTGGTTCGTGAATTTTCGCCGAAGATAATTTAAACATTACAAGACAAAAAAAAAAAAATACAAAATGAAGAAATGACGAAATTCTCAAATACCGAAAAATCCACAATATACTGTAATACAATTTAAATGTATATTGTTGATTATAAATCTTTATACGAACAGATTGCAATCTGGGCTGTTTTTTATTTATGTAAATTTTCAACTTATTCAAATTATTTATCAAATTGTGGGTGTAACGAAAAACAGAATACATACATACATACGTCAAATCGCCAACATATAAAAATTTATAATTTAGTTAGTAAAGATGGGTGTAAATAACAGGAAATTGTTATTGACTATTAATATTATAAAAATGATAATCTCCACTAAATACTTATAAAGGGGGCGATTTCGTGAATAAGTTATTATAACAATTATATATAATTTAATTTTTTTTGTTAGCACGGAAGTTCAAGGTCTAGATAATTGAAGCATTACATTAATTTTTTTTTACAAATTGATATTAACACTGATAATTGAAATAATCGTAGTTTCACTATAATGACGTCATCTTTTGTGATATAAATTAAGTGTAGAACTTGAATTTAATGTCTGCGGATAACAAATACAGTGGCCATCCAATGGTACGTACTCCGATTTTACGTAGTGACGTCAGCGATTTAGTGGGGTTCTCCTCTCACAGATATGTTGTTGTTTGTTTGATTTGGTGAAAATTTATGTATCAAGCCAGAATCAGGGCCGTAGGTAATATTGTCTGAGGGTCTCGTAGCCTTTAAAAATTTTAAAATTTCACTGCAGATATATATGTACATATTCTGTATACGTAATGTGCAAAATGCAAATGCAAAATGAGTAACGTAAAATTCTAGAATATTCTAATCATTAACTAGCAGAGATATCAAAAAACAAACTTCACCATTGAATTGGTCATTAAAAATGAGATTAAACAGTGTAGTTTGATAAAAATTCTAGAATGTTCTATTTGTCAACTAGCAAAGATATTGAAAAATCAATTGTACCATTTAATTGTCCATTGAAAAAGAGGTTAAATTACACATTTTGACAAATGTTCTGGAATATTCTATTCGTCAACTAGCAAAGATATTCAAAAACAAACATCGCCATTGAATTGGGTACCAAAAAAGAGACCAAATAACATATTTTGAGAAATGTTCTAGAATATTCTATTTGTCAACTAACAAAGATATTAGAAAATTGACTGCACCACTTAATTTTCCAACAGAAATTAAACTAATGTAAACCAAATGTCCGATTTTGACAAACAATTTTTGCTATCTGACGAATAGAATATTCTAGAACATTTATGAAAATGTGCTATTCCGTCTTTTATTCGATGACCAATTAAATGGTCCAATCGATTTTTCGATATCTTTGTTAGTTGACGAATAGAACATTCTAGTATTTTTGTTAAAATGCGCTGCTTAATCTAATTTTTAGTGCGCAATTCAATAGTGAAATTTGTTTTTTAGTATGTTTGCCAGTTCACGAGTAGAATATTCTAGAATTTTTGTCAGCTTTCGCTATTTGGCATCTTTTACGCTGATGAATGCGATAGTGAAGTTGTTTTTTCGACAGTTTTCTAAAAGTCGTCACTCATATTCATTAGTATAACATTCGATTTCCTTTGTCTACACAACCGAATTTTAGGTGTAAATTGTCTCTTAAGATAATATTGTTTTAAATAAATTCAGATAAATAATATTTACCAACCCCCTAAAACAAAAGTTTACCGACGCCCCTGATCTTCCGATTTTACGTACTTCCCCTTAAATTTGCACCGACCACTACGTAAAATTGGATTTGTGGTGTATTATATGTAGATACATTAACGACTAAAATTACTAAATCAACCATTCAAAACAAAGAAATAATATGTCGAAAATGTTGGATATATTAGCATTAATTTATTTATCTTCGTATTTTTTTTAAACCCTTTGTTGGAATTAATTAAAACATAGGCTCCCAACAACTAGGGATTCTAGAAACTCAATGGTGCCCTTTTATATTGCTTTGAATTTATAGTCTAGTCTAGTATTTCGTGTCAAAAGACAAACTACCGAAAATCACTTCGTCGCCATTTGCCATATTGCTTTTTTTATTGGATATAGGTGCGCAACAGTTAAGGTCATATGCACCGTTTTGGCGAAGTACTATAGTTTTTGGTTATGGTAGTTTGGTTATTGTAAATGAAATGAAAGTATTGTGATTGATGTATGATGATAGATCTCCCCCGGTTGGATGCGAACTCACGATCTACCAGACAAGAAGCGGAGTTGCTAACCACCAGACCAACTCGGGGTCTATATTGCTTTATTGATTGATAAAACAATTTGGTAAATTTCAATTATAATACGGAATTAGTGAAAGAGCACCTGCTCATATAATTTATATTCATAACTAACAAAATCCCGACATGCGTTGCAATGCCACTAGTGATGAACAAATGCAAGACCAAGACCAGGACTTGGCAGTCTTGGTCCTGGTCTTGTTCTTGCATTAAGAATCCTGGTGTTGGTCTTGCTAGAGCAGTTTGAGTCTTGGTCTTGGTATTGGTCTTGCAAAATGCAGTCTTAATCTTGGTCTTGGTCTCGGTATTGCTAAAAAATCTTGCACTTTCTTGCGTTTTTTTATTAGCGAATTTTTTCCCTCTAAAATCAGAATTTTCTCTCTTTACGGTATTAATTATACTTTCAAATTATTTAAATAGTTCAGCAGGAGTCTTGCTTTTTTCTTGCTTTTGTCTTGGTCTTGCTCACTTGAGTCTTGGTATTGGTCTTGCAACTATACTTATAGTCTTGGTCTTGCTCTTGGTCTTGCAAAAAATGCAAGACCAAGACAAGACTGCAAGACTAATTTTGCTCATCACTAAATGCCACTCAAAGAAAGAAAATACTTATTTGTTTTTCCATTTGATGAGTACACGAACATTTTAGAAAGTTTTCCGACGAACGAACAGGTCATATACATAAGGTGACCAGACGTCCCGTTTTCAACGGTACAATCCCGCCTTTCGGAGACATGTCCCGGTGTCCCGAACAAACCTCTCAGAACGCCCATTTGTCACGTTTTGGCAATATTGAACTGATACGCTATTTTATGAAAAGTTTTATTCATTATTTGGAATAATTTTTAACTGCCTTTAAAATCCTTTAGTTTAGCTCTTCCAACTTTTCCCAAATATAAAAGGACGTATTCATTTTGGCAGTATTGATTTGGGAAGAAGATGTCTAATTGTATTATTCATATTCTGATGGTAAAATGAACTTGTTTATTATTCTGAATAAAATATTATCACTTGTGTAAGAGGTTTTACTATGATTTCCTTGACAATATCCTTTTGTTTTCTTATCTTCCTACTCCTAACACAAATTATTCTATCCAAATTATCGTTTCTTTATCAAAGGTCTCATGCTATAGTAGTGGTGGAGTCATCCGCCACCAAATTAATTTTATGGTAGAAAGAAGCACTCTAAATGACTTTAAGAACACCATTATTGACTTAAATTTTCAAAAATCTTCTAAACACCCCTGTTCCCGAACCCCCTGGTAAGGTCGGCTGCGCCGTTTTGACTCTTTACAAATCTGGTCACCTTACATATAGGTACAGCTATCCATGTGAAAAGCATGGACTTTCCAAATTTAGTCCATACACTTGTAGCGACTGTCCCTGTACTTTGTTGATGGTCATTGCAAATGCGAGTTATGTACATTGGAAGCAGCAAACGTTTGACAATAACTTACCAAAGTTTCATCGCAATAAGAATAAACTATACGGTATAAAATACACATATTTTTCGAAACGACTCGCGCGCAACCTATTGTAAAATGGTTGTATTAATTCAGAAACCTTCGCGAGCATGCGCACAACAACGCACCAAAGTTTCATCGTAATCAGATGAATAATATCGGAGTGCATACCAGATAAATAAACATAATTTAACGTATAACTAAATGGTTGCTTTGCCTTTTAGTATTCAAATGATTCAATTCCATAATTATGTATATTTTACAGATGTGATATACGTCTCTGCATAGTAGGGTAAGTGCGGGAGAGATGCCGCAGTAGCCATAGTTCGTCCGTTGATTGATAGATAGCGCTATTAATGGATTATATGTTTAAAATAAGTTACTTATTTAAGCTGTATATGGTAACATTTATGATTAGTCTATCAGTTTAGTAATTATCCAACTTTTTATTATTGAAAAGTAAGTTTTTTAGCATAATACTTTATCAAGCATTTAATTCATTAAAATTTAAGAATGTATATTTCATTGCTTTAATGAAAATGAGTTTTGTTATTAATTTAGGTATATTTTAAAAGTACTGTATAAAATTTTAGGTTAGAATTCCGCACTATGCTTGCTATAGCAACATGCGGCATCTATTCCAACAAAAAGGAGAGATGCCGCATTTAAAGTTGGTATAGACGCCGCAGCATATTACATGTTAAAAACATAGACATATACCTTAATTATGCAATTATTTGTTTGGACTGTAAATTATGCCACGTAAATATAAAAGATCCATTAATGGATCATGAAGAGCTCTCATATGAGTGGAGATAACGAAAATAATAATGATTGCCTGTGTATTGAATGTTTCAAAAAGTACTCAGAAACAAAAAAGAAAAGTTGACTGGTTAAGATGTATAAAGTGCCAAAAAAAGTTACATATGGCATGCATCATGTATGCCGATATGTGTAAAATGCAAAATTTTTAATATGAACTATGTGGCGTCTCTCCTTCTTTGATGCGGCATCACTCCCATAGGTGTGGGAGCGGCGCTGCTTTGCAGGCTCTACAAAGATGTTAATTATGAATCCTTTATGACTCAAAATTTAAAATTATTTATAAATAATTTTAAAGAACAATGTTTACATTTATTGTGTACCAAATTTCAAATCAGTTAAGTGCATACTTTAAGAATTATCAGGTGTTTTCAAGATGTGCGGCATCTCTCCCGCATTCACCCTACGTACAAAAAATTCTTTATTTTTTAATAGAGTTCAACAAAATAAAATTAAATAAATGTCTGTATGAATTATATTCTGTTTGATTTTTGATGCCTCACACAATACCAAACAAATAATTTAAATATGTACACAATAATCCTATACTTATGGACGTACAGGAAAACCCCGCTACCACCCACCATTTCCATATAGCGTACACATGTATATATTTAAAATAAATTATATACATTTATAATGAGACCAAAATTAACATTGTACATCTACACAGAGACATAATATATGTATGTATACATGGAAATATTGGTTTCTTATTTGTAAAACTTGATTCTTTTTTAAAACGTTCTTCTTCAATCTCTTCAACTTCTCCACGGGGCGCTAACACCAGCATCTTTAATTTTATATCGTATTATATTATAGCGCACAACATAACCACCAGAATAAATTTCTTTACAAAAACATTATTGGATATATTCTTTTATTAATGATGTATTGTTCCGGTGAAGATGTTATGGAGTAACGTAATGAGAACTTTTTCCTCATAAGAAACGCGTTGGCGTGTTCCATAAAAACATCAATATCATGAAAAATAATATGTAATTAGTAATTAGTATTATTATGTAATCTATGAGTACCTACTACAGAAAATATACGAGTTAGAATAAGCGTACATTAGGCTTTTTTGCCGGCTATAGGTTTTGTTTGTATACGCTATAGATATCTTGGTTGTAGCGAAAAATTGTCGCAAGTACCTACAATATAGTACAATATGCATAAACCTATTACAAATCTATGGTGTAATGCTGTAGTACAACATTTCACCGACTTCCAAAAGTTTAAAAACTGTTATGTTTTACTCAAAACGTATAGCATAGTGATGAGCAAAATTAGTCTTGGTCTTGGTCTTGCAAAAAAATGCAAGACCAACCAACCAAGACTGCAAGACCAAGACTAATTTTGCTCATCACTATGCTATACGTTTTGAGTAAAACATAACAGTTTTTAAACTTTTGGAAGTCGGTGAAATGTTGCACTACAGCATTACACCATAGATTTTACAGCATTACACCATAGACCAAGACCAAGACCAAGACCAAGACCAAGACTATGTATACCAAGAGCAAGACCAAAACCAAGACTATAAGTATGGCTGCAAGACCAATACCAAGACTCAAATGAGCAAGACCAAGACAAAAGCAAGAAGAAAGCAAGACTCTTGCTAAACTATTTAAATAGTTTGAAAGTATAATTAATACCGTAAAGAGAAAATTCTGATTTTAGAAGGAAAAAATTCGCTAATAAAAAAATGCAAGATAGTGCAAGATTTTTTAGCAATACCAAGACCAAGATAAAGACCAAGACTGTATTTTGCAAGACCAAGACCAAGACCAAGACTCAAACTGCTCTAGCAAGACCAAGACCAAGATTCTTAATGCAAGAACAAGACCAAGACCAAGACTGCCAAGTCTTGGTCTTGGTCTTGTTCTTGCTCATCACTAGTATAGCACAATCCAAACCGAGTTTCAATGTTAAAAGTTCGAAAAGAGCTGGTTACTAATTTACTGCAACATAACTGATTGTGAGTAAATTAGATTACTGAGCTAATTATTATCATCTCTTATCGAACGTAAACATAGCAAAAGGAAAATTGTAAAACTGAAGTAACAAACATGCTGACAGGATTTCAATATTTTACATTGCTTGTACGGTGGGTGAGACTGTTAAAAATAATGTGAGAAAAGAACTGCTGGTACCATCAGTTGGGGCGAATCTGGACAGTATAGGGGCGAATCTAGATAGAGTTGCCTCTCAATATTTCTTCGTCAGTGTTATTACCGTACAAGGTCATAGATCAATTTATGCTACTGAATTTTGTCAGTTATGAGTTAGTCATCAAAGAAAAGCGGTGAATGTGACATCTTTGTATTTTGTTATTTTACAGGCGCACTATTTATAATATATTTACAATTTTTTTTAAGATTAACAAAAAATTGTCTATAGGTGAGGCGAATTCATACACCATGGTGCGTCAATATAAAAAGAAAGTGGGTATAAACTACATAAACTGTAGTCTAGATAACATAAAATGGGCTCTTTTCGACAGAGGCGCAACAACCGAGAAGGTCTAGGGGGTCCGGACCCCCTAAAATTACCTGGAAATTTTCCTTCATTTTATTTATACTAAAAAGTAAAATTTTTAGTGGTTTACTAATATTTTTTATTTGGAAATCAAATTTTCGGAGACGATATTTTATTACAACATTTTCCATTGTTATCAGAGAACAGCGTTATCAAAAAATTTGATTATTTAAATTTTTGTTGGACCCCCTGTAGATATGTACTTGTTGCGCCCCTGCTTTCCGATATTAAAAATAAAAGAAAATCGCTCAGACAAGCTGCTGAATATTTCCATGTTCCCAAATCGACCTTGCATGATAGACTCAAAGACAAACCGAAACAAAATTCATTTAAATCCAAAATGTTTTATTCCACCCATCAAAAGTCATTCGCTGATGCAGTTATTTATCTTACTGAATTTCCAGATTGGAAATCCAGCTATTTTTATCTTTTTATGTCCGATTTTACCCATACGCATGACTGAATGTGATTTATATTGCAATTAAAGCACTGTCCAAATTCGTACTACACATATTAGGGGTGAATCTAGACACTATATAACCAAAAAAAAAAAAAAAAAAATGTTGCAGTACCAATTTTGATATTTTTATTACTGCCCAATATGCTCGTGATGTTAAAGCATTTAAATTTTTTTTTAGAATTTTTTAGATAAACTCTAAACAATTTATTGCCAAAAAACTGAAAAAAAATCGTCCAGATTCGCTCCAACTGACGGTAATAATAGAAACCTGAAATACATATTTTATTTTGGGTTTACAATAAAAAATTAATATGAAGTCTACTAACGATTTCCGTAATAAATTTAATGCTTCTATCTATCTGCGATTGAATTGACCCCAGTATTCACCTTTTAAACAAGGATTAGAAGGCTCTGAGTGAGATAAATTAAGAATTGTTTTAAAAAGCCATAGCCGACAGCAATATGGGAAGATCACCCTTTGACGATTAATTAGATCACCTAATTTAGCTTACAAATTTATTTCCCGGCGCTACCACTATTGCAATAACATTCAATATTACCTACCGACTACACTCTTAAAGAAACTATAAAGAACAATTTCCCTTTCCATTTGGGGATTTTGGGCACAATGCGTGATGATAACTGTTATAAAAATATTCTGTTCGTGAAGCCAATAAATTATTTCTAAAACACACTTCTAAAACGTGACCATTAAAAATTATAGCTTTGAGAAAATTAATGTAAGGGAAGATACAAGATTGACCCCGTATTTTCTCATTCTGGGCACTAAAGTTTTTCCCCATATTCAAAAAACAAAATGGCGACGTCATTTTGTTCGAAGAAGTTTATGACGGACAGCATAACAATTCCCAAACAGCAACCAGAACATAAAAAACAGATAGTTTTATCATTTACACTAATTTTACGAGATTATTAAACAATATTCATTAAATGGCACTAGTACTTAAATCGATGAAAAAATCAACCTTAATGTGTTTATAGAAAATTTACTTGTTAGGAAAATTCAAAAATAGTGTAAACCGCCCTAGATAATCTAAATAGTGATGAGCAAATGCAAGAACAAGACCAAGACTTGGCAGTCTTGGTCTTGATCTTGTTCTTACATTAAGAATCTTGGTCTTGGTCTTGCTAGAGCAGTTTGAGTCTTGGTCTTGGTCTTGCAAAATACAGTCTTGGTCTTGGTATTGCTAAAGAATCTTGCACTTTCTTGCATTTTTTTATTAGCGCATTTTTTCCTTCTAAAATCAGAATTTTCTCTCTTTACAGTACTAATTATACTTTTAAACTATTTAAATAATTTAGCAAGAGTCTTCTTGCTATTGTCTTGGTCCTGCTCACTTGAGTCTTGGTACTGGTCTTGCAGCCATACTTATAGTCTTGGTCTTGGTCTTGCAAAAAATGCAAGACCAAGACAAGACTGCAAGACCAAGACTAATTTTACTCATCACTAAATCTAAAGAACCTACAGGTAAAATTTGAAGTCAGTTGGATGAAAATTACTGGAGTTATCTTGCACACCGTTTTTGGAAAATATAGTTTCGAGAAAAACATCTGCAAAGTTTCAAAACATGTTTATCGTTTGGTATTTATTAATTTACCTACCATTATACATAACATAGACCTTATAGCATATGTAAGTGATTTATGAAAATATAACTGATCTGTAATGAAAAAAGAGCGGCTATTGAAAAACTTCAACCACTCGTTCAGAAAGTCGTTTCAGAAATCAGAAATCGGGTTCAAAACCATTTTAAAAATATTTTCCCATAGTTCCTTTTAAATATCATTCCAAAAATGCGAATACATCATTTAAGCCAATAAGAAAAAGATTTTTTCCCTTAAAGTAAATGTAAATCGTTAATGGAAGCAAAAGTACATTTATACAGCATCGAAATGTGAATTAAATCGAGAGTAAAGAAAATATCTTTGAACTCTAGCCACAATCAGCAATCGAGATGGATAAACAATGGATTAACTATACGAAGAAGTCCACATGAAACCATACAACTGGTTCTGTAACCTCATTAAATTCACTTATGACATTATTATTGAGAATATTTTCAATACGTCTCGTTTCTTTCTGAAAAAATTCCCCTTCACATAATGAAAATGAAACGTAACAACTATCTTTAAATTTTACGAGACAGTTCAGACACGGTCGCAGACTATTATATAGGTATGCGCGTAATCTAACACGTAGACATGAACATTGTGTTTGCACGTGTATATATCATACTGCAGAACAGTGTTACCCAAACATTTCTCATTGGAGAACACTTTTTAAGTTTTAAAATTTTTGAGGAATGCTAGTGTAAATCTGAAAATATTTGCTAAATTTATTTCGCGTGCAATTTAACCCGATTTGTTTTATAAAAATAATAATTTTCTGTTCGTTTTTAGCATTTTTTGTCAATAACAGACGCCATTTACCTCAGTTTTTATACTTTATACAATTTATGTATTTACATTGCAAAAGTGTACGACTGAAGTTTCGTATTCAACCAAAAGGTTATGGTTCAAAATCCAATTGACAGAAATTGCATCAAACCAAAAAATCATCGTTCTAACTTAATTCATGCATATTTTATTTCCACTTAAAACTTCCCTTAAATTTCTCTTAAAGCTATGTACAAACCAGGTAACCAAATGTTGCCAACATATTGACGGTGGTGCAGGCCCGACAAGAGGGTGGAGCAGCCGGGGTTGCAGCCCTGGGGCCCGGGCTGGAAGAGGGACTTGTAGCGGTCAATAGGGCCCGGGAAAGAGTAAAATCAGTTTTTTTTACTCATAATTTATTTTTTGAGGAGAAATTTTTATGAAATGTGCCCCTTTTCTTGGGGCCCGCCATTTCTTTCCACGGCCCTGCGGTGGTGTTGGTAGCATATGTATTTGTTGGATACAATATGTATCTAGATTCTAGATACATGTTTTCAACAATGTTGCGCGTTTAAACCAAAACCAAAACCAGTAGTACATCCAAACTAAAGTCAGTTTCGCAGTACATAAAAATGGGACAAATCCCAGAATACAGAAACGAACTTACTATCTCTGTACTAGCGACACCAGCGTGGACAAAAAATCCCTACCACTTCCCTCCACTATGTTATGTAGGTACACACTATTTGTAGTTGTATGTGTTTGGTGAACCACACAATTTTGATTTTCGTTTCCTTCTAGTGTTCTGTGGTACAAACGATTGCTGCTGCTAGTGCAAGTGCTGCTTTTAAACTGCAAGTGCTGCTGTTAAGCACATAACAGAATATCATTACCGTTCTCTAACTTCAATTTCATAATTTTTTTGCGAAGCACAGTTTGAGAAATGCTGGTGTAGAAGATTTCACAATATCATAACGATTTCGAATATCACATAAATGGAGATACAACAGACTACGAACATTACGAATTGGATGTCAGTGACTTCTAGATAGTTTAGTTTATTATTACATGTATATATCTATTATAGCTGCCATATATCTATCTATTTCGCTATGCGGTGCTGTGCAGGTACCTTACAGGAAATACCTCTTCGGCAACATAAAACACATTCTTACTTACGCTACATAATTCACAATATAAAAATTGGGCCAAACAGCAAAACATCAAATAACATCGAAATGCATGTTAAATGTACCGCGCAAATACCGTGTCAAAATAATGTTATTTTTTTAACAAGAAATAAATATTAGATCTTGTAAGTTGGACGGTTGTTTTTTATATTTTTTATATTAATTTAAAAATTTTCAAAAATAATATTAATTTGGGGAAATAAATTTGTCTGTATGTTAACAAAAATAGTTTTGTTTTTATTATAAAACATGAAGGAAAAGATATCCACCAGTGAATGTCTCGGTGTTGTAAAAACTGAATTAGCAGTCGTAAAACCGTGACTGAATCGGTAAGTTTTTAGTGAATTATAAAGAAAATTATTTTTGAGAAATTATATATAATAAATTCCAGTTTCAAGCAACATTCACACTATATCGACAAATATCCCCCTATTTTTTTCGAATATAAGTTGTTCGTATTTAGCTAAACTATAAAGTAATTGTGGACAAAGAAATTTACACTAATGCTTTACAAAACGTAACATCAAGAAAGGTTTACCTCTTCCTATCTTACTATAAGTGAAGCGTATATTGTATATAGGGTGTTCAAAATGTACACATATATAGATATACACATAAAGGCAATAAAGGTAATATAAATGTGATAAAAATAAAAAATAAAATAAAAAAGTTTTGTACATACCAAATCCGTAATAATAAATGCACATATAACACAATATCACTCTCTTCAAGTTAAAAATATTTTTAAATATTCATGTTATGATATCGTTTCTGAGAAAAAACATCGTGAAGTGTGCACATATTCTGTTCAAAACTAAATATGTATTTAATTATCTAATATATTAATTTATTATTTTGTATAAAAAATGCATAAACATATGACAATTTGAAGATTTGAAAATAATATGTACATATGTGACTAAAAGTCTATGAATTAATGTTTTAGACATTTAAACATTTTAGCAAAAAAAACTTGTGATAACATAAACAAATAACATTCCATCTCTTTCTCTGTATTCAGTTTGTGAAGGAACCTTATTGCGAAGCACACGTGTATTTCCAAATTTTCTAAACAGAATTAAGATTTTTTGCCTTTTCATCATCAACTACTTGCCAAATGAGAGACATTTTGGCAAACTTTGCTTTTCGCTAGTGTTTTCAATTCATAATCACACTTTTCTTGTTTGATTGTGAATAATCGGACAGCCATTACTTTAGAAATATAGCCATAATAACTTTTTCCGCCAAACAAATTTGCAATAACCGCATTTTGACGTTAACTTTACTACCTTGTACAACTAGAAACCTAATTACTAAAATTAATAAACTATATAAAAGAATTATCTATAGTAGAAATGAGAAGAGGATGTGATGTATTATAGAAGTGGGTAACAAGTCAACTTTCACAAAAATTAATCAATTTTTTTTTTTTTACTGTTTTTAACTTCCCATTGGAAGTTATTGTAATGGGTCCGATTTTGCGAATCGTTAGTTTTGACACATCTTCACGTTTCAAAATCACTAAAATCCGAATCGATCGTTTTAAGCGAAATGTCTATGTGTGTGTTCATTCATTAGTTCATGAGTTTTCTTTCGTCTAGCATATCTCGAAAACAAATGATGATATCGACTCCGGACCAGTTTCATTAGATGCGTAATTACAAAATGAACACCGGATAAAATTTACAGACGGCGTTTACTGAATTTCTCATTCAATCCTCGAATTTCTTCATTCAGGGATGCAGGGACCATGTACAATAGTCTTTAGTCTTTAAGGGCATCCAATCGGATGTTAACAGTGTGGATAGATCTGTCTCCCCATTTTTTTTTTTTTTATTATTTCAATCAAACTTATCAGCTTCGACAAAAATTAACTGTAAACAATAATGTTCATTGACGAAATGATTTTTCAATATTATGCTCCGCGTCGTTTATAGCCCGTTTGTCCGTCCTTACCTGACTGTACAACATAATATCGTATGAAACCGGTTTGAAAACAATTTATTTTTATTTTATTTATTTTATATTTTTAGTTGTTAACTAATTAAATGTTCACCTCCAATCGTTGTGACAAATCTATAAATAGAATTTAATACAACAATATTAACCTACGCTACGTTTGTATGTATTTTTAACGAACCCAAAAATTGATATACATCTTTTTTAATACAATGTATAGGTAATGCATATAAGTATACAAGATGAATCAACTATATTTACGACAAAAATTTATTTCAGATTTACCTAAGTATAAGCAGATATTGTGCCTACGTTTAACTTTTTGTTAACTTTTGGTAAAAATTTTAAAAAGCCTTCAATAAACGTATCAATTTAACATTTTAATTGACTTTAATTTAGCATATCTGTTAAAAAAAATATTATGAATATTTTTGGCGGTGAATGTCGAATAAATCGACTAATTTAGAATACAATGTTTTAATGAGCTAAAAGGACTGAACATATGGATATAAGAAAGTACTTGTAAGCAATCCTTTTTATTTGCAATGACTAGTTTTCTCTTATTATAATATTTGGATTTTGCCCAGATAATAGGGTTTGAGTCCCGGAAAGTCTCGGTCTCGAAGTCTCGGATATTTTTCCAAGTGCGTTAGATAGTTAAAAATTCTTTTTTTTGCGATTTATGTAACAAGATGTGAAATCTTTCGATTCGTTTTAAAACATTTTCCCAAAAAAAGAAAACTAATATAGTTGTCATTACACATGACAATGATAAAATTCCCTAGCCACAAGTCGTGAAACTAACGTATGACAGACAATTTTCACACCGCTGGATATTCTAATAATAATTTTATCAAGATTTTACGTAAATTGTGTGTATAATTACGTAATTTAAAGTACTGACATTTTCCGTTACGAAAATTTCGTGCTGTTCACAGATTGTGCTGAAATACAGAAAGCTGTTACAGATTTATTTATACCTACCTACTACGTAAAAATTTAAACTGTTCTAATAGTCTAATAACAACTTTTGAATCACTTTGTACAAGACAAATTAACTATTCATATAGAAATAGCTTTTTTTTTAATTAAAAAATTAAATTAGATCCTTTCGACGGTTCGAAAATCCCTGATTTGTATCTTTTTTAAAAATGACAACAAACAAAAAAGAGTTTGTTGTGTAAGATTCGAAAAAATCTAATTAAACGGGTTAAAAGAGTTTCACCTCGCATAACAAACCTTTAATAAAATTATTTTATGATGGTATCAGTGGTTTTAATTACTTTCCACTCTACAAGTAATAATATGATACACTGATTTTTAACAAAATCAACATCGTAGGAATTAAATATGACGACAATTTAATCTCAAGTTTATAACTATTGCGTAGGTCAAGAACAAATGAATATTAAAAAGTTAATTAATAGGGGACGGTCCTCTAGTATACACTCCTTAAGACTATTTATGAATTAAACAAAAATCTTTCAATAAACGAGGTACGTAACTGCGTAATCAATGCCGGATTTACCTCTGTGGAGGTCCCAGAGTACTTCTAATGTGGTGGGCTCTGAATACTTCACATGTGGAAGTCCATGAGTACTTTTGTAGAGGTCCCCTTGGAGAATTTCCAAAAATTTTCAAATTTTCCTAAAAATAGGGTTGGTGAGCAAAAAAAAAATACCCCTGTCGCAGCATCCTGCATAACATAGCGAGTTTCCGGTTATAAAAATTAGTTTTTCTCGGTAACCAGTTTATACGGAATGATGGTTTAAAATCTTTTTTATCTGATTTTGTCTCCTCTTTCTAATGGTGTAAAAAAATGTTGCAGAAATTTTAGCAAAACTAATTTTCTTTCACGAAAAATGCCCAAAAAAACATGTTTCCGGCATCGGACGTGTCTGGCTAACGAAAATCTCTTCTTATAATTCGATTCACGTTGGAGCACCATGGGGTTCCAACGTGAATCGAATTAAGAAGAGATTCTTCATCGAAAGCTGCTGGATCAATACCGTCCAGCCAAATTGCAACCTCTACCAGGGGATGCCATCACCGTAGATAATACATATACCCGCAATTTTGACAAGATTATACCTGGCGCTGTCAAAAGCATCAAAATGCGCACGCCCACTGCAAATTAAATAATTATTATTATCACTCACCTTACTTATTACAGGCACTTTGCTTTCGGAATTCATCGTAGTTGCCCTTCATTTTTAACTCTCTAATGTTAATTCACAAAATTTTCATACTAACCTTATTCGTTTTTCGTGATGCACAGTGTGATTGTATATTTTTTCAAATTATTAAAATTTTTAAATAATGCTTTTCATATCTCTAATCATTTTAAACTTAAAATGTTGTTTACAATTGCTTTTTAAACTTTTTAATTGTAAATCAGTGTTGTTGTTAATTTTTATTAGCGAATTTCCAGAATGGAAATTCAGCTATTTTTAATTTCAAATGTCAGTTTGACATACAAATACAATTATGTAAGTAGTAATGATTTTTATATTTTTATATTTTTGTATTTTATCTATGTACCTACATTAATAAACTTTTCCCCAGAGGCCTGAAGAAGACTATAAATAGTCGAAACCGGTAGCCTTTAGGAAAAAAACACATTTTTGTTTTTCCTGGATGACCATTACTCCAAAATATCCTTAAAAAATTATAACTTTCAGTGTCATCAAAACCCCAATTTAAAATTAACTTTTGTTCAGTAGGAGTTCGCACTCCACAATTATGCCGAATTCACATGTATTTAGTAGCTAAAGGAAGTTACTAAACTAAGTAGCTAAGCTAAGTAATTTTTTTTTTTATTTAGTGTGAGTACACTTTCGACAGATTCGAATTTTCGTTCAAAATAACTGAATTTTATATATTATTTTTTCTACTACAAAAATTTCTCAAGTAAAAAATTACATAAATCAAAATAACTGATAAAAACAATTTAAAAATTTTTTACACATTTTTAAATATTATTTAAGTAAAATACTTTTTAAATTTTATTTATTTATTTAAAAAAATATATATCTACATATATTTAGCATATTTGAAATTAATTAATTACATTATTTAAGAACTCAAATTATTCAACGGCTAAGTCCAATAAATCAATATGGTAATTACGACCGGTAAATTTTGAATTTTTGAAAACGAGTAAAAAAATTGTGGATAGAACACTTTTATCACGGTTGACAGCAAACACGACACTGATAACAGATTAATATTTAATATTAAAAGAAATTTATTTATTTTGATTAATGTGACATACAAATGATTAATTATTAATATTAATACACCTAAATGTACTTTTCAACAGGTTAAAAATTTTTCTAAATTATACATTAGCATATTTTAAAAAAATAACTTTTATGACAGAAAAAATTATTTTTTGCAATAAAAATAATATCCTAAAGTTCAAGACTAGTCATTAATTTATTACGGAAAATAGGGACCAAAAAAAAATTTAAAAATAGGAGATCGCTTAAAAATTTTAAGGAATACATTTCAAAAAACATACTGAAAATTACTGAATTATCAACAAAATAAAAACAATAATACCATCAAATTATGATAAGTAAAAAAAAAAATTTGAAGCTGTATTTAACTAAAAAATTTAGCAGTTTTAGACTGGACCAAGTACGATCTCGCTTACAATGTTAACTGAATTAATTGATACAACCTCAAATTAAGTAAAACATGTACTTTATTTTATTTATTATATTTCAGTTAATTACTATGACAAACGATAATTTAATCGGAATATAAATTTCTTATATTTTTTAAGTGTTTTGGTTTGATAGGAGAATGATGCAAAGTTCGGGAGACAAAATTCAATAGAATATTTCTTAAAGAAAATAAAAAAAATTCAAAAATTATTTATATAATAAAGAAGTACCAATATTATAGATTACTACTGCAGTGTAAACTTTTTTTTATACATTCAGAAGAAATACTTACTTATTTAGTCTGCTATGTTTTACTTTGGAGAGGAGACATACCAAGAGACTGAGAATTTTACATTTTAAGTGTAATTTTTTATAAAAAATATATTTGGAAACCGGGTCATTTTGAGTGACCAGTTAGACGCAGTAATAGTTTACAGTTTCCATCTATAAAAAATGTATTTTTCAAGACATTAATATACAAAATGAGTTGGGCCGTCCAAAATTCCCTCGTTTGTAGAACTAACCATATAACTCTCCCGAATATTTCAAACAGAAAACAGTAAATCGTTTATATAATGTTTAAAAAATAAAATTTGTTAAGTATGTACTAATACATAACATATTTATATACATCTATAATATTATACACAAAATACACAAATGTTAACTATTAGGTCAAGGATGCTTGCTGTCATTCAAGTCGCAGGGAAAATTTTTAATTGTTCTGTTTAAAATGTTTAAATATTACAATACAAACAAATAACTTGTAAATAAACAACTTTAATTACAGAAAATAGGAAATTTTCCATGAAAATAAGAATTATATAATTAGAACTGATGCAATTTTCAAGCAAATTAATACTTTAAGGGGGGACCACTAGTGTGACGTTTGCAAAAAACTGGAAAATTCTTTTTGCATGTTTCGATAGTCTATACCTAAAATAACATACTAAAATTTCAAGTGCATATCTCAAATAGTTTTTGAGTTACAGCCATCCGAAGAGTGGATTATGATTTTCATTGTTAACTTTGAGGTATTGAGAAATGTATGAAGGCTGATAGTTCGGGAGTTTCTGGACGTGGCTGCCAGTCACATGTTGTGGAGAACCTAGACCTTGCCACATTTAAAGGACTCATCTAGTTTTATTATGACCGTTAGAGTGATTACATCGTAAATAATTTTAATAAAAATTCTCAGTGATTAAAACTAAAAGGTAAAATTACGAAAAAATACATTTTTCAAATTTGCTGCAGTTATAACTCGAAGACAAATCATTCAATCGATTTGATTCTTATTGCAACTTTTTTTATATATATTTCTTCGTACCATGAACCTCCAGTTTTCCGATCGAATAAAAAATGTAATTTTCGCAAGCCAAAAACCATCAAATTTTCGCGCAAAATTTGAAACTTTTTTTTTAAAAACTCCGCCATTTTGTTAAATTTCAACTTTTTTTTTCGACTGAGGTTCACGGCACGGACCATACCTTCTAGTTTGATAGGCTTTTTGGTTTTTTTGATTTCAGGCAGAGTGAAGACCGCTATTACTGCAGCAGTGGGGGAACTTTTTTTGGAACTTTGGGAGATCTCGAATAACTCACTGAATTTTCAATTTTTTGGTACAAAAATATTATCATGAATTTATTATATATCAACGAATATATCCTGAAAATATTAAAACATTCCATATAGTAGTTTTCTTTAAAAAAAAAAAAAAATCATCTTTTTTTCAGGCGGTCACACTAGTGGTCCCCCTTAAACGAGCTACTTTTGTATATTTATGTCTTTTTCTTCTCGAAATATGCTCCAACGATTCTAATAAAATTTGCCATATATATGTGCAAGCTTTTCACCCTTAGAAAGCAATTTGAGCTAACTCACTAAAAATTCATTCAGAGGTTAATGCTTAAGTTTAACTAATAATAAACGATATCTTAATAATTTTTGTTCAATTATTCCTTCTTTCTTTCCTTCCTGTTATATAGGGCAAATATCAAACACTTGTGTCCTAACTCTCAATCTAGGAATTACATTAAATCCAAGGGGTTACCTTCACAATCAAGCACATTATAAAATTAAAAACACTACAATATTGGGACACATAAGTTAAATTATCTTTAATACTTCTTTTTAGTCGAATTTTTCAACTGAAAAAATTACACTTATACAGCCTATACGATAATAACGGGAAGAGGCGAGAGTAGGGGTGCTATCCGTTTTCGAACCCGTAGAGCACGATTCTGAAGAAATCAAAATGTCATATATATATATATATATATATATATATATATATATATATATATATATATATATATATATATATATATATTCCCGCTACCGTTTGACATGTATATTGCTATATTGCTCCCCTGAGGGGGGGGGAGCTGAAGTTTGGTAATTGGGGCTCATTCCGATGCACAACAATACTATCAAAGTGGAGTCAAATTTTGGGCAAATTTTGGATCGGACCCAATCTTTAAGGGGGTGGTGGGGGGCAACAAAACAATAGTACTTTTCCAAACCTGTTGGAAATAATGTTTCGGTCGATTATCTACAACATATCCAAAATTCAGCTTCCTAGGATGATTTGGAGGGAGTAGAAGGGAAAAAAGTATTTTGGCTGGATCTAACACGCCCTCAGCCCCGCAGAATTAACGTAGAGGGTTGAAATTTGGTGTGTTGATAAAGTTCATACCTAGGTTGTGCTTTTTGAAGGTTTTAATATTTTACCCCCACCCCACCATTTTTAATCTACAATTTCATGCTTTTTCGACGTTTTCGAAGTTTGTACCACTCGCACAGGTCACTCAAATAAACCTAGAGGGCTAAAATTTTGTATTCGGATTGAGTTAGTATCAAGGCGGTGGCTTTTGGGGGTCTCAACTTTTAACCCTTACCCTTATTATTTTTATACCAAATAAAATATGATTTTTCTTGTTTTTTAACAGTTTCGTTCGGGTCAATATCTCCCCAAATAAAGCTAGAGGGCTGAAATTTTGCGTACAGGTTACTTAAGTTAATAGCCAGCCACTGCTTTTTGGAGGTTTCAACATTTAACCCTTACCCCGACGATTTTTACGCCAATATTTCCTTGATTTTTTTGCTTTTTTTCTAACACGTCTAGAAACTTTCTAAGGAAACCTAGAGGGCTGAGATTTCGCACGTGTATTGAGTTAGTATCCAGCTAGTGTCTTTTAGGGATTCCACATTACTTTTCCTCCACTTCTCCATTTTTACATCGGAATTCAATAGTATTGTTAAATGTGTTTTAAATGCTTTATATTTATTCTAATACAAGTAGGCATATAGTAAGTTTAAAAATTAAAAAAAAAATGAACTTACTTTTATAACAAATGCACTACATAAATATTAAGTATAGTCCGTTCAATTTAAACTTAAGCCTGTAACCACAGTAACTGTCAATGATTCTTATTAAAGGCATTTAAATTTTTATTTACTTGGGCTAAAGTTTAACTTGAACGGAGTAAAAAAATGTTATTAAAGTCACTGTTTATTAAATTTATAAAGTAGAAATTTTGGATTTTTATTTATAAAATAGAAATTTTGGATTTTTTTCAGGCCTTCCAGTTTACTATTTAAGGTTCTTTTTTAATATTTAAAAATAAAACACAAAGGCAATTGGCGGATAAACATGGGTAGGAATGCCCTCGTACGGAATGTGTTTGCTTTTTTCTTGCAAACTGCTATCGAGACAAAATTGAAATTCACTGAGATTCAGCCCTTAAAAACTTAAAACCATTTTTTAAAGCCCCGATCAGCCGGACACTCATCATCACCATCAAAATGACAAATCGCTTGTAGACTTTCAATCACATTTCGCTTACAGACATTCAATACCAAAGATGAAGGGAAAAATTCGACTTCCGTGATGGGACCCCGCTGCTCAGAGCGTTTTTTCTTAAATTTAATTTACGTAATATAAGCAAGCATGAAACATGAAAAGTATACTTTCTCTATGACCATATTTTCTTTTATCAAACTAAGTAAGCCCTTTATTAACAGCAAATCCTTCGATTATTTTATAATGCAGATAATTCTAATTGAGCCTGTTTTGAAAAACTGTATTTAAACAAAAGAAAAAATTAATTAATTAATTAATTAAAAATTGAAGGATGTATAAATTAAGTTTTCCGGTTCGTTACATAATTGTGAACATATTAATTATTTAAAAACCGTAACATTTGTATACGTACGAAGAAATGAGTATCGAAATATGTATCTATAATATCTCCACTACAACTAAATGTAGCTTCAATTTCATTAAAAATGCGACCACTACCAAAAGATTTTATACTTGGTATATTTTGTTTGAGTTACAAGTTACATGTGCAAAAATACCTAACAAAGACGCATAATGAGAATGGAACGTACGAAAAAGTAAAAAATTTGAACATTAATTTGCGATAAGATTTAATTACTGATTGTTTTAAGCGTTTTATCAGTACATTATATACGAATGTAAATTAGTGCATCATTAAGTTTCTTTACATATTTATGTATTGCAAGTTTTGTAATATTATAAAAATGAAATAATACATTTAAAAATGTTCTTATGTGTAAATTAAAACTTTATCTTGTTTAAAAAAATAACTTCTATGCGACCCAATGTTATGCGGGCACGATTCACCGCATAAAAACAGTTTTTCTTTTACAATCTGTACTAAAGTATAGGTACGTTACGGAAAGAAAATTTTTGTATGGTGTCCTCCTTCAGGTGTCCAAAAATCGAAAACTATAGTTATGTAATCTAATAATATGTTGTTAAATAGATATATGCTACACTACATGAGATCGGTTAGGGCCCAGAGAACCCAAAAGCGCCAAAAATTAACTACAGAACTGATTTTGAAAATTGTTTCACTGTTAGAAAACTAAACTATTTTAAATGGATACAGGTCTTAGATGAGATTCGCCAGTGCCCAATATTTGGAAATTCGCTATGTTATGCAGATGCTGCGACAGGGGTATTTCATTTTCTTTTTGTTTTATGAATAGTGATAGGATTATACCAATCTTTTCTTTTTCAATACTATCTATACATAAACATCCATGATAATAGCAAAGCATGCAAATTAAATTCAAACTACTTTTTCGTCCAAGTTTTCAATATACCTGAAACCCGCAGGCGCAGAAGCCCGCTAATATCTAATTTTGTACAAACCATCTCTTCACAGAATCTACAGAATAAATTTATGACAATTGTAACTTCTTCTGGGTTTGTTTCAATCCCAAGACGTCCCTAAAAACTTAGGGTCGTAGTTTCCTCTGCTTTCTTGATCTATTCTCGAAAGTTGTTGCTTACTATACCTACCTCAAAAGGACTCGAATCTAATTAAAAGTACAGGTACTCTTTTTCTTGCGAATTCATCCACTTTTCGTTGCTAACTATTCAGGTATAGCATGGTGCCAGAGTAGAACAATTTTGTTTTTCTCATCTGGTCTACATAATTTATTTAGGCATTCATTTAGTCACTTTCAAACTGATAATCTCTAAACTCAATCCCTCAAGCTATTTATAAAGTTTTTGAATTTCTTTCTTCTTTGTGTGATTTTTTTATGCACTCCCCATCCACCGCTTAAAAAGTGGATATGCTGTATATAACTTTTAAAGGTGAAAAAACTAAAAACCATTCTCAAAAATATCGTGAACCAAAAGACTATCTACATCTAGAAAAATAAGTAATAATTTAAAACGCCAACAATTTTAATTGTGTCGAGATAAAATTTTCAGATTTTTAAAATTATTTATATAAAAAGAGCCGAAAAAGTTTTTCAACTTCCCTATGTACTATTATCTATGAAATCAACAATAAAGAGGCAAAGAAATAAAATTTTGACAAAAAAAAATTTCAAATTGTTTAAAACGTTAAATTTTTGTGAAACGGGTTATACAATATATAAATCGCTATTCTAATCAACTTTATAACACAATATTACAATCATTATCATTATTACAGTACATAATATATGTGTATACATATATGGATTTGTTCAAACGTGTAGAAAACACGATACAGGTAACAGTTTGCTGTTCATTAATCGCATAAAAAGATATCCCATACACATCTGAAACCAACAATGATAAGGCCCGATCCACATTAACGCTCCGCTTTCGGTACGATATTGCTCCGCTCCCGATTCGATAAAATATTTTTACACAAGAAACAATGAGTGTATTCACATCATCGCTCTAATATCGCTCCGATATTAGTCACGGTTCGCCTCCACTCCAATGTCACTCCAATATCAATACCACTCAGGTAATATTTTATCTGAGCGATATCAGACTTGTTATGGCTTGTACCGATAGTGTAAACACTTTTTTGATTCCACTCCACTCCGCTTGCATTCAGTTCTTATGAAAAGATGTTTGTATCGAACTGAGACCGAACTGGAAGCGTATCCAGAGCGGCATTATAATGTGAATGGAGAACGAATAGGTACCAGCATGTTATCAGCACTGTAATGTGAACACAACAAGATTATATCAGAGCGAGAGTGGAGTGGGAACGTATCGAGAGCGGAGCGTTAATGTAAATCGGGCCTAATCCTAATAAAATATGTATGTACCTATATTAAAAATATACTAACAAATTATTTAATCAAATATTGAAACATAATGTTTGGTTTTGGCTACTAAAGTATCTAAATGTTCAAAATTAGAGTATTCACTACCGACGGAGAAGAATTGGATTTCCATCTAAACCAGGGATTTCCAAACTGTGCGCCGTCAAGCATCAGAAGAGACAAATAATATCAGTAAATTCAGGTTAGGTGAAAGAAAGTAAAAGAAAAAAAAGCGGCTGGGAAACTTTTTTTTCTTTTTACTCGTCACTTATATTTTGGGAAAAATTCGGTTACAAAGCGGTCTGACAGGAGTAGACTGGGGCTACATCTCTCTAGATGAGACATTAAATTAAAAAAATAAACAATATACGAAAGAACGGAGGCAGAAAACTTTCTACGTCTAATTTTGCTTCATATTTATTTGATGACGTTGGACCAATTTTAGTTAATTTGACCTATAAAACAACAAACTGTTAAAAAAAATTCCAGTAGAATTCTTGATTTTTCTGAAATTTCCAACGGATGGACACCTTGATAATTATACTTTTTAATTTCAAATGTTATCGAGTGCCTGTGAAACATTATTAGTGTATGGCGGATTTTTATCCGTATTTAAACATACACCAATATTCATATGTTCACTCAATGTTCAGCTTTGGCTGATACTTGAACACTCGATGTACTTTGGCAAATGGCCAATTCATTATGTTAATTAAAATTGACAGTGTTTGAAAAATTACCAAACTGGATCGGCTGGGACTCGAACCCGGATCTCTTGGTTACCAGCCAAGGCGCTTGGCTGGTAACCAAGAGATCCGGGTTCGAGTCCCAGCCGATCCAGTTTGGTAATTTTTCAAACACTGTCAATTTTAATTACCTTGATAATTAAAAAAGATAGTTTTAATATTTTTTCCAATTTTTAATATTGCTAGAAACGCCACTGTTTTATAGCACAAACTATTAGTACACGAGAGCAGCGAAAATCAACATTGCTTCATTGCGGTCTATTTTCAGCTACACAAAAAACATGCTTGTATATCAAAACGGTAGCCATAGGTATGCAACATAACACGCCCATCACAATTCAATTTAATTAGTTGCTGCAAATTAAAAATTATGTTAAATTTTTTCGCTACAAGCAATAGTATTTGTTTAAGGACACATGGTACAATGATTCCATCACTACCGTGTACGTATTTATACAAATTACCGCAAATCGGGACGAAATCAATCTCCACATCGCAATTTTTTTTTGTATTTTTTTAAAAATTCATGCCAACATGATTATAGTAACTAAAAATACTGTTGGTTTTTGAAAAAATAATTAACACTATGGAATTTTTAATCTATGATAGACTGTAGCCAAAAGAAATGATAAAGGTTGAATTCGGGCAATCATTCAGTATAGTTGGCGAAAATTGCAACTGAAATATAATAAATATAATTATACATCCAAAAAAACGAATTATACTTCATAATTTTATGTAAAAATAAACGTTAAATCTAAAGTTTATAAAGTATAGAAATGTTTATATTTAACGTATTTCTAAAAATCTCGAATAACCCTGGCAACCTCGAAGGTGCTCCGTTTTGTGTTCCAATACATCCTTCATCAGTATCTGAACATCCCATGTTTGTCTCCTTATACTTAACCTTTTCGGTACCAGTACGGTACCATACCTTTTCTGAACGTTAACTTACACAATACACATAGAAAATATAAAATCGACTTTTCCCCCTTATTCCAGGGGGTTTGGCAATAACATAGATGTGAGTTTCATATTCTACCGGTAGATAGTGATAGGTATTTTTCAAATGTCTATTTTAGTAGGAAAGTTAGACCATAAAGACCCAATGTTGTACCTGAGCAACAATGTATGACGAATTTTTAATTAATTATAAATTAATAACCAATTTTGTGTTAAGAATAGACAATATAAGTATGTGGAAAAAATCCAAAAATTATTTTTCATATATAGTTTTTAAGGGTTAAAATAGCGTCCCTATTAACCCATATACTATCTCTACCTATCTCTTTTCCGTTTCTATTAACCTCTAGCAGTCTAGCTTAACCCAAATTTAAAGTCCTCATGAATTTCGTTTAAAAAATAAAAACTAATAAAAATTTGCAATTTTCTTTTCTCATATTTGTTTCCAAATAATCAAAAGTTCAATTAAATAACAATTTATTCATAACAAAAAAAAAAAAAAATATTTTTAGATGAAGCAAACCCAAAATAACACTGCAGACGTCGACACGTTTGTACTCGTTTTTTTTTTTTAGCATTTTTCACCTACTTACAGCTTAGTCGCTATTGCTCCTCAAAATAATGATTATTTTACTCTAGTTTTTATTTTAATTTTATATTTTCATAAATAATTTTTTTCGATTTGTCCCAATTCATCCTTAAATACCGATTGATTTCCTTTTACGGTATATTTTAATCATATAATATTCATGTTGTAACAATTTCAAAAGAGCAACAAAAAAAAAAAAAAAAACAACCACATTAACATTAATAAAATAATGAAAGATATCACGCAATTTTGATTTAGCATTAAATTTGCAAAATACTCTGATATAAAAAAGATAATTATTTAAACGCACGCTTACAAAAATCTGAATATATATTTAGCTACAATTTTTTAAAACATAAATCAAAAAATTAATATTTAAAAAATCTTTTATTTAAATCAGCAAAAAAATGTGAAACGAATTTACATATTTGTACAAAAAGATTTACATTATGTTTCTTTTCTTTTCTTTTAGCGAATTTCCAGAATGGAAATTCAGCTATTACAGTAGGTCTCATGACGGGACTTGAGCCCGGGACTATGGCAGAAATTTGTTTTGAGGTCCCTAGAAACCGAAAATAATATTCACTAAAATTTATATATATATATATATATATATATATATATATATATATATATATATATATATATATGTATATATGTATTTATGTATTTATGTATCAGCACGATAACTCTCGAACGAAACGTCCTAGGGTTACGAAATTTGGTGACAACGTTGGAAGTCCAAAAATCTTGGATGAGTTCTTCAGCCAGACACGTCGGATGCCAGGAACATGGTTTTTGTTCTTGCAAAAAATTAGTTTTTTGCCAAAATTTCCACTTATTCAAAAATTTTTGCCAAATTTTTTTACACCATTTAAAAGAGGAGAAAAAGTTACATAAAAAAGCTCTTTAAACTATTATTCTATGTCAACTAGTTTCCGAGAAAAACTAATTTTTATAAACGGAAATTCGCTATGTTATGCAGGATGCTGCGACAGGGGTATTTTTAAATTTTATCTAATTAATTTTAAATTTTAATTAGTCAATTTAAAATGCAATTTCAGAATTTATGATATTATGATGAACTTTATTTTTAATATGAAACATTAAATACTTATTTAACCTAACTGCGTCTTGACAAATTAAATTACAAACGTTTTATATGGTATAAGTCTGTTACAATGATTTCTTATAAAAAAAAAAAATATATTACCAAAACGCAAATTAATTTGACTATAATATTGGGATTATTAAAATAATAATTTATGCATGCAATATTTGCAATTTGCCACCAGGCTGTTTACTTTTTACTAATTAAAATTATGTAACGAAATATCTATTTACAGTCCCTCTTAAGCAATAATAGTTTGTCTAAATTACAACGTTTCAATATCAATAGAAGTCAGCAATTGTGTGTTAGATACGCATTAAGTCAGGATATTATAGTTCAGTAGCTAGAGTTTTTCAAAATTCACGAGATAAAATATTTCTTGCCTTTATTTAATATTAAAGTGTGTAGGGTACATGACAAAAAAGGGCACAATAGGGAAAGGTGTGGGTGGGAGAAAGGAAAGTAATTTTGTTTGGGGAGTGCTCTTTTGCTAGTTCTCAGTTCTTAGGGTGCACGCATTACCTTAGAAAGATGGGAAGTCAAAAATGTTTTTTTTTTGTTTGGTCGTCATGGCTATTTTTTTCTATGGGAAATTGGAAATTGGAAAAAGATTTTATTTTTGCTTGTCTCTAAAGTGCTTGAGTCCAAATCGCTTAAGAGTGCAGAATTTATAGTTACGCCACTGTAGGTATCAACAGAAGAAATTAAGAATTTATACCTTAAGCCTTACGGCTGAGAATATATATTTAAAATACAGTAGAAACCTCTCATAAGTTATAATTCCACGAATCATCTCCTACCTAAAAGTATCTTAACAAATTTGACACATGTGAGTTATATTATTATACGTTATATCTTTCCAAGAGTACGCATTATGTGTTTTAACAAACCGCACATTACCGCGCTCACTACTAACAGAACCACGAATGTCCTTGTAAATGTAGTAGGAGCACCAAAAAAAGATATAACTTATGAGGGTATAACTTATGAGGGGTTCTACTGTACCTGGTTCTTGTTTTGTTTTTCTTTTTTTCGTAACTTATAGGGTTAAGAAATATTTAAAAAAAAAAAAAAAACATTATTGATAGGTTATTAACCTACATAACTGTTCACAGAAATCAAGATACCATATTACAACGTAAAATACTCTTTCAGACAAGCTTTTAACATTTTTTTTTTTCATCGTAACAACAATACTGCAGGGATGCCTGTAATTTTACATGAATAAGATGGAAATTTTTCTTTTGACATTTTGAAGAAAATTTTAAAAGATGATAAATTACCCTTTTACAATGGATTTTCGTTTTTGCTATTAAAACGAAAAATAATTTTCCACTCAACATGATTAAGCAAAAAAAATTACTTTTATCGATAATAATAATAATAGTAGGCGCTGTTTTTGCTATATGAAATATGATCTTAACGACTTTTTTATTATTATTTTAAATATAAAATTTGGCTAGTCTGATTGCCGACATAAAGCCTGGAAAAATTTATCAATAGTTACGGAAAAAATTTAAGCAGTTTTAAGCAAATCAATTTTAAAAAAGTATAATAATGATAAAGATTTTACGTTCTAGAAAAACTATAGCACGTCGATGAAAATAATTTACCATAAATTAATTCTGACTATAAAAAATGTAGAAATGTTCTGGAAAACTACTTGGCCAATTTTTTTAAACTTGCTAAACTACTGTTTATTACAGGTTGTTACAAGGGTGGGGGTGCTGGGTAAGTCAGCTTTTAATAGCCTAACAAAATATTGTATGGACTTTTCTTTACTGAAATAAATTGAGAATTCACTGTAATAGTTAAAGTGTGTATTTTCTCCCACTACTAAGTTTTAGTTAATTAATATAATTTCTTAGGGGCTCATATCACCTTGCAATTTACATTCATAAATTCATATAATAAATTATGTTCGGAACTTTATTTAAAAGGACTGAAAGGATTTTTTTGGCTTAGGTTTAATTGAGCAGCAAAATAAATGAAAATTGATCAGCAAAAAAGGCTAATTGAGCAGTAATATGTGAGCAACAGAAGAAATAAAATACGGTCAGCTTTAAATGTAATGTACGGTCAGCTAGTAAACTATTTTAGCGTCAAATAATGATGGTCTGCTAAAAAAATTAACGAGAAGCAATATATGAGCAGCATTTAAAATTTTTTTGGTCTGCTGTACACTCTTTTGAACATATTCATGGCAATCATACTATTAGGCTGGTCGTCCATTGGATGCGGATATGTGCGAAATTTAATTCGGACGAATACGCATGAAACGGACGAACGATCCAAAGAGCTGTGAAGCAATACGGGCTCGTCCATTGTAAGTGTCTCTCTCAATGGACGATGATGTATTGCTTCACAGCTGTTTGGATTGTTCGTCCACTTCATGCGTATTCGTCCGAATTAAATTTCGCACATATCCGCATCCAATGGACGACCAGCCTTATTTAAAGTTTGTGATTTATCGGTTTGTACGACTAAAATAATCTCTGAAACTACCCAACCGACTTCAAAAATTTTTTCACCAGTAGATAAGTAATATTGTCGGTTCTCGCATAGGCTACATTTAAAAGGTTAAAATCATACCATGGGACCCTAGGGCTCCAAAAGAGCTCAAAATAAACGATTGGACGGATCGTTATAAAATTTTGCTCAAATAATATTGAGATCCTCGAAAAAATGAACGTTATATCAAAATTGATCCTTAAGGTCTTAAGGTCCCAAAAAGGACTGAAATAAGTGATTGGACCGATTTTGATCAAATTTTGTAAAAAAAAAGTACTGAGATCCTGAAAAAAATTAGCGTGAGGTTAAAATTACCCTGTAAGACCCTGGAGACCCAAAAAAGTTCAAAATAAACGGCTGGATGAATCTTGACCAAATTTTGTTCAAACAGTAGGTACTGATATCCTGATAAAAATGTGCGTGAGGTGAAAATCATTCCCTA
Source organism: Brachynemurus nebulosus (assembly GCA_035578155.1). Classification (NCBI taxonomy): domain Eukaryota; kingdom Metazoa; phylum Arthropoda; class Insecta; order Neuroptera; family Myrmeleontidae; genus Brachynemurus; species Brachynemurus nebulosus. The sequence goes on along the minus strand of JAPWDM010000018.1, from coordinate 6,079,363 downwards.
GGGTCCTACGGACCTACAAAACGCAAAATATAAATGGATGGACGAATCTTGAGCAAATTTTGTTAAAATAGTACTGAGATCCTGTAAAAATGAACATTAGGTTAAAGTTGTCCCTTAGGATCCTGGGGACCCAAAAAATGCCAAATATAAACGGCTGGACGGATCTTGACCAAATTTTGCTCTAATAGAATTGAGTCTTGGAAATAAATTAACACAAGTTTAGAAATTTTCTCCTGAGCTCTGGGACCTCAAAAAGGGTCGTAAAGTGCTCTCAAAATTATCAATATGGGTATCTACGAAAAGATCTCAGGACATGAAAATTAGATTCCCTATTAAAATATGAGTATAGCTATTTGGGAGTCGTTGGACGAGCGGAGCAAAGCACTGTACCTAAAGAACAACTTTTGCAAAACAAAAAAAAACAAACAGAATATTTGATTTAAAAGTAAGATGAGGTTGAAATTGTCGCCTCAAATAATGATTCGTTTAGATGTTAAATTAAGACGTTCAAATAATTTTACGCGAGTGAAACCGCGGGTCTCAGCTAGTAAGTTTATATTTTAAAATCTTAAATATAAAAGAATACAGTAAAATATGATTTCCTACAAAATCGACTAAAACAACATCTTACAATTAAAACAATATTATTCAAAACACATGTTTACATATAAATTTCATTAAAACCAACAATTTGAGTAACGGGCATATTACCTACGTATTTGAATTTTGTTATTTACTTATAGCACTAATGTCGCTTAAGAAAATTTAATAATTATAGAAAAAATGTTCCACTTAATGAATAATAAGAGTTCGCTTTATACGTGATATTTCCCGAAATATTATCCAGTATCTAATTTACAAAAATTTTTACTTGATACAGCTTCTAATTTAAAAAACCAGGAGCGCTCGCGTAATCTTTGCGTCGCCAATATGTTTTTTGCTGCTGAATTATTTTTTTGCTGCTCAATTATCCTTTTTGCTGCTCGATTATACTGTTTGCTGCTCAATTAGCTTTTCTGCTGTTCAATATTTATTTTTTAGCATGCCAAATCGTATTATTATGCTGATCACATTTTGCTGGCAAGATAATTTTACTGCAGCTAAAATATTTTTTTAGCTGATAAATTTTGCTGATCAATAAATTAAATTGCTGCTCAAATAATTTATTCCCTTTTTTTAGGAATTAAGCAAGTACTAAAACATACGCGAATCTTTATCGGAAAGTAAAAATATACATTTTTATTAGTCCAGTGAAATTAGGGCTGAAATCGGGAAATCGGGGTATATGGATGAAAATTGAAGGGAATGTTCTTAGAGTCACTGAAAACAATTGTTATCGACGGGGCTTACGGACCTTTTCTGTAGGGATTAAATTGATGTTATTGGTAGCGTTGAAAACCCTACAGAAAGGTCGGGGTTCGAACTCCTGATCACTACGATAGACTTGCGGGAATTTTAGGGTGTTCACTTTTCAACAAAAAAATAATAATTTTCTGTTTTTTTTCTTGCACAGTAAATAATTTAATGAATTTAACACTTATAATTGTGGTAATTAATAGCTAACTCGCTGCTTTTTCCCCAAATTTACCCAATTTCTACATTTAGAGAGAAAAAAGGACCCAAAAATTTCCGAAAATTTTTCGCAGTTTTTTTTTTTGCTTTACTATTAATTTCGCCGTCTGCCCCAAAATGTAAACATCCCACCGCTGCCACCAAATGTTATCGTCTCGGGGCGTACGGACCTCTTCTGTAGGGGGTAAATAGATGTTATTGGTAGCGTTGAAAACCCCACAGAAAGGCCTGGGTTCGAACTCCTGATCACTACCATAGATTTGCGGGAAATTTAAGGGTGATCACTTTTTACTCAATAAAATAATGGTTTCAATTTTAACAATTTTATTAACAAAACCCGAAATAAACGATTTACAAGAAACAAATAAATAAAACAGTTAACTTATATAAATGTAGAAAAACAATAGAAAGAAATAGGACTTACCTAGACACACGTTTGAATTTTATTCGGACACAAACTCTCACTTTAGGCCAACAACCCAACTTCCCAACTCCGATTCTTTTGTACGTTAATGACAACTAAGCGACGTTTTACGCAGAACCCGTCTAGCGACCCTCACACTGTATTTCACTTTACTGTCCCACAGCTCACTACCTCTTACCCCGTTCATTTACCCACTGCCCGATTATCGTCTTTACTAGACTTTTTATATTAATCGTTTGACCGACATTTTTCTATTAGTCGGCAGAAATTATGTGTTACCAAACTTATTATTGATAACACATATTTTAGTTGTTTGTTTCAGTTTGCTGGCCCCGATAATAATTTGTGTCCCAAATAAATATTTACGATTGCAACACAATTCTCCCTATGAAAAAAAGTGCTCTGATCCCGGACAAGGGTAGAAACAACCCCTAAAATGTTTATTTTCCAATCACCACGCGAAGTGTGCGAGATATGGAAAATTTTTAAAGTAGGTATGCCACCCTCTTACCCCTATCTCTAATAGTTTGCGGAGAAATCATCCCTGAAAAAAAAAAAAAAAAAAAACAAATTTTTTCGCCTAATTCCAATATTTTCAAACATTTAGAAAATAAAAGTATTCTTGGCATTTTTCTCTAAAATTGAAAATAGAGAAATTAGGAAAAATAAAAGGCCCCGATGGCACGGGACTAGTGCTTTTCATTTAAAATTATCAATGGTTAACTAATGTCCGTTACCGGCCAATTTTGACTAGCAACGGTGTCTGATTTGTTTTTATAGGACATGAAATGAGGCACAAGAGAAGTTAATGCTACATAGTAAGTTGATAATATCACATGGTTAAAAAATTTAAATTTGTATATTTTGAAAATAGGTAGCGCCTACTTGATTTATATAATATTAGAAAATATACAATTTATGTTTACGTAAAACATTTTGAAACTGTAATTTGACGATTGTGAAGATATTTTTCAATTTAAAAATGGAAAAATGAAAAAAATACCAACATTTTATAGAAAAAGAAAAGATAATTTTAACTGAAATTGTACAAAAGTATATTATTTTCAATAGTAGAAAATAAATATAAATATTTGTGATACTATGGAAACTAGTATCACAAAATTTAAATATTTTTAATCGACTCACATGGCCGATTGCACCAACATTATTAATCGGCCGTTAAGGCCTTAATCAATGATTAACTTTAACTGTAGTTAAAATCTCTGATTATTATCTGTTGCACTAAGGGTAATTTTTGTTAACTGATGATTAAATCGTCCGTTAATTTAATGGATGGATATTGGGCAATGAAATATTTAATCAGCATTTAATGCTTATTTTGATACTAGTTTCCATAGTATCACAAATATTTATATTTATTTTCTACTATTGAAAATAATATATTTTTGTACAATTTCAGTTAAAATTATTTTTTCTTTTTCTGTAAAATGTTGGTATCTATTTCATTTTTCCATTTTTAAATTGAAAAATATCTTCACAATCGTCAAATTACAGTTTCAAAATGTTTTACGTAAACATAATTTGTATATTTTCTAATATTATATAAATCAAGTAGGCGCTACCTATTTTCAAAATATACAAATTTAAATTTTTTAACCATGTGATATTATCAACTTACTAGCATTTACTTCTCTTGTGTCTCATTTCATGTCCTATAAAAACGAATCAGACACTGTTGCAAGTCAAAATTGATCGGAACGGACATTAGTTAACCATTGATAACTTTAAATGGGAAGCACCAGTCCCGTGCCGTCGGGGCCTTTTATTTTTTTTAATTTTTCTATTTTCAATTTTAGAGAAAAATACCAAGAATACTTTTTTCTCTGAATGTTTGAAAATATTGAAATTAGGCGAAAAAAATTTGTTTTTTTTTCGGGGATGATTTCTCCGCAAACGATTAGAGGTAGGGGTAAAAGGGTGGTATACTTTTTTTTGTAGAATCGAAAGATCTACAATTTTTATTTGAAAAAATTTTCCATATCTCGCACACTTCGCGAGGTAATTGGAAAATAAACATTTTTGGGGTTGTTTCTACCCTTGTCCGGGATCAGAGCACTTTTTTTCATAGGGAGAACTGTTCTTAGTGACTCTAAGAACATTCCCTCCAATTTTCATCCATATACCCCGATTTCCCGATTTCAGCTTTAATTTCACTGGACTATATGATGAAATAAACATAAAAAAAATATATAAAGCTATCATTAATAAACCAATATATTCTATCCTATTTTTTTCTTCCTTATATGTTTTGAATAACACGCACATTTTGAAAAAAAATGTAAAAACCCGTATCTCCCAATTTTTAGTGCTCTTTCTATTTATGATAGTGATACATTGTACCACTCAAACTGTACAAGAAAATTTAACCCCATTTTCAGCCCTCTAACTCCCCTTGTGAACCCGACTATACAGGTGGATAGGTCTTTCGAAGAGTAGCATTCTATCGTTTAAAGTTTTCCTCTATTTCTTATAGTTTTCGAGGTTTCTGGTTTCACCCCGTAAAGGTGAAAGATGGCCGATAAAAAAAATACGGGTCCCTTATTTTTGCCTTTTCTACACACCAGCAAAGTTTCATCAAAATTACGAATTTCATTCTGGGTGCATCTCCTTGTAAGTGGATTTATGAACTCAAGGTGATACAACCCTTTAAGTGTTGCTGTTTAATTTCAAACGTGTCTTTCAGGCTATTTTGTCTCTTATCTCAAAAATTCCTACTAAGCTAAGAGAGAATACCGCATTTCATTCAATTTTGGTTATTTGCACATGAAATGGTTTCACTACTGATTGCATCAAAATTTTTAAAACCTTTTAAATTTTTCGTGGTACCTACTTGGTCTATTGTGTTCTAGGCCCGATCCACACTATAGTGCCGATATCGGTACGCTCCCGCTCCGGTCTCACTCTGATATAATCTTGTTGTGTTCACATTACAGTGCTCATACCATGCTGGTACCTATTCGTTCTCCACTCACATTATAACGCCGCTCTCCGTACGCTCCCAGTACGGTATCAGTTCAATACAAATATATTTTCGTAACCACTGAATGCAAGCGGAGCGGAGTGGAATCAAAAAAGTGTTCACTCTATCAATATAAGTTTCTGATATCACTCCAATATCACTCCAATAAAATATTATCTGACTGGTATTGGTATTAGCACGATATTGGAGCGAGAACGTACCGCGACTGATATCGGAGCGATGATGTGAATACACTCATTGTTTCTTATGTAAAAATATTTTATCGAATCGGGTGCGTAGCGATATCGTACCGAGAGCGGAGCGATAACGTGGACTGGGCCTTATTATTATAAATTGTGAAAAAAATGTACTTTTTTAACTGTCACAAACATATAATCAATACCAAATTGTCCGCAATAGACACTTTCCATTATGATTGAAGAGAGATACCCAATTACTTTAATTTTAGGAAGAGCTCTTTCTTAAATGTCATGTTTAATAGCTACTGTTAAAAAATAATAAAACGAGATAGTAAGATAGAATCCATTTTAAAATAAACATCAGTTTAATAGTAAAATAAAATAAATTGGATGTACATATTACGATACATACTACAGGCTTCACGCATCTTAATTAAAATGTTATAAATATATTCACTGTTTTATGTTCTACTATATTATATTATAAAATTTATAATACACTTTTAATAAATAATTAACAAATTCGATCAGTAATATTGTAACACATCTATTAGCTACACTTAATGGCAATATCAATTTTCATTATAAATTGCTGTGTCATCATTTTATATTATGCGAGTATGTATGTATGTAAACGTAACGAACTCTAAAAGACTCTAAACAACTCGATACAACTCATTAATTTCAATAAAATTCTGATGTTACTTCAGCAAAATTTTATTTAGAATATAATATGTATTAACTTCACAATATGTAAAATACTCAACGGAGCCTATAATTATTTAAAATTATTCCAATCTCACCTAACAATTTGTATGAATGAAAATATGTAAATGCGTAAATTTTTTTTTTTACTTTATTTTAATTTAAATTAATGAATACAATACTGAAATAATTTGCACTTGTCTGTTTAAATTATCACTTGACAAAAAGTATGTATTAGCTTTCAGATTAAAAAAAATTAGGGAATGCCATAATTAACTTTATATCTTACCACACCTTTGGCTTTCTAAATTAGGAGGGAATAATGACATTGTTGACGAGATTAACGACATATTAACATGTTTTTCTCCTGCTCCGTTTAGGCCAAATAATTTTATTAATAATCATGAACGGATAATGAGTTAGTTAAACTTCTTACCGTGAGTTTATATATCAAGCTATCCGTTTTTAAACTGCGAAAGTTCCGTCGCAATCGATTCAATGATTTTTACATAATATCTCAACAAATGGGTAAAAATTCTAAAAAAAAAAATTGGTTCAGGGTCCTCTAGATAGCCGCTTTCAAAACTTTATATTTAACCTCCTTATATTTTTATAATAGTATACAGTTATACACTTTTACTTATTAATATAAAAAAAGGTGGATGGAGAGCATATATTTTAAGACAGAGAAAAGATACGTATGATATATGCTGTAGGGACTAAAAGTGGCTAAAACAGGTATGTATTTTGCGTCATCCTGTATTTTAGTCCCGAAATTGCAAAAAAGGAATTTTTAGGTGGATTTTTAAGAGGAGATTCGCTAAGAAATTTTTTTTTCTTCATAATTATGTTCTTTAAGGTGTTAGAAATATTCTCCTACAATTTTATCTTAAAAAAATAAAAAACCAAAAAGTTATGGGGCAATTTAGTGCACGCACTTTGCTATAAATCAATTTACAAAAAAAAAAAAGAAATAAAAACTTTAAATGCTTTTTTCTCGAAAGTACGTTTTTTGACATGGTTCCTCAAATATCTCAAAAAGTATCTGAGATATCGACATAAATCAAAGTGCATATTATTCCTCGATACCGACATTTTGACAGGAACTAGGATCTTTTGGTTCCGTTATGGCTGTTTATAGTCGAAAAAAAGTGGTGATATTTGAAAATTTATTTTCAAAATTCGATTTCTCGCTGGTTTTCTGTTTTTTTTTCTTATCCTAGTCTTTAGTGCCATAACTGTATATGTATATTTTCAGAAAATTCTTGATTTTTTGATTTTGGTTCACTGAGGATTTCAGAACGCGAGGAACCATCAAGGTGGAAAAATCTCACAGTGTCGACTTCAAAGCCATTTATACTCAACTCATTTTCGAATTATTATTTTTTTATTTTTTTTGCAATCTCTAAACATGTAGAAATAATGTTGTGTATTTTTTTAATAAAATATTTAATTGTATAACGTAAAAGCCCCCATTATGGAAGGGTATCTAATACTGGAACAGTTTTGACATTTACATATTACTGAAGTTATTTCTGAAAGAAACGTCTGATAACAAAAATTATTATTAATAGAATGATGATTGTTTTGCAATTTAAATTCACCTCGCATATAATGTTTCCTTAATTAATTAAAGAAATAAATATGTTAATGTCAAAATTGTTCCAGTATTAGATACCGTTCCATAATGGGGGCTATTACGTTATATAAAAAAAAAAAAAAAAAAAAAAAAAAACATACAACAGGTGGATTTTTGATGCGTTTGTGGCGAATCTCCCCTTAATAAAATTGAACAAAAATATCCTTTCTGCTATCAAATTCTCTATATTTTGTTTATAAAGACGACTTGCAATATTGATTGCACTTAACAATCGATAGCAAAAACCTATGACTATTCTTATTTGCAATTTATATATTTGATATCAAAACTACTTAAATGCTGTCTTCTATTTTGAATATTATATTACTACATCCACTGAAAACCATTTTGTTTACACCATAATAAAAGTAGCTTCTTTATTTTTAGATGTTTGATATTATTTTTTAATTTTGCATTAGGTAAACAAAGTATTTGAAATTTTTAAAATTCAACTTTTATCATTTTTAAGATTAATGGCTCAACTGTCGATTTTCAAGTACAATCCTCCTATAAAAATTAAATTCGAATTAATGGTTAATAAAATGTACAATTAAATAACAAAGATGGTTAATGAAGTGGTCGATTACTTTCTGTTGTAATTCAAAAAATAAATATCAACATATTAACATTCCATAAATTGTACGAAAATTCCAACCAAACGAATTTATCATTTAGGAAATAAATGATTTGGTAATAATATAATTAATGAAATAAATAATTTTTTGAAGATTTTTTTTATTAATGGACGGACACTATTTTACGGTTGAGAAATATCGGAAAAAAAATATGAATGAACACGAAAAAATAATATTAAAAATTTGAAAATATTTGAAAAATTTTTGAGAAAAAATATTAATGTGAATTTAATGGAACATAATTTATAAATACTTAGTTTCGATACAGTGTGTCATTAAAAACGATTAAGCAAGATATCGAACCGCTTTACCGCAAACAGTGTGTAATAAATGTAATTTGATAAAGTACAAAAAAAGATAGATTGAAAATGCAATTTACCAATCGAAAACGCATAAAAAATTCGAGCCAAGTTCTTGTTTCCAACACTTTTAATGGATAAGGAGAAACAAGTCATACGAATTTTACCCGATAGCTTTATCTTTTTTATTTTTAATTTTGCCCAAATCTTGTGTATATTCTATTTTAATCGGTTGACAGTCACTGACAGCTATAAGAGCTGTCAGTTCAAGTAGAACCTGATTAAAAACGTCACCACGCTGTACCACGTTAACAATTCCATATAAAGTATATTAATTGACAAAATAGTGTATCAGTTAGTCATTTCATTATATTCTTCATGACCGTCATCGTGTTAAAAAGCGTCATAACCACAAATATCTTCACTGAATACAATATTATTGCTTGTATGTCAATTCACGGCAGTTTTAATAAGAGTCAAAGACTCAAAGGAAAAGAAATACTACTCATAATCTATCCCTCTTACCTTACATACATACCAACTACAATGGAACAGGTGAAGCTGTCGCTTCAGGACGCATGACAAAAGGGAGCGCAACAGAGGAAAAAAATTTGTTAAATGCGTGTTTTTGACACGCACTAAGTAATGTCATCTCAGTGAAAGTGTTAATTTATGATTTTTTGTTAACTCTATAGTTGTTAACTCTACAGCCCTCTTGCGTTTATTCATGGATGTACAACTCAATAATTATTCAGTCACACAACCATATTAATATGTCATCTTCGATGACATAAAAATAGGGGGCAACAGAGGAAGTGAGAAATTTATTATTAATCTCGCTAAGTGCTTTCTGAATTTTGAGGAAAAACAGTAAGGATAGACGACGACGTTTTTTATTGTTTTTTTTTTTTTTGCTCAAAACTTATTTTTTGGGGAAAAGTGAACTCTTTTTTGAGATCGCTCCAGGGCGCACAATTTGTATATGTTACACCTCTGACATAAACAAATTCAAATTAAGGAGGTGTTACATCGAATGCCTTCAGTTCACGGACAAGCAACAAGAATTGCTTCATGGAATACCTTTTTCAAATCAAATTATATTCGTCATTGTCAGTTAATTTTTAGTAATCATCTTTGGTACTATAGTGAAGGACAACAGAAGATAATTAACTTTGATGGATCTCCGAGACTTCTAGGATTATCGCAGTATTGACTGCTTAATTGAATAACAATTCGCACCAAAATGACAAAAATTATGGTTAACCTTAATTATTTGTAGCAATTATACAGAATTATTGCTCGAAACAAATAACTCGAAACAAATAACAAGATTAAGAATTTGTGTCAAAATGTTGTTTGACGTAAGCTGAAACGGCATAACTCGAGGATCGTTTGTGTGTAAAACTACTGTCCAGAATACTTTACTTATCTTACAGTTTTAAGAATAGATTTTGTTTTATGAACCTTCCCTATCGCCATGTAAATGAGTTTTTGAAATCCTGACTATACCAGAAATTTAAAACATTTTTCAAGAACCACCTTTATCTTAACAATAAGTTAACGCGCTACATGTTCTTTCGAATTTCATATATTTTTTGATACGTACAGTAGTTTTTTATATAAAGTGGTTAATCATGTCTTTAAAAAAAAAAAAAAGAAAAAAAAACAATATGGTTTTAAGAATTTTTAAAAAGAGTTTTTCTTGGTTTTCTAATTTTTTATTACTTTACTACATACAAAATAATAAATATTATTAACGTAATAATTTTTTTCTACTGACAAAAAAAATTAATGCCTTCTTTTGGAATGTTCATTTATCATAATTACTTTTAACATTCCTTTAAAATTTATAGCAAAATTATTTAATTTTTATCAAAAAAATTTTTCTACCGTATACCGTATGTTTTATGTAATCATAAAACAATAACCCATCTCCAACTGACCTGTAAATTCTGACAAAACAGTGGTTTGATAATTCTAGAAATCCATAAAAATATAAAATAGATATACATAGTTAGGTGTACTTAACTGAACATAATTTTTACTTTCTCTAAGCTTTTTCATACAAAAGTTTTAAAATTTCCTGTAGAAATCTCGAAAACTGTATACGTTTTCAAAAACTCGAAAACGAATTTTTCTTACTATTTTTCAATTTTTGTTTTTTTGTTTACCTATACAAAAAAAAATTTATATAAATTATGATTTGCCGCCACATTTATTCTAGATAGAAACCTGCAAATTAAGTCTTAAAATTATGTATTATCAATATTTTATATTAACGCTGTTTATACATACTGTATATGTCGGTAAAACGAATAAAATTCAATTATTATAAAAATTCCGATTCCGAAATCGGGATTAATGTTTAAAACTCCGAAAAATCTCGGCACTGAAATTTCAACACTAAGATTAATTCCCTAATCACCATTGATGTATTTAATTAAGGGGGTCTTCTAGTCTAGAGAGCGGCTTTTTAGGGATTAATAAAAAAAAAAATACTATTTAATAAATAAATAAATTGCTACCTCTATTTTCGCCAAAAAATTTTAGATTTGTAATTTCATTATTTTACTTTATTTGGCGGCAAATCTCAATATTAAGACCAGCAAAAAACCCAACAATTCAACATGTCGATCGGTTTCGGTGTCTCAAAACACCATTATCAAGACAAGAATATCAAATCAATAAAAATGAAAATATTTTAGAAAAAACAATAAACAAAAAAATGAAATAAAAACCTTTTAGTTTGGATCCAAAACAGTCAAATCACAAAAAATGTCAAATATAGCAAACTCGTTGGTTGGAAAAAAGAATACGTACATCACCACAGATAATATACGAAAACGAAAATATGAAACAACTATTTAATATTTTTACTATCGAAGTTTAGAAAATTTAAGGACTTGTAGCGGTTTAAGTACAGCCATGCAAAAAAAGTGATATGTTAGTTGACACGGTTTTGGGTTTTGTATTCATTTGCAACAAAAAAAAAGAAAACGATTCTGGTTTGTCAAGGTTATGATTCTGGTCAGATTCCTAATCAAAAAAAAAAAATTTATATCTAAAAATGGCGCCTGTTTGAAAAAAGTTACTTTTTTGACCTTTTTTTCTTCAAAGCTTCTTATTTTTTTTATTTTTTTTAAATAAGAAAAATTAGAATTTTGCAATATCCGTACCATAAAGCAACATGCATTGAAGGTACGTACCAAATTTAAAATCAATTGGGTAAATAGATCTCGAGATATCACATCGACCAGCTTAAAAAATGTAGTTTTAAGAAAAATGGATTTAAAATTTCGAAGTATAATACCTGAACTGTATTAAAATAGCTATAATTTTAAAAAATTTTTAATTTTCTTCTGAGGGCACATTTTTAAAGGTCTATACTTTCAAAAAATGAAACAAACAAAAAAACTCGAATTTTAAAAAGTTCTAGACTAGAAGACTACCTCCTTAAATACATTATTTTTTACAACTACTATACTTACCTACTTATTAAGATACCATCACAGTGTGACTGTCCGAAAAATAGTCAATTTTCGCGATTCTTTTTTGGGTTGGATACAGGATGGGGGAATGGGGATGAATTTTTTTACGATTAATACCACTATTTAACAATACAAAAATACATTTTTATTTTATTTTTACAATTTATTTTTTATAATTATTATAATTTTTTGAAAAAAGTGTCTTCAAAAAAGGGCAAAATTTGGTGCCCACGATTGCGGCCGCAGTTTTCATTTGGAAAAAAAAATCAAATAGATTATCAATCTGTAGGTAAGCCGCTATGTTCCTATGAGAGCATTTTTTTGAAATTTGAAAAAATGGCGGCGGTTTGAATAAAATGAACAAAATTTTTTACAGTATTCCGTGTGAAAAAATAGGAAGATTTAAAAAATACCCCTGTCGCAGCATCCTGCATAACATAGCGAATTTCCGTTTATAAAAATTAGTTTTTCTCGGAAACTAGTTGACATAGAATAATAGTTTAAAGAGCTTTTTTATGTAATTTTTTCTCCTCTTTTAAATGGTGTAAAAAAATTTGGCAAAAATTTTTGAATAAGTGGAAATTTTGGCAAAAAACTAATTTTTTGCAAGAACAAAAACCATGTTCCTGGCATCCGACGTGTCTGGCTGAAGAACTCATCCAAGATTTTTGAACTTCCAACGTTGTCACCAAATTTCGTAAACCTAGGACATTTCGTTCGAGAGTTATCGTGCTGATACATAAATACATAAATACATATATACATATATATATATATATATATATATAAATTTTAGTGAATGTTATTTTTGGGTTCTAGGGACCTCAAAACAAATTTCTGCCATAGTCCCGGGCTCAAGTCGCGTCATGAGACCTACTGTAATAGCTGAATTTCCATTCTGGAAATTCGCTAAAAGCTCCCATAGGAACATAGCGGTTTACCTACAGATTGATAACCCACATGATTTTTTTTTTGTTTTGAGATAAAAACTGCGGCCGCAATCGTGGGCACCGAATTTCGGCCTTTCTTAAAGACACTATTTTTCAAAAAGTTATAATAATTATAAAAATAAATAAAAATGAATAAAAAAAAAATATATTTGTATTGTTAAATAGTGGTATTAATCGTAAAAAAAATTCATCCCATTCACCAATCCTATTCGTCCGAAAAAAAATTGTGAAAATTGACTATTTTTCGGCCAATCACAATGTGATGATACCTTAATTCATTGATCGTTAATTTGTTCGTTATTCAATGTCTATTCAGTACTGATAAAACTGAACGGTTTTACGCATTACAATCAGTTCTAATAAATAACAATAATCATTAATTATTATTAATCATTAATTATTATTAATCATTAATTATTTATTACAACGGTTCGTACCAACCACTAATCGTTTAGAATTTGAATGAAATTAATTTGAAAGAGTAAACATTATTGTCTACTATTGATGACCTTATTTTGGAGAAAAAAAAATTATGCAAAAATTAGCTTAAAAAACATATAAATTGAGAAAATTAACATTTGCAGTATAGGTACATATATCATCAGAAACAATAAGAATTATTAATCGTAAATATATTTATATATGAAAAAATTTCTTATAACTGTGGAGCCACAATTAAGGTATAAACACGACATTAATAAATGTGTGGGCGCGCGCGATACCAAAATAAACGGTTCTATTTTTTTCCTTTCCTTTTTTTTTTTTTTGGTTAGAAATTATTATTTATTACTTAAATTTATAATTTTTTTATTTATCTAACATGTATAATTGGTTTAGACACCTCGGGTACATTACGTCTGTTTGTCCATTTCTTAATGCTTTTTAATCATATTCCAACTAAAATGTATTTTCCAAATTTTTTTACTTTTATAAAAATAATACTACATATATTGGGATGTCCCGTAAAAGTTATTAAGAAATTTGTTTTGAGGTCCCTAGAAACCGAAAATAATATTCACTAAAATTTATATATATATATATATATATATATATATATATATATATATATATATATATATATATATATATATGTGTCCGCACGATAACTCTCGAACGAAGTATCCAATATTTACGAAATTTGGTGAAAATATTGAAAGTCCCAAACCCTTGGATGAGTTCTTCAGCCAGACACGTCGGATGCCAAGAACATGGTTTTTGTTCTTGCAAAAAATTAGTTTTTTGCCAAAATTTCCACTTATTCAAAAATTTTTGCGAAATTTTTTTACATTTTTTTACACCATTTAAAAGAGGAGAAAAACTTACATAAAAAAGTCTTTAAACTATTATTCTATGTCAACTAGTTTCCGAGAAAAACTAATTTTTATAAACGGAAACTCGCTACGTCATGCAGGATGCTGCGACAGGGGTATTTACTATTATCTTAAACGATGAAATTATGAGATTATTTTGTTGACCACATTCCTTCTAATTTCAAGGTAACCCATAAAACGTATGCAATTTGTCAAATCGCTCAGATTTTTTATTCGTGAACCATCATCAAGAATAAGATCCTATAAAATATCAAAAATTAAAAAAAGATCGATTTTGTTCAGGATTTTTTACAACTGTCATTTTTAGAAATCGTGAATATACTCTTACTTACATTCTCTGATAATAAAAAATACGTTGCCAATGGGATGTGGCACACAGCTTCCTCGTACTCGTAAAAGCACCTTGGTAATTTAATGCCCAATATATCTTTGCATAATTTAATATAGGTATATAAATTAATAAAAATAATTAAACAAAGCGATTCATAAAAAATTGAGCCAAGTGGGACTAGCAGTAAATAAGATATTGACATTTACAGTGGAGCTTCAGTTAAGTTAACATCAGTTTTTTTAAGTGACGTCACTTTTTTCTCACTAAAGTTAAGAGGATTTTATACAAAAAGAAAGAAACAATATTATTACATTATACATTTTTAAGACAAAGATATTATAAATTCTATAAAAGCTATATGTGTAATAAAAAAAAAATAATAATAATTACATATAGTATGATTTAAAGAAATTGGTTTGGATGTCATAAGAGTATTCAAATTTTTCTTTTCTCTGTTGAATTTTAGAACTTCGTTCGTAACTTAAAGTTCATAAGTGTTACTAATTATGTTTATTCGAAGTGAAAAATCGAACAATATTACAAAAACAAAGGGAAATTACATTAGTTACATATTTTTCATGACATAACTAAGATTGGTTATAAGTTGAACTATATGGCCATAAATTATACAGTGTTAAAACATAAAAATGTATAAAAATCAGTGGTGTTTTTTAATAAAAATGTTTCTCTATGCAAAAAGAATTTTAGAATGTTGAATTCTAGAATATTTAAAAATTTTTTCAGATATATACAAAGCGAGTGATCTGATTGAAAACTACTTACTCAAATCAGTTATTCACGTTACATAATAAATAAATTTAAATAATAAATACCAAAATACTTGAATACCAGGTACTTAATAACTAATTCGGAGAATTTGGTGAATCCAAAGTAAATCGTAGCTGTTTATATAGACTGAAAAATAGATACGATACTTGTCAATTGTCCGTTCAAGCGAAAAAAAAACAATTTCTATAGCAGATATATCTACAATGAAGAACTTTCTATAACAGCAATATTTTTAATGAAATTTATACATTAGTATAAAATCCAGTTAATCCACTGGAATCCAAATTATTAAATAGTTTGTTCTCGTACGTCACCTATGACTTAAATTATTATTTAGTCCCGACCATGTATTAAATGACCGCCACTGATCTCAATCTGCTTCACTAAAGTTAAGTTTCACTAAAGTTTACCAAATTTTTCTTGACTTTAGTGAAGCTCCACTGTAATGGGATTTCATGATAGCGCCGTGGATACTATTACTCCGAATGCAATGAAATTTATAGGGGACCATCTAGGAACCAGACCACATCATTTCTGACAATTTCATAAAAAAGAAGTGAATAATTCAGAAGTTATACCACTTGGTTCAAATTAGTATATTAATGGAATGACATGGTAACGGCATCGTTACCGTTACTCCAATTTCGATTAAATTCATAGGACACCATCTAGGAACCAAACTGTATAATTTCTGAAAGTTTCATTTAAAAACAATCGAATAGCTCAGAAGTTATGCCACTTGGTGCAAACTGGCGACACACAGACGGACAGACACCAACCTAAAATTGGTGAACCCAAATAGGGGACACCAACTCAAAATAGGGAAAAATTTTTCTTATTTTTCAAAAATGATCACAATGCTTCCGCTGCTTTAGTAGTCTCGGAAGCAATAAACGAAACATGGGATTTGTATTTTTAGTACCGTGAATTGAATCGTTACACGTATAAATAGCCAAATTTAAACGGAATGTCGTACTCTCTCTCTTACATTAATAACAAGTTATGAGAGATATGTTTACATTTAAGAGCAACAAATTAACAGAAACATTGCGGTTAATCCAATAAAACACGAAACCCTTAAAGGGCAAGCTGATAATTATCGAATCTTTTATCCAGTTACCTATATCATTTTTGGATCACACTGTACACAAGCATACACCTATCAAAATGGATATGATTTTTTATTTTTATTTTTTTTTTTTTTGTTTTGCATAGATATTTAATGGCAGTTGAAAAAGTCAAATAAATTTCCATATTTGTATACTTTTTATAGATAAATCTATTTTTATTTACTCATTGAAAACGGTGTATATTATTAAGTAGTATGTGCTAGTATTACTGGTATCAGTGGTATTCATCCCGTATCAGTTAGAGATATTAGTATACATTATTTAAAATTACCTCGATATGACGATATGTATACAACTTACATATATGATGTATATGGATGTGGAAGTTGTAATAGATGTATTTACAGGGCTGGAGAAAATGGTTCGTAGGAATAATTTAAAATATAAAATGGAAAATGGTTTCCAAAAATGCATTTAAAATACAAAATGGAAAATGGTTTTGCTGAACATATTTAAAATAGAAAATGGAAAATAGCTATTTAAAATAGATTATAAAGTGTAAAATGCTTCTTTTTTTACTTTTTTATACCATAAATCTTTTATCGTTTTTTTATATTAATAAAAAAAAAAGCTAAGAAAATTTCAAACATATTGAAATTAAATAAGGGCAGTCTTTTGAGAAAATTTTATAAAGTTTGCATGATATGAAAACGAAAATTAACTCTTGAAATATTGTTACTCTAAAATATTGTAAAATTTAATTCACACTTGACATAATCAAACCTTGACTACGCTACAACTGCGGCTTCTAAATTATAAAAATCATCTACTCGAAATACCAAAACATTTCTTATCGACGTGTCTTAAAGATAATAGCACACAACTTGAGTTAGAAAAATTTGACTTAAGAGAACTGCAGCTCTAGTAAAAAATTTAACTCAAGTGAAACTCGAATTATAAAACATTTGAGTCAATTAAATCGACTTACATTTAATACAATTTGTTAGATTGCGTTTAATTCGAATTCTATGATTAATATGAGTCATAAGTGTCATACATATACACATAAATTTGAGTATACATGCATTTTAATTTTAAATGCAAAATGGATTCAAACTTCCATTTTAAATACAGAATGGAAAATGGTTTGACCGAACTTATTTAAAATAGAAAATGCAAAATGCCATTTTGTATTTTAAATACATATTTAAAATGAAATCATTTAAATAGTTGCCAGCCCTGTGTATTTATTTATTTATTAAATATACACATTTTTATGATATTGTGTGTTTTACACTTGAATATTTGTTTCCCGCTACAGTACTGTGTCATAAGAGATTGTTTGTGTTTGACAATCCTAATGATTGTTCCGATCATTAGGATTGATTTCAAATGTTCATCTGATAAGAAAGATCTGTATTTCGATTTGATAAATTTCATTTTTTAAAAAGTCTGCTCACACACAATAAAAAAATTTGTGTTCTGCGTAAAAAAAAACTAGTGGTTAAAATTTTTGTGTTAAATAAGTAACACAACCCTGCGTTAATGTAACATTTCGTATTTGTGTTAAATGAAAATATTAACACAAATTTCGATTTAACAAAATAAAAATGTTAACCTGTTTGAACAACACAGAAGTAACACACTATTTGTGTAGAGCAAAAGAATGTTATAAATACGCAACTTACATTAGAATATATATCTACTAAAATAAATATAATAAAAAAGATGAGAGTAGTTCTTATTATTAAACAAAACTGAAAAATTTTCGAATAGTTTTTTTGTTGACGAATTAGTTTTATTAAACGTTTAATTATTGACGAATATAGTTTTATTAAACATTTAAAAATGAAACAATTTTCTTACATTTTAAGGTTACTTTATTACAAAAATCATGTAGGCTTACTTGAAAATGTATATTGAAATATTATAATATACCATCTCAAGTAAGCTTACATGATTTTTTGTAACTAAATCTGTAACAAAATAACCTTAAAATGTAAGAAAATTGTTTCATTTTTAAACGTTTAATAAAACTATAATCGTCAATAACTTAAAAAACTAATAATTTTTCGGTTTTGTTTAATAATAAGAACTACTCTCATCTTTTTTATTATATATATTTTGGTACATATATATGGAAACAAATAAGAATTTTTACAAAGGACTGACTTACTTTCGTTCTTTGAGTCTCATTTATAATAATATATGAACAAAATCGTTATAATTTTTGACGATTTTCAAATACCTTAAGCTGCAGTGGAAGTAAAATATTAAATAAAAAAGTTTGACAACTAACTCTGATAAATCTAAAAAATTAACACAAAATGTATGTTCTCTTGTGTGCTAAATCATTGACACAAATCCTTGTGTAAAGATTTGACACATACGCTTTGTATTAAAATAACACAAAAAATTGAGTGGACCGTTCTGGACATGTAAAATGTGTTAATTTTAACACAAATTTTTTGACTGTGCACTTTTAGGTGGATCTAAAAAAAGAAAACATAGCTCAAGCATGATTTTTTATGTTCTTAAAGTCTTTTTTTGGGAGAGAACTGTAAAATGGAAGTAGGTTACCTTCTTTGTAGCACTCCTGGAAATCCGTCTTGAATGAGTCGTTGGCTGTTAGGTCGATGACTTCAAATTGGATTTCAGCAGGCACTTTGTCAATGTTACATTTAAAAGGGTTTTGAAACATCTGAATGTCTTCTGATGCACGGTCAAAGCGGTTCTCAAACTCTTGTCGTAGCTTAGACATAATTCCCAAACGGTAATCTTTGGGAAAGAGAGCAGTGGTTAGTGCGCTTAAGTTCTTACAAGTTTCAAGGTAGTCAGAGTTCATAGATCCTAAATGCTTCTCGAAAAGTATGACATGCCTTTGAGAGCTTTGAAAGGCTTTAAGAAACAAATATTGTACTCTTAGTTAACGGTAAAAATGCTTAAAATGAAATATATTATCAAATAAAAATTTTTTTTTCAATTTGTAAGCTTCCTGCGGGCCGTAGGTTGGAGACCCCTGTATTATACTATAGTAAATATTATTTAAGGAGAATTGCAGACTATTTTGGTTCAAAACATATAAAGGGTACATATAATACTTTTGAGTTAGGATATGTGAAGGATATTACGTAATACCATGCAAAACGATGACAAAGATGATGAAATAAGTGTTCCGTAATTATGATTACGAAATACTAAAAACTTTTATGTCTAGTAAAAAATAATTTACTTTTACACAGCCAGTTTTTTAGTTAATTCACTGAATGTTATTTTTATAATCATTTGTTATTTTTCGTAATGCATGATAAGAACCAAATTTATTATTCGGTATACCAACTAGAGATGTCGATTCTCCAAAAAAAGATCGATTTTTGGATCGATTTAAGTCGAAATTTAAAAAATCGATTAAAAAAAAAATCCACTAACAAAAAATCAGTTCTGTAAGATCGATCTAAAAAATCGAAATTTTGAAAAGTTTAATAAAATTAGCTGGTAGTTTGTTAAGGGACTTAATTGATAGTACATGGGGAGTACCGTGCACAAACGTCTTACACCACGGCGATGATAGTTAATTTTTCTATTATAATTATAGCAAATAAACAAATAACGAAATTGAATATGTAGGACGAATACCATGGAATGAACCAAGTTTATTCAAAAATTTCAAACAAACTGACAAAAAAATGTTTTCTAACTTCTACAAGGTGGCGATTAAAAACAAATTTCAAAATTCCCTGACTTCTCCCTAACTCTGAATAAAGTTCCAGGGCCTATTCCGAAAAAAATATTGTTTAAATGTTAATTAATTCTAAAAAAAAAAGTTTTTTGGACGACCATTTTTTTTACCCGTCAGTGGCAAAAAATACAACTTAAGAACAAAAAAAAAATGGTCGTCGAAAAACTTTTTAAAAAAACTATCAGTCGACATTCTCGCCGGGGCGAAAACAATAAAATCCCTGACTACGATTAAAATTCCCTGACTTTTCCCTGACTATTCCAGAAATTTAAAATTCCCTCACTTTTCCAGGTCGATCGCCACCCTGTTTCTATGTAAGTCGCTTTTGTGCTAAAGGGACCACTTGTCAGATAGGTGGCCTTGCTTTCTTTTGTATTAAAATTCATAGTAGTACTTCATGTATACATATTGGCTATAGGATACTGTTGAGGTTACTGGACAAGATAGTGCGTATATAATATGTAGTTAATAGTTATATCGAGCCACATCGGGGTTCGTTTTACAATTAGAATTACAATTAAAATGAAATTATTTTTGGAAAAAGACGGTTGTCGATCTCTTACTTTGAATAATCGATTCGTGAATCGATTCAAATGAAAAAAGTCGAAAAACGAATCAAATCAATTTTCGATTAATCGATTTAAAATCGACACCTTACCAACACCCACAATATTGTGGCCATTGGTAGGTCTAATTTAATATAACATTAAGTATGCCCGCATTCATAGTACAGTAGTGTAAATACATACTAGCACACCACAAGTTCAAGACGGAATTATGTATGTATGTATTTTTTTTGATTACATTCTGTAGATGTAGTTCATCATCATCATCATCATCTATCGAGAATACTCAACCAATACAACACAAGACGACTGGCGCCACAAATTCTCGTCTTTGTTCAATTCATTCATACGAATGTTGAGCTCTCTACTTTCGCAACACGTGTAATTTTATACGTACGTACCCATAGAAATTAATTTTTTTTAAAAAAATAAATAGAAAGAAAATTAAAATGTAACAAAATTTTTAGTTAGGCTGTATACAAACACGTGTTTACTAATTATATATGTATGTCACAATTTTAGGTGTTACATACATACATAATTACAGATACATACTTTTATACGATTTTTGTAACAAATTTAATTAAGTGATAATTTCGATTATGCTATTAATTTTTTGTCATTTTTCTAAAACACTATAATTTTTATATTTTTCGACACATTGGCATCATAAGTGAAGGATCAAGGTGCAGGGCTTGATTTATGACATAATATTCTATGAATGAAGTGTGATTTTTTATGCCTGAAGGGGTTTTTGTATAATTTTAAACAATTCATTTTAAATTAACTAGTGGACTATAAATTATTAATAAAATAAAATATAACTAGAACAAAGAAACGGAGTAAATATGTAATTCACTCAAATTTATTGAAAAAATAATTTTTTTTAGTCAAGAAAAAATGTCTTTAACTACCGAAGAAAAAAATTCAAGGAAATATTTCTTTGAATTAACAAAATACTTAGTTTCTTTGATTCAAAGTAAAAAAAAATTAAAGAAATTTTTAATCTTTGAATAAAGAAATCGTTTTGAAAATGTATAAACCCAATTTTCAAAACAATGTTTTTCTTCATACGAAAAACAATAAAGATTCCGAAATAAATTTTAATGAGAATAATATTTTGTCTCTCCAAATAAATATCAAAAATTATAAGTATCACATTCGAAGAAAAAAACTTGGAATGGAAATAAAATTAATTATAAAATAAAAATTATGAATATTTATTGTGTTATAAAAATTAACTGAAAAGGACTACATATCTCTAATTAGATAGATATCACAGCTATAGTACATAGGTGTATGCTTAAAAATGTATGCTTCTGTCTCATTTCATCGTATATGTATAGTCAGACTTCCAAACATAATTGTAATATCGTTTTTACACAATCAATTCAACATTCAAACAATATAAAAAATTATATTAATTTTTTATATAACTTGCAAATGACGTCATAAAATCAGTATATATTTGAAACAACCGACAGGGTCACTAATACCTCTGATGCTGACTAAACAAGTTTGCAAAGATAAGTAATCTGGCCAGTAATGTGAAAAAAAAAAAATTAATTTTACACGAGCTAGGCGCCACTCTCATCAGATATAAAGAAAAAACTACGTTTCAGAGGAAATTTGTTGTTATCAACGTGATACAACTTATTACTGTCAAATTCTGAACAAAAAAATTGAAATAAGATTCATGTTCAAAAATTATACAACGGTTGAATGGTTCCCTTCTAACCAGATATCGACATGGCCGCGGAGAAAAATGGCGGCCCCGGGACTAAATTAGTTAGTGCACAAAGTTTGGAAACCGCTGCCATAATGTAATGTTCAAATCTATTAAATTTAGAAACAGACTAGCCGTACCCGTGACGTTGTTCACGCGACACGCTGAGTAGTTTCTTTTTCCAATTTGTAGTTTCTTGCAACACAAAATGCATTAAATTGTCTCCAAATTGGCAATTGTGTATTTATTGTATTTTTCGGTACACAATTAGCAACATTTTCTTTGATTTCAGATTCAGAAAAATTTCCAAACCGATACCACAATATTCAATGTATTGACATTTTGTTATTATAGTTATGAAATTATGAAATATGTAAATTTACGTAATGTGTGTACATGCTCAAAATGGTTTTTCCGTTTTCCCATGGGAATGAGACATTTTTTCGAAGTGAAAAGTATCTTAGATGTTGATTCAGATAAAAATTTATAATCACACCGAATTTCATTAAAATTCGTCCAGTGGTTTTTACGTAATGTGTGTACAATGTACATGCTCAAAATAGTTTTTCCATTTTCCCGTGGGAATGAGACATTTTCCCGGAATAAAAAGTATCTTAGATGTTGACCCAGGTAATAAGTTATCATCACACCAAATTTCATTAAAATCCGTCCAGTAGTTTTTACGTGATGCGTGAACAGACAGACAGAAAGACAGACAAAAATATTGAAAATCGCTGTTTTGATATCTACATCGATAACTATTTACAGTACCAGTACAATTTTCAAAAAATATTCCATGTACAGAAACGGTCTCGTTACAGTTTTATTATATGTATAGACTTACTTACGATAGCTTATGAAATGGAATTAATATACGCATATCATACATACGATGAATTCCTAAAGTGGTCAATATCAACCCGCAAGAGTAGACTTGAATTTGCTGACGACCAATGGTAGCAAAAAAAATTTTATGACCATGTGAGTAACCTAACGAAGTCCAAATTTTGAAATTTCGTTTAGTTCCTGAGTTACAAGTTCTCAACAGGCTTGCCAATTGTCCGGTTTTCGATTGGACAGACCAATTATTTATGAAGTGGTTTGTTCAAGCCAGGTTCTTCATGTGCGACCGGACTTGAATTGTTCAATTAAGTGACAAAGATATCGTCCTTATTATCACTATTTATGTTTGGTATGATTTAATATCTTTTCTTTTTTTTTGGTATTGTAATTTAGGGGGAGAAGGTTTTTCTTGTTTTACTGTTCATTTTCCCTTTTGCTCGTCAGCCATAATTTTGAAAGAAAATGGACTTGAGAAGAGGTGGTGCTTAAGCCGAAATCGCTCTAGAGCGTAAAAATTGGATGGAGTACATGGGGAAAAAATTTTCATACCCACAGCTCTATTTTCACAACAAATGTTGATGTCCGGTCATCGAAAATTGAAAAGTAAATCAGAAGCGAAGTGAAGTTGTTTATTAACCCTAGAATCATACGTACTCGTCAAAACGACGAACGAACTTCTCTACCTGATTCAATACTACAACTTGTCGGTGCCCGGTTGCTGTGAAACTTCTGTTATCTAATTTATTTGTTATTATAACACATAAGACGTATAAATTTTGTTTATAGCTATTGTCGTTTTTTTATACTGAAATAGTGTGCGTCAAAAGGACGACGATATATGAT
Organism: Brachynemurus nebulosus; assembly: GCA_035578155.1. Taxonomy (NCBI): domain Eukaryota; kingdom Metazoa; phylum Arthropoda; class Insecta; order Neuroptera; family Myrmeleontidae; genus Brachynemurus; species Brachynemurus nebulosus. Next base: position 6,055,233 of record JAPWDM010000018.1, on the reverse strand, counting down.
TAACCTATATTTTTTTTTAAAGATTTTGTACTCCACATATAAAAGTTTTCCTAATTTTTCTAAAATTTACTAAAGATATGGATGTTATAATTAATTTATTCAATGATTATGATAATGTGAAAGATGATTACAGCTGTTTGACTTATAGAGACGACATAATACTGAAGTTTTAATATATTGAATCGAAAACTAAAGAATGCATTTCGAATGACTTAATAAAAGGTTAACAATTTATTTTGTGGAAAATATTTTAATTTTTATTACTTTTTGAGATCTTATTCGAAAAATTACTAACAAATTTTAGAAAATTTACAAATGTGCCTAATGGGGAAATAACTACATGTATATAGGAATATTTATGACTGAGAAATTTCACATTCTGTAAAGTCACACATGTCCACTGACTCATAATAGCTCATAAATTAATTATTTGAGAGACATGTTTTATGATACAACTGATGTATTTATCTATTTTTTAATTTTTATAATGAAAATATGCTTTGATAAAAAGATTAAAAAAATTAATAAATATTTATATTAAGAAATTTTTCCAAATCCAATTTTCTTAAATATTTTGCTCGCTTTTGTAGTATTGTTATGTAAAAAAAATGTTTTTTGCAAATAAACTCTAAAACTCCCCGTAAAAAGTCCATTCGTCGAAACGACGCCGATGTATGATTAACTTGACTCGTAGACCAACGTATGATTCTAGGGTTAATTTTTATATAAACGAAAACGATTGATGTCAGATAATTGTACTATTATTATTCAAATGGAAAAAGCTATCACCTATGTATTTTCGAATACATTTTTATACACTACTTTACTTGCAAAATTTAAAGGGTTCACTTGAAATTATCAAATGGATCACTTCTAGTTACTATTATTTAATTTTAAAGAATTAACGAAAAAATTAATTTTCTTTAACTATTAACCACTTTACCAGAGATGGGCTGTGACATCACTTTCTCTTATACTTCGTTAGTTGTTATCCTACTCAAATCAAATATAACTATGAAAATTAACGCACATTTAATTAATAAAAAAAATAAGAAGAATAATTGCTTTTCCTAGTAATAAAAAAAATAGTGATTTTTCTTAGTTACAAAACACCTATTCTTATCTACAGAATGTGACGCAACTAACAGCTTATGAACGTTTTCCCGTAAATTTTGAAAACAATTTTAATTTTTTCTAACGATTTTCGGCATTATTTTTAGAAATGAAAAATACATACATACATACATGTATAGTACATTAATATACGTATTTTTCTAAAAAAAAAAAAAAAATGTGCCCCTTTAGCCAATTATCCCATTTAGGAGTTCTGTAAATTCAAATTCACATAATAAAAATAAATTAAAACAGGTTTTCATATCTACCCGGCGCTCCCACAAATTAATATTATTATAAAAACATCTACATCTGACTATTACATAGGGTGAATGCGGGAGAGATGCCGCACATTTTGAAAACATTTAATAATTCTTTAAGTATGTATTTAATTGATTTGAAATTTGGTACATAGTAAATGTGAACATTGTTCTTTAAAATTATTTATAAATAAACTTAAATTCTCAGTCGTAATGGATTCATAATTAACATTTTTGTAGAGCCTGCAAAGCGGCGTCTCTCCCACACCTATGGGAGAGATGCCGCATCAAAGAAGGAAAGACGCCGCATAGGTAATATTAAAAATTTGGTACTTTTTTTGGCGCAGCGTTTCTCTTGAACATATATTACACACATCCCGATACACAGTGCATGTCATATGTAACCATTTTTGGCACTTTATACATCTTAACCAGTTAATATTTTTCGTTGTATCTCTGAGTACTACCCAAAACATTCGATATACAGGAAATCATTATTTTCGTTATCTTCACTAATACCAGAGCTCTTCCTGACCCATTACTGGATCTTTTATATTTACGTGGCATAATTTGCAGCCAAAAATAAAACTGTATAATTAAGGTATATCTTTTTCATATGTAATATGATGCGGTATCTATACCAACTTTAAATGCGGCATCTCTCCTTTTTGTTGGGAAAGATACCGCATGTTGCTATAGCAAGCATAGTGCGGAATTGTAACCTAAAATTTTATACAGTACCTACTTTTAAAATATACCTAAATTAACAAAAAAATTAATTTTCCTTAAAATAATGAAATATACATTCTGAAATTCGAATGAATTAAATGCTTAATAAAATATTTATATAAAAAACTTACATTTCAATAATAAAAAGTTGGATAATTTCTAAACTAATGCACTGATCATAAATGTAACCATAGACAGCGTAAATTAACAACCTATTTTAACCATATAATCCATTATTAGCGCGATCTATTAATCAGTGAATGAATTATGGCTATTGCGATATCTCTCCCGACGCGGCATCGCTCCCGCATTTACCCTAGTACTAGAGGTACCATTTTTATTAGCAAGAGTAAAGACACTAAATTACAACACGTCATTCCGTTGATTATATGAAAAATAATACTTTTTTTTTGGTATTTATATTAGTTTAGTGGTAAAGCAAAAATTCGTAAAATTTAATTTCTTTATGACATTCATTTCTTGTCTAGTCGTAGTAGTCGAATGAATTATTGTACGTGGCATATATTTTATGTTAAATAACAATAAGTCAAAAAGGTATTTATAACAACGTTTTTTTAATGTTCACTAATAAATTATACAAAAAGGAAACCTGAACTGAACATTTTTAAATTTTGGTTGCTCCATCATTGTTATAAATATTTTTATAAAGTTTATAATATTCAACCATTTCAACAAAATATACATATGAATTTGATAATATGGTGGCCATAAAGTTCTAAATGTTATGTTACACGAATAACTTGTAGAAACTTGAAATTAATTATTTATTTAAAATAAAAATTATTATTGAAGTTTTATTAACTGTTAGGTACCAACCGATTTTTAAGATTAACTGTACATTATGGATTATACTGGTACAAAACTTCATTTATCTCTTAATTTCCGAGATCTAAGAAAAAGAAAACGGAAACTAAAGTAATTATTTCACCATATGGTAATTTCTGAAGAGATGCACCACTTTTCGTAACGGTAAAACGAAGCGATTGGTAGTATTGATTTTTAAATCAGAAATCTCATGCGTGTAGTAAACGGTTACAATCTCAAAATAGAAGGCTTGTCAATCGTACTATTGACAGTAAATTCTATAATATTTCATAAATTATGCGAAAAATTTTTATGAACGGTCAATAAACGCCTATTTACTTGGATTTACGTTTCATGTATCAACATTAGCTTTAGTAGGGAGATTTACAATCTCTGTTTCGTGTAAAATACTGTACAAAAACCTGTAATCCCTGCTACGGCATACTAATAGACACATTAAATAATTTAGTGAGCGTTTTTTTTATATTTAAAAAAATGGCATTCGGATGACATAAATAAAATGTAGCCATAAACATATATTTATGCTGTCCTAAGATTACCTTCAAATAATAGTGGTTGAAAAAGTTAACGGTCGATTTTTAATGTAACCAGACACATCCATAATTTGCAATTTGTTTGAATGGTTCAAAAAGTTCCATAAAAGGTTCTCGTTTCATGTACGAGACTCTGAGCAATATATGTGAAAGGGAAAAATACTCCTGTCACAGCATTTTAGATAACATAGCGAATTTCCGTTTACAAAAATTAGTTTTTCTCGGAAACCAGTTTACATAGAATAGTGTGATTTTTTCTCCTCTTTCCAACGGTGTAAAAAAATGTCGCAAAAACTTTTGACCTTCAGCTGCAGTCCTAGACTCAAGTCGCATCATGGCAGTTGAATTTTCGGGACGGATGCAATTTTACATAGCTTTAAAAAAAATTTTAAAAATATTTAAAAGCTTTTACAATTATTTTCATTAATCTTTATGAAAGTAAAAAATAATAAATTTAACTGGTTGATGGTCACTGACGTTGTAAGATTAAAAAACGTTCTACACAGCGCTTCTACTGTTTGTTGAATATTATATATTTTGTTATGTAATTGAATAGAAAAATGGCAAAAATTTTCTTAACGTTCCCAGCGCCCCCACCAGCAGCACTATAATAGAGATGTTATGAATATATAACTTGTTATAAATTTAAATTACAATGTAAATATATAACGTAAACATTCAACTGAAGTTTGTAACTATTTTGCTAAACGGATGAGTGTAAAAATAATTTATTTTCCTTCACAGCGCTCCCGTTGTTTGTTAAGTTATATACACATTATACTATATAGTTGCAAAGAAAAATATTTAACATTTTATAATATTCTTACGGGTTCATAATGTCGAAAGCTTATATATTTGCTACAATTTAATTAGGGGAGACAGGGGCATGTACTAACAGATTTTACTTTTTAATTAATTTAACGGGAATGAAACTAGTTAGATATTTTTTTTGTAAACCTCATGAAGCATCAACTATCTGTCTATGACTTTTGATAAACTCACATATCCATTGTATTTTCTACGGAAAACCCATTTTAAAAAAAAATGTGCTTATTAATACTTACCCCACTTTTAGGGTAAATTTTAACAACCTTGGGGTGTCTAACTATTAACAATAAAGCTTTAATGTGATTATGATAAATGTTAAATTTATAACAAGTTATTATATATTCATAACATCATTCTTATAGTGCTGCGGGTGGGGGCGCTGGAAACGTTATGAAAATTTTTGCCATTTTTCTATTCAATTACATAACAAATTATATAATATTCAACAAACAGTGGAAGCGCTGTGTAGAACGTTTTTAAGGTTGTTCTATTTTATAAGATTTCTCTTAAAATTTTCATTTTACAACATTTTTGTTAGCATGGTCGAAAAGCACCTAATTTACGCCTAATTCTCCATACTTTAAATTACCTAAATTAACTAATTATTTTTTTACCTATCGGATGGCTAGGTTTACGTAAACCTAGCCGTCCCTTTTGTTTTTCACGTTTTCTCGAAAAAGGTAAGAACACCTAATTTTTTATTAGCACACCTAATTTACACCTAAAATACACCTATTTTTTATCTAGTAATTTTTTGGGATTTTGTAATTTTTTTTTGGTGGGACGGCTCGCTTTATGGAGGTCATAATTCTTCTTAGTCATGCTCGTGTTAAGGAGAGGGTAAGGTTAATTCGTACAAAAAAGGCATGTTTTTGTTATTTTTTTGTGATGACACAGTTAAAATCTCTTTATTAAAACCAGCGATACATTAAAGTATAAAATTCGAAGAATATTGTGTAAAATTTTCACGAAAAAATATTAAAAAATACAGTAATGGCAGCAATTATTCGAACGTGTCTCGGAAAAAAGTAGAATTGTGGTGCCCCTCATAACTTGGTGCTGGATCATCCCAAATAAAAAAATTAAAGTTCATTCGTTAGATAGTAGTTTTCCTCAGGTAACGCTGGGAGGGCTTTTCGAAATTTCAATTTTTCACTTTTTTGGAACACTTAGAACGGAAAAAACACGATTTTTGCGAAAAAAATTGGCTTATTTGTTATTGTAAAATAAAAATTATTACCAAATTTGAAAAAACTCTCCAGCGTTACCTCGTAAATTATGTACAGAAATAGTGTTCAAAATTTCAAATGGATCGGTGCTGTAGTTTTGAAGTTATGAGGGGCACCGACTTTGAAAACGTGAGGGGAAAATGCTTTAAAGTTTTGAACAATTAAAAATTCTTGTATAAAACTGATATAGAATACTTACTGCTAAACTAAATTTTGTACCCTACACTGACAAAATATACAATACAGGTATAACCACGTTAGTACTTCCATTGAAATTTCTATAACATAACTGAGAGAGAGAGATATATAGAGAGCGAAACATCTGCCAGGTAACAACAAAAATGCTTATAACTTCGTCAATTTTGCTCCAATCAATTTGAAATTTTGAAACAATATTCTTAAGATATTATGCATTCAGTTAAAAAAATAAAAAAAAATTAAAAAAATTATTTTATTACCTTACACTACCCTTAAACAGTTTTCTTTTCTTTTCTTTTCATTATACAATTGTGTTGACTTTATAAACAAAACAAAAAAAAAATGGTGGGTCACTCTTGAAATTACCCTATTAACTTTAAAGTCTGCTTACACGATGATAACGTTTTTGTGATAATACTGTCATGAGAGCAACTGTAAGATTCATGATAGATTCACTTCAAATGGTCACCTAAGTGATCCAACTCGACGTACTGAATCACTCACTCAGTAGCCATCACTACACCATACGATGCATTACCCAACGCTTTCACCAATAAACATGCATAAAAACAGACATACTCAAGTTCCTTCTTCAATACCTATGATATTTTGAATTGAAATAAATACTAATTTTACCCATTTTAAATTAGCTTCACAATTTTTTCTCACTAGTATCAAGATTTTAAAAGATTAAACGAAAAAAATCGTAATAAAATATTTTTTATTCTAGATTTACCTGAAATAAGCTTTTAAAAGAAAAAAAAAGATTTAATTATTATAAAGCGCAACAATAGTTACTAAAAGTATAAAATTAAATTTTATGATCAGTCACACCATCCTTCTCTAACATCCAATTTCTCTCTCTCTCCCTCACTCCCCAACTCAGACTCTTTATATCTAACAACAATAGTTCGTTATAAATTGTGTTTATTCATATAGTTCAACGTGGTCTAAAAGGTAAACTAAAAAATAAAATACAATTCTTGGAAATTTACGAGTCACAAACAATAAAAAAAATTATTTTATAAGATATGCTTAATTCTGATAAATGATCGAGTCAAGGTGTGAAATTTATTTCCACAATAAAAAAATTTTTTAATAATAAATGGGAATTTTTTCATATTATTAATATGTATTATAGTTAGGGTTGCCAACATTTCTTCGGTGAAATATATTTGTTTGCAATTCTTGCAATTTTTAACAATTTTTTGTCTAAAATAAAAGTGTCATATATGCTTTATCACATTCAATTTTTAAATTAATATAAATCAAAAATTCATTTTTTATTAATACATCTACATCTGTTTCTTTCTTCTCGCCATTTCGAATTCATAACCGAAAATATCTTCTCTGTGAATGCCGAAGTGGAGGGAATAGAGAGCAGAATAAATTTGGTAAGTTCAGTATTTTTGAAAATATGCTGCCATTTTTGGGCTGTAGTTTTGTTAGTAAACTCACTGTAATCCAAGGGTCAGCAACCTTTTTTGGATGGCGGGCCATTTTTAAAAAAAAGAATTTTTAGCGGGCCGCACAGTTAAATATTTTTCAATGTAATATGTGGTTTAAGTAGGTTTTTTTAAACGAATTTTCGCATTGAAAATTCAGCTTTTAGAGTCACTGTCTTGATGGTACCTGAGCCCGGAACTATGATAGAAATAATTTATTATGAAGTCTCTAGAAGCCAAAAATGACATTCACTAAAATTTATATAACTCTCGAACGAAAAATCTTGCTTTTACGAAATTTGGTAAGAATATTGGAAGTCCAAAAAGTCAGGCACGTTCGATGCCCGGAATGGATTTTTAGGTATTTTTGCCTATAAAATTTTTATGGAAAAAGTGAGTTTTTTGCCCAAATTTCCTCAAGTTTTTGTCATATTTTCTTACACCGTTGGAAAGAGGAGAAAATAATCACATAAAAAGGATTTTTGAAAAATAATTCTATGTGAAGTAGTCTGCATAGGCAGAGCAAATTGTTCGAAAAGTTATATTGCTTGGCGGGCCGCAGGTTGCCGACCTCTGCAGTGTAATCTTTTACTTTTGCAAAGATTTCATTTAATATTGTTATTTCAGAGTAAAGGTCGTCTATTTCGATACTCAATTTTTCTTTTAAAACTTCTAATATTGTCTCCCAGTCATCAAATGGAACCTCCTGTTTTAAATTCAATTTTTGGATTTTGCATAACCAATTGCTTTCATCAAAATCAAACCATTTATTAAGATAGTCTAAACATTTATCAATAAATACCAAAAAATTATTTTGAATTTCATAACTTTCGTAGATTAAAGCAAGTTCACTGGCTGATATCTTGTCATCACAAGCATTTGCAAGAGGAGTAGAAGTAAAAGAAGAGCCCAATGAACCAAAAAAGCTGTCTAATGTAAGCTTTCTTGTAAAGTTCAGCTTTGAGTTTATGGTGCTTTGTGTCACCATGTTGTTTAATCTGCAATAAATTATAAAACAAGACACTTTAAGAACCCATTGCCCATCATGCAAATCAAATCAGTTGACAATTTTATTGAATAAAAACAAAACAAAATAACAGACAAAAGAAGATGCAAGTATCTAACATAACCTGAAAAATTCACTTGTCCAATGCCACTTTTCCCGATAGAAAATGTTATGCTACATGGTTTACATTTTACATTATAGAAATTTTGGGGGTCTTTAGTAATCCAGTCATACAATCTTTCCTACTAATATTTATATTTTTCAAGTCTTTTTAGCGAATTTCCAGAATGGAAATTCAGCTATTACAGTAGGTCTCATGACGCGACTTGAGCCCGGGACTATGGCAGAAATTTGTTTTGAGGTCCCTAGAACCCAAAAATAACATTCACTAAAATTTATATATATATATATATATGTATATATGTATTTATGTATTTATGTATCAGCACGATAACTCTCGAACGAAATGTCCTAGGTTTACGAAATTTGGTGACAACGTTGGAAGTTCAAAAATCTTGGATGAGTTCTTCAGCCAGACACGTCGGATGCCAGGAACATGGTTTTTGTTCTTGCAAAAAATTAGTTTTTTGCCAAAATTTCCACTTATTCAAAAATTTTTGCCAAATTTTTTTACACCATTTAAAAGAGGAGAAAAAATTACATAAAAAAGCTTTTTAAACTATTATTCTATGTCAACTAGTTTCCGAGAAAAACTAATTTTTATAAACGGAAATTCGCTATGTTATGCAGGATGCTGCGACAGGGGTATTTGTATTTTCCGCTTTTTAATCGGCGTTAGTGGCGTACTTAAACTTGGCCCAGTTTCGTTATCGCTACCACTTTCCATAATTTATTTATGACTTCAACTTCTCGAAAGAAAGAACAATATCTATTTGAACATAATTATCAAAATCCCGAAACAAAAATAAAGCAGACCAATGACCAAACATTCGTTTGACACTGAAAAGTTTGGTACACAGTAAGATAGGTACGTTCGGATACACTATAGTTCACAGTGTTCACAGTAGAGATGTCGATTTTAAATCGATTATTCGAAGCTTAAAAAATCGATTCTTTTTTCGATTTTTTTCATTTGAATCGATTCATGAATCGCTTATTAAAAGTAAGAGGTCGATAACCGATTTTTTCCAAAAATAATTTCATTTTAATAAATTGCAATTCTACAAAGAAACATGTGTTAAAATGAAACACCAAAAACGTTATTGTTAATTGCCACTTTTTACTCGTTGTTATCAACAAACCTCTCATATGGCTCTATATAACTACATATATATACGCACATCTTGCCCAGTAGAAGACTATTAATACAAAAGGAAGGAAGACCACCTATGTGGCAAAAGATCTCTTTCCCACAAAAGCGACTTATTTAGAAAACATTTTTTTGTCAGTTTGTTTGAAATTTTTGAATAAACTTGGTTCATTCCACGGTATTCGTCCTACATATTCAATTGCGTTATTTGCTATAATTATAATTGAAAAGTTAACTCATCGCCTTTACAAATATAATGTAAGGCGTTTTTACACGATATTACCCATGTACTAATTAAGTCCCTTAACAAAAATTATCAGCTAATTTTATTAAATTTTTCAAAATTTCAATTTTTTAGATCCACGGAGAGAAAATTCCTATAAAAATTACTGTGCTCAGCACTACAATCGACGTGTAAAGGACGAACATATTAAATTCTGTAAGGTAAAAATATAAAGATTATAATTAATTATAAAAAATTTAAAGGATGGAATGTTCTTTTCGTAATATTATCTCCGTAAAATTTGTAAAACAGCACAGTAAAAAGTTCCATTACCGACAAAAAAATAATTTTTAATTGTGTTTATTAAAAAAATTTCCATGCTAACATGCTAATAATAGAAAGAAAAAAAAAACAGAAAGAAGGTTGGTTGTGTTGGGATCGCTCTAATGAAATGTACCTCAATCAGCGAGTTACATGGGTTACATGCGAACCATATATGTAGGTGTGGATTGTGGAAGAAACTTTGTCAGACAGCTCGCACCAGGCACCTTGATGCAGCTAGTTGTCAGTTGCTTTTACACTCTCTTAGGATGATGTCATCGTTTAATTCATCTTTTTGTTATTTACCTATCTTTAGTATATGTATTAGAATTATATTGTTGGCAGTCATTTTTGTATACATGTTTTTACAGGTACAGTGCAACCAATATAAGGTCGCGAGTCAGAAGCGCAAATGAAAGAGTACGACAACAAGAATTAAACTATAATATACATGCATAAGAGTGTGATAAAAGTTGTGTTAGCACCACATTAAATTTTACCATGCTAGCACATATTTTTTATTTTGGTCGTCGATCGCGCACGGATTATAGGGGAGCATAGTAATTTTTCTGAAATTTTCTCTACAAAAATTATAGGATTTTTCTCTCCGTGTCGATATCACAGAATCGATTTTTTTAGCCGATTTTTTTTTATATCGATCTTTTTAATTTCAATTTAAATCGATCCAAAAATTGATCTTCTTTCTGGAGAATCGACATCTCTAGCTCACAGTATAATAAAACTGTGCTATAGTCAAACCGGAGAAAAAGTTGTTTTCTATCGAGTGGTGAGGAACATAACGTGTTATGGGTAATCTATGTGTAGGAGTGGTGGGACGACGACTCTTTCTACGATTCAACTATACACGCAGGGCTGCCAGATTGTATGCAAAATCTGTATAACTTGGTTGTTTTGTGTAGCCTCTTTGTATAAGAAACTTTCCTGTATAATTGGATACGAACGCTAAAAATGTAAACTGAATGCGCTGAACACAGCAGCGACAGTTTTTTGTTAATGTGACATCGCGTCAGATCCAAAGAAACTACATAAATATGCCCTTATACATATATACCCCTGTCGCAGCATCCTGCATAACATAGCGAATTTCCATTTACAAAAGTACGTTTTTCTCGGAAACTAGTTGATATAGAGTAATTGTAAATAAAAAAAAACTTTCTTTATGTGATTTTCCCGCCTCATTCCGCCAAATTTTTTCAAAAAAAATATCCAAAAAACCGTAGACGTTTTCACGAAATTTCTTAAAAATAAGATGTTTCGTTCTTGAGTTATCGTGCGGACACTTAGTAAACTTATACATATATATATATATATATATATATATATATATATATATATATATATATATATATATATATATATATATACGTGTGTGTGTCCGCACGATAACTCAAAAACGAAACATCTTATTTTTAAAAAATATCGCGTAAACGTTTCGTGAAAAAAATTTGGCGGAATGAGGCGGAAAAATCACATAAAGTTTTTTTTATTTACAATTACTCTATATCAACTAGTTTCCAAGAAAAACGTACTTTTGTAAATGGAAATTCGCTATGTTATGCAGGATGCTGCGACAGGGGTATTTTAATAACAGATGCGTTTATGTACAGGGCCGGTGAGAGAAATGACCGGTGAAATATCTATTATACAAATTATGTGTATTTTTATCACCAATTAAACATATACGTATTTTTACTTGACACTAGTTCTAATTTTACCACCAGAGGCGCAACTGAGAATCTTTGCCTTACCAATACTGAATTTAATATTTTGAGCTAAATTTTTTAAGGGTTACGAAAAAAAATTTAGAACGGAATTTATTTTCCAAACGTAACAAAACATTTCGACGGTACACCGAAAGAGTGACAACTCAAAAATTTACATTTTCGAGTTTATTGTGTAAATGTATAGCAAAATTTGCATATTTTTATGTCCCAGAACGACATATTGCTACTTCCAAAATTAACCGCTAGAAGGCGGTTTTGTCGTTTTTTCCTTACTTCAAAGTAGCCAATTTTTTTTATCAAAATCTTTAATGTTATCAAAATTAACTTGTTATTTTTATTGTTGGAATACAAGGTGAGTACCAACGGGTTATCTCCAAAAAAATTTTGAAAATTTTAGAAATCCGAAACTATGATAACTTTTGAAGTAAATAATAAAACTTTTGAATAGAGATATTGAAGTAGCTGTTTTTTTTTTGAACTGTGTCACTCTTTCTGTGTACCGACGATTTTACCTTTTTAAATTCTCTTGCTGAAGAAAATAACCATTCGACACGGAAACAAAACTAAAGTTGGACCTTTATTCAAGGGCTTATCCGGCATGTACTTAGTTGATGTTTTCCTTCTTAATCCAAGTTTTTAATTTACTGTGTGTTCTCTTTTTCTTCTTATTATATCTTTAAATTCACCATCCATGTTTTAAATAGGAATTTATAATACATAAAAGTATTGCTGTTGATATTAACCTTTTAACATGTACATTCAAATTATTAGAAAAAATTCAATCACAAAATCCACAGTTTTTAATAGATATGTATTTACCTTTTTATGTTGACAAATTCTATTAATAATTGCCTGTTTAGAATTTATATTTTCTTTTTTATTTTAGCTATATTCTTCTCGTATATAAATAACATTTGCTTCACGGTTTCATGTAATTTTTAATGTGGTTTTAAATTTTTTACCTATATAAAACAAAACAAAAAACAAATAATAGGACAAATATTAATTACTATTTGATTTTAAAAATGTAATATATAAATTAACATGAATTATTACCTATTTTTCTCAAATATCAGTCAAATATCAGCACCGAATCTATATGTCAACATTTCAACACAAAGACGAGTTGATTTGAAATTCTGATTGTTGAAATATTAGTTTAAATTCAAGCTAATTTGGCAGTATTGTACATACCTGTGGTGCTATCTGGTTAAAAACGCTGACACAATAGAATTTTTAAAATAAAAAATTATTAAATATATTTAAAGAATTTTTTTAAATAATTAAATTATTAAAAATATTAATAATTTTAAAAATATTATTATAATTTTTTAACGTAATGTGTTAAATAAAGAGATTAAAATAATGTGCAGTTAATGGGCAAAAAAAATCAATTCTACTACAATTTGAATTTGAAAGCAAAAATAAATTTTCGAAAACAAAATAACAAATCTAATCTACTTAATATACTAGAGATATTATGTTTACAAATGCATAAGGATATTTGTACACTACCAAAAATATAATTTTCAAATTTTATTTAATCAAAGAAATATTATAGTTTAATTAATTAAATTTAATAATATTACATTTATATAACCGTAGAAATTTATTAAGGCATTATTCTGAATATTTATCCAAAGAAATTTGAAATATGATAGGTAGTAGAAGTACTAAGTGTAGTAATACCCTTAAAATACGTGTATAATCAAAATAAATAAAAATAGGATTTTTCCAATACAACAGAAAGAGATAATACGATAAAAAGAGACTCTATATAAACTTTATTTTTGATTTTTCTTGAAAACCAGTTTATACAGAGGAAAAGTTTAAAAAGCTCGCTAATATAACTTCTTACAATTTTTTTGATAGTATAACAAAATTTTTGAAAAAGTTATAAATTCTGATCAAAAAACGCAAAAAAACACTTTAAAGCCCAAAATATCCGGTCTGTGGCATCGGATGTGTCTGGCTAACGAACTTAGGCGAGCGAAATCGAATTCAAACCTACACACCAAATTTCATAAGCATTAAACGTTTTGTTCGAGAGTTATCGTGTACACACATAAATACATATATATATATTTATATATATATAAATTTTAGTGAAGTAGATTTTCGGGTTCTAGAGGCTCCAAAACAAATTTCTGCCATAGTCCCGGGCTTAGGTCTTACCATAAGAGCTGCTGTAATAGCTGAATTTTCATTCTGAAAATTCGCTAACATATGAATTTCCTTTCGTTCTCGCAAGATTGCAAAAGTTTAATCGGAAGTAAGAAAAATCGGTCGGCTTCTTTTTTTTTGCTCTCATTCTACCGAAAAGTTTTTTTACATAACAGAAGCCAATTTTGTATAATTTCAGAGACCTGACGGTATAAAACAGAAATTTTTACTGGCACAGCCCTGTATACACGCTACCTCTTCAGTCAAAAGTTAATGTTAAGGGACTTTCATAAATTTTTACAATGAAATATTTGTTTGTTAGATTTCGGTGTTGAAAATATAGTATTTCTGCGTACTATATATTTCTTCAACAATATATAGTACACAGACCCGAAATACAGTACAATACTATATATTACAGTACGGTTGGCAACCCTTATTATAGTGTCATTTTTATATTTGAGTGAAGATTGTGTGTGCTTCGCTGACTTGGAAATATAATATAATTTTATAACGAATCATAAATCCCATATGCACAAAAAACACCCGATTTAATAAAATTACATAAAAGCTTGTTGTCATATTTATATTATAATACCTTCAAGGCAGATGAATCATATAAAAGAAATGACTAAAATTTCTAGACATGGAAAAATCTATTGAAGTATAGAACATTATGAGCAAACTCAACAAATACGTTTAAAACAACGCCAAGAGCGTGTTCGACACGTTATAAGTCAGAGTTCCACAGTGGTCAAGGTTTTCCACAACTTTGGGGATAAAGTATAAGGTACTTAAATACATTTTTTGTAGTAATGTTACGGGTGGGTTAATTACGTAACAATTTGGTTTCCTATATCTCTTAAAGAATTTGTAAACAAAAGTACCTTAATTTTATTTTAAAAAATCTTTCCAGCGATACCTCGCTCGATAATACCGGGTTTACATTTCAAATAATTTTCTGGCGCCACTTTTAAGCTTGTAAGTCTATAAAGTTTATACTACTTTCATGATATACAATTTGGTAAGTACTGCGCAGATCACAAATGGCTAAACTGGATAAATAACTGATATATATAACTGTCAAAACTGTCATTTGTACCCACAGAATATTCAGAAACAAACTTCGTATCTCTATACTAGCTTTCTCAACGTGGACAAAAGCTGACGACACAATGACGTAAATTTCTCTCCCACTCATGTGCGATATTCGGTATGTATGTAGCAAGTGGTCCAAGGTGGGAATGGATACATACACTCGAACAACCGTATGTATGTACTTGCTACTAATGATGTAACAATGAACAGCCACCACTGTGGCCACGACTTAACAATGCATGTATGTGTACGTGCGAAGAGCCGACGGACGACTAATCAGTAAGCAATATAAAATGCAGCTTATTGCAACTTTCGGACCACACTTTTTTATATGTTGGTTTGATCTATCTCATCTGTGTACATAAATCTCATATCTATATGTATACACGGGGTGTATACGCGTGTGTGTGTGCGTGTGTACGTCACACTCTATCTGTGGAAAGGAGGGACTGCACGAGAGAACAAAGAGAACGAACATTACTATGTCTATACTAGGGAAACGAGCGTAACCACAAAGGATAAAAAATAAACCCCCACTATGTTATATATGTGCACGCGGAGTTGTGTGTGTTAGTACGTTGGATGATGTGTGTATGGGTGTCTTGCATACATATATACATAATATGCACGTGGTGGTGGTACGTATGATGTACGTATACCACGTACATATACCGTGTTAATACGAGAGGTAACAATATGACAACAATTGAAATATACCCATTGAGTGCTGGCGAATGAATGAGGACTAAGTAGCCTAAGATGCACATAAATGCCCATAAGTGATTGCAGAAAAGAGATAGATGTATTCGTTCTATTTGTTCTGTGGACTGCACTGTATGCGTATATGTCAGTGGTTCGGTGCCTGTATATACTATGTATGTAGTCGCTTATTGCTGGGAAATGGTTGATAACAATAACAAACATTCGATATTCACACGGCTACAGTTGCTGCATAACTGATCAGCTTAAACGGTATCGAACACACTCAGACACACTGCTATCCACAGTTTTTTAAACATACGCTTAGGGCTTGTTTGTACCTAAATCAAAAACAAATGATGAATTAGAAGAGAAAAAAAACATAATAAATTCTTAGAAATGACATTCAACCTTGAATAAACGCGTAAAAATAGCATTTGATCTTTAATTTAAAGATAATACAAGTTTACATTGGCAAGTTTTAATTTTAGTGGCGCATGATCATTACTGGCACCAGAAAAGTTAGAAAGTTGCTAACTTTTTTCAGCCGTACATACATTGTACCACGTTGCACGCCAGTAGATATTTACAGGTGCATTTTGTTTTTACTGGTGCGCCACTTGGTGTTGGCGCCAGCAAATCATTGCAAATGTAAACTTCGTATAAGATACGTGAAATCTGAAGTCACTTACGAAAAATGAAAATTGTACTTACTTCAGCATTTTCCTTAAGAGTTTAGATTTCAATTTTTAAAGAATGTTTTTTTTTTCAATATTAAAACAACCGGGTGCAAAATTTCATTAACTAGAGAATGGGAACCATTTTCTCTACTTTTTTCCTTTTGAATTATTTTATTACTGAAAATTTGCTTGGTTTATTTCTAATAGTTAACGACCCAACTTAGCCGAAACAATTTTAATTTAGTGTTCCTAGCAAGGAACCAATTCTTTTACCAACTTTATCGTGTTGACGGTTGGGAAGTTAAAGGAGAGGAAAAAATTTATTTCACTTTACAAGCTAAATGTTCTGTAAATGGAACAAAAAAATAAAAAATAGACAAAACAACCTCAATTTCATTTCAAGAACCCTTTTTAACGATATCCCACACGATATGGAAAAGTGCCTCAAAATATTAAAAAATTTATCATATTCATGGCACAAAAATTTAGGAATTTATGACGGGTGTGGCAGACGTCAGTACAGACAGATTTGACTCAACTATAAGAATTCCCAGATTTTTCTTCAAAACCCTAAAAAAGTTATTATACATATATACTAAATTTAGATAAAAACAAGGGCATGAATAATAATCTGAATAGATAATTAGGAACAAATAAATGATACTCGACATTAAGTAGCCGCAATAAGTTCTGTCACAAACTCACAAATTATAGAGAAGTTTAGAAAATTCCATATTGCTCTGTAGTAGATATTTCTAAAAAATCCTATACGAAATATATATAAATCAATAAATAAGGGTTATATTAGTATTTGAGCCACGTAATAATAATAAGGGAAATTATGATATTTTGGTACCAGATAACCGCTGAAATCCGGATAGGGACACACCCATAATTTCTTTCTATATCTTACTACTTATTATGAAAGTAAATAATCACAAATCATCACATTTTAAAAAAGTATATAAAAACAATCCTCCAGACACAATCATCTAAAGATGTCTCTACTAAAACGTTAATTGTGCCAAGTATGACATATTTACAAAAATATTAAATTTTCTATAAAACGATTTTATGTAAATCAGTCAATTAGCATATTATTGGGTACTTACAATTGACAACATATAAAATAATTTATTTGGCAATAAAATGACTCTTCAATAAAACAATTTTAAAAACTAATTTTAATTTTTATCTATGTTTTAAGGAAAAAACATTAAATATTACATTATGGGTATTGTGACTACATATTTTTCTAATCATATTCATGTACATAATATGTTCTATTAGATGCTAAAAATTATGACATGCTAAGACAAAAGCACGTAGAATATATTGAAGCATTTCATTTACCTAAAAATATTTTATACATTAACAACCAAAATATATTAAACAAATTTATCAGATGGCATTGTATTTTTTGCACAATCATATATTTTTACGTATTTACAATGCTGGGAAGCTACATTTCCTGAACGTTTTTGTTTATATCCATGGTAACCAAGAAACAACAGTGTTAGAAGTACATAATTAGACGAGGATATCATCTATCTGATGTTATCTCTAATGTTATATACTGATGTTGTCTCTCTTCATATGAACGAATCGTGTAGCTGTTGAGTCGAACCAACGAACATTGTCCTTCAAACGTTCGAAGCACCGCTTTGACTCGGTGCAAGAATACCGACATCGGCTGGAACATGGCCAAATGCGAACGTTCGACGCTCGACATTGGACACTCGTGGGTTCGAACAACGGCCACACGATGCGACGAATTATCAAACGTCCAATGTTGGAAGGTGTTCGTAGCATCGTATAGAACCGACTTAAGTGCACGTGCACACAGAAAGCGAGTAAGCGCAGAGCGATGCCGAGCGAAGACATGCTATTTTGTTAAACACGTACATTTTAATGCATATGTTCAAACACATGGCCGATTCAAACCGTTGCCGAACGATTCGATGCGAGTCCGAACCAGGTCGATTTGCTAATGTTAAACAAGTTTGATATTTTCAAGCATTTTCAAGCTGATTTCGATTGTTGTGCTCTCTGTTAACTTAGATGTTTTATCATTTTTGTCCATTGTTGCTGCGTCGTAATATATGCATATATAATATTTCTTTTGTATTATTTAAAACATAATATAATAATAAGGCAAAAAATGGACATCGAATTATTAATAAATTAAATATATTTACGCCAATCATTGTGAAATCCAAAACATAGGAATTACCACAACCGAGATTATGTTGCTAGATTATGGCAGGATATTTCAAAGAAATTAAATTTAGATGGTTTAATAATTAAATTAAAATATAATCGAAGGTACTAGAAGTCATTCTAAAATACCCCCAAAATTTTTATGGATGTTGTCGTAGCTGAGGTAGAAAATGATAAAATTCACCATGTTCGTACCTATTATTATTTATTTCATGGACCCAGTGCGAAAGTTTTTTAAAGAACTTTTGTCTTAAACGTAATCTTGTATTATTACTTTCCAAAAAATATGTATATAAAATAAAATTGTTCATTTTAAATAATTTGGCCTATTACAGAAACGTTTGTATAAAAAGAATTATTCAATATAATAAAATTCCGATGTGTATAATAATGTATAAATAATAATTATGAAAATAAACTGCCAATTGCAGTGATCTGTCAAATTCAGCAAATCGCAGACAGCACAAAACAGCAAGCAGTATGAACACTAGCTAGATTCAGACTCGCTCGGTCTCGCTCGGTACGGTAACGCTCGGTCCAGTATCGCACGCAGCGTGGACGACTATTAAGGCGAAAGTTGATACGGTAAGATTTATACAATATTTTGACATTATTAATTTACTTAAAACTCTTATAAATGTTATAACTTTCTCAAAAATTTTGAGCATGGTAAACAAGAACGACAAAAGAGTCAACACTATTTGATTCCTTATTCCGACCCCACGTGTATGACGTAATAACTTAAAACCTTGATATTACTCTTTGACATTTATTGTCAAAATCCGATCACAATGACTGTTATGAAAGATGAAACACGGGTATATTAATTACTGCTCACATTATTTCAGTAGAAATATGGAATTAAAATTTGTCCTACTTGCTTAGCACGACAGTATTAACTTCAATATAAATATTAAGTTCCGTAATTTTAATAAACAACAATTTAGCGCTGCATACTTTTATTGCTTCCAACAATTTGTTTTAAATCTTTGTTTAAAAAAAAAAAAAAAAAAAAGACATAAATTTTTACTAGTCAATAAAAAAAAATATCTAGCTATACATTTGTAAGAAACCTAAGGGCGCCGTATAAAGTTAATTTGTCAAAGCAATCAAATTAACCGCTTGAACTTAAATATGTATCCTGAATTTTTATTAAAAAATGTAACATACGATCAAAGAAATTGTAATATCATATTTAGTACATTTATTCCAATAAGCCAAAAAACCTATACTAATTCTTTAATGAAAGTGGGACTAACATTTCTCTTTACTAATTTCTCTTTATCAAAGACTAAATTGCCGATTTGAATTTTTCTAAACCTACGTAAATTCCATAAGAATCCATTAAGTGAGTGTTAAACACGAACAAACAATCGCCTGCTGCAATTAGGAATTAAGAAACTTTTCATTCTTTTAAATGTTAATGTATTTAGAAATACCAAAATTTTTTATTTCTGATAATTTTATTGACAATTATTATAAAACAAATATTTTTGTTTTTTATGTTTTAATTTTCGTAAAATAATCATTTACATGTAAATTTTTTATCAATTAAAAATCAATTTTTCAAAAAAAAAAATACCTACACAAATTATTTTATTTGTTTTCGGTTTTTTTAAAACATTTTTTTTTATTATCGATAAATCGATAGGTAATCGGATGATTAACAGTTCATTAATATGCTTTTAATAAACATTACAATTTATGATTAGAAGTTTTTTTAGTACAGGTAACATCCGCATCATATATATATTCCTACAGTAGGGCACCGATTTTGAAAACGTCACTTCTAGAAAGTTCATGAGAACTTGAGAAAAACATTATTTATTTTTATTCGCCATAAATCAAGTTCAAATTATTTTTAAACAACTAAAATTCAAATTATTTTTAAACAACTAAAATTCAAATTATAAACATAGAAATCATCATTTTTGTTACACACTACTTTTAAAGACTATTATTTCTTGACAAAAGTGGTGTCTTACTGTAATTTTTTTCTTACCCATCCAAACACGTAATATTAAATTTTTAATTTTTATTAGTTATCACAATACTTTGAAAATGAAGGTCTATAACTTTTGTGGGTGCATACTAGCTCGCTCCCGCGGTCAAATTTTAATCTCATCTTGAAAAAGGGTCGTAGGTTAGTTCGCTCCCGGGATGTATACTAGTTCGCTCCCGGGATGTATACTAGTTCGCTCCCGCGGTCAAATTTTAATCTTATCTTGAAAAAGGGTTGTAGGTTTGTTCACAACTCGTTATCTACTGACAGGTAAAATTAATTACCTAAATGACAATTAAATAACTTAACAATTAAAATTTTATTTGTTTACAATTCGAATTTTTAAAAGAGTTCAAAATTACAGTTAATAATGGACATTTAGTGTGTTGTGTTTTATTTACGTTAGTTCAAATTTTATTTGTTTTTGATGCACCAAAATCAGTAGCATATGGTAGGATTTAAAAAAAAAATAGGAATTAATTGTAGATAATTTTACTTTGTGAAAATCCGTAATGAATATGGTGAATATCAAAATTTAATTGCTACAATTATATATATTATTCAACCTTACATTTATAATTATTCAAGTTAAATTTAAAAATCTTTGGTAATAAGGAATTTGTAGAAGGGAAAATTTCGTTATTGAAACAAAATGTAATAAGTAGATTCGACTTTGTAAAATGTACCTATGTCATGCAAATTTACACTAAATTTATAATGTATTTAATATTAAATTATAAAACATAAATAAAAACATTCTCATTTTGCTGTTCAATTTGTGTATATAGTTACGGGAGCGAACTAGTATACTACCTTTCAGGGTTTTCTGACCGCGGGAGCGAACTAGTATATGGTCACGGGAGCGAACTAGTATACGACCCTTCAGGGTTTTTTGACCGCGGGAGCGAACTAGTGTGCGCTGACTTTTGTAACTGCTCCACGATTTTCAGAGGCAAAACCATTACTTTCCATGAAAAAACCATTGATATATGAATAGTATGGATGCGCCCCTACCTACTTTTTATATACACTCAATTGAAGTCACCACTAACAACAACTGGAGACTATTGGTCGTCAATATTACTTTGGTTTTAATCTAGTATTGTGCAAATTTGATTGTGATTATTTTAAAATTTTAACTTCTTTTAAAAATGATTATGTACGTTGTTTTTGGCTGTACCAAATCTACGAGTAAAAACTACGAAGGAATTCATTTTTTTACATAAGTAAATATTTGAATTTAATTCTCACTTATTAAAATTGGAGCTAAACCTAATTTTAAAAAAACTTTAGTTTCAGATACTTACTAATCATGAAATATTACGTATTTTATCTACAGTTTAAAATAAGGTTTTTTTTTTCTAATGCATGGAAATATTTTTGTAAAGTAAATTTCCTTTTAACCTATAAACGCAAGCAATATGACTTTATTTCAAGGAGATTCTGGATTATTAATTCAGAGACATTATCAACTAAAACAATTTCTTTATTTTAAAAATCCCAAAAATTTGTTGACATCTTTAACGTGTTCCTCAGTAGATTAAACACTGGAAGTTTAATTTTAAATTAGAATTAAAAGATTTAATTATTTTTAAAAAAAATGGATGTCATGTTAAGCATTTCAAAAGAAATTTGTCTAAATTTAAAATAAAATTAATCAATATTACAAATATTTGACTAGATGAATTGAATGAAATTAACTCACAAATTCACAATAATAATCAATTTATTATACCCAAAAAAATAAATAATTAGAAGATATATGTTGTTGAAAAAAAAAAAATAATTCTTGGAGTAAATGAATTATTAACCTAAAATCTGACCAACGTCATATTAAATGAATAGCAGAAGACCTAAAAATAAAATGGCTATTAAAAAATAGACAACTTACAAAATCACAATTCAGCGTAAAAAAAAAATCCAATCATCACGAAAATATTTTCAGACTGTACACAAAAATCAGACTACACAAATCCAACTACCTTAACAGATTCTCTATCTCAATGGTTATCGTAAAAAAAGCACCCTGTAGAATTTTAGAATACTAATTGTATTTCGTTGTGCAGTAAGTGGTTCTCATGGGAAGACTAAACTCCAAAAGGCAACGAAGTCGTAAGAAATATCGTAGTTGGATAATATCAAAAAATAGTCTAACTGCAAATTGGTGGACCTGATTCACTATGCAAGGGGCAGAGGAAAATGGAAAAATGTGGTCTGCAACATCTTCTAGAAGATACGGAACTCTTCATCATCATCAATTTGTATTTTGAACCATTAAAGAAAATAAGTGTTATATGAAGCGTTTACTTCAAAGAGAATTGTTTGTGATAATACAAAGTTTTCTTCATACTTCCCCAAGAAATAAAAAATTTTGCAGGTTGAACGTTTTCTAACAATAGTCTATAAATTCGAAAAAAATCGATTTTTTTTTTTATTTCATATTTTCAAAGTTTAAACCTTTAAGAATAAGCCTCTTAAAATTATTCTAAATTCGAATTACTTTTGGAGTTTTAGTTATTTTTTTCCCTGTGTACTGTGTATCTTTTCAGTGTTAAATTCAAATTTTTAATATAAATTACTCGAAACTACTTTTTTCGATACGGTTGACATGATATCTCAAGTTCTAATGCACCGATTTACTTGAAATTTAGTACAGACCTTCTTAACACTATCAAAATTGGTCCGACGTAGGGGTTTTTAGATTATTTTTTTTACTATTTTTAAAAAAATTCCAAATTTGAAAAAAGGAGGCGAAAAATGCTTTTTTTAAATGGACACCATTTTGTGAAAAAAAAATATTTTTTTAAATCAGCTACGTCTAACTAATTCTACAGCCTTGTTTATTAAGAATTAACTAAAATTTCATGTTTCAGATTACCAGGAGGGCTGGAATCACATCAACCAGGGAACACCTTTTTTTTTGAGTCCCCATTTGCCGGCCTGTACCGATTTCAATTTTGAATTTTTTTTTTTTTCATTTTTATACATTTTTATACTTTTCAAATATCAATAAAAAACTGTTAAAAAAATGGATACTAAAAATGTTTTTTTCTTTATTACGCCCGTAAAATCACCTTAAAATGGAGCCTCTAGACTAGAGTACCCCCTTAACCTCTTTAGCGGCTATTCCGAGCACAGCTCGTCATATGAATTATACAACTTGAATGACTCTCTCGACCTGAATTCGCCTCGTGTTGGTAACTGTAAGATGCTGTCATCTGCTATCGTAAAAGCATTACTAAAGCAAAAATTATCGAATGGGTAGGTCATATAATTATGTGATTATATTAAGTATTTTCAAAGATCATTTTATTTGGTTAGTTTTACGTGAGCCGCTAGAGGCGTTAAATCGTATGACAAATACCTAATCATTTTCATCCAAACCACGGAAATTAAGTATCAAAGTTAAATAAGTACTTCGGTTTCTATTTTTATAAAAATAAATTAATAAAGTATCTTGACCTACAGAAAACCTATGTATACTTTATGATTTATAACTCACTGCATAATTAAACGAGTTCAGATACACTCTATTAAACCCCATCGTACACCATCGTAATTAACGACAATTACATCAGTTGTGGAATATTAAACAGTTGCTCTATAGAAGAAGCACTCCCTGCTTAACATTTACATATTTACTTGAGCTTAAAGGCATACATATGTGCCCTTTTATACTTAATAGATGCATATTTATCAAAATAATAACTTGTGAGGTGCATATTTAATAAAATCTAACATCATTTTGTCCCTGTTTACATATATATACAATATACATATATACAGGTAGGACATAAAACAACTAATTTATTTAATAAGTGATATAAATTGTTTATGAGTACATACATATAATAAATAACACTTTCTAATTAAAAAATGACACATTAATTAATAATGATAACAGATCTGTCCATCCATGTTCTACGATAATTTATATGTACACATTTTAGAGTGATAATAATGATCAAGGTATATAAATAAAATAGGTATGATCAAATATATCCTATGGGCAACGTAACACTTTATGCAGCACTTGTGAACTTTAAATATTTTAATCGGTCTGTATAGGTATAAGTATATACAGTCGACTCTCGTTAATTCGAAACTCCAGGGACTCTTAAAATATTACGAATTATAGAGAGGTTCGAATTATCACATGTAACAATTTTAATTTTTTAAGCATTTGCGATGAATGAACTTGAATTTGTTTCAAAATGTACTTACAATCTTTCTGTCTCTTTCTCTCTGCAACTTTGAATTGCCGAGTGTTTGACGCCGATGAGTTCGAATTAACGCGTCGTTTTGTTACGTAGCAATGATTTTTTCGTTCGAATTACCAAGTGCATAACAATGTATTGTTTTAGTTCGAAATATAAAGAGATTTTGTAGGCAACTCGTGATACCTTTGAATTATAGAGAGTTTCGAATTATCGCAGGTTTGAATTAACGAAAGTCTACTGTAATCCTATTAATATTATAATAATAATCTATTTAATTATAGATTAAGAGCTGCTAAACAATTTCCTTATAGTATAAATTTTGTATGAACCTAAAACATATTCCGACAACGTGACTAAGGTATTCGAATTCCAAAAAATCTTGTTTTTTTCAAAAGATACTGATTTTGTAACGAAAACGTCAATATGAAACTTACAAAGACAATAAATTTACGTTATATATCTTTCTCAGAAAAAGTTGACAAACTACAGATAAAATTGACACAAACCCCCCTCCCATCAACAAAGAATGAAACGCTTTTTGAAACGAGAACTTCCATAGCAAGGGTAAAATTTTCCGTGAGAGCATTGGCGATGATAAAATTTCCCTGGTGTGCGTCTATGGAACTAGTATATGACATATGATTAATATTATTTCATTACTTTATAAAAATTTTGTGATTTCTTTATTGGACATTGGTTTTTTTTCATTTTTACTTAAAATAATATTGAAGTAACGAATCAATTGACTTTCCATAGAATTGTTTTTACTTATTATTGATGCAATTCTTTTTAAGAGGTCTGTCACTTTCGAATTCAAATGCCCTTTTTTCTCAATGTGGTCGAGCTTCAAACTGCCGTAATTGAAGAATGGCAAAGACTGTCCCAGGAAACTATAGATGACATCAGTATAGAAAAACGAATGGAAGTTTTGATAAGAGTACGGTAGGAACCAGTCGGGATTAACACGCTGTGTTTCATTTTCTATTTGTTAAATAATCTTTAACTTAAATTATTCTTAGACGACATAAATTCCAATTTGCCATTTTATATGGTTACTTGTTTTGCTACCGAAAATAAAGGTATATCGACTTGTGAACATGTAATTTTAAGTGAATAATTAAGTAAGATTAATATTTTCTTGAAATTAAATTGTTTGTAAATAATAAACAAATATTTTACTTCGCAAAAATACCACTTTTATTTTGAAACTGTGACAACATTGTTTCGAACCGTCAGTTCATTTTCAAACAGAATAAATATTACATTCTTTACATGCCTTATATACTAATTTTATCTACCTATACTTATTAAGGGGGAGTGGTCTGTGATGTGGAAGTGGAAAGAGTGGGAGTGATAGGAGAAATTAGTATATAAGGCATGTAAAGAATGTAATATTTATTCTGTTTGAAAATGAACTGACGGTTCGAAACAATATTGTCACAGTTTCAAAATAAAAGTGGTATTTTTGTGAAGTAAAATATTTGTTTATTATTTACAAATATGGAATACCATAAAGTAACGCTCAAATCTATTAATATTAAATTGTTTGTTTGATTTTTACATAAATTTTGTTTAATTAATTCTGCCGGAGTGTGTACTACGAGACCTTTTCGCGAGTGTGAAAAATATTTTAAAAGTGGAATGTTAATGTGTGTTGGTGTTAAAGAGTGAAATTTCAGTAACATAAAATATTTGGGTTTAGCTGCACAAACTTCTGGAGTATTAAGTTATCCACATTCCTATCGTGGAATGTAATGTTTACACTTCAAAATGTTCTGAGCAAACACGCATAAACACTAATGAAGTTTTCATTTTAAGAATAGTTTCCCAATGTTTTTTTAAATTTAACACTGGTAGGAAAACGATAAAAACTCAGTCCTTCCCTTTTGTAGTTCCTGCACTGTGGAACACAGCAGTAAGTACTCCCTTTTCTTTTGTGTTCACTAGTGTTCATCTCAACACTTTAAATCACGTAATTATACGCACAATTTACGTGAAAACTTTATTAAATTTTGCTATTAGAAAATTCAACTGTATGAAAATTATCTGTCATATATTAGTTCCGCGACTTGTCGCTAGGGAATCTCATCATCGCCAATAATGAAATCTGTAATATGTTACTTGTGTATTGCTAAGTGATTAATATTTCATATTATTTTCAAATTATTTAATTTATCCTAACAAACATTCTTGATCTCTTATTCTTGACTATTTAAACTTTCAGCTCGGTATATATAGTAAGGATGCAGCAGCATTTCACTATCAAGAAATCTCATATTTAATGAATATTGTCTTTAATAGCAATAAAAATATTTCACATATTAAGAGCATTCTTGCAATTATTATAAATACATATTTCTATTCACTAAAAATTACTTTCATTATTAGGTATCTATCAATTAATTTCTGTCCTTTTCAAACTACTAAAATTCAACAAAACTATGAAAATTACGATAAATCAAAATAAATTTTTAAATTAAAACAATTGAAATCTTATTTAATATGCATTTAACTGATATCAAAATAATATATTTTGTATTTGTGGTATATTTTTTATGGTTAATAGGCAATTCCGGTTATCAATTCTGGTTAGGTTTTAAATTTTCTGGTTTTAAATATATCGTGATATTACATTCAATATATTGTGATATTAAGATGAAACGAAAGTAAACATTCATATAGAATGAGTACTGTATTTTTTAAAACGTTTAACCGCTGTAACTGACTTGAACAATCGCAGTAAATTAATTTGATTAATTCAGAATAACTTACTTTTGTATGGATAATTTTACACAAGACTTGTAATATCATACCTCGTTATGTGTTTGTACCATGGCATGCAATGATAGCTTTTAAATAATTAATTGTGTATGTCATTTTTAACTAATATGTAATATTTTCATGAAAGTAAATAATATTAATGATATTTTAGGTACCTACATGCATACATATGTATACGTATATTTTAAATTTGGTACTAATTGGACAAGAAAACAATTAGGAATCATAATTTTGAATAGATTTAAAAATCTTTATGGTGAAATATTTAATTTGTCAATTTTCACTTAAAATTGAAATATATCTTTTACGAGTTAACTTTCGGTTGATATAACCATCATCAGATCGAATTTGAATTGAATTAGAAGTGTATTTAAAAGGAAAATATACCACAAACCAAAGAACATATATTATATAATATATTCTACAGACTTTACTGTATCAATTTATAAATGAGGCACCCAGATTCGACCAGTATACAACCTAATAGTATTCTGTAATATAGTAATCAATGTAATAACCGGTGGTATCTGTATAGTAATGTTTTTAAATAATTTTATTGTCAAAATATAACATTGATAATATAATTTTTTTAGTTTTTTCGAGAAGAAAATGCAAACTTTGAAAGAAAAAAAGTGGTATTCATTATATGTATTTTGAAAATATGTACGTATATACAAATTATATCCTGCAATAATTATAAGCTTATTTGCTGAAAAATGGACAATACATTATATTCCTTATATCTAACCCGTCTCACCCGATTACTTGCTTCATGGAAACTGTCTATAAACTGGCTTTACGCTTTTAGTACAGTCATCTGGTAGTTTTACCTGGAAAGTTTTACGGGAGTTTTGAAAATGGGTGATTTTATAGATTTTGAGGTGCTCTTTTCGAATTTCCATTTTGCCACCTCGTATTTTTGCCGCTCGCGCCGCCATATTGGAAAAATGGCGTCGAAAAGCAATTTTTTGACGATATCTCCTTTCCGAGTCATTTTACGAGAAAAATATCTATATACAAAATTAAACTAGAGGAAATTTCCTACAATTTATGTCTTAACAATTTTTTTCGTAAAACCAACAGTTTCAGCGTCTGAGCGCCGCAAAGTGTACTAAATACGCGTTTTTGCGGAGTAACTCGTTTCCACACCACCTTATTCTTCTGGGGTTTTTCCTACTTTTTCTTAACCGGTTTCCATTTCTCGATTGAACTGATTCATAAATATTCATACTTAACACTATACGATTCACCGAAACCAACAAGGTATACGAGCATAGTCTACTCGCTGTCTAGTTACCGGGAGTGATGGGGCGATGCGATGTGGCAGCAAACTTATTGTAGCTACGCACCTATGCGATACCATCACACAATTATGTAAGATCACTTATGGCGATTGGCCTCGCAGTGCAATTGGACCGCAAAGTATTAAAATAGATTTTCAGTTCAATACAAATTCTTTGATGATGATTAAGTCAACCGAAAGCTAGCTCGTAAAAAATATTATTAAAAGCTCAATTAAAATCTTACTGAACTTTCCAGTATTCAAATGGGAATGATTTTATGATAAACGTATTATGTCAAAGAGAAGTTTATCTATATTAGGAGTATCTCACCAGAAAAAAAAGAAACTAAAAAATAAATAAATAAATAAATAAATAACAGGACTCTACTCTTCTCTCAATTCTTAAAATTCACTTAAAACGTGTAATATGATATATTATGTGAGCCAAGCATATGAAACACCTAATAATTCCTTCATCACTTTGAAATACAACATCTGATAAAACATACGAACATATGAAGTAGAACCATTCAGAACACATAGTGACATAGTGCTTCATTTGGTTCACGTATATAATTTGATATTATGTAAACAATACGTTTTTTGTCGTTTAAAAGAGACTTTATATTATGTGTAAAGAACAGTTCTGTACAAAAATTATTTCGAAAATTAAAACAACACTTACGAAACTGGAACTGTTGACTGAAAATTTTCGGAATAAAGCTTCTATTACAGAAATTTCAAATAACGGCTGGTCAAGTAGATTGCAATGGGGTGCAATTCCCTCAGCACTACGAATCTAGGGGGCTTCAAAACCGTGTAAATTTCGATAATTTTTGTAAATTTTTAAATCTCATTCATCTACTACAATTACTTCTCCCTTTATTAAAAAAAAAGTTCTAAAAAAAAGCCTAGGCCGTAATATTTACGGTTTTCAGTATTTTTTATTATAGGTACGTAAAATTCCTAAAGTAAGTAAGAGTCGATTAAAAATTTACTTCAAAATTGGATAATTCTTTCGAAAAATGAGATATCAAAAAACTCAGTGATGAAATACACATTATTTAACCAGTTAAAAGGTAACACCACTGTAACCATTGAAAGAGTGTTTTTTAATCTTTTTTTTTTTTTTTTGATCAAAGAAAAGATAATAAGAAAATACTATTTTCAAGGACGTTATTAAGCATAATATATTGAAGTATAAAAAAAATATCATTGATAATTATTGCAAAATGGCGGTGCCGGGCCATTCCCCCCCAAAGCATGTGGAATTTCCGCGACACACAGTGTAGTTGGTGGAAATTTAAATCATTATTATAGCTATAGTGAAACACGCAGGGGATTTTCGATACGTTAGTTTGAACATTTTTTATAAACAAGTGATTGCCTTTTTTTCTTAGCCTAAAATTGTAAGTTTTACAATATTTTTAAAATCCCCTACGTGTTTCACTAACTATAACAATGTATAAAGTAAATTTAGGTACACCAGCCACACTGTGTGCTGTGGAACGCCTCAAATTCAGCATGCCTTGGAAGAATGGCTCTGGCACGGAGCGGTCATTTTACAATATCTATCAATGATAATTTGTCTTTTTATAAACTAGAAAGTCTCCAAGGTCCTAGGGCCTAAAAAAGAACCCAAAGTTAAGGAGCACCTAAAACTTATCAGGATGGATACATACAGAAAGGACTCAAATATACTATTGAAATATGAATACAGCTACATTAGAATCGGTGGGTGAGCCGAGCGGAACGACTAATTTTGTACAGAATTTCAGAATATCTGGTTTTTAAAAATGATCTGACACATAATTCAAATAATTTTACGCAATGAAATCGTGGATCACAGTGCTAAATCTGATAATTATTTGAACTGTTTGTTATCACTCCACATTTTAGTCACAAGGGAATAAAACTATCAGTAATTTTTCCAGAAAATAAACACATAATTAATCACTTTTCCAACAATAAATAATATTCTCACTTTGAACTGAAAGTCTATTTGAATATTTTGTATCAAAACATTAATATTTACTCCAACTTACAATTTATGCGATATAATTAAACGGATGTTCATCAAGCGCACAGCAAGGGGTAATTTAATCGTTAAATATAAAAAAAAAATTGTGCCTATTTCCTTCTTAATTAAGCCGACTGCAACTGTAACTACTTAAAGCATAAATAATATATTAAACGGTAACTTAACAAACAAAAAAATATAAAAAAATTCCATTTATAAAAAAAAAATATACATTTATTAATTAACAATTCAACTAATTAACAGTTAAAAATGATTACAATTATTCAGTTAATATTTTGTTATTATTTATTTTCAAAAACGAAATTAGAAAAAAAAAGGTGATGGTCAAAGAAGACCAGAACCAGTAGTCATGTACATATTTATGTATTTATAATACCTGTCATTATCTTGAAACAAAAAAAAAATAACACCAGTTTAAAAACACATCGATTCATTGTATTTTATAGATATAGGTAATATTGTTGGGGCTATAGCTAGGAAACGACCGACTAAAATTATAAAAGCGGTGCACACGTACAGTGAGTCACAAAACTGCTTAGGTAAAAACAATCAAAAGAAGGCTTGAAGAGTAGACTGCGAGTATTAAGATATTTGTTCTGTTAGCATGTAATACAAAAACTTTAAAACTCCACGTTTTAAATTTTCAATGATTCCTGTAGTTTAATAATCTACCTATAAGTATTGTATAGTTATGTTGGTCTATAAGTTATGAGATATTAACTTGTTTCTGTAGAATAAACATGGGCAAAGTGTCCCATGTGTCAAGCTACTGAAGTCAATTTTCCCGATTTACACCGAATTAATTGTATCGTAAAAGACAAAATTATATTAATCAATAATGCTTCTAATAAGTAAGTAGCACATTAGCTCTGCAACCAGACGGACAAACATTTTTTTTTCTATAACATACTCTCCGAAAAAATCGGAATGTGTGAAATTTGAAAAATTTCCTAAGAAAATGCCCTATACTACGACATATTTATCTTAAAATTTATATACATACCACCTTCCTGATTCAGTTTATTTAGTCTGATTAACTAAAACTGGAGACTTACCTAGAAAAAAAGAAATGAAAATTATTAAACTGCGGTAAGAACGACTTACGAGTATTATAAATAAATACATTATGAAAATATAGCCTAAATCCGACCACAACTGTCACCCATATCATTGTCTGCAGTGGTTATGGAATTTAATTGTACTACTTAAGCCAAATTCAAACTCAAGTGGGCCACAATTTCCGAACAATAAAAATCAAGTAGATGCTGGTTTTATAAAAAAAAAAAAATAATAATAAAATAAAATAAAATAAAATAGGTAGGTATGTAAAATAAAAAAATAAAATAAAATTTCATAGGTACACGTTTTAGTTAATTTGTCACATTTTCCTCTACTTGATACATATTTTTATAACCAACGCGAACAATGTGATAACTCTTTGATAACTGATTGATTCAACTCATTCTACTGTTCCACTGAACAATTTCTATTCCCGTTTATACGCGAAACTATAATCCATTTCACTTAAATTTAACCATCATTCATCACTTATAAATTTAAAGAATTTCCGTATCTCTTTCATTATTGCACTTGCGTAAATTTTAAATTTGCAGTTTGTTTTTAGAAAATAATAGAAGATTGATTTGTTTCGAATGAAAGAATTATTTAATTATTTAAAGATAACTCATGTTCAACTGTATTTGAAATTAGGTATACATTACATTTGATATGACGTAGACAGAATAATTATAATATACTTCTGAAACACATTGTACGTTACGATCGAAACACACACGTATGTCCCTCAATACGTAATAATAAGGAGGGTGTGCCATTTCTATTTCTATTCTGAAACCTAATTATATGTGACAGTTTAGTTTATAAGTGGCAGGTAAATAAAAGATGACAGACTTTTAAAGGAATTATATATTTGAGTATAAAACATAAATACATGTCATTTTATTTTAATCGTATGGCCATATGGGCTTTATTTATGATGACTCCGAATAAAAAATCATCCATTAGCTTGGATTATAATTAGTGTCCGATCGAAACAGGATTTGCAGTCGAAACCGAAACAGAAAACTTCGGCTTCGATCTCAGTTTCGGCCGAAACCAAAACTTATTTAAACATGTTAAAATTTCAATTGTATGCTGAAATCTAGTGTATGTACGAGACACAAACTCGCCCGAAGGAAACGCGGCAATTAACGAACACTGAGTTTCAGTGCGGCTGAAATTTTGGCTAATTTTTGACCGAAACCGAAACTATGGCCGAAACTAAATTTTTTGGCCAAAACTGGCCGAAACCGAAACCGAATTGATTTAGGCCGCTATTACACTGTCGTAGATATATGCCAAAGTTTTATTTAATCAAAGAAATATTATAATGTAATAAGTCAACTTTTATAAGTTTCTGTAACCATAATTAAAGATACTTCTTAATATTTGATCATAGATTTGATCAAAGATCTTTGACATATATCTATGACAATGTAATAGAGGCCTTAGAAATAAATAGTAATTACAGTATATAAACTGAAATTATTATGAAATCATACCAATAAATTCAAAGCAAAGTAACCGAATAACTGCATGAAAATTTCATTTTAATGATCCTCACATCATTGAGACCGGTGGCCTATCGGTGACGGAATTTAGCTTCTTATCAAAAAATCCTGGTGGGAACGCTGTGAAGTGTTATAAACATTTAAAAATTCTGTATACTTTCTATAGATTATTAAGAACTTCCCGAAAACAGACAACTACAGTTTGCTGGCGCGTATACAGAGGGGGGGGGGGAGTCAAGAGGTCATGAGCCCTCCCTCCTAGAATTAACAATATACACTAGATATTATTTAATTTTGGGCACAATATCGGTAAATATTTAATTAAATATTTGATGATGGCCATTTTTTTGTTTGTTAATTTTGTTTGAGAAATTTTTTAGTTCTTTCATTTCCCGTGTGAATCCCCCCAAAGACGCTCGGTTTTATACGCGGTATACGCCCCTAACAATTTCCACTAGTTTGCAAGAAATAGCCAAGGAAAAAAGATTATGGTGGTGTATAATGTATATACAAACTCAAATTTGTAAAGACCATTATTGCCTGAACTGTACACTAATTTTTAATCTTTGTTCTCTCCGGATATTGCTCAGCGTGATCATTATAATTTTCATTAATTAGAAAACCCTTAATATGTACAATAAATCATAATCATAGACCAATGAATAGACATCGCTTAAAATCAGTCGTACTCAAAATTGCAACAGACCTTTTACTTACAACATTTTGTATCCCGTTATTACCCAAATCATGGAAATGAAATTTCTTTTGTTATCAAAACCTTACGATGCTTGGATTTGATAATATAATAAAACGAGCACAAAACGTGATAGGATTAGTAAGCAGTGCACAACATGAAAAATAAAATAAATTTCTTTTGAAGGAGAAGCCTATTAAATTCTAAACGAGTCAAAAAATGTGTATTTTAATTCAATCTGATATATATAAAAAAAAAAAAAAACTTTTAAAGCACCCAGACATCATGATCGTACGTTTTGTATATTACGTTCCACCTTTACGTTTAAAAAAATATATAACCTACCTATGTATACAAAATATAATAAAAAAAAATACAAGAGCAAAGTTCTTCATGTGGTTAAGGTGAACGCTGCGTTGACTAAACCTGGGCCAAACGAGAAATGAAAAGAAACAAAGTAAAGATGAATATCGAACTAAAAAGGGCGGTGATGAGACGCGACTGGTTGGCACCTTACTCGGCCTAACACCGCAGGGTGGTCAAGTTATGTGTAATATACGAACGCAGTTGAAAAAGAAGATGCCAGTAACGAGATTCTACTCTAAACATCTGGGAATCATTATACACATATTCAGTTGAACAGAGATGGTTAATATTTATGTATACTTTGTAAACAACGAAACCAGTGATTTATCCAAAGAAAGTTCAAGTAAAACAGAAAGAGGACCAAATTTCAAGAAGTTCTTAAGTTGTTTATTATAAGGTGGCGCAATAGTAATGCCGTAATGTGAACTGGCTGCCATTTTGTTAGAAATGAAAAAAACTATTCTCTGTTCAACCGGTAGGTGCAATTTTGACGTTTTAGTCCTTAGTATAATTTATGACTTTGCATTAGAACTTCAGTAGTACAAAAGTGCACGTTCAATTGATTATTTTAAACGAATATTTTACAGATATTTATATTATAATATAAAATGAATAGAAACAACTTCCAAAAAAATAATTTGAACATTTTTACTGTTCGATTAGTTTATTTGAAAAATATATTTGATTATTATTAAATAAAATTATCTGAAAAATAGTGATATAGAAGAAAACACCTTAACAAATTTAAAGAAACAATATTTATTAATTTATTGTTCTTATTAGTCACAACTAGAACTATAAGCTGAATCTCTTGAGGAAGATTTATTTAAATCAATTATAAAACGTTCTTGGGTATTTTCAATTAAATTGTCCACATTCCACAAAGCATCTTCTTGTTTTAGAATATGCCGTATTGCCGTATACAATCATACAATCATATCATATCATTTCGTATCCCTTTAAACTAAGATCAAATGAAAAAGATACTAAAGTAAATAGGTAAACACATATTAGTAATAAAAGATGGGTAGAATAATACTGATCTTAAACTACTTTTGGTATTTCTTGTTAAAAATAAAGAGACAGAGGGTATAATTCGTGTTAATTGTATAATCTGTCTTTTTTTTTAGTCTCTCGTTTTTCGGACGTTCGTATTATTTGTTCTTTTCCTTAAGGAATATTTTCATTTTTGAATAATGATTTATTACTAGTGAATATTCCGCCTGTCAAAATTGCACCTTCCGGTTGAACAGAATATAGGCTCTGTTTTTACGGAAAATTTATCTGAAACTGTAAAACGATATCGGTCAAATTACCATCTCCCAAGTTGATGCACATTTGATAGTTTTACGGCATTTTGAATTATTGCTCGCAAAACATCTGGCTTCAAATTGATCATTTCTTCTTCTATGTTGGCTTTTAAGACGGCAAGGTTTATGATTTGTTGTGATAAACGTGAGATTACAAAAAGTCCCAAAGGAAAAAGTCTAGCGCCGTCAAATCTGGCGATCTGGTCGGCCTGTTTAAATCGTTAAAGCGGAAGATCATACGGGCCGGAAACTGGTGTTGCCCGAGTCATGTAAGCGATTGCTCTCACCAGTTGAAACCAACAATGCTCGAGACGCAACTTGGGGTACAAACTTGGGGCAGTGACAGTTACGGTTTTTTCATACTTTATACTCAAAAAAATAAGGACCAATTACTTTTTCACTGCAATTACCGCGCCAAACAATTACTTTGATGGGATGCAATAGCTCTTCGTCCATTTCATGTGAATATTCCGTACCCGATAAACGCAAATTTTGTTTATTCACATAACCAATTAAGTGGCAATTAGCTTCGTCGCTCGTTATGACTTTGATTACAAAATCATCCTCTTCTTGCACCAGGTTTAACGAAGCATGGGAGTAAGTTAACTTTACCTGACAGTCAGCAACCAGCCATTGGTGAACGTATTTCACTTTGTATGAGAACATCTTCAAATCTTTCACGAAAATTACGCCGGACAAACAATACGAGGCCGGTCACTTCTTGCGTCATATCTAGTGGACCCCTTTTGCACCCTTTAGTGCACCCTTTCGTGTGCAACCTGTGGCATGTGTGCCATCGGTTTCTCATACTCATACCTGTGCTAGTTGTTCTATTGGTGGACATTAATATCATATTGCTATCATCATAATATATTGTGTATAATAATATCACTTTACCAAATTTAATGTTTATAAAGTATAAAAAAATTCCAGCACCCGCTTACTGGCA
Organism: Brachynemurus nebulosus; assembly: GCA_035578155.1. Classification (NCBI taxonomy): domain Eukaryota; kingdom Metazoa; phylum Arthropoda; class Insecta; order Neuroptera; family Myrmeleontidae; genus Brachynemurus; species Brachynemurus nebulosus. The sequence goes on along the minus strand of JAPWDM010000018.1, from coordinate 6,018,412 downwards.
CATTATAATAGGTTATTTTGTATAATAATCGGTTCGTATTGAATTATTATTACATATTCTGTACAAACGCCACAAACTGATTCCATTTCTGATTTATCTGTTTATTCGAAAGAGATGATACTATATAATTTTTTGAATATTTCATCTTTATTCAATCATATATGTACAACAGTTATGGTGTTATTTGAAAATTAAATTAAAAATTTGTATATTATTATAATAACAATTTTAGATTGTTATCTCTCTTTCACTAGAACATTTTATATTCGGTCTCTTTTCAAAATAATAAAAATTAAAATGATGAATTCTATTTAAATCAAGATTTTTTTTTTAACAAAAGAAAAAGACTAAACGTAACACCGATTAGGTTCAACTTTTGTATTTGTTATTTCATTGTGTTTTATTAGTTAAATTTAATAAAAACACATAATATATCTTACAGTAGTCAGGTTCTTGCGATATTTTTAAGTTAAAAATTTGGGGGACAGGCCTACCCACACTGTCAACGTCCCATTAGGTGTCCTTAAAGACTAGAGACTACTGTACATAAATAATTATTTTTCCATTTCGGGCAACTTCTCCCCTGGGCCCCCGATAGAGGCTTTGCCCCTTGCACCATACCGGGGGCTTCGCCTTCTGTACCTAAGGGTGGCGGCTCCATCCTTATCAAACAAATGATAACATCATTTGTTCTCAAGATATGCGAGACAAAATATATTTCAAAAACAGTTTCTTATTTCGTTTTTTTTTCTTTTTTTTTTTAAATTTTATAATAAAATACTGGCGTTTATAACATCAAGGAAGGTTCTTAGGCCATTATATAATAATGTTATGGTAAAAAATCCATATAATCTATGTTATCTTAATAAAGTTAATTCTGTTTATTTACCACAAAAAACAAACCGCTAATCCGAATTTGCTGAAAACTTTATCCGGTCTTCATTTTTTGATTACGCATCTAATGAAATTAGTCCGGAGTTGATATCATCATTTGTTCTCGAGATATGCGAGATGAAAAAAAAATCCACGAACGAACGAACTAACGAACTCACGCACAGACATCACGCTAAAAACGATGAATTCGGATTCTAGTGACCTTGAAACGTGGAGATATGTCAAAATTAGCGATTCGTAAAATCGGACCCATTTTTTTTTCAGATAAAAACTTCTAAACTTACATCATTCTACATAGGATACATACTTAACTAACATACAAACATTAAGTTCGACATTCAGTTTAAGTTCGCAAAAATTCTCATTTTCACATTTCGTACAGTTTATGGCAGCAGAGTTTGCAAAAATAATCGCAAAAGGGTGAAATGTGATGGTATATCAGTCAGTATATTATGATGTGTACTAGCAATCAGTAACAGAGATGCGTTTTCATTTCCGTAACTGCGAAAATTTCGCAAGATTTAAATCTTCCGTTTCAGTGATTTCGCTTCTGCAATTTTATAAATAAAAAATTTACAGGAACTAAAAAGTCAACATTACCGCATGAACTGACCAAGGGACTAAGGTAGTTTTCGCATGACAATGAAGCAACGGTGTTTAAGCATAACTTCACACTTTCATCGAAAGTAATTTTAAAAATCTGAAAGGATGAATCATCAGATCAAAAACATAAATATAAAGCGTGTTTAACCTAAATTAACCACTCCTGTTTCCATTTACATTTTCGCTTAGCATATGCAAACTTAAGCCCTAATGTGACCAGGATCGTCAGTCTTAACAAATTAACCAAAGCAGATATTAAATTTTTTTATATAAAACTAATATCTACTAGAATTTTATTATTTAAGATTACACATGGTACATCTTTATTGTACTATTAGAGTAAGAAACACAATTATTCACAATTTAACATACTGCATGTATTGCAATGGAATGAGAAATTCAACTTAGTACAAAATTTGAAAACTCCACTGACGTAAACTGTACGCCTAACTGGAATGATCTGTATTAAATGTATTTTATAATTTTTATATAAAACTAATATACAATTCTGAAATTAATTTACCTCTACTGTGTTATCAAAACGTCTTTTAAGAATTAACAAACATCATTTCTTAAGATTAATCTTTTTGAAATTATAAAATAATACAACAAAACTACTAAATCGATAAAAACGAAATCTTACTATGAAAATACCCTTTTGATACTTCGAAAATCGAAAACCCAAAATAGTAAGTAAACTTTTTAGCGAAACATGTTCTTAATCCTGATTCTGACTTACTTTATTCCCCCTTAACGTACTTAAAATTGGAAAGTAACAAATGTAAAAATGACTTTTTAACCCTTTTTAATGTTGACACATATTATGTATGCATACAAATGACATTTTTCAAAAAATTTACGTAGGCTCTCTTTCAATGAAATTGTGGGCGCAAATATTTCTAAACATGTATTTAGCCACTAATCATAATTATTATTATACATACAAAAACGTAAATACGGATACATAAATATTTAATTCTAACGTGCTAAGTCAAAAGACCACAGCTTCGAACAAAATAGCTAAGCTTCGTAAAAATACTTTTTATAAATTTTCTTTTGCAATTTTGAATTAAAAAGTTAACTTAAAGTTGTCTATGGCAGTGCCATAAAGAGTTACTTTTTGCATGCGTGAATAGAAGTAGATACTTTTTACAACATGTTGCAATAGTATTATTATTACGTGATTGAGGTTGTAACACAGAGGACAGAGGTACAATACGTATCTCTCCACTACTGGAATCAGTGTAACCAGTAAGAGGTAGAAAATATGTTATATACGTGCACGGTGTTTACTTTGTATTGGCGCGCTAAACTGTGTATGTGTGCGTAATCGAAATAGAGGTGGCAGTCACGTGACCCTGCTTCGCATACATATGTGTGATACCACAACGCTGCGTGTGTGGGTTCTACAGTGCTAACAACAATCAAATCCATTGTTGTTTGACTGACCTACAGTCGGTGAATGCCACTGAGGCACTGACTACCTACGAGCCTAAGGTACACAAAAATGCACACTGCAGATTCATGATAGAGATAGTTGCTGTGTCTCCATTACTCCAAGGGCTGTAAGCTGCATATTAAACTCTTTTAAATGGTGTAAAAAAATTTCACAAAAATTTTTGAATAAGTGAAAATTTTGGCAAAAAACTAATTTTTTTCAAGAACAAAAATCATGTTCCTGGCATCGGACGTGTCTGACTAACGAACTCGTCCAACGGTTTGGTACTTCCAACATTTTCACCAAATTTCGTAAAAGTAGGACATTTCGTTTGAGAATTATCGTGCGGACGCACATATTTATTTAATTTTAGTGAATATTATTTTCGATTTCTAGGGACCTAAAAACATATTTCTGCCATAGTCCCGGGCTCAAGTCGCGTCATGACAGTGGCTGTAATAGCTGAATTCCACCCTGGAAATTCGCTAAAATTATCTTGATAAAACGCTAGATGTACCCTATACTTAATGCCTTTATTATTAGTTGGAAAAAAATAATATATTAAACATAGTAAAAAAGCAACTTGTTTGGTTTCATTGCTTCGATTATACCCCTCAGTCCGTTAGCCGTAAAACTCTTTCCGTTCTACCTTGTTACATAAACTACTATTATTGTTCTGTTAGAAATGGATATGAAAGAACGTATAGAGGTACATTTACTATTTACTATGAAAGAATTGAACATGTTGAATAATTTCAGTCTCAAAGTTGATTCTCACCCTCAGGATTATATTTCTTTACATTCTTCAAATGTTGAAAAAAAAATTTTTACGAATTTAGAAAGAATATCGATTGGCACTAGCAGATATCTAAACTAAAAAACTTCAGTACTGTAAATAACAAAAATAATAATAACTTTCGTTAAACGACTTCTCTCTAATTAACGAATGATTTCAATAACAGAATAATAGTCTATTATCCCTTCAATCCTAAATACATATATAAATTTTAAATCTTTTGAGATATCGCCATTTAACTTAATACGGTAGTTTTTACATACAAAGTTATAAAACAGCAAAATCACACTTGAGTGAATTTTTCTTCTTAGCTTTTTACATGTTGATATGAAATAGAAGTGACACATGTAGCCAATAATACAATTATGCATAGGCGCATAGTTTAATCATTTTATAAACATTTTATAAACAATATTTATATTATTTAAAATAAAAAATGAGTGAATAGCTGAATTGTTGACGATGTATAGAACGGCAAAAGATAAATGGAATAGTCTTCAAAATAATACAATTCCAGTTCTCAATACTGCCGGCTCCACTTTCACACTATATACATAGTTATCACTTTTATTTTCACAAATAACGGAAAATATTATACAGTGTTCGTAAAATCATAGATTATATTTTATCCACAAATTCCTCACTTGCACCGAAACTTTTAGGTAATTATTTGGAATTAGGGCTCCAGCTAATTTTGCCTATGACAACAAAACTGATGGTTCAATTTTAATGACTTCTGTTTTTAAATGTTCCATTGTGAGGAATTTGAAAAATTCATATATTGATAGAAATAAGTAGACGTGGAAGCACCATCAAAATTTCATTTTCGGGCAAAGGGTTATTATTTACAATTATATATCGTTATTATTAAATTACCTTTTGTCCAAAAAATGAGTTCTAGCTTTTTCAATACTGGCATCTAGTACCAGTATTTTATTTAACTGATTCCCGTAATCAAATAGGTGTGTCCCAGTACTGAACAGTTTACCGTAGTAACTGACATATTTTTAAGTGATTTATTTTTTATCATTTATTATTACACGAGAGGTTTGTATTTTTTCGAATAAATTTGGGTTTGTAGCCTAGTAATTAATGAGAAGAACTGTCAACTAACAAAAACGCAACAGCGAAGCTGAAGCGTTTTTGTTAGTTGACAGTTCTTCGAGTTAAATTGCTTTGTTGAGTTGTAGAAAACGCAAATTTATTCAGAAAAAATATAAAACTCAAGTGTAATACGATAAGACAATTTAACGAATAAAATAAATTAGTATAATTCATATTATTATTAAATTTAATATACTGTTACCATGGTTCTGAAATCAGTTAAATACCAGTACGAATTTTTGTTTCATTTTTATCGTGTTTATTACCTACAATGAAATGACCAATGAAATGTTTTATACCATTTTTTTTACTGTAAAAATCTGTCCTACATTTTTTCCATGGTAAAAGTGAAAAAGCTACAATATTCTTATGGGACTTTATACACATGAGTTAAATTGTCACTATATAACAATAATTTCGGCATCATGACGCTGGCCGGAAGTAATCGCGAATGCAATTTTTTTTGGTAATAATAGAAAGATGATTGTTTGTAGTGTCTAATTATAACGGTAAAATGTTAGTAGGGTCGCCTGATAAAGCATAATTAATTAAAAAGTTATTTAAAAAAAATTGCGCATGCGTACCATTTTAAATTTGCTCCATGTGAGTTCATTATTTTAAATTTGACGCATGTATAGGTTTTATTGCATTATATTATTCAAAATTTAACAAATTGCGTTTATGATTACAGTAAAATTTGAGCTAAAAGTTTTTTATTTTTAATTAATTATGAAAGATAATAATAATAAACTCTTAAAAAGGAAAACTTCTTACACCTACACATTTTTAAACTCATGTACTTTTATCGCAAAGAGAAGAGTGCAATGGATTTTATTTCGACAATGGTTTGAAGAATATTTTTAATTTGAATTTTTCTTGGACAGCAATTAGTATTTATTATTGGAGATCTTATATGCTTTAAAACTTCAAAATTAAAAAATATTACAAAAAGTTAACCACATGTAATAGAATAACTAGATCGTTTTATGAGGTTGTTATATTTTTGAAAATAAAAATAAAACAATGAATTTTAAAAAAGAAATTTTTTTATTTCAATAAAACATATTAACATATATAATACATATTATTAAAATAATTTTTCTTAATACACTATAAAAAATACATCGTAGTTTCTTTTAAACTCGTGTCAGCAATTGGTATGAATGAAAAATTCTAAAAAACTAGCAGCTTTAAATAATAAAATCTCACAAGAATTTTCGAAAATGTGCAAATTAAACAAACTCATCAGAGTTACTGAAGCAATTCCTTAAAAAATAATTTACTTAATATGAAAATAACTTTGATTTGTGACTTTTAACTAAATTGAAGTTTTCTTGTAACGATCCACCTTTTGAATAGTTAACTCAATAACAAGTTTAACACAATTGAAAATTATTTATTATTATTATCTATCTTTCATTAATAATTTGTTATTATTATCTTTCATAATTAATTAAAAATAAAAAAACTTTTAGCTCAAATTTTACTGTAATCATAAACGCAATCTGTTAAATTTTGAATAATATAATGCAATAAAGCCTATACATGCGTCAAATTTAAAATAACGAACTCACATGGAGCAAATTTAAAATGGTACGCATGCGCAATTTTTTTAAATAACTTTTTAATTAATAAATTATGCTTTATCAGGCGACCCTACTAACAATTTACCGTTATATTTAGACACTACAAACGATAATCTTTCTATTATTAACTTCAGTACAAAATTTTGATTGTTAATTATAAATAAACTAAAGGGCTACAAACGAAAATAAATATACTACAAACATCTACAAACGGCCTACAATCGATTGAATTTATTAAATTTTGACTACAAAAAAACTTCCGGCCAGCGTCATGATGCCAATAATTTCTATTGTAATCAGAAATCATAATTTTAGAATTGGTGAATTATTCTTTCGACGAATTGTGAGACAGTGAATTTTCTATAATCGATGAATTGTTGTCAGTGAACTGCAGTCAAACTTTCGGGACACGTAATTCACTGAAATGGCCCGCTATGAGGAGGACGGAAATTTAATCGTGATGATAGTGAGAATTGGTACTGTAATTGCCCTTAGTAGGCTACCTACCTATCTATATACATAGGTATTAATGGAACTGAAGCTCAGAAAACTGTTAATATTTTTAAGAACAACTCTGAACTGAACACAAGAGGGGAAAATATTCTTGCTGTTGCCAATAACAAACAGCCCCACGAAAAATCATTCCATTTATCCCTTGTCGTTCTATACCATGCCAGTATACATAGTACTCTATGCGTCAGTTTCTTTGTTCGTACACTTGCATATGTATAATTTCTGTTATATTACATAAATATGAAATATAATTTTTTCATTATTATTTTAATATAATATGAAGGCGATATGAACGTGCTAATGACATAAACAATAATTAATTATGTAGCTAATAAGATTACTACTTTGTTTGAATATGTAATGTAATGATTTTCTACAAAAAGAAAAATAAATGCACATATTATTATGAAAACATTAAACAATGTATGTATTTGCTGCATTCAACGTTGTAATCACATTAACTTCAAAAAAAAGGCGTTATTTCTATCATTTAAAAATTTATTTTTATATTGACCGAAATAATTTCCACCAAAACGAGTAAAATAGTTTTTCCTACAGAAGAAATGGTTTAAAATTACATATTTAAAATAAAATTTGTAAAACTTGAAAAACGTTCGGCTTTTATATATTTTAAATTTTAAATATGGTCTATTTCACTTAAATTTAACCATGCTTCATCACTTATGAATCTAAATAATTTCCGTTTTTTTGGCTTTATCTCTTTCATTAGTGCATTTACGTAAATTTTAAATTTGCCGTTTGTTTTTAGAAAAGAACAGAAGATTGGTTTGTTTCAAATATAAGAATTATTTAATTTTTTAACGATGACTCATGATCAATTGTATTTGAAATGGGGTATACCACTGTTTAAGCATCCTACGTAACAGTAAATTTCCCACTTTTATTCGAAAAACCGTTTATATAGAATAATGTTCAAAAAATATGAATTTTTAAGGTGTTTAAAAAAAAAAAAAATTGGGAAACTTTTAAATTGTAGTTGGCAAAAAAGTAACTTTTTGACGAAAAATCTTGTTATAAGAGTTGATGCAATATAACACATGTGTTTTACTAAAATCAAAATTATTCTCCTGTGTAAAGGTATACAAATTTGTAAAAACAGTAAAACTGCAAACCAACCATGTTTGAACCATTATCCTATGTAAGCGGGTTTTTCAGGGCAAGTAATTTTTGTAATCAGAAATTCACTATATTATACAGGATGCTGCGATAGAGATTATTGAATATTACACTAACCGATCATAAATTAGTATTTTTCTATTTCTAAAAATAAAGTTATAAACTCTGTTAATTCACAATAAATAAGCTTAGTAGTAAAAAAAAATATGAGTTTTTTTATGATATTAATAAAATTTTAGGTATAGTAAAAAATTATTAATACATATCATAAACATAAATTTTAATAAAAACGTATTATTAAAATTAATTTTAATTTTTCTTATAAAAAAATTATATCTGTATACATCTCTTATGATCCCATTTGAATACAATATTAAAATAGTAACAAACATATGTTTTTATGCTCTACGCTAGATTTTAATTGATAATAAAGTTATAATACTTTTAACAGTAATATTAAGTATTTAATATTAATGTCATGACAAACAAAATGTACCCAGTTATAAGTAAGCATCATTAAAAAATTTACATACCTGTATAAGTATTCTCCAAGATATAAATCTTTGTAAAAACATGTAAAAATTACGCCTTTTTAAATCATTTAATTTTATTAATCTTTAAGTATAATAATTTCCAAAAAAAAAAGTTTAAACAATTGTAAAATATAAAAATCAAGATTTGTAGCGAATTTATGTATACAGGGTTACTGGTAACTCGACGTATTCCTTGCAGGACGTTATAGTAGGGTTAAAATCAAACAGATCGAGCTAGTAAATAATGTACCGAAATTTCCTAGTTTTTGAGATATTTTAGTTTTTAGGTTTTTTCGCTAAACACCAAAAATTTGACAGTTAAGTTGAAATAAAAAAAAACTACGCAATTAATGGATTTCATTTCGTTTTCGTAGCTGACACTGTAATTGAGTTAATGCAGTCGTAAAAAGTTCCAAACCTCCTTCACAATTGAATATTACGGGGCACGAGAATTTTGAAATTAATTTATTTTACAAGTTACGTTGAAAAAAGTGCTATCTAACTCAAAAAATTAGTATGACACTAAGAGTACAAATTGCCCACCTAATCAGCTATCCGAAAACGTATTAAAAGGGCATAGCCGGGTAAAATAGGGAAAACGGCCCTTGACGCAAAATTGATTGTTTTTATAGGAAATAATACTTCTTGGCCTCAGATACATTCCTGCCAAATTTCAACCCTCCGAGGCTAATAGTTTATGAACACACAACCAGAAAAAAATTTTCAAAAAAAATTTTTTTTGACGAAATTACTGAGCCGATTTATTTGAGTTTAATATATATTGTGTACCCACCGTAGACAAAGTAATAAAAAAAAAATAACGTTATATCCCTTTATTATACTAATTTTTTTAAATTTTTAATTTTAAGTAAATTTTTTTTTGACACTTCCGCGTTAGCGACACCCACCATTTTTTGTTCAATAATATGTCTCTTAGTACTCTATAATATATATTTTTACGGAAAAATTTTAGTTGGTAGAACATAGTAATATTTCAGTACAAATGCATGCCATGTTCGGTACTACATATATTACTTATGTATAAAAAGGACTATAAAGTAAAATATCTACCCTATTTCTAAAATTATATAATTACATACGTTCATAACTACGATAAACTGGTTTCAATTTACAAAAGTCCAACATTATCTGCCGTTTGTCTTTTTTTATTAATAAAACAAAATAGTTATTGATTCCTCTTTTGTTAGAGTTTTTCCCTTTGTAAGACGTCAAGTGGACCTTTATTAGCTCATACACCACGTTTTACGACGTCAAGAAACTCATACAAAGTTTATTAGCTGTCAAAATAGTATACCAGTTGGTCATTTCGTTATAATTCCCCATGACTCGTCATCGTGTTAACAAAAGAAGACAAACAGCATATAAAGCTAGACGTTTGTCTAAGCTTGTTGGTCGTAGTTATGAACGTATGTAATTTTATTACAAAAAGAATCCACTTTCTGCACCCTCTTAAGAAGTGCAACAAAAACATCAAGTGAGAGGGGCGAGCTACATATCGCGCACACATGTATACTGCTTTCTTCAAGTTAGTTATATGTACCTACATATTTTTATAACTACAACAGGTTTCAGTTGGACTGTTGTTATTACTATACATTGTTGAGATTTTTTTTCCAATTTATTAAGTTAATGTTTATTATTATTGAAACAATATAACATTTAAGACGTATTATTGTTATTATTATTATTTTTATTGAAATAAAGTTTCTAAAACTTATAATTTTTGTTGAGTTAGATGTAATTTTAATTAGTAAGTATACTGAGATAATTTTATTGAATTCATTCAAATATTTAGATTCATGGTAAAATTAACCTTGAAAATTATTTTTTTACAAGTTAAAACCTATTTTTTATAACAAGTCAAAATATATATATTTTTTAGACGGTCACAGGAACTCCAAGAACTGCAACTCAGGGGAGAAGAAAACATTTTATTGTACTCCTTAGAGTTCTACTGTGTTTTTGAAATAAGGTAAATGCTTTACTTTATGGTCCTTTTTATATATAAGTAATATATGTAGTACCGAACATGGGATGCATTTGTATTGAAATATTACTATGTTCTACCAACTAAAATTTTTCAGTAAAAATATATGTTATAGAGTACTAAGAGACATATTATTGAACAAAAAATGGTGGGTGTCGCTAACGCGGGAGTGCTAAAAAAAAATTTACTTAAAATTAAAAATTTAAAAAAATTAGTATAATAAAGGGATATAACGTTAATTTTTTTTTTATTACTTTGTCTACGGTGGGTACACAATATATACTAAACTCAAATAAATCGGCTCAGTAATTTCGTCAAAAAAAATTTTTTTTGAAAATTTTTGTCTCGTTGTGTATCCATAAACTATTAGCCTCGGAGGGTTGAAATTTGGCAGGAATGTATCTGGGGCCAAGAAGTATTATTTCCTATAAAAACAATCAATTTTGCGTCAAGGGCCGTTTTCCCTATCTTACCCGGCTATGCCCTTTGTGTAAAAACATGTAACCGCCAACAAAATAGAGACTAGAGCAATTGAGGTCATTTCTAATTTTTGGGAAATAAAATTAAACAAAAAATTTACTCACTAAATTTTATTGAAATTGTTAAATATCTTGCTCGAAATGAGCCCCTCGGTGTTCAGAGGATACAAATTGACACTGGTAGACCTCTTCGGTACAAGGCTGAGAACGAGGAACAGTTGAGAACGGCTGAGAACGATTCTTCAGTATTTTATCGACAACCCGATCATATCAACTAACGTTGTAGCTCGCCGGCTTGGTGTGCCTCAATGGAAGGTGTGGCAGACGGTGCACCTATCAGGCCGACATCCCTACCATTATCAGCCTGTACAAACCCTGGAGGAAGGACATCCTGTTAGACGACTTGAATTTTATCGCTTCATGTTGAATGCCGATGCTGACGATGAAATTTTTTTCAAAATTTTAAAGAGCATTTTATGTACAGATGAATCAAAATTTGACAAGGATGGAATTACAAACTACCATAATTCGCATTACTGGGCACCAAAAGTGGAAAAAAAAATTCAAAAAAAATAAAGCAAGCTGCTTCACAACGGAAATTTTCTTTAAATGTTTGGATGGGTGTTATTGACAACCATTTAATTGGACCACACTTTATGCCTCTGGACTTAAACGGGGAAAATTATGAATACTTTTTGCACAACTAATTAGACGGGTTGTTGGTAGATGTTCCCGAAGAAATAACAAACAATTTAATATTCCAACACGACGGATGTCTAGGTTACTTCCGGATCTCTATACGACAATGGTTGGATGAAACATATCTAAACCGATGGATTGGTAGAGGGGGCCCAATTCCGTGGCCGGAACGAAGTCCTGATTTGACGCCTTTATATTTTCACATCTGGGGTCACTTGAAGCAGTTAGTTTATGTAACGCCAGTCAATACAGTTTTAGAACTTCGACAGCGAATAATTAACGCAGTGGAACAAATGAGGGCCACTTTTACGTCAAGAGTGACAAAAATTGAAGTGAGAAAGAGGATTTGGACTTGTATTCGAAACTGAGGGGCTTAGTGAGTAAATTTTTTGCTTAATTTTATTTCCCAAAAATTAGAAATGACCTCAATTACTCTAGTCTCTTTTGTTGGCGGTTACATGTTTTTACATAAATTTTAATACGATTACCCTCTGCTGCCCTATATATAACGGTATGTATCTAATAAAACCAAATCTAATTGTAAAATTTTTATTTCCACAAGTGCAAATATACGTAGTTACGTACAAACGACTAATGTCAGCAAAATAAATTTTTTTTGGAGCCAATAATCCTGTCTCTTAAAATATCCAATTAAAATACATAATTAATAAAAGAACATAAATACATAAGTACATTTGCAATTTATGTATACATTTACATACACGTATTAATACTTAGATGAACCTAAACAGCGATTTGATTACACGTACAAATCTATCTATCTGTTCAATTGTTATGTACATATTTTTATATCTATATGTAATTTTAATACATATTAGATAATTTATATACAGACTGTCCCAAAAGTCAACGACATCTCTTGGAGGGATGATAGACCAGCTCATGCCAGACCAGAATATCAAAATACATATTGTCTGGTAAAATATTGCTGGTTTTCAAAATATTGACATTTTTATGAATTTTCGAGTACCACAGCTGCAAGACCAGATTTTTTGAATTCTAATTTTTATTACGCAACCCTGAAGAGTCCTTTTGTAGATCACAATCCAAAGTAAGGGTAATATACCTATAATCTTGGAAAAAATAAATCTTTTCTGTCGATTCATAAATAATTTTTTTTTTTTTTTTTATGAGCTAAGTTTGACTTTTCATGCTGTAAAAGAAATGTACCACCTTACCCGGGCAAGTTATGTTAAAACATTGCTCATTTATTGTAGTTTTTAAAAAGGTCTAAAATTTGCTTCGCTTTACTTTAGGAAAAAAGATATTGCTATTTTACTGCAAAAAAATGTCATTTTGAAATTATTTCAATAATTACTTTCAAATTATTTCAGTTACTTGCAGACACTTTTATGCTTCCGTAAACCGAAGATAGATGATGAACGAAGACTTACACTGATTAGGGTGAGATAGATATTGACAATTAAAAAAACAAATAGGAATTAGAATGAAAATATTTTTTAAATTAAAGTAAGTACGGATGTTTGTTTGAAATTAAACAAACTTAGGTTGCGTAGTAAAAATTAGAATTCAAAAAAATTTAATCTTGCAGCTGTGGTACTCGAAAATTTGATAAAAATTGTCGATCTTCCCGAAATTCATAAAAGTGTCAATATCTTGAAAACCAGCGATATTTTACCAGACAATATTTTGATATCCTGGTTAGGTATGAGCTGGTCTATCGTCCCTCCAAGGGATATCGTTGACTTTTGGGACACCCTGTATGTATAAATAGTAACATAAATAATCTAATGTAATAATAATAAAAATGCTGATGCTGAATTGCGAAAAGGTGTCCGAAATACAAAACAAAGTATGTAAGTAAGTAAGTAGTTAAGTACTAAGTACTAAGTAGGTATCCGCATGCACTTGGGCCTTTGTCAGCAAAAAGAAAATACGCCTATAGCAGCATCTGCCTAACATAGCGAATTTCCCAAAATCAATTTAATACGATTCAAAAAAAAAAAAAATTCAAAATACTACGAAAGAATAGTCAATAATATGTACTGTTTTCTAAGTCCATTTTTCAGTCACCCACATCACTTTCTTTTATGTAAGATTCAACTCTTTGAAGTTGACCGCTTGTCGATGGGAAATATACTAACATGCTAAATAATAATATACTATTATGAACATAAGATTTATGCTAATTACACCCTTTGATGTTGGCTACCTACATATATAAATATATATAGATAAGTATATGTATAAATACAATATTTAATGTTTTTTGTGTGTCCTAAGACATACAGTTTTTGATATACGAGGTTGAGAAAGAGTACGCGCGATATGTCTCATATAAAGAATGATTTAGTTAATTGAACACCCACTCTCTCCCAGCCCGATTAAGTATGCCAATTAAAAAAAAAAAAGTACTGGTCGAAAAGAAATAATCTGCACCCTTCATTTATCCAAATAAAAAAAAATTGAACCACTCCTAGTTTTCAATAAAAAAAGGTCCAAGTTTTCATTTTAACACGACGACATCTTGGAAAATTAAAGGTTTTTCCGACCCTCTTATGGGTGATAAAAACAACCTTTTTTAAAAAAAATTGAGCCACCTTTAGATTTTCGATTATTTAGATGGTTTTATTATAAACAATAAAAATGATTACTCGGCTATAACAGGCTAAATGCGCAGTTAGTTTGTTAAAGCTCGATTTTTTTTTAAAAAAAGGTTCAGTTTTTATCGCCCGTAAGAGGGTCGGAAAAACCTTTAATTTTCAAGATATCGTCGTGTTAAAATGACGTAGTTTTGACATTTTTTTATGGAAAACTGGGAGGGGTTCAATTTCTTTTATTTGCATAAATGAAGCGTGCAGATTATTTCCTTTCGACCAGTACTTTTTAGTCGAATTTTCTCCGAAAAATTAGACTTATACAGTCTATACGATAAGAGCTGCGAGAGGCGAGACCAGGGGCGCTATCCGTTTTCGGACCCGTAGAACACGATTATGTAAAAAAAAAAGATGTCTGATATATATATATATATATATATATATATATTTTCCCGCAACCTTTTAATATGTGTAGGGCCCCCCTATGGAAGTTAAGAGATGAAATTTGGTAAGTGGGGCTTATTCCGATGCACAACAATACTATCAAAGTGGGGTCAAATTTTGGGCAAATTTTTTTTCGGACCCGACCTTTAAGGGGGTGGTGGGGGGCGGAAAAGCAATAAAACTTTTCCAAACCGGTTTTAAATAATGTTTCGGTCAATTATCTACAACATATCCAAAATTCAGCTTCCTAGGATGATATGGTGGGAGTAGAGGGGGGAAAAACGATTTTCGCTGGATCTAACAGGCCCCCAGCCCCCCAGAATTAACGTAGAGGGTTGAAATTTGGTGTGTTGATAAAGTTAGTACCTAGGTTGTGCTTTTTGGAGGTTTTAATATTTTACCCCCACCCCCCTCATTTTTAAGCTACAATTTCATGCATTTTCGACGTTTTCGAAGTTTGTACCACTCGCACAGGTCACCCGAATAAACCTAGAGGGCTGAAATTTTGTATTCCGATTGAGTTAGTATCAAGGGGGTGCCTTTTGGGGGTCTCGACTTTTAACCCCTACCCCCACCATTTTTATACCCAAAAGAACATGATTTTTCTTGTTTTTTAACAGTTTCGTTCGGGTCAAAATCTCCCCAAATAAACCTAGAGGGCTGAAATTTGGTGTACAGGTTAAGCTAATAGCCAGACACTGTTTTTTGGAGGTTTCAACTTTTAACCCTTACCCCCACGATTTTTACGCCAATATTTCCTCAATTTTTTTGCTTGTTTTCTAACATGTCTAGAGACTCCATAAGGAAACCTAGAGGGCTGAAATTTTGTACGTGTATTCAGTTAGTATCCAGCTAGTACCTTGTAGGGAGTCCGCATCACTTTTCCCCCCACTTCTCCCATTTTTACATCGGAATTGAATGCTATTGTTAAATGTGTTTTAAAAGCATTATGTTTATTCTAAATACAAGTAGGCGAATAGTAATTTTAAAAAATTTAAAAAAAAGTGAATACAATTTTTTAACAAATGAAATACATACATATTAAGTAATTTGCAAATGTTATTAAAGTCACTGTTTATTTATTAATTTAATTATTATTTAGGAATTTTGGATTTTTATTATTTATAAAATAGAAATTTTGGATTTTTTTGGAAAGAAAAAATATCTTCATAAAAGCCTTCCAGTTTACTATTTAAGTTCCTTTTTTAATATTTAAAAGTAAAACACAAAGGCAATTGGCGGATAAGCATGGATAGAAATGCCCTCGTACGAATTGTGTTGGCTTTTTCCCTGTTAACTTCTATCGGCACAAAATTGAAATTTACTGAGATTCAGCCCTTAAAAACTTAAAATCTTTTTATAAAGCCCCGATCAACCGGACACTCATTATCAGTTTTGAAACCACCAAAATTACAAATCGCTTGTGGACTTTCAATTATATTTCGCTTGTAGACACTCAATACCGAAGAAATAATTTTTTATTTTTTATTTTTTTTATTTTTTATTTTTTTTTTTTTTTTGAAAGAAAAAATATCTTTATAAAGGCCTTCCAGTTTACTATTTAAGGTCCTTTTTTAATATTTAAAACTAAAACATAAAGGCAATTAGCGGATAAACATGGGCAGGAATGCCCTCGTACGAATTGTGTTGGTTTTTGTTCTGCTACCTGTTTTCGGCACAAAATTGAAATTTACTGAAATACAGCCCTTAAATACTTAAAACCTTTTTTTAAAGCCTCGATCAGCCGAACACTCATGACCAGTTTTTAAACCAACAAAATGACAATTCGGTTGTAGACTTTCAATCACATTTCGCTTGTAAACATTCAATACCGAAGATGAAGGGGAAAATTCGACTACCGTGATGGGGCCCCGCTGCTCACGGCGTTTTTTTTTTTAATTGGAATACTTTGTCAGGCTGGGAGAGAGTGGGTTAGTTGAACCATTTACTTATATTAATGATGTCCAATAATCAAAAGTTGCAATTTTACTAAAAGAATTTAAATGAACGAACAACAAACACACCTTAAAATTAAAATTACACATTTTGATCTTAATACTGATGAACGACATCATACTTACTTACAGGTACTGAAAAAAATGATTGATTTTATAATTGCGTGAAATGTCAAATTCAATTTTTCTTACATATTACTTGCTAGTCAGAAATTGATATAATTACAACAACATAATTGGGGTAATTAAATACCGGTTCATATAAAGAATATTGTGGTAAATATGCAAAAATGTAGAGTTTGATAAATTGGACGAAAAAAAAATTCTATGTACAGGGAATTTTACTTGGTACCGGATAATCTCATCGATATCGATATTTTATACAGTAGCGCCACCTATATCCTGTATTGACACTAAAAATATGCCAATATACGGTCATTTCCTTAAGGAATAATTGGGGGAAAAATCACCTTTTTAATAAGGGTTTTAATACTCGATATTTTTTGTAAGTAGTTGAGTAGGATCGATACCTACTTTCGATACTGTGCACCGACTACAGCCTACTCATTTACCTTTCGCAAATCAAGCGCATAATTAATCGGTTTTATATTAAATATCGTTATCTACAGTCGAAATTTTATATCCAGACTAGCACCCACGGTCTATGAACAGACTTGCCAACTTTTCTAGCTTTAACGACCGGACATTATTCGCTGCCATAAAATACCAGTGACGAACAAAATAAAATCTCGTGATTTTGAGGCATAAACCCTCAAATGATTCCGCCAAGACACCCTTGACGTGCAAAAAATAAACAAAAGCCTTCACCGCAACTTAAAACATACTTTACCTGAGACTGAACTAATAAAGGAGATATTTTTTAAATTTTTCAACTGACCGGACATTTTCTGTACGGTCACATTTCGAAAACCAGATCCGGACAAATCATCCTGTATATGAGGCACATTTGTCAAATGCATATCGTACGTTAATTGCATGATTAGTAAAATAATTAAAAATTTTGCAAGCGATCCTTTCACGGGAAAAAGCCTGCTTACAGAAATAGACATAACCCAACAACTTCTTAGTTTTTTACACAACCCTTAACAAATTTTTTAAAACAGGACCAAATTTACAGTATTTGCATCTATGAGTCCAATAAAATTTTATACCCCCGTCCCTTAAATACACTTGTATAAACTTAATACACACTTCCTAAGAATTTTTAATGAGAATAATAAAAAATATTGAGTGTTCGCCCAGGTTTTGACCTCGAAATTTGGTTTGGTGGATGAACCAACAAACGGCTTATTTTCTTATAGGTACTTAAATTTTATTTCCGTTCGGTGATTTCCTATCACATTTTCAAGTTTTTGATATTTTCTCCAGTGAATATCGATTTGATATTTTATTTCGTCGATTTTCGAGAATTTCTGAATATTTTTAACCTAAATCTGAAGAAACATATACATAAATCATAGATTCCATTTACAATACATAAATTCCATTTACAATTTATATCAAAGAAATTTTGAATTTTTAAATAAAGAAATTAAGAGTGTGGTACAGTGGCGTAGCAAACGGGTGGCAGGGATGGCCCCCACCAGGGGCGCCGAAGTAGAGGAGCGTCGCCGCGAAGATTTCGCTTTATCGTCTAAAATATCACCTGATTTTGATACTAAGAACATTGAAAAAATTACTAAAAAACACAGACTGAGATAAAATAACAATTAACATATATGGCTACACTGACTATAGTCTTAAACTAGGCTACAAGTTGAAAATAAAAACATTTCTTATGAAGGATTTTTTTGGTAGCTAATAAATATAATGTTGATTCAAAATTCGACCATTTACCCAACGTAGGACAAGATTTATGAAAAACAATCAAAAATTCCACCGAATCCAAGATATCGAAATATTGTATCTGGACTGAGCAGAAATAAATTTATTATTTTATTGGATTCGTTGGAATTTTTGATTGTTTTCCATAGATCCTGTCTTCCTAAACGTTGGGTAAATGGTCGAATTTTGAATAAACAAAAAGTTTTCTAGCATTTCGACAAGTCTGGGAAACAAAACTGAGCGTCGTTGTCGCATAATTCCGTGAAGTTTGATACATCGTGCCCAGAAGCCCAGGTGGCTGTAGTTTGCGCAAAAGATGAGAGGAGACGTATGATGTGATTGTGAGTAGGGGGTGGATTTTTTAAGTTTCTATCCCCCCTCTTGTTATCAAAGAGAGGGCGCCATTTTCAAGTTTGATCAGGGGCCCCACTTTCAAGCCTGGCCAGGGGCGCCACTTTCAAGCCTGGCCAGGGGCGCCACTTTCAAGTCTGGCCAGGGACGCCAGTCACCTCAGCTACGTCACTGGTGTAGTATAACGGAAAGGCTTTTAAGAATAAACTTGAAATTTGCTGTATTCTAACAAGCGAGAGTGATGTCTACTTGTCATACTTGAACTTTCGACTATTTTCGATTAATGATTTTCTGTTTATAAATTGTCGAAAATGTTTTCCCCGTATGTTTTTGCTTTGAATCCCAATAACAATAAAAGTTAAATTTTTTCGAAGTTACACATTAAAATTAGAGTTATCAAACTACAAACTTCTTCTTTTCAATTTTTTTGTAATCTTTTTTTTTTTCAAGTTACAATGTACCGGAAGCCAATAAAAAAAATTTATTAAAATTTCTTACTCCTTTAATTTTTGTAAATATTATGTAGTATATTTTTTCTATTTTTCTTCATTAAGCAACAATTCAACCAAATAATATTCACAAAAATATCAATGGAAAGATTTTTTTCCGACACCAACTCGTAACCAATGATACAGAACAATGAATATGCGAGAAAAAAGAATACGTATTTCAAGAATTTAAATAAATAATCAAATCTGATTGCGCTCTATTGTACCTCAAGCATAACCCAGAAAAAAACAACACAAATATGTACGTTTTTTGAATCATAAACCGGCCACTGGCTGTGGCAACGGAATGGAACGGGACGTAAAATGGACGGATATAAAATGACATTAAAAAAAAAAAAATTAACATCTAATACCATGACGATTAACGCCCCATCTGGCAATTGATTTCATTTATCATGGATTATTATTATTTATTACCATTTGAGATGCAAGCAATCATTGTACGTTACATACCAAATACCACATATAAAATACCAGCCAACCGAACCGAACAGGCAATGGTATTGTGAATATATAAACGTACAGAGCACCACAATATTAAACCAGAAATAATAATAAAAACCAACGAAAAAAATAACAATCAATACATGTCGTGATTGTATTACAGTAAAATCCCTTTTATCTTTCATAAAATTTAGTTTTAAATGCAAGCTCCTGCTACATATCTAAAATAGTTCTCGAAAGTTTTTTAGAAATTATTTCAGACACTGTAATATGATTGTTTGTTCAGTTTGTGTTATTTCAAAATTTAGGGTAAGTCAATGATTAAAATTTGTGTATACGTAAGATCTATAAAGGAGTCCCCACATTCTCGCCGAGGTTGGACGAGGTTCCTTGTCGAGTTCCTCGCTGAGGTTGGCTCAACCATATGAATAGCATTAAAACACCAACCGCGAGACACAACGAAGTGACCCTCTACATTCTCGTTTCGTCCAACCTCAGCGAGAATGTGGAGACTCCTTAAAGCGGCCCCTACACGCTCAATAATATTGTGCAATCAACTTGTGCAATTTATTGAACGTTCCTCCAGACAGTTCAATAATTTTGTTAAAGAAATTTGTGAAATGAATTGAATGTAGAAATTGTACTTAATTAAACTGTTGTCTAATTTTAAATAATATTGTGATAAAAATGTTGCAAAGCAATATAATTATTCTTGCAAATTAATAATTCAAACTGGTTCAAATAATAGCCATCAAATGTGACATTACAGAATAACAAACAAATTAAACAAAAAAAAAAAACAAAAAAAAAAAAAAAAACAAATAAAATAGTATTGCGCAATAATATCTACATAGCCTACAGACGTTACAATATTCATTCATTGCACAATATATTTCAAATTGTTTTTGATCAGGACAATATATTGTACAACCCTTCAACATAACCTACAGACGATCCATAATATTGTACAACCTCAGATTTTGTGCAATATTATTGAGCGTGTAGGGGCCGCTTAAGAAAGCTTTCGAACAGGAACTATTCAATTGTTCCTTATAAATGCAATCATAAGTTTAAATAATATGTCATCCTCTGCTAACAGACATCTCACTTGTAGAAATTCATTAAGTGACCTTGATTGTACGTTTTTCACAAAATTTTCCCTTATACTATTTATATATAAATTATTGTCAGTTTCTCTGAATATTTTGAATTTATTATTTTTAGAGATACGTTAACAAAATTTTACAAATATTAAATAATATTCAAGTGCAGAAATTAGAATATATTTTTCACCTACTGATTTATCAATTATTTCTTCTTCTATAATTTCTGAACTCATTTTGCAAAAAATTCTCAATATAGGTATCCGCTCAACATAACAAATACAGCTCAACCAACATAAGGTTGCCGGTCAGATGCGCAAATGAAAGAGTGCGACAACAAGAATTGAACATATAACATATATGCATAAAAGTGTGATAGAAGTTGTGTTTGTCTACTGCGCGTACAACCTTGACCGGCAACCTTATGTTGGATGAGCTGTATATTTTTTTTTATTAAAATTATACTGTATTTTTAACAACTTGGTCATTTATACAGTATAAATACATACATATAATTATTGACTTAACACACATGAAATTAACCCCCAAAATCGAAATTCAGCTTCAGATCTATAACTGGGTTACCGCATTCCTATATCTGTGTTAAATTTCAAATTTTTGCGTCGAATAGTTTCTAAGAAAACCGCCTGTAACAGACGGACGGACACCGCAGTGATTTCATAAGTGTTCCGTTTTACTACTTTTGATATGGAGCACTAAAAAGTGTAAAGAAATACGAATTCAGTACTAGCACAACAATACATATTTTAACACGTTAATTTTATTAGTTCCTTCCCTTCAAGGAAAATTCACCAAATTTGTTAAAAATTAAACGACATATAATCTTTTAAATAACAAATATAATTACATACGTGTATTTAATAAAAAAAAAATTATTTTCTCTGAAAGAAATTAAGATTTTTAATTAACTTGTTCATTTATAGGTTAAATAGAAAGTTGATATCTTTCTCACCGATATTTATAAATCAATCATTATTTTCTTAATATAAATTCCTTAAAAGAAATTTTTTATTAAACGGCTCAGATATACCTGTAAAACACAAATATTTACACCAGACCAGAATACATAGGAAAATAATCGGGAATCCGAAACTGATATCTTACAAATTTAATAGATTTGAGCTTTACCATATGGTATTCTATATTTGATATTAGTAAATAAAAACACTTTATTTTGCAAAGTACCACTTTTGTAAGTGGTATTTTGTAAAGTGTTTTTATTTACTGATATTTTACAACTCCCGGAACCTTGAAATTAAAATTTCAATACGCGGATTATTCTCTATACTTTTATCACTAACTTTGAAAATACTGTTTTGGAAACAGAAAAAAGATTTCCTTAAAGTAAGCGTAGACTGAAAGATTATAACCTCGTCAATTTTTCATGAAATCAGTAGAGAATATACGATAACAAACTATAATAATAGCTCGTTCACACCGAAATGACGAGTAATAAGCAGAACACATAAGTGAATTACTCTGAACGAGGAATAGAGAATAAGAAAGATGATTTTTTCAACAGATATAACTAAAATTAAGCAGTTAAAGCAGTTTAACTGTATTTTTAATAAATATCTTTTCAAAATAAGTGAAGGTCAGGGTCCATGAAACATATTTTTATAGGATAATCTTTTATACAAGGTATTCTAAAAATGCCTGTACCATATTATTTCATATAGTACACATAGTCAAATGGACCCGTCAGCGCAACATATCCAAAGGAAATGAATTTTAAGGAAAGAACAATCAAGTTTCCATCCAAATAATATTTGGAACAGTTTTGTGACAGCTTAATCAGTCAAACTGAAACTTTGCACAGAGATAACCGGCGAAACTGAGAAGGGCATAGACTACTTTTTACCGAGGGAAACATCTGATTTTCGTAGGAAAATATACTTAAAACACACGCAATAACAAATACTAGCTATTTATCTGGTAAACTAGTTTTTATCAAAGTTATAATGAACAGAAATATTTTAATTAAGTTGCAAAAATTCTATCTATACGTAAAATGTATGTTTAACTGCATTATAATTCAAGAAAAAACAACTCTGAATATTGATTAGTTACTATATCTTTAGTACATCCCTAATATGTATGTAGTTATCTTTTCTACAATGACATAATTAATCTTTGATTTAACATCAAAATTTTAAGGTAGTTGGCCGATAAAACGATTTTTTCAAAGGATTTTAACGAAACTTCTCTAGATATTTATTTAAATCAATACCAATAATACGAACCCTTACCGAAAAAAAATTGACCACCCGAATTTTGAGAAAAACGATTACAAAGTTTTGTAATTTTAACACGGGCTCTTATAGGAAAACTTTATTTTTTTTTTTTTAATAAAATGAAAACGTGTCAAAGGAATTTGATAAAAATGTAATATGTTATAAAATACAAAGTTACAAACCATATTTAGTAAGAAATAAAAATTATTCACCAGGCCGTTTTTGAAATATAATTTATAAACATCATTTTACAACGTTTTTACTACGCTTTTTCAACAATGTTTTTATATTGCTGCAACATAAGCGCGCGGAAATTAAAAAAAAACAACTGGTATACAAATATACATATTAACTGAAGAATATTAATACAACTAAAATTAATATTCTAAATATTTAATTTTTGATAAAAGAAAATTTTTTCGCTGAGATATACTTTTGTACCTAGCTATTTCAGAGTAACTACGTTAAATACCACGTGGGTGAGCGCGTGGGTAAAAACTAGTGTTTTATTAATCCTTTTAAAGAAAAACCATATGGAAAAATTTTTTTGTCTCAAAATGGCGGACTGTTTACTACCAGTGATATGTACAATAGATAAGATTACAAAAAAAGAAACAGAAAAAGTGAAACCTAGGAATTTACAAAATATAAATTATACTAAACTATATTGATAAAATTGAACATTAGTTAGAATTATACCGTATTTCGAAAAATCTGTCACAGATGGCGGCACCTGTACCAGTGAATATATACATATCACAGCATTTTAAGTCGCCATATTGCAGGACGAGTTAACTCGTCTTAATCATTTAAAGAGTTAAAAGAAAAATGTATTCAATATAGAAAACATCTTTCAGCTGAATGTTCAAATATATTAAATACTAAACTTTTTCAAACTTTATTTTAAATTTTTAAACATTCTGTATTTACCTATACGTATATTTATGGTGGTTAAAATTTCAAGTTAAGGTGTTACATTCATTATAATTCTGACACTTTATCTTCAAGTTTTTATTATAAAACTTTTATTTTTTTTTAATGTTCATATCTGAAACCATCAAATCAACCATATACAATCGCGTTCTAAAAATATTTCTTTTTTTTGGATGATAGTGGATACTTTAAGTATATTATTATAGAAAATAATATAATAATACTATATAATATTGCCTTCAAATATTTTTCAAGTTCATTAGCTGCATAAAAAATGATTTTTGATCGTTCGTATTGTACGTAAAATTTCGAAGAAAGATAAAATTATTCAAGTAGAAAAAAAGAAGTAGAACTAAAGGTATAATATCGAAAAAAAAAAATACAAAATTTTTGTTCCCTATCAAACTTTTTAAAACAATTTTCTAGTTGAATAATACATATATATTTGTTGCGAAATAATTATAGAGAGTAGAACTAGAAATTTAACAGCAGTGTGAGACTCCGAGGCTGAGAATCGAGAACTCTTAAGCGTCCATGCAGAGGCGTAGCGAGCATAATTGGCGCCCGGTGCGTGACACTTTATTTGCGCCCCCCCTTAATTTCTAAAATTTAAAAAATTTTAAGCAGTGAACGGAGTATTTAAAATTTCGAAAAAAAATCTTTCTCGTAAATATTTGTATTTTAAATTTTTTCCTAAAAGTTGCCTTGACCACTTTTTCTTTTGCTCAAGAGTGCTTTGTTTGTGTGTCTATATATTTGAAGTTATAACCTGGATTAAAAATTTGGCAATTTCCCTACACTTTCACCAGTGGCATAGTGAACATAACTGGCTTCCGGGGCATGATACTTTATTGACGCCCCCATTCCTACCAGAAACACGTATAGGGTTAGTCCACATCAAATCAACCAATAAAAACATGATTTTAAACATCAGTGTTCTTAAAATGCCTGATATTGGGTGAATAGTTTCTTCCAATCAGTGTAGCCAAAAATACCAAGTTTTATATTTTTTCGAATATTCATATGAGTTATAACAATTTAAAAAAAAATAAAAACCTCAATTATTCGGAGCTCTTTGAAATATTTAAACACATGTAGCTCAAAAACTATTTGCCCTAGAAAGTTGAAACTGATACCATTAAACTATCTTCCATAAAAAAAGAAGTTTTAAATAACTCAAATAGTACGATTATGTCGACACAGTCACCCCCTAATTAACTACTCCTAAATTTAATATTAGAAAATTGAACAAAAACAGGACGATTAGATTTTTTTACGTATAACTGAAATCTGCAAACAAAATTTTAATTTATTTAATTCTTAACCCGCTTTCGCAAAATTAACCCCCTAATTTTAACCCCCAGCTACCCCTGTTAGTGTAATTTGAATAAATTGCGTATCAATAGATAGCATAGCTCTTTAAAAAAGAGCAATATCGTCAATTTAAACTTTTATTCTATCTCTTCCTATTTCTTACTGTTTTCGAGATATTTGAAAAATTAAATTTTGCCCCAATTTTTGAAGAGCGATTTCACCCCTTCAAACTGTTTTTCTACAAATAAAAAAAAATACGTGGCGCTTATTTTTTAGTGTTCTACAACTTATTCAAATTTCTACAAAATCGATAGGTCCGTCCTTGGGATCTTTCCTTGTTAGTAACATAATATACTGTATTAAATATACCAGATTTCCACACGTCTTAATTCAGAATAAAAATTATTTTAGTGTGTCACCATTGGAATACCATTATGAAACTTTGCATACAACTTACTTAAGAGGTTGGGTATAACATATTTTTTTTTTTCAAAAAAATTAAAAATTCCGATTTTGGATTTTTTATAAATATCATTTTTTTGGTTAGTGGAGAAAGGGTTAAATTTGAATTGCATTATCACGTTATATGTCAGATTAAAGCCCTTTTAATTCTGAAATTAATGGTACCAGTTTCTACTTTCTAGGGTAAATAGCTTTTGAGCTACATGTTTTTAAATATTTCAAAGCGCTCCGAAAAATTGCGGTTATTGGATTTTAAAAATTGTTATAACTAGTATAAAAATAATGGTAATAAAAAGATAAAAATTTATATTCGTTATCTTCAAAGCAAGTACTATCATATAAAATAAATAATGATCTGAAGACATAAGGTTTTGAGCATTGGTTGATTTGATGTGAACCAACCCTATAGTTAATATTTGGCACTTCTTTGGTGCACATTTGGCGCTCCTTTGGGAGTTGCGCCCGGTGCATGATAGACCCCCTTGCACCCCCCTCGCTGCGCCACTGCGTCCATGGCCACAAAAATAAACTTACAAGCCGAATACGAGTAAGTTATTTTTCAACAGAAAAAATTGCACAGGCCACACAAAAAAAAAAAAAATTTCTGACCTGGAGGTCTCACTATATGTACTATATGTTTTTGGGGTCGCTGAATCCGAATTTGGGGTCAGTTTCATTCCAGTACACCTGGGTTCGGCCATAACCTCAAAATTAACAAATATAGCAACTTTGAGGGTGTTTTTGAGGTTATGGCCGAACCCAGGTGTACTGGAATGAAACTGACCCCAAATTCGGATTCAGCGACCCCAAAAACATATAGTACATATAGTGAGACCTCCAGGTCAGAAAATTTTTTTTTTTTGTGTGGCTGTGTTATGAATAAATTGAAAAAAATGAACAAAAAATACTAAAACTGCAATTTGCAATTTTAATAAAAATAAATAGTAGGCGTCTAAAACTATTTCCATTGAAAAATCTACCAACTAACAGTAAGCGATTACTTACGTTCCACAGTGGTCCAGTTTCCAAAAAGAGCGGACAAATTTGAGAAAAGTGACGATTGTAATTTTGAACTTATTACCCCGTAATACCGTAGGGGGGACGCCAGTGCACCTCGGTGCAAACCGACAGTCCATTACACCGTCTGCATTACCAAATAAGGGAAGGTGAAACACAGCTAACTGAGCACCGGTCTCGTACGCATCTTCTAGTTATTCATTAAAAACTATTGTTTACAAGTGTGTTAAATGATGGAAGTTGAAAATGAAGGTGAGTAATCATTATGGATATGTGGTAAATGGTAATTTAATATTTCTATTTTCTATAGGGTGTACTTATTACAGAGAAATATTGCATTGTTAATGTGTTTATTTATAAGAAATAGTTATGAGTTTGATCAAGTTGGATGGTTTGCTTTTTTTGTAACAAAGTATGAAGTATGTAGATTATTTTAACAAACAAAATTCTTGCCCCAATGTGCCCCTTCGTTTTTTACACCAATTTCAGTTTTTTCTTGACTGCATCAAAAGGAGGGTAATGTGTTTCGAAAGTATGTATGTATCCTCTGATTATGTCTGTTTCTGTGATGCAGCCTGAAGCCTAAATGGCTCAACGGATTTTGGTAAAGAAGGTATCGCTGGATTCGTCTTAATCCCGGGGGTGCTATAGGCTAGATGAAATTTCAAAATTCATCCCTAAATAGGGGATGAAAAATTTATATAGCAAATCATTGGGTCTAGAATCGTGAAATTTTGCAGACGAGTTCTTTACGTAACGTAGGGGAGCACCAAGAAAAGATTTTTGGAAATTCATCCCCTAAGGATATAAAGTAGAGGTGAAAATTTATGAAAGGTAAAATTTTGCACAGTGCCATCGGGGTCCTTTAGTAATGTAGATGAGATTTTTGTAAAAATTTATCCATTAAGGGTGTAAATTAGAGGATGAAAATATATACAGGAAACCACTGGGTTTAGAAACGTAAAATTTTGTACAAGGGTTCCTTTAGTAACGCAAGCAAGCACCAAGAGTGGATTTCTAAAATTTCGCTTATAAAACAATAATTATTCGACCACTTAGTCGATCATGTCATTCAGATAAATACCGAAACTTTTTTAAGCACTTTTTTGAAGTAAAAAATGTTGTATTCTACTGTGCTAGACGTGTGCTATCATGGACTATCAAATAAAGAAATTAAATTCCAAAACATGCAATTTTGTCGCCAAAAACCTTTCTTGAGCATTTTTATAATTTATAATAATAAACACATCTTTCTGGGGACCGGTGAGCTACTTTTGCAGCCCGGCACCAGTCCACGGATGGGCGGTTGAGAAACACTGACCTAGTGCATTATTTCTGTAAATATTAAGTATCTTATCTGTTGTCTAAAATTTTATCTAGATAACGGTTTAATTATCTGTTATCTTTATCTAGATGATTTAAATTATGTTATCTATTATCTGTTATCTAGATAATAAAATTCGATATCTTGCCCAACACTGGTAGGGTAACTTCAGAAATGTAAACTTTACCGCATCGATGCAGCATCATGACTTTTCTGATGCGTCTAATACTACATGATGCGCTGCTGCTGCTCTCTTGAAATTTGATGCACATTGGATGTTTTTGAATGGGATATTGGCATCATTTAGCCTCTAATTTGGCTACAGTAGGACTATAGATAATATAGCAATACAGTCCTTGTATAGGTATATTATCTTTGAATTTTAACTTGAACTTAACTGAAATTGAAAATATTTAAATTATTTGAATAAAAAATATTACATACCTATTTTGAGTGCAAGATGTATTCAAATAGTTTAAACAATTTTAATCAAAGGTAAATCTTTTTCAACAATTTGTTTTTCGGAATTATTCCTGTTGGTGTTAATACCTACATAATATGGCAAGTAGTTATAATTCTACATTATACACATGACATGCATCTTGGACACGCATCACCAAATTTCTTGATGCATTGTTTTAACACATCAAATGCAAAAATGAACTTTTGATTTTTCGTTATGATGCGTCTGATGCGTTTTTGAACTTTTGACTCTGCCTCATACAAGCAGTGATGCATTTTTGAAGTTAGCCTTAATTACAACCTTAATAGACATACTTATATCGATATCATGAATAAGGCGTATAAAATCATCAAAGCACATAAATTAATCATACAAATTCGATTCTTCAACACCTGAATAATCACTGAATGATTATGTATGTACCAGACTAGCGCTACGCTACTATACCGCGTACAAAAAAATAAAACGAAGATCTAATTTTCCGATTTTTACATTTTACTGCTTCAATAAACCACAATATGTACGAGTATACATTTATCTGTAAAAATCATCCAATATATGTATTCAATGGGGCGCGAAGCGAACGAAAGGTGAGACGCCCCAACAAAAATAAACGAATATAATACATATAATCAGTAATTTTAAGATGCACTATTGTGATTAGTGAATACTTCGTGACATAACTCGTTTATATAGTATATTCATTGAAATATGGACAATTTAATTTTAAATTGACAATTTAACTCATGTGTATCAAGTCCCATAAGAATATTGTAGTTTTTTTCACTTTTACCATGGAAAAAAAAATTAAGACAGATTTTTACAGCGAAAAAATGATACAAAATATTTCATTGGTCATTTCATTGTAGGTAAACACGAAACAAAAATTCGTATTGGTAAATTTAACTGATTTCAGAACTATAGTAACAATATATTAAATAATAATAATAATATAAATTATACTAATCAATTTTATTTGTTAAATTGTCTTACCGCATTACACTTGAGTTTTATATTTTTTCTGAATAAATTTGTGTTTTCTACAATTTCTTCGCTGTCGCGTTTTTGTTAGTTCACAGTTCTTCTCGTTAAATTGCTAGGCAACAAATTTTCGTTAGACAAACCCAAATTTATTCGAAAAAATACAAAACTCTCTATAAGTGAAAAAAAAATATCAAAATATGTACATCATACAGGGTGTTATCAAATAAGTGCGAAAGCTTTTAGGAGGTGACTCCTCGTACAAAATTAAAGAGGTCTTTCATGTAAACAAAAGTTCTTAAGCCTTTTCTTTTAAAGTTACCACCTCTAAAAATTTCAATTTTCACTTTTTTCGGGGGAAGTTAGATTTATATGGAAGAAAAACATGCCCTTAAAATAAATTTGATATCCTGTTGATTTCAGATGGAAACTGTGGCCTCCAGAATGTACACAAACAACTATATCTGATGGTGACCTCCGATGGGTGACAACCGATATCTTCCATATTTTCAAAGGAATTATATTTTTAAAAAATTACAATAATTATTTCAATGTATAAAATGTTCTCAAAGTTTCAATAAATTATAGAGATTTCCTCCTTCCCAAAAAATTCATGCAAATCACTAAAAAAACGTACACGGAGAGAAAATTCATATAAAAATTACTGTGCTCAGCACTACAATCGACGTGTAAAAGGCGAACATATTCAATTTTGTACGGTAAAAATATAAAAATTACAATTAATCATAGAAAATTTAAAGGATAGAATATTGTTTCCGTAATATTAGCTCCGTAAAATTTGTAAAACAGCACAGTAAAAAATTCCATTGCCGACAAAAAAATATTTTTTAATTGTTTTTCTTACAAAAATTACCATGCTGTATTATAATATTTGAAATGCTATCTGCTAATAGTAGAAAGAAAAAAAGAGAAAGAAGGTTGTGTGTGTTGTGAACGCTGTTGAAATGTACCTCACTCATAGCAAGTCACGTAGCCAACCATAGGTGTGGACGACCAACTTGGTCGGACGGGTCGGACCAAGCACCTTGATTCATTAGACTGTCTTACAAGCAGCAAGCAGTATTCATTACACTGTCTTAGAGGACGGGGATGTCACCGTTTAATTCATCACTATCACTATCTTTAGTATTAGAATATATTGTTGGCAATCATTTTTGTATGCATCATAAAGAATCGAAAGTCGGAAAAGATCGGGCATCTTCGAAGTTTTTACAGGTACAGCCCAAGCAACATAAGGTTGCGGATCAGATGCGCAAATGAAAGAGTACGACAAAAAGAATTAAACTATAACATATATGCATAAGAGTGTGATAAAAGTTGTGTTAGCACATTAAATTTTACCATGCTAGAACATATTTTTTATTTTGGTCGTCGATCGCGCATGCATTACCTATATAAGGGAGCATGGCAATTTTTCTGAAATTTTATCTACAAAAATTATATGATTTTTCTCTCCGTGTAGTCCTAAACCTATTTTCCCCCTTAATAAAGTGTTTTTGAAATATTATTACAAAAAAAAAAGTTGATGAATTAGGACACAAAATGGGTGAAGTGCATTAGTTGATAATATAATAATCCATCATGTCCATAATCAAATGAATGTAGTATGGAGCAAATTGTACGTGCTGGTATCCCATTTCCATTATACTTATTCGAATACATACTCCAAGGTCTCAAACTATTTTAATTTTACTCTCACATTATAGAAAATTACGTTGTGGTTTACAACAGGATAAATTAATGTTTGTAACAAAATCTTATATTAAACTAGTACCTTAGTATCTGACTACAGATAAAGTTCTCTGAGAAACAAGTTTATCGGAAAACGGGTCTCAAAAATACTTGAATATTAATAATTTTTAAAAAAAAAAAATTAAAAAATATAATTGTTAGGATGCGATTTTATCTTACTATAGTTAAACTGATTCTTCTAATATTAAAGTAACCCCCTGTCTGAAACGTTAAAGATAAGAATGACTTGACGTCTCTCCTAAAGTAATTAATAATCAAATATCTCTTACACTTTTATTAAAATTTATGACAATAAAAATAAAATCACAAATAGAACAGGTACCAGGTAAGAAAAAAGAAAACAGAATGATGCAATGATGTAGTTACTTCATTTATAAATGCAGTGGAAAAGGATCTTTGGAAGAAAAATTTGGTTGCACTGTAAGTGAAATAAAAAAATACCCCTGTCGCAGCAACCTGCATAACATAGCGAATTTCCATCTACAAAAGTACGTTTTTCTCGGAAACTAGTTGATATAGAGTAATTGTAAATAAAAAAAACCTTCTTTATGTGAATTTTCCGCCTCATTCCGCCAAATCTTTTTCACGAAAAATGTCCAAAACACCGTAAACGTTTTCACGAAATTTCTTAAAAATAAGATGTTTCGTTCTTGAGTTATCGTGCGGACACATTTATATATATGTTTACTAAGTGTCCGCATCGTGTAGAACCGGCTTTACATCAACATTATACATGTATCATAATTATGTGATCGTATGGGTAGTGACGAATTGACGTTATACATATATACACTATATCTTCTTTGACTATACATAGTGTGTCGAATATGTGCTTAGAATGTGAGTAACTTAAGACTTTAAGATTACATCACTTAAGATTACATCGCTAAGATCACATTCTAACTCACATAGTTTTTCTCGGAAACTAATTGACATAGAAAAAAAGTTTAAAGACCTTTTTTATGTAGTTTTTTCTTCTCTTTTAAATGGTGTAAAAAAATTTCGCAAAAGTTTTTGAATAAGTGGAAATTTTGGCAAAAAACTAATTTTTTGCAAGAACAAAAACCATGTTCCTGGCATCTGACGTGTCTGGTTAACGAACTCGTCCAACGGTTTGGGACTTCCAATACTTTCACCAAATTTCGTAATCCTAGGACATTCCGTTCGAGAGTTATCGTGCGGACACATATATATATATATATATATATATATATATATATATATATATATATATATATATATATATATATATATATATATATATATATATATATATATATATATATATATATATATAAATACATATATATATATATATATATATATATATATATATAAATTTTAGTGAATATTATTTTCGGTTTCTAGGGACCTCAAAACAAATTTCTGCCATAGTCCCGGGCTGAAGTCGTGTCATGACAGTGGCTGTAATAGCGTATTTCCAGTTTTGGAAATTCGCTAAAAAGAAAAATGTAAATCTCTACAGCTATAAATGTGGAGCGACATTTCAAAACGTATTTTGTCACAATTACCAAAATGTTGGAAAATCACCAAAAACTACTCAACGTATCATTTACGCGTTTGTCTTTTTCAAGTTATTTTTATAGATTACATGATTTAAAGTACAATTGAAATTGATTTTTCGTTAATATGTTTTTATATGAAAAGAAAAATGGTTTTATATGATGAATAAAACACTGTTTGAATCAAACATGAGTATAAAAACAACGCGGTTTAAATAAATTTATTATTTTCTTTCTTAATTTTAATGGAATAAAAATTTTTTTACGGAAATTGAATTGTCTAGTCTGATAGAAAGCAGTAAGAAGAATCAGAAGACATGCCTAACTCAGTTTTGAATTTTTATGACATAATGCTTTTTGATTAGTCACTCCACAAATACCAACGTAACAAACGTAACAACATAAATTTTTGCGGAAGAGGAATTAAAAGAGGAATTGCTTCCCAATAATATTTATTCTGTTTAGATATTTTTAGATCGACTATTTGGATTAACTTTTTGAAAATCTTGTAAAATTTTCAAAAAATTCGTAATTTTCACCAATTAAATTGGTTGATAAATCGAGTAGATGTATTATAACGAGTTCTACTTTTAATAAAGCGAAACCATCCGTCAACGTCTTTTTAATTTTTGGTTTTTAAAGATCGCATGATAAAATGAAAATACGTCTTTTACCTAGCATTCCGTTTTTGTCACAAAAAAATGACAGCTAACCTTGGCTCCAGAATAATGCAAGCATTTTACACGTACAGTATGTATGTACATTTGTGGTCTGGAGCACTTATATTGCTACAAATCCCAGATTAACCAACTAAAATTATTCTGTGGTAACGTATTATTGAGAATTATTTGAGAGGAGCTGAGACGATACATATTTTGCCGGTTTATTCATCTTAGATACAGTATGAGATTTTTAACTTTATAAGTAACCATAAACTGTAACAAACATTATAAATCTATTCAACGATTAACCATGAACCAACCATCTTCCCAACATCAAAAAATAATATAAAATATGTATTGATAATGAAAGTAATAAAATATTTTTCATCTGATTAAAAAAGAGTGTTGTGCAACAATATTTGTCTAAAATATGTAATAAATAGAGAGAAAAGAGAAAACACCCATCACAATAGTTATTGCGCTTACGATATTTTAATAAATCTGCAGATGCGGATGTGGATATTTAAAAATAAGTTTATGTATAATAATTTTTTTAATGAACGAATTTTGAAAGAATTTTATTATACTGTAAAACCGGCTAGACCCGGACACTTTTTTACAATTTTTCGGTTAATTTTAGGTTTATACATGTTTCCTTCATAGATACCACAAATAAAAGTACTACCATTAAAAAGTATTACCATTAGAATTTATTGCCTATATCCCTGACCCATTTGTTTCATTATAAGTAAAAATAAAAATAATAAAAAATTATTAATAAGTGTCCGGATCTACACTCTAAATCCAGGGCCGTGGAGAGAAATGCCGAGCCTCGGGAATAAACCACATTTTTAAAAAAAATTTCCCCCAGGAAATGTGACGAGCAAAAAAACGTTCTTTTTAATTTTTCTTGGGGCCCTTAACGACAACTACGGGCCCCCTCTTCCAGTCCGGGACCCGGGGCTGGAACCCCGGCTACCTCACCCTCTCGTCGGGCCTGCCTAAATCGGTCTTGACCCAGACACTAACACACAAACTAACCTCTCCCGTCGGGGTTAGGACAGTGTTTTATTAGGTGTGTAAAAAAGTTCTACCCGTTTTTAGGGCATAAAAAAATAAAATAATAAATCCAAGTTCATGTATTTGTCTTTCTACTGTAGTTCTGTGTGTAGAAAACCCTTCTGCTAATTCTTCAACAGTTATTTTAAGCGACAACTTCGAAGGGCGTCCAGATCGTGGTTTATCGACGCAGCTTTTATCTCCGTTACGGAATTTTCGAAATCAACGACAGCAGGTATTTTCGTCTATAACACCTTCTCCATAACACCTCAACAATATTACGACAAGCTTTGACAGCATTATAAACCTTTGTCAAACTCATAAAGCAAACAGTGTTTGATATGATCTTTGCTATACGACATGTTAACCGTATAACGAATTAATTACGGGTAAGCGAAAATTATGTGGTCACTGGTCACGAACTCACGAGCTATTGAGAGTTTACGTTAGGTAGAATACTATTGCGCAATATTGCATTATTTATTAATACGGAATAATTTTTTTTTTAAACTCAGTATTCGGGATTCGGGAAACGGGTAGAACTTTTGCACACACCTAATACCGTGCACTATCACAATAAAGACCATCTCAACAAGAAACCCGGTAGCCTCACTTGCAGCGGTGACCACAATAGGAGAACACACATGAACGTGTCACCGCGACCACCAAACTGTATCTGTATTAGTGATGTTGACAATCCATGAGCGGCATGCTTAAATGTTTACGGTGAATACCACAGATAATTATGTACCATACATAAGTATTGTTGTAAATCCTATATTATACTCATATGAACCATATTATCTAATATAATTTTGCATGTAATATTTTTAGTATACAATAAATATTTTCTAATATGTATAGTCAGAACTAAATAAAATCTTATTCTTAGAAAAATTAATAAATATGTAGTATTTTGTATTTATCAACTTATTATCAGCTAAAAAAGTTATCTAAATACATTTATACAGTTTTAAGAAACAACCCTCACTCTTATTTATTTTAAGTGTACTTTTTAACGGCTTAGTGAATCGGTTTGAAATTTTCACAGGGGCCTTAGTATTTAATGAGGAACATTCTACTAAATTTTCAATCGTCTCGTAGCATTTTGAAATTCCTCCGAAAAATCGTCAGAATGTACTCAGCTCTTGTAGTCAGCTGAGAGCTATAGTTTGATGTATTGTAGGTACAATCAGTTGTAGTGATAGCCATTATTTAACAAAGATAACTATTTATTTATCTCATAGTTTGTTATAGAACGCAATTATTCACGAATTTCTAATTTCATGTACTTTTATCTCCGACTGTACCTCCCAAACATCCTTAAACGGTTCAAGATAATTTTTTTAAGAATTGTTCTCAATACTTCAAATATAATAGAAACAAATGGAAGAATATTTTTTTTTTAAAATGGTTGAGCAACCAGCTTTTTTTTAGACCATTTGATATAGACCCACCTAGTATGATTTTGGCGCCTCCTGAAACTATCGCCCGGGGCAGGGGCTCCGGTTTGCCCCCCCCCTTAAATCTGGACCTGCCAAAAGGAGGCATAAACCGCGTAATTCTGGCGGGAATATAACATATGGATAGTAGAATTTACAGTTGGTGGGAATCGCGGCCATAATGTAATAAACTAGTATGTCCGGGTCTAAACGGATATATGACTATATAACGGCTTTCCTTTAAATTAACGTGAGTATATGAAAGCAAGAAAAAAATTACTATATAAAGGCGACGCGGCGTCTCTTACACATAGATATATAAAAGTTTAATATAAATCTTAATCAACTATATAATATTCGTTTCATATTTCTAGAAGTATGTAAGAGAATACTACTCCACGTCTCTAATTATATTAAAAATACATAATGATCTTTTCACAAAAGATCTATGTGATTATTTTATAATTTTGTATATATGGTCGCGGTCGGCCTCTCAATCCATCTTTATTCCACGATTCTATAATATACGAATGGTCAACGGTTATTATAACTTTATGGTACATTAGATAATATTATTAATTTGTCATAACTAATCTAAAATTACATTTTGTGAAATATAATTTTTAAAGAAATATATTTATGCGTATGTATGATTTAAAAAAAAAATTATTAAAGTAATTTTTAAATTACCTTTTTTTTATTTAATTTAATAAAAACATTTTGTAAATTTAAAAATAATATTCTTAGAAACATTGATTTACGAAAATTGGCATTATATAAAATAATTTGTTTAAAAAATGAAATGAAATTACAATGTGGCGCCATCTCATAGCAAATTATACCGTTGCGTTGGTTCAAACTAATGTTCACTGCTTCTGCAATCTTTCTTTTAAAAACCTTAAGCGCATGGAATAACTCAGATGTATGTACTTGTAAAATGTAAATAGATATCAATATATCTCAATAAGGGGTGACTGGGGACGATATGTTTAAAAAAATGTCTTTTAAATACTACTTGCAGAGTTGGTTATCCGTACTGATTCTATCGGGACAGTCCCGATTTCGACAGAGACGTAATTACAATTGAGCAGTGATTCCAGGGTGCACGACAAAAAGGGTGCACCAGGGGTAAATATAGGCACAGGAAGGAAAAATAATATTTTATTTATCCACAATGAAGGAAATTCAAAAATTCTTAGAACACTGCTTGGTTCTTATTGAATTTTTTCCCAAAAATTTTATTTTATTGAAAACGCATTCACGCATGTTATTTCGTGAATTTATCTATCATACCGTAAAACCAGCTAGACCCGGACACTTTTTTACAATTTTTCGGTTAATTTTAGGTTTATACATGTTTCCTTAATAGATATATCACCAATAAAAGTATTACCATTAGAAAGAGTGTATATTATTTATTATATCCCTGATCCATTTGTTTCATTATAAGATAAAGGAAATAAAAAATAATTAATAAGTGTCCGGGTCTACACCCTAAATCGGTCTTGATCCGTACTTAAATAACGTAATAACATGCAAACTAACCTCTCCCATCGGGATTAGGACAGTGTTTTATATCGTCTGATGTCTTTGAACCTGTCAAGGACATCAAAATATTTTGTGGGAAGGGGGAGGGATCAATGCATAGTATGCCTCTCTATGAAGTAAACATACGATATGACACCAAAAGGAGACATAAACCACGTAATTCTGGCGGGAATGTAACGTATGGATAGTAGAAGTTACAGCTGGTGCGAATCGCAGCCATAATGTAATAAACTGATATGTCCGGGTCTAAATGGATATATGTATATAGCATGTATTTTTTTATATATGTATACATCGAAATATCGAATATAACTTCGAACATCATTAAATGATGCGCAATAAAATTCTGAACACCTACATATCAAAACTAAAACAATATGACAATTATGACGAAAATTACATGTTTAAGGTAGACACACATTTTTTTCTTTGAAAAACTGGAGGATAGTAATCCTGTAAAATTAAATAGTAAAAGTTGAAATCCGTAGTTTTTATTGGTACAGCTGTTTAGAGGATGTTTTTCTCTCTCTAACGACGACGTCAAGATCAAATGTTTATTGTTGCAGGTTAATGTAGAAATTATTTTCTTTGAAGATTAGTGCAAAATGTCCGGGTCTAGACCCTCTGTCCGTGTCTAGCCGGTTTTACGGTATAAAGTTGGTTTTTTTGTATTTTTTAAAAATACTTCTAATTCCTGGGCAAGTTTACTTCGTAGACTGTATATAGTGTTAATAGTGGCTGGTAGCAATAAAAAATTCGTATGGAAAAACAAATAGATAAATAATTCCATCACAAAGCTTATTCTTAATTGAAGGGGTCAGTGTAAAAGTGAACCAAGTCCATAAAATTTTTTTTTTTTAAATGCTTTTTTTGTTAAAAAGTTGTAATTTCTTAAACTTTAAACGCATTTTTAGAAAAAAATTTTTTTATGGATTTGGTTCACTTTTACACTGACCCCTCCAATTTTTCCCTTGACCAAATGTATGTAAATCAGTAGTTAGATAAATAGATAAATAATTCCATCACAAAGCTTATTCTTAATTTTCCCTGACTAAATGTATGTAAATCAGTACCTAGCTGTCACACTTTTTTGTCCTGTGGCACACCATAGCGTTACATAATTCAAATTTTGATAGAAAAATTTATCGTCCTCAGCACACCCTTTGAAAATTCTAACTCTAAACTATTATTATCTACTTTCTTAACAATCTGCACGTATAGCGAGTTCCAATAATTATGTAATTAGATAAGTTGGTAAAATAACTGGTAGTTTACAAATTATTTACGTAATATAAGTAATTACAGGTACTAATATACATACATATGTATACTATATGTACTGTAAATATATAAT
This sequence comes from Brachynemurus nebulosus, assembly GCA_035578155.1. NCBI lineage: Eukaryota > Metazoa > Arthropoda > Insecta > Neuroptera > Myrmeleontidae > Brachynemurus > Brachynemurus nebulosus. The sequence continues at coordinate 5,979,282 of JAPWDM010000018.1, read as the reverse complement.
TATTATATTGTAGGTAGATTATGTAGAAAAGCTGAGAACGGTGTAACCTACATGTTGTTTTTACACAGAAATATACAGTTATTATTCTGTACTATGATTAAGAAGTATACATATACAGATCTGCTGTGATTAAAAGAACCCGATACCTTCTGTCAATACTTTAATCTATCCTGTTTTATATTTTATTGTCATTTTCTATATGTATATAGGTAGTTGAATTCCAATAAACATTAAACAATTGAAAAGCTGGGTGGAAAAAGGGAGTAAATCGACTTATGCCCTTTTTCGGTCGATTGTATTTTCTAATCCTTTAGAGAAGGGGTCGGCAACCTTTTTTGGATGGCGGGCCATTTTTAAAAAAAATAATTTTTAGCGAGCCGCACACTCAAATTTTTTCAATGTAGTATGTGGCTTAAGTGGGTTTTTTAAACGAATTTTCGAATCGAAAATTCAGCTATTAGAGTCACTGTCTTGATGCTGCTTGAGCCCGGAACTATGATAGAAACAATTTATTTTTAAATCTCTAGAAGCCAAAAATGACATTCACTAAAATTTATATAACTCTCGAACGAAAAAAACCTGTTTTTACGAAATTTGGTAAAAATGTTGGAAGTCCAAAAAGTCAGACACGTCCGATGCCCGGAATAGATTTTTAGGCATTTTTGCCTAAACAATTTTTGTGGAAAAAGAAAGTTTTTTGCCCCAATTTCCTCAAGTTTTTGCCACATTTTCTTACACCATTGGAAAGAGGAGAAAATAATGGAGGAGAAAAAAGGGTTATGAAAAATAATTCTATGTCAAGTAGTTTCCGAGAAAAACTAAATTTTGAAAACGGAAATTCGCTATATTATGCAGGATACAGCGACAGAGGTATTTTCTGTTTTTAACACAATATAAATATTACTAAAAATCAACATGAGGAAAAATTTTTAGTAACAGTTTTATTTACATGTTATAAAACATTGGAAAAAGTATACCTAAGGTATGCTCAACTCTGCATAGGCAGAGCAAATTGTTCGAAAAGTTATATTGCTTGGCGGGCCGCATGAAAACTTGCAAAGAGCCGCATGCAGCTCGCGGGCCGCAGGTTGCCGACCCCTACTTTAGAGTGTCTACATATAGTAAAAAATTTTGATAATTGTACACTTTCACGGTCACCTAGTTTTTGGCTATAAATAAAAAACTAAAGGTCCGATTTGAATGATTTTTTTTAAATGTTCGTCATTAAGGCGAATTAATGAAAAAAAAAATACTAGAACTCGACACCGATACTGGAAGTTCTGGGAAAGGCTGAGAAATAAATGGACGGCGGAGCACCACTGGAACCTCTTTTTCGGTAAAAGGGTAATTAAATAAGATTTCCAAATACCTTTTGCTCGAAATTGAGATTGATAAGTCAATCTAACAATATAAAGGATTATTTTATAAAGGATTATTGATCAAAATTTGTGGTTTTTTTTAGCATTCTTTGTATTTTTAGTAGTATAAAATCGAAAAGTATTTTTTTTAATTGTTCATTTTTCATGTAAATTACGAAACATAATATAAGAAGTTGATATACCAACGTTAAAAATTTTTATGAACGATTATTCCTAAAAGCTTCACATTTTTGTCCATTTAAAGTCATAAAACTAACAAAAATATTCATTTTTTGTTTATTTCTGTGATTCTTATCATTAATCCGCCGTAATGACGAGCATTTAAAAAAAAAATCATCCAAATCGGACCATTATAGTTTTTTATTTATAGCCAAAAAACCAGGTGACCGTGAAAGTGTACAATCACCAAAATTTTTTATAGCGACTGGAAATTATTAATGCCCCTCCGCCACGATATAATTTGATAAATACGCCATTTTTGCATAAAATTAAATTTTTGATTAGTAACTCACAACTAATAAATTTTTGCAGACCTGACAGAATCTATCATGACATAGATAAAAGCCTTTATAAGGTATTTCTGGTCCAATAATATACAGCAGTGTTTTTCAACCTATGGGTCGCGACCCACATATATATATATATATATATATATATATATATATATATATATATATATATATATATATATATATATATATATATATATATATATATATAATATTTAATAAAGAAAAGGTTAATTAAAGATTACATTGATGTGATGGTTTCATTCTTTCGCTTGATAAAATGTCAAAACAAATAACTGCGGCTTATTTTCAATAAAGTAAATCCGAGTTTTAAATAATTGTCGTTATATAGACGCTTTTTCTTTGCTTTTGTTTCATTACTTTCATTGGAACTTGAAATTGGCGGTTGTGCATGTCTTTCCAGAAACTCATCAATTTTCAATAATTACAATGAGCACAGAATTTTGGATATTAGACAATAAAAGACAGTGAACAACTACTAAACAAACAACAAGTCAATTCAGTAAATTTAAACACAATTCAAAGCGAATTCACAATTCAAAGAATTCAAAAGTGTCATCTTTTGAATGATACTCGATGCCTGATACTCGACGCAGCGCTCATCACGTCGCGCTATGTCTCGCTCACTCAAGTCACGCGCGCATTCAGAAGCTACTATAAGTCGTCAACTTCGGGGTCGCGAAATATTTTTCCATACTAAGGGGGTCGCGCCATGAAAAAGGTTGAAAAACACTGATGTTGAATGATTGAGAAAAAAATTGAATTTATTTTTTGAGACAGCTAGCTGTATTTTTGTATTTTTAATTAACTTTCACTTCTAAACAACTTTTTTCAAATTACATTTTCTTCAATTTTTATCTATCTTTAATTTTTGTTGCCATGGTAACGAAAATCATCTTTTGGTAGCCCCTATATACACACACCGGCATAATTAGCGGAACATAAAAAAATATAAAAACGTATTTATTAAACAAAGTTGGCTGTTTTTTCATTTTTACTTAAAATAATATTGAAGTAATGAATCAACTGACTTTCCATAGAATTGTTCTTATTTATTATTGATGCAAAATCTTTTTAAGAGGTCTGTCACTTTCGAATGCAAATGCCGTTTCTTCTCAATGTGGTCGAGCTTCAGACTGCCGTAATTAAAGAAGAGCAAAGATTGCCTCAGGAGACTATAGATAACCTCATTCTGAGTATAACAAGACGAATGGAAGCTTTGACAAGAGCACGGGAGGAACCAGACAGTAGTAAAACGCTGTGTTTCATTTTCTATTTGTTAAATAATCTTTAACTTAAATGATTCTTAGACGACATAAGATTCCAAAAATTTGGCATTTCATATGGTTAATTGCTTTTGCTAACAAAAATGAAGGTATATCGACTTGTGAACATGTAATTTTAAGTGAATAATTAAATAAGACTATAATAGTTTTTTAAAATTACATGGTTTGTTTGATTTTTAGAGATATTTTGTATGTTCCGCTAATTATGCCGGTGTGTGTAGATTTAAAACATTCGGAGGGCTGAAAATTACACTTCTAATCCGCGTCGCCAAAAATCCGTTCAGTGTAGTGGTTCCCAAAGTGGTCTATATCAGCAGAGTAAACATACAGCGGGTTTTACTCGCCCTAAAATGATAAAATGAGAAGTTTTTGGCTGGTGACAATTTTTTCTCTCCACCTGCATTTTGCTTGTTTCAAATAGTCCTAAAATGAGAAGTTGGTGACTGGTGACCTTTTTTGGCTCGCCACCTCCATTTTTCCGAAGTTATATCTTCGAAAGTTGTTCTTGAATTTCTGAATTTCTACTATCTAGAACCGAAAACCATGGCAAGTGGTCTATGAGACAAAAAATTTAAGAGCCACTGGTTTAGGGAGTAACTTCTTAAGCCAAATGGATTGTGTGAAAAAAATTTCAGCTCAATCAGAGGTATGCGGTTTTCGGAACTCCAGCCGAAATTCACGCGAGCATGATTACTTTATAATAGTAATCAAAAATTTTTGAAAATACTCCTTGTTTTTGAAAAAATAACAAAAATTATGTAGTTTCTTAAATCGGGGTCAAGAGAAATGATAAAAGGATGAAATATAACGGCCAGTAAGCCAAAACTGAAAATAAAATATAATTTACAATTTTTTTTTTTTTTTTTTGTATTTACCTATGCATAAATGTATTGTGCTTCTTGCATGGTAAGACATTAAGTCATACCCTCATTAATGAATTTTTTAAGCAACAACTTTAGGACTTTTATTTAACTTCAAAAGAAATAATTGTAAGAAATAATTGTGTTTGGGATGATTTTCAACTTAATACTGTACAGTATCATCTTTAATATTTACCTACTACAGAGACAAGCAAATCAGAATTTTCAAAACAAACATCAAATATAGGTTAGGAATTTATTATAAAGCAACCAGAATCTAAAACTTTATTTTATCACAAGAAACTTTCAATTTTATTAAAAACTCGAAAATTAAGTGGAAATATCAGAATGAAAAAAAATTCAAGAAAAAATTATATTGAGGAATATTACCGACACAAATGTCAAACAGACTTATCGCTAATTGAGATGGTATGTCAACAATTTTTCAATTGTAAATAAAATACATATTAGAATCAAAAATTACTTAATATTTACAAATATACTTAAATCTAATAATATAAATTAATGTCCATGTTTACATTTTAATTGTAAATTAAAAATATATTATTATCCTTAAAAAAATAAAGACGCGATTAAATACATGCGCAAATCTTACTGGGCAGATACATTTTAATTTTAATTAATAATATTTACATACCAAATCGTGTTTGACGCATTATAACACTTAAACCAACCATTAGTCCTTTTTTAGTATCCCAATCACGTGAAGAATTCACAGTACCCATAGAAAAATTGCAATTTTTCACAATCTAACACAAAAACAACCAACCACCATAATCATTAATTTTTTTTACATTCTGGATTAAATGGGGCGCAGACGTCAAATCACTTCCAACTGCATACATGTAGTGTCATCTATACTTGAACAAGTGATATATTAATGAATACTGCTCTAATGATAAAACTCACAACTATTTTACCAACAAAATTTATAAAAAATAAAACTTTTTTTGTGCATTTTTTCATAAAAAAATTTACTTAGAAGCTGATTTTAGTAAAAAAATATTATTAACCGTATCTGTTTCATTAAAAATCGTCTGAATAAAGAAAATATTAAATATTTATAATAACATAATCCCAAATCATGTATTTCTTTTTCAAATATATCTTCTAATCTTCACCTGTATAAAAATATTGCACTATTTACCTAATTCGTTTTTATTTTTAACAAAGTATAATAGTTTTTCGCCTTTATATTTTTTATATTTTATGCTACTGAAGAGAGCTACAAAAATAGCTGAAACCGGTCTAGTAAATATTTTATATTTTTTGTGGGTACCTGATGTACATTGCGATCTGAGATCGATTAATCGAAAATCGATTTTTTGAACTAGGAAAATCGACTTTTTAAATCTATATTTTTGATATCGATATGAACGAATCGATTCAATGAATCGATCTCAGATACCCAAAAATTGAGATTCGATTTTTTCTGCTTCGGTTTCCAAAAAAAATAAAAAAAAAAAATATTTACAATTAGTTGAATGCATCACTGGTACTTCAACTGTTGAAGGTGAATCAGTATTTGTAGTGACGCGAAAATTTATTATTTTTTCGTTTGAAAAAATAATGTATTTATACTAGGACCGTAAGTTTATTTTTATGGCCATGAATTCTTTCAGCCTTGGATTCTCAAACGACATCCCAGCTCACAAAAATACTATCCTTGTTGAGTAATATACTATTTTATATTAAAAATAACGCTTAACTTTGACCTAATTATAAGAAAATTTTATACTTTTTACTTAAAAATAATAAAAGATCAATTATTTTGGATTTTGTTTGTTTTCCATATAAAAATTCAAAAAAGAAAAATTGAAAAAAGATCGATTTTGAGAAATCGATTTTCTATACTACGATTTTTTGTGAATCGATTCTTTAAACTTCGATTCGTATTAAAAATCGGTCTTTTCCTGAAAAAATCGCCATTCTTAACTTAAGGGGAAAAGCTATTATTATGTATAATCCAGCCCACAGTACGGCTCAATATAGTTATTTAAAAATATAATAGGACATCCCGAATATTCTATTTATTAAGCTATCCAGACAATAATTCACGTATTGTCAATATGGTCAATATTACCGTATTTTCAAGTTATTAAGTATGTAGTTTGTGGGCATTATTAACGGGATATTCAATATTTTTGTCAATAATATGATATGTAAGGCAAGCCCAAAACAAACTTTATATTCAAAGGACTTTTAAATAAAAGAAAAAAATTATTTTGTAAAGTTTTATTGTAAACAAATCAGATACATTTATTTATCAGTTTTCTTAGCTTTAGCTGACGCTTTTTGAGCTTTCAATACTTTCACTACGATTTTTTGTTCTTCAATAAGAAAAGCTCGGATGATGCGTTCTTTAACACATTTATGACACAACACACCACCATAAGCTCTTCGAACTGTCTTCTTTCGTCTACACATACGGGATCGTTCTAATGGTCGGGCCGGTTGAATACCACGAAGTTTATCTTTGCACTGACCACATCTTGGAACTTTTTTGGATTTTTTTAAATATTGATATACTAATTTTCCACCCGGCGTACGTACACTAAAAAAAAATTAAATAAATTGTTAGAACTGGGAAAAACCATAAATTTTGAAGAAACAATTGTATTAAAATTGATCAGTTATTTGAATTCTCTTCCTTTTAATTTCAGTACTCTAGCCTAATATCATCACAATAAATTTTACTACCTAAAGTATATTTAATAATTGAATCATAAAATGAAAAATGAAAACAAAATTTAATGCCATTTAGTTTGTGTAATTTTGATATTACAAATTATTTAAGAAAACTTACACTCGTCTTTTATTGGAATTTGTGTTGTACGACAAACGTCGTCGATAGGTTAGTCGTTGAACCATTTTGAATCTAAAAAAAAATAAAGTTTACTTATTTAATTTCACAAAACTATAAATTAAATCACACAGAAAAAATTATTTTAATTTTCAAAAAACAAATATTTTCAACAGATTACTATTTTTTTCAAGGATTATTTCCGATAAAGAAAACTTTAAAACTAACCTTTACAATAAATACAAGGAAAGGGAAGTATAGAAAAGATAGAAAATTATTTACATCTCAACATGAGGTGACGACCCCAGAGTACAGAAGTAACGCAACTATCTCTATCATGAAATTTGCAGTGTGCAGTTCTGTGCAAGTTAGGCTACTTAGTAATCACTCGCTCCGTAGCAGTGTATGAGTGTAGCTCAATTTATTGTTTTAATCACGTTTTGATTGTTGTTGGCATTGTTAGAACCCCCACACGGAGCCATATACACGCGTTATAGTATCCTATATACATATGTACGCGACACCACGACAACACACATCCGATCACTCATGCCTTTTACACAATCAACGAAATAAGAAATAAGGAGTAAGAAATAAGAAATATGGAGTTTGCCATCTAGTGACGTTGAATGGAACTTCAACTTAACTGCTCATAGGTAATGTGTAGGTACTTTTGTACTATGTACAACAAAATTCATGAGAACATACGTTCGTGATGATTTTTTTTGTCACTTAATGACAAAAAAAATCACGAATTTTGATGTACAAAAATACCTACACATTATCTATGAGCAGTTAAATTAAAGTTTCATTTAACGTCACTAGATGGCGAACTCCTTATTTCTTATTTCCTATTCCTTATTTCTTATTTCTTATTTCATTGACTGTGTAAAAGGCATCACACCAATCAGAATTTTACGTCATCAAACTTGGCAGAGAGGTGGCAGGGAGTATCCCCACTTTCTATGGTTATATAAATATTTAGAGTTTGTGTTGGTATGTGTAGGGTAGTGGATATTAGTGTGTGTAATATTCGGTATGTATGTAGCAAGTGGTCCAAGGTGGGAATGGATACGTATACTCGAACAACCGTATGTATGTACCTCCTACTAATGATGTAACAATGAACAGCCACCACTGTGGCCACGGTGGCCACCACTTAACAATGCATGTGTACGCTTGAAGAACCGATGGACGACTAATCAGTAAGCAGTATAAATTGCTACTTATTGCAACTTTCGGATCACACTTTTTTACATGTAGGCTTGATCTGTCTCATCTGTGCATCACACAAAGACCGATCATTGCACAAATTCAAAGTAAATCCAGTGCACGTATATAACATATATTCTATCCTTTACTGGTTACACTGGTTTCAGTATTATAGAGATAGATATGTTGTCTCTGGTACTCTGTGGGTAACGAGAGTTATTGTATCTATGGTTCATTAGGCAGTTGTCCCTCTTATGGCTGAGTCCCAAAGTTGTTGAAATATGGCTACACTTTTTGACAATTACGAACAACAATATTCTGTTCTTACAGCAGATATTACTGCCCAGATTGGGCGATTTAATATCGCAACAACAGGTACAAAGAAATTTTTTTCAGTTTTATTAATTTTCGGTTCATTTCAAGTTGTTTACTTTTTAGCTTCGAGATTTTCATTTTTAATAAATATTTTTCATTTAATCAATTCTAGATGAAAAGAGACATTATATATCGGATATTGAGAAACATGTTGATGAAGCGAAAGAATTGGTAAGTTTCTCAAACAATTTTCATTTCTTTTAAAATAGTTACATGTTGAAAAATATTAGGACTCAAACTGTCAATTGATATGACATTTTTTATGACAGGTTACAAATGCCAACATTAAGTTATTAAATTTACTAGTAACTGTCAAAATAGTAAAAATTATTTTTTTCAATAAAAACATATTTCTTTGTATTTTATTATAAAGCAAAGGAAAATATAAAAAGGGGAGCTATTTCGTAGTCGTTTAATAAAAAAAATACTAGCTAACCCGTGCGAATATTTCAGGGAGTTTCATATACCCTATGAGTGGTTCTCAAACTTTTTGATCTGCGACCACCTTTTCAGAGGAATAGAACATTGTTCTCTAAACCTTTTCTATCGCGGAATATAGATGAAATTATCTAAACTTGAACTGATGTCATTAAACAAATTCATCAAAATTATGCGTACCAAAATTTTCTGTCTCTTTTCCTTTTTGTTATTTTTGCGTTAGAGTAACTATAGTAATATAAAATTGTGCGTCAATTTTATTTCATTTGTTAATGATGTCAGTCCAAGTTTAAATAATTTCGCCTATAGTAACTTTATCTAGTTTCCAAACCTTGTAGCCTTGAAACATAAATGGTCAACTAAACCCTACAAAAAATACTGAGAAGCAAAAAAAAAGAAATTAACGCGGAATACACTTTTAAACCATGGGTATAGGAAACGGTTATGTGATCTGTAATTAATTGTTTCTGCTACCCCATTTTCAGAATCACTGATATATATATATATATATATATATATATATATATATATATATATATATATATATATATATATATATATATATATATATATATATATATAACATATTTTTATCAAAAGATTTTAAGTAAAAAAAACATTAAACATTAAACTTTACGGTCAGAATTTAGTTACCGTGTTACATTATTCTTCTTCCAATATAAAATAGAGTATGGTTAAACAGATTGTCAATAGATGGCGTCGTCTACATGCATTCAAATATGGTTTTAAAATTGAAGTTTTTTAACGAAAATATTAATTTTACACTACCTGTTTATTTTTCACCATTAGCCGGCAAAATTATCTTCGAAATGATGTCTCAGCCATTAATTTTAACTGAAACATCATTTTATCAACGTCACTTTCTACTCATAGATGTAGACTCAAAATTTATACGTAAATTTGTGCAACACTAGTTTTTGTGTCAATGTATTTTAGAAAAGTGGTTACAGATGTCAGTAGTTCTTATAATTACGCGGGAAATTTTATTTTTAGTATTCAACCGTCTTTTTTTATTTTCAGTTGGAACAAATGGAATTGGAAGTACGTGAAGTGGATCCGTCACAGAGACAAAGATATCGTACACGGTTAGATTGTTATAGATCCGAATTGAAACGTTTATGTCAAGAGTTTACAAATGCTCGAAGTTCATCATTTAATGCCGGTTATGATTCGTTAGATGAATATAGTGACGTGCGATTAACCGAGGATCAGAAACGACGTTTATTAGATAATTCAGAACGTATAGAACGAACGGGTAATAATTTAAGTAACGGTTACCGTGTCTTGTTAGAAACCGAACAGATCGGTTCACAAGTACTTCAAGATTTAAGTAGTCAACGTGAAACAATTCAACGATCTAGGCAAAGGGTAAGTAATTATTTATACAAATTGCTTCAAAAATACTAGTTAGTGATTCGTTTGAATCTTTAGTTACGTGACACCGACGAAGAATTAGGAAAATCATCGCGATTAATGAACATCATGATTATGAGAACTCTTCAACAGAGAGTTATGGTTTATGCGGTTGGAATAGCTTTCATAGGTGCAGTTTCTTTAGGTATATATTTGTCTGTCAGCAAGAAATAATCGTAACGTATACGCTACTTAAAAAATAAATTGTTATCCTAATTTATATTTGTACATAGTTGTTAATATAGGCCAGCGACTTAACTTTAATTTTTAACAAAAAGTGGCTTCTAGTGTTCTAGTAATTGATTTTTTTTTAATTGATTTCAAATTGAAAAAAAGATTAATAAAAATTCAAATATAATTTTTTTTATTAAATGCCGACGTCACTATGTATGATTAATGAAAATGATAAATAAGTTGTATTTATAAAATTTTGTGTCAATAATAATCAGTAATTTTACAATTGATCTAGAATAGTACATTGTACAATAAGTGCGAGAAGTTGTCAATTGCTCACGAGAACAAAGTTGATCGCACGCTCGAAGTGAGTGCGCTCATTTTCTCGAGTGGACAATCGACAATACCGCACGAGTTACTCATATTTTTTTTTATTATTATTATTTTTTATTACTTTAGAAAATATTTTTGAGTAATTTTTTTCTTTTTTTTCAATCAAATATTGTTTAAATTACTTTGCTAATGATTTCTAAAGAAATAATAATAAATTTATTAATTGAAACGTCAAGAGATGGCTTTGCTTGTTTTAATTAAATTTGGGTGACTTTCCGCACGCAAAAAAAAAAACAATTGAAATACGCTTAAGCCATATGGCAACAGAAGAATGGGCAAATAGTTATTTGTCGAACACAAATGCGTGCCAAGATATGTATTTATCCTGCATGAGTAATAAAAAATAAATGCACACATTTCTTTAAAAAGAGAAAAACTACTGACAAATGATATTTTAGAATGAATGCGTAGACTAAAATCAAATATCTATAGAATATTTGTCAAATTATTTGTGTTAATCAATTTTTTATATTGACACCGATGATTAATAAAAAAAAGTAGTATATTATGCATTTTTAATTCTATTTTAAATTCGAAATCGATTTAAAAAAACCAGCCACTAAAACGCTCGTGTCCACTTTTTTCAATTTTTAAGCATCTTTTTAGAAGTAAGTCGCTAGCCTAATATATTACGTTAATATAAGTTTATTTATTACAATTTTTTATAAAAAAAAAAACTTCTAAACAATTTATTATTATTTTATGAATTAAATAAGTTGTTGTAAATTCAAATTTGTTCGTTTTGTACCTTAGAAAAATCGGGTAAATTATCATTATCACAAAATTTTTTTAACTGTTTATGCTACTGAAACCATTTAGAAAGTAGCGTTTGATGATATTTTGTTATTTATTAAATGCTATCTTACAAAGTCGAACGAATATGGAATGAGAGAAGCGCAGTTAAGTCAGTGGTACACACATGTCTTATGGGCCACTAGCACGTGTTTACTTATTTTATCTTTATCTGAATTCTCTCATTGTAGGTTATTCGACACTGATCGCTTATTATTGCCATTTTTTAGGTAATCCAGTGATACTCGACTTACATTAGTAATTTTAAGTATGTTTGGTGGTGAAATTAGAAACTGTATCAAGTAAAACATGTATGTTTACTTCTAACTGGCGATATAATTTGTATAGCACCTATTTTTATTTCCAGTTAAATGTATAAGTATACGTTTTATTGATTACAGTTTCCGATTGTATCACCAGAGGCGCTTGCGTAATCTTTGTGCCACCAATAGATTATTTCAGTAAGTAATCATTGGTGGACCTTAAATACTTTATAATGGATGTATCAACTTTTCTCATAAGGAAAGGGCAAGAAGTCGAAAATTCAAAAAAATCTGAAACTTTGACAGTATGTAGAGGATGACTACCTAATAACATAACAAATATCACTTGCTGCTAAAAAAACGTTTTCAAGGGGTAAAATCGCCCTTCAAAAATTGGGATAAAATTTAATTTTTCAAATATCTCGAAAACGGTAAGAGATAGAATAAAAGCTTTAATTGGCGATATTGCTCTTTTTTAAAGAGCTATTTATTGATATGCAATTTGTTCAAATTACATCAACAGAGGTGGTTAGGGGTTAAAATTTGGAGGTTAATTTTGTAAAAAGAGGGTAAGAAGTAATATATATGTATTAAAATGTTGTTTACGGATTTCAAAACTACGTAAAAAAAAATTGAATTTCGATTTCACCCCATAAAAACGTTTTCTAGCAGCAACTCATGTTTTTTATGTTATTAGGTAGGCACCCTCTACATACTGACAAAGTGTCAGATTTTTTTGAATTTTCAACTTCTTGCCCTTTTCTTGCAATCACACTGTATCTTTATTTAGTATTATAACATTAAGCCGTAAAAAGCAGAATTAAATTTTTTTGAGTTCTTTATAAAAAAAAAAAAAAACTAAA